>OX359292.1:36039889-38539889 GCA_947179395.2 Pulicaria dysenterica
ACATGTGTGACAATTTCGATTCTATGATTTAGACACATAAACAATGACTTCATGTGACCATATGTAGACTCATGATTTAGACACACAAACACTTAATGTGGCCATAAAAAACATTTAGATACACATCTGTCATGATGTGTGGCTATTATAAAGCCATATAGTCACATATGATCGTGCTAAAAATAAATGTGACTATATACTTTACCTTTTGGCCCCGTTAAACTTTAGACACACATAATAAGTTGCGCGACCATATGTACGATTTTGGCTACACTTAACACATGTGTGACAATTTCGATTCTATGATTTAGACACATAAACAATTACTTCATGTGACCATATGTAGACTCATGATTTAGACACACAAACACTTAATGTGGCCATAAACAACATTTAGATACACATGTGTCATGATGTGTGGCTATTATAAAGACATATAGTCACACATGATCGTGGTAGAAATAAATGTGACTATATACTATACCTTTTGGTCCCGTTAAACTTTAGACACACATAATAAGTTGCGTGACCATATGTACGATATTGGCTACACTTAACACATGTGTGACAATTTCGATTCTATGATTTAGACACATAAACAATTAGTTCAAGTGACCATATGTAAACTCATTATTTAGACACACAAACACTTAATGTGACCATAAAAAACATTTAGATATACATCTTTCATGATGTGTGGCTATTATAAAGCCATATAGTCACACATGATCGTGCTAGAAATAAATGTGACTATATACTTTACCTTTTGACCCCGTTAAACTTAAGACACACATAATAAGTTGCGTTACCATATGTACGATTTTGGGTACACTTAACACATGTTTGACAATTTCGATTCTATGATTTAGACACATAAACAATTACTTCATGTGACCATATGTAGACTCATGATTTAGACACACAAACACTTAATGTGGCCATAAACAACATTTAGATACACATGTGTCATGATGTGTGGCTATTATAAAGCCATATAGTCACACATGATCGTGCTAGAAATAAATGTGACTATATACTATACCTTTTGGTCCCGTTAAACTTTAGACTTACATAATAAGTTGCGTGACCATATGTACGATTTTGGCTACACTTAACACATGTGTGACAATTTCGATTCTATGATTTAGACACATAAACAATTAGTTCAAGTGACCATATGTAAACTCATGATTTAGACACACAAACACTTAATGTGACCATAAAAAACATTTAGATATACATCTTTCATGATGTGTGGCTATTATAAAGCCATATAGTCACACATGATCGTGCTAGAAATAAATGTGACTATATACTATACCTTTTGGTCCCGTTAAACTTTAGACACACATAATTAGTTGCGCGACCATATGCACGATTTTCGCAACACTTAACACATGTGTGACAATTTCGATTCTATGATTTAGACACATAAACAATTACTTCATGTGACCATATGTAGACTCATGATTTAGAAACACAAACACTTTATGTGACAATAAAAAACTTTAGATATACATCTTATATGATATGTGGCTATTATAAAGTCATATAGCCACACATGATCGTGCTAGAAATAAATGTGACTATATACTTTACCTTTTGACCCCGTTAAACTTTAGACACACATAATAAGTTGCGTTACCATATGTACGATTTTGGGTACACTTAACACATGTGTGACAATTTCGATTCTATGATTTAGACACATAAACAATTACTTCATGTGACTATATGTAGACTCATGATTTAGACACACAAACACTTAATGTGGCCATAAACAACATTTAGATACACATGTGTCATGATGTGTGGCTATTATAAAGCCATATAGTCACACATGATCGTGCTAGAAATAAATGTGACTATATACTATACCTTTTGGTCCCGTTAAACTTTAGACACACATAATAAGTTGCGTGACCATATGTACGATATTGGCTACACTTAACACATGTGTGACAATTTCGATTCTATGATTTAGACACATAAACAATTAGTTCAAGTGACCATATGTAAGCTCATGATTTAGACACACAAACACTTAATGTGACCATAAAAAACATTTAGATATACATCTTTCATGATGTGTGGCTATTATAAAGCCATATAGTCACACATGATCGTGCTAGAAATAAATGTGACTATAATATACCTTTTGGTCCCGTTAAACTTTAGACACACATAATAAGTTGCGCGACCATATGCACGATTTTCGCTACACTTAACACATGTGTGACAATTTCGATTCTATGATTTAGACACATAAACAATTACTTCATGTGACCATATGTAGACTCATGATTTAGAAACACAAACACTTTATGTGACAATAAAAAACTTTAGATATACATCTTATATGATATGTGGCTATTATAAAGTCATATAGCCACACATGATCGTGCTAGAAATAAATGTGACTATATACTTTACCTTTTGACCCCGTTAAACTTTAGACACACATAATAAGTTGCGTTACCATATGTAAGATTTTGGGTACACTTAACACATGTGTGACAATTTCGATTCTATGATTTAGACACATAAACAATTACTTCATGTGACCATATGAAGACTCATGATTTAGACACACAAACACTTAATGTGGCCATAAACAACATTTAGATACACATGTGTCATGATGTGTGGCTATTATAAAGCCATATAGTCACACATGATCGTGGTAGAAATAAATGTGACTATGTACTATACCTTTTGGTCCCGTTAAACTTTAGACACACATAATAAGTTGTGTGACCATATGTACGATTTTGGCTACACTTAACACATGTGTGACAATTTCGATTCTATGATTTAGACACATAAACAATTACTTCATGTGACCATATGTAGACTCATGATTTAGACACACAAACACTTAATGTGGCCATAAACAACATTTAGATACACGTCTGTCATGATGTGTGGCTATTATAAAGCCATATAGTCACATATGATCGTGCTAAAAATAAATGTGACTATATACTTTACCTTTTGGCCCCGTTAAACTTTAGACACACATAATAAGTTGCGCGACCATATGTACGATTTTGGCTACACTTAACACATGTGTGACAATTTCGATTCTATGATTTAGACACATAAACAATTACTTCATGTGACCATATGTAGACTCATGATTTAGACACACAAACACTTAATGTGGCCATAAACAACATTTAGATACACATGTGTCATGATGTGTGGCTATTATAAAGCCATATAGTCACACATGATCGTGCTAGAAATAAATGTGACTATATACTATACCTTTTGGTCCCGTTAAACTTTAGACACACATAATTAGTTGCGCGACCATATGCACGATTTTCGCAACACTTAACACATGTGTGACAATTTCGATTCTACGATTTAGACACATAAACAATTACTTCATGTGACCATATGTAGACTCATGATTTAGAAACACAAACACTTTATGTGACAATAAAAAACTTTAGATATACATCTTATATGATATGTGGCTATTATAAAGTCATATAGCCACACATGATCGTGCTAGAAATAAATGTGACTATATACTTTACCTTTTGACCCCGTTAAACTTTAGACACACATAATAAGTTGCGTTACCATATGTACGATTTTGGGTACACTTAACACATGTGTGACAATTTCGATTCTATGATTTAGACACATAAACAATTACTTCATGTGACCATATGTAGACTCATGATTTAGACACACAAACACTTAATGTGGCCATAAACAACATTTAGATACACATGTGTCATGATGTGTGGCTATTATAAAGCCATATAGTCACACATGATCGTGCTAGAAATAAATGTGACTATATACTATACCTTTTGGTCCCGTTAAACTTTAGACACACATAATAAGTTGTGTGACCATATGTACGATATTGGCTACACTTAACACATGTGTGACAATTTCGATTCTATGATTTAGACACATAAACAATTAGTTCAAGTGACCATATGTAAGCTCATGATTTAGACACACAAACACTTAATGTGACCATAAAAAACATTTAGATATACATCTTTCATGATGTGTGGCTATTATAAAGCCATATAGTCACACATGATCGTGCTAGAAATAAATGTGACTATAATATACCTTTTGGTCCCGTTAAACTTTAGACACACATAATAAGTTGCGCGACCATATGCACGATTTTCGCTACACTTAACACATGTGTGACAATTTCGATTCTATGATTTAGACACATAAATAATTACTTCATGTGACCATATGTAGACTCATGATTTAGAAACACAAACACTTTATGTGACAATAAAAAACTTTAGATATACATCTTATATGATATGTGGCTATTATAAAGTCATATAGCCACACATGATCGTGCTAGAAATAAATGTGACTATATAGTTTACCTTTTTGCCCCGTTAAACTTTAGACACACATAATAAGTTGCGCGACCATATGTACGATTTTGGCTACACTTAACACATGTGTGACAATTTCGATTCTATGATTTAGGCACATAAACAATTACTTCATGTGACCATATGTAGACTCATGATTTAGACACACAAACACTTAATGTGGCCATAAACAACATTTAGATACACATGTGTCATGATGTGTGGCTATTATAAAGCCATATAGTCACACATGATCGTGCTAGAAATAAATGTGACTATAATATACCTTTTGGTCCCGTTAAACTTTAGACACACATAATAAGTTGCGCGACCATATGCACGATTTTCGCTACACTTAACACATGTGTGACAATTTCGATTCTATGATTTAGACACATAAACAATTACTTCATGTGACCATATGTGTTCTCATGATTTAGAAACACAAACACTTTATGTGACAATAAAAAACTTTAGATATACATCTTATATGATATGTGGCTATTATAAAGTCATATAGCCACACATGATCGTGCTAGAAATAAATGTGACTATATACTTTACCTTTTGACCCCGTTAAACTTTAGACACACATAATAAGTTGCGTTACCATATGTAAGATTTTGGGTACACTTAACACATGTGTGACAATTTCGATTCTATGATTTAGACACATAAACAATTACTTCATGTGACCATATGTAGACTCATGATTTAGACACACAAACACTTAATGTGGCCATAAACAACATTTAGATACACATGTGTCATGATGTGTGGCTATTATAAAGCCATATAGTCACACATGATCGTGCTAGAAATAAATGTGACTATATACTATACCTTTTGGTCCCGTTAAACTTTAGACACACATAATAAGTTGTGTGACCATATGTACGATTTTGGCTACACTTAACACATGTGTGACAATTTCGATTCTATGATTTAGACACATAAACAATTACTTCATGTGACCATATGTAGACTCATGATTTAGACACACAAACACTTAATGTGGCCATAAACAACATTTAGATACACATCTGTCATGATGTGTGGCTATTATAAAGCCATATAGTCACACATGATCGTGCTAAAAATAAATGTGACTATATACTTTACCTTTTGGCCCCGTTAAACTTTAGACACACATAATAAGTTGCGCGACCATATGTACGATTTTGGCTACACTTAACACATGTGTGACAATTTCGATTCTATGATTTAGACACATAAACAATTACTTCATGTGACCATATGTAGACTCATGATTTAGACACACAAACACTTAATGTGGCCATAAACAACATTTAGATACACATGTGTCATGATGTGTGGCTATTATAAAGCCATATAGTCACACATGATCGTGCTAGAAATAAATGTGACTATATACTATACCTTTTGGTCCCGTTAAACTTTAGACACACATAATAAGTTGCGTGACCATATGTACGATATTGGCTACATTTAACACATGTATGACAATTTCGATTCTATGATTTAGACACATAAACAATTAGTTCAAGTGACCATATGTAAACTCATGATTTAGACACACAAACACTTAATGTGACCATAAAAAACATTTAGATATACATCTTTCATGATGTGTGGCTATTATAAAGCCATATAGTCACACATGATCGTGCTAGAAATAAATGTGACTATATACTTTACCTTTTGACCCCGTTAAACTTTAGACACACATAATAAGTTGCGCGACCATATGTACGATTTTGGCTACACTTAACACATGTGTGACAATTTCGATTCTATGATTTAGACACATAAACAATTACTTCATGTGACCATATGTAGACTCATGATTTAGACACACAAACACTTAATGTGGCCATAAACAACATTTAGATACACATGTGTCATGATGTGTGGCTATTATAAAGCCATATAGTCACACATGATCGTGCTAGAAATAAATGTGACTATATACTATACCTTTTGGTCCCGTTAAAATTTAGACACACATAATAAGTTGCGTGACCATATGTACGATTTTGGCTACACTTAACACATGTGTGACAATTTCGATTCTATGATTTAGACGCATAAACAATTACTTCAAGTGACCATATGTAAACTCATGATTTAGACACACAAACACTTAATGTGACCATAAAAAACATTTAGATATACATCTTTCATAATGTGTGGCTATTATAAAGCCATATAGTCACACATGATCGTGCTAGAAATAAATGTGACTATATACTTTACCTTTTGACCCCGTTAAACTTTAGACACACATAATAAGTTGCGTTACCATATGTACGATTTTGGGTACACTTAACACATGTTTGACAATTTCGATTCTATGATTTAGACACATAAACAATTACTTCATGTGACCATATGTAGACTCATGATTTAGACACACAAACACTTAATGTGGCCATAAACAACATTTAGATACACATGTGTCATGATGTGTGGCTATTATAAAGCCATATAGTCACACATGATCGTGCTAGAAATAAATGTGACTATATACTATACCTTTTGGTCCCGTTAAACTTTAGACAAACATAATAAGTTGCGTGACCATATGTACGATATTGGCTACACTTAACACATGTGTGACAATTTCGATTCTATGATTTAGACACATAAACAATTAGTTCAAGTGACCATATGTAAGCTCATGATTTAGACACACAAACACTTAATGTGACCATAAAAAACATTTAGATATACATCTTTCATGATGTGTGGCTATTATAAAGCCATATAGTCACACATGATCGTGCTAGAAATAAATGTGACTATAATATACCTTTTGGTCCCGTTAAACTTTAGACACACATAATAAGTTGCGCGACCATATGCACGATTTTCGCTACACTTAACACATGTGTGACAATTTCGATTCTATGATTTAGACACATAAACAATTACTTCATGTGACCATATGTAGACTCATGATTTAGAAACACAAACACTTTACGTGACAATAAAAAACTTTAGATATACATCTTATATGATATGTGGCTATTATAAAGTCATATAGCCACACATGATCGTGCTAGAAATAAATGTGACTATATACTTTACCTTTTGACCCTGTTAAACTTTAGACACACATAATAAGTTGCGTTACCATATGTACGATTTTGGGTACACTTAACACATGTGTGACAATTTCGATTCTATGATTTAGACACATAAACAATTACTTCATGTGACCATATGTAGACTCATGATTTAGACACACAAACACTTAATGTGGCCATAAACAACATTTAGATACACATGTGTCATGATGTGTGGCTATTATAAAGCCATATAGTCACACATGATCGTGCTAGAAATAAATGTGACTATATACTATACCTTTTGGTCCCGTTAAACTTTAGACACACATAATAAGTTGCGTGACCATATGTACGATTTTGGCTACACTTAACACATGTGTGACAATTTCGATTCTATGATTTAGACACATAAACAATTACTTCATGTGACCATATGTAGACTCATGATTTAGACACACAAACACTTAATGTGGCCATAAACAACATTTAGATACACATCTGTCATGATGTGTGGCTATTATAAAGCCATATAGTCACATATGATCGTGCTAAAAATAAATGTGACTATATACTTTACCTTTTGGCACCGTTAAACTTTAGACACACATAATAAGTTGCGCGACCATATGTACGATTTTGGCTACACTTAACACATGTGTGACAATTTCGATTCAATGATTTAGACACATAAACAATTACTTTATGTGACCATATGTAGACTCATGATTTAGACACACAAACACTTAATGTGGCCATAAACAACATTTAGATACACATGTGTCATGATGTGTGGCTATTATAAAGCCATATAGTCACACATGATCATGGTAGAAATAAATGTGACTATATACTATACCTTTTGGTCCCGTTAAACTTTAGACACACATAATAAGTTGCGTGACCATATGTACGATATTGGCTACACTTAACACATGTGTGACAATTTCGATTCTATGATTTAGACACATAAACAATTAGTTCAAGTGACCATATGTAAACTCATGATTTAGACACACAAACACTTAATGTGACCATAAAAAACATTTAGATATACATCTTTCATGATGTGTGGCTATTATAAAGCCATATAGTCACACATGATCGTGCTAGAAATAAATGTGACTATATACTTTACCTTTTGACCCCGTTAAACTTTAGACACACATAATAAGTTGCGTTACCATATGTACGATTTTGGGTACACTTAACACATGTTTGACAATTTCGATTCTATGATTTAGACACATAAACAATTACTTCATGTGACCATATGTAGACTCATGATTTAGACACACAAACACTTAATGTGGCCATAAACAACATTTAGATACACATGTGTCATGATGTGTGGCTATTATAAAGCCATATAGTCACACATGATCGTGCTAGAAATAAATGTGACTATATACTATACCTTTTGGTCCCGTTAAACTTTAGACACACATAATAAGTTGCGTGACCATATGTACGATTTTGGCTACACTTAACACATGTGTGACAATTTCGATTCTATGATTTAGACACATAAACAATTAGTTCAAGTGACCATATGTAAACTCATGATTTAGACACACAAACACTTAATGTGACCATAAAAAACATTTAGATATACATCTTTCATGATGTGTGGCTATTATAAAGCCATATAGTCACACATGATCGTGCTAGAAATAAATGTGACTATATACTATACCTTTTGGTCCCGTTAAACTTTAGACACACATAATAAGTTGCGCGACCATATGCACGATTTTCGCTACACTTAACACATGTGTGACAATTTCGATTCTATGATTTAGACACATAAACAATTACTTCATGTGACCATATGTAGACTCATGATTTAGAAACACAAACACTTTATGTGACAATAAAAAACTTTAGATATACATCTTATATGATATGTGGCTATTATAAAGTCATATAGCCACACATGATCGTGCTAGAAATAAATGTGACTATATACTTTACCTTTTGACCCCGTTAAACTTTAGACACACATAATAAGTTGCGTTACCATATGTACGATTTTGGGTACACTTAACACATGTGTGACAATTTCGATTCTATGATTTAGACACATAAACATATACTTCATGTGACCATATGTAGACTCATGATTTAGACACACAAACACTTAATGTGGCCATAAACAACATTTAGATACACATCTGTCATGATGTGTGGCTATTATAAAGCCATATAGTCACACATGATCGTGCTAAAAATAAATGTGACTATATACTTTACCTTTTGGCCCCGTTAAACTTTAGACACACATAATAAGTTGCGCGACCATATGTACGATTTTGGCTACACTTAACACATGTGTGACAATTTCGATTCTATGATTTAGACACATAAACAATTACTTCATGTGACCATATGTAGACTCATGATATAGACACACAAACACTTAATGTGGCCATAAACAACATTTAGATACGCATGTGTCATGATGTGTGGCTATTATAAAGCCATATAGTCACACATGATCGTGCTAGAAATAAATGTGACTATATACTATACCTTTTGGTCCCGTTAAACTTTAGACACACATAATAAGTTGCGTGACCATATGTACGATATTGGCTACACTTAACACATGTGTGACAATTTCGATTCTATGATTTAGACACATAAACAATTAGTTCAAGTGACCATATGTAAACTCATGATTTAGACACACAAACACTTAATGTGACCATAAAAAACATTTAGATATACATCTTTCATGATGTGTGGCTATTATAAAGCCATATAGTCACACATGATCGTGCTAGAAATAAATGTGACTATATACTTTACCTTTTGACCCCGTTAAACTTTAGACACACATAATAAGTTTCGCGACCATATGTACGATTTTGGCTACACTTAACACATGTGTGACAATTTCGATTCTATGATTTAGACACATAAACAATTACTTCATGTGACCATATGTAGACTCATGATTTAGACACACAAACACTTAATGTGGCCATAAACAACATTTAGATACACATGTGTCATGATGTATGGCTATTATAAAGCCATATAGTCACACATGATCGTGCTAGAAATAAATGTGACTATATACTATACCTTTTGGTCCCGTTAAAATTTAGACACACATAATAAGTTGCGTGACCATATGTACGATTTTGGCAACACTTAACACATGTGTGACAATTTCGATTCTATGATTTAGACACATAAACAATTACTTCAAGTGACCATATGTAAACTCATGATTTAGACACACAAACACTTAATGTGACCATAAAAAACATTTAGATATACATCTTTCATGATGTGTGGCTATTATAAAGCCATATAGTCACACATGATCGTGCTAGAAATAAATGTGACTATATACTTTACCTTTTGACCCCGTTAAACTTTAGACACACATAATAAGTTGCGTTACCATATGTACGATTTTGGGTACACTTAACACATGTTTGACAATTTCGATTCTATGATTTAGACACATAAACAATTACTTCATGTGACCATATGTAGACTCATGATTTAGACACACAAACACTTAATGTGGCCATAAATAACATTTAGATACACATGTGTCATGATGTGTGGCTATTATAAAGCCATATAGTCACACATGATCGTGCTAGAAATAAATGTGACTATATACTATACCTTTTGGTCCCGTTAAACTTTAGACACACATAATAAGTTGCGTGACCATATGTACGATTTTGGCTACACTTAACACATGTGTGACAATTTCGATTCTATGATTTAGACACATAAACAATTAGTTCAAGTGACCATATGTAAACTCATGATTTAGACACACAAACACTTAATGTGACCATAAAAAACATTTAGATATACATCTTTCATGATGTGTGGCTATTATAAAGCCATATAGTCACACATGATCGTGCTAGAAATAAATGTGACTATATACTATACCTTTTGGTCCCGTTAAACTTTAGACACACATAATAAGTTGCGCGACCATATGCACGATTTTCGCTACACTTAACACATGTGTGACAATTTCGATTCTATGATTTAGACACATAAACAATTACTTCATGTGACCATATGTAGACTCATGATTTAGAAACACAAACACTTTATGTGACAATAAAAAACTTTAGATATACATCTTATATGATATGTGGCTATTATAAAGTCATATAGCCACACATGATCGTGCTAGAAATAAATGTGACTATATACTTTACCTTTTGACCCCGTTAAACTTTAGACACACATAATAAGTTGCGTTACCATATGTACGATTTTGGGTACACTTAACACATGTGTGACAATTTCGATTCTATGATTTAGACACATAAACAATTAGTTCAAGTGACCATATGTAAACTCATGATTTAGACACACAAACACTTAATGTGGCCATAAACAACATTTAGATACACATCTGTCATGATGTGTGGCTATTATAAAGCCATATAGTCACACATGATCGTGCTAAAAATAAATGTGACTATATACTTTACCTTTTGGCCCCGTTAAACTTTAGACACACATAATAAGTTGCGCGACCATATGTACGATTTTGGCTACACTTAACACATGTGTGACAATTTCGATTCTATGATTTAGACACATAAACAATTACTTCATGTGACCATATGTAGACTCATGATATAGACACACAAACACTTAATGTGGCCATAAACAACATTTAGATACGCATGTGTCATGATGTGTGGCTATTATAAAGCCATATAGTCACACATGATCGTGCTAGAAATAAATGTGACTATATACTATACCTTTTGGTCCCGTTAAACTTTAGACACACATAATAAGTTGCGTGACCATATGTACGATATTGGCTACACTTAACACATGTGTGACAATTTCGATTCTATGATTTAGACACATAAACAATTAGTTCAAGTGACCATATGTAAACTCATGATTTAGACACACAAACACTTAATGTGACCATAAAAAACATTTAGATATACATCTTTCATGATGTGTGGCTATTATAAAGCCATATAGTCACACATGATCGTGCTAGAAATAAATGTGACTATATACTTTACCTTTTGACCCCGTTAAACTTTAGACACACATAATAAGTTTCGCGACCATATGTACGATTTTGGCTACACTTAACACATGTGTGACAATTTCGATTCTATGATTTAGACACATAAACAATTACTTCATGTGACCATATGTAGACTCATGATTTAGACACACAAACACTTAATGTGGCCATAAACAACATTTAGATACACATGTGTCATGATGTATGGCTATTATAAAGCCATATAGTCACACATGATCGTGCTAGAAATAAATGTGACTATATACTATACCTTTTGGTCCCGTTAAAATTTAGACACACATAATAAGTTGCGTGACCATATGTACGATTTTGGCTACACTTAACACATGTGTGACAATTTCGATTCTATGATTTAGACACATAAACAATTACTTCAAGTGACCATATGTAAACTCATGATTTAGACACACAAACACTTAATGTGACCATAAAAAACATTTAGATATACATCTTTCATGATGTGTGGCTATTATAAAGCCATATAGTCACACATGATCGTGCTAGAAATAAATGTGACTATATACTTTACCTTTTGACCCCGTTAAACTTTAGACACACATAATAAGTTGCGTTACCATATGTACGATTTTGGGTACACTTAACACATGTTTGACAATTTCGATTCTATGATTTAGACACATAAACAATTACTTCATGTGACCATATGTAGACTCATGATTTAGACACACAAACACTTAATGTGACCATAAACAACATTTAGATACACATGTGTCATGATGTGTGGCTATTATAAAGCCATATAGTCACACATGATCGTGCTAGAAATAAATGTGACTATATACTATACCTTTTGGTCCCGTTAAACTTTAGACACACATAATAAGTTGCGTGACCATATGTACGATTTTGGCTACACTTAACACATGTGTGACAATTTCGATTCTATGATTTAGACACATAAACAATTAGTTCAAGTGACCATATGTAAACTCATGATTTAGACACACAAACACTTAATGTGACCATAAAAAACATTTAGATATACATCTTTCATGATGTGTGGCTATTATAAAGCCATATAGTCACACATGATCGTGCTAGAAATAAATGTGACTATATACTATACCTTTTGGTCCCGTTAAACTTTAGACACACATAATAAGTTGCGCGACCATATGCACGATTTTGGCTACACTTAACACATGTGTGACAATTTCGATTCTATGATTTAGACACATAAACAATTACTTCATGTGACCATATGTAGACTCATGATTTAGAAACACAAACACTTTATGTGACAATAAAAAACTTTAGATATACATCTTATATGATATGTAGCTATTATAAAGTCATATAGCCACACATGATCGTGCTAGAAATAAATGTGACTATATACTTTACCTTTTGACCCCGTTAAACTTTAGACACACATAATAAGTTGCGTTACCATATGTACGATTTTGGGTACACTTAACACATGTGTGACAATTTCGATTCTATGATTTAGACACATAAACAATTACTTCATGTGACCATATGTAGACTCATGATTTAGAGACACAAACACTTAATGTGGCCATAAACAACATTTAGATACACATCTGTCATGATGTGTGGCTATTATAAAGCCATATAGTCACACATGATCGTGCTAGAAATAAATGTGACTATATACTTTACCTTTTGGCCTCGTTAAACTTTAGACACACATAATAAGTTGCGCGACCATATGTACGATTTTGGCTACACTTAACACATGTGTGACAATTTCGATTCTATGATTTAGACACATAAACAATTACTTCAAGTGACCATATGTAGACTCATGATTTAGACACACAAACACTTAATGTGGCCATAAACAACATTTAGATACACATGTGTCATGATGTGTGGCTATTATAAAGCCATATAGTCACACATGATCGTGCTAAAAATAAATGTGACTATATACTATACCTTTTGGTCCCGTTAAACTTTAGACACACATAATAAGTTGCGTGACCATATGTACGATTTTGGCTACACTTAACACATGTGTGACAATTTCGATTCTATGATTTAGACACATAAACAATTACTTCAAGTGACCATATGTAAACTCATGATTTAGACACACAAACACTTAATGTGACCATAAAAAACATTTAGATATACATCTTTCATGATGTGTGGCTATTATAAAGCCATATAGTCACACATGATCGTGCTAGAAATAAATGTGACTATATACTTTACCTTTTGACCCCGTTAAACTTTAGACACACATAATAAGTTGCGTTACCATATGTACGATTTTGGGTACACATAACACATGTTTGACAATTTCGATACTATGATTTAGACACATAAACAATTACTTCATGTGACCATATGTAGACTCATGATTTAGACACACAAACACTTAATGTGGCCATAAACAACATTTAGATACACATATGTCATGATGTGTGGCTATTATAAAGCCATATAGTCACACATGATCGTGCTAGAAATAAATGTGACTATATACTATACCTTTTGGTCCCGTTAAACTTTAGACACACATAATAAGTTGCGTGACCATATGTACGATTTTGGCTACACTTAACACATGTGTGACAATTTCGATTCTATGATTTAGACACATAAACAATTAGTTCAAGTGACCATATGTAAACTCATGATTTAGACACACAAACACTTAATGTGACCATAAAAAACATTTAGATATACATCTTTCATGATGTGTGGCTATTATAAAGCCATATAGTCACACATGATCGTGCTAGAAATAAATGTGACTATATACTATACCTTTTGGTCCCGTTAAACTTTAGACACACATAATAAGTTGCGCGACCATATGCACGATTTTGGCTACACTTAACACATGTGTGACAATTTCGATTCTATGATTTAGACACATAAACAATTACTTAATGTGACCATATGTAGACTCATGATTTAGAAACACAAACACTTTATGTGACAATAAAAAACTTTAGATATACATCTTATATGATATGTAGCTATTATAAAGTCATATAGCCACACATGATCGTGCTAGAAATAAATGTGACTATATACTTTACCTTTTGACCCCGTTAAACTTTAGACACACATAATAAGTTGCGTTACCATATGTACGATTTTGGGTACACTTAACACATGTGTGACAATTTCGATTCTATGATTTAGACACATAAACAATTACTTCATGTGACCATATGTAGACTCATGATTTAGACACACAAACACTTAATGTGGCCATAAACAACATTTAGATACACATCTGTCATGATGTGTGGCTATTATAAAGCCATATAGTCACACATGATCGTGCTAGAAATAAATGTGACTATATACTTTACCTTTTGGCCTCGTTAAACTTTAGACACACATAATAAGTTGCGCGACCATATGTACGATTTTGGCTACACTTAACACATGTGTGACAATTTCGATTCTATGATTTAGACACATAAACAATTACTTCATGTGACCATATGTAGACTCATGATTTAGACACACAAACACTTAATGTGGCCATAAACAACATTTAGATACACATGTGTCATGATGTGTGGCTATTATAAAGCCATATAGTCACACATGATCGTGCTAAAAATAAATGTGACTATATACTATACCTTTTGGTCCCGTTAAACTTTAGACACACATAATAAGTTGCGTGA
The DNA here is from genome assembly GCA_947179395.2 of Pulicaria dysenterica. Taxonomy (NCBI): domain Eukaryota; kingdom Viridiplantae; phylum Streptophyta; class Magnoliopsida; order Asterales; family Asteraceae; genus Pulicaria; species Pulicaria dysenterica. The sequence goes on from OX359292.1 coordinate 36,056,025, forward strand.
CCATATGTACGATTTTGGCTACACTTAACGCATGTGTGACAATTTCGATTCTATGATTCAGACACATAAACAATTACTTCAAGTGACCATATGTAAACTCATGATTTAGACACACAAACACTTAATGTGACCATAAAAAACATTTAGATATACATCTTTCATGATGTGTGGCTATTATAAAGCCATATAGTCACACATGATCGTGCTAGAAATAAATGTGACTATATACTTTACCTTTTGACCCCGTTAAACTTTAGACACACATAATAAGTTGCGTTACCATATGTACGATTTTGGGTACACATAACACATGTTTGACAATTTCGATACTGTGATTTAGACACATAAACAATTACTTCATGTGACCATATGTAGACTCATGATTTAGACACACAAACACTTAATGTGGCCATAAACAACATTTAGATACACATGTGTCATGATGTGTGGCTATTATAAAGCCATATAGTCACACATGATCGTGCTAGAAATAAATGTGACTATATACTATACCTTTTGGTCCCGTTAAACTTTAGACACACAAAATAAGTTGCGTGACCATATGTACGATTTTGGCTACACTTAACACATGTGTGACAATTTCGATTCTATGATTTAGACACATAAACAATTACTTCAAGTGACCATATGTAAACTCATGATTTAGACACACAAACACTTAATGTGACCATAAAAAACATTTAGATATACATCTTTCATGATGTGTGGCTACTATAAAGCCATATAGTCACACATGATCGTGCTAGAAATAAATGTGACTATATACTTTACCTTTTGACCCCGTTAAACTTTAGACACACATAATAAGTTGCGTTACCATATGTACGATTTTGGGTACACTTAACACATGTGTGACAATTTCGATTCTATGATTTAGACACATAAACAATTACTTCAGGTGACCATATATAGACTCATGATTTAGACACACAAACACTTAATGTGGCCATAAACAACATTTAGATACACATCTGTCATGATGTGTGGCTATTATAAAGCCATATACTCACACATGATCGTGCTAAAAATAAATGTGACTATATACTTTACCTTTTGGTCCCGTTAAACTTTAGACACACATAATAAGTTGCGCGACCATATGTACGATTTTAGGTACACTTAACACATGTGTGACAATTTCTATTCTATGATTTAGACACATAAACAATTACTTCATGTGACCATATGTAGACTCATGATTTAGACACACAAACACTTAATGTGGCCATAAACAACATTTAGATACACATGTGTCATGATGTGTGGCTATTATAAAGCCATATAGTCACACATGATCGTGCTAGAAATAAATGTGACTATATACTTTACCTTTTGACCCCGTTAAACTTTAGACACACATAATAAGTTGCGTTACCATATGTACGATTTTGGGTACACTTAACACATGTTTGACAATTTCGATACTGTGATTTAGACACATAAACAATTACTTCATGTGACCATATGTAGACTCATGATTTAGACACACAAACACTTAATGTGGCCATAAACAACATTTAGATACACATGTGTCATGATGTGTGGCTATTATAAAGCCATATAGTCACACATGATCGTGCTAGAAATAAATGTGACTATATACTATACCTTTTGGTCCCGTTAAACTTTAGACACACATAATAAGTTGCGTGACCATATGTACGATTTTGGCTACACTTAACACATGTGTGACAATTTCGATTCTATGATTTAGACACATAAACAATTACTTCAAGTGACCATATGTAAACTCATGATTTAGACACACAAACACTTAATGTGACCATAAAAAACATTTAGATATACATCTTTCATGATGTGTGGCTACTATAAAGCCATATAGTCACACATGATCGTGCTAGAAATAAATGTGACTATATACTTTACCTTTTGACCCCGTTAAACTTTAGACACACATAATAAGTTGCGTTACCATATGTACGATTTTGGGTACACTTAACACATGTGTGACAATTTCGATTCTATGATTTAGACACATAAACAATTACTTCAGGTGACCATATATAGACTCATGATTTAGACACACAAACACTTAATGTGGCCATAAACAACATTTAGATACACATCTGTCATGATGTGTGGCTATTATAAAGCCATATACTCACACATGATCGTGCTAAAAATAAATGTGACTATATACTTTACCTTTTGGTCCCGTTAAACTTTAGACACACATAATAAGTTGCGCGACCATATGTACGATTTTAGGTACACTTAACACATGTGTGACAATTTCTATTCTATGATTTAGACACATAAACAATTACTTCATGTGACCATATGTAGACTCATGATTTAGACACACAAACACTTAATGTGGCCATAAACAACATTTAGATACACATGTGTCATGATGTGTGGCTATTATAAAGCCATATAGTCACACATGATCGTGCTAGAAATAAATGTGACTATATACTTTACCTTTTGACCCCGTTAAACTTTAGACACACATAATAAGTTGCGTTACCATATGTACGATTTTGGGTACACTTAACACATGTTTGACAATTTCGATTCTATGATTTAGACACATAAACAATTAGTTCAAGTGACCATATGTAAACTCATGATTTAGACACACAAACACTTAATGTGACCATAAAAAACATTTAGATATACATCTTTCATGATGTGTGGCTATTATAAAGCCATATAGTCACACATGATCGTGCTAGAAATAAATGTGACTATATACTTTACCTTTTGACCCCGTTAAACTTTAGACACACATAATAAGTTGCGTTACCATATGTACGATTTTGGCTACACTTAACACATGTGTGACAATTTCGATTCTATGATTTAGACACATAAACAATTACTTCATGTGACCATATGTAGACTCATGATTTAGACACACAAACACTTAATGTGGCCATAAACAACATTTAGATACACATGTGTCATGATGTGTGGCTATTATAAAGCCATATAGTCACACATGATCGTGCTAGAAATAAATGTGACTATATACTATACCTTTTGGTCCCGTTAAACTTTAGACACACATAATAAGTTGCGTGACCATATGTACGATTTTGGCTACACTTAACACATGTGTGACAATTTCGATTCTATGATTTAGACACATAAACAATTAGTTCAAGTGACCATATGTAAACTCATGATTTAGACACACAAACACTTAATGTGACCATAAAAAACATTTAGATATACATCTTTCATGATGTGTGGCTATTATAAAGCCATATAGTCACACATGATCGTGCTAGAAATAAATGTGACTATATACTTTACCTTTTGACCCCGTTAAACTTTAGACACACATAATAAGTTGCGTTACCATATGTACGATTTTGGGTACACATAACACATGTTTGACAATTTCGATACTATGATTTAGACACATAAACAATTACTTCATGTGACCATATGTAGACTCATGATTTAGACACACAAACACTTAATGTGGCCATAAACAACATTTAGATACACATGTGTCATGATGTGTGGCTATTATAAAGCCATATAGTCACACATGATCGTGCTAGAAATAAATGTGACTATATACTATACCTTTTGGTCCCGTTAAACTTTAGACACACATAATAAGTTGCGTGACCATATGTACGATTTTGGCTACACTTAACACATGTGTGACAATTTCGATTCTATGATTTAGACACATAAACAATTAGTTCAAGTGACCATATGTAAACTCATGATTTAGACACACAAACACTTAATGTGACCATAAAAAACATTTAGATATACATCTTTCATGATGTGTGGCTATTATAAAGCCATATAGTCACACATGATCGTGCTAGAAATAAATGTGACTATATACTTTACCTTTTGACCCCGTTAAACTTTAGACACACATAATAAGTTGCGTTACCATATGTACGATTTTGGGTACACTTAACACATGTGTGACAATTTCGATTCTATGATTTAGACACATAAACAATTACTTCAGGTGACCATATATAGACTCATGATTTAGACACACAAACACTTAATGTGGCCATAAACAACATTTAGATACACATCTGTCATGATGTGTGGCTATTATAAAGCCATATAGTCACACATGATCGTGCTAGAAATAAATGTGACTATATACTTTACCTTTTGGCCCCGTTAAACTTTAGACACACATAATAAGTTGCGCGACCATATGTACGATTTTGGCTACACTCTTAACACATGTGTGACAATTTCGATTCTATGATTTAGACACATAAACAATTACTTCATCTGACCATATGTAGACTCATGATTTAGACACACAAACACTTAATGTGGCCATAAACAACATTTAGATACACATGTGTCATGATGTGTGGCCATTATAAAGCCATATAGTCACACATGATCGTGCTAGAAATAAATGTGACTATATACTATAACTTTTGTTCCCGTTAAACTTTAGACACACATAATAAGTTGCGCGACCATATGCACGATTTTGGCTACACTTAACACATGTGTGACAATTTCGATTCTATGATTTAGACACATAAACAATTACTTCATGTGACCATATGTAGACTCATGATTTAGACACACAAACACTTAATGTGGCCATAAACAACATTTAGATACACATGTGTCATGATGTGTGGCTATTATAAAGCCATATAGTCACACATGATCGTGCTAGAAATAAATGTGACTATATACTTTACCTTTTGACCCCGTTAAACTTTAGACACACATAATAAGTTGCGTTACCATATGTACGATTTTGGGTACACTTAACACATGTGTGACAATTTCGATTCTATGATTTAGACACATAAACAATTACTTCAGGTGACCATATATAGACTCATGATTTAGACACACAAACACTTAATGTGGCCATAAACAACATTTAGATACACATCTGTCATGATGTGTGGCTATTATAAAGCCATATAGTCACACATGATCGTGCTAAAAATAAATGTGACTATATACTTTACCTTTTGGTCCCGTTAAACTTTAGACACACATAATAAGTTGCGCGACCATATGTACGATTTTAGGTACACTTAACACATGTGTGACAATTTCTATTCTATGATTTAGACACATAAACAATTACTTCATGTGACCATATGTAGACTCATGATTTAGACACACAAACACTTAATGTGGCCATAAACAACATTTAGATACACATGTGTCATGATGTGTGGCTATTATAAAGCCATATAGTCACACATGATCGTGCTAGAAATAAATGTGACTATATACTTTACCTTTTGACCCCGTTAAACTTTAGACACACATAATAAGTTGCGTTACCATATGTACGATTTTGGGTACACTTAACACATGTTTGACAATTTCGATTCTATGATTTAGACACATAAACAATTACTTCATGTGACCATATGTAGACTCATGATTTAGACACACAAACACTTAATGTGGCCATAAACAACATTTAGATACACATGTGTCATGATGTGTGGCTATTATAAAGCCATATAGTCACACATGATCGTGCTAGAAATAAATGTGACTATATACTATACCTTTTGGTCCCGTTAAACTTTAGACACACATAATAAGTTGCGTGACCATATGTACGATTTTGGCTACACTTAACACATGTGTGACAATTTCGATTCTATGATTTAGACACATAAACAATTAGTTCAAGTGACCATATGTAAACTCATGATTTAGACACACAAACACTTAATGTGACCATAAAAAACATTTAGATATACATCTTTCATGATGTGTGGCTATTAGAAAGCCATATAGTCACACATGATCGTGCTAGAAATAAATGTGACTATATACTTTACCTTTTGACCCCGTTAAACTTTAGACACACATAATAAGTTGCGTTACCATATGTACGATTTTGGCTACACTTAACACATGTGTGACAATTTCGATTCTATGATTTAGACACATAAACAATTACTTCATGTGACCATATGTAGACTCATGATTTAGACACACAAACACTTAATGTGGCCATAAACAACATTTAGATACACATGTGTCATGATGTGTGGCTATTATAAAGCCATATAGTCACACATGATCGTGCTAGAAATAAATGTGACTATATACTATACCTTTTGGTCCCGTTAAACTTTAGACACACATAATAAGTTGCGTGACCATATGTACGATTTTGGCTACACTTAACACATGTGTGACAATTTCGATTCTATGATTTAGACACATAAACAATTAGTTCAAGTGACCATATGTAAACTCATGATTTAGACACACAAACACTTAATGTGACCATAAAAAACATTTAGATATACATCTTTCATGATGTGTGGCTATTATAAAGCCATATAGTCACACATGATCGTGCTAGAAATAAATGTGACTATATACTTTACCTTTTGACCCCGTTAAACTTTAGACACACATAATAAGTTGCGTTACCATATGTACGATTTTGGGTACACATAACACATGTTTGACAATTTCGATACTATGATTTAGACACATAAACAATTACTTCATGTGACCATATGTAGACTCATGATTTAGACACACAAACACTTAATGTGGCCATAAACAACATTTAGATACACATGTGTCATGATGTGTGGCTATTATAAAGCCATATAGTCACACATGATCGTGCTAGAAATAAATGTGACTATATACTATACCTTTTGGTCCCGTTAAATTTAGACACACATAATAAGTTGCGTGACCATATGTACGATTTTGGCTACACTTAACACATGTGTGACAATTTCGATTCTATGATTTAGACACATAAACAATTACTTCAAGTGACCATATGTAAACTCATGATTTAGACACACAAACACTTAATGTGACCATAAAAAACATTTAGATATACATCTTTCATGATGTGTGGCTATTATAAAGCCATATAGTCACACATGATCGTGCTAGAAATAAATGTGACTATATACTTTACCTTTTGACCCCGTTAAACTTTAGACACACATAATAAGTTGCGTTACCATATGTACGATTTTGGGTACACTTAACACATGTGTGACAATTTCGATTCTATGATTTAGACACATAAACAATTACTTCAGGTGACCATATATAGACTCATGATTTAGACACACAAACACTTAATGTGGCCATAAACAACATTTAGATACACATCTGTCATGATGTGTGGCTATTATAAAGCCATATAGTCACACATGATCGTGCTAGAAATAAATGTGACTATATACTTTACCTTTTGGCCCCGTTAAACTTTAGACACACATAATAAGTTGCGCGACCATATGTACGATTTTGGCTACACTCTTAACACATGTGTGACAATTTCGATTCTATGATTTAGACACATAAACAATTACTTCATCTGACCATATGTAGACTCATGATTTAGACACACAAACACTTAATGTGGCCATAAACAACATTTAGATACACATGTGTCATGATGTGTGGCCATTATAAAGCCATATAGTCACACATGATCGTGCTAGAAATAAATGTGACTATATACTATAACTTTTGGTCCCGTTAAACTTTAGACACACATAATAAGTTGCGCGACCATATGCACGATTTTGGCTACACTTAACACATGTGTGACAATTTCGATTCTATGATTTAGACACATAAACAATTACTTCATGTGACCATATGTAGACTCATGATTTAGACACACAAACACTTAATGTGGCCATAAACAACATTTAGATACACATGTGTCATGATGTGTGGCTATTATAAAGCCATATAGTCACACATGATCGTGCTAGAAATAAATGTGACTATATACTTTACCTTTTGTCCCCGTTAAATTTAAGTCACACATAATAAGTTGCACGACCATATGTACGATTTTGGCTACACTTAACACATGTGTGACAATTTCGATACTATGATTTAGACACATAAACAATTAGTTCAAGTGACCATATGTAGACTCATGATTTAGAAACACAAACACTTTATGTGATAATAAAAAACTTTAGATATACATCTTATATGATATGTGGCTATTATAAAGTCATATAGTCACACATGATCGTGCTAGAAATAAATGTGACTATATACTTTACCTTTTGACCCCGTTAAACTTTAGACACACATAATAAGTTGCGTTACCATATGTTCGATTTTGGGTACACTTAACACATGTGTGACAATTTCGATTCTATGATTTAGACACATAAACAATTACTTCATGTGACCATATCTAGACTCATGATTTAGACACACAAACACTTAATGTGGCCATAAACAACATTTAGATACACATCTGTCATGATGTGTGGCTATTATAAAGCCATATAGTCACACATGATCGTGCTAAAAATAAATGTGACTATATACTTTACCTTTTGGTCCCGTTAAACTTTAGACACACATAATAAGTTGCGCGACCATATGTACGGATTTAGCTACACTTAACACATGTGTGACAATTTCGATTCTATGATTTAGACACATAAACAATTACTTCATGTGACCATATGTAGACTCATGATTTAGACACACAAACACTTAATGTGGCCATAAACAACATTTAGATACACATGTGTCATGATGTGTGGCTATTATAAAGCCATATAGTCACACATGATCGTGCTAGAAATAAATGTGACTATATACTATACCTTTTGGTCCCGTTAAACTTTAGACACACATAATAAGTTGCGTGACCATATGTACGATTTTGGCTACACTTAACACATGTGTGACAATTTCGATTCTATGATTTAGACACATAAACAATTAGTTCAAGTGACCATATGTAAACTCATGATTTAGACACACAAACACTTAATGTGACCATAAAAAACATTTAGATACACATCTGTCATGATGTGTGGCTATTATAAAGCCATATAGTCACACATGATCGTGCTAGAAATAAATGTGACTATATACTTTACCTTTTGGCCCCGTTAAACTTTAGACACACATAATAAGTTGCGCGACCATATGTACGATTTTGGCTACACTCTTAACACATGTGTGACAATTTCGATTCTATGATTTAGACACATAAACAATTACTTCATCTGACCATATGTAGACTCATGATTTAGACACACAAACACTTAATGTGGCCATAAACAACATTTAGATACACATGTGTCATGATGTGTGGCCATTATAAAGCCATATAGTCACACATGATCGTGCTAGAAATAAATGTGACTATATACTATAACTTTTGGTCCCGTTAAACTTTAGACACACATAATAAGTTGCGCGACCATATGCACGATTTTGGCTACACTTAACACATGTGTGACAATTTCGATTCTATGATTTAGACACATAAACAATTACTTCATGTGACCATATGTAGACTCATGATTTAGACACACAAACACTTAATGTGGCCATAAACAACATTTAGATACACATGTGTCATGATGTGTGGCTATTATAAAGCCATATAGTCACACATGATCGTGCTAGAAATAAATGTGACTATATACTTTACCTTTTGGCACCGTTAAATTTAAGACACACATAATAAGTTGCACGACCATATGTACGATTTTGGCTACACTTAACACATGTGTGACAATTTCGATACTATGATTTAGACACATAAACAATTAGTTCAAGTGACCATAGGTAGACTCATGATTTAGAAACACAAACACTTTATGTGATAATAAAAAACTTTAGATATACATCTTATATGATATGTGGCTATTATAAAGTCATATAGTCACACATGATCGTGCTAGAAATAAATGTGACTATATACTTTACCTTTTGACCCCGTTAAACTTTAGACACACATAATAAGTTGCGTTACCATATGTACGATTTTGGGTACACTTAACACATGTGTGACAATTTCGATTCTATGATTTAGACACATAAACAATTACTTCATGTGACCATATCTAGACTCATGATTTAGACACACAAACACTTAATGTGGCCATAAACAACATTTAGATACACATCTGTCATGATGTGTGGCTATTATAAAGCCATATAGTCACACATGATCGTGCTAAAAATAAATGTGACTATATACTTTACCTTTTGGTCCCGTTAAACTTTAGACACACATAATAAGTTGCGCGACCATATGTACGGATTTAGCTACACTTAACACATGTGTGACAATTTCGATTCTATGATTTAGACACATAAACAATTACTTCATGTGACCATATGTAGACTCATGATTTAGACACACAAACACTTAATGTGGCCATAAACAACATTTAGATACACATGTGTCATGATGTGTGGCTATTATAAAGCCATATAGTCACACATGATCGTGCTAGAAATAAATGTGACTATATACTATACCTTTTGGTCCCGTTAAACTTTAGACACACATAATAAGTTGCGTGACCATATGTACGATTTTGGCTACACTTAACACATGTGTGACAATTTCGATTCTATGATTTAGACACATAAACAATTAGTTCAAGTGACCATATGTAAACTCATGATTTAGACACACAAACACTTAATGTGACCATAAAAAACATTTAGATACACATCTGTCATGATGTGTGGCTATTATAAAGCCATATAGTCACACATGATCGTGCTAGAAATAAATGTGACTATATACTTTACCTTTTGGCCCCGTTAAACTTTAGACACACATAATAAGTTGCGCGACCATATGTACGATTTTGGCTACACTCTTAACACATGTGTGACAATTTCGATTCTATGATTTAGACACATAAACAATTACTTCATCTGACCATATGTAGACTCATGATTTATACACACAAACACTTAATGTGGCCATAAACAACATTTAGATACACATGTGTCATGATGTGTGGCCATTATAAAGCCATATAGTCACACATGATCGTGCTAGAAATAAATGTGACTATATACTATAACTTTTGGTCCCGTTAAACTTTAGACACACATAATAAGTTGCGCGACCATATGCACGATTTTGGCTACACTTAACACATGTGTGACAATTTCGATTCTATGATTTAGACACATAAACAATTACTTCATGTGACCATATGTAGACTCATGATTTAGACACACAAACACTTAATGTGGCCATAAACAACATTTAGATACACATGTGTCATGATGTGTGGCTATTATAAAGCCATATAGTCACACATGATCGTGCTAGAAATAAATGTGACTATATACTTTACCTTTTGTCCCCGTTAAATTTAAGTCACACATAATAAGTTGCACGACCATATGTACGATTTTGACTACACTTAACACATGTGTGACAATTTCGATACTATGATTTAGACACATAAACAATTAGTTCAAGTGACCATATGTAGACTCATGATTTAGAAACACAAACACTTTATGTGATAATAAAAAACTTTAGATATACATCTTATATGATATGTGGCTATTATAAAGTCATATAGTCACACATGATCGTGCTAGAAATAAATGTGACTATATACTTTACCTTTTGACCCCGTTAAACTTTAGACACACATAATAAGTTGCGTTACCATATGTACGATTTTGGGTACACTTAACACATGTGTGACAATTTCGATTCTATGATTTAGACACATAAACAATTACTTCATGTGACCATATCTAGACTCATGATTTAGACACACAAACACTTAATGTGGCCATAAACAACATTTAGATACACATGTGTCATGATGTGTGGCTATTATAAAGCCATATAGTCACACATGATCGTGCTAGAAATAAATGTGACTATATACTATACCTTTTGGTCCCGTTAAACTTTAGACACACATAATAAGTTGCGTGACCATATGTACGATTTTGGCTACACTTAACACATGTGTGACAATTTCGATTCTATGATTTAGACACATAAACAATTAGTTCAAGTGACCATATGTAAACTCATGATTTAGACACACAAACACTTAATGTGACAATAAAAAACATTTAGATACACATCTGTCATGATGTGTGGCTATTATAAAGCCATATAGTCACACATGATCGTGCTAGAAATAAATGTGACTATATACTTTACCTTTTGGCCCCGTTAAACTTTAGACACACATAATAAGTTGCGCGACCATATGTACGATTTTGGCTACACTCTTAACACATGTGTGACAATTTCGATTCTATGATTTAGACACATAAACAATTACTTCATCTGACCATATGTAGACTCATGATTTAAACACACAAACACTTAATGTGGCCATAAACAACATTTAGATACACATGTGTCATGATGTGTGGCCATTATAAAGCCATATAGTCACACATGATCGTGCTAGAAATAAATGTGACTATATACTATAACTTTTGGTCCCGTTAAACTTTAGACACACATAATAAGTTGCGCGACCATATGCACGATTTTGGCTACACTTAACACATGTGTGACAATTTCGATTCTATGATTTAGACACATAAACAATTACTTCATGTGACCATATGTAGACTCATGATTTAGACACACAAACACTTAATGTGGCCATAAACAACATTTAGATACACATGTGTCATGATGTGTGGCTATTATAAAGCCATATAGTCACACATGATCGTGCTAGAAATAAATGTGACTATATACTTTACCTTTTGGCACCGTTAAATTTAAGACACACATAATAAGTTGCACGACCATATGTATGATTTTGGCTACACTTAACACATGTGTGACAATTTCGATACTATGATTTAGACACATAAACAATTAGTTCAAGTGACCATATGTAGACTCATGATTTAGAAACACAAACACTTTATGTGATAATAAAAAACTTTAGATATACATCTTATATGATATGTGGCTATTATAAAGTCATATAGTCACACATGATCGTGCTAGAAATAAATGTGACTATATACTTTACCTTTTGACCCCGTTAAACTTTAGACACACATAATAAGTTGCGTTACCATATGTTCGATTTTGGGTACACTTAACACATGTGTGACAATTTCGATTCTATGATTTAGACACATAAACAATTACTTCATGTGACCATATCTAGACTCATGATTTAGACACACAAACACTTAATGTGGCCATAAACAACATTTAGATACACATCTGTCATGATGTGTGGCTATTATAAAGCCATATAGTCACACATGATCGTGCTAAAAATAAATGTGACTATATACTTTACCTTTTGGTCCCGTTAAACTTTAGACACACATAATAAGTTGCGCGACCATATGTACGATTTTAGCTACACTTAACACATGTGTGACAATTTCGATTCTATGATTTAGACACATAAACAATTACTTCATGTGACCATATGTAGACTCATGATTTAGACACACAAACACTTAATGTGGCCATAAACAACATTTAGATACACATGTGTCATGATGTGTGGCTATTATAAAGCCATATAGTCACACATGATCGTGCTAGAAATAAATGTGACTATATACTATACCTTTTGGTCCCGTTAAACTTTAGACACACATAATAAGTTGCGTGACCATATGTACGATTTTGGCTACACTTAACACATGTGTGACAATTTCGATTCTATGATTTAGACACATAAACAATTAGTTCAAGTGACCATATGTAAACTCATGATTTAGACACACAAACACTTAATGTGACCATAAAAAACATTTAGATATACATCTTTCATGATGTGTGGCTATTATAAAGCCATATAGTCACACATGATCGTGCTAGAAATAAATGTGACTATATACTTTACCTTTTGACCCCGTTAAACTTTAGACACACATAATAAGTTGCGTTACCATATGTACGATTTTGGCTACACTTAACACATGTGTGACAATTTCGATTCTATGATTTAGACACATAAACAATTACTTCATGTGACCATATGTAGACTCATGATTTAGACACACAAACACTTAATGTGGCCATAAACAACATTTAGATACACATGTGTCATGATGTGTGGCTATTATAAAGCCATATAGTCACACATGATCGTGCTAGAAATAAATGTGACTATATACTATACCTTTTGGTCCCGTTAAACTTTAGACACACATAATAAGTTGCGTGACCATATGTACGATTTTGGCTACACTTAACACATGTGTGACAATTTCGATTCTATGATTTAGACACATAAACAATTAGTTCAAGTGACCATATGTAAACTCATGATTTAGACACACAAACACTTAATGTGACCATAAAAAACATTTAGATATACATCTTTCATGATGTGTGGCTATTATAAAGCCATATAGTCACACATGATCGTGCTAGAAATAAATGTGACTATATACTTTACCTTTTGGTCCCGTTAAACTTTAGACACACATAATAAGTTGCGCGACCATATGCACGATTTTGGCTACACTTAACACATGTGTGACAATTTCGATTCTATGATTTAGACACATAAACAATTACTTCATGTGACCATATGTAGACTCATGATTTAGACACACAAACACTTAATGTGGCCATAAACAACATTTAGATACACATGTGTCATGATGTGTGGCTATTATAAAGCCATATAGTCACACATGATCGTGCTAGAAATAAATGTGACTATATACTTTACCTTTTGGCACCGTTAAATTTAAGACACACATAATAAGTTGCACGACCATATGTACGATTTTGGCTACACTTAACACATGTGTGACAATTTCGATACTATGATTTAGACACATAAACAATTAGTTCAAGTGACCATATGTAGACTCATGATTTAGAAACACAAACACTTTATGTGATAATAAAAAACTTTAGATATACATCTTATATGATATGTGGCTATTATAAAGTCATATAGTCACACATGATCGTGCTAGAAATAAATGTGACTATATACTTTACCTTTTGACCCGGTTAAACTTTAGACACACATAATAAGTTGCGTTACCATATGTACGATTTTGGGTACACTTAACACATGTGTGACAATTTCGATTCTATGATTTAGACACATAAACAATTACTTCATGTGACCATATGTTGACTCATGATTTAGACACACAAACACTTAATGTGGCCATAAACAACATTTAGATACACATGTGTCATGATGTGTGGCTATTATAAAGCCATATAGTCACACATGATCGTGCTAGAAATAAATGTGACTATATACTATACCTTTTGGTCCCGTTAAACTTTAGACACACATAATAAGTTGCGTGACCATATGTACGATTTTGGCTACACTTAACACATGTGTGACAATTTCGATTCTATGATTTAGACACATAAACAATTAGTTCAAGTGACCATATGTAAACTCATGATTTAGACACACAAACACTTAATGTGACCATAAAAAACATTTAGATATACATCTTATATGATGTGTGGCTATTATAAAGCCATATAGTCACACATGATCGTGCTAGAAATAAATGTGACTATATACTTTACCTTTTGGCCCCGTTAAACTTTAGACACACATAATAAGTTGCGCGACTATATGTACGATTTTGGCTACACTCTTAACACATGTGTGACAATTTCGATTCTATGATTTAGACACATAAAAAATTACTTCATCTGACCATATGTAGACTCATGATTTAGACACACAAACACTTAATGTGGCCATAAACAACATTTAGATACACATGTGTCATGATGTGTGGCCATTATAAAGCCATATAGTCACACATGATCGTGCTAGAAATAAATGTGACTATATACTATAACTTTTGTTCCCGTTAAACTTTAGACACACATAATAAGTTGCGCGACCATATGCACGATTTTGGCTACACTTAACACATGTGTGACAATTTCGATTCTATGATTTAGACACATAAACAATTACTTCATGTGACCATATGTAGACTCATGATTTAGACACACAAACACTTAATGTGGTCATAAACAACATTTAGATACACATGTGTCATGATGTGTTGCTATTATAAAGCCATATAGTCACACATGATCGTGCTAGAAATAAATGTGACTATATACTTTACCTTTTGGCACCGTTAAATTTAAGACACACATAATAAGTTGCACGACCATATGTACGATTTTGGCTACACTTAACACATGTGTGACAATTTCGATACTATGATTTAGACACATAAACATTTAGTTCAAGTGACCATATGTAGACTCATGATTTAGAAACACAAACACTTTATGTGATAATAAAAAACTTTAGATATACATCTTATATGATATGTGGCTATTATAAAGTCATATAGTCACACATGATCGTGCTAGAAAGAAATGTGACTATATACTTTACCTTTTGACCCCGTTAAACTTTAGACACACATAATAAGTTGCGTTACCATATGTACGATTTTGGGTACACTTAACACATGTGTGACAATTTTGATTCTATGATTTAGACACATAAACAATTACTTCATGTGACCATATGTAGACTCATGATTTAGACACACAAACACTTAATGTGGCCATAAACAACATTTAGATACACATGTGTCATGATGTGTGGCTATTATAAAGCCATATAGTCACACATGATCGTGCTAGAAATAAATGTGACTATATACTATACCTTTTGGTCCCGTTAAACTTTAGACACACATAATAAGTTGCGTGACCATATGTACGATTTTGGCTACACTTAACACATGTGTGACAATTTCGATTCTATGATTTAGACACATAAAAAATTAGTTCAAGTGACCATATGTAAACTCATGATTTAGACACACAAACACTTAATGTGACCATAAAAAACATTTAGATATACATCTTTCATGATGTGTGGCTATTATAAAGCCATATAGTCACACATGATCGTGCTAGAAATAAATGTGACTATATACTTTACCTTTTGGCCCCGTTAAACTTTAGACACACATAATAAGTTGCGCGACCATATGTACGATTTTGGCTACACTCTTAACACATGTGTGACAATTTCGATTCTATGATTTAGACATATAAACAATTACTTCATGTGACCATATGTAGACTCATGATTTAGACACACAAACACTTAATGTGGCCATAAACAACATTTAGATACACATGTGTCATGATGTGTGGCTATTATAAAGCCATATAGTCACACATGATCGTGCTAGAAATAAATGTGACTATATACTATACCTTTTGGTCCCGTTAAACTTTAGACACACATAATAAGTTGCGTGACCATATGTACGATTTTGGCTACACTTAACACATGTGTGACAATTTCGATTCTATGATTTAGACACATAAACAATTAGTTCAAGTGACCATATGTAAACTCATGATTTAGACACACAAACACTTAATGTGACCATAAAAAACATTTAGATATACATCTTTCATGATGTGTGGCTATTATAAAGCCATATAGTCACACATGATCGTGCTAGAAATAAATGTGACTATATACTTTACCTTTTGACCCCGTTAAACTTTAGACACACATAATAAGTTGCGTTACCATATGTACGATTTTGGCTACACTTAACACATGTGTGACAATTTCGATTCTATGATTTAGACACATAAACAATTACTTCATGTGACCATATGTAGACTCATGATTTAGACACACAAACACTTAATGTGGCCATAAACAACATTTAGATACACATGTGTCATGATGTGTGGCTATTATAAAGCCATATAGTCACACATGATCGTGCTAGAAATAAATGTGACTATATACTATACCTTTTGGTCCCGTTAAACTTTAGACACACATAATAAGTTGCGTGACCATATGTACGATTTTGGCTACACTTAACACATGTGTGACAATTTCGATTCTATGATTTAGACACATAAACAATTAGTTCAAGTGACCATATGTAAACTCATGATTTAGACACACAAACACTTAATGTGACCTTAAAAAACATTTAGATATACATCTTTCATGATGTGTGGCTATTATAAAGCCATATAGTCACACATGATCGTGCTAGAAATAAATGTGACTATATACTTTACCTTTTGGTCCCGTTAAACTTTAGACACACATAATAAGTTGCGCGACCATATGCACGATTTTGGCTACACTTAACACATGTGTGACAATTTCGATTCTATGATTTAGACACATAAACAATTACTTCATGTGACCATATGTAGACTCATGATTTAGACACACAAACACTTAATGTGGCCATAAACAACATTTAGATACACATGTGTCATGATGTGTGGCTATTATAAAGCCATATAGTCACACATGATCGTGCTAGAAATAAATGTGACTATATACTTTACCTTTTGTCCCCGTTAAATTTAAGACACACATAATAAGTTGCACGACCATATGTACGATTTTGACTACACTTAACACATGTGTGACAATTTCGATACTATGATTTAGACACATAAACAATTAGTTCAAGTGACCATATGTAGACTCATGATTTAGAAACACAAACACTTTATGTGATAATAAAAAACTTTAGATATACATCTTATATGATATGTGGCTATTATAAAGTCATATAGTCACACATGATCGTGCTAGAAATAAATGTGACTATATACTTTACCTTTTGACCCCGTTAAACTTTAGACACACATAATAAGTTGCGTTACCATATGTACGATTTTGGGTACACTTAACACATGTGTGACAATTTCGATTCTATGATTTAGACACATAAACAATTACTTCATGTGACCATATGTTGACTCATGATTTAGACACACAAACACTTAATGTGGCCATAAACAACATTTAGATACACATGTGTCATGATGTGTGGCTATTATAAAGCCATATAGTCACACATGATCGTGCTAGAAATAAATGTGACTATATACTATACCTTTTGGTCCCGTTAAACTTTAGACACACATAATAAGTTGCGTTACCATATGTACGATTTTGGGTACACTTAACACATGTGTGACAATTTCGATTCTATGATTTAGACACATAAACAATTAGTTCAAGTGACCATATGTAAACTCATGATTTAGACACACAAACACTTAATGTGACCATAAAAAACATTTAGATATACATCTTTCATGATGTGTGGCTATTATAAAGCCATATAGTCACACATGATCGTGCTAGAAATAAATGTGACTATATACTTTACCTTTTGGCCCCGTTAAACTTTAGACACACATAATAAGTTGCGCGACTATATGTACGATTTTGGCTACACTCTTAACACATGTGTGACAATTTCGATTCTATGATTTAGACACATAAAAAATTACTTCATCTGACCATATGTAGACTCATGATTTAGACACACAAACACTTAATGTGGCCATAAACAACATTTAGATACACATGTGTCATGATGTGTGGCCATTATAAAGCCATATAGTCACACATGATCGTGCTAGAAATAAATGTGACTATATATTATAACTTTTGGTCCCGTTAAACTTTAGACACACATAATAAGTTGCGCGACCATATGCACGATTTTGGCTACACTTAACACATGTGTGACAATTTCGATTCTATGATTTAGACACATAAACAATTACTTCATGTGACCATATGTAGACTCATGATTTAGACACACAAACACTTAATGTGGTCATAAACAACATTTAGATACACATGTGTCATGATGTGTTGCTATTATAAAGCCATATAGTCACACATGATCGTGCTAGAAATAAATGTGACTATATACTTTACCTTTTGGCACCGTTAAATTTAAGACACACATAATAAGTTGCACGACCATATGTACGATTTTGGCTACACTTAACACATGTGTGACAATTTCGATACTATGATTTAGACACATAAACATTTAGTTCAAGTGACCATATGTAGACTCATGATTTAGAAACACAAACACTTTATGTGATAATAAAAAACTTTAGATATACATCTTATATGATATGTGGCTATTATAAAGTCATATAGTCACACATGATCGTGCTAGAAAGAAATGTGACTATATACTTTACCTTTTGACCCCGTTAAACTTTAGACACACATAATAAGTTGCGTTACCATATGTACGATTTTGGGTACACTTAACACATGTGTGACAATTTTGATTCTATGATTTAGACACATAAACAATTACTTCATGTGACCATATGTAGACTCATGATTTAGACACACAAACACTTAATGTGGCCATAAACAACATTTAGATACACATGTGTCATGATGTGTGGCTATTATAAAGCCATATAGTCACACATGATCGTGCTAGAAATAAATGTGACTATATACTATACCTTTTGGTCCCGTTAAACTTTAGACACACATAATAAGTTGCGTGACCATATGTACGATTTTGGCTACACTTAACACATGTGTGACAATTTCGATTCTATGATTTAGACACATAAAAAATTAGTTCAAGTGACCATATGTAAACTCATGATTTAGACACACAAACACTTAATGTGACCATAAAAAACATTTAGATATACATCTTTCATGATGTGTGGCTATTATAAAGCCATATAGTCACACATGATCGTGCTAGAAATAAATGTGACTATATACTTTACCTTTTGGCCCCGTTAAACTTTAGACACACATAATAAGTTGCGCGACTATATGTACGATTTTGGCTACACTCTTAACACATGTGTGACAATTTCGATTCTATGATTTAGACATATAAACAATTACTTCATCTGACCATATGTAGACTCATGATTTAGACACACAAACACTTAATGTGGCCATAAACAACATTTAGATACACATGTGTCATGATGTGTGGCTATTATAAAGCCATATAGTCACACATGATCGTGCTAGAAATAAATGTGACTATATACTATACCTTTTGGTCCCGTTAAACTTTAGACACACATAATAAGTTGCGTGACCATATGTACGATTTTGGCTACACTTAACACATGTGTGACAATTTCGATTCTATGATTTAGACACATAAACAATTAGTTCAAGTGACCATATGTAAACTCATGATTTAGACACACAAACACTTAATGTGACCATAAAAAACATTTAGATATACATCTTTCATGATGTGTGGCTATTATAAAGCCATATAGTCACACATGATCGTGCTAGAAATAAATGTGACTATATACTTTACCTTTTGACCCCGTTAAACTTTAGACACACATAATAAGTTGCGTTACCATATGTACGATTTTGGCTACACTTAACACATGTGTGACAATTTCGATTCTATGATTTAGACACATAAACAATTACTTCATGTGACCATATGTAGACTCATGATTTAGACACACAAACACTTAATGTGGCCATAAACAACATTTAGATACACATGTGTCATGATGTGTGGCTATTATAAAGCCATATAGTCACACATGATCGTGCTAGAAATAAATGTGACTATATACTATACCTTTTGGTCCCGTTAAACTTTAGACACACATAATAAGTTGCGTGACCATATGTACGATTTTGGCTACACTTAACACATGTGTGACAATTTCGATTCTATGATTTAGACACATAAACAATTAGTTCAAGTGACCATATGTAAACTCATGATTTAGACACACAAACACTTAATGTGACCTTAAAAAACATTTAGATATACATCTTTCATGATGTGTGGCTATTATAAAGCCATATAGTCACACATGATCGTGCTAGAAATAAATGTGACTATATACTTTACCTTTTGACCCCGTTAAACTTTAGACACACATAATAAGTTGCGCGACCATATGCACGATTTTGGCTACACTTAACACATGTGTGACAATTTCGATTCTATGATTTAGACACATAAACAATTACTTCATGTGACCATATGTAGACTCATGATTTAGACACACAAACACTTAATGTGGCCATAAACAACATTTAGATACACATGTGTCATGATGTGTGGCTATTATAAAGCCATATAGTCACACATGATCGTGCTAGAAATAAATGTGACTATATACTTTACCTTTTGTCCCCGTTAAATTTAAGTCACACATAATAAGTTGCACGACCATATGTACGATTTTGGCTACACTTAACACATGTGTGACAATTTCGATACTATGATTTAGACACATAAACAATTAGTTCAAGTGACCATATGTAGACTCATGATTTAGAAACACAAACACTTTATGTGATAATAAAAAACTTTAGATATACATCTTATATGATATGTGGCTATTATAAAGTCATATAGTCACACATGATCGTGCTAGAAATAAATGTGACTATATACTTTACCTTTTGACCCCGTTAAACTTTAGACACACATAATAAGTTGCGTTACCATATGTACGATTTTGGGTACACTTAACACATGTGTGACAATTTCGATTCTATGATTTAGACACATAAACAATTACTTCATGTGACCATATGTTGACTCATGATTTAGACACACAAACACTTAATGTGGCCATAAACAACATTTAGATACACATGTGTCATGATGTGTGGCTATTATAAAGCCATATAGTCACACATGATCGTGCTAGAAATAAATGTGACTATATACTATACCTTTTGGTCCCGTTAAACTTTAGACACACATAATAAGTTGCGTGACCATATGTACGATTTTGGCTACACTTAACACATGTGTGACAATTTCGATTCTATGATTTAGACACATAAACAATTAGTTCAAGTGACCATATGTAAACTCATGATTTAGACACACAAACACTTAATGTGACCATAAAAAACATTTAGATATACATCTTTCATGATGTGTGGCTATTATAAAGCCATATAGTCACACATGATCGTGCTAGAAATAAATGTGACTATATACTTTACCTTTTGGCCCCGTTAAACTTTAGACACACATAATAAGTTGCGCGACTATATGTACGATTTTGGCTACACTCTTAACACATGTGTGACAATTTCGATTCTATGATTTAGACACATAAAAAATTACTTCATCTGACCATATGTAGACTCATGATTTAGACACACAAACACTTAATGTGGCCATAAACAACATTTAGATACACATGTGTCATGATGTGTGGCCATTATAAAGCCATATAGTCACACATGATCGTGCTAGAAATAAATGTGACTATATACTATAACTTTTGGTCCCGTTAAACTTTAGACACACATAATAAGTTGCGCGACCATATGCACGATTTTGGCTACACTTAACACATGTGTGACAATTTCGATTCTATGATTTAGACACATAAACAATTACTTCATGTGACCATATGTAGACTCATGATTTAGACACACAAACACTTAATGTGGTCATAAACAACATTTAGATACACATGTGTCATGATGTGTTGCTATTATAAAGCCATATAGTCACACATGATCGTGCTAGAAATAAATGTGACTATATACTTTACCTTTTGGCACCGTTAAATTTAAGACACACATAATAAGTTGCACGACCATATGTACGATTTTGGCTACACTTAACACATGTGTGACAATTTCGATACTATGATTTAGACACATAAACATTTAGTTCAAGTGACCATATGTAGACTCATGATTTAGAAACACAAACACTTTATGTGATAATAAAAAACTTTAGATATACATCTTATATGATATGTGGCTATTATAAAGTCATATAGTCACACATGATCGTGCTAGAAAGAAATGTGACTATATACTTTACCTTTTGACCCCGTTAAACTTTAGACACACATAATAAGTTGCGTTACCATATGTACGATTTTGGGTACACTTAACACATGTGTGACAATTTTGATTCTATGATTTAGACACATAAACAATTACTTCATGTGACCATATGTAGACTCATGATTTAGACACACAAACACTTAATGTGGCCATAAACAACATTTAGATACACATGTGTCATGATGTGTGGCTATTATAAAGCCATATAGTCACACATGATCGTGCTAGAAATAAATGTGACTATATACTATACCTTTTGGTCCCGTTAAACTTTAGACACACATAATAAGTTGCGTGACCATATGTACGATTTTGGCTACACTTAACACATGTGTGACAATTTCGATTCTATGATTTAGACACATAAAAAATTAGTTCAAGTGACCATATGTAAACTCATGATTTAGACACACAAACACTTAATGTGACCATAAAAAACATTTAGATATACATCTTTCATGATGTGTGGCTATTATAAAGCCATATAGTCACACATGATCGTGCTAGAAATAAATGTGACTATATACTTTACCTTTTGGCCCCGTTAAACTTTAGACACACATAATAAGTTGCGCGACTATATGTACGATTTTGGCTACACTCTTAACACATGTGTGACAATTTCGATTCTATGATTTAGACATATAAACAATTACTTCATCTGACCATATGTAGACTCATGATTTAGACACACAAACACTTAATGTGGCCATAAACAACATTTAGATACACATGTGTCATGATGTGTGGCCATTATAAAGCCATATAGTCACACATGATCGTGCTAGAAATAAATGTGACTATATACTATAACTTTTGGTCCCGTTACACTTTAGACACACATAATAAGTTGCGCGACCATATGCACGATTTTGGCTACACTTAACACATGTGTGACAATTTCGATTCTATGATTTAGACACATAAACAATTACTTCATGTGACCATATGTAGACTCATGATTTAGACACACAAACACTTAATGTGGCCATAAACAACATTTAGATACACATGTGTCATGATGTGTGGCTATTATAAAGCCATATAGTCACACATGATCGTGCTAGAAATAAATGTGACTATATTCTTTACCTTTTGGCACCGTTAAATTTAAGACACACATAATAAGTTGCACGACCATATGTACGATTTTGGCTACACTTAACAGATGTGTGACAATTTCGATACTATGATTTAGACACATAAACAATTAGTTCAAGTGACCATATGTAGACTCATGATTTAGAAACACAAACACTTTATGTGATAATAAAAAACTTTAGATATACATCTTATATGATATGTGGCTATTATAAAGTCATATAGTCACACATGATCGTGATAGAAATAAATGTGACTATATACTTTACCTTTTGACCCCGTTAAACTTTAGACACACATAATAAGTTGCGTTACCATATGTACGATTTTGGGTACACTTAACACATGTGTGACAATTTCGATTCTATGATTTAGACACATAAACAATTACTTCATGTGACCATATCTAGACTCATGATTTAGACACACAAACACTTAATGTGGCCATAAACAACATTTAGATACACATCTGTCATGATGTGTGGCTATTATAAAGCCATATAGTCACACATGATCGTGCTAAAAATAAATGTGACTATATACTTTAACTTTTGGTCCCGTTAAACTTTAGACACACATAATAAGTTGCGCAACCATATGTACGATTTTGGCTACACTTAACACATATGTGACAATTTCGATTCTATGATTTAGACACATAAACAATTACTTCATGTGACCATATGTAGACTCATGATTTAGACACACAAATACTTAATGTGGCCATAAACAACATTTAGATACACATGTGTCATGATGTGTGGCTATTATAAAGCCATATAGTCACACATGATCGTGCTAGAAATAAATGTGACTATATACTTTACCTTTTGGCACCGTTAAATTTAAGACACACATAATAAGTTGCACGACCATATGTACGATTTTGGCTACACTTAACAGATGTGTGACAATTTCGATACTATGATTTAGACACATAAACAATTAGTTCAAGTGACCATATGTAGACTCATGATTTAGAAACACAAACACTTTATGTGATAATAAAAAACTTTAGATATACATCTTATATGATATGTGGCTATTATAAAGTCATATAGTCACACATGATCGTGATAGAAATAAATGTGACTATATACTTTACCTTTTGACCCCGTTAAACTTTAGACACACATAATAAGTTGCGTTACCATATGTACGATTTTGGGTACACTTAACACATGTGTGACAATTTCGATTCTATGATTTAGACACATAAACAATTACTTCATGTGACCATATCTAGACTCATGATTTAGACACACAAACACTTAATGTGGCCATAAACAACATTTAGATACACATCTGTCATGATGTGTGGCTATTATAAAGCCATATAGTCATACATGATCGTGCTAAAAATAAATGTGACTATATACTTTACCTTTTGGTCCCGTTAAACTTTAGACACACATAATAAGTTGCGCGACCATATGTACGATTTTGGCTACACTTAACACATATGTGACAATTTCGATTCTATGATTTAGACACATAAACAATTACTTCATGTGACCATATGTAGACTCATGATTTAGACACACAAATACTTAATGTGGCCATAAACAACATTTAGATACACATGTGTCATGATGTGTGGCTATTATAAAGCCATATAGTCACACATGATCGTGCTAGAAATAAATGTGACTATATACTTTACCTTTTGGCACCGTTAAATTTAAGACACACATAATAAGTTGCACGACCATATGTACGATTTTGGCTACACTTAACACATGTGTGACAATTTCGATACTATGATTTAGACACATAAACAATTAGTTCAAGTGACCATATGTAGACTCATGATTTAGAAACACAAACACTTTATGTGATAATAAAAAACATTAGATATACATCTTATATGATATGTGGCTATTATAAAGTCATATAGTCACCCATTATCGTGCTAGAAATAAATGTGACTATATACTTTACCTTTTGACCCCGTTAAACTTTAGACACACATAATAAGTTCCGTTACCATATGTACGATTTTGGGTACACTTAACACATGTGTGACAATTTCGATTCTATGATTTAGACACATAAACAATTACTTCATGTGACCATATCTAGACTCATGATTTAGACACACAAACACTTAATGTGGCCATAAACAACATTTAGATACACATGTGTCATGATGTGTGGCTATTATAAAGCCATATAGTTACACACGATCGTGCTAGAAATAAATGTGACTATATACTATACCTTTTGGTCCCGTTAAACTTTAGACACACATAATAAGTTGCGTGACCATATGTACGATTTTGGCTACACTTAACACATGTGTGACAATTTCGATTCTATGATTTAGACACATAAACAATTAGTTCAAGTGACCACATGTAAACTCATGATTTAGACACACAAACACTTAATGTTACCATAAAAAACATTTAGATATACATCTTTCATGATGTGTGGCTATTATAAAGCCATATAGTCACACATGATCGTGCTAGAAATAAATGTGACTATATACTTTACCTTTTGACCCCGTTAAACTTTAGACACACATAATAAGTTGCGTTACCATATGTACGATTTTGGCTACACTTAACACATGTGTGACAATTTCGATTGTATGATTTAGACACATAAACAATTACTTCATGTGACCCTATGTAGACTCATGATTTAGACACACAAACACTTAATGTGGCCATAAACAACATTTAGATACACATGTGTCATGATGTGTGGCTATTATAAAGCCATATAGTCACACATGATCGTGCTAGAAATAAATGTGACTATATACTATACATTTTGGTCCCGTTAAACTTTAGACACACATAATAAGTTGCGCGACTATATGTACGATTTTGGCTACACTCTTAACACATGTGTGACAATTTCGATTCTATGATTTAGACACATAAACAATTACTTCATCTGACCATATGTAGACTCATGATTTAGACACACAAACACTTAATGTGGCCATAAACAACATTTAGATACACATGTGTCATGATGTGTGGCCATTATAAAGCCATATAGTCACACATGATCGTGCTAGAAATAAATGTGACTATATACTATAACTTTTGGTCCCGTTAAACTTTAGACACACATAATAAGTTACGCGACCATATGCACGATTTTGGCTACACTTAACACATGTGTGACAATTTCGATTCTATGATTTAGACACATAAACAATTACTTCATGTGACCATATGTAGACTCATGATTTAGACACACAAACACTTAATGTGGCCATAAACAACATTTAGATACACATGTGTCATGATGTGTGGCTATTATAAAGCCATATAGTCACACATGATCGTGCTAGAAATAAATGTGACTATATACTTTACCTTTTGGCACCGTTAAATTTAAGACACACATAATAAGTTGCACGACCATATGTACGATTTTGGCTACACTTAACACATGTGTGACAATTTCGATACTATGATTTAGACACATAAACAATTAGTTCAAGTGACCATATGTAGACTCATGATTTAGAAACACAAACACTTTATGTGATAATAAAAAACATTAGATATACATCTTATATGATATGTGGCTATTATAAAGTCATATAGTCACACATGATCGTGCTAGAAATAAATGTGACTATATACTTTACCTTTCGACCCCCTTAAACTTTAGACACACATAATAAGTTGCGTTACCATATGTACGATTTTGGGTACACTTAACACATGTGTGACAATTTCGATTCTATGATTTAGACACATAAACAATTACTTCATGTGACCATATCTAGACTCATGATTTAGACACACAAACACTTAATGTGGCCATAAACAACATTTAGATACACATCTGTCATGATGTGTGGCTATTATAAAGCCATATAGTCACACATGATCGTGCTAAAAATAAATGTGACTATATACTTTACCTTTTGGTCCCGTTAAACTTTAGACACACATAATAAGTTGCGCGACCATATGTACGATTTTGGCTACACTTAACACATGTGTGACAATTTCGATTCTATGATTTAGACACATAAACAATTACTTCATGTGACCATATGTAGACTCATGATTTAGACACACAAATACTTAATGTGGCCATAAACAACATTTAGATACACATGTGTCATGATGTGTGGCTATTATAAAGCCATATAGTCACACATGATCGTGCTAGAAATAAATGTGACTATATACTTTACCTTTTGGCACCGTTAAATTTAAGACACACATAATAAGTTGCACGACCATATGTACGATTTTGGCTACACTTAACACATGTGTGACAATTTCGATACTATGATTTAGACACATAAACAATTAGTTCAAGTGACCATATGTAGACTCATGATTTAGAAACACAAAAACTTTATGTGATAATAAAAAACATTAGATATACATCTTATATGATATGTGGCTATTATAAAGTCATATAGTCACCCATGATCGTGCTAGAAATAAATGTGACAATATACTTTACCTTTTGACCCCGTTAAACTTTAGACACACATAATAAGTTGTGTTACCATATGTACGATTTTGGGTACACTTAACACATGTGTGACAATTTTGATTCTATGATTTAGACACATAAACAATTACTTCATGTGACCATATCTAGACTCATGATTTAGACACACAAACACTTAATGTGGCCATAAACAACATTTAGATACACATGTGTCATGATGTGTGGCTATTATAAAGCCATATAGTTACACACGATCGTGCTAGAAATAAATGTGACTATATACTATATCTTTTGGTCCCGTTAAACTTTAGACACACATAATAAGTTGCGTGACCATATGTACGATTTTGGCTACACTTAACACATGTGTGACAATTTCGATTCTATGATTTAGACACATAAACAATTAGTTCAAGTGACCATATGTAAACTCATGATTTAGACACACAAACACTTAATGTGACCATAAAAAACATTTAGATATACATCTTTCATGATGTGTGGCTATTATAAAGCCATATAGTCACACATGATCGTGCTAGAAATAAATGTGACTATATACTTTACCTTTTGACCCCGTTAAACTTTAGACAAACATAATAAGTTGCGTTACCATATGTACGATTTTGGCTACACTTAACACATGTGTGACAATTTCGATTCTATGATTTAGACACATAAACAATTACTTCATGTGACCATATGTAGACTCATGATTTAGACACACAAACACTTAATGTGGCCATAAACAACATTTAGATACACATGTGTCATGATGTGTGGCTATTATAAAGCCATATAGTCACACATGATCGTGCTAGAAATAAATGTGACTATATACTATACCTTTTGGTCCCGTTAAACTTTAGACACACATAATAAGTTGCTTGACCATATGTACGATTTTGGCTACACTTAACACATGTGTGACAATTTCGATTCTATGATTTAGACACATAAACAATTAGTTCAAGTGACCATATGTAAACTCATGATTTAGACACACAAACACTTAATGTGACCATAAAAAACATTTAGATATACATCTTTCATGATGTGTGGCTATTATAAAGCCATATAGTCACACATGATCGTGCTAGAAATAAATGTGACTATATACTTTACCTTTTGACCCCGTTAAACTTTAGACACACATAATAAGTTGCGTTACCATATGTACGATTTTGGCTACACTTAACACATGTGTGACAATTTCGATTCTATGATTTAGACACATAAACAATTACTTCATGTGACCCTATGTAGACTCATGATTTAGACACACAAACACTTAATGTGGCCATAAACAACATTTAGATACACATGTGTCATGATGTGTGGCTATTATAAAGCCATATAGTCACACATGATCGTGCTAGAAATAAATGTGACTATATACTATACCTTTTGGTCCCGTTAAACTTTAGACACACATAATAAGTTGCGTGACCATATGTACGATTTTGGCTACACTTAACACATGTGTGACAATTTCGATTCTATGATTTAGACACATAAACAATTAGTTCAAGTGACCATATGTAGACTCATGATTTAGAAACACAAACACTTTATGTGATAATAAAAAACATTAGATATACATCTTATATGATATGTGGCTATTATAAAGTCATATAGTCACACATGATCGTGCTAGAAATAAATGTGACTATATACTTTACCTTTCGACCCCCTTAAACTTTAGACACACATAATAAGTTGCGTTACCATATGTACGATTTTGGGTACACTTAACACATGTGTGACAATTTCGATTCTATGATTTAGACACATAAACAATTACTTCATGTGACCATATCTAGACTCATGATTTAGACACACAAACACTTAATGTGGCCATAAACAACATTTAGATACACATCTGTCATGATGTGTGGCTATTATAAAGCCATATAGTCACACATGATCGTGCTAAAAATAAATGTGACTATATACTTTACCTTTTGGTCCCGTTAAACTTTAGACACACATAATAAGTTGCGCGACCATATGTACGATTTTGGCTACACTTAACACATGTGTGACAATTTCGATTCTATGATTTAGACACATAAAGAATTACTTCATGTGACCATATGTAGACTCATGATTTAGACACACAAATACTTAATGTGGCCATAAACAACATTTAGATACACATGTGTCATGATGTGTGGCTATTATAAAGCCATATAGTCACACATGATCGTGCTAGAAATAAATGTGACTATATACTTTACCTTTTGGCACCGTTAAATTTAAGACACACATAATAAGTTGCACGACCATATGTACGATTTTGGCTACACTTAACACATGTGTGACAATTTCGATACTATGATTTAGACACATAAACAATTAGTTCAAGTGACCATATGTAGACTCATGATTTAGAAACACAAAAACTTTATGTGATAATAAAAAACATTAGATATACATCTTATATGATATGTGGCTATTATAAAGTCATATAGTCACCCATGATCGTGCTAGAAATAAATGTGACAATATACTTTACCTTTTGACCCCGTTAAACTTTAGACACACATAATAAGTTGCGTTACCATATGTACGATTTTGGGTACACTTAACACATGTGTGACAATTTCGATTCTATGATTTAGACACATAAACAATTACTTCATGTGACCATATCTAGACTCATTATTTAGACACACAAACACTTAATGTGGCCATAAACAACATTTAGATACACATGTGTCATGATGTGTGGCTATTATAAAGCCATATAGTTACACACGATCGTGCTAGAAATAAATGTGACTATATACTATACCTTTTGGTCCCGTTAAACTTTAGACACACATAATAAGTTGCGTGACCATATGTACGATTTTGGCTACACTTAACACATGTGTGACAATTTCGATTCTATGATTTAGACACATAAACAATTAGTTCAAGTGACCATATGTAAACTCATGATTTAGACACACAAACACTTAATGTGACCATAAAAAACATTTAGATATACATCTTTCATGATGTGTGGCTATTATAAAGCCATATAGTCACACATGATCGTGCTAGAAATAAATGTGACTATATACTTTACCTTTTGACCCCGTTAAACTTTAGACAAACATAATAAGTTGCGTTACCATATGTACGATTTTGGCTACACTTAACACATGTGTGACAATTTCGATTCTATGATTTAGACACATAAACAATTACTTCATGTGACCATATGTAGACTCATGATTTAGACACACAAACACTTAATGTGGCCATAAACAACATTTAGATACACATGTGTCATGATGTGTGGCTATTATAAAGCCATATAGTCACACATGATCGTGCTAGAAATAAATGTGACTATATACTATACATTTTGGTCCCGTTAAACTTTAGACACACATAATAAGTTGCTTGACCATATGTACGATTTTGGCTACACTTAACACATGTGTGACAATTTCGATTCTATGATTTAGACACATAAACAATTAGTTCAAGTGACCATATGTAAACTCATGATTTAGACACACAAACACTTAATGTGACCATAAAAAACATTTAGATATACATCTTTCATGATGTGTGGCTATTATAAAGCCATATAGTCACACATGATCGTGCTAGAAATAAATGTGACTATATACTTTACCTTTTGACCCCGTTAAACTTTAGACACACATAATAAGTTGCGTTACCATATGTACGATTTTGGCTACACTTAACACATGTGTGACAATTTCGATTCTATGATTTAGACACATAAACAATTAGTTCAAGTGACCATATGTAAACTCATGATTTAGACACACAAACACTTAATGTGACCATAAAAAACATTTAGATATACATCTTTCATGATGTGTGGCTATTATAAAGCCATATAGTCACACATGATCGTGCTAGAAATAAATGTGACTATATACTTTACCTTTTGACCCCGTAAAACTTTAGACACACATAATAAGTTGCGTTACCATATGTACGATTTTGGCTACACTTAACACATGTGTGACAATTTTGATTCTATGATTTAGACACATAAACAATTACTTCATGTGACCCTATGTAGACTCATGATTTAGACACATAAACACTTAATGTGGCCATAAACAACATTTAGATACACATCTGTCATGATGTGTGGCTATTATAAAGCCATATAGTCACACATGATCGTGCTAGAAATAAATGTGACTATATACTATACCTTTTGGCCCCGTTAAACTTTAGACACACATAATAAGTTGCGCGACCATATGTACGATTTTGGCTACACTTAACACATGTGTGACAATTTCGATTCTATGATTTAGACACATAAACAATTACTTCAAGTGACCATATGTAGACTCATGATTTAGAAACACAAACACTTAATGTGGCCATAAACAACATTTAGATACACATGTGTCATGATGTGTGGCTATTATAAAGCCATATAGTCACACATGATCGTGCTAGAAATAAATGTGACTATATACTTTACCTTTTGACCCCATTAAACTTTAGACACACATAATAAGTTGCGTTACCATATGCACGATTTTGGGTACACTTAACACATGTGTGACAATTTCGATTCTATGATTTAGACACATAAACAATTACTTCATGTGACCATATCTAGACTCATGATTTAGACACACAAACACTTAATGTGGCCATAAACAACATTTAGATACACATGTGTCATGATGTGTGGCTATTATAAAGCCATATAGTTACACACGATTGTGCTAGAAATAAATGTGACTATATACTATACCTTTTGGTCCCGTTAAACTTTAGACACACATAATAAGTTGCGTGACCATATGTACGATTTTGGCTACACTTAACACATGTGTGACAATTTCGATTCTATGATTTAGACACATAAACAATTAGTTCAAGTGACCATATGTAAACTCATGATTTAGACACACAAACACTTAATGTGACCATAAAAAACATTTAGATATACATCTTTCATGATGTGTGGCTATTATAAAGCCATATAGTCACACATGATCGTGCTAGAAATAAATGTGACTATATACTTTACCTTTTGACCCCGTTAAACTTTAGACACACATAATAAGTTGCGTTACCATATGTACGATTTTGGCTACACTTAACACATGTGTGACAATTTCGATTCTATGATTTAGACACATAAACAATTACTTCAAGTGACCATATGTAGACTCATGATTTAGAAACACAAACACTTAATGTGGCCATAAACAACATTTAGATACACATGTGTCATGATGTGTGGCTATTATAAAGCCATATAGTCACACATGATCGTGCTAGAAATAAATGTGACTATATACTTTACCTTTTGACCCCGTTAAACTTTAGACACACATAATAAGTTGCGTTACCATATGCACGATTTTGGGTACACTTAACACATGTGTGACAATTTCGATTCTATGATTTAGACACATAAACAATTACTTCATGTGACCATATCTAGACTCATGATTTAGACACACAAACACTTAATGTGGCCATAAACAACATTTAGATACACATGTGTCATGATGTGTGGCTATTATAAAGCCATATAGTTACACACGATCGTGCTAGAAATAAATGTGACTATATACTATACCTTTTGGTCCCGTTAAACTTTAGACACACATAATAAGTTGCGTGACCATATGTACGATTTTGGCTACACTTAACACATGTGTGACAATTTCGATTCTATGATTTAGACACATAAACAATTAGTTCAAGTGACCATATGTAAACTCATGATTTAGACACACAAACACTTAATGTGACCATAAAAAACATTTAGATATACATCTTTCATGATGTGTGGCTATTATAAAGCCATATAGTCACACATGATCGTGCTAGAAATAAATGTGACTATATACTTTACCTTTTGACCCCGTTAAACTTTAGACACACATAATAAGTTGCGTTACCATATGTACGATTTTGGCTACACTTAACACATGTGTGACAATTTCGATTCTATGATTTAGACACATAAACAATTACTTCATTTGACCATATGTAGACTCATGATTTAGACACACAAACACTTAATGTGGCCATAAACAACATTTAGATACACATGTGTCATGATGTGTGGCTATTATAAAGCCATATAGTCACACATGATCGTGCTAGAAATAAATGTGAATATATACTATACCTTTTGGTCCCGTTAAACTTTAGACACACATAATAAGTTGCGTGACCATATGTACGATTTTGGCTACACTTAACACATGTGTGACAATTTCGATTCTATGATTTAGACACATAAACAATTAGTTCAAGTGACCATATGTAAACTCATGATTTAGACACACAAACACTTAATGTGACCATAAAAAACATTTAGATATACATCTTTCATGATGTGTGGCTATTATAAAGCCATATAGTCACACATGATCGTGCTAGAAATAAATGTGACTATATACTTTACCTTTTGACCCCGTTAAACTTTAGACACACATAATAAGTTGCGTTACCATATGTACGATATTGGCTACACTTAACACATGTGTGACAATTTCGATTCTATGATTTAGACACATAAACAATTACTTCATGTGACCCTATGTAGACTCATGATTTAGACACACAAACACTTAATGTGGCCATAAACAACATTTAGATACACATGTGTCATGATGTGTGGCTATTATAAAGCCATATAGTCACACATGATCGTGCTAGAAATAAATGTGACTATATACTATACCTTTTGGTCCCGTTAAACTTTAGACACACATAATAAGTTGCGTGACCATATGTACGATTTTGGCTACACTTAACACATGTGTGACAATTTCGATTCTATGATTTAGACACATAAACAATTAGTTCAAGTGACCATATGTAAACTCATGATTTAGACACACAAACACTTAATGTGACCATAAAAAACATTTAGATATACATCTTTCATGATGTGTGGCTATTATAAAGCCATATAGTCACACATGATCGTGCTAGAAATAAATGTGACTATATACTTTACCTTTTGACCCCGTTAAACTTTAGACACACATAATAAGTTGCGTTACCATATGTACGATTTTGGCTACACTTAACACATGTGTGACAATTTCGATTCTATGATTTAGACACATAAACAATTACTTCATGTGACCCTATGTAGACTCATGATTTAGACACATAAACACTTAATGTGGCCATAAACAACATTTAGATACACATCTGTCATGATGTGTGGGTATTATAAAGCCATATAGTCACACATGATCGTGCTAGAAATAAATGTGACTATATACTATACCTTTTGGCCCCGTTAAACTTTAGACACACATAATAAGTTGCGCGACCATATGTACGATTTTGGCTACACTTAACACATGTGTGACAATTTCGATTCTATGATTTAGACACATAAACAATTACTTCATGTGACCATATGTAGACTCATGATTTAGACACACAAACACTTAATGTGGCCATAAACAACATTTAGATACACATGTGTCATGATGTGTGGCTATTATAAAGCCATATAGTCACACATGATCGTGCTAGAAATAAATGTGACTATATACTTTACCTTTTGGCACCGTTAAACTTAAGACACACATAATAAGTTGCACGACCATATGTACGATTTTGGCTACACTTAACACATGTGTGACAATTTCGATTCTATGATTTAGACACATAAACAATTAGTTCAAGTGACCATATGTAGACTCATGATTTAGAAACACAAACACTTAATGTGGCCATAAACAACATTTAGATACACATGTGTCATGATGTGTGGCTATTATAAAGCCATATAGTCACACATGATCGTGCTAGAAATAAATGTGACTATATACTTTACCTTTTGACCCCGTTAAACTTTAGACACACATAATAAGTTGCGTTACCATATGTACGATTTTGGGTACACTTAACACATGTGTGACAATTTCGATTCTATGATTTAGACACATAAACAATTACTTCATGTGACCATATCTAGACTCATGATTTAGACACACAAACACTTAATGTGGCCATAAACAACATTTAGATACACATGTGTCATGATGTGTGGCTATTATAAAGCCATATAGTTACACACGATCGTGCTAGAAATAAATGTGACTATATACTATACCTTTTGGTCCCGTTAAACTTTAGACACACATAATAAGTTGCGTGACCATATGTACGATTTTGGCTACACTTAACACATGTGTGACAATTTCGATTCTATGATTTAGACACATAAACAATTAGTTCAACTGACCATATGTAAACTCATGATTTAGACACACAAACACTTAATGTGACCATAAAAAACATTTAGATATACAGCTTTCATGATGTGTGGCTATTATAAAGCCATATAGTCACACATTATCGTGCTAGAAATAAATGTGACTATATACTTTACCTTTTGACCCCGTTAAACTTTAGACACACATAATAAGTTGCGTTACCATATGTACGATTTTGGCTACACTTAACACATGTGTGACAATTTCGATTCTATGATTTAGACACATAAACAATTACTTCATGTGACCATATGTAGACTCATGATTTAGACACACAAACACTTAATGTGGCCATAAACAACATTTAGATACACATGTGTCATGATGTGTGGCTATTATAAAGCCATATAGTCACACATGATCGTGCTAGAAATAAATGTGACTATATACTATACCTTTTGGTCCCGTTAAACTTTAGACACACATAATAAGTTGCGTGACCATATGTACGATTTTGGCTACACTTAACACATGTGTGACAATTTCGATTCTATGATTTAGACACATAAACAATTAGTTCAACTGACCATATGTAAACTCATGATTTAGACACACAAACACTTAATGTGACCATAAAAAACATTTAGATATACATCTTTCATGATGTGTGGCTATTATAAAGCCATATAGTCACACATGATCGTGCTATAAATAAATGTGACTATATACTTTACCTTTTGACCCCGTTAAACTTTAGACACACATAATAAGTTGCGTTACCATATGTAAGATTTTGGCTACACTTAACACATGTGTGACAATTTCGATTCTATGATTTAGACACATAAACAATTACTTCATGTGACCCTATGTAGACTCATGATTTAGACACACAAACACTTAATGTGGCCATAAACAACATTTAGATACACATGTGTCATGATGTGTGGCTATTATAAAGCCATATAGTCACACATGATCGTGCTAGAAATAAATGTGACTATATACTATACCTTTTGGTCCCGTTAAACTTTAGACACACATAATAAGTTGCGTGACCATATGTACGATTTTGGCTACACTTAACACATGTGTGACAATTTCGATTCTATGATTTAGACACATAAACAATTAGTTCAACTGACCATATGTAAACTCATGATTTAGACACACAAACACTTAATGTGACCATAAAAAACATTTAGATATACAGCTTTCATGATGTGTGGCTATTATAAAGCCATATAGTCACACATGATCGTGCTAGAAATAAATGTGACTATATACTTTACCTTTTGACCCCGTTAAACTTTAGACACACATAATAAGTTGCGTTACCATATGTACGATTTTGGCTACACTTAACACATGTGTGACAATTTCGATTCTATGATTTAGACACATAAACAATTACTTCATGTGACCATATGTAGACTCATGATTTAGACACACAAACACTTAATGTGGCCATAAACAACATTTAGATACACATGTGTCATGATGTGTGGCTATTATAAAGCCATATAGTCACACATGATCGTGCTAGAAATAAATGTGACTATATACTATACCTTTTGGTCCCGTTAAACTTTAGACACACATAATAAGTTGCGTGACCATATGTACGATTTTGGCTACACTTAACACATGTGTGATAATTTCGATTCTATGATTTAGACACATAAACAATTAGTTCAACTGACCATATGTAAACTCATGATTTAGACACACAAACACTTAATGTGACCATAAAAAACATTTAGATATACATCTTTCATGATGTGTGGCTATTATAAAGCCATATAGTCACACATGATCGTGCTAGAAATAAATGTGACTATATACTTTACCTTTTGACCCCGTTAAACTTTAGACACACATAATAAGTTGCGTTACCATATGTACGATTTTGGCTACACTTAACACATGTGTGACAATTTCGATTCTATGATTTAGACACATAAACAATTACTTCATGTGACCCTATGTAGACTCATGATTTAGACACACAAACACTTAATGTGGCCATAAACAACATTTAGATACACATGTGTCATGATGTGTGGCTATTATAAAGCCATATAGTCACACATGATCGTGCTAGAAATAAATGTGACTATATACTATACCTTTTGGTCCCGTTAAACTTTAGACACATATAATAAGTTGCGTTACCATATGTACGATTTTGGCTACACTTAACACATGTGTGACAATTTCGATTCTATGATTTAGACACATAAACAATTAGTTCAACTGACCATATGTAAACTCATGATTTAGACACACAAACACTTAATGTGACCATAAAAAACATTTAGATATACAGCTTTCATGATGTGTGGCTATTATAAAGCCATATAGTCACACATGATCGTGCTAGAAATAAATGTGACTATATACTTTACCTTTTGACCCCGTTAAACTTTAGACACACATAATAAGTTGCGTTACCATATGTACGATTTTGGCTACACTTAACACATGTGTGACAATTTCGATTCTATGATTTAGACACATAAACAATTACTTCATGTGACCATATGTAGACTCATGATTTAGACACACAAACACTTAATGTGGCCATAAACAACATTTAGATACACATGTGTCATGATGTGTGGCTATTATAAAGCCATATAGTCACACATGATCGTGCTAGAAATAAATGTGACTATATACTATACCTTTTGGTCCCGTTAAACTTTAGACACACATAATAAGTTGCGTGACCATATGTACGATTTTGGCTACACTTAACACATGTGTGATAATTTCGATTCTATGATTTAGACACATAAACAATTAGTTCAACTGACCATATGTAAACTCATGATTTAGACACACAAACACTTAATGTGACCATAAAAAACATTTAGATATACATCTTTCATGATGTGTGGCTATTATAAAGCCATATAGTCACACATGATCGTGCTAGAAATAAATGTGACTATATACTTTACCTTTTGACCCCGTTAAACTTTAGACACACATAATAAGTTGCGTTACCATATGTACGATTTTGGCTACACTTAACACATGTGTGACAATTTCGATTCTATGATTTAGACACATAAACAATTACT
The DNA here is from genome assembly GCA_947179395.2 of Pulicaria dysenterica. NCBI lineage: Eukaryota > Viridiplantae > Streptophyta > Magnoliopsida > Asterales > Asteraceae > Pulicaria > Pulicaria dysenterica. Next base: position 36,096,285 of record OX359292.1, read on the forward strand.
TCATGTGACCCTATGTAGACTCATGATTTAGACACACAAACACTTAATGTGGCCATAAACAACATTTAGATACACATGTGTCATGATGTGTGGCTATTATAAAGCCATATAGTCACACATGATCGTGCTAGAAATAAATGTGACTATATACTATACCTTTTGGTCCCGTTAAACTTTAGACACACATAATAAGTTGCGTGACCATATGTACGATTTTGGCTACACTTAACACATGTGTGACAATTTCGATTCTATGATTTAGACACATAAACAATTAGTTCAAGTGACCATATGTAAACTCATGATTTAGACACACAAACACTTAATGTGACCATAAAAAACATTTAGATATACATCTTTCATGATGTGTGGCTATTATAAAGCCATATAGTCACACATGATCGTGCTAGAAATAAATGTGACTATATACTTTACCGTTTGACCCCGTTAAACTTTAGACACACATAATAAGTTGCGTTACCATATGTACGATTTTGGCTACACTTAACACATGTGTGACAATTTCGATTCTATGATTTAGACACATAAACAATTACTTCATGTGACCCTATGTAGACTCATGATTTAGACACATAAACACTTAATGTGGCCATAAACAACATTTAGATACACATCTGTCATGATGTGTGGCTATTATAAAGCCATATAGTCACACATGATCGTGCTAGAAATAAATGTGACTATATACTATACCTTTTGGACCCGTTAAACTTTAGACACACATAATAAGTTGCGTTACCATATGTACGATTTTGGCTACACTTAACACATGTGTGACAATTTCGATTCTATGATTTAGACACATAAACAATTACTTCATGTGACCCTATGTAGACTCATGATTTAGACACATAAACACTTAATGTGGCCATAAACAACATTTAGATACACATCTGTCATGATGTGTGGCTATTATAAAGCCATATAGTCACACATGATCGTGCTAAAAATAAATGTGATTATATACTTTACCTTTTGACCCCGTTAAACTTTAGACACACATAATAAGTTGCGTTACCATATGTACGATTTTGGCTAAACTTAACACATGTGTGACAATTTCGATTCTATGATTTAGACACATAAACAATTACTTCATGTGACCCTATGTAGACTCATGATTTAGACACACAAACACTTAATGTGGCCATAAACAACATTTAGATACACATGTGTCATGATGTGTGGCTATTATAAAGCCATATAGTCACACATGATCGTGCTAGAAATAAATGTGACTATATACTATACCTTTTGGTCCCGTTAAACTTTAGACACACATAATAAGTTGCGTGACCATATGTACGATTTTGGCTACACTTAACACATGTGTGACAATTTCGATTCTATGATTTAGACACATAAACAATTAGTTCAAGTGACCATATGTAGACTCATGATTTAGAAACACAAACACTTTATGTGACAATAAAAAACTTTAGATATACATCTTATATGATATGTGGCTATTATAAAGTCATATAGTCACACATGATCGTGCTAGAAATAAATGTGACTATATATTTTACCTTTCGACCCCGTTAAACTTTAGACACACATAATAAGTTGCGTTACCATATGTACGATTTTGGGTACACTTAACACATGTGTGACAATTTCGATTCTATGATTTAGACACATAAACAATTACTTCGTGTGACCATATGTAGACTCATGATTTAGACACACAAACGCTTAATGTGGCCATAAACAACATTTAGATACACATCTGTCATGATGTGTGGCTATTATAAAGCCATACAGTCACACATGATCGTGCTAAAAATAAATGTGACTATATACTTTACCTTTTGGCCCCGTTAAACTTTAGACACACATAATAAGTTGCGCGACCATATGTACGATTTTGGCTACACTTAACACATGTGTGACAATTTTGATTCTATGATTTAGACACATAAACAATTACTTCATGTGACCATATGTAGACTCATGATTTAGACACACAAACACTTAATGTGGCCATAAACAACATTTAGATACACATGTGTCATGATGTGTGGCTATTATAAAGCCATATAGTCACACATGATCGTGCTAGAAATAAATGTGACTATATACTATACATTTTGGCCGCATAAAACTCTAGACACACATAATAAGTTGCGTGACCATATGTACGATTTTGGCTACACTTAACACATGTGTGACAATTTCGATTCTATGATTTAGACACATAAACAATTAGTTCAAGTGACCATATGTAAACTCATGATTTAGACACACAAACACTTAATGTGACCATAAAAAACATTTAGATATACATCTTTCATGATGTGTGGCTATTATAAAGCCATATAGTCACACATGATCGTGCTAGAAATAAATGTGACTATATACTTTACCTTTTGACCCCGTTAAACTTTAGACACACATAATAAGTTGCGTTACCATATGTAAGATTTTGGGTGCACTTAACACATGTGTGACAATTTCGATTCTATGATTTAGACACATAAACAATTACTTCAGGTGACCATATGTAGACTCATGATTTAGACACACAAACACTTAATGTGGCCATAAACAACATTTAGATACACATGTGTCATGATGTGTGGCTATTATAAAGCCATATAGTCACACATGATCGTGCTAGAAATAAATGTGACTATATACTATACATTTTGGCCGCGTAAAACTCTAGACACACATAATAAGTTGAGCGACCATATGTACGATTTTGGCTACACTTAACACATCTGTTACAATTTCGATTCTATGATTTAGACACATAAACAATTACTTCATGTGACCATATGTAGATTCATGATTTAGACACACAAACACTTAATGTGGCCATAAACAACATTTAGATACACATGTGTCATGATGTGTGGCTATTATAAAGCCATATAGTCACACATGATGGTGCTAGAAATAAATGTGACTATATACTATACCTTTTGGCCCCGTTAAACTTTAGACACACATAATAAGTTGCGTGACCATATGTACAATTTTTGCTACACTTAACACATGTGTGACAATTTAGATTCTATGATTTAGACACATAAACAATTACTTCACGTAACCATATGTAGACTCATGATTTAGACACATAAACACTTAATGTGGCCATAAACAACATTTTGATACACATCTGTCATGATGTGTGGCTATTATAAAGCCATATAGTCACACATGATCGTGCTAGAAATAAATGTGACTATATACTATACCTTTTGGCCCCGTTAAACTTTAGACACACATAATAAGTTGCGCGACCATATGTACGATTTTGGCTACACTTAACACATGTGTGACAATTTCGATTCTATGATTTAGACACATAAACAATTACTTCATGTGACCATATGTAGACTCATGATTTAGACACACAAACACTTAATGTGGCCATAAACAACATTTAGATACACATGTGTCATGATGTGTGGCTATTATAAAGCCATATAGTCACACATGATCGTGCTAGAAATAAATGTGACTATATACTTTACCTTTTGGCACCGTTAAACTTAAGACACACATAATAAGTTGCACGACCATATATACGATTTTGGCTACACTTAACACATGTGTGACAATTTCGATTCTATGATTTAGACACATAAACAATTAGTTCAAGTGACCATATGTAGACTCATGATTTAGAAACACAAACACTTTATGTGACAATAAGAAACTTTAGATATACATCTTATATGATATGTGGCTATTACAAAGTCATATAGTCACACATGATCGTGCTAGAAATAAATGTGACTATATACTTTACCTTTTGACCCCGTTAAACTTTAGACACACATAATAAGTTGCGTTACCATATGTACGATTTTGGGTACACTTAACACATGTGTGACAATTTCGATTCTATGATTTAGACACATAAACAATTACTTCGTGTGACCATATGTAGACTCATGATATAGACACACAAACACTTAATGTGGCCATAAACAACATTTAGATACACATCTGTCATGATGTGTGGCTATTATAAAGCCATATAGTCACACATGATCGTGCTAAAAATAAATGTGACTATATACTTTACCTTTTGGCCCCGTTAAACTTTAGACACACATAATAAGTTGCGCGACCATATGTACGATTTTGGCTACACTTAACACATGTGTGACAATTTCGATTCTATGATTTAGACACATAAACAATTACTTCATGTGACCATATGTAGACTCATGATTTAGACACACAAACACTTAATGTGGCCATAAACAACATTTAGATACACATGTGTCATGATGTGTGGCTATTATAAAGCCATATAGTCACACATGATCGTGCTAGAAATAAATGTGACTATATACTATACCTTTTGGTCCCGTTAAACTTTAGACACACATTATAAGTTGCGTGACCATATGTACGATTTTGGCTACACTTAACACATGTGTGACAATTTCGATTCTATGATTTAGACACATAAACAATTAGTTCAAGTGACCATATGTAAACTCATGATTTAGACACACAAACACTTAATGTGACCATAAAAAACATTTAGATATACATCTTTCATGATGTGTGGCTATTATAAAGCCATATAGTCACACATGATCGTGCTAGAAATAAATGTGACTATATACTTTACCTTTTGACCCCGTTAAACTTTAGACACACATAATAAGTTGCGTTACCATATGTACGATTTTGGCTACACTTAACACATCTGTTACAATTTCGATTCTATGATTTAGACACATAAACAATTACTTCATGTGACCATATGTAGACTCATGATTTAGACACACAAACACTTAATGTGGCCATAAACAACATTTAGATACACATGTGTCATGATGTGTGGCTATTATAAAGCCATATAGTCACACATGATGGTGCTAGAAACAAATGTGACTATATACTTTAACTTTTGGCGCCGTTAAACTTTAGACACACATAATAAGTTGCGTGTCCATATGTACAATTTTTGCTACACTTAACACATGTGTGACAATTTTGATTCTATGATTTAGAAACATAAACAATTACTTCACGTAACCATATGTAGACTCATGATTTAGACACATAAACACTTAATGTGGCCATAAACAACATTTAGATACACATCTGTCATGATGTGTGGCTATTATAAAGCCATATTGTCACACATGATCGTGCTAGAAATAAATGTGACTATATACTATACTTTTTGGCCCCGTTAAACTTTAGACACACATAATAAGTTGCGTGACCATATGTACGATTTTGGCTACACTTAACACATGTGTGACAATTTCGATTCTATGATTTAGACACATAAACAATTAGTTCAAGTGACCATATGTAGACTCATGATTTAGAAACACAAACACTTTATGTGACAATAAAAAACTTTAGATATACATCTTATATGATATGTGGCTATTACAAAGTCATATAGTCACACATGATCGTGCTAGAAATAAATGTGACTATATACTTTACCTTTTGACCCCGTTAAACTTTAGACACACATAATAAGTTGCGTTACCATATGTACGATTTTGGGTACACTTAACACATGTGTGACAATTTCGATTCTATGATTTAGACACATAAAGAATTACTTCGTGTGACCATATGTAGACTCATGATTTAGACACACAAACACTTAATGTGGCCATAAACAACATTTAGATACACATCTGTCATGATGTGTGGCTATTATAAAGCCATATAGTCACACATGATCGTGCTAAAAATAAATGTGACTATATACTTTACCTTTTGGCCCCGTTAAACTTTAGACACACATAATAAGTTGCGCGACCATATGTACGATTTTGGCTACACTTAACACATGTGTGACAATTTCGATTCTATGATTTAGACACATAAACAATTACTTCATGTGACCATATGTAGTCTCATTATTTAGACACACAAACACTTAATGTGGCCATAAACAACATTTAGATACACATGTGTCATGATGTGTGGCTATTATAAAGCCATATAGTCACACATGATCGTGCTAGAAATAAATGTGACTATATACTATACCTTTTGGTCCCGTTAAACTTTAGACACACATTATAAGTTGCGTGACTATATGTACGATTTTGGCTACACTTAACACATGTGTGACAATTTCGATTCTATGATTTAGACACATAAACAATTAGTTCAAGTGACCATATGTAAACTCATGATTTAGACACACAAACACTTAATGTGACCATAAAAAACATTTAGATATACATCTTTCATGATGTGTGGCTATTATAAAGCCATATAGTCACACATGATCCTGCTAGAAATAAATGTGACTATATACTTTACCTTTTGACCCCGTTAAACTTTAGACACACATAATAAGTTGCGTTACCATATGTACGATTTTGGCTACACTTAACACATCTGTTACAATTTCGATTCTATGATTTAGACACATAAACAATTACTTCATGTGACCATATGTAGACTCATGATTTAGACACACAAACACTTAATGTGGCCATAAACAACATTTAGATACACATGTGTCATGATGTGTGGCTATTATAAAGCCATATAGTCACACATGATGGTGCTAGAAACAAATGTGACTATATACTATACCTTTTGACCCCGTTAAACTTTAGACACACATAATAAGTTGCGTGTCCATATATACAATTTTTGCTACACTTAACACATGTGTGACAATTTTGATTCTATGATTTAGAAACATAAACAATTACTTCACGTAACCATATGTAGACTCATGATTTAGACACACAAACACTTAATGTGACCATAAAAAACATTTAGATATACATCTTTCATGATGTGTGGCTATTATAAAGCCATATAGTCACACATGATCGTGCTAGAAATAAATGTGACTATATACTTTACCTTTTGACCCCGTTAAACTTTAGACACACATAATAAGTTGCGTTACCATATGTACGATTTTGGGTGCACTTAACACATGTGTGACAATTTCGATTCTATGATTTAGACACATAAACAATTACTTCAGGTGACCATATGTAGACTCATGATTTAGACACACAAACACTTAATGTGGCCATAAACAACATTTAGATACACATGTGTCATGATGTGTGGCTATTATAAAGCCATATAGTCACACATGATCGTGCTAGAAATAAATGTGACTATATACTATACATTTTGGCCGCGTAAAACTCTACACACACATAATAAGTTGAGCGACCATATGTACGATTTTGGCTACACTTAACACATCTGTTACAATTTCGATTCTATGATTTAGACACATAAACAATTACTTCATGTGACCATATGTAGACTCATGATTTAGACACACAAACACTTAATGTGGCCATAAACAACATTTAGATACACATGTGTCATGATGTGTGGCTATTATAAAGCCATATAGTCACACATGATGGTGCTAGAAATAAATGTGACTATATACTATACCTTTTGGCCCCGTTAAACTTTAGACACACATAATAAGTTGCGTGACCATATGTACAATTTTTGCTACACTTAACACATGTGTGACAATTTTGATTCTATGATTTAGACACATAAACAATTACTTCACGTAACCATATGTAGATTCATGAGATAGACACATAAACACTTAATGTGGCCATAAACAACATTTAGATACACATCTGTCATGATGTGTGGCTATTATAAAGCCATATAGTCATACATGATCGTGCTAGAAATAAATGTGACTATATACTATACCTTTTGGCCCCGTTAAACTTTAGACACACATAATAAGTTGCGCGACCATATGTACGATTTTGGCTACACTTAACACATGTGTGACAATTTCGATTCTATGATTTAGACACATAAACAATTACTTCATGTGACCGTATGTAGACTCATGATTTAGAAACACAAACACTTTATGTGACAATAAAAAACTTTAGATATACATCTTATATGATATGTGGCTATTATAAAGTCATATAGTCACACATGATCGTGCTAGAAATAAATGTGACTATATACTTTACCTTTTGACCCCGTTAAACTTTAGACACACATAATAAGTTGCGTTAGCATATGTACGATTTTGGGTACACTTAACACATGTGTGACAATTTCGATTCTATGATTTAGACACATAAACAATTACTTCGTGTGACCATATGTAGACTCATGATTTAGACACACAAACACTTAATGTGGCCGTAAACAACATTTAGATACACATCTGTCATGATGTGTGGCTATTATAAAGCCATATAGTCACACATGATCGTGCTAAAAATAAATGTGACTATATACTTTACCTTTTGGCCCCGTTAAACTTTAGACACACATAATAAGTTGCGCGACCATATGTACGATTTGGGCTACACTTAACACATGTGTGACAATTTCGATTCTATGATTTAGACACATAAACAATTACTTCATGTGACCATATGTAGACTCATGATTTAGACACACAAACACTTAATGTTGCCATAAACAACATTTAGATACACATGCGTCATGATGTGTGGCTATTATAAAGCCATATAGTCACACATGATCGTGCTAGAAATAAATGTGACTATATACTATACCTTTTGGTCCCGTTAAACTTTAGACACACATAATAATTTGCGTGACCATATGTACGATTTTGGCTACACTTAACACATGTGTGACAATTTCGATTCTATGATTTAGACACATAAACAATTAGTTCAAGTGACCATATGTAAACTCATGATTTAGACACACAAACACTTAATGTGACCATAAAAAACATTTAGATATACATCTTTCATGATGTGTGGCTATTATAAAGCCATATAGTCACACATGATCGTGCTAGAAATAAATGTGACTATATACTTTACCTTTTGACCCCGTTAAACTTTAGACACACATAATAAGTTGCGTTACCATATGTACGATTTTGGGTACACTTAACACATGTGTGACAATTTCGATTCTATGATTTAGACACATAAACAATTACTTCAGGTGACCATATGTAGACTCATGATTTAGACACACAAACACTTAATGTGGCCATAAACAACATTTAGATACACATCTGTCATGATGTGTGGCTATTATAAAGCCATATAGTCACACATGATCGTGCTAGAAATAAATGTGACTATATACTTTACCTTTTTGCCCCGTTAAACTTTAGACACACATAATAAGTTGCGCGACCATATGTACGATTTTGTCTACACTTAACAAATGTGTGACAATTTCGATTCTATGATTTAGACACATAAACAATTACTTCATCTGACCATATGTAGACTCATGATTTAGACACACAAACACTTAATGTGGCCATAAACAACATTTAGATACACATGTGTCATGATGTGTGGCTATTATAAAGCCATATAGTCACACATGATCGTGCTAGAAATAAATGTGACTATATACTATACCTTTTGGTCCCGTTAAACTTTAGACACACATAATAAGTTGCGCGACCATATGTACGATTTTGGCTACACTTAACACATGTGTGACAATTTCAATTCTATGATTTAGACACATAAAAAATTACTTCATGTGACCATATGTAGACTCATGATTTAGACACACAAACACTTAATGTGGCCATAAACAACATTTAGAAACACATGTGTCATGATGTGTGGCTATTATAAAGCCATATAGTCACACATGATCGTGCTAGAAATAAATGTGACTATATAGTTTACCTTTTGGCCCCGTTAAACATAAGACACACATAATAAGTTGCACGACCATATGTACGATTTTGGCTACACTTAACACATGTGTGACAATTTCGATTCTATGATTTAGACACATAAACAATTAGTTCAAGTGACCATATGTAGACTCATGATTTAGAAACACAAACACTTTATGTGACAATAAAAAACTTTAGATATACATCTTATATGATATGTGGCTATTATAAAGTCATATAGTCACATATGATCGTGCGAGAAATAAATGTGACTATATACTTTACCTTTTGGCCCCGTTAAACTTTAGACACACATAATATGTTGCGTGACCATATGTACGATTTTGGCTACACTTAACAAATGTGTGACAATTTCGATTCTATGATTTAGAAACATAAACAATTACTTCGTGTGACCATATGTAGACTCATGATTTAGACACACAAACACTTAATGTGGCCGTAAACAACATTTAGATACACATCTGTCATGATGTGTGGCTATTATAAAGCCATATAGTCACACATGATCGTGCTAAAAATAAATGTGACTATATACTTTACCTTTTGGCCCCGTTAAACTTTAGACACACATAATAAGTTGCGCGACCATATGTACGAATTGGGCTACACTTAACACATGTGTGACAATTTCGATTCTATGATTTAGACACATAAACAATTACTTCATGTGACCATATGTAGACTCATGATTTAGACACACAAACACTTAATGTTGCCATAAACAACATTTAGATACACATGCGTCATGATGTGTGGCTATTATAAAGCCATATAGTCACACATGATCGTGCTAGAAATAAATGTGACTATATACTATACCTTTTGGTCCCGTTAAACTTTAGACACACATAATAATTTGCGTGACCATATGTACGATTTTGGCTACACTTAACACATGTGTGACAATTTCGATTCTATGATTTAGACACATAAACAATTAGTTCAAGTGACCATATGTAAACTCATGATTTAGACACACAAACACTTAATGTGACCATAAAAAACATTTAGATATACATCTTTCATGATGTGTGGCTATTATAAAGCCATATAGTCACACATGATCGTGCTAGAAATAAATGTGACTATATACTTTACCTTTTGACCCCGTTAAACTTTAGACACACATAATAAGTTGCGTTACCATATGTACGATTTTGGGTACACTTAACACATGTATGACAATTTCGATTCTATGATTTAGACACATAAACAATTACTTCAGGTGACCATATGTAGACTCATGATTTAGACACACAAACACTTACTGTGGCCATAAACAACATTTAGATACACATCTGTCATGATGTGTGGCTATTATAAAGCCATATAGTCACACATGATCGTGCTAGAAATAAATGTGACTATATACTTTACCTTTTTGCCCCGTTAAACTTTAGACACACATAATAAGTTGCGCGACCATATGTACGATTTTGTCTACACTTAACAAATGTGTGACAATTTCGATTCTATGATTTAGACACATAAACAATTACTTCATCTGACCATATGTAGACTCATGATTTAGACACACAAACACTTAATGTGGCCATAAACAACATTTAGATACACATGTGTCATGATGTGTGGCTATTATAAAGCCATATAGTCACACATGATCGTGCTAGAAATAAATGTGACTATATACTATACCTTTTGGTCCCGTTAAACTTTAGACACACATAATAAGTTGCGCGACCATATGTACGATTTTGGCTACACTTAACACATGTGTGACAATTTCAATTCTATGATTTAGACACATAAAAAATTACTTCATGTGACCATATGTAGACTCATGATTTAGAAACACAAACACTTTTTGTGACAATAAAAAACTTTAGATATACATCTTATATGATATGTGGCTATTATAAAGTCATATAGTCACATATGATCGTGCTAGAAATAAATGTGACTATATACTTTACCTTTTGGCCCCGTTAAACTTTAGACACACATAATATGTTGCGCGACCATATGTACGATTTTGGCTACACTTAACAAATGTGTGACAATTTCGATTCTATGATTTAGACACATAAACAATTACTTCGTGTGACCATATGTAGACTCATGATTTAGACACACAAACACTTAATGTGGCCATAAACAACATTTACATACACATCTGTCATGATGTGTGGCTATTATAAAGCCATATAGTCACACATGATCGTGCTAGAAATAAATGTGACTATATACTATACTTTTTTGCCCCGTTAAACTTTAGACACACATAATAAGTTGCGTGACCATATGTACGATTTTGGCTACACTTAACACATGTGTGACAATTTCGATTCTATGATTTAGACACATAAACAATTAGTTCAAGTGACCATATGTAAACTCATGATTTAGACACACAAACACTTAATGTGACCATAAAAAACATTTAGATATACATCTTTCATGATGTGTGGCTATTATAAAGCCATATAGTCACACATGATCGTGCTAGAAATAAATGTGACTATATACTTTACCTTTTGACCCCGTTAAACTTTAGACACACATAATAAGTTGCGTTACCATATGTACGATTTTGGGTGCACTTAACACATGTGTGACAATTTCGATTCTATGATTTAGACACATAAACAATTATTTCAGGTGACCATATGTAGACTCATGATTTAGACACACAAACACTTAATGTGGCCATAAACAACATTTAGATACACATGTGTCATGATGTGTGGCTATTATAAAGCCATATAGTCACACATGATCGTGCTAGCAATAAATGTGACTATATACTATACATTTTGGCAGCGTAAAACTCTAGACACACATAATAAGTTGAGCGACCATATGTACGATTTTGGCTACACTTAACACATGTGTGACAATTTCGATTCTATGATTTAGACACATAAACAATTAGTTCAAGTGACCATATGTAAACTCATGATTTAGACATACAAACACTTAATGTGACCATAAAAACATTTAGATATACATCTTTCATGATGTGTGGCTATTATAAAGCCATATAGTCACACATGATCGTGCTAGAAATAAATGTGACTATATACTTTACCTTTTGACCCCGTTAAACTTTAGACACACATAATAAGTTGCGTTACCATATGTACGATTTTGGGTGCACTTAACACATGTGTGACAATTTCGATTCTATGATTTAGACACATAAACAATTATTTCAGGTGACCATATGTAGACTCATGATTTAGACACACAAACACTTAATGTGGCCATAAACAACATTTAGATACACATGTGTCATGATGTGTGGCTATTATAAAGCCATATAGTCACACATGATGGTGCTAGAAATAAATGTGACTATATACTATACCTTTTGACCCCGTTAAACTTTAGACACACATAATAAGTTGCGTGACCATATGTACAATTTTTGCTACACTTAACACATGTGTGACAATTTTGATTCTATGATTTAGACACATAAACAATTACTTCACGTAACCATATGTAGATTCATGATTTAGACACATAAACACTTAATGTGGCCATAAACAACATTTAGATACACATCTGTCATGATGTGTGGCTATTATAAAGCCATATAGTCACACATGATCGTGCTAGAAATAAATGTGACTATATACTATACCTTTTGGTCCCGTTAAACTTTAGACACACATAATAATTTGCGTGACCATATGTACGATTTTGGCTACACTTAACACATGTGTGACAATTTCGATTCTATGATTTAGACACATAAACAATTAGTTCAAGTGACCATATGTAAACTCATGATTTAGACACACAAACACTTAATGTGACCATAAAAAACATTTAGATATACATCTTTCATGATGTGTGGCTATTATAAAGCCATATAGTCACACATGATCGTGCTAGAAATAAATGTGACTATATACTTTACCTTTTGACCCCGTTAAACTTTAGACACACATAATAAGTTGCGTTACCATATGTACGATTTTGGGTACACTTAACACATGTGTGACAATTTCGATTCTATGATTTAGACACATAAACAATTACTTCAGGTGACCATATGTAGACTCATGATTTAGACACACAAACACTTAATGTGGCCATAAACAACATTTAGATACACATCTGTCATGATGTGTGGCTATTATAAAGCCATATAGTCACACATGATCGTGCTAGAAATAAATGTGACTATATACTTTACCTTTTTGCCCCGTTAAACTTTAGACACACATAATAAGTTGCGCGACCATATGTACGATTTTGTCTACACTTAACAAATGTGTGACAATTTCGATTCTATGATTTAGACACATAAACAATTACTTCATCTGACCATATGTAGACTCATGATTTAGACACACAAACACTTAATGTGGCCATAAACAACATTTAGATACACATGTGTCATGATGTGTGGCTATTATAAAGCCATATAGTCACACATGATCGTGCTAGAAATAAATGTGACTATATACTATACCTTTTGGTCCCGTTAAACTTTAGACACACATAATAAGTTGCGCGACCATATGTACGATTTTGGCTACACTTAACACATGTGTGACAATTTCAATTCTATGATTTAGACACATAAAAAATTACTTCATGTGACCATATGTAGACTCATGATTTAGACACACAAACACTTAATGTGGCCATAAACAACATTTAGAAACACATGTGTCATGATGTGTGGCTATTATAAAGCCATATAGTCACACATGATCGTGCTAGAAATAAATGTGACTATATACTTTACCTTTTGGCCCCGTTAAACATAAGACACACATAATAAGTTGCACGACCATATGTACGATTTTGGCTACACTTAACACATGTGTGACAATTTCGATTCTATGATTTAGACACATAAACAATTAGTTCAAGTGACCATATGTAGACTCATGATTTAGAAACACAAACACTTTTTGTGACAATAAAAAACTTTAGATATACATCTTATATGATATGTGGCTATTATAAAGTCATATAGTCACATATGATCGTGCTAGAAATAAATGTGACTATATACTTTACCTTTTGGCCCCGTTAAACTTTAGACACACATAATATGTTGCGCGACCATATGTACGATTTTGGCTACACTTAACAAATGTGTAACAATTTCGATTCTATGATTTAGACACATAAACAATTACTTCGTGTGACCATATGTAGACTCATGATTTAGACACACAAACACTTAATGTGGCCATAAACAACATTTACATACACATCTGTCATGATGTGTGGCTATTATAAAGCCATATAGTCACACATGATCGTGCTAGAAATAAATGTGACTATATACTATACTTTTTTGCCCCGTTAAACATTAGACACACATAATAAGTTGCGTGACCATATGTACGATTTTGGCTACACTTAACACATGTGTGACAATTTCGATTCTATGATTTAGACACATAAACAATTAGTTCAAGTGACCATATGTAAACTCATGATTTAGACACACAAACACTTAATGTGACCATAAAAAACATTTAGATATACATCTTTCATGATGTGTGGCTATTATAAAGCCATATAGTCACACATGATCGTGCTAGAAATAAATGTGACTATATACTTTACCTTTTGACCCCGTTAAACTTTAGACACACATAATAAGTTGCGTTACCATATGTACGATTTTGGGTGCACTTAACACATGTGTGACAATTTCGATTCTATGATTTAGACACATAAACAATTATTTCAGGTGACCATATGTAGACTCATGATTTAGACACACAAACACTTAATGTGGCCATAAACAACATTTAGATACACATGTGTCATGATGTGTGGCTATTATAAAGCCATATAGTCACACATGATCGTGCTAGAAATAAATGTGACTATATACTATACATTTTGGCCGCGTAAAACTCTAGACACACATAATAAGTTGAGCGACCATATGTACGATTTTGGCTACACTTAACACATGTGTGACAATTTCGATTCTATGATTTAGACACATAAACAATTAGTTCAAGTGACCATATGTAAACTCATGATTTAGACACACAAACACTTAATGTGACCATAAAAAACATTTAGATATACATCTTTCATGATGTGTGGCTATTATAAAGCCATATAGTCACACATGATCGTGCTAGAAATAAATGTGACTATATACTTTACCTTTTGACCCCGTTAAACTTTAGACACACATAATAGGTTGCGTTACCATATGTACGATTTTGGGTGCACTTAACACATGTGTGACAATTTCGATTCTATGATTTAGACACATAAACAATTATTTCAGGTGACCATATGTAGACTCATGATTTAGACACACAAACACTTAATGTGGCCATAAACAACATTTAGATACACATGTGTCATGATGTGTGGCTATTATAAAGCCATATAGTCACACATGAAGGTGCTAGAAATAAATGTGACTATATACTATACCTTTTGACCCCGTTAAACTTTAGACACACATAATAAGTTGCGTGACCATATGTACAATTTTTGCTACACTTAACACATGTGTGACAATTTTGATTCTATGATTTAGACACATAAACAATTACTTCACGTAACCATATGTAGATTCATGATTTAGACACATAAACACTTAATGTGGCCATAAACAACATTTAGATACACATCTGTCATGATGTGTGGCTATTATAAAGCCATATAGTCACACATGATCGTGCTAGAAATAAATGTGACTATATACTATACCTTTTGGCCCCGTTAAACTTTAGACACACATAATAAGTTGCGTTACCATATGTACAATTTTTGCTACACTTAACACATGTGTGACAATTTTGATTCTATGATTTAGACACATAAACAATTACTTCACGTAACCATATGTAGATTCATGATTTAGACACATAAACACTTAATGTGGCCATAAACAACATTTAGATACACATCTGTCATGATGTGTGGCTATTATAAAGCCATATAGTCACACATGATCGTGCTAGAAATAAATGTGACTATATACTATACCTTTTGGCCCCGTTAAACTTTAGACACACATAATAAGTTGCGCGACCATATGTACGATTTTGGCTACACTTAACACATGTGTGACAATTTCGATTCTATGATTTAGACACATAAACAATTACTTCATGTGACCATATGTAGACTCATGATTTAGAAACACAAACACTTTATGTGACAATAAAAAACTTTAGATATACATCTTATATGATATGTGGCTATTATAAAGTCATATAGTCACACATGATCGTGCTAGAAATAAATGTGACTATATACTTTACCTTTTGACCCCGTTAAACTTTAGACACATATAATAAGTTGCGTTAGCATATGTACGATTTTGGGTACACTTAACACATGTGTGACAATTTCGATTCTATGATTTAGACACATAAACAATTACTTCGTGTGACCATATGTAGACTCATGATTTAGACACACAAACACTTAATGTGGCCGTAAACAACATTTAGATACACATCTGTCATGATGTGTGGCTATTATAAAGCCATATAGTCACACATGATCGTGCTAAAAATAAATGTGACTATATACTTTACCTTTTGGCCCCGTTAAACTTTAGACACACATAATAAGTTGCGCGACCATATGTACGATTTGGGCTACACTTAACACATGTGTGACAATTTCGATTCTATGATTTAGACACATAAACAATTACTTCATGTGACCATATGTAGACTCATGATTTAGACACACAAACACTTAATGTGGCCATAAACAACATTCAGATACACATGCGTCATGATGTGTGGCTATTATAAAGCCATATAGTCACACATGATCGTGCTAGAAATAAATGTGACTATATACTATACCTTTTGGTCCCGTTAAACTTTAGACACACATAATAAGTTGCGTGACCATATGTACGATTTTGGCTACACTTAACACATGTGTGACAATTTCGATTCTATGATTTAGACACATAAATAATTAGTTCAAGTGACCATATGTAAACTCATGATTTAGACACACAAACACTTAACGTGACCATAAAAAACATTTAGATATACATCTTTCATGATGTGTGGCTATTATAAAGCCATATAGTCACACATGATCGTGCTAGAAATAAATGTGACTATATACTTTACCTTTTGACCCCGTTAAACTTTAGACACACATAATAAGTTGCGTTACCATATGTACGATTTTGGGTACACTTAACACATGTGTGACAATTTCGATTCTATGATTTAGACACATAAACAATTACTTCAGGTGACCATATGTAGACTCATGATTTAGACACACAAACACTTAATGTGGCCATAAACAACATTTAGATACACATCTGTCATGATGTGTGGCTATTATAAAGCCATATAGTCACACATGATCGTGCTAGAAATAAATGTGACTATATACTTTACCTTTTGGCCCCGTTAAACTTTAGACACACATAATAAGTTGCGCGACCATATGTACGATTTTGTCTACACTTAACAAATGTGTGACAATTTCGATTCTATGATTTAGACACATAAACAATTACTTCATCTGACCATATGTAGACTCATGATTTAGACACACAAACACTTAATGTGGCCATAAACAACATTTAGATACACATGTGTCATGATGTGTGGCTATTATAAAGCCATATAGTCACACATGATCGTGCTAGAAATAAATGTGACTATATACTATACCTTTTGGTCCCGTTAAACTTTAGACACACATAATAAGTTGCGCGACCATATGTACGATTTTGGCTACACTTAACACATGTGTGACAATTTCAATTCTATGATTTAGACACATAAACAATTACTTCATGTGACCATATGTAGACTCATGATTTAGACACACAAACACTTAATGTGGCCATAAACAACATTTAGAAACACATGTGTCATGATGTGTGGCTATTATAAAGCCATACAGTCACACATGATCGTGCTAGAAATAAATGTGACTATATACTTTACCTTTTGGCCCCGTTAAACATAAGACACACATAATAAGTTGCACGACCATATGTACGATTTTGGCTACACTTAACACATGTGTGACAATTTCGATTCTATGATTTAGACACATAAACAATTAGTTCAAGTGACCATATGTAGACTCATGATTTAGAAACACAAACACTTTATGTGACAATAAAAAACTTTAGATATACATCTTATATGATATGTGGCTATTATAAAGTCATATAGTCACACATGATCGTGCTAGAAATAAATGTGACTATATACTTAACTTTTGGCCCCGTTAAACTTTAGACACACATAATAAGTTGCGCGACCATATGTACGATTTTGGCTACACTTAACAAATGTGTGACAATTTCGATTCTATGATTTAGACACAAACAATTACTTCGTGTGACTATATGTAGACTCATGATTTAGACACACAAACACTTAATGTGGCCATAAACAACATTTAGATACACATCTGACATGATGTGTGGCTATTATAAAGCCATATAGTCACACATGATCGTGCTAAAAATAAATGTGACTATATACTTTACCTTTTGGCCCCGTTAAACTTTAGACACACATAATAAGTTGCGCGACCATATGTACGATTTTGGCTACACTTAACACATGTGTGACAATTTCGATTCTATGATTTAGACACATAAACAATTACTTCATGTGACCATATGTAGACTCATGATTTAGACACACAAACACTTAATGTGGCCATAAACAACATTTAGATACAAATGTGTCATGATGTGTGGATATTATAAAGCCATATAGTCACACATGATCGTGCCAGAAATAAATGTGACTATATACTATACCTTTTGGTCCCGTTAAACTTTAGACACACATAATAAGTTGCGTGACCATATGTACGATTTTCGCTACACTTAACACATGTGTGACAATTTCGATTATATGATTTAGACACATAAACAATTAGTTCATGTGACCATATGTAGACTCATGATTTAGACACACAAACACTTAATGTGACCATAAAAAACATTTAGATATACATCTTTCATGATGTGTGGCTATTATAAAGCCATATAGTCACACATGATCGTGCTAGAAATAAATGTGACTATATACTTTACCTTTTGACCCCGTTAAACTTTAGACACACATAATAAGTTGCGTTACCATATGTACGATTTTGGGTACACTTAACACATGTGTGACAATTTCGATTCTATGATTTAGACATATAAACAATTACTTCAGGTGACCATATGTAGACTCATGATTTAGACACACAAACACTTTATGTGGCCATAAACAACATTTAGATACACATCTGTCATGATGTGTGGCTATTATAAAGCCATATAGTCACACATGATCGTGCTAGAAATAAATGTGACTATATACTTTACCTTTTGGCCCCGTTAAACTTTAGACACACATAATAAGTTGCGCGACCATATGTACGATTTTGGCTACACTTAACAAATGTGTGACAATTTCGATTCTATGATTTAGACACAAAAACAATTACTTCATCTGACCATATGTAGACTCATGATTTAGACACACAAACACTTAATGTGGCCATAAACAACATTTATATACACATGTGTCATGATGTGTGGCTATTATAAAGCCATATAGTCACACATGATCGTGCTAGAAATAAATGTGACTATATACTATACCTTTTGGTCCCGTTAAACTTTAGACACACATAATAAGTTGCGCGACCATATGTACGATTTTGGCTACACTTAACACATGTGTGACAATTTCAATTCTATGATTTAGACACATAAACAATTACTTCATGTGACCATATGTAGACTCATGATTTAGACACACAAACACTTAATGTGGCCATAAACAACATTTAGAAACACATGTGTCATGATGTGTGGCTATTATAAAGCCATATAGTCACACATGATCGTGCTAGAAATAAATGTGACTACATACTTTACCTTTTGGCCCCGTTAAACATAAGACACACATAATAAGTTGCACGACCATATGTACGATTTTGGCTACACTTAACACATGTGTAACAATTTCGATTCTATGATTTAGACACATAAACAATTAGTTCAAGTGACCATATGTAGACTCATGATTTAGAAACACAAACACTTTATGTGACAATAAAAAACTTTAGATATACATCTTATATGATATGTGGCTATTATAAAGTCATATAGTCACACATGATCGTGCTAGAAATAAATGTGACTATATACTTTACCTTTTGGCCCCGTTAAACTTTAGACACACATAATAAGTTGCGCGACCATATGTACGATTTTGGCTACACTTAACACATGTGTGACAATTTCAATTCTATGATTTAGACACATAAACAATTACTTCATGTGACCATATGTAGACTCATGATTTAGACACACAAACACTTAATGTGGCCATAAACAACATTTAGAAACACATGTGTCATGATGTGTGGCTATTATAAAGCCATACAGTCACACATGATCGTGCTAGAAATAAATGTGACTATATACTTTACCTTTTGGCCCCGTTAAACATAAGACACACATAATAAGTTGCACGACCATATGTACGATTTTGGCTACACTTAACACATGTGTGACAATTTCGATTCTATGATTTAGACACATAAACAATTAGTTCAAGTGACCATATGTAGACTCATGATTTAGAAACACAAACACTTTATGTGACAATAAAAAACTTTAGATATACATCTTATATGATATGTGGCTATTATAAAGTCATATAGTCACACATGATCGTGCTAGAAATAAATGTGACTATATACTTAACTTTTGGCCCCGTTAAACTTTAGACACACATAATAAGTTGCGCGACCATATGTACGATTTTGGCTACACTTAACAAATGTGTGACAATTTCGATTCTATGATTTAGACACAAACAATTACTTCGTGTGACCATATGTAGACTCATGATTTAGACACACAAACACTTAATGTGGCCATAAACAACATTTAGATACACATCTGACATGATGTGTGGCTATTATAAAGCCATATAGTCACACATGATCGTGCTAAAAATAAATGTGACTATATACTTTACCTTTTGGCCCCGTTAAACTTTAGACACACATAATAAGTTGCGCGACCATATGTACGATTTTGGCTACACTTAACACATGTGTGACAATTTCGATTCTATGATTTAGACACATAAACAATTACTTCATGTGACCATATGTAGACTCATGATTTAGACACACAAACACTTAATGTGGCCATAAACAACATTTAGATACACATGTGTCATGATGTGTGGCTATTATAAAGCCATATAGTCACACATGATCGTGCCAGAAATAAATGTGACTATATACTATACCTTTTGGTCCCGTTAAACTTTAGACACACATAATAAGTTGCGTGACCATATGTACGATTTTCGCTACACTTAACACATGTGTGACAATTTCGATTATATGATTTAGACACATAAACAATTAGTTCATGTGACCATATGTAGACTCATGATTTAGACACACAAACACTTAATGTGACCATAAAAAACATTTAGATATACATCTTTCATGATGTGTGGCTATTATAAAGCCATATAGTCACACATGATCGTGCTAGAAATAAATGTGACTATATACTTTACCTTTTGACCCCGTTAAACTTTAGACACACATAATAAGTTGCGTTACCATATGTACGATTTTGGGTACACTTAACACATGTGTGACAATTTCGATTCTATGATTTAGACATATAAACAATTACTTCAGGTGACCATATGTAGACTCATGATTTAGACACACAAACACTTAATGTGGCCATAAACAACATTTAGATACACATCTGTCATGATGTGTGGCTATTATAAAGCCATATAGTCACACATGATCGTGCTAGAAATAAATGTGACTATATACTTTACCTTTTGGCCCCGTTAAACTTTAGACACACATAATAAGTTGCGCGACCATATGTACGATTTTGGCTACACTTAACAAATGTGTGACAATTTCGATTCTATGATTTAGACACAAAAACAATTACTTCATCTGACCATATGTAGACTCATGATTTAGACACACAAACACTTAATGTGGCCATAAACAACATTTATATACACATGTGTCATGATGTGTGGCTATTATAAAGCCATATAGTCACACATGATCGTGCTAGAAATAAATGTGACTATATACTATACCTTTTGGTCCCGTTAAACTTTAGACACACATAATAAGTTGCGCGACCATATGTACGATTTTGGCTACACTTAACACATGTGTGACAATTTCAATTCTATGATTTAGACACATAAACAATTACTTCATGTGACCATATGTAGACTCATGATTTAGACACACAAACACTTAATGTGGCCATAAACAACATTTAGAAACACATGTGTCATGATGTGTGGCTATTATAAAGCCATATAGTCACACATGATCGTGCTAGAAATAAATGTGACTACATACTTTACCTTTTGGCCCCGTTAAACATAAGACACACATAATAAGTTGCACGACCATATGTACGATTTTGGCTACACTTAACACATGTGTAACAATTTCGATTCTATGATTTAGACACATAAACAATTAGTTCAAGTGACCATATGTAGACTCATGATTTAGAAACACAAACACTTTATGTGACAATAAAAAACTTTAGATATACATCTTATATGATATGTGGCTATTATAAAGTCATATAGTCACACATGATCGTGCTAGAAATAAATGTGACTATATACTTTACCTTTTGGCCCCGTTAAACTTTAGACACACATAATAAGTTGCGCGACCATATGTACGATTTTGGCTACACTTAACACATGTGTGACAATTTCAATTCTATGATTTAGACACATAAACAATTACTTCATGTGACCATATGTAGACTCATGATTTAGACACACAAACACTTAATGTGGCCATAAACAACATTTAGAAACACATGTGTCATGATGTGTGGCAATTATAAAGCCATACAGTCACACATGATCGTGCTAGAAATAAATGTGACTATATACTTTACCTTTTGGCCCCGTTAAACATAAGACACACATAATAAGTTGCACGACCATATGTACGATTTTGGCTACACTTAACACATGTGTGACAATTTCGATTCTATGATTTAGACACATAAACAATTAGTTCAAGTGACCATATGTAGACTCATGATTTAGAAACACAAACACTTTATGTGACAATAAAAAACTTTAGATATACATCTTATATGATATGTGGCTATTATAAAGTCATATAGTCACACATGATCGTGCTAGAAATAAATGTGACTATATACTTAACTTTTGGCCCCGTTAAACTTTAGACACACATAATAAGTTGCGCGACCATATGTACGATTTTGGCTACACTTAACAAATGTGTGACAATTTCGATTCTATGATTTAGACACAAACAATTACTTCGTGTGACCATATGTAGACTCATGATTTAGACACACAAACACTTAATGTGGCCATAAACAACATTTAGATACACATCTGACATGATGTGTGGCTATTATAAAGCCATATAGTCACACATGATCGTGCTAAAAATAAATGTGACTATATACTTTACCTTTTGGCCCCGTTAAACTTTAGACACACATAATAAGTTGCGCGACCATATGTACGATTTTGGCTACACTTAACACATGTGTGACAATTTCGATTCTATGATTTAGACACATAAACAATTACTTCATGTGACCATATGTAGACTCATGATTTAGACACACAAACACTTAATGTGGCCATAAACAACATTTAGATACACATGTGTCATGATGTGTGGCTATTATAAAGCCATATAGTCACACATGATCGTGCCAGAAATAAATGTGACTATATACTATACCTTTTGGTCCCGTTAAACTTTAGACACACATAATAAGTTGCGTGACCATATGTACGATTTTCGCTACACTTAACACATGTGTGACAATTTCGATTATATGATTTAGACACATAAACAATTAGTTCAAGTGACCATATGTAGACTCATGATTTAGACACACAAACACTTAATGTGACCATAAAAAACATTTAGATATACATCTTTCATGATGTGTGGCTATTATAAAGCCATATAGTCACACATGATCGTGCTAGAAATAAATGTGACTATATACTTTACCTTTTGACCCCGTTAAACTTTAGACACACATAATAAGTTGCGTTACCATATGTACGATTTTGGGTACACTTAACACATGTGTGACAATTTCGATTCTATGATTTAGACATATAAACAATTACTTCAGGTGACCATATGTAGACTCATGATTTAGACACACAAACACTTAATGTGGCCATAAACAACATTTAGATACACATCTGTCATGATGTGTGGCTATTATAAAGCCATATAGTCACACATGATCGTGCTAGAAATAAATGTGACTATATACTTTACCTTTTGGCCCCGTTAAACTTTAGACACACATAATAAGTTGCGCGACCATATGTACGATTTTGGCTACACTTAACAAATGTGTGACAATTTCGATTCTATGATTTAGACACAAAAACAATTACTTCATCTGACCATATGTAGACTCATGATTTAGACACACAAACACTTAATGTGGCCATAAACAACATTTAGATACACATGTGTCATGATGTGTGGCTATTATAAAGCCATATAGTCACACATGATCGTGCTAGAAATAAATGTGACTATATACTATACCTTTTGGTCCCGTTAAACTTTAGACACACATAATAAGTTGCAAGACCATATGTACGATTTTGGCTACACTTAACACATGTGTGACAATTTCAATTCTATGATTTAGACACATAAACAATTACTTCATGTGACCATATGTAGACTCATGATTTAGACACACAAACACTTAATGTGGCCATAAACAACATTTAGAAACACATGTGTCATGATGTGTGGCTATTATAAAGCCATATAGTCACACATGATCGTGCTAGAAATAAATGTGACTACATACTTTACCTTTTGGCCCCGTTAAACATAAGACACACATAATAAGTTGCACGACCATATGTACGATTTTGGCTACACTTAACACATGTGTAACAATTTCGATTCTATGATTTAGACACATAAACAATTAGTTCAAGTGACCATATGTAGACTCATGATTTAGAAACACAAACACTTTATGTGACAATAAAAAACTTTAGATATACATCTTATATGATATGTGGCTATTATAAAGTCATATAGTCACACATGATCGTGCTAGAAATAAATGTGACTATATACTTTACCTTTTGGCCCCGTTAAACTTTAGACACACATAATAAGTTGCGCGACCATATGTACGATTTTGGCTACACTTAACAAATGTGTGACAATTTCGATTCTATGATTTAGACACATAAACAATTACTTCGTGTGACCATATGTAGACTCATGATTTAGACACACAAACACTTAATGTGGCCATAAACAACATTTAGATACACATCTGACATGATGTGTGGCTATTATAAAGCCATATAGTCACACATGATCGTGCTTGAAATAAATGTGACTATATACTATACCTTTTGGTCCCGTTAAACTTTAGACACACATAATAAGTTGCGCGACCATATGTACGATTTTGGCTACACTTAACACATGTGTGACAATTTCAATTCTATGATTTAGACACATAAACAATTACTTCATGTGACCATATGTAGACTCAAGATTTAGACACACAAACACTTAATGTGGCCATAAACAACATTTAGAAACACATGTGTCATGATGTGTGGCTATTATAAAGCCATATAGTCACACATGATCGTGCTTGAAATAAATGTGACTATATACTTTACCTTTTGGCCCCGTTAAACATAAGACACACATAATAAGTTGCACGACCATATGTACGATTTTGGCTACACTTAACACATGTGTGACAATTTCGATTCTATGATTTAGACACATAAACAATTAGTTCAAGTGACCATATGTAGACTCATGATTTAGAAACACAAACACTTTATGTGACAATAAAAAACTTTAGATATACATCTTATATGATATGTGGCTATTATAAAGTCATATAGTCACACATGATCGTGCTAGAAATAAATGTGACTATATACTTAACTTTTGGCCCCGTTAAACTTTAGACACACATAATAAGTTGCGCGACCATATGTACGATTTTGGCTACACTTAACAAATGTGTGACAATTTCGATTCTATGATTTAGACACAAACAATTACTTCGTGTGACCATATGTAGACTCATGATTTAGACACACAAACACTTAATGTGGCCATAAACAACATTTAGATACACATCTGACATGATGTGTGGCTATTATAAAGCCATATAGTCACACATGATCGTGCTAAAAATAAATGTGACTATATACTTTACCTTTTGGCCCCGTTAAACTTTAGACACACATAATAAGTTGCGCGACCATATGTACGATTTTGGCTACACTTAACACATGTGTGACAATTTCGATTCTATGATTTAGACACATAAACAATTACTTCATGTGACCATATGTAGACTCATGATTTAGACACACAAACACTTAATGTGGCCATAAACAACATTTAGATACACATGTGTCATGATGTGTGGCTATTATAAAGCCATATAGTCACACATGATCGTGCCAGAAATAAATGTGACTATATACTATACCTTTTGGTCCCGTTAAACTTTAGACACACATAATAAGTTGCGTGACCATATGTAAGATTTTCGCTACACTTAACACATGTGTGACAATTTCGATTATATGATTTAGACACATAAACAATTAGTTCAAGTGACCATATGTAGACTCATGATTTAGACACACAAACACTTAATGTGACCATAAAAAACATTTAGATATACATCTTTCATGATGTGTGGCTATTATAAAGCCATATAGTCACACATGATCGTGCTAGAAATAAATGTGACTATATACTTTACCTTTTGACCCCGTTAAACTTTAGACACACATAATAAGTTGCGTTACCATATGTACGATTTTGGGTACACTTAACACATGTGTGACAATTTCGATTCTATGATTTAGACACATAAACAATTACTTCAGGTGACCATATGTAGACTCATGATTTAGACACACAAACACTTAATGTGGCCATAAACAACATTTAGATACACATCTGTCATGATGTGTGGCTATTATAAAGCCATATAGTCACACATGATCGTGCTAGAAATAAATGTGACTATATACTATACCTTTTGGTCCCGTTAAACTTTAGACACACATAATAAGTTGCGCGACCATATGTACGATTTTGGCTACACTTAACACATGTGTGACAATTTCAATTCTATGATTTAGACACATAAACAATTACTTCATGTGACCATATGTAGACTCATGATTTAGACACACAAACACT
Organism: Pulicaria dysenterica; assembly: GCA_947179395.2. Taxonomy (NCBI): domain Eukaryota; kingdom Viridiplantae; phylum Streptophyta; class Magnoliopsida; order Asterales; family Asteraceae; genus Pulicaria; species Pulicaria dysenterica. The sequence goes on from OX359292.1 coordinate 36,124,201, forward strand.
TAATGTGGCCATAAACAACATTTAGAAACACATGTGTCATGATGTGTGGCTATTATAAAGCCATATAGTCACACATGATCGTGCTAGAAATAAATGTGACTACATACTTTACCTTTTGGCCCCGTTAAACATAAGACACATATAATAAGTTGCACGACCATATGTACGATTTTGGCTACACTTAACACATGTGTAACAATTTCGATTCTATGATTTAGACACATAAACAATTAGTTCAAGTGACCATATGTAGACTCATGATTTAGAAACACAAACACTTTATGTGACAATAAAAAACTTTAGATATACATCTTATATGATATGTGGCTATTATAAAGTCATATAGTCACACATGATCGTGCTAGAAATAAATGTGACTATATACTTTACCTTTTGGCCCCGTTAAACTTTAGACACACATAATAAGTTGCGCGACCATATGTACGATTTTGGCTACACTTAACAAATGTGTGACAATTTCGATTCTATGATTTAGACACATAAACAATTACTTCGTGTGACCATATGTAGACTCATGATTTAGACACACAAACACTTAATGTGGCCATAAACAACATTTAGATACACATCTGACATGATGTGTGGCTATTATAAAGCCATATAGTCACACATGATCGTGCTAGAAATAAATGTGACTATATACTATACCTTTTGGTCCCGTTAAACTTTAGACACACATAATAAGTTGCGCGACCATATGTACGATTTTGGCTACACTTAACACATGTGTGACAATTTCAATTCTATGATTTAGACACATAAACAATTACTTCATGTGACCATATGTAGACTCAAGATTTAGACACACAAACACTTAATGTGGCCATAAACAACATTTAGAAACACATGTGTCATGATGTGTGGCTATTATAAAGCCATATAGTCACACATGATCGTGCTAGAAATAAATGTGACTATATACTTTACCTTTTGGCCCCGTTAAACATAAGACACACATAATAAGTTGCACGACCATATGTACGATTTTGGCTACACTTAACACATGTGTGACAATTTCGATTCTATGATTTAGACACATAAACAATTAGTTCAAGTGACCATATGTAGACTCATGATTTTGAAACACAAACACTTTATGTGACAATAAAAAACTTTAGATATACATCTTATATGATATGTGGCTATTATAAAGTCATATAGTCACACATGAGCGTGCTAGAAATAAATGTGACTATATACTTTTCCTTTTGACCCCGTTAAACTTTAGACACACATAATAAGTTGCGTTACCATATGTACGATTTTGGGTACACTTAACACATGTGTGACAATTTCGATTCTATGATTTAGACATATAAACAATTACTTCAGGTGACCATATGTAGACTCATGATTTAGACACACAAACACTTAATGTGACCATAAAAAACATTTAGATATACATCTTTCATGATGTGTGGCTATTATAAAGCCATATAGTCACACATGATCGTGCTAGAAATAAATGTGACTATATACTTTACCTTTTGACCCCGTTAAACTTTAGACACACATAATAAGTTGCGCGACCATATGTACGATTTTGGCTACACTTAACAAATGTGTGACAATTTCGATTCTATGATTTAGACACATAAACAATTACTTCGTGTGACCATATGTAGACTCATGATTTAGACACACAAACACTTAATGTGGCCATAAACAACATTTAGATACACATCTGACATGATGTGTGGCTATTATAAAGCCATATAGTCACACATGATCGTGCTAGAAATAAATGTGACTATATACTATACCTTTTGGTCCCGTTAAACTTTAGACACACATAATAAGTTGCGCGACCATATGTACGATTTTGGCTACACTTAACACATGTGTGACAATTTCAATTCTATGATTTAGACACATAAACAATTACTTCATGTGACCATATGTAGACTCAAGATTTAGACACACAAACACTTAATGTGGCCATAAACAACATTTAGAAACACATGTGTCATGATGTGTGGCTATTATAAAGCCATATAGTCACACATGATCGTGCTAGAAATAAATGTGACTATATACTTTACCTTTTGGCCCCGTTAAACATAAGACACACATAATAAGTTGCACGACCATATGTACGATTTTGGCTACACTTAACACATGTGTGACAATTTCGATTCTATGATTTAGACACATAAACAATTAGTTCAAGTGACCATATGTAGACTCATGATTTTGAAACACAAACACTTTATGTGACAATAAAAAACTTTAGATATACATCTTATATGATATGTGGCTATTATAAAGTCATATAGTCACACATGATCGTGCTAGAAATAAATGTGACTATATACTTTTCCTTTTGACCCCGTTAAACTTTAGACACACATAATAAGTTGCGTTACCATATGTACGATTTTGGGTACACTTAACACATGTGTGACAATTTCGATTCTATGATTTAGACATATAAACAATTACTTCAGGTGACCATATGTAGACTCATGATTTAGACACACAAACACTTAATGTGGCCATAAACAACATTTAGATACACATCTGTCATGATGTGTGGCTATTATAAAGCCATATAGTCACACATGATCGTGCTAGAAATAAATGTGACTATATACTATACCTTTTGGTCCCGTTAAACTTTAGACACACATAATAAGTTGCGCGACCATATGTACGATTTTGGCTACACTTAACACATGTGTGACAATTTCAATTCTATGATTTAGACACATAAACAATTACTTCATGTGACCATATGTAGACTCATGATTTAGACACACAAACACTTAATGTGGCCATAAACAACATGTAGAAACACATGTGTCATGATGTGTGGCTATTATAAAGCCATATAGTCACACATGATCGTGCTAGAAATAAATGTGACTACATACTTTACCTTTTGGCCCCGTTAAACATAAGACACACATAATAAGTTGCACGACCATATGTACGATTTTGGCTACACTTAACACATGTGTAACAATTTCGATTCTATGATTTAGACACATAAACAATTAGTTCAAGTGACCATATGTAGACTCATGATTTAGAAACACAAACACTTTATGTGACAATAAAAAACTTTAGATATACATCTTATATGATATGTGGCTATTATAAAGTCATATAGTCACACATGATCGTGCTAGAAATAAATGTGACTATATACTTTACCTTTTGGCCCCGTTAAACTTTAGACACACATAATAAGTTGCGCGACCATATGTACGATTTTGGCTACACTTAACAAATGTGTGACAATTTCGATTCTATGATTTAGACACATAAACAATTACTTCGTGTGACCATATGTAGACTCATGATTTAGACACACAAACACTTAATGTGGCCATAAACAACATTTAGATACACATCTGACATGATGTGTGGCTATTATAAAGCCATATAGTCACACATGATCGTGCTAGAAAAAATGTGACTATATACTATACCTTTTGGTCCCGTTAAACTTTAGACACACATAATAAGTTGCGCGACCATATGTACGATTTTGGCTACACTTAACACATGTGTGACAATTTCAATTCTATGATTTAGACACATAAACAATTACTTCATGTGACCATATGTAGACTCAAGATTTAGACACACAAACACTTAATGTGGCCATAAACAACATTTAGAAACACATGTGTCATGATGTGTGGCTATTATAAAGCCATATAGTCACACATGATCGTGCTAGAAATAAATGTGACTATATACTTTACCTTTTGGCCCCGTTAAACATAAGACACACATAATAAGTTGCACGACCATATGTACGATTTTGGCTACACTTAACACATGTGTGACAATTTCGATTCTATGATTTAGACACATAAACAATTAGTTCAAGTGACCATATGTAGACTCATGATTTAGAAACACAAACACTTTATGTGACAATAAAAAACTTTAGATATACATCTTATATGATATGTGGCTATTATAAAGTCATATAGTCACACATGATCGTGCTAGAAATAAATGTGACTATATACTTAACTTTTGGCCCCGTTAAACTTTAGACACACATAATAAGTTGCGCGACCATATGTACGATTTTGGCTACACTTAACAAATGTGTGACAATTTCGATTCTATGATTTAGACACAAACAATTACTTCGTGTGACCATATGTAGACTCATGATTTAGACACACAAACACTTAATGTGGCCATAAACAACATTTAGATACACATCTGACATGATGTGTGGCTATTATAAAGCCATATAGTCACACATGATCGTGCTAAAAATAAATGTGACTATATACTTTACCTTTTGGCCCCGTTAAACTTTAGACACACATAATAAGTTGCGCGACCATATGTACGATTTTGGCTACACTTAACACATGTGTGACAATTTCGATTCTATGATTTAGACACATAAACAATTACTTCATGTGACCATATGTAGACTCATGATTTAGACACACAAACACTTAATGTGGCCATAAACAACATTTAGATACACATGTGTCATGATGTGTGGCTATTATAAAGCCATATAGTCACACATGATCGTGCCAGAAATAAATGTGACTATATACTATACCTTTTGGTCCCGTTAAACTTTAGACACACATAATAAGTTGCGTGACCATATGTACGATTTTCGCTACACTTAACACATGTGTGACAATTTCGATTATATGATTTAGACACATAAACAATTAGTTCAAGTGACCATATGTAGACTCATGATTTAGACACACAAACACTTAATGTGACCATAAAAAACATTTAGATATACATCTTTCATGATGTGTGGCTATTATAAAGCCATATAGTCACACATGATCGTGCTAGAAATAAATGTGACTATATACTTTACCTTTTGACCCCGTTAAACTTTAAACACACATAATAAGTTGCGTTACCATATGTACGATTTTGGGTACACTTAACACATGTGTGACAATTTCGATTCTATGATTTAGACATATAAACAATTACTTCAGGTGACCATATGTAGACTCATGATTTAGACACACAAACACTTAATGTGGCCATAAACAACATTTAGATACACATCTGTCATGATGTGTGGCTATTATAAAGCCATATAGTCACACATGATCGTGCTAGAAATAAATGTGACTATATACTTTACCTTTTGGCCCCGTTAAACCTTAGACACACATAATAAGTTGCGCGACCATATGTACGATTTTGGCTACACTTAACAAATGTGTGACAATTTCGATTCTATGATTTAGACACAAAAACAATTACTTCATCTGACCATATGTAGACTCATGATTTAGACACACAAACACTTAATGTGGCCATAAACAACATTTAGATACACATGTGTCATGATGTGTGGCTATTATAAAGCCATATAGTCACACATGATCGTGCTAGAAATAAATGTGACTATATACTATACCTTTTGGTCCCGTTAAACTTTAGACACACATAATAAGTTGCGCGACCATATGTACGATTTTGGCTACACTTAACACATGTGTGACAATTTCAATTCTATGATTTAGACACATAAACAATTACTTCATGTGACCATATGTAGACTCATGATTTAGACACACAAACACTTAATGTGGCCATAAACAACATTTAGAAACACATGTGTCATGATGTGTGGCTATTATAAAGCCATATAGTCACACATGATCGTGCTAGAAATAAATGTGACTACATACTTTACCTTTTGGCCCCGTTAAACATAAGACACACATAATAAGTTGCACGACCATATGTACGATTTTGGCTACACTTAACACATGTGTGACAATTTCGATTCTATGATTTAGACACATAAACAATTAGTTCAAGTGACCATATGTAGACTCATGATTTAGAAACACAAACACTTTATGTGACAATAAAAAACTTTAGATATACATCTTATATGATATGTGGCTATTATAAAGTCATATAGTCACACATGATCGTGCTAGAAATAAATGTGACTATATACTTAACTTTTGGCCCCGTTAAACTTTAGACACACATAATAAGTTGCGCGACCATATGTACGATTTTGGCTACACTTAACAAATGTGTGACAATTTCGATTCTATGATTTAGACACAAACAATTACTTCGTGTTACCATATGTAGACTCATGATTTAGACACACAAACACTTAATGTGGCCATAAACAACATTTAGATACACATCTGACATGATGTGTGGCTATTATAAAGCCATATAGTCACACATGATCGTGCTAAAAATAAATGTGACTATATACTTTACCTTTTGGCCCCGTTAAACTTTAGACACACATAATAAGTTGCGCGACCATATGTACGATTTTGGCTACACTTAACACATGTGTGACAATTTCGATTCTATGATTTAGACACATAAACAATTACTTCATGTGACCATATGTAGACTCATGATTTAGACACACAAACACTTAATGTGGCCATAAACAACATTTAGATACACATGTGTCATGATGTGTGGCTATTATAAAGCCATATAGTCACACATGATCGTGCCAGAAATAAATGTGACTATATACTATACCTTTTGGTCCCGTTAAACTTTAGACACACATAATAAGTTGCGTGACCATATGTACGATTTTCGCTACACTTAACACATGTGTGACAATTTCGATTATATGATTTAGACACATAAACAATTAGTTCAAGTGACCATATGTAGACTCATGATTTAGACATACAAACACTTAATGTGACCATAAAAAACATTTAGATATACATCTTTCATGATGTGTGGCTATTATAAAGCCATATAGTCACACATGATCGTGCTAGAAATAAATGTGACTATATACTTTACCTTTTGACCCCGTTAAACTTTAGACACACATAATAAGTTGCGTTACCATATGTACGATTTTGGGTACACTTAACACATGTGTGACAATTTCGATTCTATGATTTAGACATATAAACAATTACTTCAGGTGACCATATGTAGACTCATGATTTAGACACACAAACACTTAATGTGGCCATAAACAACATTTAGATACACATCTGTCATGATGTGTGGCTATTATAAAGCCATATAGTCACACATGATCGTGCTAGAAATAAATGTGACTATATACTTTACCTTTTGGCCCCGTTAAACCTTAGACACACATAATAAGTTGCGCGACAATATGTACGATTTTGGCTACACTTAACAAATGTGTGACAATTTTGATTCTATGATTTAGACACAAAAACAATTACTTCATCTGACCATATGTAGACTCATGATTTAGACACACAAACACTTAATGTGGCCATAAACAACATTTAGATACACATGTGTCATGATGTGTGGCTATTATAAAGCCATATAGTCACACATGATCGTGCTAGAAATAAATGTGACTATATACTATACCTTTTGGTCCCGTTAAACTTTAGACACACATAATAAGTTGCGCGACCATATGTACGATTTTGGCTACACTTAACACATGTGTGACAATTTCAATTCTATGATTTAGACACATAAACAATTACTTCATGTGACCATATGTAGACTCATGATTTAGACACACAAACACTTAATGTGGCCATAAACAACATTTAGAAACACATGTGTCATGATGTGTGGCTATTATAAAGCCATATAGTCACACATGATCGTGCTAGAAATAAATGTGACTATATACTTTACCTTTTGGCCCCGTTAAACATAAGACACACATAATAAGTTGCACGACCATATGTACGATTTTGGCTACACTTAACACATGTGTGACAATTTCGATTCTATGATTTAGACACATAAACAATTAGTTCAAGTGACCATATGTAGACTCATGATTTAGAAACACAAACACTTTATGTGACAATAAAAAACTTTAGATATACATCTTATATGATATGTGGCTATTATAAAGTCATATAGTCACACATGATCGTGCTAGAAATAAATGTGACTATATACTTAACTTTTGGCCCCGTTAAACTTTAGACACACATAATAAGTTGCGCGACCATATGTACGATTTTGGCTACACTTAACAAATGTGTGACAATTTCGATTCTATGATTTAGACACAAACAATTACTTCGTGTGACCATATGTAGACTCATGATTTAGACACACAAACACTTAATGTGGCCATAAACAACATTTAGATACACATCTGACATGATGTGTGGCTATTATAAAGCCATATAGTCACACATGATCGTGCTAAAAATAAATGTGACTATATACTTTACCTTTTGGCCCCGTTAAACTTTAGACACACATAATAAGTTGCGCGACCATATGTACGATTTTGGCTACACTTAACACATGTGTGACAATTTCGATTCTATGATTTAGACACATAAACAATTACTTCATGTGACCATATGTAGACTCATGATTTAGACACACAAACACTTAATGTGGCCATAAACAACATTTAGATACACATGTGTCATGATGTGTGGCTATTATAAAGCCATATAGTCACACATGATCGTGCCAGAAATAAATGTGACTATATACTATACCTTTTGGTCCCGTTAAACTTTAGACACACATAATAAGTTGCGTGACCATATGTACGATTTTCGCTACACTTAACACATGTGTGACAATTTCGATTATATGATTTAGACACATAAACAATTACTTCAAGTGACCATATGTAGACTCATGATTTAGACACACAAACACTTAATGTGACCATAAAAAACATTTAGATATACATCTTTCATGATGTGTGGCTATTATAAAGCCATATAGTCACACATGATCGTGCTAGAAATAAATGTGACTATATACTTTACCTTTTGACCCCGTTAAACTTTAGACACACATAATAAGTTGCGTTACCATATGTACGATTTTGGGTACACTTAACACATGTGTGACAATTTCGATTCTATGATTTAGACATATAAACAATTACTTCAGGTGACCATATGTAGACTCATGATTTAGACACACAAACACTTAATGTGGCCATAAACAACATTTAGATACACATCTGTCATGATGTGTGGCTATTATAAAGCCATATAGTCACACATGATCGTGCTAGAAATAAATGTGACTATATACTTTACCTTTTGGCCCCGTTAAACCTTAGACACACATAATAAGTTGCGCGACCATATGTACGATTTTGGCTACACTTAACAAATGTGTGCCAATTTCGATTCTATGATTTAGACACAAAAACAATTACTTCATCTGACCATATGTAGACTCATGATTTAGACACACAAACACTTAATGTGGCCATAAACAACATTTAGATACACATGTGTCATGATGTGTGGCTATTATAAAGCCATATAGTCACACATGATCGTGCTAGAAATAAATGTGACTATATACTATACCTTTTGGTCCCGTTAAACTTTAGACACACATAATAAGTTGCGCGACCATATGTACGATTTTGGCTACACTTAACACATGTGTGACAATTTCGATTCTATGATTTAGACACATAAACAATTACTTCATGTGACCATATGTAGACTCATGATTTAGACACACAAACACTTAATGTGGCCATAAACAACATTTAGATACACATGTGTCATGATGTGTGGCTATTATAAAGCCATATAGTCACACATGATCGTGCTAGAAATAAATGTGACTACATACTTTACCTTTTGGCCCCGTTAAACATAAGACACACATAATAAGTTGCACGACCATATGTACGATTTTGGCTACACTTAACACATGTGTAACAATTTCGATTCTATGATTTAGACACATAAACAATTAGTTCAAGTGACCATATGTAGACTCATGATTTAGAAACACAAACACTTTATGTGACAATAAAAAACTTTAGATATACATCTTATATGATATGTGGCTATTATAAAGTCATATAGTCACACATGATCGTGCTAGAAATAAATGTGACTATATACTTTACCTTTTGGCCCCGTTAAACTTTAGACACACATAATAAGTTGCGCGACCATATGTACGATTTTGGCTACACTTAACAAATGTGTGACAATTTCGATTCTATGATTTAGACACATAAACAATTACTTCGTGTGACCATATGTAGACTCATGATTTAGACACACAAACACTTAATGTGGCCATAAACAACATTTAGATACACATCTGACATGATGTGTGGCTATTATAAAGCCATATAGTCACACATGATCGTGCTAAAAATAAATGTGACTATATACTTTACCTTTTGGCCCTGTTAAACTTTAGACACACATAATAAGTTGCGCGACCTTATGTACGATTTTGGCTACACTTAACACATGTGTGACAATTTCGATTCTATGATTTAGACACATAAACAATTACTTCATGTGACCATATGTAGACTCATGATTTAGACACACAAACACTTAATGTGGCCATAAACAACATTTAGATACACATGTGTCATGATGTGTGGCTATTATAAAGCCATATAGTCACACATGATCGTGCTAGAAATAAATGTGACTATATACTATACCTTTTGGTCCCGTTAAACTTTAGACACACATAATAAGTTGCGCGACCATATGTACGATTTTGGCTACACTTAACACATGTGTGACAATTTCAATTCTATGATTTAGACACATAAACAATTACTTCATGTGACCATATGTAGACTCATGATTTAGACACACAAACACTTAATGTGGCCATAAACAACATTTAGAAACACATGTGTCATGATGTGTGGCTATTATAAAGCCATATAGTCACACATGATCGTGCTAGAAATAAATGTGACTATATACTTTACCTTTTGGCCCCGTTAAACATAAGACACACATAATAAGTTGCACGACCATATGTACGATTTTGGCTACACTTAACACATGTGTGACAATTTCGATTCTATGATTTAGACACATAAACAATTAGTTCAAGTGACCATATGTAAACTCATGATTTAGAAACACAAACACCTTATGTGACAATAAAAAACTTTAGATATACATCTTATATGATATGTGGCTATTATAAAGTCATATAGTCACACATGATCGTGCTAGAAATAAATGTGACTATATACTTAACTTTTGGCCCCGTTAAACTTTAGACACACATAATAAGTTGCGCGACCATATGTACGATTTTGGCTACACTTAACAAATGTGTGACAATTTCGATTCTATGATTTAGACACAAACAATTACTTCGTGTGACCATATGTAGACTCATGATTTAGACACACAAACACTTAATGTGGCCATAAACAACATTTAGATACACATCTGACATGATGTGTGGCTATTATAAAGCCATATAGTCACACATGATCGTGCTAAAAATAAATGTGACTATATACTTTACCTTTTGGCCCCGTTAAACTTTAGACACACATAATAAGTTGCGCGACCATATGTACGATTTTGGCTACACTTAACACATGTGTGACAATTTCGATTCTATGATTTAGACACATAAACAATTACTTCATGTGACCATATGTAGACTCATGATTTAGACACACAAACACTTAATGTGGCCATAAACAACATTTAGATACACATGTGTCATGATGTGTGGCTATTATAAAGCCATATAGTCACACATGATCGTGCCAGAAATAAATGTGACTATATACTATACCTTTTGGTCCCGTTAAACTTTAGACACACATAATAAGTTGCGTGACCATATGTACGATTTTCGCTACACTTAACACATGTGTGACAATTTCGATTATATGATTTAGACACATAAACAATTAGTTCAAGTGACCATATGTAGACTCATGATTTAGACACACAAACACTTAATGTGACCATAAAAAACATTTAGATATACATCTTTCATGATGTGTGGCTATTATAAAGCCCTATAGTCACACATGATCGTGCTAGAAATAAATGTGACTATATACTTTACCTTTTGACCCCGTTAAACTTTAGACACACATAATAAGTTGCGTTACCATATGTACGATTTTGGGTACACTTAACACATGTGTGACAATTTCGATTCTATGATTTAGACATATAAACAATTACTTCAGGTGACCATATGTAGACTCATGATTTAGACACACAAACACTTAATGTGGCCATAAACAACATTTAGATACACATCTGTCATGATGTGTGGCTATTATAAAGCCATATAGTCACACATGATCGTGCTAGAAATAAATGTGACTATATACTTTACCTTTTGGCCCCGTTAAACCTTAGACACACATAATAAGTTGCGCGACCATATGTACGATTTTGGCTACACTTAACAAATGTGTGCCAATTTCGATTCTATGATTTAGACACAAAAACAATTACTTCATCTGACCATATGTAGACTCATGATTTAGACACACAAACACTTAATGTGGCCATAAACAACATTTAGATACACATGTGTCATGATGTGTGGCTATTATAAAGCCATATAGTCACACATGATCGTGCTAGAAATAAATGTGACTATATACTATACCTTTTGGTCCCGTTAAACTTTAGACACACATAATAAGTTGCGCGACCATATGTACGATTTTGGCTACACTTAACACATGTGTGACAATTTCGATTCTATGATTTAGACACATAAACAATTACTTCATGTGACCATATGTAGACTCATGATTTAGACACACAAACACTTAATGTGGCCATAAACAACATTTAGAAACACATGTGTCATGATGTGTGGCTATTATAAAGCCATATAGTCACACATGATCGTGCTAGAAATAAATGTGACTACATACTTTACCTTTTGGCCCCGTTAAACATAAGACACACATAATAAGTTGCACGACCATATGTACGATTTTGGCTACACTTAACACATGTGTAACAATTTCGATTCTATGATTTAGACACATAAACAATTAGTTCAAGTGACCATATGTAGACTCATGATTTAGAAACACAAACACTTTATGTGACAATAAAAAACTTTAGATATACATCTTATATGATATGTGGCTATTATAAAGTCATATAGTCACACATGATCGTGCTAGAAATAAATGTGACTATATACTTTACCTTTTGGCCCCGTTAAACTTTAGACACACATAATAAGTTGCGCGACCATATGTACGATTTTGGCTACACTTAACAAATGTGTGACAATTTCGATTCTATGATTTAGACACATAAACAATTACTTCGTGTGACCATATGTAGACTCATGATTTAGACACACAAACACTTAATGTGGCCATAAACAACATTTAGATACACATCTGACATGATGTGTGGCTATTATAAAGCCATATAGTCACACATGATCGTGCTAAAAATAAATGTGACTATATACTTTACCTTTTGGCCCTGTTAAACTTTAGACACACATAATAAGTTGCGCGACCTTATGTGCGATTTTGGCTACACTTAACACATGTGTGACAATTTCGATTCTATGATTTAGACACATAAACAATTACTTCATGTGACCATATGTAGACTCATGATTTAGACACACAAACACTTAATGTGGCCATAAACAACATTTAGATACACATGTGTCATGATGTGTGGCTATTATAAAGCCATATAGTCACACATGATCGTGCTAGAAATAAATGTGACTATATACTATACCTTTTGGTCCCGTTAAACTTTAGACACACATAATAAGTTGCGCGACCATATGTACGATTTTGGCTACACTTAACACATGTATGACAATTTCGATTCTATGATTTAGACACATAAACAATTACTTCATGTGACCATATGTAGACTCATGATTTAGACACACAAACACTTAATGTGGCCATAAACAACATTTAGATACACATGTGTCATGATGTGTGGCTATTATAAAGCCATATAGTCACACATGATCGTGCTAGAAATAAATGTGACTATATACTTTACCTTTTGGCCCCGTTAAACATAAGACACACATAATAAGTTGCACGACCATATGTACGATTTTGGCTACAATTAACACATGTGTGACAATTTCGATTCTATGATTTAGACACATAAACAATTAGTTCAAGTGACCATATGTAGACTCATGATTTAGAAACACAAACACTTTATGTGACAATAAAAAACTTTAGATATACATCTTATATGATATGTGGCTATTATAAAGTCATATAGTCACACATGATCGTGCTAGAAATAAATGTGACTATATACTTTACCTTTTGGCCCCGTTAAACTTTAGACACACATAATAAGTTGCGCGACCATATGTACGACTTTGGCTACACTTAACAAATGTGTGACAATTTCGATTCTATGATTTAGACACATAAACAATTACTTAGTGTGACCATATGTAGACTCATGATTTAGACACACAAACACTTAATGTGGCCATAAACAAGATTTAGATACACATCTGACATGATGTGTGGCTATTATAAAGCCATATAGTCACACATGATCGTGCTAAAAATAAATGTGACTATATAGTTTACCTTTTGGCCCCGTTAAACTTTAGACACACATAATAAGTTGCGCGACCATATGTACGATTTTGGCTACACTTAACACATGTGTGACAATTTCGATTCTATGATTTAGACACATAAACAATTACTTCATGTGACCATATGTAGACTCATGATTTAGACACACAAACACTTAATGTGGCCATAAACAACATTTAGATACACATGTCTCATGATGTGTGGCTATTATAAAGCCATATAGTCACACATGATCGTGCTAGAAATAAATGTGACTATATACTATACCTTTTGGTCCCGTTAAACTTTAGACACACATAATAAGTTGCGTGACCATATGTACGATTTTGGCTACACTTAACACATGTGCGACAATTTCGATTCTATGATTTAGACACATAAACAATTAGTTCAAGTGACCATATGTAAACTCATGATTTAGACACACAAACACTTAATGTGACCATAAAAAACATTTAGATATACATCTTTCATGATGTGTGGCTATTATAAAGCCATATAGTCACACATGATCGTGCTAGAAATAAATGTGACTATATACTTTACCTTTTGACCCCGTTAAACTTTAGACACACATAATAAGTTGTGCGACCATATGTACGATTTTGGCTACACTTAACACATGTGTGACAATTTCGATTCTATGATTTAGACACATAAACAATTACTTCAGGTGACCATATGTAGACTCATGATTTAGACACACAAACACTTAATGTGGCCATAAACAACATTTAGATACACATCTGTCATGATGTGTGGCTATTATAAAGCCATATAGTCACACATGATCGTGCTAGAAATAAATGTGACTATATACTTTACCTTTTAGCCCCGTTAAACTTTAGACACACATAATAAGTTGCGCGACCATATGTACGATTTTGGCTACACTTAACAAATGTGTGACAATTTCGATTCTATGATTTAGACACATAAACAATTACTTCATCTGACCATATGTAGACTCATGATTTAGACACACAAACACTTAATGTGCCCATAAACAACATTTAGATACACATGTGTCATGATGTGTGGCTATTATAAAGCCATATGGTCACACATGATCGTGCTAGAAATAAATGTGACTATATACTATACCTTTTGGTCCCGTTAAACTTTAGACACACATAATAAGTTGCGCGACCATATGTACGATTTTGGCTACACTTAACACATGTGTGACAATTTCGATTCTATGATTTAGACACATAAACAATTACTTCATGTGACCATATGTAGACTCATGATTTAGACACACAAACACTTAATGTGGCCATAAACAACATTTAGATACACATGTCTCATGATGTGTGGCTATTATAAAGCCATATAGTCACACATGATCGTGCTAGAAATAAATGTGACTATATACTATACCTTTTGGTCCCGTTAAACTTTAGACACACATAATAAGTTGCGTGACCATATGTACGATTTTGGCTACACTTAACACATGTGCGACAATTTCGATTCTATGATTTAGACACATAAACAATTAGTTCAAGTGACCATATGTAAACTCATGATTTAGACACACAAACACTTAATGTGACCATAAAAAACATTTAGATATACATCTTTCATGATGTGTGGCTATTATAAAGCCATATAGTCACACATGATCGTGCTAGAAATAAATGTGACTATATACTTTACCTTTTGACCCCGTTAAACTTTAGACACACATAATAAGTTGCGCGACCATATGTACGATTTTGGCTACACTTAACACATGTGTGACAATTTCGATTCTATGATTTAGACACATAAACAATTACTTCAGGTGACCATATGTAGACTCATGATTTAGACACACAAACACTTAATGTGGCCATAAACAACATTTAGATACACATCTGTCATGATGTGTGGCTATTATAAAGCCATATAGTCACACATGATCGTGCTAGAAATAAATGTGACTATATACTTTAACTTTTGGCCCCGTTAAACTTTAGACACACATAATAAGTTGTGCGACCATATGTACGATTTTGGCTACACTTAACAAATGTGTGACAATTTCGATTCTATGATTTAGACACATAAACAATTACTTCATCTGACCATATGTAGACTCATGATTTAGACACACAAACACTTAATGTGCCCATAAACAACATTTAGATACACATGTGTCATGATGTGTGGCTATTATAAAGCCATATAGTCACACATGATCGTGCTAGAAATAAATGTGACTATATACTATACCTTTTGGTCCCGTTAAACTTTAGACACACATAATAAGTTGCGCGACCATATGTACGATTTTGGCTACACTTAACACATGTGTGACAATTTCAATTCTATGATTTAGACACATAAACAATTACTTCATGTGACCATATGTAGACTCATGATTTAGACACACAAACACTTAATGTGGCTATAAACAACATTTAGATACACATGTGTCATGATGTGTGGCTATTATAAAGCCATATAGTCACACATGATCGTGCTAGAAATAAATGTGACTATATACTTTACCTTTTGGCCCCGTTAAACATAAGACACACATAATAAGTTGCACGACCATATGTACGATTTTGGCTACACTTAACACATGTGTGACAATTTCGATTCTATGATTTAGACACATAAACAATTACTTCATGTGACCATATGTAGACTCATGATTTAGACACACAAACACTTAATGTGGCCATAAACAACATTTAGATACACATGTCTCATGATGTGTGGCTATTATAAAGCCATATAGTCACACATGATCGTGCTAGAAATAAATGTGACTATATACTATACCTTTTGGTCCCGTTAAACTTTAGACACACATAATAAGTTGCGTGACCATATGTACGATTTTGGCTACACTTAACACATGTGCGACAATTTCGATTCTATGATTTAGACACATAAACAATTAGTTCAAGTGACCATATGTAAACTCATGATTTAGACACACAAACACTTAATGTGACCATAAAAAACATTTAGATATACATCTTTCATGATGTGTGGCTATTATAAAGCCATATAGTCACACATGATCGTGCTAGAAATAAATGTGACTATATACTTTACCTTTTGACCCCGTTAAACTTTAGACACACATAATAAGTTGCGCGACCATATGTACGATTTTGGCTACACTTAACACATGTGTGACAATTTCGATTCTATGATTTAGACACATAAACAATTACTTCAGGTGACCATATGTAGACTCATGATTTAGACACACAAACACTTAATGTGGCCATAAACAACATTTAGATACACATCTGTCATGATGTGTGGCTATTATAAAGCCATATAGTCACACATGATCGTGCTAGAAATAAATGTGACTATATACTTTAACTTTTGGCCCCGTTAAACTTTAGACACACATAATAAGTTGTGCGACCATATGTACGATTTTGGCTACACTTAACAAATGTGTGACAATTTCGATTCTATGATTTAGACACATAAACAATTACTTCATCTGACCATATGTAGACTCATGATTTAGACACACAAACACTTAATGTGCCCATAAACAACATTTAGATACACATGTGTCATGATGTGTGGCTATTATAAAGCCATATAGTCACACATGATCGTGCTAGAAATAAATGTGACTATATACTATACCTTTTGGTCCCGTTAAACTTTAGACACACATAATAAGTTGCGCGACCATATGTACGATTTTGGCTACACTTAACACATGTGTGACAATTTCAATTCTATGATTTAGACACATAAACAATTACTTCATGTGACCATATGTAGACTCATGATTTAGACACACAAACACTTAATGTGGCTATAAACAACATTTAGATACACATGTGTCATGATGTGTGGCTATTATAAAGCCATATAGTCACACATGATCGTGCTAGAAATAAATGTGACTATATACTTTACCTTTTGGCCCCGTTAAACATAAGACACACATAATAAGTTGCACGACCATATGTACGATTTTGGCTACACTTAACACATGTGTGACAATTTCGATTCTATGATTTAGACACATAAACAATTAGTTCAAGTGACCATATGTAGACTCATGATTTAGAAACACAAACACTTTATGTGACAATAAAAAACTTTAGATATACATCTTATATGATATGTGGCTATTATAAAGTCATATAGTCACACATGATCGTTCTAGAAATAAATGTGACTATATACTTTACCTTTTGGCCCCGTTAAACTTTAGACACACATAATAAGTTGCGCGACCATATGTACGATTTTGGCTACACTTAACAAATGTGTGACAATTTCGATTCTATGATTTAGACACATAAACAATTAATTCGTGTGACCATATGTAGACTCTTGATTTAGACACACAAACACTTAATGTGGCCATAAACAAGATTTAGATACACATCTGACATGATGTGTGGCTATTATAAAGCCATATAGTCACACATGATCGTGCTAAAAATAAATGTGACTATATAGTTTACCTTTTGGCCCCGTTAAACTTTAGACACACATAATAAGTTGCGCGACCATATGTACGATTTTGGCTACACTTAACACATGTGTGACAATTTCAATTCTATGATTTAGACACATAAACAATTACTTCATGTGACCATATGTAGACTCATGATTTAGACACACAAACACTTAATGTGGCCTTAAACAACATTTAGATACACATGTGTCATGATGTGTGGCTATTATAAAGCCATATAGTCACACATGATCGTGCTAGAAATAAATGTGACTATATACTTTACCTTTTGGCCCCGTTAAACATAAGACACACATAATAAGTTGCACGACCATATGTACGATTTTGGCTACACTTAACACATGTGTGACAATTTCGATTCTATGATTTAGACACATAAACAATTAGTTCAAGTGACCATATGTAGACTCATGATTTAGAAACACAAACACTTTATGTGACAATAAAAAACTTTAGATATACATCTTATATGATATGTGGCTATTATAAAGTCATATAGTCACACATGATCGTGCTAGAAATAAATGTGACTATATACTTTACCTTTTGGCCCCGTTAAACTTTAGACACACATAATAAGTTGCGCGACCATATGTACGATTTTGGCTACACTTAACAAATGTGTGACAGTTTCGATTCTATGATTTAGACACATAAACAATTACTTCGTGTGACCATATGTAGACTCATGATTTAGACACACAAACACTTAATGTGGCCATAAACAAGATTTAGATACACATCTGACATGATGTGTGGCTATTATAATGCCATATAGTCACACATGATCGTGCTAAAAATAAATGTGACTATATAGTTTACCTTTTTGCCCCGTTAAACTTTAGACACACATAATAAGTTGCGCGACCATATGTACGATTTTGGCTACACTTAACACATGTGTGACAATTTCGATTCTATGATTTAGGCACATAAACAATTACTTCATGTGACCATATGTAGACTCATGATTTAGACACACAAACACTTAATGTGGCCATAAACAACATTTAGATACACATGTGTCATGATGTGTGGCTATTATAAAGCCATATAGTCACACATGATCGTGCTAGAAATAAATGTGACTATATACTATACCTTTTGGTCCCGTTAAACTTTAGACACACATAATAAGTTGCGCGACCATATGTACGATTTTGGCTACACTTAACAAATGTGTGACAGTTTCGATTCTATGATTTAGACACATAAACAATTACTTCGTGTGACCATATGTAGACTCATGATTTAGACACACAAACACTTAATGTGGCCATAAACAAGATTTAGATACACATCTGACATGATGTGTGGCTATTATAAAGCCATATAGTCACACATGATCGTGCTAGAAATAAATGTGACTATATACTTTACCTTTTAGCCCCGTTAAACTTTAGACACACATAATAAGTTGCGCGACCATATGTACGATTTTGGCTACACTTAACAAATGTGTGACAATTTCGATTCTATGATTTAGACACATAAACAATTACTTCATCTGACCATATGTAGACTCATGATTTAGACACACAAACACTTAATGTGCCCATAAACAACATTTAGATACACATGTGTCATGATGTGTGGCTATTATAAAGCCATATGGTCACACATGATCGTGCTAGAAATAAATGTGACTATATACTATACCTTTTGGTCCCGTTAAACTTTAGACACACATAATAAGTTGCGCGACCATATGTACGATTTTGGCAACACTTAACACATGTGTGACAATTTCAATTCTATGATTTAGACACATAAACAATTACTTCATGTGACCATATGTAGACTCATGATTTAGACACACAAACACTTAATGTGGCTATAAACAACATTTAGATACACATGTGTCATGATGTGTGGCTATTATAAAGCCATATAGTCACACATGATCGTGCTAGAAATAAATGTGACTATATACTTTACCTTTTAGCCCCGTTAAACTTTAGACACACATAATAAGTTGCGCGACCATATGTACGATTTTGGCTACACTTAACAAATGTGTGACAATTTCGATTCTATGATTTAGACACATAAACAATTACTTCATCTGACCATATGTAGACTCATGATTTAGACACACAAACACTTAATGTGCCCATAAACAACATTTAGATACACATGTGTCATGATGTGTGGCTATTATAAAGCCATATGGTCACACATGATCGTGCTAGAAATAAATGTGACTATATACTATACCTTTTGGTCCCGTTAAACTTTAGACACACATAATAAGTTGCGCGACCATATGTACGATTTTGGCAACACTTAACACATGTGTGACAATTTCAATTCTATGATTTAGACACATAAACAATTACTTCATGTGACCATATGTAGACTCATGATTTAGACACACAAACACTTAATGTGGCTATAAACAACATTTAGATACACATGTGTCATGATGTGTGGCTATTATAAAGCCATATAGTCACACATGATCGTGCTAGAAATAAATGTGACTATATACTTTACCTTTTGGCCCCGTTAAACATAAGACACACATAATAAGTTGCACGACCATATGTACGATTTTGGCTACACTTAACACATGTGTGACAATTTCGATTCTATGATTTAGACACATAAACAATTAGTTCAAGTGACCATATGTAGACTCATGATTTAGAAACACAAACACTTTATGTGAAAATAAAAAACTTTAGATATACATCTTATATGATATGTGGCTATTATAAAGTCATATAGTCACACATGATCGTGCTAGAAATAAATGTGACTATATACTTTACCTTTTGGCCCCGTTAAACTTTAGACACACATAATAAGTTGCGCGACCATATGTACGATTTTGGCTACACTTAACAAATGTGTGACAATTTCGATTCTATGATTTAGACACATAAACAATTAATTCGTGTGACCATATGTAGACTCATGATTTAGACACACAAACACTTAATGTGGCCATAAAGAAGATTTAGATACACATCTGACATGATGTGTGGCTATTATAAAGCCATATAGTCACACATGATCGTGCTAAAAATAAATGTGACTATATAGTTTACCTTTTGGCCCCGTTAAACTTTAGACACACATAATAAGTTGCGCGACCATATGTACGATTTTGGCTACACTTAACAAATGTGTGACAATTTCGATTCTATGATTTAGACACATAAACAATTAATTCGTGTGACCATATGTAGACTCATGATTTAGACACACAAACACTTAATGTGGCCATAAAGAAGATTTAGATACACATCTGACATGATGTGTGGCTATTATAAAGCCATATAGTCACACATGATCGTGCTAAAAATAAATGTGACTATATAGTTTACCTTTTGGCCCCGTTAAACTTTAGACACACATAATAAGTTGCGCGACCATATGTACGATTTTGGCTACACTTAACACATGTGTGACAATTTCAATTCTATGATTTAGACACATAAACAATTACTTCATGTGACCATATGTAGACTCATGATTTAGACACACAAACACTTAATGTGGCCTTAAACAACATTTAGATACACATGTGTCATGATGTGTGGCTATTATAAAGCCATATAGTCACACATGATCGTGCTAGAAATAAATGTGACTATATACTTTACCTTTTGGCCCCGTTAAACATAAGACACACATAATAAGTTGCACGACCATATGTACGATTTTGGCTACACTTAACACATGTGTGACAATTTCGATTCTATGATTTAGACACATAAACAATTAGTTCAAGTGACCATATGTAGACTCATGATTTAGAAACACAAACACTTTATGTGACAATAGAAAACTTTAGATATACATCTTATATGATATGTGGCTATTATAAAGTCATATAGTCACACATGATCGTGCTAGAAATAAATGTGACTATATACTTTACCTTTTGGCCCCGTTAAACTTTAGACACACATAATAAGTTGCGCGACCATATGTACGATTTTGGCTACACTTAACAAATGTGTGACAGTTTCGATTCTATGATTTAGACACATAAACAATTACTTCGTGTGACCATATGTAGACTCATGATTTAGACACACAAACACTTAATGTGGCCATAAACAAGATTTAGATACACATCTGACATGATGTGTGGCTATTATAAAGCAATATAGTCACACATGATCGTGCTAAAAATAAATGTGACTATATAGTTTACCTTTTGGCCCCGTTAAACTTTAGACACACATAATAAGTTGCGCGACCATATGTACGATTTTGGCTACACTTAACACATGTGTGACAATTTCGATTCTATGATTTAGACACATAAACAATTACTTCATGTGACCATATGTAGACTCATGATTTAGACACACAAACACTTAATGTGGCCATAAACAACATTTAGATACACATGTGTCATGATGTGTGGCTATTATAAAGCCATATAGTCACACATGATCGTGCTAGAAATAAATGTGACTATATACTATACCTTTTGGTCCCGTTAAACTTTAGACACACATAATAAGTTGCGTGACCATATGTACGATTTTGGCTACACTTAACAAATGTGTGACAGTTTCGATTCTATGATTTAGACACATAAACAATTACTTCGTGTGACCATATGTAGACTCATGATTTAGACACACAAACACTTAATGTGGCCATAAACAAGATTTAGATACACATCTGACATGATGTGTGGCTATTATAAAGCCATATAGTCACACATGATCGTGCTAAAAATAAATGTGACTATATAGTTTACCTTTTGGCCCCGTTAAACTTTAGACACACATAATAAGTTGCGCGACCATATGTACGATTTTGGCTACACTTAACACATGTGTGACAATTTCGATTCTATGATTTAGACACATAAACAATTACTTCATGTGACCATATGTAGACTCATGATTTAGACACACAAACACTTAATGTGACCATAAACAACATTTAGATACACATGTGTCATGATGTGTGGCTATTATAAAGCCATATAGTCACACATGATCGTGCTAGAAATAAATGTGACTATATACTATACCTTTTGGTCCCGTTAAACTTTAGACACACATAATAAGTTGCGTGACCATATGTACGATTTTGGCTACACTTAACACATGTGTGACAATTTCGATTCTATGATTTAGACACATAAACAATTAGTTCAAGTGACCATATGTAAACTCATGATTTAGACACACAAACACTTAATGTGACCATAAAAAACATTTAGATATACATCTTTCATGATGTGTGGCTATTATAAAGCCATATAGTCACACATGATCGTGCTAGAAATAAATGTGACTATATACTTTACCTTTTGACCCCGTTAAACTTTAGACACACATAATAAGTTGCGTTACCATATGTACGATTTTGGGTACACTTAACACATGTGTGACAATTTCGATTCTATGATTTAGACACATAAACAATTACTTTAGGTGACCATATGTAGACTCATGATTTAGACACACAAACACTTAATGTGGCCATAAACAACATTTAGATACACATCTGTCATGATGTGTGGCTATTATAAAGCCATATAGTCACACATGATCGTGCTAGAAATAAATGTGACTATATACTTTACCTTTTAGCCCCGTTAAACTTTAGACACACATAATAAGTTGCGCGACCATATGTACGATTTTGGCTACACTTAACAAATGTGTGACAATTTCGATTCTATGATTTAGACACATAAACAATTACTTCATCTGACCATATGTAGACTCATGATTTAGACACACAAAAACTTAATGTGGCCATAAACAACATTTAGATACACATGTGT
Organism: Pulicaria dysenterica; assembly: GCA_947179395.2. Taxonomy (NCBI): domain Eukaryota; kingdom Viridiplantae; phylum Streptophyta; class Magnoliopsida; order Asterales; family Asteraceae; genus Pulicaria; species Pulicaria dysenterica. Next base: position 36,148,762 of record OX359292.1, read on the forward strand.
CATGATGTGTGGCTATTATAAAGCCATATGGTCACACATGATCGTGCTAGAAATAAATGTGACTATATACTATACCTTTTGGTCCCGTTAAACTTTAGACACACATAATAAGTTGCGCGACCATATGTACGATTTTGGCTACACTTAACACATGTGTGACAATTTCAATTCTATGATTTAGACACATAAACAATTACTTCATGTGACCATATGTAGACTCATGATTTAGACACACAAACACTTAATGTGGCCTTAAACAAAATTTAGCTACACATCTGACATGATGTGTGGCTATTATAAAGCCATATAGTCACACATGATCGTGCTAAAAATAAATGTGACTATATACTTTACCTTTTGGCCCCGTTAAACTTTAGACACACATAATAAGTTGCGCGACCATATGTACGATTTTGGCTACACTTAACACATGTGTGACAATTTCAATTCTATGATTTAGACACATAAACAATTACTTCATGTGACCATATGTAGACTCATGATTTAGACACACAAACACTTAATGTGGCCTTAAACAAAATTTAGCTACACATGTGTCATGATGTGTGGCTATTATAAAGCCATATAGTCACACATGATCGTGCTAGAAATAAATGTGACTATATACTTTACCTTTTGGCCCCGTTAAACATAAGACACACATAATAAGTTGCACGACCATATGTACGATTTTGGCTACACTTAACACATGTGTGACAATTTCGATTCTATGATTTAGACACATAAACAATTAGTTCAAGTGACCATATGTAGACTCATGATTTAGAAACACAAACACTTTATGTGACAATAAAAAACTTTAGATATACATCTTATATGATATGTGGCTATTATAAAGTCATATAGTCACACATGATCGTGCTAGAAATAAATGTGACTATATACTTTACCTTTTGGCCCCGTTAAACTTTAGACACACATAATAAGTTGCGCGACCATATGTACGATTTTGGCTACACTTAACAAATGTGTGACAATTTCGATTCTATGATTTAGACACATAAACAATTAATTCGTGTGACCATATGTAGACTCATGATTTAGACACACAAACACTTAATGTGGCCATAAACAAGATTTAGATACACATCTGACATGATGTGTGGCTATTATAAAGCCATATAGTCACACATGATCGTGCTAAAAATAAATGTGACTATATAGTTTACCTTTTGGCCCCGTTAAACTTTAGACACACATAATAAGTTGCGCGACCATATGTACGAGTTTGGCTACACTTAACACATGTGTGACAATTTCAATTCTATGATTTAGACACATAAACAATTACTTCATGTGACCATATGTAGACTCATGATTTAGACACACAAACACTTAATGTGGCCTTAAACAACATTTAGATACACATGTGTCATGATGTGTGGCTATTATAAAGCCATATAGTCACACATGATCGTGCTAGAAATAAATGTGACTATATACTTTACCTTTTGGCACCGTTAAACTTAAGACACACATAATAAGTTGCACGACCATATGTACGATTTTGGCTACACTTAACACATGTGTGACAATTTCGATTCTATGATTTAGACACATAAACAATTAGTTCAAGTGACCATATGTAGACTCATGATTTAGAAACACAAACACTTTATGTGACAATAAAAAACTTTAGATATACATCTTATATGATATGTGGCTATTATAAAGTCATATAGTCACACATGATCGTGCTAGAAATAAATGTGACTATATACTTTACCTTTTGGCCCCGTTAAACTTTAGACACACATAATAAGTTGCGCGACCATATGTACGATTTTGGCTACACTTAACAAATGTGTGACAGTTTCGATTCTATGATTTAGACACATAAACAATTACTTCGTGTGACCATATGTAGACTCATGATTTAGACACACAAACACTTAATGTGGCCATAAACAAGATTTAGATACACATCTGACATGATGTGTGGCTATTATAAAGCCATATAGTCACACATGATCGTGCTAAAAATAAATGTGACTATATAGTTTACCTTTTGGCCCCGTTAAACTTTAGACACACATAATAAGTTGCGCGACCATATGTACGATTTTGGCTACACTTAACAAATGTGTGACAATTTCGATTCTATGATTTAGACACATAAACAATTACTTCGTGTGACCATATGTAGACTCATGATTTAGACACACAAACACTTAATGTGGCCATAAACAAGATTTAGATACACATCTGACATGATGTGTGGCTATTATAAAGCCATATAGTCACACATGATCGTGCTAAAAATAAATGTGACTATATACTTTACCTTTTGGCCCCGTTAAACTTTAGACACACATAATAAGTTGCGCGACCATATGTACGATTTTGGCTACACTTAACACATGTGTGACAATTTCGATTCTATGATTTAGACACATAAACAATTACTTCATGTGACCATATGTAGACTCATGATTTAGACACACAAACACTTAATGTGGCCATAAACAACATTTAGATACACATGTGTCATGATGTGTGGCTATTATAAAGCCATATAGTCACACATGATCGTGCTAGAAATAAATGTGACTATATACTATACCTTTTGGTCCCGTTAAACTTTAGACACACATAATAAGTTGCGCGACCATATGTACGATTTTGGCTACACTTAACACATGTGTGACAATTTCGATTCTATGATTTAGACACATAAACAATTACTTCATGTGACCATATGTAGACTCATGATTTAGACACACAAACACTTAATGTGGCCATAAACAACATTTAGATACACATGTGTCATGATGTGTGGCTATTATAAAGCCATATGGTCACACATGATCGTGCTAGAAATAAATGTGACTATATACAATACCTTTTGGTCCCGTTAAACTTTAGACACACATAATAAGTTGCGCGACCATATGTACGATTTTGGCTACACTTAACACATGTGTGACAATTTCAATTCTATGATTTAGACACATAAACAATTACTTCATGTGACCATATGTAGACTCATGATTTAGACACACAAACACTTAATGTGGCCTTAAACAAAATTTAGCTACACATCTGACATGATGTGTGGCTATTATAAAGCCATATAGTCACACATGATCGTGCTAAAAATAAATGTGACTATATAGTTTACCTTTTGGCCCCGTTAAACTTTAGACACACATAATAAGTTGCGCGACCATATGTACGATTTTGGCTACACTTAACACATGTGTGACAATTTCAATTCTATGATTTAGACACATAAACAATTACTTCATGTGACCATATGTAGACTCATGATTTAGACACACAAACACTTAATGTGGCCTTAAACAAAATTTAGCTACACATGTGTCATGATGTGTGGCTATTATAAAGCCATATAGTCACACATGATCGTGCTAGAAATAAATGTGACTATATACTTTACCTTTTGGCCCCGTTAAACTTAAGACACACATAATAAGTTGCACGACCATATGTACGATTTTGGCTACACTTAACACATGTGTGACAATTTCGATTCTATGATTTAGACACATAAACAATTAGTTCAAGTGACCATATGTAGACTCATGATTTAGAAACACAAACACTTTATGTGACAATAAAAAACTTTAGATATACATCTTATATGATATGTGGCTATTATAAAGTCATATAGTCACACATGATCGTGCTAGAAATAAATGTGACTATATACTTTACCTTTTGGCCCCGTTAAACTTTAGACACACATAATAAGTTGCGCGACCATATGTACGATTTTGGCTACACTTAACAAATGTGTTACAATTTCGATTCTATGATTTAGACACATAAACAATTAATTCGTGTGACCATATGTAGACTCATGATTTAGACACACAAACACTTAATGTGGCCATAAACAAGATTTAGATACACATCTGACATGATGTGTGGCTATTATAAAGCCATATAGTCACACATGATCGTGCTAAAAATAAATGTGACTATATAGTTTACCTTTTGGCCCCGTTAAACTTTAGACACACATAATAAGTTGCGCGACCATATGTACGAGTTTGGCTACACTTAACACATGTGTGACAATTTCAATTCTATGATTTAGACACATAAACAATTACTTCATGTGACCATATGTAGACTCATGATTTAGACACACAAACACTTAATGTGGCCTTAAACAACATTTAGATACACATGTGTCATGATGTGTGGCTATTATAAAGCCATATAGTCACACATGATCGTGCTAGAAATAAATGTGACTATATACTTTACCTTTTGGCACCGTTAAACTTAAGACACACATAATAAGTTGCACGACCATATGTACGATTTTGGCTACACTTAACACATGTGTGACAATTTCGATTCTATGATTTAGACACATAAACAATTAGTTCAAGTGACCATATGTAGACTCATGATTTAGAAACACAAACACTTTATGTGACAATAAAAAACTTTAGATATACATCTTATATGATATGTGGCTATTATAAAGTCATATAGTCACACATGATCGTGCTAGAAATAAATGTGACTATATACTTTACCTTTTGACCCCGTTAAACTTTAGACACACATAATAAGTTGCGCGACCATATGTACGATTTTGGCTACACTTAACAAATGTGTGACAATTTCGATTCTATGATTTAGACACATAAACAATTACTTCGTGTGACCATATGTAGACTCATGATTTAGACACACAAACACTTAATGTGGCCATAAACAAGATTTAGATACACATCTGACATGATGTGTGGCTATTATAAAGCCATATAGTCACACATGATCGTGCTAAAAATAAATGTGACTATATAGTTTACCTTTTGGCCCCGTTAAACTTTAGACACACATAATAAGTTGCGCGACCATATGTACGATTTTGGCTACACTTAACAAATGTGTGACAGTTTCGATTCTATGATTTAGACACATAAACAATTACTTCGTGTGACCATATGTAGACTCATGATTTAGACACACAAACACTTAATGTGGCCATAAACAAGATTTAGATACACATCTGACATGATGTGTGGCTATTATAAAGCCATATAGTCACACATGATCGTGCTAAAAATAAATGTGACTATATAGTTTACCTTTTGGCCCCGTTAAACTTTAGACACACATAATAAGTTGCGCGACCATATGTACGATTTTGGCTACACTTAACACATGTGTGACAATTTCGATTCTATGATTTAGACACATAAACAATTACTTCATGTGACCATATGTAGACTCATGATTTAGACACACAAACACTTAATGTGGCCATAAACAACATTTAGATACACATGTGTCATGATGTGTGGCTATTATAAAGCCATATAGTCACACATGATTGTGCTAGAAATAAATGTGACTATATACTATACCTTTTGGTCCCGTTAAACTTTAGACACACATAATAAGTTGCGCGACCATATGTACGATTTTGGCTACACTTAACACATGTGTGACAATTTCGATTCTATGATTTAGACACATAAACAATTACTTCATGTGACCATATGTAGACTCATGATTTAGACACACAAACACTTAATGTGGCCATAAACAACATTTAGATACACATGTGTCATGATGTGTGGCTATTATAAAGCCATATGGTCACACATGATCGTGCTAGAAATAAATGTGACTATATACTATACCTTTTGGTCCCGTTAAACTTTAGACACACATAATAAGTTGCGCGACCATATGTACGATTTTGGCTACACTTAACACATGTGTGACAATTTCAATTCTATGATTTAGACACATAAACAATTACTTCATGTGACCATATGTAGACTCATGATTTAGACACACAAACACTTAATGTGGCCTTAAACAAAATTTAGCTACACATCTGACATGATGTGTGGCTATTATAAAGCCATATAGTCACACATGATCGTGCTAAAAATAAATGTGACTATATAGTTTACCTTTTGGCCCCGTTAAACTTTAGACACACATAATAAGTTGCGCGACCATATGTACGATTTTGGCTACACTTAACACATGTGTGACAATTTCAATTCTATGATTTAGACACATAAACAATTACTTCATGTGACCATATGTAGACTCATGATTTAGACACACAAACACTTAATGTGGCCTTAAACAAAATTTAGCTACACATGTGTCATGATGTGTGGCTATTATAAAGCCATATAGTCACACATGATCGTGCTAGAAATAAATGTGACTATATACTTTACCTTTTGGCCCCGTTAAACATAAGACACACATAATAAGTTGCACGACCATATGTACGATTTTGGCTACACTTAACACATGTGTGACAATTTCGATTCTATGATTTAGACACATAAACAATTAGTTCAAGTGACCATATGTAGACTCATGATTTAGAAACACAAACACTTTATGTGACAATAAAAAACTTTAGATATACATCTTATATGATATGTGGCTATTATAAAGTCATATAGTCACACATGATCGTGCTATAAATAAATGTGACTATATACTTTACCTTTTGGCCCCGTTAAACTTTAGACACACATAATAAGTTGCGCGACCATATGTACGATTTTGGCTACACTTAACAAATGTGTTACAATTTCGATTCTATGATTTAGACACATAAACAATTAATTCGTGTGACCATATGTAGACTCATGATTTAGACACACAAACACTTAATGTGGCCATAAACAAGATTTAGATACACATCTGACATGATGTGTGGCTATTATAAAGCCATATAGTCACACATGATCGTGCTAAAAATAAATGTGACTATATAGTTTACCTTTTGGCCCCGTTAAACTTTAGACACACATAATAAGTTGCGCGACCATATGTACGAGTTTGGCTACACTTAACACATGTGTGACAATTTCAATTCTATGATTTAGACACATAAACAATTACTTCATGTGACCATATGTAGACTCATGATTTAGACACACAAACACTTAATGTGGCCTTAAACAACATTTAGATACACATGTGTCATGATGTGTGGCTATTATAAAGCCATATAGTCACACATGATCGTGCTAGAAATAAATGTGACTATATACTTTACCTTTTGGCACCGTTAAACTTAAGACACACATAATAAGTTGCACGACCATATGTACGATTTTGGCTACACTTAACACATGTGTGACAATTTCGATTCTATGATTTAGACACATAAACAATTAGTTCAAGTGACCATATGTAGACTCATGATTTAGAAACACAAACACTTTATGTGACAATAAAAAACTTTAGATATACATCTTATATGATATGTGGCTATTATAAAGTCATATAGTCACACATGATCGTGCTAGAAATAAATGTGACTATATACTTTACCTTTTGGCCCCGTTAAACTTTAGACACACATAATAAGTTGCGCGACCATATGTACGATTTTGGCTACACTTAACAAATGTGTGACAATTTCGATTCTATGATTTAGACACATAAACAATTACTTCGTGTGACCATATGTAGACTCATGATTTAGACACACAAACACTTAATGTGGCCATAAACAAGATTTAGATACACATCTGACATGATGTGTGGCTATTATAAAGCCATATAGTCACACATGATCGTGCTAAAAATAAATGTGACTATATAGTTTACCTTTTGGCCCCGTTAAACTTTAGACACACATAATAAGTTGCGCGACCATATGTACGATTTTGGCTACACTTAACAAATGTGTGACAGTTTCGATTCTATGATTTAGACACATAAACAATTACTTCGTGTGACCATATGTAGACTCATGATTTAGACACACAAACACTTAATGTGGCCATAAACAACATTTAGATACACATCTGACATGATGTGTGGCTATTATAAAGCCATATAGTCACACATGATCGTGCTAAAAATAAATGTGACTATATAGTTTACCTTTTGGCCCCGTTAAACTTTAGACACACATAATAAGTTGCGCGACCATATGTACGATTTTGGCTACACTTAACACATGTGTGACAATTTCGATTCTATGATTTAGACACATAAACAATTACTTCATGTGACCATATGTAGACTCATGATTTAGACACACAAACACTTAATGTGGCCATAAACAACATTTAGATACACATGTGTCATGATGTGTGGCTATTATAAAGCCATATAGTCACACATGATTGTGCTAGAAATAAATGTGACTATATACTATACCTTTTGGTCCCGTTAAACTTTAGACACACATAATAAGTTGCGTGACCATATGTACGATTTTGGCTACACTTAACAAATGTGTGACAGTTTCGATTCTATGATTTAGACACATAAACAATTACTTCGTGTGACCATATGTAGACTCATGATTTAGACACACAAACACTTAATGTGGCCATAAACAAGATTTAGATACACATCTAACATGATGTGTGGCTATTATAAAGCCATATAGTCACACATGATCGTGCTAAAAATAAATGTGACTATATAGTTTACCTTTTGGCCCCGTTAAACTTTAGACACACATAATAAGTTGCGCGACCATATGTACGATTTTGGCTACACTTAACACATGTGTGACAATTTCGATTCTATGATTTAGACACATAAACAATTACTTCATGTGACCATATGTAGACTCATGATTTAGACACACAAACACTTAATGTGGCCATAAACAACATTTAGATACACATGTGTCATGATGTGTGGCTATTATAAAGCCATATAGTCACACATGATCGTGCTAGAAATAAATGTGACTATATACTATACCTTTTGGTCCCGTTAAACTTTAGACACACATAATAAGTTGCGTGACCATATGTACGATTTTGGCTACACTTAACACATGTGTGACAATTTCGATTCTATGATTTAGACACATAAACAATTAGTTCAAGTGACCATATGTAAACTCATGATTTAGACACACAAGCACTTAATGTGACCATAAAAAACATTTAGATATACATCTTTCATGATGTGTGGCAATTATAAAGCCATATAGTCACACATGATCGTGCTAGAAATAAATGTGACTATATACTTTACCTTTTGACCCCGTTAAACTTTAGACACACATAATAAGTTGCGTTACCATATGTACGATTTTGGGTACACTTAACACATGTGTGACAATTTCGATTCTATGATTTAGACACATAAACAATTACTTCAGGTGACTTTATGTAGACTCATGATTTAGACACACAAACACTTAATGTGGCCATAAACAACATTTAGATACACATCTGTCATGATGTGTGGCTATTATAAAGCCATATAGTCACACATGATCGTGCTAGAAATAAATGTGACTATATACTTTACCTTTTAGCCCCGTTAAACTTTAGACACACATAATAAGTTGCGTGACCATATGTACGATTTTGGCTACACTTAACAAATGTGTGACAATTTCGATTCTATGATTTAGACACATAAACAATTACTTCATCTGACCATATGTAGACTCATGATTTAGACACACAAACACTTAATGTGGCCATAAACAACATTTAGATACACATGTGTCATGATGTGTGGCTATTATAAAGCCATCTGGTCACACATGATCGTGCTAGAAATAAATGTGACTATATACTATACCTTTTGGTCCCGTTAAACTTTAGACACACATAATAAGTTGCGCGACCATATGTACGATTTTGGCTACACTTAACACATGTGTGACAATTTCAATTCTATGATTTAGACACATAAACAATTACTTAATGTGACCATATGTAGACTCATGATTTAGACACACAAACACTTAATGTGGCTATAAACAACATTTAGATACACATGTGTCATGATGTGTGGCTATTATAAAGCCATATAGTCACACATGATCGTGCTAGAAATAAATGTGACTATATACTTTACGTTTTGGCCCCGTTAAACATAAGACACACATAATAAGTTGCACGACCATATGTACGATTTTGGCTACACTTATAACATGTGTGACAATTTCGATTCTATGATTTAGACACATAAACAATTAGTTCAAGTGACCATATGTAGACTCATGATTTAGAAACACAAACACTTTATGTGACAATAAAAAACTTTAGATATACATCTTATATGATATGTGGCTATTATAAAGTCATATAGTCACACATGATCGTGCTAGAAATAAATGTGACTATATACTTTACCTTTTGGCCCCGTTAAACTTTAGACACACATAATAAGTTGCGCGACCATATGTACGATTTTGGCTACACTTAACAAATGTGTGACAATTTCGATTCTATGATTTAGACACATAAACAATTAATTCGTGTGACCATATGTAGACTCATGATTTAGACACACAAACACTTAATGTGGCCATAAACAAGATTTAGATACACATCTGACATGATGTGTGGCTATTATAAAGCCATATAGTCACACATGATCGTGCTAAAAATAAATGTGACTATATAGTTTACCTTTTGGCCCCGTTAAACTTTAGACACACATAATAAGTTGCGCAACCATATGTACGATTTTGGCTACACTTAACACATGTGTGACAATTTCAATTCTATGATTTAGACACATAAACAATTACTTCATGTGACCATATGTAGACTCATGATTTAGACACACAAACACTTAATGTGGCCTTAAACAACATTTAGATACACATGTGTCATGATGTGTGGCTATTATAAAGCCATATAGTCACACATGATCGTGCTAGAAATAAATGTGACTATATACCTTACCTTTTGGCCCCGTTAAACATAAGACACACATAATAAGTTGCACGACCATATGTACGATTTTGGCTACACTTAACACATGTGTGACAATTTCGATTCTATGATTTAGACACATAAACAATTAGTTCAAGTGACCATATGTAGACTCATGATTTAGAAACACAAACACTTTATGTGACAATAAAAAACTTTAGATATACATCTTATATGATATGTGGCTATTATAAAGTCATATAGTCACACATGATCGTGCTAGAAATAAATGTGACTATATACTTTACCTTTTGCCCCCGTTAAACTTTAGACACACAAAATAAGGTGCGCGACCATATGTACGATTTTGGCTACACTTAACAAATGTGTGACAGTTTCGATTCTATGATTTAGACACATAAACAATTACTTCGTGTGACCATATGTAGACTCATGATTTAGACACACAAACACTTAATGTGGCCATAAACAAGATTTAGATACACATCTGACATGATGTGTGGCTATTATAAAGCCATATAGTCACACATGATCGTGCTAAAAATAAATGTGACTATATAGTTTACCTTTTGGCCCCGTTAAACTTTAGACACACATAATAAGTTGCGCGACCATATGTACGATTTTGGCTACACTTAACAAATGTGTGATAGTTTCGATTCTATGATTTAGACACATAAACAATTACTTCGTGTGACCATATGTAGACTCATGATTTAGACACACAAACACTTAATGTGGCCATAAACAAGATTTAGATACACATCTGACATGATGTGTGGCTATTATAAAGCCATATAGTCACACATGATCGTGCTAAAAATAAATGTGACTATATAGTTTACCTTTTGGCCCCGTTAAACTTTAGACACACATAATAAGTTGCGCGACCATATGTACGATTTTGGCTACACTTAACACATGTGTGACAATTTCGATTCTATGATTTAGACACATAAACAATTACTTCATGTGACCATATGTAGACTCATGATTTAGACACACAAACACTTAATGTGGCCATAAACAACATTTAGATACACATGTGTCATGATGTGTGGCTATTATAAAGCCATATAGTCACACATGATTGTGCTAGAAATAAATGTGACTATATACTATACCTTTTGGTCCCGTTAAACTTTAGACACACATAATAAGTTGCGTGACCATATGTACGATTTTGGCTACACTTAACAAATGTGTGACAGTTTCGATTCTATGATTTAGACACATAAACAATTACTTCGTGTGACCATATGTAGACTCATGATTTAGACACACAAACACTTAATGTGGCCATAAACAAGATTTAGATACACATCTGACATGATGTGTGGCTATTATAAAGCCATATAGTCACACATGATCGTGCTAAAAATAAATGTGACTATATAGTTTACCTTTTGGCCCCGTTAAACTTTAGACACACATAATAAGTTGCGCGACCATATGTACGATTTTGGCTACACTTAACACATGTGTGACAATTTCGATTCTATGATTTAGACACATAAACAATTACTTCATGTGACCATATGTAGACTCATGATTTAGACACACAAACACTTAATGTGGCCATAAACAACATTTAGATACACATGTGTCATGATGTGTGGCTATTATAAAGCCATATAGTCACACATGATCGTGCTAGAAATAAATGTGACTATATACTATACCTTTTGGTCCCGTTAAACTTTAGACACACATAATAAGTTGCGTGACCATATGTACGATTTTGGCTACACTTAACACATGTGTGACAATTTCGATTCTATGATTTAGACACATAAACAATTAGTTCAAGTGACCATATGTAAACTCATGATTTAGACACACAAGCACTTAATGTGACCATAAAAAACATTTAGATATACATCTTTCATGATGTGTGGCTATTATAAAGCCATATAGTCACACATGATCGTGCTAGAAATAAATGTGACTATATACTTTACCTTTTGACCCCGTTAAACTTTAGACACACATAATAAGTTGCGTTACCATATGTACGATTTTGGGTACACTTAACACATGTGTGACAATTTCGATTCTATGATTTAGACACATAAACAATTACTTCAGGTGACTTTATGTAGACTCATGATTTAGACACACAAACACTTAATGTGGCCATAAACAACATTTAGATACACATCTGTCATGATGTGTGGCTATTATAAAGCCATATAGTCACACATGATCGTGCTAGAAATAAATGTGACTATATACTTTACCTTTTAGCCCCGTTAAACTTTAGACACACATAATAAGTTGCGCGACCATATGTACGATTTTGGCTACACTTAACAAATGTGTGACAATTTCGATTCTATGATTTAGACACATAAACAATTACTTCATCTGACCATATGTAGACTCATGATTTAGACACACAAACACTTAATGTGGCCATAAACAACATTTAGATACACATGTGTCATGATGTGTGGCTATTATAAAGCCATATGGTCACACATGATCGTGCTAGAAATAAATGTGACTATATACTATACCTTTTGGTCCCGTTAAACTTTAGACACACATAATAAGTTGCGCGACCATATGTACGATTTTGGCTACACTTAACACATGTGTGACAATTTCGATTCTATGATTTAGACACATAAACAATTAGTTCAAGTGACCATATGTAAACTCATGATTTAGACACACAAGCACTTAATGTGACCATAAAAAACATTTAGATATACATCTTTCATGATGTGTGGCTATTATAAAGCCATATAGTCACACATGATCGTGCTAGAAATAAATGTGACTATATACTTTACCTTTTGACCCCGTTAAACTTTAGACACACATAATAAGTTGCGTTACCATATGTACGATTTTGGGTACACTTAACACATGTGTGACAATTTCGATTCTATGATTTAGACACATAAACAATTACTTCAGGTGACTTTATGTAGACTCATGATTTAGACACACAAACACTTAATGTGGCCATAAACAACATTTAGATACACATCTGTCATGATGTGTGGCTATTATAAAGCCATATAGTCACACATGATCGTGCTAGAAATAAATGTGACTATATACTTTACCTTTTGGCCCCGTTAAACTTTAGACACACATAATAAGTTGCGCGACCATATGTACGATTTTGGCTACACTTAACAAATGTGTGACAATTTCGATTCTATGATTTAGACACATAAACAATTACTTCATCTGACCATATGTAGACTCATGATTTAGACACACAAACACTTAATGTGGCCATAAACAACATTTAGATACACATGTGTCATGATGTGTGGCTATTATAAAGCCATATGGTCACACATGATCGTGCTAGAAATAAATGTGACTATATACTATACCTTTTGGTCCCGTTAAACTTTAGACACACATAATAAGTTGCGCGACCATATGTACGATTTTGGCTACACTTAACACATGTGTGACAATTTCAATTCTATGATTTAGACACATAAACAATTACTTCATGTGACCATATGTAGACTCATGATTTAGACACACAAACACTTAATGTGGCTATAAACAACATTTAGATACACATGTGTCATGATGTGTGGCTATTATAAAGCCATATAGTCACACATGATCGTGCTAGAAATAAATGTGACTATATACTTTACGTTTTGGCCCCGTTAAACATAAGACACACATAATAAGTTGCACGACCATATGTACGATTTTGGCTACACTTATCACATGTGTGACAATTTCGATTCTATGATTTAGACACATAAACAATTAGTTCAAGTGACCATATGTAGACTCATGATTTAGAAACACAAACACTTTATGTGACAATAAAAAACTTTAGATATACATCTTATATGATATGTGGCTATTATAAAGTCATATAGTCACACATGATCGTGCTAGAAATAAATGTGACTATATACTTTACCTTTTGGGCCCGTTAAACTTTAGACACAAAATAAGTTGCGCGACCATATGTACGATTTTGGCTACACTTAACAAATGTGTGACAGTTTCGATTCTATGATTTAGACACATAAACAATTACTTCGTGTGACCATATGTAGACTCATGATTTAGACACACAAACACTTAATGTGGCCATAAACAAGATTTAGATACACATCTGACATGATGTGTGGCTATTATAAAGCCATATAGTCACACATGATCGTGCTAAAAATAAATGTGACTATATAGTTTACCTTTTGGCCCCGTTAAACTTTAGACACACATAATAAGTTGCGCGACCATATGTACGATTTTGGCTACACTTAACAAATGTGTGACAATTTCGATTCTATGATTTAGACACATAAACAATTACTTCGTGTGACCATATGTAGACTCATGATTTAGACACACAAACACTTAATGTGGCCATAAACAAGATTTAGATACACATCTGACATGATGTGTGGCTATTATAAAGCCATATAGTCACACATGATCGTGCTAAAAATAAATGTGACTATATAGTTTACCTTTTGGCCCCGTTAAACTTTAGACACACATAATAAGTTGCGCGACCATATGTACGATTTTGGCTACACTTAACAAATGTGTGACAGTTTCGATTCTATGATTTAGACACATAAACAATTACTTCGTGTGACCATATGTAGACGCATGATTTAGACACACAAACACTTAATGTGGCCATAAACAAGATTTAGATACACATCTGACATGATGTGTGGCTATTATAAAGCCATATAGTCACACATGATCGTGCTAAAAATAAATGTGACTATATAGTTTACCTTTTGGCCCCGTTAAACTTTAGACACACATAATAAGTTGCGCGACCATATGTACGATTTTGGCTACACTTAACAAATGTGTGACAGTTTCGATTCTATGATTTAGACACATAAACAATTACTTCGTGTGACCATATGTAGACTCATGATTTAGACACACAAACACTTAATGTGGCCATAAACAAGATTTAGATACACATCTGACATGATGTGTGGCTATTATAAAGCCATATAGTCACACATGATCGTGCTAAAAATAAATGTGACTATATAGTTTACCTTTTGGCCCTGTTAAACTTTAGACACACATAATAAGTTGCGCGACCATATGTACGATTTTGGCTACACTTAACAAATGTGTGACAGTTTCGATTCTATGATTTAGACACATAAACAATTACTTCATGTGACCATATGTAGACTCATGATTTAGACACACAAACACTTAATGTGGCCATAAACAACATTTAGATACACATGTGTCATGATGTGTGGCTATTATAAAGCCATATAGTCACACATGATCGTGCTAGAAATAAATGTGACTATATACTATACCTTTTGGTCCCGTTAAACTTTAGACACACATAATAAGTTGCGTGACCATATGTACGATTTTTGCTACACTTAACACATGTGTGTCAAATTCGATTCTATGATTTAGACACATAAACAATTAGTTCAAGTGACCATATGTAAACTCATGATTTAGACACACAAACACTTAATGTGACCATAAAAAACATTTAGATATACATCTTTCATGATGTGTGGCTATTATAAAGCCATATAGTCACACATGATCGTGCTAGAAATAAATGTGACTATATACTTTACCTTTTGACCCCGTTAAACTTTAGACACACATAATAAGTTGCGTTACCATATGTACGATTTTGGGTACACTTAACACATGTGTGACAATTTCGATTCTATGATTTAGACACATAAACAATTACTTCAGGTGACCATATGTAGACTCATGATTTAGACACACAAACACTTAATGTGGCCATAAACAACATTTAGATACATATCTGTCATGATGTGTGGCTATTATAAAGACATATAGTCACACATGATCGTGCTAGAAATAAATGTGACTATATACTTTACCTTTTGGCCCCGTTAAACTTTAGACACACATAATAAGTTGCGCGACCATATGTACGATTTTGGCTACACTTAACAAATGTGTGACAATTTCGATTCTATGATTTAGACACATAAACAATTACTTCATCTGACCATATGTAGACTCATGATTTAGACACACAAACACTTAATGTGGCCATAAACAACATTTAGATACACATGTGTCATGATGTGTGGCTATTATAAAGCCATATAGTCACACATGATCGTGCTAGAAATAAATGTGACTATATACTTTACCTTTTGGCCCCGTTAAACATAAGACACACATAATAAGTTGCACGACCATATGTACGATTTTGGCTACACTTAACACATGTGTGACAATTTCGATTCTATGATTTAGACACATAAACAATTAGTTCAAGTGACCATATGTAGACTCATGATTTAGACACACATAATAAGTTGTGTTACCATATGTACGATTTTGGGTACACTTAACACATGTGTGACAATTTCGATTCTATGATTTAGACACATAAACAATTACTTCATGTGACCTTATGTAGACTCATGATTTAGACACACAAACACTTAATGTGGCCATAAACAACATTTAGATACACATGTGTCATGATGTGTGGCTATTATAAAGCCATATAGTCACACATGATCGTGCTAGAAATAAATGTGACTATATACTATACCTTTTGGTCCCGTTAAACTTTAGACACACATAATAAGTTGCGTGACCATATGTACGATTTTGGCTACACTTAACACATGTGTGACAATTTCGATTCTATGATTTAGACACATAAACAATTAGTTCAAGTGGCCATATATAAACTCATGATTTAGACACACAAACACTTAATGTGACCATAAAAAACATTTAGATATACATCTTTCATGATGTGTGGCTATTATAAAGCCATATAGTCACACATGATCGTGCTAGAAATAAATGTGACTATATACTATACCTTTTGGTCCCGTTAAACTTTAGACACACATAATAAGTTGCGCGACCATATGTACGATTTTGGCTACACTTAACAAATGTGTGACAATTTCGATTCTATGATTTAGACACATAAACAATTACTTCGTGTGACCATATGTAGACTCATGATTTAGACACACAAACACTTAATGTGGCCATAAACAAGATTTAGATACACATCTGACATGATGTGTGGCTATTATAAAACCATATAGTCACACATGATCGTGCTAAAAATAAATGTGACTATATAGTTTACCTTTTGGCCCCGTTAAACTTTAGACACACATAATAAGTTCCGCGACCATATGTACGATTTTGGCTACACTTAACACATGTGTCACAATTTCGATTCTATGATTTAGACACATAAACAATTACTTCATGTGACCATATGTAGACTCATGATTTAGACACACAAACACTTAATGTGGCCATAAACAACATTTAGATACACATGTGTCATGATGTGTGGCTATTATAAAGCCATATAGTCACACATGATCGTGCTAGAAATAAATGTGACTATATACTATACCTTTTGGTCCCGTTAAACTTTAGACACACATAATAAGTTGCGTGACCATATGTACGATTTTGGCTACACTTAACACATGTGTGACAATTTCGATTCTATGATTTAGACACATAAACAATTAGTTCAAGTGACCATATGTAAACTCATGATTTAGACACACAAACACTTAATGTGACCATAAAAAACATTTAGATATACATCTTTCATGATGTGTGGCTATTATAAAGCCATATAGTCACACATGATCGTGCTAGAAATAAATGTGACTATATACTTTACCTTTTGACCCCGTTAAACTTTAGACACACATAATAAGTTGCGTTACCATATGTACGATTTTGGGTACACTTAACACATGTGTGACAATTTCGATTCTATGATTTAGACACATAAACAATTACTTCAGGTGACCATATGTAGACTCATGATTTAGACACACAAACACTTAATGTGGCCATAAACAACATTTAGATACACATCTGTCATGATGTGTGGCTATTATAAAGCCATATAGTCACACATGATCGTGCTAGAAATAAATGTGACTATACACTTTACCTTTTGGCCCCGTTAAACTTTAGACACACATAATAAGTTGCGCGACCATATGTACGATTTTGGCTACACTTAACAAATGTGTGACAATTTCGATTCTATGATTTAGACACATAAACAATTACTTCATCTGACCATATGTAGACTCATGATTTAGACACCCAAACACTTAATGTGGCCATAAACAACATTTAGATACACATGTGTCATGATGTGTGGCTATTATAAAGCCATATAGTCACACATGATTGTGCTAGAAATAAATGTGACTATATACTTTACCTTTTGGCCCCGTTAAACATAAGACACACATAATAAGTTGCACGACCATATGTACGATTTTGGCTAAACTTAACACATGTGTGACAATTTCGATTCTATGATTTAGACACATAAACAATTAGTTCAAGTGACCATATGTAGACTCATGATTTAGAAACACAAACACTTTATGTGACAATAAAAAACTTTAGATATACATCTTATATGATATGTGGCTATTATAAAGTCATATAGTCACACATGATCGTGCTAGAAATAAATGTTACTATATACTTTACCTTTTGACCCCGTTAAACTTTAGACACACATAATAAGTTGCGTTACCATATGTACGATTTTGGGTACACTTAACACATGTGTGACAATTTCGATTCTATGATTTAGACACATAAACAATTACTTCATGTGACCATATGTAGACTCATGATTTAGACACACAAACACTTAATGTGGCCATAAACAACATTTAGATACACATGTGTCATGATGTGTGGCTATTATAAAGCCATATAGTCACACATGATCGTGCTATAAATAAATGTGACTATATACTATACCTTTTGGTCCCGTTAAACTTTAGACACACATAATAAGTTGCGTGACCATATGTACGATTTTGGCTACACTTAACACATGTGTGACAATTTCGATTCTATGATTTAGACACATAAACAATTAGTTCAAGTGACCATATATAAACTCATGATTTAGACACACAAACACTTAATGTGACCATAAAAAACATTTAGATATACATCTTTCATGATGTGTGGCTATTATAAAGCCATATAGTCACACATGATCGTGCTAGAAATAAATGTGACTATATACTATACCTTTTGGTCCCGTTAAACTTTAGACACACATAATAAGTTGCGCGACCATATGTACGATTTTGGCTACACTTAACACATGTGTGACAATTTCAATTCTATGATTTAGACACATAAACAATTACTTCATGTGACCATATGTAGACTCATGATTTAGATACACAAACACTTAATGTGGCCATAAACAACATTTAGATACACATGTGTCATGATGTGTGGCTATTATAAAGCCATATAGTCACACATGATCGTGCTAAAAATAAATGTGACTATATAGTTTACCTTTTGGCCCCGTTAAACTTTAGACACACATAATAAGTTGCGCGACCATATGTACGATTTTGGCTACACTTAACAAATGTGTGACAGTTTCGATTCTATGATTTAGACACATAAACAATTACTTCGTGTGACCATATGTAGACTCATGATTTAGAAACACAAACACTTTATGTGACAATAAAAAACTTTAGATATACATCTTATATGATATGTGGCTATTATAAAGTCATATAGTCACACATGATCGTGCTAGAAATAAATGTGACTATATACTTTACCTTTTGGGCCCGTTAAACTTTAGACACAAAATAAGTTGCGCGACCATATGTACGATTTTGGCTACACTTAACAAATGTGTGACAGTTTCGATTCTATGATTTAGACACATAAACAATTACTTCGTGTGACCATATGTAGACTCATGATTTAGACACACAAACACTTAATGTGGCCATAAACAAGATTTAGATACACATCTGACATGATGTGTGGCTATTATAAAGCCATATAGTCACACATGATCGTGCTAAAAATAAATGTGACTATATAGTTTACCTTTTGGCCCCGTTAAACTTTAGACACACATAATAAGTTGCGCGACCATATGTACGATTTTGGCTACACTTAACAAATGTGTGACAGTTTCGATTCTATGATTTAGACACATAAACAATTACTTCGTGTGACCATATGTAGACTCATGATTTAGACACACAAACACTTAATGTGGCCATAAACAAGATTTAGATACACATCTGACATGATGTGTGGCTATTATAAAGCCATATAGTCACACATGATCGTGCTAAAAATAAATGTGACTATATAGTTTACCTTTTGGCCCCGTTAAACTTTAGACACACATAATAAGTTGCGCGACCATATGTACGATTTTGGCTACACTTAACAAATGTGTGACAGTTTCGATTCTATGATTTAGACACATAAACAATTACTTCGTGTGACCATATGTAGACGCATGATTTAGACACACAAACACTTAATGTGGCCATAAACAAGATTTAGATACACATCTGACATGATGTGTGGCTATTATAAAGCCATATAGTCACACATGATCGTGCTAAAAATAAATGTGACTATATAGTTTACCTTTTGGCCCCGTTAAACTTTAGACACACATAATAAGTTGCGCGACCATATGTACGATTTTGGCTACACTTAACAAATGTGTGACAGTTTCGATTCTATGATTTAGACACATAAACAATTACTTCGTGTGACCATATGTAGACTCATGATTTAGACACACAAACACTTAATGTGGCCATAAACAAGATTTAGATACACATCTGACATGATGTGTGGCTATTATAAAGCCATATAGTCACACATGATCGTGCTAAAAATAAATGTGACTATATAGTTTACCTTTTGGCCCTGTTAAACTTTAGACACACATAATAAGTTGCGCGACCATATGTACGATTTTGGCTACACTTAACAAATGTGTGACAGTTTCGATTCTATGATTTAGACACATAAACAATTACTTCATGTGACCATATGTAGACTCATGATTTAGACACACAAACACTTAATGTGGCCATAAACAACATTTAGATACACATGTGTCATGATGTGTGGCTATTATAAAGCCATATAGTCACACATGATCGTGCTAGAAATAAATGTGACTATATACTATACCTTTTGGTCCCGTTAAACTTTAGACACACATAATAAGTTGCGTGACCATATGTACGATTTTGGCTACACTTAACACATGTGTGTCAAATTCGATTCTATGATTTAGACACATAAACAATTAGTTCAAGTGACCATATGTAAACTCATGATTTAGACACACAAACACTTAATGTGACCATAAAAAACATTTAGATATACATCTTTCATGATGTGTGGCTATTATAAAGCCATATAGTCACACATGATCGTGCTAGAAATAAATGTGACTATATACTTTACCTTTTGACCCCGTTAAACTTTAGACACACATAATAAGTTGCGTTACCATATGTACGATTTTGGGTACACTTAACACATGTGTGACAATTTCGATTCTATGATTTAGACACATAAACAATTACTTCAGGTGACCATATGTAGACTCATGATTTAGACACACAAACACTTAATGTGGCCATAAACAACATTTAGATACATATCTGTCATGATGTGTGGCTATTATAAAGACATATAGTCACACATGATCGTGCTAGAAATAAATGTGACTATATACTTTACCTTTTGGCCCCGTTAAACTTTAGACACACATAATAAGTTGCGCGACCATATGTACGATTTTGGCTACACTTAACAAATGTGTGACAATTTCGATTCTATGATTTAGACACATAAACAATTACTTCATCTGACCATATGTAGACTCATGATTTAGACACACAAACACTTAATGTGGCCATAAACAACATTTAGATACACATGTGTCATGATGTGTGGCTATTATAAAGCCATATAGTCACACATGATCGTGCTAGAAATAAATGTGACTATATACTTTACCTTTTGGCCCCGTTAAACATAAGACACACATAATAAGTTGCACGACCATATGTACGATTTTGGCTACACTTAACACATGTGTGACAATTTCGATTCTATGATTTAGACACATAAACAATTAGTTCAAGTGACCATATGTAGACTCATGATTTAGACACACATAATAAGTTGTGTTACCATATGTACGATTTTGGGTACACTTAACACATGTGTGACAATTTCGATTCTATGATTTAGACACATAAACAATTACTTCATGTGACCTTATGTAGACTCATGATTTAGACACACAAACACTTAATGTGGCCATAAACAACATTTAGATACACATGTGTCATGATGTGTGGCTATTATAAAGCCATATAGTCACACATGATCGTGCTAGAAATAAATGTGACTATATACTATACCTTTTGGTCCCGTTAAACTTTAGACACACATAATAAGTTGCGTGACCATATGTACGATTTTGGCTACACTTAACACATGTGTGACAATTTCGATTCTATGATTTAGACACATAAACAATTAGTTCAAGTGGCCATATATAAACTCATGATTTAGACACACAAACACTTAATGTGACCATAAAAAACATTTAGATATACATCTTTCATGATGTGTGGCTATTATAAAGCCATATAGTCACACATGATCGTGCTAGAAATAAATGTGACTATATACTATACCTTTTGGTCCCGTTAAACTTTAGACACACATAATAAGTTGCGCGACCATATGTACGATTTTGGCTACACTTAACAAATGTGTGACAATTTCGATTCTATGATTTAGACACATAAACAATTACTTCGTGTGACCATATGTAGACTCATGATTTAGACACACAAACACTTAATGTGGCCATAAACAAGATTTAGATACACATCTGACATGATGTGTGGCTATTATAAAACCATATAGTCACACATGATCGTGCTAAAAATAAATGTGACTATATAGTTTACCTTTTGGCCCCGTTAAACTTTAGACACACATAATAAGTTCCGCGACCATATGTACGATTTTGGCTACACTTAACACATGTGTCACAATTTCGATTCTATGATTTAGACACATAAACAATTACTTCATGTGACCATATGTAGACTCATGATTTAGACACACAAACACTTAATGTGGCCATAAACAACATTTAGATACACATGTGTCATGATGTGTGGCTATTATAAAGCCATATAGTCACACATGATCGTGCTAGAAATAAATGTGACTATATACTATACCTTTTGGTCCCGTTAAACTTTAGACACACATAATAAGTTGCGTGACCATATGTACGATTTTGGCTACACTTAACACATGTGTGACAATTTCGATTCTATGATTTAGACACATAAACAATTAGTTCAAGTGACCATATGTAAACTCATGATTTAGACACACAAACACTTAATGTGACCATAAAAAACATTTAGATATACATCTTTCATGATGTGTGGCTATTATAAAGCCATATAGTCACACATGATCGTGCTAGAAATAAATGTGACTATATACTTTACCTTTTGACCCCGTTAAACTTTAGACACACATAATAAGTTGCGTTACCATATGTACGATTTTGGGTACACTTAACACATGTGTGACAATTTCGATTCTATGATTTAGACACATAAACAATTACTTCAGGTGACCATATGTAGACTCATGATTTAGACACACAAACACTTAATGTGGCCATAAACAACATTTAGATACACATCTGTCATGATGTGTGGCTATTATAAAGCCATATAGTCACACATGATCGTGCTAGAAATAAATGTGACTATACACTTTACCTTTTGGCCCCGTTAAACTTTAGACACACATAATAAGTTGCGCGACCATATGTACGATTTTGGCTACACTTAACAAATGTGTGACAATTTCGATTCTATGATTTAGACACATAAACAATTACTTCATCTGACCATATGTAGACTCATGATTTAGACACCCAAACACTTAATGTGGCCATAAACAACATTTAGATACACATGTGTCATGATGTGTGGCGATTATAAAGCCATATAGTCACACATGATTGTGCTAGAAATAAATGTGACTATATACTTTACCTTTTGGCCCCGTTAAACATAAGACACACATAATAAGTTGCACGACCATATGTACGATTTTGGCTAAACTTAACACATGTGTGACAATTTCGATTCTATGATTTAGACACATAAACAATTAGTTCAAGTGACCATATGTAGACTCATGATTTAGAAACACAAACACTTTATGTGACAATAAAAAACTTTAGATATACATCTTATATGATATGTGGCTATTATAAAGTCATATAGTCACACATGATCGTGCTAGAAATAAATGTTACTATATACTTTACCTTTTGACCCCGTTAAACTTTAGACACACATAATAAGTTGCGTTACCATATGTACGATTTTGGGTACACTTAACACATGTGTGACAATTTCGATTCTATGATTTAGACACATAAACAATTACTTCATGTGACCATATGTAGACTCATGATTTAGACACACAAACACTTAATGTGGCCATAAACAACATTTAGATACACATGTGTCATGATGTGTGGCTATTATAAAGCCATATAGTCACACATGATCGTGCTATAAATAAATGTGACTATATACTATACCTTTTGGTCCCGTTAAACTTTAGACACACATAATAAGTTGCGTGACCATATGTACGATTTTGGCTACACTTAACACATGTGTGACAATTTCGATTCTATGATTTAGACACATAAACAATTAGTTCAAGTGACCATATATAAACTCATGATTTAGACACACAAACACTTAATGTGACCATAAAAAACATTTAGATATACATCTTTCATGATGTGTGGCTATTATAAAGCCATATAGTCACACATGATCGTGCTAGAAATAAATGTGACTATATACTATACCTTTTGGTCCCGTTAAACTTTAGACACACATAATAAGTTGCGCGACCATATGTACGATTTTGGCTACACTTAACACATGTGTGACAATTTCAATTCTATGATTTAGACACATAAACAATTACTTCATGTGACCATATGTAGACTCATGATTTAGATACACAAACACTTAATGTGGCCATAAACAACATTTAGATACACATGTGTCATGATGTGTGGCTATTATAAAGCCATATAGTCACACATGATCGTGCTAGAAATAAATGTGACTATATACTTTACCTTTTGGCCCCGTTAAACATAAGACACACATAATAAGTTGCACGACCATATGTACGATTTTGGCTACACTTAACACATGTGTGACAATTTCGATTCTATGATTTAGACACATAAACAATTAGTTCAAGTGACCATATATAAACTCATGATTTAGACACACAAACACTTAATGTGACCATAAAAAACATTTAGATATACATCTTTCATGATGTGTGGCTATTATAAAGCCATATAGTCACACATGATCGTGCTAGAAATAAATGTGACTATATACTATACCTTTTGACCCCGTTAAACTTTAGACACACATAATAAGTTGCGTGACCATATGTACGATTTTGGCTACACTTAACACATGTGTGACAATTTCGATTCTATGATTTAGACACATAAACAATTAGTTCAAGTGACCATATATAAACTCATGATTTAGACACACAAACACTTAATGTGACCATAAAAAACATTTAGATATACATCTTTCATGATGTGTGGCTATTATAAAGCCATATAGTCACACATGATCGTGCTAGAAATAAATGTGACTATATACTATACCTTTTGGTCCCGTTAAACTTTAGACACACATAATAAGTTGCGCGACCATATGTACGATTTTGGCTACACTTAACACATGTGTGACAATTTCAATTCTATGATTTAGACACATAAACAATTACTTCATGTGACCATATGTAGACTCATGATTTAGACACACAAACACTTAATGTGGCCATAAACAACATTTAGATACACATGTGTCATGATGTGTGGCTATTATAAAGCCATATAGTCACACATGATCGTGCTAGAAATAAATGTGACTATATACTTTACCTTTTGGCCCCGTTAAACATAAGACACACATAATAAGTTGCACGACCATATGTACGATTTTGGCTACACTTAACACATGTGTGACAATTTCGATTCTATGATTTAGACACATAAACAATTAGTTCAAGTGACCATATGTAGACTCATGATTTAGAAACACAAACACTTTATGTGACAATAAAAAACTTTAGATATACATCTTATATGATATGTGGCTATTATAAAGTCATATAGTCACACATGATCGTGCTAGAAATAAATGTTACTATATACTTTACCTTTTGACCCCGTTAAACTTTAGACACACATAATAAGTTGCGTTACCATATGTACGATTTTGGGTACACTTAACACATGTGTGACAATTTCGATTCTATGATTTAGACACATAAACAATTAATTCATGTGACCATATGTAGACTCATGATTTAGACACACAAACGCTTAATGTGGCCATAAACAACATTTAGATACACATGAGTCATGATGTGTGGCTATTATAAAGCCATATAGTCACACATGATCGTGCTAGAAATAAATGTGACTATATACTATACCTTTTGGTCCCGTTAAACTTTAGACACACATAATAAGTTGCGTGACCATATGTACGATTTTGGCTATACTTAACACATGTGTGACAATTTCGATTCTATGATTTAGACACATAAACAATTATTTCAAGTGACCATATGTAAACTCATGATTTAGACACACAAACACTTAATGTGACCATAAAAAACATTTAGATATACATCTTTCATGATGTGTGGCTATTATAAAGCCAGATAGTCACACATGATCGTGCTAGAAATAAATGTGACTATATACTTTACCTTTTGACCCCGTTAAACTTTAGACGCACATAATAAGTTGCGTGACCATATGTACGATTTTGGCTACACTTAACACATGTGTGACAATATCGATTCTATGATTTAGACACATAAACAATTAGTTCAAGTGACCATATGTAGACTCATGATTTAGAAACACAAACACTTTATGTGACAATAAAAAACTTTAGAAATACATCTTATATGATATGTGGCTATTATAAAGTCATATAGTCACACATGATCGTGCTAGAAATAAATGTGACTATATACTTTACCTTTTGGCCCCGTTAAACTTTAGACACACATAATAAGTTGCGCGACCATATGTACGATTTTGGCTACACTTAACAAATGTGTGACAATTTCGATTCTATGATTTAGACACATAAACAATTACTTCGTGTGACCATATGTAGACTCATGATTTAGACACACAAACACTTAATGTGGCCATAAACAAGATTTAGATACACATCTGACATGATGTGTGGCTATTATAAAGCCATATAGTCACACATGATCGTGCTAAAAATAAATGTGACTATATACTTTACCTTTTGGCCCCGTTAAACTTTAGACACACATAATAAGTTGCGCGACCATATGTACGATTTTGGCTACACTTAACACATGTGTGACAATTTCAATTCTATGATTTAGACACATAAACAATTACTTCATGTGACCATATGTAGACTCATGATTTAGACACACAAACACTTAATGTGGCCATAAACAACATTTAGATACACATGTGTCATGATGTGTGGCTATTATAAAGCCATATAGTCACACATGATCGTGCTAGAAATAAATGTGACTATATACTTTACCTTTTGGCCCCGTTAAACATAAGACACACATAATAAGTTGCACGACCATATGTACGATTTTGGCTACACTTAACACATGTGTGACAATTTCGATTCTATGATTTAGACACATAAACAATTAGTTCAAGTGACCATATGTAGACTCATGATTTAGAAACACAAACACTTTATGTGACAATAAAAAACTTTAGATATACATCTTATATGATATGTGGCTATTATAAAGTCATATAGTCACACATGATCGTGCTAGAAATAAATGTTACTATATACTTTACCTTTTGACCCCGTTAAACTTTAGACACACATAATAAGTTGCGTTACCATATGTACGATTTTGGGTACATTAACACATGTGTGACAATTTCGATTCTATGATTTAGACACATAAACAATTAATTCATGTGACCATATGTAGACTCATGATTTAGACACACAAACACTTAATGTGGCCATAAACAACATTTAGATACACATGTGTCATGATGTGTGGCTATTATAAAGCCATATAGTCACACATGATCGTGCTAGAAATAAATGTGACTATATACTATACCTTTTGGTCCCGTTAAACTTTAGACACACATAATAAGTTGCGTGACCATATGTACGATTTTGGCTACACTTAACACATGTGTGACAATTTCGATTCTATGATTTAGACACATAAACAATTATTTCAAGTGACCATATGTAAACTCATGATTTAGACACACAAACACTTAATGTGACCATAAAAAACATTTAGATATACATCTTTCATGATGTGTGGCTATTATAAAGCCATATAGTCACACATGATCGTGCTAGAAATAAATGTGACTATATACTTTACCTTTTGACCCCGTTAAACTTTAGACACACATAATAAGTTGCGTTACCATATGTACGATTTTGGCTACACTTAACACATGTGTGACAATTTCGATTCTATGATTTAGACACATAAACAATTAGTTCAAGTGACCATATGTAGACTCATGATTTAGAAACACAAACACTTTATGTGACAATAAAAAACTTTAGATATACATCTTATATGATATGTGGCTATTATAAAGTCATATAGTCACACATGATCGTGCTAGAAATAAATGTGACTATATACTTTACCTTTTGGCCCCGTTAAACTTTAGACACACATAATAAGTTGCGCGACCATATGTACGATTTTGGCTACACTTAACAAATGTGTGACAATTTCGATTCTATGATTTAGACACATAAACAATTACTTCGTGTGACCATATGTAGACTCATGATTTAGACACACAAACACTTAATGTGGCCATAAACAAGATTTAGATACACATCTGACATGATGTGTGGCTATTATAAAGCCATATAGTCACACATGATCGTGCTAGAAATAAATGTGACTATATACTTTACGTTTTGACCCCGTTAAACTTTAGACACACATAATAAGTTGCGTGACCATATGTACGATTTTGGCTACACTTAACACATGTGTGACAATTTCGATTCTATGATTTAGACACATAAACAATTACTTCATGTGACCATATGTAGACTCATGATTTAGACACACAAACACTTAATGTGCCCATAAACAACATTTAGATACACATGTGTCATGATATGTGGCTATTATAAAGCCATATAGTCACACATGATCGTGCTAGAAATAAATGTGACTATATACTTTACCTTTTGGCCCCGTTAAACATAAGACACACATAATAAGTTGCACGACCATATGTACGATTTTGGCTACACTTAACACATGTGTGACAATTTCGATTCTATGATTTAGACACATAAACAATTAGTTCAAGTGACCATATGTAGACTCATGATTTAGACACACAAACACTTAATGTGGCCATAAACAAGATTTAGATACACATCTGACATGATGTGTGGCTATTATAAAGCCATATAGTCACACATGATCGTGCTAGAAATAAATGTGACTATATACTTTACGTTTTGACCCCGTTAAACTTTAGACACACATAATAAGTTGCGCGACCATATGTACGATTTTGGCTACACTTAACAAATGTGTGACAATTTCGATTCTATGATTTAGACACATAAACAATTACTTCGTGTGACCATATGTAGACTCATGATTTAGACACACAAACACTTAATGTGGCCATAAACAAGATTTAGATACACATCTGACATGATGTGTGGCTATTATAAAGCCATATAGTCACACATGATCGTGCTAGAAATAAATGTGACTATATACTTTACGTTTTGACCCCGTTAAACTTTAGACACACATAATAAGTTGCGTGACCATATGTACGATTTTGGCTACACTTAACACATGTGTGACAATTTCGATTCTATGATTTAGACACATAAACAATTACTTCATGTGACCATATGTAGACTCATGATTTAGACACACAAACACTTAATGTGGCCATAAACAACATTTAGATACACATGTGTCATGATGTGTGGCTATTATAAAGCCATATAGTCACACATGATCGTGCTAGAAATAAATGTGACTATATACTTTACCTTTTGGCCCCGTTAAACATAAGACACACATAATAAGTTGCACGACCATATGTACGATTTTGGCTACACTTAACACATGTGTGACAATTTCGATTCTATGATTTAGACACATAAACAATTAGTTCAAGTGACCATATGTAGACTCATGATTTAGACACACAAACACTTAATGTGGCCATAAACAAGATTTAGATACACATCTGACATGATGTGTGGCTATTATAAAGCCATATAGTCACACATGATCGTGCTAGAAATAAATGTGACTATATACTTTACGTTTTGACCCCGTTAAACTTTAGACACACATAATAAGTTGCGTGACCATATGTACGATTTTGGCTACACTTAACACATGTGTGACAATTTCGATTCTATGATTTAGACACATAAACAATTACTTCGTGTGACCATATGTAGACTCATGATTTAGACACAGAAACACTTAATGTGGCCATAAACAAGATTTAGATACACATCTGACATGATGTGTGGCTATTATAAAGCCATATAGTCACACATGATCGTGCTAGAAATAAATGTGACTATATACTTTACGTTTTGACCCCGTTAAACTTTAGACACACATAATAAGTTGCGTGACCATATGTACGATTTTGGCTACACTTAACACATGTGTGACAATTTCGATTCTATGATTTAGACACATAAACAATTACTTCATGTGACCATATGTAGACTCATGATTTAGACACACAAACACTTAATGTGGCCATAAACAACATTTAGATACACATGTGTCATGATGTGTGGCTATTATAAAGCCATATAGTCACACATGATCGTGCTAGAAATAAATGTGACTATATACTTTACCTTTTGGCCCCGTTAAACTTTAGACACACATAATAAGTTGCGCGACCATATGTACGATTTTGGCTACACTTAACAAATGTGTGACAATTTCGATTCTATGATTTAGACACATAAACAATTACTTCGTGTGACCATATGTAGACTCATGATTTAGACACACAAACACTTAATGTGGCCATAAACAAGATTTAGATACACATCTGACATGATGTGTGGCTATTATAAAGCCATATAGTCACACATGATCGTGCTAGAAATAAATGTGACTATATACTATACCTTTTGGTCCCGTTAAACTTTAGACACACATAATAAGTTGCGTGACCATATGTACGATTTTGGCTACACTTAACACATGTGTGACAATTTCGATTCTATGATTTAGACACATAAATAATTATTTCAAGTGACCATATGTAAACTCATGATTTAGACACACAAACACTTAATGTGACCATAAAAAACATTTAGATATACATCTTTCATGATGTGTGGCTATTATAAAGCCATATAGTCACACATGATCGTGCTAGAAATAAATGTGACTATATACTTTACCTTTTGACCCCGTTAAACTTTAGACACACATAATAAGTTGCGTTACCATATGTACGATTTTGGCTACACTTAACACATGTGTGACAATTTCGATTCTATGATTTAGACACATAAACAATTAGTTCAAGTGACCATATGTAGACTCATGATTTAGAAACACAAACACTTTATGTGACAATAAAAAACTTTAGAAATACATCTTATATGATATGTGGCTATTATAAAGTCATATAGTCACACATGATCGTGCTAGAAATAAATGTGACTATATACTTTACCTTTTGGCCCCGTTAAACTTTAGACACACATAATAAGTTGCGCGACCATATGTACGATTTTGGCTACACTTAACAAATGTGTGACAATTTCGATTCTATGATTTAGACACATAAACAATTACTTCGTGTGACCATATGTAGACTCATGATTTAGACACACAAACACTTAATGTGGCCATAAACAAGATTTAGATACACATCTGACATGATGTGTGGCTATTATAAAGCCATATAGTCACACATGATCGTGCTAGAAATAAATGTGACTATATACTTTACGTTTTGACCCCGTTAAACTTTAGACACACATAATAAGTTGCGTGACCATATGTACGATTTTGGCTACACTTAACACATGTGTGACAATTTCGATTCTATGATTTAGACACATAAACAATTACTTCATGTGACCATATGTAGACTCATGATTTAGACACACAAACACTTAATGTGGCCATAAACAACATTTAGATACACATGTGTCATGATGTGTGGCTATTATAAAGCCATATAGTCACACATGATCGTGCTAGAAATAAATGTGACTATATACTTTACCTTTTGGCCCCGTTAAACATAAGACACACATAATAAGTTGCACGACCATATGTACGATTTTGGCTACACTTAACACATGTGTGACAATTTCGATTCTATGATTTAGACACATAAACAATTAGTTCAAGTGACCATATGTAGACTCATGATATAGAAACACAAACACTTTATGTGACAATAAAAAACTTTAGATATACATCTTATATGATATGTGGCTATTATAAAGTCATATAGTCACACATGATCGTGCTAGAAATAAATGTTACTATATACTTTACCTTTTGACCCCGTTAAACTTTAGACACACATAATAAGTTGCGTTACCATATGTACGATTTTGGGTACACTTAACACATGTGTGACAATTTCGATTCTATGATTTAGACACATAAACAATTAATTCATGTGACCATATGTAGATTCATGATTTAGACACACAAACACTTAATGTGGCCATAAACAACATTTAGATACACATGTGTCATGATGTGTGGCTATTATAAAGCCATATAGTCACACATGATTGTGCTAGAAATAAATGTGACTATATACTATACCTTTTGGTCCCGTTAAACTTTAGACACACATAATAAGTTGCGTGACCATATGTACGATTTTGGCTACACTTAACACATGTGTGACAATTTCGATTCTATGATTTAGACACATAAACAATTATTTCAAGTGACCATATGTAAACTCATGATTTAGACACACAAACACTTAATGTGACCATAAAAAACATTTAGATATACATCTTTCATGATGTGTGGCTATTATAAAGCCATATAGTCACACATGATCGTGCTAGAAATAAATGTGACTATATACTTTACCTTTTGACCCCGTTAAACTTTAGACACACATAATAAGTTGCGTGACCATATGTACGATTTTGGCTACACTTAACACATGTGTGACAATTTCGATTCTATGATTTAGACACATAAACAATTAGTTCAAGTGACCATATGTAAACTCATGATTTAGACACACAAACACTTAATGTGACCATAAAAAACATTTAGATATACATCTTTCATGATGTGTGGCTATTATAAAGCCATATAGTCACACATGATCGTGCTAGAAATAAATGTGACTATATACTTTACCTTTTGACCCCGTTAAACTTTAGACACACATAATAAGTTGCGTTACCATATGTACGATTTTGGCTACACTTAACACATGTGTGACAATTTCGATTCTATGATTTAGACACATAAACAATTAGTTCAAGTGACCATATGTAGACTCATGATTTAGAAACACAAACACTTTATGTGACAATAAAAAACTTTAGAAATACATCTTATATGATATGTGGCTATTATAAAGTCATATAGTCACACATGATCGTGCTAGAAATAAATGTGACTATATACTTTACCTTTTGGCCCCGTTAAACTTTAGACACACATAATAAGTTACGCGACCATATGTACGATTTTGGCTACACTTAACAAATGTGTGACAATTTCGATTCTATGATTTAGACACATAAACAATTACTTCGTGTGACCATATGTAGACTCATGATTTAGACACACAAACACTTAATGTGGCCATAAACAAGATTTAGATACACATCTGACATGATGTGTGGCTATTATAAAGCCATATAGTCACACATGATCGTGCTAGAAATAAATGTGACTATATACTTTACGTTTTGACCCCGTTAAACTTTAGACACACATAATAAGTTGCGTGACCATATGTACGATTTTGGCTACACTTAACACATGGGTGACAATTTCGATTCTATGATTTAGACACATAAACAATTACTTCATGTGACCATATGTAGACTCATGATTTAGACACACAAACACTTAATGTGGCCATAAACAACATTTAGATACACATGTGTCATGATGTGTGGCTATTATAAAGCCATATAGTCACACATGATCGTGCTAGAAATAAATGTGACTATATACTTTACCTTTTGGCCCCGTTAAACATAAGACACACATAATAAGTTGCACGACCATATGTACGATTTTGGCTACACTTAACACATGTGTGACAATTTCGATTCTATGATTTAGACACATAAACAATTAGTTCAAGTGACCATATGTAGACTCATGATATAGAAACACAAACACTTTATGTGACAATAAAAAACTTTAGATATACATCTTATATGATATGTGGCTATTATAAAGTCATATAGTCACACATGATCGTGCTAGAAATAAATGTTACTATATACTTTACCTTTTGACCCCGTTAAACTTTAGACACACATAATAAGTTGCGTTACCATATGTAAGATTTTGGGTACACTTAACACATGTGTGACAATTTCGATTCTATGATTTAGACACATAAACAATTAATTCATGTGACCATATGTAGACTCATGATTTAGACACACAAACACTTAATGTGGCCATAAACAACATTTAGATACACATGTGTCATGATGTGTGGCTATTATAAAGCCATATAGTCACACATGATTGTGCTAGAAATAAATGTGACTATATACTATACCTTTTGGTCCCGTTAAACTTTAGACACACATA
Organism: Pulicaria dysenterica; assembly: GCA_947179395.2. NCBI lineage: Eukaryota > Viridiplantae > Streptophyta > Magnoliopsida > Asterales > Asteraceae > Pulicaria > Pulicaria dysenterica. The sequence goes on from OX359292.1 coordinate 36,184,260, forward strand.
ATAAGTTGCGTGACCATATGTACGATTTTGGCTACACTTAACACATGTGTGACAATTTCGATTCTATGATTTAGACACATAAACAATTATTTCAAGTGACCATATGTAAACTCATGATTTAGACACACAAACACTTAATGTGACCATAAAAAACATTTAGATATACATCTTTCATGATGTGTGGCTATTATAAAGCCATATAGTCACACATGATCGTGCTAGAAATAAATGTGACTATATACTTTACCTTTTGACCCCGTTAAACTTTAGACACACATAATAAGTTGCGTGACCATATGTACGATTTTGGCTACACTTAACACATGTGTGACAATTTCGATTCTATGATTTAGACACATAAACAATTACTTCGTGTGACCATATGTAGACTCATGATTTAGACACACAAACACTTAATGTGGCCATAAACAAGATTTAGATACACATCTGACATGATGTGTGGCTATTATAAAGCCATATAGTCACACATGATCGTGCTAGAAATAAATGTGACTATATACTTTACGTTTTGACCCCGTTAAACTTTAGACACACATAATAAGTTGCGTGACCATATGTACGATTTTGGCTACACTTAACACATGTGTGACAATTTCGATTCTATGATTTAGACACATAAACAATTACTTCATGTGACCATATGTAGACTCATGATTTAGACACACAAACACTTAATGTGGCCATAAACAACATTTAGATACACATGTGTCATGATGTGTGGCTATTATAAAGCCATATAGTCACACATGATCGTGCTAGAAATAAATGTGACTATATACTTTACCTTTTGGCCCCGTTAAACATAAGACACACATAATAAGTTGCACGACCATATGTACGATTTTGGCTACACTTAACACATGTGTGACAATTTCGATTCTATGATTTAGACACATAAACAATTAGTTCAAGTGACCATATGTAGACTCATGATATAGAAACACAAACACTTTATGTGACAATAAAAAACTTTAGATATACATCTTATATGATATGTGGCTATTATAAAGTCATATAGTCACACATGATCGTGCTAGAAATAAATGTTACTATATACTTTACCTTTTGACCCCGTTAAACTTTAGACACACATAATAAGTTGCGTTACCATATGTAAGATTTTGGGTACACTTAACATATGTGTGACAATTTCGATTCTATGATTTAGACACATAAACAATTAATTCATGTGACCATATGTAGACTCATGATTTAGACACACAAACACTTAATGTGGCCATAAACAACATTTAGATACACATGTGTCATGATGTGTGGCTATTATAAAGCCATATAGTCACACATGATTGTGCTAGAAATAAATGTGACTATATACTATACCTTTTGGTCCCGTTAAACTTTAGACACACATAATAAGTTGCGTGACCATATGTACGATTTTGGCTACACTTAACACATGTGTGACAATTTCGATTCTATGATTTAGACACATAAACAATTATTTCAAGTGACCATATGTAAACTCATGATTTAGACACACAAACACTTAATGTGACCATAAAAAACATTTAGATATACATCTTTCATGATGTGTGGCTATTATAAAGCCATATAGTCACACATGATCGTGCTAGAAATAAATGTGACTATATACTTTACCTTTTGACCCCGTTAAACTTTAGACACACATAATAAATTGCGTGACCATATGTACGATTTTGGCTACACTTAACACATGTGTGACAATTTCGATTCTATGATTTAGACACATAAACAATTAGTTCAAGTGACCATATGTAGACTCATGATTTAGAAACACAAACACTTTATGTGACAATAAAAAACTTTAGAAATACATCTTATATGATATGTGGCTATTATAAAGTCATATAGTCACACATGATCGTGCTAGAAATAAATGTGACTATATACTTTACCTTTTAGCCCCGTTAAACTTTAGACACACATAATAAGTTGCGCGACCATATGTACGATTTTGGCTACACTTAACAAATGTGTGACAATTTCGATTCTATGATTTAGACACATAAACAATTACTTCGTGTGACCATATGTAGACTCATGATTTAGACACACAAACACTTAATGTGGCCATAAACAAGATTTAGATACGCATCTGACATGATGTGTGGCTATTATAAAGCCATATAGTCACACATGATCGTGCTACAAATAAATGTGACTATATACTTTACCTTTTGGCCCCGTTAAACTTTAGACACACATAATAAGTTGCGCGACCATATGTACGATTTTGGCTACACTTAACACATGTGTGACAATTTCAATTCTATGATTTAGACACATAAAAAATTACTTCATGTGACCATATGTAGACTCATGATTTAGACACACAAACACTTAATGTGGCCATAAACAACATTTAGATACACATGTGTCATGATGTGTGGCTATTATAATGCCATATAGTCACACATGATCGTGCTAGAAATAAATGTGACTATATACTTTACCTTTTGGCCCCGTTAAACATAAGACACACATAATAAGTTGCGCGACCATATGTACGATTTTGGCTACACTTAACACATGTGTGACAATTTCAATTCTATGATTTAGACACATAAACAATTACTTCATGTGACCATATGTAGACTCATGATTTAGACACACAAACACTTAATGTGGCCATAAACAACATTTACATACACATGTGTCATGATATGTGGCTATTATAAAGCCATATAGTCACACATGATCGTGCTAGAAATAAATGTGACTATATACTATACCTTTTGGTCCCGTTAAACTTTAGACACACATAATAAGTTGCGTGACCATATGTACGATTTTGCCTACACTTAACACATGTCTGACAATTTCGATTCTATGATTTAGACACATAAACAATTAGTTCAAGTGACCATATGTAAACTCATGATTTAGACACACAAACACTTAATGTGACCATAAAAAACATTTAGATATACATCTTTCATGATGTGTGGCTATTATAAAGCCATATAGTCACACATGATCGTGCTAGAAATAAATGTGACTATATACTTTACCTTTTGACCCCGTTAAACTTTAGACACACATAATAAGTTGCGTTACCATATGTACGATTTTGGGTACACTTAACACATGTGTGACAATTTCGATTCTATGATTTAGACACATAAACAATTACTTCAGGTGACCATATGTAGACTCATGATTTAGACACACAAACACTTAATGTGGCCATAAACAACATTTAGATACACATCTGTCATGATGTGTGGCTATTATAAAGCCATATAGTCACACATGATCGTGCTAGAAATAAATGTGACTATATACTTTACCTTTTGGCCCCGTTAAACTTTAGACACACATAATAAGTTGCGCGACCATATGTACGATTTTGCTACACTTAACACATGTGTGACAATTTCGATTCTATGATTTAGACACATAAACAATTACTTCATGTGACCATATGTAGAATCATGATTTAGACACACAAACACTTAATGTGGCCATAAATAACATTTAGATACACATGTGTCATGATGTGTGGCTATTATAAAGCCATATAGTCACACATGATCGTGCTAGAAATAAATGTGACTATATACTATACCTTTTGGTCCCGTTAAACTTTAGACACACATAATAAGTTGCGTGACCATATGTACGATTTTGGCTACACTTAACACATGTGTGACAATTTCGATTCTATGATTTAGACACATAAACAATTAGTTCAAGTGACCATATGTAGACTCATGATTTAGAAACACAAACACTTTATGTGACAATAAAAAACTTTAGAAATACATCTTATATGATATGTGGCTATTGTAAAGTCATATAGTCACACATGATCGTGCTAGAAATAAATGTGACTATATACTTTACCTTTTAGCCCCGTTAAACTTTAGACACACATAATAAGTTGCGCGACCATATGTACGATTTTGGCTACACTTAACAAATGTGTGACAATTTCGATTCTATGATTTAGACACATAAACAATTACTTCGTGTGACCATATGTAGACTCATGATTTAGACACACAAACACTTAATGTGGCCATAAACAAGATTTAGATACACATCTGACATGATGTGTGGCTATTATAAAGCCATATAGTCACACATGATCGTGCTACAAATAAATGTGACTATATACTTTACCTTTTGGCCCCGTTAAACTTTAGACACACATAATAAGTTGCGCGACCATATGTACGATTTTGGCTACACTTAACACATGTGTGACAATTTCAATTCTATGATTTAGACACATAAACAATTACTTCATGTGACCATATGTAGACTCATGATTTAGACACACAAACACTTAATGTGGCCATAAACAACATTTAGATACACATGTGTCATGATGTGTGGCTATTATAATGCCATATAGTCACACATGATCGTGCTAGAAATAAATGTGACTATATACTTTACCTTTTGGCCCCGTTAAACATAAGACACACATAATAAGTTGCGCGACCATATGTACGATTTTGGCTACACTTAACACATGTGTGACAATTTCAATTCTATGATTTAGACACATAAACAATTACTTCATGTGACCATATGTAGACTCATGATTTAGACACACAAACACTTAATGTGGCCATAAACAACATTTACATACACATGTGTCATGATATGTGGCTATTATAAAGCCATATAGTCACACATGATCGTGCTAGAAATAAATGTGACTATATACTATACCTTTTGGTCCCGTTAAACTTTAGACACACATAATAAGTTGCGTGACCATATGTACGATTTTGCCTACACTTAACACATGTCTGACAATTTCGATTCTATGATTTAGACACATAAACAATTAGTTCAAGTGACCATATGTAAACTCATGATTTAGACACACAAACACTTAATGTGACCATAAAAAACATTTAGATATACATCTTTCATGATGTGTGGCTATTATAAAGCCATATAGTCACACATGATCGTGCTAGAAATAAATGTGACTATATACTTTACCTTTTGACCCCGTTAAACTTTAGACACACATAATAAGTTGCGTTACCATATGTACGATTTTGGGTACACTTAACACATGTGTGACAATTTCGATTCTATGATTTAGACACATAAACAATTACTTCAGGTGACCATATGTAGACTCATGATTTAGACACACAAACACTTAATGTGGCCATAAACAACATTTAGATACACATCTGTCATGATGTGTGGCTATTATAAAGCCATATAGTCACACATGATCGTGCTAGAAATAAATGTGACTATATACTTTACCTTTTGGCCCCGTTAAACTTTAGACACACATAATAAGTTGCGCGACCATATGTACGATTTTGCTACACTTAACACATGTGTGACAATTTCGATTCTATGATTTAGACACATAAACAATTACTTCATGTGACCATATGTAGAATCATGATTTAGACACACAAACACTTAATGTGGCCATAAATAACATTTAGATACACATGTGTCATGATGTGTGGCTATTATAAAGCCATATAGTCACACATGATCGTGCTAGAAATAAATGTGACTATATACTATACCTTTTGGTCCCGTTAAACTTTAGACACACATAATAAGTTGCGTGACCATATGTACGATTTTGCCTACACTTAACACATGTCTGACAATTTCGATTCTATGATTTAGACACATAAACAATTAGTTCAAGTGACCATATGTAAACTCATGATTTAGACACACAAACACTTAATGTGACCATAAAAAACATTTAGATATACATCTTTCATGATGTGTGGCTATTATAAAGCCATATAGTCACACATGATCGTGCTAGAAATAAATGTGACTATATACTTTACCTTTTGACCCCGTTAAACTTTAGACACACATAATAAGTTGCGTGACCATATGTACGATTTTGCCTACACTTAACACATGTCTGACAATTTCGATTCTATGATTTAGACACATAAACAATTACTTCAAATGACCATATGTAAACTCATGATTTAGACACACAAACACTTAATGTGACCATAAAAAACATTTAGATATACATCTTTCATGATGTGTGGCTATTATAAAGCCATATAGTCACACATGATCGTGCTAGAAATAAATGTGACTATATACTTTACCTTTTGGCCCCGTTAAACTTTAGACACACATAATAAGTTGCGCGACCATATGTACGATTTTGGCTACACTTAACACATGTGTGACAATTTCGATTCTATGATTTAGACACATAAACAATTACTTCATGTGACCATATGTAGACTCATGATTTAGACACACAAACACTTAATGTGGCCATAAATAACATTTAGATACACATGTGTCATGATGTGTGGCTATTATAAAGCCATATAGTCACACATGATCGTGCTAGAAATAAATGTGACTATATACTATACCTTTTGGTCCGGTTAAACTTTAGACACACATAATAAGTTGCGTGACCATATGTACGATTTTGCCTACACTTAACACATGTCTGACAATTTCGATTCTATGATTTAGACACATAAACAATTAGTTCAAGTGACCATATGTAAACTCATGATTTAGACACACAAACACTTAATGTGACCATAAAAACCATTTAGATATACATCTTTCATGATGTGTGGCTAATATAAAGCCATATAGTCACACATGATCGTGCTAGAAATAAATGTGACTATATACTTTACCTTTTGACCCCGTTAAACTTTAGACACACATAATAAGTTGCGTTACCATATGTACGATTTTGGGTACACTTAACACATGTGTCATAATTTCGATTCTATGATTTAGACACATAAACAATTACTTCAGGTGACCATATGTAGACTCATGATTTAGACACACAAACACTTAATGTGGCCATAAACAACATTTAGATACACATCTGTCATGATGTGTGGCTATTATAAAGCCATATAGTCACACATGATCGTGCTAGAAATAAATGTGACTATATACTTTACCTTTTGGCCCCGTTAAACTTTAGACACACATAATAAGTTGCGCGACCATATGTACGATTTTGGCAACACTTAACACATGTGTGACAATTTCGATTCTATGATTTAGACACATAAACAATTACTTCATGTGACCATATGTGGACTCATGATTTAGACACACAAACACTTAATGTGGCCATAAACAACATTTATATACACATGTGTCATGATGTGTGGCTATTATAAAGCCATATAGTCACACATGATCGTGCTAGAAATAAATGTGACTATATACTATACCTTTTGGTCCCGTTAAACTTTAGACATACATAATAAGTTGCGTGACCATATGTACGATTTTGCCTACACTTAACACATGTCTGACAATTTCGATTCTATGATTTAGACACATAAACAATTATTTCAAGTGACCATATGTAAACTCATGATTTAGACACACAAACACTTAATGTGACCATAAAAAACATTTAGATATACATCTTTCATGATGTGTGGCTATTATAAAGCCATATAGTCACACATGATCGTGCTAGAAATAAATGTGACTATATACTTTACCTTTTGACCCCGTTAAACTTTAGACACACATAATAAGTTGCGTGACCATATGTACGATTTTGGCTACACTTAACACATGTGTGACAATTTCGATTCTATGATTTAGACACATAAACAATTAGTTCAAGTGACCATATGTAGACTCATGATTTAGAAACACAAACACTTTATGTGACAATAAAAAACTTTAGAAATACATCGTATATGATATGTGGCTATTATAAAGTCATATAGTCACACATGATCGTGCTAGAAATAAATGTGACTATATACTTTACCTTTTGGCCCCGTTAAACTTTAGACACACATAATAAGTTGCGCGACCATATGTACGATTTTGGCTACACTTAACAAATGTGTGACAATTTCGATTCTATGATTTAGACACATAAACAATTACTTCGTGTGACCATATGTAGACTCATGATTTAGACACACAAACACTTAATGTGGCCATAAACAAGATTTAGATACACAACTGACATGATGTGTGGCTATTATAAAGCCATATAGTCACACATGATCGTGCTACAAATAAATGTGACTATATACTTTACCTTTTGGCCCCGTTAAACTTTAGACACAAATAATAAGTTGCGCGACCATATGTACGATTTTGGCTACACTTAACACATGTGTGACAATTTCAATTCTATGATTTAGACACATAAACAATTACTTCATGTGACCATATGTAGACTCATGATTTAGACACACAAACACTTAATGTGGCCATAAACAACATTTAGATACACATGTGTCATGATGTGTGGCTATTATAAAGCCATATAGTCACACATGATCGTGCTAAAAATAAATGTGACTATATACTTTACCTTTTGACCCCGTTAAACTTTAGACACACATAATAAGTTGCGTTACCATATGTACGATTTTGGGTACACTTAACACATGTGTGACAATTTCGATTCTATGATTTAGACACATAAACAATTACTTCAGGTGACCATATGTAGACTCATGATTTAGACACACAAACACTTAATGTGGCCATAAACAAGATTTAGATACACATCTGACATGATGTGTGGCTATTATAAAGCCATATAGTCACACATGATCGTGCTAAAAATAAATGTGACTATATACTTTACCTTTTGGCCCCGTTAAACTTTAGACACACATAATAAGTTGCGCGACCATATGTACGATTTTGGCTACACTTAACACATGTGTGACAATTTCGATTCTATGATTTAGACACATAAACAATTACTTCATGTGACCATATGTAGACTCATGATTTAGACATACAAACACTAAATGTGGCCATAAATAACATTTAGATACACATGTGTCATGATGTGTGGCTATTATAAAGCCATATAGTCACACATGATCGTGCTAGAAATAAATGTGACTATATACTATACCTTTTGGTCCCGTTAAACTTTAGACACACATAATAAGTTGCGTGACCATATGTACGATTTTGCCTACACTTAACACATGTCTGACAATTTCGATTCTATGATTTAGACACATAAACAATTAGTTCAAGTGACCATATGTAAACTCATGATTTAGACACACAAACACTTAATGTGACCATAAAAAACATTTAGATATACATCTTTCATGATGTGTGGCTATTATAAAGCCATATAGTCACACATGATCGTGCTAGAAATAAATGTGACTATATACTTTACCTTTTGACCCCGTTAAACTTTAGACACACATAATAAGTTGTGTGACCATATGTACGATTTTGGCTACACTTAACACATGTGTGACAATTTCGATTCTATGATTTAGACACATAAACAATTAGTTCAAGTGACCATATGTAGACTCATGATTTAGAAACACAAACACTTTATGTGACAATAAAAAACTTTAGAAATACATCTTATATGATATGTGGCTATTATAAAGTCATATAGTCACACATGATCGTGCTAGAAATAAATGTGACTATATACTTTACCTTTTGGCCCCGTTAAACTTTAGACACACATAATAAGTTGCGCGACCATATGTACGATTTTGGCTACACCTAACACATGTGTGACAATTTCGATTCTATGATTTAGACACATAAACAATTACTTCATGTGACCATATGTAGACTCATGATTTAGACACACAAACACTAACTGTGGCCATAAATAACATTTAGATACACATGTGTCATGATGTGTGGCTATTATAAAGCCATATAGTCACACATGATCGTGCTAGAAATAAATGTGACTATATACTATACCTTTTGGTCCCGTTAAACTTTAGACACACATAATAAGTTGCGTGACCATATGTACGATTTTGCCTACACTTAACACATGTCTGACAATTTCGATTCTATGATTTAGACACATAAACAATTAGTTCAAGTGACCATATGTAAACTCATGATTTAGACACACAAACACTTAATGTGACCATAAAAAACATTTAGATATACATCTTTCATGATGTGTGGCTATTATAAAGCCATATAGTCACACATGATCGTGCTAGAAATAAATGTGACTATATACTATACATTTTGGTCCCGTTAAACTTTAGACACACATAATAAGTTGCGTGACCATATGTACGATTTTGCCTACACTTAACACATGTCTGACAATTTCGATTCTATGATTTAGACACATAAACAATTAGTTCAAGTGACCATATGTAAACTCATGATTTAGACACACAAACACTTAATGTGACCATAAAAAACATTTAGATATACATCTTTCATGATGTGTGGCTATTATAAAGCCATATAGTCACACATGATCGTGCTAGAAATAAATGTGACTATATACTTTACCTTTTGACCCCGTTAAACTTTAGACACACATAATAAGTTGTGTGACCATATGTACGATTTTGGCTACACTTAACACATGTGTGACAATTTCGATTCTATGATTTAGACACATAAACAATTAGTTCAAGTGACCATATGTAGACTCATGATTTAGAAACACAAACACTTTATGTGACAATAAAAAACTTTAGAAATACATCTTATATGATATGTGGCTATTATAAAGTCATATAGTCACACATGATCGTGCTAGAAATAAATGTGACTATATACTTTACCTTTTGGCCCCGTTAAACTTTAGACACACATAATAAGTTGCGCGACCATATGTACGATTTTGGCTACACTTAACACATGTGTGACAATTTCGATTCTATGATTTAGACACATAAACAATTACTTCATGTGACCATATGTAGACTCATGATTTAGACACACAAACACTAACTGTGGCCATAAATAACATTTAGATACACATGTGTCATGATGTGTGGCTATTATAAAGCCATATAGTCACACATGATCGTGCTAGAAATAAATGTGACTATATATTATACCTTTTGGTCCCGTTAAACTTTAGACACACATAATAAGTTGCGTGACCATATGTACGATTTTGCCTACACTTAACACATGTCTGACAATTTCGATTCTATGATTTAGACACATAAACAATTAGTTCAAGTGACCATATGTAAACTCATGATTTAGACACACAAACACTTAATGTGACCATAAAAAACATTTAGATATACATCTTTCATGATGTGTGGCTATTATAAAGCCATATAGTCACACATGATCGTGCTAGAAATAAATGTGACTATATACTTTACCTTTTGACCCCGTTAAACTTTAGACACACATAATAAGTTGTGTGACCATATGTACGATTTTGGCTACACTTAACACATGTGTGACAATTTCGATTCTATGATTTAGACACATAAACAATTAGTTCAAGTGACCATATGTAGACTTATGATTTAGAAACACAAACACTTTATGTGACAATAAAAAACTTTAGAAATACATCTTATATGATATGTGGCTATTATAAAGTCATATAGTCACACATGATCGTGCTAGAAATAAATGTGACTATATACTTTACCTTTTGGCCCCGTTAAACTTTAGACAACATAATAAGTTGCGCGACCATATGTACGATTTTGGCTACACTTAACACATGTGTGACAATTTCGATTCTATGATTTAGACACATAAACAATTACTTCATGTGACCATATGTAGACTCATGATTTAGACACACAAACACTTAATGTGGCCATAAATAACATTTAGATACACATGTGTCATGATGTGTGGCTATTATAAAGCCATATAGTCACACATGATCGTGCTAGAAATAAATGTGACTATATACTATACCTTTTGGTCCCGTTAAACTTTAGACACACATAATAAGTTGCGTGACCATATGTACGACTTTGGCTACACTTAACACATGTGTGACAATTTCGATTCTATGATTTAGACACATAAACAATTAGTTCAAGTGACCATATGTAAACTCATGATTTAGACACACAAACACTTAATGTGACCATAAAAAACATTTAGATATACATCTTTCATGATGTGTGGCTATTATAAAGCCATATAGTCACACATGATCGTGCTAGAAATAAATGTGACTATATACTTTACCTTTTGACCCGGTTAAACTTTAGACACACATAATAAGTTGTGTGACCATATGTACGATTTTGGCTACACTTAACACATGTGTGACAATTTCAATTCTATGATTTAGACACATAAACAATTAGTTCAAGTGACCATATGTAGACTCATGATTTAGAAACACAAACACTTTATGTGACAATAAAAAACTTTAGAAATACATCTTATATGATATGTGGCTATTATAAAGTCATATAGTCACACATGATCGTGCTAGAAATAAATGTGACTATATACTTTACCTTTTGGCCCCGTTAAACTTTAGACACACATAATAAGTTGCGCGACCATATGTACGATTTTGGCTACACTTAACACATGTGTGACAATTTCGATTCTATGATTTAGACACATAAACAATTACTTCATGTGACCATATGTAGACTCATGATTTAGACACACAAACACTTAATGTGGCCATAAACAACATTTATATACACATGTGTCATGATGTGTGGCTATTATAAAGCCATATAGTCACACATGATCGTGCTAGAAATAAATGTGACTATATACTATACCTTTTGGTCCCGTTAAACTTTAGACACACATAATAAGTTGCGTGACCATATGTACGATTTTGTCTACACTTAACACATGTCTGACAATTTCGATTCTATGATTTAGACACATAAACAATTAGTTCAAGTGACCATATGTAAACTCATGATTTAGACACACAAACACTTAATGTGACCATAAAAAACATTTAGATATACATCTTTCATGATGTGTGGCTATTATAAAGCCATATAGTCACACATGATCGTGCTAGAAATAAATGTGACTATATACTTTACCTTTTGACCCCGTTAAACTTTAGACACACATAATAAGTTGCACGACCATATGTACGATTTTGGCTACACTTAACACATGTGTGACAATTTCGATTCTATGATTTAGACACATAAACAATTAGTTCAAGTGACCATATGTAAACTCATGATTTAGACACACAAACACTTAATGTGACCATAAAAAACATTTAGATATACATCTTTCATGATGTGTGGCTATTATAAAGCCATATAGTCACACATGATCGTGCTAGAAATAAATGTGACTATATACTATACCTTTTGGTCCCGTTAAACTTTAGACACACATAATAAGTTGCGCGACCATATGTACGATTTTGGCTACACTTAACACATGTGTGACAATTTCAATTCTATGATTTAGACACATAAACAATTACTTCATGTGACCATATGTAGACTCATGATTTAGAGACACAAACACTTAATGTGGCCATAAACAACATTTAGATACACATGTGTCATGATGTGTGGCTATTATAAAGCCATATAGTCACACATGATCGTGCTAGAAATAAATGTGACTATATACTTTACCTTTTGGCACCGTTAAACATAAGACACACATAATAAGTTGCACGACCATATGTACGATTTTGGCTACACTTAACACATGTGTGACAATTTCGATTCTATGATTTAGACACATAAACAATTAGTTCAAGTTACCATATGTAGACTCATGATTTAGAAACACAAACACTTTATGTGACCATAAAAAACTTTAGATATACATCTTATATGATATGTGGCTATTATAAAGTCATACAGTCACACATGATCGTGCTAGAAATAAATATTACTATATACTTTACCTTTTGACCCCGTTAAACTTTAGACACACATAATAAGTTGCGTTACCATATGTACGATTTTGGGTACACTTAACACATGTGTGACAATTTCGATTCTATGATTTAGACACATAAACAATTACTTCCTGTGACCATATTTAGACTCATGATTTAGACACACAAACACTTAATGTGGCCATAAACAACATTTAGATACACATGTGTCATGATGTGTGGCTATTATAAAGCCATATAGTCACACATGATCGTGCTAGAAATAAATGTGACTATATACTTTACCTTTTGGCCCCGTTAAACTTTAGACACACATAATAAGTTGCGCGACCATATGTACGATTTTGGCTACACTTAACACATATGTGACAATTTCGATTCTATGATTTAGACACATAAACAATTACTTCATGTGACCATATGTAGACTCATGATTTAGACACACAAACACTTAATGTGGCCATAAACAACATTTAGATACACATGTGTCATGATGTGTGGCTATTATAAAGCCATATAGTCACACATGATCGTGCTAGAAATAAATGTGACTATATACTATACCTTTTGGTCCCGTTAAACTTTAGACACACATATTAAGTTGCGTGACCATATGTACGATTTTGCCTACACTTAACACATGTCTGACAATTTCGATTCTAGGATTTAGACACATAAACAATTAGTTCAAGTGACCATATGTAAACTCATGATTTAGACACACAAACACTTAATGTGACCATAAAAAACATTTAGATATACATCTTTCATGATGTGTGGCTATTATAAAGCCATATAGTCACACATGATCGTGCTAGAAATAAATGTGACTATATACTTTACCTTTTAACCCCGTTAAACTTTAGACACACATAATAAGTTGCGTGACCATATGTACGATTTTGGCTACACTTAACACATGGGTGACAATTTCGATTCTATGATTTAGACACATAAACAATTAGTTCAAGTGACCATATGTAGACTCATGATTTAGAAACACAAACACTTTATGTGACAATAAAAAACTTTAGATATACATCTTATATGATATGTGGCTATTATAAAGTCATATAGTCACACATGATCGTGCTAGAAATAAATTTGACTATATACTTTACCTTTTGGCCCCGTTAAACTTTAGACACACATAATAAGTTGCGCGACCATATGTACGATTTTGGCTACACTTAACAAATGTGTGACAATTTCGATTCTATGATTTAGACACATAAACAATTACTTCGTGTGACCATATGTAGACTCATGATTTAGACACACAAACACTTAATGTGGCCATAAACAAGATTTAGATACACATCTGACATGATGTGTGGCTATTATAAAGCCATATAGTCACACATGATCGTGCTAAAAATAAATGTGACTATATACTTTACCTTTTGGCCCCGTTAAACTTTAGACACACATAATAAGTTGCGCAACCATATGTACGATTTTGGCTACACTTAACACATGTGTGAAAATTTCGATTCTATGATTTAGACACATAAACAATTACTTCATGTGACCATATGTAGACTCATGATTTAGACACACAAACACTTAATGTGGCCATAAACAACATTTATATACACATGTGTAATGATGTGTGGCTATTATAAAGCCATATAGTCACACATGATCGTGCTAGAAATAAATGTGACTATATACTATACCTTTTGGTCCCGTTAAACTTTAGACACACATAATAAGTTGCGTGACCATATGTATGATTTTGCCTACACTTAACACATGTCTGACAATTTCGATTCTATGATTTAGACACATAAACAATTAGTTCAAGTGACCATATGTAAACTCATGATTTAGACACACAAACACTTAATGTGACCATAAAAAACATTTAGATATACATCTTTCATGATGTGTGGCTATTATAAAGCCATATAGTCACACATGATCGTGCTAGAAATAAATGTGACTATATACTTTACCTTTTGACCCCGTTAAACTTTAGACACACATAATAAGTTGCGTTACCATATGTACGATTTTGGCTACACTTAACACATGTGTGACAATTTCGATTCTATGATTTAGACACATAAACAATTAGTTCAAGTGACCATATGTAGACTCATGATTTAGAAACACAAACACTTTATGTGACAATAAAAAACTTTAGATATACAACTTATATGATATGTGGCTATTATAAAGTCATATAGTCACACATGATCGTGCTAGAAATAAATTTGACTATATACTTTACCTTTTGGCCCCGTTAAACTTTAGACACACATAATAAGTTGCGCGACCATATGTACGATTTTGGCTACACTTAACAAATGTGTGACAATTTCGATTCTATGATTTAGACACATAAACAATTACTTCGTGTGACCATATGTAGACTCATGATTTAGACACACAAACACTTAATGTGGCCATAAACAAGATTTAGATACACATCTGACATGATGTGTGGCTATTATAAAGCCATATAGTCACACATGATCGTGCTAAAAATAAATGTGACTATATACTTTACCTTTTGGCCCCGTTAAACTTTAGACACACATAATAAGTTGCGCGACCATATGTACGATTTTGGCTACACTTAACACATGTGTGACAATTTCGATTCTATGATTTAGACACATAAACAATTACTTCATGTGACCATATGTAGACTCATGATTTAGACACACAAACACTTAATGTGGCCATAAACAACATTTATATACACATGTGTAATGATGTGTGGCTATTATAAAGCCATATAGTCACACATGATCGTGCTAGAAATAAATGTGACTATATACTATACCTTTTGGTCCCGTTAAACTTTAGACACACATAATAAGTTGCGTGACCATATGTATGATTTTGCCTACACTTAACACATGTCTGACAATTTCGATTCTATGATTTAGACACATAAACAATTAGTTCAAGTGACCATATGTAAACTCATGATTTAGACACGCAAACACTTAATGTGACCATAAAAAACATTTAGATATACATATTTCATGATGTGTGGCTATTATAAAGCCATATAGTCACACATGATCGTGCTAGAAATAAATGTGACTATATACTTTACCTTTTGACCCCGTTAAACTTTAGACACACATAATAAGTTGCGTTACCATATGTACGATTTTGGGTACACTTAACACATGTGTGACAATTTCGATTCTATGATTTAGACACATAAACAATTACTTCAGGTGACCATATGTAGACTCATGATTTAGACACACAAACACTTAATGTGGCCATAAACAACATTTAGATACACATCTGTCATGATGTGTGGCTATTATAAAGCCATATAGTCACACATGATCGTGCTAGAAATAAATGTGACTATATACTTTACCTTTTGGCCCCGTTAAACTTTAGACACACATAATAAGTTGCGCGACCATATGTACGATTTTGGCTACACTTAACAAATGTGTGACAATTTCGATTCTATGATTTAGACACATAAACAATTACTTCATCTGACCATATGTAGATTCATGATTTAGACACACAAACACTTAATGTGGCCATAAACAACATTTAGATACACATGTGTCATGATGTGTGGCTATTATAAAGCCATATAGTCACACATGATCGTGCTAGAAATAAATGTGACTATATACTATACCTTTTGGTCCCGTTAAACTTTAGACACACATAATAAGTTGCGCGACCATATGTACGATTTTGGCTACACTTAACACATGTGTGACAATTTCAATTCTATGATTTAGACACATAAACAATTACTTCATGTGACCATATGTAGACTCATGATTTAGACACACAAACACTTAATGTGGCCATACACAACATTTAGATACACATGTGTCATGATGTGTGGCTATTATAAAGCCATATAGTCACACATGATCGTGCTAGAAATAAATGTGACTATATACTTTACCTTTTGGCCCCGTTAAACATAAGACACACATAATAAGTTGCACGACCATATGTACGATTTTGGCTACACTTAACACATGTGTGACAATTTCGATTCTATGATTTAGACACATAAACAATTAGTTCAAGTGACCATATGTAGACTCGTGATTTAGAAACAAAAACACTTTATGTGACAATAAAAAACTTTAGATATACATCTTATATGATATGTGGCTATTATAAAGTCATATAGTCACACATGATCGTGCTAGAAATAAATGTTACTATATACTTTACCTTTTGACCCCGTTAAACTTTAGACACACATAATAAGTTGCGTTACCATATGTACGATTTTGGGTACACTTAACACATGTGTGACACTTTCGATTCTATGATTTAGACACATAAACAATTACTTCATGTGACCATATGTAGACTCATGATTTAGACACACAAACACTTAATGTGGCCATAAACAACATTTAGATACACATGTGTCATGATGTGTGGCTATTATAAAGCCATATAGTCACACATGATCGTGCTAGAAATAAATGTGACTATATACTATACCTTTTGGTCCCGTTAAACTTTAGACACACATAATAAGTTGCGTGACCATGTGTACGATTTTGGCTACACTTAACACATGTGTGACAATTTCGATTCTATGATTTAGACACATAAACAATTAGTTCAAGTGAGCATATGTAAACTCATGATTTAGACACACAAACACTTAATGTGACCATAAAAAACATTTAGATATACATCTTTCATGATGTGTGGCTATTATAAAGCCATATAGTCACACATGATCGTGCTAGAAATAAATGTGACTATATACTATACCTTTTGGTCCCGTTAAACTTTAGACACACATAATAAGTTGCGCGACCATATGTACGATTTTGGCTACACTTAACACATGTGTGACAATTTCAATTCTATGATTTAGACACATAAACAATTACTTCATGTGACCATATGTAGACTCATGATTTAGACACACAAACACTTAATGTGGCCATACACAACATTTAGATACACATGTGTCATGATGTGTGGCTATTATAAAGCCATATAGTCACACATGATCGTGCTAGAAATAAATGTGACTATATACTTTACCTTTTGGCCCCGTTAAACATAAGACACACATAATAAGTTGCACGACCATATGTACGATTTTGGCTACACTTAACACATGTGTGACAATTTCGATTCTATGATTTAGACACATAAACAATTAGTTCAAGTGACCATATGTAGACTCGTGATTTAGAAACAAAAACACTTTATGTGACAATAAAAAACTTTAGATATACATCTTATATGATATGTGGCTATTATAAAGTCATATAGTCACACATGATCGTGCTAGAAATAAATGTTACTATATACTTTACCTTTTGACCCCGTTAAACTTTAGACACACATAATAAGTTGCGTTACCATATGTACGATTTTGGGTACACTTAACACATGTGTGACAATTTCGATTCTATGATTTAGACACATAAACAATTACTTCATGTGACCATATGTAGACTCATGATTTAGACACACAAACACTTAATGTGGCCATAAACAACATTTAGATACACATGTGTCATGATGTGTGGCTATTATAAAGTCATATAGTCACACATGATCGTGCTAGAAATAAATGTGACTATATACTATACCTTTTGGTCCCGTTAAACTTTAGACACACATAATAAGTTGCGTGACCATGTGTACGATTTTGGCTACACTTAACACATGTGTGACAATTTCGATTCTATGATTTAGACACATAAACAATTAGTTCAAGTGACCATATGTAAACTCATGATTTAGACACACAAACACTTAATGTGACCATAAAAAACATTTAGATATACATCTTTCATGATGTGTGGCTATTATAAAGCCATATAGTCACACATGATCGTGCTAGAAATAAATGTGACTATATACTATACCTTTTGGTCCCGTTAAACTTTAGACACACATAATAAGTTGCGCGACCATATGTACGATTTTGGCTACACTTAACACATGTGTGACAATTTCAATTCTATGATTTAGACACATAAACAATTACTTCATGTGACCATATGTAGACTCATGATTTAGAGACACAAACACTTAATGTGGCCATAAACAACATTTAGATACACATGTGTCATGATGTGTGGCTATTATAAAGCCATATAGTCACACATGATCGTGCTAGAAATAAATGTGACTATATACTTTACCTTTTGGCACCGTTAAACATAAGACACACATAATAAGTTGCACGACCATGTGTACGATTTTGGCTACACTTAACACATGTGTGACAATTTCGATTCGATGATTTTGACACATAAACAATTAGTTCAAGTGACCATATGTAGACTCATGATTTAGAAACACAAACACTTTATGTGACAATAAAAAACTTTAGATATACATCTTATATGATATGTGGCTATTATAAAGTCATATAGTCACACATGATCGTGCTAGAAATAAATGTTACTATATACTTTACCTTTTGACCCCGTTAAACTTTAGACACACATAATAAGTTGCGTTACCATATGTACGATTTTGGGTACACTTAACACATGTGTGACAATTTCGATTCTATGATTTAGACACATAAACAATTACTTCCTGTGACCATATGTAGACTCATGATTTAGACACACAAACACTTAATGTGGCCATAAACAACATTTAGATACACATGTGTCATAATGTGTGGCTATTATAAAGCCATATAGTCACACATGATCGTGCTAGAAATAAATGTGACTATATACTTTACCTTTTGGCCCCGTTAAACTTTAGACACACATAATAAGTTGCGCGACCATATGTACGATTTTGGCTACACTTAACACATGTGTGACAATTTCGATTCTATAATTTAGACACATAAACAATTACTTCATCTGACCATATGTAGACTCATGATTTAGACACACAAACACTTAATGTGGCCATAAACAACATTTAGATACACATGTGTCATGATGTGTGGCTATTATAAAGCCATATAGTCACACATGATCGTGCTAGAAATAAATGTGACTATATACTATACCTTTTGGTCCCGTTAAACTTTAGACACACATAATAAGTTGCGCGACCATATGTACGATTTTGGCTACACTTAACACATTTGTGACAATTTCGATTCTATGATTTAGACACATAAACAATTACTTCAGGTGACCATATGTAGACTTATGAATTAGACACACAAACACTTAATGTGGTCATAAACAACATTTAGATACACATCTGTCATAATGTGTGGCTATTATAAAGCCATATAGTCACACATGATCGTGCTAGAAATAAATGTGACTATATACTTTACCTTTTGGCCCCGTTAAACTTTAGACACACATAATAAGTTGCGCGACCATATGTACGATTTTGGCTACACTTAACACATGTGTGACAATTTCGATTCTATAATTTAGACACATAAACAATTACTTCATCTGACCATATGTAGACTCATGATTTAGACACACAAACACTTAATGTGGCCATAAACAACATTTAGATACACATGTGTCATGATGTGTGGCTATTATAAAGCCATATAGTCACACATGATCGTGCTAGAAATAAATGTGACTATATACTATACCTTTTGGTCCCGTTAAACTTTAGACACACATAATAAGTTGCGCGACCATATGTACGATTTTGGCTACACTTAACACATTTGTGACAATTTCGATTCTATGATTTAGACACATAAACAATTACTTCATGTGACCATATGTAGACTCATGATTTAGACACACAAACACTTAATGTGGCCATAAACAACATTTAGATACACATGTGTCATGATGTGTGGCTATTATAAAGCCATATAGTCACACATGATCGTGCTAGAAATAGATGTGACTATATACTATACCTTTTGGTCCCGTTAAACTTTAGACACACATAATAAGTTGCGCGACCATATGTACGATTTTGGCTACACTTAACACATGTGTGACAATTTCAATTCTATGATTTAGACACATAAACAATTACTTCATGTGACCATATGTAGACTCATGATTTAGAGACACAAACACTTAATGTGGCCATAAACAACATTTAGATACACATGTGTCATGATGTGTGGCTATTATAAAGCCATATAGTCACACATGATCGTGCTAGAAATAAATGTGACTATATACTTTACCTTTTGGCACCGTTAAACATAAGACACACATAATAAGTTGCACGACCATGTGTACGATTTTGGCTACACTTAACACATGTGTGACAATTTCGATTCGATGATTTTGACACATAAACAATTAGTTCAAGTGACCATATGTAGACTCATGATTTAGAAACACAAACACTTTATGTGACAATAAAAAACTTTAGATATACATCTTATATGATATGTGGCTATTATAAAGTCATATAGTCACACATGATCGTGCTAGAAATAAATGTTACTATATACTTTACCTTTTGACCCCGTTAAACTTTAGACACACATAATAAGTTGCGTTACCATATGTACGATTTTGGGTACACTTAACACATGTGTGACAATTTCGATTCTATGATTTAGACACATAAACAATTACTTCCTGTGACCATATGTAGACTCATGATTTAGACACACAAACACTTAATGTGGCCATAAACAACATTTAGATACACATGTGTCATGATGTGTGGCTATTATAAAGCCATATAGTCACACATGATTATGCTAGAAATAAATGTAACTATATACTTTACCTTTTGACCCCGTTAAACTTTAGACACACATAATAAGTTGCGTTACCATATGTACGATTTTGGGTACACTTAACACATGTGTGACAATTTCGATTCTATGATTTAGACACATAAACAATTACTTCAGGTGACCATATGTAGAATTATGATTTAGACACACAAACACTTAATGTGGTCATAAACAACATTTAGATACACATCTGTCATAATGTGTGGCTATTATAAAGCCATATAGTCACACATGATCGTGCTAGAAATAAATGTGACTATATACTTTACCTTTTGGCCCCGTTAAACTTTAGACACACATAATTAGTTGCGCGACCTTATGTACGATTTTGGCTACACTTAACACATGTGTGACAATTTCGATTCTATAATTTAGACACATAAACAATTACTTCATCTGACCATATGTAGACTCATGATTTAGACACACAAACACTTAATGTGGCCATAAACAACATTTAGATACACATGTGTCATGATGTGTGGCTATTATAAAGCCATATAGTCATACATGATCGTGCTAGAAATAAATGTGACTATATACTATACCTTTTGGTCCCGTTAAACTTTAGACACACATAATAAGTTGCGCGACCATATGTACGATTTTGGCTACACTTAACACATTTGTGACAATTTCGATTCTATGATTTAGACACATAAACAATTAGTTCAAGTGACCATATGTAAACTCATGATTTAGACACACAAACACTTCATGTGACCATAAAAAACATTTAGATATACATCTTTCATGATGTGTGGCTATTATAAAGCCATATAGTCACACATGATCGTGCTAGAAATAAATGCGACCATATGTACGATTTTGGCTACACTTTACACATGTGTGACAATTTCGATTCTATGATTTAGACACATAAACAATTACTTCATGTGACCATATGTAGACTCATGATTTAGACACACAAACACTTAATGTGGCCATAAACAACATTTAGATACACATGTGTCATGATGTGTGGCTACTATAAAGCCATATAGTCACACATGATCGTGCTAGAAATAAATGTGACTATATACTTTACCTTTTGGTCCCGTTAAACTTTAGACACACATAATAAGTTGCGCGACCATATGTACGATTTTGGCTACACTTAACACATTTGTGACAATTTCGATTCTATGATTTAGACACATAAACAATTACTTCATGTGACCATATGTAGACTCATGATTTAGACACACAAACACTTAATGTGGCCATAAACAACATTTAGATACACATGTGTCATGATGTGTGGCTATTATAAAGCCATATAGTCACACATGATCGTGCTAGAAATAAATGTGACTATATACTTTACCTTTTGGCCCCGTTAAACATAAGACACACATAATAAGTTGCACGACCATATGTACGATTTTGGCTACACTTAACACATGTGTGACAATTTTGATTCTATGATTTAGACACATAAACAATTAGTTCAAGTGACCATATATAGACTCAAGATTTAGAAACACAAACACTTTATGTGACAATAAAAAACTTTAGATATACATCTTATATGATATGTGGCTATTATAAAGTCATATAGTCACACATGATCGTGCTAGAAATAAATGTTACTATATACTTTACCTTTTGAGCCCGTTAAACTTTAGACACACATAATAAGTTGCGTTACCATATGTACGATTTTTGGTACACTTAATACATGTGTGACAATTTCGATTCTATGATTTAGACACATAAACAATTACTTCATGTGACCATATGTAGACTCATGATTTAGACACACAAACACTTAATGTGGCCATAAACAACATTTAGATACACATCTGTCATGATGTGTGGCTATTATAAAGCCATATAGTCACATATGATCGTGCTAAAAATAAATGTGACTATATACTTTACCCTTTGGCCCCGTTAAACTTTAGACACACATAATAAGTTGCGCGACCATATGTACGATTTTGGCTACACTTAACACATGTGTGACAATTTCGATTCTATGATTTAGACACATAAACAATTACTTCATGTGACCATATGTAGACTAATGATTTAGACACACAAACACTTAATGTGGCCATAAACAACATTTAGATACACATGTGTCATGATGTGTGGCTATTATAAAGCCATATAGTCACACATGATCGTGCTAGAAATAAATGTGACTATATACTATACCTTTTGGTCCCGTTAAACTTTAGAACACATAATAAGTTGCGTGACCATATGTACGATTTTGGCTACACTTAACACATGTGTGACAATTTCGATTCTATGATTTAGACACATAAACAATTAGTTCAAGTGACCATATGTAAACTCATGATTTAGACACACAAACACTTAATGTGACCATAAAAAACATTTAGATATACATCTTTCATGATGTGTGGCTATTATAAAGCCATATAGTCACACATGATCGTGCTAGAAATAAATGCGACCATATGTACGATTTTGGCTACACTTTACACATGTGTGACAATTTCGATTCTATGATTTAGACACATAAACAATTACTTCATGTGACCATATGTAGACTCATGATTTAGACACACAAACACTTAATGTGGCCATAAACAACATTTAGATACACATGTGTCATGATGTGTGGCTACTATAAAGCCATATAGTCACACATGATCGTGCTAGAAATAAATGTGACTATATACTTTACCTTTTGACCCCGTGAAACTTTAGACACACATGATAAGTTGCGTTACCATATGTACGATTTTGGGTACACTTAACACATGTGTGACAATTTCGATTCTATGATTTAGACACATAAACAATTACTTCAGGTGACCATATTTAGACTCATGATTTAGACACACAAACACTTACTTTGGCCATAAACAACATTTAGATACACATCTTTCATGATGTGTGGCTATTATAAAGCCATATAGTCACACATGATCGTGCTAGAAATAAATGTGACTATATACTTTACCTTTTGGCCCCGTTAAACTTTAGACACACATAATAAGTTGCGCGACCATATGTACGATTTTGGCTACACTTAACACATGTGTGACAATTTCGATTCTATGATTTAGACACATAAACAATTACTTCATCTGACCATATGTAGACTCATGATTTAGACACACAAACACATAATGTGGCCATAAACAACATTTAGATACACATGTGTCATGATGTGTGGCTATTATAAAGCCATATAGTCACACATGATCGTGCTAGAAATAAATGTGACTATATACTATACCTTTTTGTCCCGTTAAACTTTAGACACACATAATAAGTTGCGTGACCATATGTACGATTTTGGCTACACTTAACACATGTGTGACAATTTCGATTCTATGATTTAGACACATAAACAATTAGTTCAAGTGACCATATGTAAACTCATTATTTAGACACACAAACACTTAATGTGACCATAAAAAACATTTAGATATACATCTTTCATGATGTGTGGCTATTATAAAGCCATATAGTCACACATGATCGTGCTAGAAATAAATGTGACTATATACTTTACCTTTTGGCCCCGTTAAACTTTAGACACACATAATAAGTTGCGCGACCATATGTACGATTTTGGCTACACTTAACACATGTGTGACAATTTCGATTCTATGATTTAGACACATAAACAATTACTTCATGTGACCATATGTAGACTCATGATTTAGACACACAAACACTTAATGTGGCCATAAACTACATTTAGATACACATGTGTCATGATGTGTGGCTATTATAAAGCCATATTGTCACACATGATAGTGCTAGAAATAAATGTGACTATATACTTTACCTTTTAACCCCGTTAAACTTTAGACACACATAATAAGTTGCGTTACCATATGTACGATTTTGGGTACACTTAACACATGTGTGACAATTTCGATTCTATGATTTAGACACATAAACAATTACTTCAGGTGACCATATTTAGACTCATGATTTAGACACACAAACACTTACTTTGGCCATAAACAACATTTAGATACACATGTGTCATGATGTGTGGCTATTATAAAGCCATATAGTCACACATGATCGTACTAGAAATAAATGTGACTATATACTATACCTTTGGGTCTCGTTAAACTTTAGACACACATAATAAGTTGCGTGACCATATGTACGATTTTGGCTACACTTAACACTTGTGTGACAATTTCGATTCTATGATTTAGACACATAAACAATTAGTTCAAGTGACCATATGTAAACTCATTATTTAGACACACAAACACTTAATGTGACCATAAAAAACATTTAGATATACATCTTTCATGATGTGTGGCTATTATAAAGCCATATAGTCACACATGATCGTGCTAGAAATAAATGTGACTATATACTTTACCTTTTGGCCCCGTTAAACTTTAGACACACATAATAAGTTGCGCGACCATATGTACGATTTTGGCTACACTTAACACATGTGTGACAATTTCGATTCTATGATTTAGACACATAAACAATTGCTTCATGTGACCATATGTAGACTCATGATTTAGACACACAAATACTTAATGTGGCCATAAACAACATTTAGATACACATGTGTCATCATGTGTGGCTATTATAAAGCCATATAGTCACACATGATCGTGCTAGAAATAAATGTGACTATATACTTTACCTTTTGACCCCGTTAAACTTTAGACACACATAATAAGTTGCGTTACCATATGTACGATTTTGGGTACACTTAACACATGTGTGACAATTTCGATTCTATGATTTAGACACATAAACAATTACTTCAGGTGACCATATTTAGACTCATGATTTAGACACACAAACACTTACTTTGGCCATAAACAACATTTAGATACACATCTGCCATGATGTGTGGCTATTATAAAGCCATATAGTCACACATGATCGTGCTAGAAATAAATGTGACTATATACTTTACCTTTTGGCCCCGTTAAACTTTAGACACACATAATAAGTTGCGCGACCATATGTACGATTTTGGCTACACTTAACACATGTGTGACAATTTCGATTCTATGATTTAGACACATAAACAATTACTTCATGTGACCATATGTAGACTCATGATTTAGACACACAAATACTTAATGTGGCCATAAACAACATTTAGATACACATGTGTCATCATGTGTGGCTATTATAAAGCCATATAGTCACACATGATCGTGCTAGAAATAAATGTGACTATATACTTTACCCTTTGACCCCGTTAAACTTTAGACACACATAATAAGTTGCGTTACCATATGTACGATTTTGGGTACACTTAACACATGTGTGACAATTTCGATTCTATGATTTAGACACATAAACAATTACTTCAGGTGACCATATTTAGACTCATGATTTAGACACACAAACACTTACTTTGGCCATAAACAACATTTAGATACACATCTGTCATGATGTGTGGCTATTATAAAGCCATATAGTCACACATGATCGTGCTAGAAATAAATGTGACTATATACTTTACCTTTTGGCCCCGTTAAACTTTAGACACACATAATAAGTTGCGCGACCATATGTACGATTTTGGCTACACTTAACACATGTGTGACAATTTCGATTCTATGATTTAGACACATAAACAATTACTTCATGTGACCATATGTAGACTCATGATTTAGACACACAAATACTTAATGTGGCCATAAACAACATTTAGATACACATGTGTCATCATGTGTGGCTATTATAAAGCCATATAGTCACACATGATCGTGCTAGAAATAAATGTGACTATATACTTTACCTTTTGACCCCGTTAAACTTTAGACACACATAATAAGTTGCGTTACCATATGTACGATTTTGGGTACACTTAACACATGTGTGACAATTTCGATTCTATGATTTAGACACATAAACAATTACTTCAGGTGACCATATTTAGACTCATGATTTAGACACACAAACACTTACTTTGGCCATAAACAAAATTTAGATACACATCTGTCATGATGTGTGGCTATTATAAAGCCATATAGTCACACATGATCGTGCTAGAAATAAATGTGACTATATACTTTACCTTTTGGCCCCGTTAAACTTTAGACACACATAATAAGTTGCGCGACCATATGTACGATTTTGGCTACACTTAACACATGTGTGACAATTTCGATTCTATGATTTAGACACATAAACAATTACTTCATCTGACCATATGTAGACTCATGATTTAGACACACAAACACATAATGTGGCCATAAACAACATTTAGATACACATGTGTCATGATGTGTGGCTATTATAAAGCCATATAGTCACACATGATCGTGCTAGAAATAAATGTGACTATATACTATACCTTTTGGTCCCGTTAAACTTTAGACACACATAATAAGTTGCGTGACCATAGGTACGATTTTGGCTACACTTAACACATGTGTGACAATTTCGATTCTATGATTTAGACACATAAACAATTAGTTCAAGTGACCATATGTAAACTCATTATTTAGACACACAAACACTTAATGTGACCATAAAAAACATTTAGATATACATCTTTCATGATGTGTGGCTATTATAAAGCCATATAGTCACACATGATCGTGCTAGAAATAAATGTGACTATATACTTTACCTTTTGGCCCCGTTAAACTTTAGACACACATAATAAGTTGCGTTACCATATGTACGATTTTGGGTACACTTAACACATGTGTGACAATTTCGATTCTATGATTAAGACACATAAACAATTACTTCAGGTGACCATATTTAGACTCATGATTTAGACACACAAACACTTACTTTGGCCATAAACAACATTTAGATACACATGTGTCATGATGTGTGGCTATTATAAAGCCATATAGTCACACATGATCGTGCTAGAAATAAATGTGACTATATACTTTACCTTTTGGCCCCGTTAAACTTTAGACACACATAATAAGTTGCGCGACCATATGTACGATTTTGGCTACAGTTAACACATGTGTGACAATTTCGATTCTATGATTTAGACACATATACAATTACTTCATGTGACCATATGTAGACTCATTATTTAGACACACAAACACTTAATGTGGCCATAAACAACATTTAGATACACATGTGTCATGATGTGTGGCTATTAAAAAGCCATATAGTCACACATGATCGTGCAAGAAATAAATGTGACTATATACTATACCTTTTGGTCCCGTTAAACTTTAGACACACATAATAAGTTGCGTGACCATATGTACGATTTTGGCTACACTTAACACATGTGTGACAATTTCGATTCTATGATTTAGACACATAAACAATTAGTTCAAGTGACCATATGTAAACTCATTATTTAGACACACAAACACTTAATGTGACCATAAAAAACATTTAGATATACATCTTTCATGATGTGTGGCTATTATAAAGCCATATAGTCACACATGACCGTGCTAGAAATAAATGTGACTATATACTTTACCTTTTGGCCCCGTTAAACTTTAGACACACATAATAAGTTGCGCGACCATATGTACGATTTTGGCTACACTTAACACATGTGTGACAATTTCTATTCTATGATTTAGACACATAAACAATTACTTCATGTGACCATATGTAGACTCATGATTTAGACACACAAACACTTAATGTGGCCATAAACAACATTTAGATACACATGTGTCATGATGTGTGGCTATTATAAAGCCATATAGTCACACATGATCGTGCTAGAAATAAATGTGACTATATACTTTACCTTTTGACCCCGTTAAACTTTAGACACACATAATAAGTTGCGTTACCATATGTACGATTTTGGGTACACTTAACACATGTGTGACAATTTCGATTCTATGATTTAGACACATAAACAATTACTTCAGGTGACCATATTTAGACTCATGATTTAGACACACAAACACTTACTTTGGCCATAAACAACATTTAGATACACATCTGTCATGATGTGTGGCTATTATAAAGCCATATAGTCACACATGATCGTGCTAGAAATAAATGTGACTATATACTTTACCTTTTGGCCCCGTTAAACTTTAGACACACATAATAAGTTGCGCGACCATATGTACGATTTTGGCTACACTTAACACATGTGTGACAATTTCGATTCTATGATTTAGACACATAAACAATTACTTCATGTGACCATATGTAGACTCATGATTTAGACACACAAATACTTAATGTGGCCATAAACAACATTTAGATACACATGTGTCATCATGTGTGGCTATTATAAAGCCATATAGTCACACATGATCGTGCTAGAAATAAATGTGACTATATACTTTACCTTTTGACCCCGTTAAACTTTAGACACACATAATAAGTTGCGTTACCATATGTACGATTTTGGGTACACTTAACACATGTGTGACAATTTCGATTCTATGATTTAGACACATAAACAATTACTTCAGGTGACCATATTTAGACTCATGATTTAGACACACAAACACTTACTTTGGCCATAAACAACATTTAGATACACATCTGTCATGATGTGTGGCTATTATAAAGCCATATAGTCACACATGATCGTGCTAGAAATAAATGTGACTATATACTTTACCTTTTGGCCCCGTTAAACTTTAGACACACATAATAAGTTGCGCGACCATATGTACGATTTTGGCTACACTTAACACATGTGTGACAATTTCGATTCTATGATTTAGACACATAAACAATTACTTCATCTGACCATATGTAGACTCATGATTTAGACACACAAACACATAATGTGGCCATAAACAACATTTAGATACACATGTGTCATGATGTGTGGCTATTATAAAGCCATATAGTCACACATGATCGTGCTAGAAATAAATGTGACTATATACTATACCTTTTGGTCCCGTTAAACTTTAGACACACATAATAAGTTGCGTGACCATATGTACGATTTTGGCTACACTTAACACATGTGTGACAATTTCGATTCTATGATTTAGACACATAAACAATTAGTTCAAGTGACCATATGTAAACTCATTATTTAGACACACAAACACTTAATGTGACCATAAAAAACATTTAGATATACATCTTTCATGATGTGTGGCTATTATAAAGCCATATAGTCACACATGATCGTGCTAGAAATAAATGTGACTATATACTTTACCTTTTGGCCCCGTTAAACTTTAGACACACATAATAAGTTGCGTTACCATATGTACGATTTTGGGTACACTTAACACATGTGTGACAATTTCGATTCTATGATTAAGACACATAAACAATTACTTCAGGTGACCATATTTAGACTCATGATTTAGACACACAAACACTTACTTTGGCCATAAACAACATTTAGATACACATGTGTCATGATGTGTGGCTATTATAAAGCCATATAGTCACACATGATCGTGCTAGAAATAAATGTGACTATATACTTTACCTTTTGGCCCCGTTAAACTTTAGACACACATAATAAGTTGCGCGACCATATGTACGATTTTGGCTACAGTTAACACATGTGTGACAATTTCGATTCTATGATTTAGACACATATACAATTACTTCATGTGACCATATGTAGACTCATTATTTAGACACACAAACACTTAATGTGGCCATAAACAACATTTAGATACACATGTGTCATGATGTGTGGCTATTAAAAAGCCATATAGTCACACATGATCGTGCAAGAAATAAATGTGACTATATACTATACCTTTTGGTCCCGTTAAACTTTAGACACACATAATAAGTTGCGTGACCATATGTACGATTTTGGCTACACTTAACACATGTGTGACAATTTCGATTCTATGATTTAGACACATAAACAATTAGTTCAAGTGACCATATGTAAACTCATTATTTAGACACACAAACACTTAATGTGACCATAAAAAACATTTAGATATACATCTTTCATGATGTGTGGCTATTATAAAGCCATATAGTCACACATGACCGTGCTAGAAATAAATGTGACTATATACTTTACCTTTTGGCCCCGTTAAACTTTAGACACACATAATAAGTTGCGCGACCATATGTACGATTTTGGCTACACTTAACACATGTGTGACAATTTCTATTCTATGATTTAGACACATAAACAATTACTTCATGTGACCATATGTAGACTCATGATTTAGACACACAAACACTTAATGTGGCCATAAACAACATTTAGATACACATGTGTCATGATGTGTGGCTATTATAAAGCCATATAGTCACACATGATCGTGCTAGAAATAAATGTGACTATATACTTTACCTTTTGACCCCGTTAAACTTTAGACACACATAATAAGTTGCGTTACCATATGTACGATTTTGGGTACACTTAACACATGTGTGACAATTTCGATTCTATGATTTAGACACATATACAATTACCTCATGTGACCATATGTAGACTCATTATTTAGACACACAAACACTTAATGTGGCCATAAACAACATTTAGATACACATGTGTCATGATGTGTGGCTATTAAAAAGCCATATAGTCACACATGATCGTGCAAGAAATAAATGTGACTATATACTATACCTTTTGGTCCCGTTAAACTTTAGACACACATAATAAGTTGCGTGACCATATGTACGATTTTGGCTACACTTAACACATGTGTGACAATTTCGATTCTATGATTTAGACACATAAACAATTAGTTCAAGTGACCATATGTAAACTCATTATTTAGACACACAAACACTTAATGTGACCATAAAAAACATTTAGATATACATCTTTCATGATGTGTGGCTATTATAAAGCCATATAGTCACACATGACCGTGCTAGAAATAAATGTGACTATATACTTTACCTTTTGGCCCCGTTAAACTTTAGACACACATAATAAGTTGCGCGACCATATGTACGATTTTGGCTACACTTAACACATGTGTGACAATTTCTATTCTATGATTTAGACACATAAACAATTACTTCATGTGACCATATGTAGACTCATGATTTAGACACACAAACACTTAATGTGGCCATAAACAACATTTAGATACACATGTGTCATGATGTGTGGCTATTATAAAGCCATATAGTCACACATGATCGTGCTAGAAATAAATGTGACTATATACTTTACCTTTTGACCCCGTTAAACTTTAGACACACATAATAAGTTGCGTTACCATATGTACGATTTTGGGTACACATAACACATGTGTGACAATTTCGATTCTATGATTTAGACACATAAACAATTACTTCAGGTGACCATATTTAGACTCATGATTTAGACACACAAACACTTACTTTGGCCATAAACAACATTTAGATACACATCTGTCATGATGTGTGGCTATTATAAAGCCATATAGTCACACATGATCGTGCTAGAAATAAATGTGACTATATATTTTACCTTTTGACCCCGTTAAACTTTAGACACACATAATAAGTTGCGTTACCATATGTACGATTTTGGGTACACTTAACACATGTGTGACAATTTCGATTCTATGATTTAGACACATAAACAATTACTTCAGGTGACCATATTTAGACTCATGATTTAGACACACAAACACTTACTTTGGCCATAAACAACATTTAGATACACATGTGTCATGATGTGTGGCTATTATAAAGCCATATAGTCACACATGATCGTACTAGAAATAAATGTGACTATATACTATACCTTTGGGTCCCGTTAAACTTTAGACACACATAATAAGTTGCGTGACCATATGTACGATTTTGGCTACACTTAACACATGTGTGACAATTTCGATTCTATGATTTAGACACATAAACAATTAGTTCAAGTGACCATATGTAAACTCATTATTTAGACACACAAACACTTAATGTGACCATAAAAAACATTTAGATATACATCTTTCATGATGTGTGGCTATTATAAAGCCATATAGTCACACATGATCGTGCTAGAAATAAATGTGACTATATACTTTACCTTTTGGCCCCGTTAAACTTTAGACACACATAATAAGTTGCGCGACCATATGTACGATTTTGGCTACACTTAACACATGTGTGACAATTTCGATTCTATGATTTAGACACATAAGCAATTACTTCATGTGACCATATGTAGACTCATGATTTAGACACACAAACACTTAATGTGGCCATAAACAACATTTAGATACACATGTGTCATGATGTGTGGCTATTATAAAGCCATATAGTCACACATGATCGTGCTAGAAATAAATGTGACTATATACTTTACCTTTTGACCCCGTTAAACTTTAGACACACATAATAAGTTGCGTTACCATATGTACGATTTTGGGTACACTTAACACATGTGTGACAATTTCGATTCTATGATTTAGACACATAAACAATTACTTCAGGTGACCATATTTAGACTCATGATTTAGACACACAAACACTTACTTTGGCCATAAACAACATTTAGATACACATGTGTCATGATGTATGGCTATTATAAAGCCATATAGTCACACATGATCGTGCTAGAAATAAATGTGACTATATACTTTACCTTTTGGCCCCGTTAAACTTTAGACACACATAATAAGTTGCGCGACCATATGTACGATTTTGGCTACAGTTAACACATGTGTGACAATTTCGATTCTATGATTTAGACACATAAACAATTACTTCATGTGACCATATGTAGACTCATGATTTAGACACACAAACACTTAATGTGGCCATAAACAACATTTAGATACACATGTGTCATGATGTGTGGCTATTATAAAGCCATATAGTCACACATGATCGTGCTAGAAATAAATGTGACTATATACTTTACCTTTTGGCCCCGTTAAACATAAGACACACAT
Source organism: Pulicaria dysenterica (assembly GCA_947179395.2). Taxonomy (NCBI): domain Eukaryota; kingdom Viridiplantae; phylum Streptophyta; class Magnoliopsida; order Asterales; family Asteraceae; genus Pulicaria; species Pulicaria dysenterica. Next base: position 36,219,277 of record OX359292.1, read on the forward strand.
AATAAGTTGCACGACCATATGTACGATTTTGGCTACACTTAACACATGTGTGACAATTTCGATTCTATGATTTAGACACATAAACAATTAGTTCAAGTGACCATATGTAGACTCAATATTTAGAAACACAAACACTTTATGTGACAATAAAAAACATTAGATATACATCTTATATGATATGTGGCTATTATAAAGTCATATAGTCACACATGATCGTGCTAGAAATAAATGTTACTATATACTTTACCTTTTGAGCCCGTTAAACTTTAGACACACATAATAAGTTGCGTTACCATATGTACGATTTTGGGTACACTTAACACATGTGTGACAATTTCGATTCTATGATTTAGACACATAAACAATTACTTCATGTGACCATATGTAGACTCATGATTTAGACACACAAACACTTAATGTGGCCATAAACAACATTTAGATACACATGTGTCATGATGTGTGGCTATTAAAAAGCCATATAGTCACACATGATCGTGCAAGAAATAAATGTGACTATATACTATACCTTTTGGTCCCGTTAAACTTTAGACACACATAATAAGTTGCGTGACCATATGTACGATTTTGGCTACACTTAACACATGTGTGACAATTTCGATTCTATGATTTAGACACATAAACAATTAGTTCAAGTGACCATATGTAAACTCATTATTTAGACACACAAACACTTAATGTGACCATAAAAAACATTTAGATATACATCTTTCATGATGTGTGGCTATTATAAAGCCATATAGTCACACATGACCGTGCTAGAAATAAATGTGACTATATACTTTACCTTTTGGCCCCGTTAAACTTTAGACACACATAATAAGTTGCGCGACCATATGTACGATTTTGGCTACACTTAACACATGTGTGACAATTTCTATTCTATGATTTAGACACATAAACAATTACTTCATCTGACCATATGTAGACTCATGATTTAGACACACAAACACTTAATGTGGCCATAAACAACATTTAGATACACATGTGTCATGATGTGTGGCTATTATAAAGCCATATAGTCACACATGATAGTGCTAGAAATAAATGTGACTATATACTTTACCTTTTGACCCCGTTAAACTTTAGACACACATAATAAGTTGCGTTACCATATGTACGATTTTGGGTACACTTAACACATGTGTGACAATTTCGATTCTATGATTTAGACACATAAACAATTACTTCAGGTGACCATATTTAGACTCATGATTTAGACACACAAACACTTACTTTGGCCATAAACAACATTTAGATACACATCTGTCATGATGTGTGGCTATTATAAAGCCATATAGTCACACATGATCGTGCTAGAAATAAATGTGACTATATATTTTACCTTTTGACCCCGTTAAACTTTAGACACACATAATAAGTTGCGTTACCATATGTACGATTTTGGGTACACTTAACACATGTGTGACAATTTCGATTCTATGATTTAGACACATAAACAATTACTTCAGGTGACCATATTTAGACTCATGATTTAGACACACAAACACTTACTTTGGCCATAAACAACATTTAGATACACATGTGTCATGATGTGTGGCTATTATAAAGCCATATAGTCACACATGATCGTACTAGAAATAAATGTGACTATATACTATACCTTTGGGTCCCGTTAAACTTTAGACACACATAATAAGTTGCGTGACCATATGTACGATTTTGGCTACACTTAACACATGTGTGACAATTTCGATTCTATGATTTAGACACATAAACAATTAGTTCAAGTGACCATATGTAAACTCATTATTTAGACACACAAACACTTAATGTGACCATAAAAAACATTTAGATATACATCTTTCATGATGTGTGGCTATTATAAAGCCATATAGTCACACATGATCGTGCTAGAAATAAATGTGACTATATACTTTACCTTTTGGCCCCGTTAAACTTTAGACACACATAATAAGTTGCGCGACCATATGTACGATTTTGGCTACACTTAACACATGTGTGACAATTTCCATTCTATGATTTAGACACATAAGCAATTACTTCATGTGACCATATGTAGACTCATGATTTAGACACACAAACACTTAATGTGGCCATAAACAACATTTAGATACACATGTGTCATGATGTGTGGCTATTATAAAGCTATATAGTCACACATGATCGTGCTAGAAATAAATGTGACTATATACTTTACCTTTTGACCCCGTTAAACTTTAGACACACATAATAAGTTGCGTTACCATATGTACGATTTTGGGTACACTTAACACATGTGTGACAATTTCGATTCTATGATTTAGACACATAAACAATTACTTCAGGTGACCATATTTAGACTCATGATTTAGACACACAAACACTTACTTTGGCCATAAACAACATTTAGATACACATGTGTCATGATGTATGGCTATTATAAAGCCATATAGTCACACATGATCGTGCTAGAAATAAATGTGACTATATACTTTACCTTTTGGCCCCGTTAAACTTTAGACACACATAATAAGTTGCGCGACCATATGTACGATTTTGGCTACAGTTAACACATGTGTGACAATTTCGATTCTATGATTTAGACACATAAACAATTACTTCATGTGACCATATGTAGACTCATGATTTAGACACACAAACACTTAATGTGGCCATAAACAACATTTAGATACACATGTGTCATGATGTGTGGCTATTATAAAGCCATATAGTCACACATGATCGTGCTAGAAATAAATGTGACTATATACTTTACCTTTTGGCCCCGTTAAACATAAGACACACATAATAAGTTGCACGACCATATGTACGATTTTGGCTACACTTAACACATGTGTGACAATTTCGATTCTATGATTTAGACACATAAACAATTAGTTCAAGTGACCATATGTAGACTCAATATTTAGAAACACAAACACTTTATGTGACAATAAAAAACATTAGATATACATCTTATATGATATGTGGCTATTATAAAGTCATATAGTCACACATGATCGTGCTAGAAATAAATGTTACTATATACTTTACCTTTTGAGCCAGTTAAACTTTAGACACACATAATAAGTTGCGTTACCATATGTACGATTTTGGGTACACTTAACACATGTGTGACAATTTCGATTCTATGATTTAGACACATAAACAATTACTTCATGTGACCATATGTAGACTCATGATTTAGACACACAAACACTTAATGTGGCCATAAACAAAATTTAGATACACATGTGTCATGATGTGTGGCTATTATAAAGCCATATAGTCACACATGATCGTTCAAGAAATAAATGTGACTATATACTATACCTTTTGGTCCCGTTAAACTTTAGACACACATAATAAGTTGCGTGACCATATGTACGATTTTGGCTACACTTAACACATGTGTGACAATTTCGATTCTATGATTTAGACACATAAACAATTAGTTCAAGTGACCATATGTAAACTCATTATTTAGACACACAAACACTTAATGTGACCATAAAACACATTTAGATATACATCTTTCATGATGTGTGGCTATTATAAAGCCATATAGTCACACATGATCGTGCTAGAAATAAATGTGACTATATACTTTACCTTTTGGCCCCGTTAAACTTTAGACACACATAATAAGTTGCGCGACCATATGTACGATTTTGGCTACACTTAACACATGTGTGACAATTTCGATTCTATGATTTAGACACATAAACAATTACTTCATGTGACCATATGTAGACTCATGATTTAGACACACAAACACTTAATGTGGCCATAAACAACATTTAGATACACATGTGTCATGATGTGTGGCTATTATAAAGCCATATAGTCACACATGATAGTGCTAGAAATAAATGTGACTATATATTTTACCTTTTGACCCCGTTAAACTTTAGACACACATAATAAGTTGCGTTACCATATGTACGATTTTGGGTACACTTAACACATGTGTGACAATTTCGATTCTATGATTTAGACACATAAACAATTAGTTCAAGTGACCATATGTAGACTCAAGATTTAGAAACACAAACACTTTATGTGACAATAAAAAACTTTAGATATACATCTTATATGATATGTGGCTATTATAAAGTCATATAGTCACACATGATCGTGCTAGAAATAAATGTTACTATATACTTTACCTTTTGAGCCAGTTAAACTTTAGACACACATAATAAGTTGCGTTACCATATGTACGATTTTGGGTACACTTAACACATGTGTGACAATTTCGATTCTATGATTTAGACACATAAACAATTACTTCATGTGACCATATGTAGACTCATGATTTAGACACACAAACACTTAATGTGGCCATAAACAACATTTAGATACACATGTGTCATGATGTGTGGCTATTAAAAAGCCATATAGTCACACATGATCGTGCAAGAAATAAATGTGACTATATACTATACCTTTTGGTCCCGTTAAACTTTAGACACACATAATAAGTTGCGTGACCATATGTACGATTTTGGCTACACTTAACACATGTGTGACAATTTCGATTCTATGATTTAGACACATAAACAATTAGTTCAAGTGACCATATGTAAACTCATTATTTAGACACACAAACACTTAATGTGACCATAAAAAACATTTAGATATACATCTAACACATGTGTGGCTATTATAAAGCCATATAGTCACACATGACCGTGCTAGAAATAAATGTGACTATATACTTTACCTTTTGGCCCCGTTAAACTTTAGACACACATAATAAGTTGCGCGACCATATGTACGATTTTGGCTACACTTAACACATGTGTGACAATTTCTATTCTATGATTTAGACACATAAACAATTACTTCATGTGACCATATGTAGACTCATGATTTAGACACACAAACACTTAATGTGACCATAAAAAACATTTAGATATACATCTTTCATGATGTGTGGCTATTATAAAGCCATATAGTCACACATGATCGTGCTAGAAATAAATGTGACTATATACTTTACCTTTTGGCCCCGTTAAACTTTAGACACACATAATAAGTTGCGTGACCATATGTACGATTTTGGCTACACTTAACACATGTGTGACAATTTCGATTCTATGATTTAGACACATAAACAATTAGTTCAAGTGACCATATGTAAACTCATTATTTAGACACACAAACACTTAATGTGACCATAAAAAACATTTAGATATACATCTTTCATGATGTGTGGCTATTATAAAGCCATATAGTCACACATGACCGTGCTAGAAATAAATGTGACTATATACTTTACCTTTTGGCCCCGTTAAACTTTAGACACACATAATAAGTTGCGCGACCATATGTACGATTTTGGCTACACTTAACACATGTGTGACAATTTCGATTCTATGATTTAGACACATAAACAATTAGTTCAAGTGACCATATGTAAACTCATTATTTAGACACACAAACACTTAATGTGACCATAAAAAACATTTAGATATACATCTTTCATGATGTGTGGCTATTATAAAGCCATATAGTCACACATGATCGTGCTAGAAATAAATGTGACTATATACTTTACCTTTTGGCCCCGTTAAACATAAGACACACATAATAAGTTGCACGACCATATGTACGATTTTGGCTACACTTAACACATGTGTGACAATTTCGATTCTATGATTTAGACACATAAACAATTAGTTCAAGTGACCATATGTAGACTCAAGATTTAGAAACACAAACACTTTATGTGACAATAAAAAACTTTAGATATACATCTTATATGATATGTGGCTATTATAAAGTCATATAGTCACACATGATCGTGCTAGAAATAAATGTTACTATATACTTTACCTTTTGAGCCCGTTAAACTTTAGACACACATAATAAGTTGCGTTACCATATGTACGATTTTGGGTACACTTAACACATGTGTGACAATTTCGATTCTATGATTTAGACACATAAACAATTACTTCATGTGACCATATGTAGACTCATGATTTAGACACACAAACACTTAATGTGGCCATAAACAACATTTAGATACACATGTGTCATGATGTGTGGCTATTAAAAAGCCATATAGTCACACATGATCGTGCAAGAAATAAATGTGACTATATACTATACCTTTTGGTCCCGTTAAACTTTAGACACACATAATAAGTTGCGTGACCATATGTACGATTTTGGCTACACTTAACACATGTGTGACAATTTCGATTCTATGAATTAGACACATAAACAATTAGTTCAAGTGACCATATGTAAACTCATTATTTAGACACACAAACACTTAATGTGACCATAAAAAACATTTAGATATACATCTTTCATGATGTGTGGCTATTATAAAGCCATATAGTCACACATGACCGTGCTAGAAATAAATGTGACTATATACTTTACCTTTTGGCCCCGTTAAACTTTAGACACACATAATAAGTTGCGCGACCATATGTACGATTTTGGCTACACTTAACACATGTGTGACAATTTCTATTCTATGATTTAGACACATAAACAATTACTTCATGTGACCATATGTAGACTCATGATTTAGACACACAAACACTTAATGTGGCCATAAACAACATTTAGATACACATGTGTCATGATGTGTGGCTATTATAAAGCCATATAGTCACACATGATCGTACTAGAAATAAATGTGACTATATACTATACCTTTGGGTCCCGTTAAACTTTAGACACACATAATAAGTTGCGTGACCATATGTACGATTTTGGCTACACTTAACACATGTGTGACAATTTCGATTCTATGATTTAGACACATAAACAATTAGTTCAAGTGACCATATGTAAACTCATTATTTAGACACACAAACACTTAATGTGACCATAAAAAACATTTAGATATACATCTTTCATGATGTGTGGCTATTATAAAGCCATATAGTCACACATGATCGTGCTAGAAATAAATGTGACTATATACTTTACCTTTTGGCCCCGTTAAACTTTAGACACACATAATAAGTTGCTCGACCATATGTACGATTTTGGCTACACTTAACACATGTGTGACAATTTCGATTCTATGATTTAGACACATAAACAATTACTTCATGTGACCATATGTAGACTCATGATTTAGACACACAAACACTTAATGTGGCCATAAACAACATTTAGATACACATGTGTCATGATGTGTGGCTATTATAAAGCCATATAGTCACACATGATCGTGCTAGAAATAAATGTGACTATATACTTTACCTTTTGACCCCGTTAAACTTTAGACACACATAATAAGTTGCGTTACCATATGTACGATTTTGGGTACACTTAACACATGTGTGACAATTTCGATTCTATGATTTAGACACATAAACAATTACTTCAGGTGACCATATTTAGACTCATGATTTAGACACACAAACACTTACTTTGGCCATAAACAACATTTAGATACACATGTGTCATGATGTATGGCTATTATAAAGCCATATAGTCACACATGATCGTGCTAGAAATAAATGTGACTATATACTTTACCTTTTGGCCCCGTTAAACTTTAGACACACATAATAAGTTGCGCGACCATATGTACGATTTTGGCTACAGTTAACACATGTGTGACAATTTCGATTCTATGATTTAGACACATAAACAATTACTTCATGTGACCATATGTAGACTCATGATTTAGACACACAAACACTTAATGTGGCCATAAACAACATTTAGATACACATGTGTCATGATGTGTGGCTATTATAAAGCCATATAGTCACACATGATCGTGCTAGAAATAAATGTGACTATATACTTTACCTTTTGGCCCCGTTAAACATAAGACACACATAATAAGTTGCACGACCATATGTACGATTTTGGCTACACTTAACACATGTGTGACAATTTCGATTCTATGATTTAGACACATAAACAATTAGTTCAAGTGACCATATGTAGACTCAATATTTAGAAACACAAACACTTTATGTGACAATAAAAAACATTAGATATACATCTTATATGATATGTGGCTATTATAAAGTCATATAGTCACACATGATCGTGCTAGAAATAAATGTTACTATATACTTTACCTTTTGAGCCAGTTAAACTTTAGACACACATAATAAGTTGCGTTACCATATGTACGATTTTGGGTACACTTAACACATGTGTGACAATTTCGATTCTATGATTTAGACACATAAACAATTACTTCATGTGACCATATGTAGACTCATGATTTAGACACACAAACACTTAATGTGGCCATAAACAACATTTAGATATACATCTGTCATGATGTGTGGCTATTATAAAGCCATATAGTCACACATGATCGTGCTAAAAATAAATGTGACTATATACTTTACCCTTTGGCCCCGTTAAACTTTAGACACACATAATAAGTTGCGCGACCATATGTACGATTTTGGCTACACTTAACACATGTATGACAATTTCGATTCTATGATTTAGACACATAAACAATTACTTCATGTGACCATATGTAGACTCATGATTTAGACACACAAACACTTAATGAGGCCATAAAAAACATTTAGATACACATGTGTCATGATGTGTGGCTATTATAAACCCATATAGTCACACATGATCGTGCTAGAAATAAATGTGACTATATACTATACCTTTTGGTCCCGTTAAACTTTAGAACACATAATAAGTTGCGTGACCATATGTACGATTTTTGCTACACTTAACACATGTGTGACAATTTCGATTCTATGATTTAGACACATAAACAATTAGTTCAAGTGACCATATGTAAACTCATGATTTAGACACACAAACACTTAATGTGACCATAAAAAACATTTAGATATACATCTTTCATGATGTGTGGCTATTATAAAGCCATATAGTCACACATGATCGTGCTAGAAATAAATGCGACCATATGTACGATTTTGGCTACACTTAACACATGTGTGACAATTTCGATTCTATGATTTAGACACATAAACAATTACTTCATGTGACCATATGTAGACTCATGATTTAGACACACAAACACTTAATGTGGCCATAAACAACATTTAGATACACATGTGTCATGATGTGTGGCTATTATAAAGCCATATAGTCACACATGATCGTGCTAGAAATAAATGTGACTATATACTTTACCTTTTGACCCCGTTAAACTTTAGACACACATAATAAGTTGCGTTACCATATTTACGATTTTGGGTACACTTAACACATGTGTGACAATTTCGATTCTATGATTTAGACACATAAACAATTACTTCAGGTGACCATATTTAGACTCATGATTTAGACACACAAACACTTACTTTGGCCATAAACAACATTTAGATACACATCTGTCATGATGTGTGGCTATTATAAAGCCATATAGTCACACATGATCGTGCTAGAAATAAATGTGACTATATACTTTACCTTTTGGCCCCGTTAAACTTTAGACACACATAATAAGTTGCGCGACCATATGTACGATTTTGGCTACACTTAACACATGTGTGACAATTTCGATTCTATGATTTAGACACATAAATAATTACTTCATCTGACCATATGTAGACTCATGATTTAGACACACAAACACTTAATATGGCCATAAACAACATTTAGATACACATGTGTCATGATGTGTGGCTATTATAAAGCCATATAGTCACACATGATCGTGCTAGAAATAAATGTGACTATATACTTCACCTTTTGGTCCCGTTAAACTTTAGACACACATAATAAGTTGCGTGACCATATGTACGATTTTGGATACACTTAACACATGTGTGACAATTTCGATTCTATGATTTAGACACATAAACAATTAGTTCAAGTGACCATATGTAAACTCATTATTTAGACACACCAACACTTAATGTGACCATAAAAAACATTTAGATATACATCTTTCATGATGTGTGGCTATTATAAAGCCATATAGTCACACATGATCGTGCTAGAAATAAATGTGACTATATACTTTACCTTTTGGCCCCGTTAAACTTTAGACACACATAATAAGTTGCGCGACCATATGTACGATTTTGGCTACACTTAACACATGTGTGACAATTTCGATTCTATGATTTAGACACATAAACAATTACTTCATGTGACAATATGTAGACTCATGATTTAGACACACAAACACTTAATGTGGCCATAAACAACATTTAGATACACATGTGTCATGATGTGTGGCTATTATAAAGCCATATAGTCACACATGATCGTGCTAGAAATAAATGTGACTATATACTTTACCTTTTGACCCCGTTAAACTTTAGACACACATAATAAGTTGCGTTACCATATGTACGATTTTGGGTACACTTAACACATGTGTGACAATTTCGATTCTATGATTTAGACACATAAATAAATTACTTCAGGTGACCATATTTAGACTCATGATTTAGACACACAAACACTTACTTTGGCCATAAACAACATTTAGATACACATGTGTCATGATGTGTGGCTATTATAAAGCCATATAGTCACACATGATCGTGCTAGAAATAAATGTGACTATATACTTCACCTTTTGGTCCCGTTAAACTTTAGACACACATAATAAGTTGCGTGACCATATGTACGATTTTGGCTACACTTAACACATGTGTGACAATTTCGATTCTATGATTTAGACACATAAACAATTAGTTCAAGTGACCATATGTAAACTCATTATTTAGACACACCAACACTTAATGTGACCATAAAAAACATTTAGATATACATCTTTCATGATGTGTGGCTATTATAAAGCCATATAGTCACACATGATCGTGCTAGAAATAAATGTGACTATATACTTTACCTTTTGGTCCCGTTAAACTTTAGACACACATAATAAGTTGCGCGACCATATGTACGATTTTGGCTACACTTAACACATGTGTGACAATTTCGATTCTATGATTTAGACACATAAACAATTACTTCATGTGACCATATGTAGACTCATGATTTAGACACACAAACACTTAATGTGGCCATAAACAACATTTAGATACACATGTGTCATGATGTGTGGCTATTATAAAGCCATATAGTCACACATGATAGTGCTAGAAATAAATGTGACTATATACTTTACCTTTTGACCCCGTTAAACTTTAGACACACATAATAAGTTGCGTTACCATATGTACGATTTTGGGTACACTTAACACATGTGTGACAATTTCGATTCTATGATTTAGACACATAAACAATTACTTCAGGTGACCATATTTAGACTCATGATTTAGACACACAAACACTTACTTTGGCCATAAACAACATTTAGATACACATGTGTCTTGATGTGTGGCTATTATAAAGCCATATAGTCACACATGATCGTGCTTGAAATAAATGTGACTATATACTATACCTTTGGGTCCCGTTAAACTTTAGACACACATAATAAGTTGCGCGACCATATGTACGATTTTGGCTACACTTAACACATGTGTGACAATTTCGATTCTATGATTTAGACACATAAACAATTACTTCATGTGACCATATGTAGACTCATGATTTAGACACACAAACACTTAATGTGGCCATAAACAACATTTAGATACACATGTGTCATGATGTGTGGCTATTATAAAGCCATATAGTCACACATGATCGTGCTAGAAATAAATGTGACTATATACTTTACCTTTTGACCCCGTTAAACTTTAGACACACATAATAAGTTGCGTTACCATATGTACGATTTTGGGTACACTTAACACATGTGTGACAATTTCGATTCTATGATTTAGACACATAAACAATTACTTCAGGTGACCATATTTAGACTCATGATTTAGACACACAAACACTTACTTTGGCCATAAACAATATTTAGATACACATATGTCATGATGTGTGGCTATTATAAAGCCATATAGTCACACATGATCGTGCTAGAAATAAATGTGACTATATACTTTACCTTTTGGCCCCGTTAAACTTTAGACACACATAATAAGTTGCGCGACCATATGTACGATTTTGGCTACACTTAATACATGTGTGATAATTTCGATTCTATGATTTAGACACATAAACAATTACTTCATCTGACCATATGTAGACTCATGATTTAGACACACAAACACTTAATGTGGCCATAAACAACATTTAGATACACATGTGTCATTATGTGTGGCTATTATAAAGCCATATAGTCACACATGATCGTGCTAGAAATAAATGTGACTATATACTTCACCTTTTGGTCCCGTTAAACTTTAGACACACATAATAAGTTGCGTGACCATATGTACGATTTTGGCTACACTTAACACATGTGTGACAATTTCGATTCTATGATTTAGACACATAAACAATTAGTTCAAGTGACCATATGTAAACTCATTATTTAGACACACCAACACTTAATGTGACCATAAAAAACATTTAGATATACATCTTTCATGATGTGTGGCTATTATAAAGCCATATAGTCACACATGATCGTGCTAGAAATAAATGTGACTATATACTTTACCTTTTGGCCCCGTTAAACTTTAGACACACATAATAAGTTGCGCGACCATATGTACGATTTTGGCTACACTTAACACATGTGTGACAATTTCGATTCTATGATTTAGACACATAAACAATTACTTCATGTGACCATATGTAGACTCATGATTTAGACACACAAACACTTAATGTGGCCATAAACAACATTTAGATACACATGTGTCATGATGTGTGGCTATTATAAAGCCATATAGTCACACATGATAGTGCTAGAAATAAATGTGACTATATACTTTACCTTTTGACCCCGTTAAACTTTAGACACACATAATAAGTTGCGTTACCATATGTACGATTTTGGGTACACTTAACACATGTGTGACAATTTCGATTCTATGATTTAGACACATAAACAATTACTTCAGGTGACCATATTTAGACTCATGATTTAGACACACAAACACTTACTTTGGCCATAAACAACATTTAGATACACATGTGTCTTGATGTGTGGCTATTATAAAGCCATATAGTCACACATGATCGTGCTAGAAATAAATGTGACTATATACTATACCTTTGGGTCCCTTTAAACTTTAGACACACATAATAAGTTGCGCGACCATATGTACGATTTTGGCTACACTTAACACATGTGTGACAATTTCGATTCTATGATTTAGACACATAAACAATTACTTCATGTGACCATATGTAGACTCATGATTTAGACACACAAACACTTAATGTGGCCATAAACAACATTTAGATACACATGTGTCATGATGTGTGGCTATTATAAAGCCATATAGTCACACATGATCGTGCTAGAAATAAATGTGACTATATACTTTACCTTTTGACCCCGTTAAACTTTAGACACACATAATAAGTTGCGTTACCATATGTACGATTTTGGGTACACTTAACACATGTGTGACAATTTCGATTCTATGATTTAGACACATAAACAATTACTTCAGGTGACCATATTTAGACTCATGATTTAGACACACAAACACTTACTTTGGCCATAAACAACATTTAGATACACATGTGTCATGATGTGTGGCTATTATAAAGCCATATAGTCACACATGATCGTGCTAGAAATAAATGTGACTATATACTTCACCTTTTGGTCCCGTTAAACTTTAGACACACATAATAAGTTGCGTGACCATATGTACGATTTTGGCTACACTTAACACATGTGTGACAATTTCGATTCTATGATTTAGACACATAAACAATTAGTTCAAGTGACCATATGTAAACTCATTATTTAGACACACCAACACTTAATGTGACCATAAAAAACATTTAGATATACATCTTTCATGATGTGTGGCTATTATAAAGCCATATAGTCACACATGATCGTGCTAGAAATAAATGTGACTATATACTTTACCTTTTGGCCCCGTTAAACTTTAGACACACATAATAAGTTGCGCGACCATATGTACGATTTTGGCTACACTTAACACATGTGTGACAATTTCGATTCTATGATTTAGACACATAAACAATTACTTCATGTGACCATATGTAGACTCATGATTTAGACACACAAACACTTAATGTGGCCATAAACAACATTTAGATACACATGTGTCATGATGTGTGGCTATTATAAAGCCATATAGTCACACATGATAGTGCTAGAAATAAATGTGACTATATACTTTACCTTTTGACCCCGTTAAACTTTAGACACACATAATAAGTTGCGTTACCAAATGTACGATTTTGGGTACACTTAACACATGTGTGACAATTTCGATTCTATGATTTAGACACATAAACAATTACTTCAGGTGACCATATTTAGACTCATGATTTAGACACACAAACACTTACTTTGGCCATAAACAACATTTAGATACACATGTGTCTTGATGTGTGGCTATTATAAAGCCATATAGTCACACATGATCGTGCTAGAAATAAATGTGACTATATACTATACCTTTGGGTCCCGTTAAACTTTAGACACACATAATAAGTTGCGCGACCATATGTACGATTTTGGCTACACTTAACACATGTGTGACAATTTCGATTCTATGATTTAGACACATAAACAATTACTTCATGTGACCATATGTAGACTCATGATTTAGACACACAAACACTTAATGTGGCCATAAACAACATTTAGATACACATGTGTCATGATGTGTGGCTATTATAAAGCCATATAGTCACACATGATCGTGCTAGAAATAAATGTGACTATATACTTTACCTTTTGACCCCGTTAAACTTTAGACACACATAATAAGTTGCGTTACCATATGTACGATTTTGGGTACACTTAACACATGTGTGACAATTTCGATTCTATGATTTAGACACATAAACAATTACTTCAGGTGACCATATTTAGACTCATGATTTAGACACACAAACACTTACTTTGGCCATAAACAACATTTAGATACACATGTGTCATGATGTGTGGCTATTATAAAGCCATATAGTCACACATGATCGTGCTAGAAATAAATGTGACTATATACTTCACCTTTTGGTCCCGTTAAACTTTAGACACACATAATAAGTTGCGTGACCATATGTACGATTTTGGCTACACTTAACACATGTGTGACAATTTCGATTCTATGATTTAGACACATAAACAATTAGTTCAAGTGACCATATGTAAACTCATTATTTAGACACACCAACACTTAATGTGACCATAAAAAACATTTAGATATACATCTTTCATGATGTGTGGCTATTATAAAGCCATATAGTCACACATGATCGTGCTAGAAATAAATGTGACTATATACTTTACCTTTTGGTCCCGTTAAACTTTAGACACACATAATAAGTTGCGCGACCATATGTACGATTTTGGCTACACTTAACACATGTGTGACAATTTCGATTCTATGATTTAGACACATAAACAATTACTTCATGTGACCATATGTAGACTCATGATTTAGACACACAAACACTTAATGTGGCCATAAACAACATTTAGATACACATGTGTCATGATGTGTGGCTATTATAAAGCCATATAGTCACACATGATAGTGCTAGAAATAAATGTGACTATATACTTTACCTTTTGACCCCGTTAAACTTTAGACACACATAATAAGTTGCGTTACCATATGTACGATTTTGGGTACACTTAACACATGTGTGACAATTTCGATTCTATGATTTAGACACATAAACAATTACTTCAGGTGACCATATTTAGACTCATGATTTAGACACACAAACACTTACTTTGGCCATAAACAACATTTAGATACACATGTGTCATGATGTGTGGCTATTATAAAGCCATATAGTCACACATGATCGTGCTAGAAATAAATGTGACTATATACTATACCTTTGGGTCCCGTTAAACTTTAGACACACATAATAAGTTGCGCGACCATATGTACGATTTTGGCTACACTTAACACATGTGTGACAATTTCGATTCTATGATTTAGACACATAAACAATTACTTCATGTGACCATATGTAGACTCATGATTTAGACACACAAACACTTAATGTGGCCATAAACAACATTTAGATACACATGTGTCATGATGTGTGGCTATTATAAAGCCATATAGTCACACATGATCGTGCTAGAAATAAATGTGACTATATACTTTACCTTTTGACCCCGTTAAACTTTAGACACACATAATAAGTTGCGTTACCATATGTACGATTTTGGGTACACTTAACACATGTGTGACAATTTCGATTCTATGATTTAGACACATAAACAATTACTTCAGGTGACCATATTTAGACTCATGATTTAGACACACAAACACTTACTTTGGCCATAAACAACATTTAGATACACATGTGTCATGATGTGTGGCTATTATAAAGCCATATAGTCACACATGATCGTGCTAGAAATAAATGTGACTATATACTTTACCTTTTGGCCCCGTTAAACTTTAGACACACATAATAAGTTGCGCGAACATATGTACGATTTTGGCTACACTTAATACATGTGTGACAATTTCGATTCTATGATTTAGACACATAAACAATTACTTCATCTGACCATATGTAGACTCATGATTTAGACACACAAACACTTAATGTGGCCATAAACAACATTTAGATACACATGTGTCATGATGTGTGGCTATTATAAAGCCATATAGTCACACATGATCGTGCTAGAAATAAATGTGACTATATACTATACCTTTTGGTCCCGTTAAACTTTAGACACACATAATAAGTTGCGTGACATATGTACGATTTTGGCTACACTTAACACATGTGTGACAATTTCGATTCTATGATTTAGACACATAAACAATTAGTTCAAGTGACCATATGTAAACTTATGATTTAGACACACAAACACTTAATGTGACCATAAAAAACATTTAGATATACATCTTTCATGATGTGTGGCTATTATAAAGCCATATAGTCACACATGATCGTGCTAGAAATAAATGTGACTATATACTTTACCTTTTGGCCCCGTTAAACTTTAGACACACATAATAAGTTGCGTTACCATATGTACGATTTTGGGTACACTTGACACATGTGTGACAATTTCGATTCTATGATTTAGACACATAAACAATTACTTCAGGTGACCATATGTAGACTCATGATTTAGACACACAAACACTTAATGTGACCATAAACAACATTTAGATACACATCTGTCATGATGTGTGGCTATTATAAAGCCATATAGTCACACATGATCGTGCTAAAAAAAATGTGACTATATACTTTACCTTTTAGCCCCGTTAAACTTTAGACACACATAATAAGTTGTGTGACCATATGTACGATTTTAGCTACACTTAACACATGTGTGACAATTTCTATTCTATGATTTAGACACATAAATAATTAGTTTAAGTGACCATATGTAGACTCATGATTTAGATTCACAAACCCTTAATGTGACCATAAACAACATTTAGATATACATCTTTCATGATGTGTGACTATTATAAAGCCATATAGTCACACATGATCGTGCTAGAAATAAATGTGACAATATACTTTACCTTTTGAGTCCGTTAAACTTTAGACACACATAATAAGTTGCGTTACCATATGTACTATTTTGGCTACACTTAACACATGTGTGACAATTTCTATTCTATGATTTATACACATAAACAATTACTTCATGTGACTATATGTAGACTCATGATTTAGACATACAAACACATAATGTGGCCATAAACAACATTTAGATACACATGTGTCATGATGTTTGGCTATTATAAAGCCATATAGTCACACATGATCGTGCTAGAAATAAATGTGACTATATACTTTACCTTTTGACCCCGTTAAACTTTAGACACACATAATAAGTTGCGTGACCATATGTACGATTTTGGGTACACTTAACACATGTGTGACAATTTCGATTCTATGATTTAGACACATAAACAATTACTTCATCTGACCATATGTAGACTCATGATTTAGACACACAAACACTTAATGTGGCCATAAACAACATTTAGATACACATGTGTCATGATGTGTGGCTATTATAAAGCCATATAGTCACACATGATCGTGCTAGAAATAAATGTGACTATATACTATACCTTTTGGTCCCGTTAAACTTTAGACACACATAATAAGTTGCGTGACATATGTACGATTTTGGCTACACTTAACACATGTGTGACAATTTCGATTCTATGATTTAGACACATTAACAATTAGTTCAAGTGACCATATGTAAACTTATGATTTAGACACACAAACACATAATGTGACCATAAAAAACATTTAGATATACATCTTTCATGATGTGTGGCTATTATAAAGCCATATAGTCACACATGATCGTGCTAGAAATAAATGTGACTATATACTTTACCTTTTGGCCCCGTTAAACTTTAGACACACATAATAAGTTGCGTTACCATATGTACGATTTTGGGTACACTTAACACATGTGTGACAATTTCGATTCTATGATTTAGACACATAAACAATTACTTCAGGTGACCATATGTAGACTCATGATTTAGACACACAAACACTTAATGTGACCATAAATAACATTTAGATACACATCTGTCATGATGTGTGGCTATTATAAAGCCATATAGTCACACATGATCGTGCTAAAAATAAATGTGACTATATACTTTACCTTTTAGCCCCGTTAAACTTTAGACACACATAATAAGTTGTGTGACCATATGTACGATTTTGGCTACACTTAACACATGTGTGACAATTTCTATTCTATGATTTAGACACATAAATAATTAGTTTAAGTGACCATATGTAGACTCATGATTTAGATTCACAAACCCTTAATGTGACCATAAACAACATTTAGATATACATCTTTCATGATGTGTGGCTATTATAAAGCCATATAGTCACACATGATCGTGCTAGAAATAAATGTGACAATATACTTTACCTTTTGAGCCCGTTAAACTTTAGACACACATAATAAGTTGCGTTACCATATGTACGATTTTGGGTACACTTAACACATGTGTGACAATTTCGATTCTATGATTTAGACACATAAACAATTACTTCAGGTGACCATATTTAGACTCATGATTTAGACACACAAACACTTACTTTGGCCATAAACAACATTTAGATACGCATGTGTCATGATGTGTGGCTATTATAAAGCCATATAGTCACACATGATCGTGCTAGAAATAAATGTGACTATATACTTTACCTTTTGGCCCCGTTAAACTTTAGACACACATAATAAGTTGCGCGACCATATGTACGATTTTGGCTACACTTAATACATGTGTGACAATTTCGATTCTATGATTTAGACACATAAACAATTACTTCATCTGACCATATGTAGACTCATGATTTAGACACACAAACACTTAATGTGGCCATAAACAACATTTAGATACACATGTGTCATGATGTGTGGCTATTATAAAGCCATATAGTCACACATGATCGTGCTAGAAATAAGTGTGACAATATACTTTACCTTTTGACCCCGTTAAACTTTAGACACACATAATAAGTTGCGTGACCATATGTACGATTTTGGGTACACTTAACACATGTGTGACAATTTCGATTCTATGATTTAGACACATAAACAATTACTTCAGGTGACCATATTTAGACTCATGATTTAGACACACAAACACTTACTTTGGCCATAAACAACATTTAGATACACATGTGTCATGATGTGTGGCTATTATAAAGCCATATAGTCACACATGATCGTGCTAGAAATAAATGTGACTATATACTTTACCTTTTGGCCCCGTTAAACTTTAGACACACATAATAAGTTGCGCGAACATATGTACGATTTTGGCTACACTTAATACATGTGTGACAATTTCGATTCTATGATTTAGACACATAAACAATTACTTCATCTGACCATATGTAGACTCATGATTTAGACACACAAACACTTAATGTGGCCATAAACAACATTTAGATACACATGTGTCATGATGTGTGGCTATTATAAAGCCATATAGTCACACATGATCGTGCTAGAAATAAATGTGACTATATACTATACCTTTTGGTCCCGTTAAACTTTAGACACACATAATAAGTTGCGTGACATATGTACGATTTTGGCTACACTTAACACATGTGTGACAATTTCGATTCTATGATTTAGACACATTAACAATTAGTTCAAGTGACCATATGTAAACTTATGATTTAGACACACAAACACTTAATGTGACCATAAAAAACATTTAGATATACATCTTTCATGATGTGTGGCTATTATAAAGCCATATAGTCACACATGATCGTGCTAGAAATAAATGTGACTATATACTTTACCTTTTGGCCCCGTTAAACTTTAGACACACATAATAAGTTGCGTTACCATATGTAAGATTTTGGGTACACTTGACACATGTGTGACAATTTCGATTCTATGATTTAGACACATAAACAATTACTTCAGGTGACCATATGTAGACTCATGATTTAGACACACAAACACTTAATGTGACCATAAATAACATTTAGATACACATCTGTCATGATGTGTGGCTATTATAAAGCCATATAGTCACACATGATCGTGCTAAAAAAAATGTGACTATATACTTTACCTTTTAGCCCCGTTAAACTTTAGACACACATAATAAGTTGTGTGACCATATGTACGATTTTGGCTACACTTAACACATGTGTGACAATTTCTATTCTATGATTTAGACACATAAATAATTAGTTTAAGTGACCATATGTAGACTCATGATTTAGATTCACAAACCCTTAATGTGACCATAAACAACATTTAGATATACATCTTTCATGATGTGTGACTATTATAAAGCCATATAGTCACACATGATCGTGCTAGAAATAAATGTGACAATATACTTTACCTTTTGAGCCCGTTAAACTTTAGACACACATAATAAGTTGCGTTACCATATGTACGATTTTGGCTACACTTAACACATGTGTGACAATTTCTATTCTATGATTTATACACATAAACAATTACTTCATGTGACTATATGTAGACTCATGATTTAGACATACAAACACATAATGTGGCCATAAACAACATTTAGATACACATGTGTCATGATGTTTGGCTATTATAAAGCCATATAGTCACACATGATCGTGCTAGAAATAAATGTGACTATATACTTTACCTTTTGACCCCGTTAAACTTTAGACACACATAATAAGTTGCGTGACCATATGTACGATTTTGGGTACACTTAACACATGTGTGACAATTTCGATTCTATGATTTAGACACATAAACAATTACTTCAGGTGACCATATTTAGACTCATGATTTAGACACACAAACACTTACTTTGGCCATAAACAACATTTAGATACGCATGTGTCATGATGTGTGGCTATTATAAAGCCATATAGTCACACATGATCGTGCTAGAAATAAATGTGACTATATACTTTACCTTTTGGCCCCGTTAAACTTTAGACACACATAATAAGTTGCGCGACCATATGTACGATTTTGGCTACACTTAACACATGTGTGACAATTTCGATTCTATGATTTAGACACATAAACAATTACTTCATCTGACCATATGTAGACTCATGATTTAGACACACAAACACTTAATGTGGCCATAAACAACATTTAGATACACATGTGTCATGATGTGTGGCTATTATAAAGCCATATAGTCACACATGATCGTGCTAGAAATAAATGTGACTATATACTATACCTTTTGGTCCCGTTAAACTTTAGACACACATAATAAGTTGCGTGACATATGTACGATTTTGGCTACACTTAACACATGTGTGACAATTTCGATTCTATGATTTAAACACATAAACAATTACTTCATCTGACCATATGTAGACTCATGATTTAGACACACAAACACTTAATGTGGCCATAAACAACATTTAGATACACATGTGTCATGATGTGTGGCTATTATAAAGCCATATAGTCACACATGATCGTGCTAGAAATAAGTGTGAAAATATACTTTACCTTTTGACCCCGTTAAACTTTAGACACACATAATAAGTTGCGTGACCATATGTACGATTTTGGGTACACTTAACACATGTGTGACAATTTCGATTCTATGATTTAGACACATAAACAATTACTTCAGGTGACCATATTTAGACTCATGATTTAGACACACAAACACTTACTTTGGCCATAAACAACATTTAGATACACATGTGTCATGATGTGTGGCTATTATAAAGCCATATAGTCACACATGATCGTGCTAGAAATAAATGTGACTATATACTTTACCTTTTGGCCCCGTTAAACTTTAGACACACATAATAAGTTGCGCGAACATATGTACGATTTTGGCTACACTTAATACATGTGTGACAATTTCGATTCTATGATTTAGACACATAAACAATTACTTCATCTGACCATATGTAGACTCATGATTTAGACACACAAACACTTAATGTGGCCATAAACAACATTTAGATACACATGTGTCATGATGTGTGGCTATTATAAAGCCATATAGTCACACATGATCGTGCTAGAAATAAATGTGACTATATACTATACCTTTTGGTCCCGTTAAACTTTAGACACACATAATAAGTTGCGTGACATATGTACGATTTTGGCTACACTTAACACATGTGTGACAATTTCGATTCTATGATTTAGACACATTAACAATTAGTTCAAGTGACCATATGTAAACTTATGATTTAGACACACAAACACTTAATGTGACCATAAAAAACATTTAGATATACATCTTTCATGATGTGTGGCTATTATAAAGCCATATAGTCACACATGATCGTGCTAGAAATAAATGTGACTATATACTTTACCTTTTGGCCCCGTTAAACTTTAGACACACATAATAAGTTGCGTTACCATATGTACGATTTTGGGTACACTTGACACATGTGTGACAATTTCGATTCTATGATTTAGACACATAAACAATTACTTCAGGTGACCATATGTAGACTCATGATTTAGACACACAAACACTTAATGTGACCATAAATAACATTTAGATACACATCTGTCATGATGTGTGGCTATTATAAAGCCATATAGTCACACATGATCGTGCTAAAAAAAATGTGACTATATACTTTACCTTTTAGCCCCGTTAAACTTTAGACACACATAATAAGTTGTGTGACCATATGTACGATTTTGGCTACACTTAACACATGTGTGACAATTTCTATTCTATGATTTAGACACATAAATAATTAGTTTAAGTGACCATATGTAGACTCATGATTTAGATTCACAAACCCTTAATGTGACCATAAACAACATTTAGATATACATCTTTCATGATGTGTGACTATTATAAAGCCATATAGTCACACATGATCGTGCTAGAAATAAATGTGACAATATACTTTACCTTTTGAGCCCGTTAAACTTTAGACACACATAATAAGTTGCGTTACCATATGTACGATTTTGGCTACACTTAACACATGTGTGACAATTTCTATTCTATGATTTATACACATAAACAATTACTTCATGTGACTATATGTAGACTCATGATTTAGACATACAAACACATAATGTGGCCATAAACAACATTTAGATACACATGTGTCATGATGTTTGGCTATTATAAAGCCATATAGTCACACATGATCGTGCTAGAAATAAATGTGACTATATACTTTACCTTTTGACCCCGTTAAACTTTAGACACACATAATAAGTTGCGTGACCATATGTACGATTTTGGGTACACTTAACACATGTGTGACAATTTCGATTCTATGATTTAGACACATAAACAATTACTTCAGGTGACCATATTTAGACTCATGATTTAGACACACAAACACTTACTTTGGCCATAAACAACATTTAGATACACATGTGTCATGATGTGTGGCTATTATAAAGCCATATAGTCACACATGATCGTGCTAGAAATAAATGTGACTATATACTTTACCTTTTGGCCCCGTTAAACTTTAGACACACATAATAAGTTGCGCGACCATATGTACGATTTTGGCTACACTTAATACATGTGTGACAATTTCGATTCTATGATTTAGACACATAAACAATTACTTCATCTGACCATATGTAGACTCATGATTTAGACACACAAACACTTAATGTGGCCATAAACAACATTTAGATACACATGTGTCATGATGTGTGGCTATTATAAAGCCATATAGTCACACATGATCGTGCTAGAAATAAATGTGACTATATACTATACCTTTTGGTCCCGTTAAACTTTAGACACACATAATAAGTTGCGTGACATATGTACGATTTTGGCTACACTTAACACATGTGTGACAATTTCGATTCTATGATTTAGACACATAAACAATTACTTCATCTGACCATATGTAGACTCATGATTTAGACACACAAACACTTAATGTGGCCATAAACAACATTTAGATACACATGTGTCATGATGTGTGGCTATTATAAAGCCATATAGTCACACATGATCGTGCTAGAAATAAGTGTGAAAATATACTTTACCTTTTGACCCCGTTAAACTTTAGACACACATAATAAGTTGCGTGACCATATGTACGATTTTGGGTACACTTAACACATGTGTGACAATTTCGATTCTATGATTTAGACACATAAACAATTACTTCAGGTGACCATATTTAGACTCATGATTTAGACACACAAACACTTACTTTGGCCATAAACAACATTTAGATACACATGTGTCATGATGTGTGGCTATTATAAAGCCATATAGTCACACATGATCGTGCTAGAAATAAATGTGACTATATACTTTACCTTTTGGCCCCGTTAAACTTTAGACACACATAATAAGTTGCGCGAACATATGTACGATTTTGGCTACACTTAATACATGTGTGACAATTTCGATTCTATGATTTAGACACATAAACAATTACTTCATCTGACCATATGTAGACTCATGATTTAGACACACAAACACTTAATGTGGCCATAAACAACATTTAGATACACATGTGTCATGATGTGTGGCTATTATAAAGCCATATAGTCACACATGATCGTGCTAGAAATAAATGTGACTATATACTATACCTTTTGGTCCCGTTAAACTTTAGACACACATAATAAGTTGCGTGACATATGTACGATTTTGGCTACACTTAACACATGTGTGACAATTTCGATTATATGATTTAGACACATTAACAATTAGTTCAAGTGACCATATGTAAACTCATGATTTAGACACACAAACACTTAATGTGACCATAAAAAACATTTAGATATACATCTTTCATGATGTGTGGCTATTATAAAGCCATATAGTCACACATGATCGTGCTAGAAATAAATGTGACTATATACTTTACCTTTTGGCCCCGTTAAACTTTAGACACACATAATAAGTTGCGTTACCATATGTACGATTTTGGGTACACTTGACACATGTGTGACAATTTCGATTCTATGATTTAGACACATAAACAATTACTTCAGGTGACCATATGTAGACTCATGATTTAGACACACAAACACTTAATGTGACCATAAATAACATTTAGATACACATCTGTCATGATGTGTGGCTATTATAAAGCCATATAGTCACACATGATCGTGCTAAAAAAAATGTGACTATATACTTTACCTTTTAGCCCCGTTAAACTTTAGACACACATAATAAGTTGTGTGACCATATGTACGATTTTGGCTACACTTAACACATGTGTGACAATTTCTATTCTATGATTTAGACACATAAATAATTAGTTTAAGTGACCATATGTAGACTCATGATTTAGATTCACAAACCCTTAATGTGACCATAAACAACATTTAGATATACATCTTTCATGATGTGTGACTATTATAAAGCCATATAGTCACACATGATCGTGCTAGAAATAAATGTGACAATATACTTTACCTTTTGAGCCCGTTAAACTTTAGACACACATAATAAGTTGCGTTACCATATGTACGATTTTGGCTACACTTAACACATGTGTGACAATTTCTATTCTATGATTTATACACATAAACAATTACTTCATGTGACTATATGTAGACTCATGATTTAGACATACAAACACATAATGTGGCCATAAACAACATTTAGATACACATGTGTCATGATGTTTGGCTATTATAAAGCCATATAGTCACACATGATCGTGCTAGAAATAAATGTGACTATATACTTTACCTTTTGACCCCGTTAAACTTTAGACACACATAATAAGTTGCGTGACCATATGTACGATTTTGGGTACACTTAACACATGTGTGACAATTTCGATTCTATGATTTAGACACATAAACAATTACTTCAGGTGACCATATTTAGACTCATGATTTAGACACACAAACACTTACTTTGGCCATAAACAACATTTAGATACGCATGTGTCATGATGTGTGGCTATTATAAAGCCATATAGTCACACATGATCGTGCTAGAAATAAATGTGACTATATACTTTACCTTTTGGCCCCGTTAAACTTTAGACACACATAATAAGTTGCGCGACCATATGTACGATTTTGGCTACACTTAATACATGTGTGACAATTTCGATTCTATGATTTAGACACATAAACAATTACTTCATCTGACCATATGTAGATTCATGATTTAGACACACAAACACTTAATGTGGCCATAAACAACATTTAGATACACATGTGTCATGATGTGTGGCTATTATAAAGCCATATAGTCACACATGATCGTGCTAGAAATAAATGTGACTATATACTATACCTTTTGGTCCCGTTAAACTTTAGACACACATAATAAGTTGCGTGACATATGTACGATTTTGGCTACACTTAACACATGTGTGACAATTTCGATTCTATGATTTAGACACATTAACAATTAGTTCAAGTGACCATATGTAAACTTATGATTTAGACACACAAACACATAATGTGACCATAAAAAACATTTAGATATACATCTTTCATGATGTGTGGCTATTATAAAGCCATATAGTCACACATGATCGTGCTAGAAATAAATGTGACTATATACTTTACCTTTTGGCCCCGTTAAACTTTAGACACACATAATAAGTTGCGTTACCATATGTACGATTTTGGGTACACTTAACACATGTGTGACAATTTCGATTCTATGATTTAGACACATAAACAATTACTTCAGGTGACCATATGTAGACTCATGATTTAGACACACAAACACTTAATGTGACCATAAACAACATTTAGATACACATCTGTCATGATGTGTGGCTACTATAAAGCCATATAGTCACACATGATCGTGCTAAAAATAAATGTGACTATATACTTTACCTTTTAGCCCCGTTAAACTTTAGACACACATAATAAGTTGTGTGACCATATGTACGATTTTGGCTACACTTAACACATGTGTGACAATTTCTATTCTATGATTTAGACACATAAATAATTAGTTTAAGTGACCATATGTAGACTCATGATTTAGATTCACAAACCTTTAATGTGACCATAAACAACATTTAGATATACATCTTTCATGATGTGTGGCTATTATAAAGCCATATAGTCACACATGATCGTGCTAGAAATAAATGTGACAATATACTTTACCTTTTGAGCCCGTTAAACTTTAGACACACATAATAAGTTGCGTTACCATATGTACGATTTTGGGTACACTTAACACATGTGTGACAATTTCGATTCTATGATTTAGACACATAAACAATTACTTCAGGTGACCATATTTAGACTCATGATTTAGACACACAAACACTTACTTTGGCCATAAACAACATTTAGATACGCATGTGTCATGATGTGTGGCTATTATAAAGCCATATAGTCACACATGATCGTGCTAGAAATAAATGTGACTATATACTTTACCTTTTGGCCCCGTTAAACTTTAGACACACATAATAAGTTGCGCGACCATATGTACGATTTTGGCTACACTTAAGACATGTGTGACAATTTCGATTCTATGATTTAGACACATAAACAATTACTTCATCTGACCATATGTAGACTCATGATTTAGACACACAAACACTTAATGTGGCCATAAACAACATTTAGATACACATGTGTCATGATGTGTGGCTATTATAAAGCCATATAGTCACACATGATCGTGCTAGAAATAAGTGTGACAATATACTTTACCTTTTGACCCCGTTAAACTTTAGACACACATAATAAGTTGCGTGACCATATGTACGATTTTGGGTACACTTAACACATGTGTGACAATTTCGATTCTATGATTTAGACACATAAACAATTACTTCAGGTGACCATATTTAGACTCATGATTTAGACACACAAACACTTACTTTGGCCATAAACAACATTTAGATACGCATGTGTCATGATGTGTGGCTATTATAAAGCCATATAGTCACACATGATCGTTCTAGAAATAAATGTGACTATATACTTTACCTTTTGGCCCCGTTAAACTTTAGACACACATAATAAGTTGCGCGACCATATGTACGATTTTGGCTACACTTAATACATGTGTGACAATTTCGATTCTATGATTTAGACACATAAACAATTACTTCATCTGACCATATGTAGACTCATGATTTAGACACACAAACACTTAATGTGGCCATAAACAACATTTAGATACACATGTGTCATGATGTGTGGCTATTATAAAGCCATATAGTCACACATGATCGTGCTAGAAATAAATGTGACTATATACTATACCTTTTGGTCCCGTTAAACTTTAGACACACATAATAAGTTGCGTGACATATGTACGATTTTGGCTACACTTAACACATGTGTGACAATTTCGATTCTATGATTTAGACACATTAACAATTAGTTCAAGTGACCATATGTAAACTTATGATTTAGACACACAAACACTTAATGTGACCATAAAAAACATTTAGATATACATCTTTCATGATGTGTGGCTATTATAAAGCCATATAGTCACACATGATCGTGCTTGACTATATACTTTACCTTTTGGCCCCGTTAAACTTTAGACACACATAATAAGTTGCGTTACCATATGTACGATTTTGGGTACACTTAACACATGTGTGACAATTTCGATTCTATGATTTAGACACATAAACAATTACTTCAGGTGACCATATGTAGACTCATGATTTAGACACACAAACACTTAATGTGACCATAAACAACATTTAGATACACATCTGTCATGATGTGTGGCTATTATAAAGCCATATAGTCACACATGATCGTGCTAAAAATAAATGTGACTATATACTTTACCTTTTAGCCCCGTTAAACTTTAGACACACATAATAAGTTGTGTGACCATATGTACGATTTTGGCTACACTTAACACATGTGTGACAATTTCTATTCTATAATTTAGACACATAAATAATTAGTTTAAGTGACCATATGTAGACTCATGATTTAGATTCACAAACCCTTAATGTGACCATAAACAACATTTAGATATACATCTTTCATGATGTGTGGCTATTATAAAGCCATATAGTCACACATGATCGTGCTAGAAATAAATGTGACAATATACTTTACCTTTTGAGCACGTTAAACTTTAGACACACATAATAAGTTGCGTTACCATATGTACGATTTTGGCTACACTTAACACATGTGTGACAATTTCGATTCTATGATTTATACACATAAACAATTACTTCAGGTGACCATATGTAGACTCATGATTTAGACACACAAACACTTAATGTGACCATAAACAACATTTAGATACACATCTGTCATGATGTGTGGCTATTATAAAGCCATATAGTCACACATGATCGTGCTAAAAAAAAATGTGACTATATACTTTACCTTTTAGCCCCGTTAAACTTTAGACACACATAATAAGTTGTGTGACCATATGTACGATTTTGGCTACACTTAACACATGTGTGACAATTTCTATTCTATGATTTAGACACATAAATAATTAGTTTAAGTGACCATATGTAGACTCATGATTTAGATTCACAAACCCTTAATGTGACCATAAACAACATTTAGATATACATCTTTCATGATGTGTGACTATTATAAAGCCATATAGTCACACATGATCGTGCTAGAAATAAATGTGACAATATACTTTACCTTTTGAGCCCGTTAAACTTTAGACACACATAATAAGTTGCGTTACCATATGTACGATTTTGGCTACACTTAACACATGTGTGACAATTTCTATTCTATGATTTATACACATAAACAATTACTTCATGTGACCATATGTAGACTCATGATTTAGACATACAAACACATAATGTGGCCATAAACAACATTTAGATACACATGTGTCATGATGTTTGGCTATTATAAAGCCATATAGTCACACATGATCGTGCTAGAAATAAATGTGACTATATACTTTACCTTTTGACCCCGTTAAACTTTAGACACACATAATAAGTTGCGTGACCATATGTACGATTTTGGGTACACTTAACACATGTGTGACAATTTCGATTCTATGATTTAGACACATAAACAATTACTTCAGGTGACCATATTTAGACTCATGATTTAGACACACAAACACTTACTTTGGCCATAAACAACATTTAGATACGAATGTGTCATGATGTGTGGCTATTATAAAGCCATATAGTCACACATGATCGTGCTAGAAATAAATGTGACTATATACTTTACCTTTTGGCCCCGTTAAACTTTAGACACACATAATAAGTTGCGCGACCATATGTACGATTTTGGCTACACTTAATACATGTGTGACAATTTCGATTCTATGATTTAGACACATAAACAATTACTTCATCTGACCATATGTAGACTCATGATTTAGACACACAAACACTTAATGTGGCCATAAACAACATTTAGATACACATGTGTCATGATGTGTGGCTATTATAAAGCCATATAGTCACACATGATCGTGCTAGAAATAAATGTGACTATATACTATACCTTTTGGTCCCGTTAAACTTTAGACACACATAATAAGTTGCGTGACATATGTACGATTTTGGCTACACTTAACACATGTGTGACAATTTCGATTCTATGATTTAGACACATTAACAATTAGTTCAAGTGACCATATGTAAACTTATGATTTAGACACACAAACACATAATGTGACCATAAAAAACATTTAGATATACATCTTTCATGATGTGTGGCTATTATAAAGCCATATAGTCACACATGATCGTGCTAGAAATAAATGTGACTATATACTTTACCTTTTGGCCCCGTTAAACTTTAGACACACATAATAAGTTGCGTTACCATATGTACGATTTTGGGTACACTTAACACATGTGTGACAATTTCGATTCTATGATTTAGACACATAAACAATTACTTCAGGTGACCATATGTAGACTCATGATTTAGACACACAAACACTTAATGTGACCATAAACAACATTTAGATACACATCTGTCATGATGTGTGGCTATTATAAAGCCATATAGTCACACATGATCGTGCTAAAAATAAATGTGACTATATACTTTACCTTTTAGCCCCGTTAAACTTTAGACACACATAATAAGTTGTGTGACCATATGTACGATTTTGGCTACACTTAACACATGTGTGACAATTTCGATTCTATGATTTATACACATAAACAATTACTTCATGTGACCATATGTAGACTCATGATTTAGACATACAAACACATAATGTGGCCATAAACAACATTTAGATACACATCAGTCATGATGTGTGGCTATTATAAAGCCATATAGTCACACATGATCGTGCTAGAAATAAATGTGACTATATACTTTACCTTTTGACCCCGTTAAACTTTAGACACACATAATAAGTTGCGTTACCATATGTACGATTTTGGGTACACTTAACACATGTGTGACAATTTCGATTCTATGATTTAGACACATAAACAATTACTTCAGGTGACCATATTTAGACTCATGATTTAGACACACAAACACTTACTTTGGCCATAAACAACATTTAGATACACATGTGTCATGATGTGTGGCTATTATAAAGCCATATAGTCACACATGATCGTGCTAGAAATAAATGTGACTATATACTTTACCTTTTGGCCCCGTTAAACTTTAGACACACATAATAAGTTGCGCGACCATATGTACGATTTTGGTTACACTTAATACATGTGTGACAATTTCGATTCTATGATTTAGACACATAAACAATTACTTCATCTGACCATATGTAGACTCATGATTTAGACACACAAACACTTAATGTGGCCATAAACAACATTTAGATACACATGTGTCATGATGTGTGGCTATTATAAAGCCATATAGTCACACATGATCGTGCTAGAAATAAATGTGACTATATACTATACCTTTTGGTCCCGTTAAACTTTAGACACACATAATAAGTTGCGTGACATATGTACGATTTTGGCTACACTTAACACATGTGTGACAATTTCGATTCTATGATTTAGACACATTAACAATTAGTTCAAGTGACCATATGTAAACTTATGATTTAGACACACAAACACTTAATGTGACCATAAAAAACATTCAGATATACATCTTTCATGATGTGTGGCTATTATAAAGCCATATAGTCACACATGATCGTGCTAGAAATAAATGTGACTATATACTTTACCTTTTGGCCCCGTTAAACTTTAGACACACATAATAAGTTGCGTTACCATATGTACGATTTTGGGTACACTTAACACATGTGTGACAATTTCGATTCTATGATTTAGACACATAAACAATTACTTCAGGTGACCATATGTAGACTCATGATTTAGACACACAAACACTTAATGTGACCATAAACAACATTTAGATACACATCTGTCATGATGTGTGGCTATTATAAAGCCATATAGTCACACATGATCGTGCTAAAAATAAATGTGACTATATACTTTACCTTTTAGCCCCGTTAAACTTTAGACACACATAATAAGTTGTGTGACCATATGTACGATTTTGGCTACACTTAACACATGTGTGACAATTTCTATTCTATGATTTAGACACATAAATAATTAGTTTAAGTGACCATATGTAGACTCATGATTTAGATTCACAAACCCTTAATGTGACCATAAACAACATTTAGATATACATCTTTCATGATGTGTGGCTATTATAAAGCCATATAGTCACACATGATCGTGCTAGAAATAAATGTGACAATATACTTTACCTTTTGAGCCCGTTAAACCTTAGACACACATAATAAGTTGCGTTACCATATGTACGATTTTGGCTACACTTAACACATGTGTGACAATTTCGATTCTATGATTTATACACATAAACAATTATTTCATGTGACCATATGTAGACTAATGATTTAGACATACAAACACATAATGTGGCCATAAACAACATTTAGATACACATCTGTCATGATGTGTGGCTATTATAAAGCCATATAGTCACACATGATCGTGCTAGAAATAAATGTGACAATATACTTTACCTTTAGAGCCCGTTAAACTTTAGACACACATAATAAGTTGCGTTACCATATGTACGATTTTGGATACACTTAACACATGTGTGACAATTTCGATTCTATGATTTATACACATAAACAATTACTTCATGTGACCATATGTAGACTCATGATTTAGACATACAAACACATAATGTGGCCATAAACAACATTTAGATACACATCAGTCATGATGTGTGGCTATTATAAAGCCATATAGTCACACATGATCGTGCTAGAAATAAATGTGACTATATACTTTACCTTTTGACCCAGTTAAACTTTAGACACACATAATAAGTTGCGTTACCATATGTACGATTTTG
The DNA here is from genome assembly GCA_947179395.2 of Pulicaria dysenterica. Lineage (NCBI taxonomy): Eukaryota > Viridiplantae > Streptophyta > Magnoliopsida > Asterales > Asteraceae > Pulicaria > Pulicaria dysenterica. The sequence goes on from OX359292.1 coordinate 36,252,977, forward strand.
GGTACACTTAACACATGTGTGACAATTTCGATTCTATGATTTAGACACATAAACAATTACTTCAGGTGACCATATTTAGACTCATGATTTAGACACACAAACACTTACTTTGGCCATAAACAACATTTAGATACACATGTGTCATGATGTGTGGCTATTATAAAGCCATATAGTCACACATGATCGTGCTAGAAATAAATGTGACTATATACTTTACCTTTTGGCCCCGTTAAACTTTAGACACACATAATAAGTTGCGCGACCATATGTACGATTTTGGTTACACTTAATACATGTGTGACAATTTCGATTCTATGATTTAGACACATAAACAATTACTTCATCTGACCATATGTAGACTCATGATTTAGACTCACAAACACTTAATGTGGCCATAAACAACATTTAGATACACATGTGTCATGATGTGTGGCTATTATAAAGCCATATAGTCACACATGATCGTGCTAGAAATAAATGTGACTATATACTATACCTTTTGGTCCCGTTAAACTTTAGACACACATAATAAGTTGCGTGACATATGTACGATTTTGGCTACACTTAACACATGTGTGACAATTTCGATTCTATGATTTAGACACATTAACAATTAGTTCAAGTGACCATATGTAAACTTATGATTTAGACACACAAACACTTAATGTGACCATAAAAAACATTCAGATATACATCTTTCATGATGTGTGGCTATTATAAAGCCATATAGTCACACATGATCGTGTAAGAAATAAATGTGACTATATACTTTACCTTTTGGCCCCGTTAAACTTTAGACACACATAATAAGTTGCGTTACCATATGTACGATTTTGGGTACACTTAACACATGTGTGACAATTTCGATTCTATGATTTAGACACATAAACAATTACTTCAGGTGACCATATGTAGACTCATGATTTAGACACACAAACACTTAATGTGACCATAAACAACATTTAGATACACATCTGTCATGATGTGTGGCTATTATAAAGCCATATAGTCACACATGATCGTGCTAAAAATAAATGTGACTATATACTTTACCTTTTGGCCCCGTTAAACTTTAGACACACATAATAAGTTGTGTGACCATATGTACGATTTTGGCTACACTTAACACATGTGTGACAATTTCTATTCTATGATTTAGACACATAAATAATTAGTTTAAGTGACCATATGTAGACTCATGATTTAGATTCACAAACCCTTAATGTGACCATAAACAACATTTAGATATACATCTTTCATGATGTGTGGCTATTATAAAGCCATATAGTCACACATGATCGTGCTAGAAATAAATGTGACAATATACTTTACCTTTTGAGCCCGTTAAACTTTAGACACACATAATAAGTTGCGTTACCATATGTACGATTTTGGCTACACTTAACACATGTGTGACAATTTCGATTCTATGATTTATACACATAAACAATTATTTCATGTGACCATATGTAGACTAATGATTTAGACATACAAACACATAATGTGGCCATAAACAACATTTAGATACACATCAGTCATGATGTGTGGCTATTATAAAGCCATATAGTCACACATGATCGTGCTAGAAATAAATGTGACTATATACTTTACCTTTTGGCCCCGTTAAACTTTAGACACACATAATAAGTTGCGCGACCATATGTACGATTTTGGCTACACTTAACACATGTGTGACAATTTCAATTCTAAGATTTAGACACATAAACAATTACTTCATGTGACCATATGTAGACTCATGATTTAGACACACAAACACTTAATGTGGCCATAAACAACATTTAGATACACATGTGTCATGATGTGTGGCTATTATAAAGCCATATAGTCACACATGATCGTCATAGAAATAAATGTGACTATATACTATACCTTTTGGCCCCGTTAAACTTTAGACAAACATAATAAGTTGCGTGACCATATGTACGATTTTGGGTACACTTAACACATGTGTGACAATTTTGATTCTATGATTTAAACACATAAACAATTACTTCATGTGACCATATGTAGACTCATTATTTAGACACACAAACACTTAATGTGGCGATAAACAACATTTAGATACACATCTGGCATGATGTGTGGCTATTATAAAGCTATATAGTCACACATGATCGTGCTTGAAATAAATGTGACTATATACTTTACCTTTTGGCCCCGTTAAACTTTAGACACACATAATAAGTTGCGCGACCATATGTAAGATTTTGGCTACACTTAACACATGTTTGACAATTTCGATTCTAAGATTTAGACACATAAACAATTACTTCATGTGACCATATGTAGACTCATGATTTAGACACACAAACACTTAATGTGGCCATAAACAACATTTAGATACACATGTGTCATGATGTGTGGCTATTATAAAGCCATATAGTCACACATGATCGTGCTAGAAATAAATGTGAATATATACTATACCTTTTGGCCCCGTTAAACTTTAGACAAACATAATAAGTTGCGTGACCATATGTACGATTTTGGCTACACTTAACACATGTGTGACAATTTCGATTCTATGATTTAGACACATAAACAATTAGTTCAAGTGACCATATGTAGACTCATGATTTAGAAACACAAACACTTAATGTGACCATAAAAAACTTTAGATATACATCTTTGATGATGTGTGGCTATTATAAAGCCATATAGTCACACATGATCGTCATAGAAATAAATGTGACTATATACTATACCTTTTGGCCCCGTTAAACTTTAGACAAACATAATAAGTTGCGTGACCATATATACGATTTTGGGTACACTTAACACATGTGTGACAATTTCGATTCTATGATTTAAACACATATACAATTACTTCATGTGACCATATGTAGACTCATTATTTAGACACACAAACACTTAATGTGGCGATAAACAACATTTAGATACACATCTGGCATGATGTGTGGCTATTATAAAGCTATATAGTCACACATGATCGTGCTAGAAATAAATGTGACTATATACTTTACCTTTTGGCCCCGTTAAACTTTAGACACACATAATAAGTTGCGCGACCATATGTACGATTTTGGCTACACTTAACACATGTGTGACAATTTCAATTCTAAGATTTAGACACATAAACAATTACTTCATGTGACCATATGTAGACTCATGATTTAGACACACAAACACTTAATGTGGCCATAAACAACATTTAGATACACATGTGTCATGATGTGTGGCTATTATAAAGCCATATAGTCACACATGATCGTCATAGAAATAAATGTGACTATATACTATACCTTTTGGCCCCGTTAAACTTTAGACAAACATAATAAGTTGCGTGACCATATGTACGATTTTGGGTACACTTAACACATGTGTGACAATTTCGATTCTATGATTTAGACACATAAACAATTAGTTCTAGTGACCATATATAGACTCATGATTTAGAAACACAAACACTTAATGTGACCATAAAAAACTTTAGATATACATCTTTGATGATGTATGGCTATTATAAAGCCATATAGTCACACATGATCGTGCTAGAAATAAATGTGACTATATACTTTACCTTTTAACCCCGTTAAACTTTAGACACACATAATAAGTTGCGTTACCATATGTACGATTTTGGGTACACTTAACACATCTTTGACAATTTCGATTCTATGATTTAGACACATATACAATTACTTCATTTGACCATATGTAGACTCATGGTTTAGACACACAAACACTTAATGTGGCCATAAACAACATTTAGATACACATCTGTCATGATGTGTGGCTATTATAAAGCCATATAGTCACACATGATCGTGCTAGAAATAAATGTGACTATATACTATACCTTTTGGTCCCGTTAAACTTTAGACACACATAATAAGTTGCGTGACCATATGTACGATTTTGGCTACACTTAACACATGTGTGACAATTTCGATTCTATGATTTATACACATAAACAATTACTTCAGGTGACCATATGTAGACTCATGATTTAGACACACAAACACTTAATGTGGCCATAAACAACATTTAGATACACATCTGTCATGATGTGTGGCTATTATAAAGCCATATAGTCACACATGATCGTGCTAGAAATAAATGTGACTATATACTATACCTTTTGGCCCCGTTAAACTTTAGACAAACATAATAAGTTGCGTGACCATATGTACGATTTTGGGTACACTTAACACATGTGTGACAATTTCGATTCTATGATTTAGACACATAAACAATTAGTTCTAGTGACCATATATAGACTCATGATTTAGAAACACAAACACTTAATGTGACCATAAAAAACTTTAGATATACATCTTTGATGATGTGTGGCTATTATAAAGCCATATAGTCACACATGATCGTGCTAGAAATAAATGTGACTATATACTTTACCTTTTGACCCCGTTAAACTTTAGACACACATAATAAGTTGCGTTACCATATGTACGATTTTGGGTACACTTAACACATGTTTGACAATTTCGATTCTATGATTTAGACACATATACAATTACTTCATTTGACCATATGTAGACTCATGATTTAGACACACAAACACTTAATGTGGCCATAAACAACATTTAGATACACATCTGTCATGATGTGTGGCTATTATAAAGCCATATAGTCACACATGATCGTGCTAGAAATAAAAGTGACTATATACTTTACCTTTTGGCCCCGTTAAACTTTAGAGACACATAATAAGTTGCGCGACCATATGTACGATTTTGGGTACACTTAACACATGTGTGACAATTTTGATTCTATGATTTAAACACATAAACAATTACTTCATGTGACCATATGTAGACTCATTATTTAGACACACAAACACTTAATGTGGCGATAAACAACATTTAGATACACATCTGGCATGATGTGTGGCTATTATAAAGCTATATAGTCACACATGATCGTGCTTGAAATAAATGTGACTATATACTTTACCTTTTGGCCCCGTTAAACTTTAGACACACATAATAAGTTGCGCGACCATATGTAAGATTTTGGCTACACTTAACACATGTTTGACAATTTCGATTCTAAGATTTAGACACATAAACAATTACTTCATGTGACCATATGTAGACTCATGATTTAGACACACAAACACTTAATGTGGCCATAAACAACATTTAGATACACATGTGTCATGATGTGTGGCTATTATAAAGCCATATAGTCACACATGATCGTGCTAGAAATAAATGTGAATATATACTATACCTTTTGGCCCCGTTAAACTTTAGACAAACATAATAAGTTGCGTGACCATATGTACGATTTTGGCTACACTTAACACATGTGTGACAATTTCGATTCTATGATTTAGACACATAAACAATTAGTTCAAGTGACCATATGTAGACTCATGATTTAGAAACACAAACACTTAATGTGACCATAAAAAACTTTAGATATACATCTTTGATGATGTGTGGCTATTATAAAGCCATATAGTCACACATGATCGTGCTAGAAATAAATGTGACTATATACTATACCTTTTGGCCCCGTTAAACTTTAGACAAACATAATAAGTTGCGTGACCATATGTACGATTTTGGGTACACTTAACACATGTGTGACAATTTCGATTCTCTGATTTAAACACATATACAATTACTTCATGTGACCATATGTAGACTCATTATTTAGACACACAAACACTTAATGTGGCGATAAACAACATTTAGATACACATCTGGCATGATGTGTGGCTATTATAAAGCCATATAGTCACACATGATCGTGCTAGAAATAAAAGTGACTATATACTTTACCTTTTGGCCCCGTTAAACTTTAGACACACATAATAAGTTGCGCGACCATATGTACGATTTTGGGTACACTTAACACATGTGTGACAATTTTGATTCTATGATTTAAACACATAAACAATTACTTCATGTGACCATATGTAGACTCATTATTTAGACACACAAACACTTAATGTGGCGATAAACAACATTTAGATACACATCTGGCATGATGTGTGGCTATTATAAAGCTATATAGTCACACATGATCGTGCTTGAAATAAATGTGACTATATACTTTACCTTTTGGCCCCGTTAAACTTTAGACACACATAATAAGTTGCGTGACCATATGTAAGATTTTGGCTACACTTAACACATGTTTGACAATTTCGATTCTAAGATTTAGACACATAAACAATTACTTCATGTGACCATATGTAGACTCATGATTTAGACACACAAACACTTAATGTGGCCATAAACAACATTTAGATACACATGTGTCATGATGTGTGGCTATTATAAAGCCATATAGTCACACATGATCGTGCTAGAAATAAATGTGAATATATACTATACCTTTTGGCCCCGTTAAACTTTAGACAAACATAATAAGTTGCGTGACCATATGTACGATTTTGGCTACACTTAACACATGTGTGACAATTTCGATTCTATGATTTAGACACATAAACAATTAGTTCAAGTGACCATATATAGACTCATGATTTAGAAACACAAACACTTAATGTGACCATAAAAAACTTTAGATATACATCTTTGATGATGTGTGGCTATTATAAAGCCATATAGTCACACATGATCGTGCTAGAAATAAATGTGACTATATACTATACCTTTTGGCCCCGTTAAACTTTAAACAAACATAATAAGTTGCGTGACCATATGTACGATTTTGGGTACACTTAACACATGTGTGACAATTTCGATTCTATGATTTAAACACATATACAATTACTTCATGTGACCATATGTAGACTCATTATTTAGACACACAAACACTTAATGTGGCGATAAACAACATTTAGATACACATCTGGCATGATGTGTGGTTATTATAAAGCTATATAGTCACACATGATCGTGCTAGAAATAAATGTGACTATATACTTTACCTTTTGGCCCCGTTAAACTTTAGACACACATAATAAGTTGCGCGACCATATGTACGATTTTGGCTACACTTAACACATGTGTGACAATTTCAATTCTAAGATTTAGACACATAAACAATTACTTCATGTGACCATATGTAGACTCATGATTTAGACACACAAACACTTAATGTGGCCATAAACAACATTTAGATACACATGTGTCATGATGTGTGGCTATTATAAAGCCATATAGTCACACATGATCGTGCTAGAAATAAATGTGACTATATACTTTACCTTTTGGCCCCGTTAAACTTTAGACACACATAATAAGTTGCGCGACCATATGTACGATTTTGGCTACACTTAACACATGTGTGACAATTTCAATTCTAAGATTTAGACACATAAACAATTACTTCATGTGACCATATGTAGACTCATGATTTAGACACACAAACACTTAATGTGGCCATAAACAACATTTAGATACACATGTGTCATGATGTGTGGCTATTATAAAGCCATATAGTCACACATGATCGTGATAGAAATAAATGTGACTATATACTATACCTTTTGGCCCCGTTAAACTTTAGACAAACATAATAAGTTGCGTGACCATATGTACGATTTTGGCTACACTTAACACATGTGTGACAATTTCGATTCTATGATTTAGACACATAAACAATTAGTTCAAGTGACCATATATAGACTCATGATTTAGAAACACAAACACTTAATGTGACCATAAAAAACTTTAGATATACATCTTTGATGATGTGTGGCTATTATAAAGCCATATAGTCACACATGATCGTGCTAGAAATAAATGTGACTATATACTTTACCTTTTGACCCCGTTAAACTTTAGACACACATAATAAGTTGCGTTACCATATGTACGATTTTGGGTACACTTAACACATGTTTGACAATTTCGATTCTATGATTTAGACACATATACAATTACTTCATTTGACCATATGTAGACTCATGATTTAGACACACAAACACTTAATGTGGCCATAAACAACATTTAGATACACATCTGTCATGATGTGTGGCTATTATAAAGCCATATAGTCACACATGATCGTGCTAGAAATAAATGTGACTATATACTATACCTTTTGGTCCCGTTAAACTTTAGACACACATAATAAGTTGCGTGACCATATGTATGATTTTGGCTACACTTAACACATGTGTGACAATTTCGATTCTATGATTTATACACATAAACAATTACTTCAGGTGACCATATGTAGACTCATGATTTAGACACACAAACACTTAATGTGGCCATAAACAACATTTAGATACACATCTGTCATGATGTGTGGCTATTATAAAGCCATAGTGTCACACATGATCGTGCTAGAAATAAAAGTGACTATATACTTTACCTTTTGGCCCCGTTAAACTTTAGACACACATAATAAGTTGCGCGACCATATGTACGATTTTGGCTACACTTAACACATGTGTGACAATTTCGATTCTATGATTTAGACACATAAACAATTAGTTCAAGTGACCATATGTAGACTCATGATTTAGAAACACAAACACTTAATGTGACCATAAAAAACTTTAGATATACATCTTTGATGATGTGTGGCTATTATAAAGCCATATAGTCACACATGATCGTGCTAGAAATAAATGTGACTATATACTTTACCTTTTGACCACGTTAAACTTTAGACACACATAATAAGTTGCGTTACCATATGTACGATTTTGGGTACACTAAACACATGTTTGACAATTTCGATTCTATGATTTAGACACTTAAACAATTACTTCATGTGACCATATGTAGACTCATGATTTAGACACACAAACACTTAATGTGGCCATAAACAACATTTTGATACACATCTATCATGATGTGTGGCTATTATAAAGCCATATAGTCACACATGATCGTGCTAGAAATAAAAGTGACTATATACTTTACCTTTTGGCCCCGTTAAACTTTAGACACACATAATAAGTTGCGCGACCATATGTACGATTTTGGCTACACTTAACACATGTGTGACAATTTCGATTCTATGATTTAGACACATAAACAATTACTTCATGTGACCATATGTAGACTCATGATTTAGACACACAAACACTTAATGTGGCCATAAACAACATTTAGATACACATGTGTCATGATGTGTGGCTATTATAAAGCCATATAGTCACACATGATCGTGCTAGAAATAAATGTGACTATATACTATACCTTTTGGCCCCGTTAAACTTTAGACAAACATAATAAGTTGCGTGACCATATGTACGATTTTGGCTACACTTAACACATGTGTGACAATTTCGATTCTATGATTTAGACACATAAACAATTAGTTCAAGTGACCATATGTAGACTCATGATTTAGAAACACAAACACTTAATGTGACCATAAAAAACTTTAGATATACATCTTTGATGATGTGTGGCTATTATAAAGCCATATAGTCACACATGATCGTCATAGAAATAAATGTGACTATATACTATACCTTTTGGCCCCGTTAAACTTTAGACAAACATAATAAGTTGCGTGACCATATGTACGATTTTGGGTACACTTAACACATGTGTGACAATTTCGATTCTATGATTTAAACACATATACAATTACTTCATGTGACCATATGTAGACTCATTATTTAGACACACAAACACTTAATGTGGCCATAAACAACATTTAGATACACATCTGTCATGATGTGTGGCTATTATAAAGCCATATAGTCACACATGATCGTGCTAGAAATAAATGTGACTATATACTATACCTTTTGGTCCCGTTAAACTTTAGACACACATAATAAGTTGCGTGACCATATGTATGATTTTGGCTACACTTAACACATGTGTGACAATTTCGATTCTATGATTTATACACATAAACAATTACTTCAGGTGACCATATGTAGACTCATGATTTAGACACACAAACACTTAATGTGGCCATAAACAACATTTAGATACACATCTGTCATGATGTGTGGCTATTATAAAGCCATAGTGTCACACATGATCGTGCTAGAAATAAAAGTGACTATATACTTTACCTTTTGGCCCCGTTAAACTTTAGACACACATAATAAGTTGCGCGACCATATGTACGATTTTGGCTACACTTAACACATGTGTGACAATTTCGATTCTATGATTTAGACACATAAACAATTAGTTCAAGTGACCATATGTAGACTCATGATTTAGAAACACAAACACTTAATGTGACCATAAAAAACTTTAGATATACATCTTTGATGATGTGTGGCTATTATAAAGCCATATAGTCACACATGATCGTGCTAGAAATAAATGTGACTATATACTTTACCTTTTGACCACGTTAAACTTTAGACACACATAATAAGTTGCGTTACCATATGTACGATTTTGGGTACACTAAACACATGTTTGACAATTTCGATTCTATGATTTAGACACTTAAACAATTACTTCATGTGACCATATGTAGACTCATGATTTAGACACACAAACACTTAATGTGGCCATAAACAACATTTTGATACACATCTATCATGATGTGTGGCTATTATAAAGCCATATAGTCACACATGATCGTGCTAGAAATAAAAGTGACTATATACTTTACCTTTTGGCCCCGTTAAACTTTAGACACACATAATAAGTTGCGCGACCATATGTACGATTTTGGCTACACTTAACACATGTGTGACAATTTCGATTCTATGATTTAGACACATAAACAATTACTTCATGTGACCATATGTAGACTCATGATTTAGACACACAAACACTTAATGTGGCCATAAACAACATTTAGATACACATGTGTCATGATGTGTGGCTATTATAAAGCCATATAGTCACACATGATCGTGCTAGAAATAAATGTGACTATATACTATACCTTTTGGCCCCGTTAAACTTTAGACAAACATAATAAGTTGCGTGACCATATGTACGATTTTGGCTACACTTAACACATGTGTGACAATTTCGATTCTATGATTTAGACACATAAACAATTAGTTCAAGTGACCATATGTAGACTCATGATTTAGAAACACAAACACTTAATGTGACCATAAAAAACTTTAGATATACATCTTTGATGATGTGTGGCTATTATAAAGCCATATAGTCACACATGATCGTCATAGAAATAAATGTGACTATATACTATACCTTTTGGCCCCGTTAAACTTTAGACAAACATAATAAGTTGCGTGACCATATGTACGATTTTGGGTACACTTAACACATGTGTGACAATTTCGATTCTATGATTTAAACACATATACAATTACTTCATGTGACCATATGTAGACTCATTATTTAGACACACAAACACTTAATGTGGCCATAAACAACATTTAGATACACATCTGTCATGATGTGTGGCTATTATAAAGCCATATAGTCACACATGATCGTGCTAGAAATAAATGTGACTATATACTATACCTTTTGGTCCCGTTAAACTTTAGACACACATAATAAGTTGCGTGACCATATGTATGATTTTGGCTACACTTAACACATGTGTGACAATTTCGATTCTATGATTTATACACATAAACAATTACTTCAGGTGACCATATGTAGACTCATGATTTAGACACACAAACACTTAATGTGGCCATAAACAACATTTAGATACACATCTGTCATGATGTGTGGCTATTATAAAGCCATAGTGTTACACATGATCGTGCTAGAAATAAAAGTGACTATATACTTTACCTTTTGGCCCCGTTAAACTTTAGACACACATAATAAGTTGCGCGACCATATGTACGATTTTGGCTACACTTAACACATGTGTGACAATTTCGATTCTATGATTTAGACACATAAACAATTAGTTCAAGTGACCATATATAGACTCATGATTTAGAAACACAAACACTTAATGTGACCATAAAAAACTTTAGATATACATCTTTGATGATGTGTGGCTATTATAAAGCCATATAGTCACACATGATCGTGCTAGAAATAAATGTGACTATATACTTTACCTTTTGACCACGTTAAACTTTAGACACACATAATAAGTTGCGTTACCATATGTACGATTTTGGGTACACTAAACACATGTTTGACAATTTCGATTCTATGATTTAGACACTTAAACAATTACTTCATGTGACCATATGTAGACTCATGATTTAGACACACAAACACTTAATGTGGCCATAAACAACATTTTGATACACATCTATCATGATGTGTGGCTATTATAAAGCCATATAGTCACACATGATCGTGCTAGAAATAAAAGTGACTATATACTTTACCTTTTGGCCCCGTTAAACTTTAGACACACATAATAAGTTGCGCGACCATATGTACGATTTTGGCTACACTTAACACATGTGTGACAATTTCGATTCTATGATTTAGACACATAAACAATTACTTCATGTGACCATATGTAGACTCATGATTTAGACACACAAACACTTAATGTGGCCATAAACAACATTTAGATACACATGTGTCATGATGTGTGGCTATTATAAAGCCATATAGTCACACATGATCGTGCTAGAAATAAATGTGACTATATACTATACCTTTTGGCCCCGTTAAACTTTAGACAAACATAATAAGTTGCGTGACCATATGTACGATTTTGGCTACACTTAACACATGTGTGACAATTTCGATTCTATGATTTAGACACATAAACAATTAGTTCAAGTGACCATATGTAGACTCATGATTTAGAAACACAAACACTTAATGTGACCATAAAAAACTTTAGATATACATCTTTGATGATGTGTGGCTATTATAAAGCCATATAGTCACACATGATCGTCATAGAAATAAATGTGACTATATACTATACCTTTTGGCCCCGTTAAACTTTAGACAAACATAATAAGTTGCGTGACCATATGTACGATTTTGGGTACACTTAACACATGTGTGACAATTTCGATTCTATGATTTAAACACATAAACAATTACTTCATGTGACCATATGTAGACTCATTATTTAGACACACAAACACTTAATGTGGCGATAAACAACATTTAGATACACATCTGGCATGATGTGTGGCTATTATAAAGCTATATAGTCACACATGATCGTGCTAGAAATAAATGTGACTATATACTTTACCTTTTGGCCCCGTTAAACTTTAGACACACATAATAAGTTGCGCGACCATATGTACGATTTTGGCTACACTTAACACATGTGTGACAATTTCAATTCTAAGATTTAGACACATAAACAATTACTTCATGTGACCATATGTAGACTCATGATTTAGATACACAAACACTTAATGTGGCCATAAACAACATTTAGATACACATGTGTCATGATGTGTGGCTATTATAAAGCCATATAGTCACACATGATCGTCATAGAAATAAATGTGACTATATACTATACCTTTTGGCCCAGTTAAACTTTAGACAAACATAATAAGTTGCGTGACCATATGTACGATTTTGGGTACACTTAACACATGTGTGACAATTTCGATTCTATGATTTAGACACATAAACAATTAGTTCTAGTGACCATATATAGACTCATGATTTAGAAACACAAACACTTAATGTGACCATAAAAAACTTTAGATATACATCTTTGATGATGTGTGGCTATTATAAAGCCATATAGTCACACATGATCGTGCTAGAAATAAATGTGACTATATACTTTACCTTTTGACCCCGTTAAACTTTAGACACACATAATAAGTTGCGTTACCATATGTACGATTTTGGGTACACTTAACACATGTTTGACAATTTCGATTCTATGATTTAGACACATATACAATTACTTCATTTGACCATATGTAGACTCATGATTTAGACACACAAACACTTAATGTGGCCATAAACAACATTTAGATACACATCTGTCATGATGTGTGGCTATTATAAAGCCATATAGTCACACATGATCGTGCTAGAAATAAAAGTGACTATATACTTTACCTTTTGGCCCCGTTAAACTTTAGACACACATAATAAGTTGCGCGACCATATGTACGATTTTGGGTACACTTAACACATGTGTGACAATTTTGATTCTATGATTTAAACACATAAACAATTACTTCATGTGACCATATGTAGACTCATTATTTAGACACACAAACACTTAATGTGGCGATAAACAACATTTAGATACACATCTGGCATGATGTGTGGCTATTATAAAGCTATATAGTCACACATGATCGTGCTTGAAATAAATGTGACTATATACTTTACCTTTTGGCCCCGTTAAACTTTAGACACACATAATAAGTTGCGCGACCATATGTAAGATTTTGGCTACACTTAACACATGTTTGACAATTTCGATTCTAAGATTTAGACACATAAACAATTACTTCATGTGACCATATGTAGACTCATGATTTAGACACACAAACACTTAATGTGGCCATAAACAACATTTAGATACACATGTGTCATGATGTGTGGCTATTATAAAGCCATATAGTCACACATGATCGTGCTAGAAATAAATGTGAATATATACTATACCTTTTGGCCCCGTTAAACTTTAGACAAACATAATAAGTTGCGTGACCATATGTACGATTTTGGCTACACTTAACACATGTGTGACAATTTCGATTCTATGATTTAGACACATAAACAATTAGTTCAAGTGACCATATGTAGACTCATGATTTAGAAACACAAACACTTAATGTGACCATAAAAAACTTTAGATATACATCTTTGATGATGTGTGGCTATTATAAAGCCATATAGTCACACATGATCGTGCTAGAAATAAATGTGACTATATACTATACCTTTTGGCCCCGTTAAACTTTAGACAAACATAATAAGTTGCGTGACCATATGTACGATTTTGGGTACACTTAACACATGTGTGACAATTTCGATTCTATGATTTAAACACATATACAATTACTTCATGTGACCATATGTAGACTCATTATTTAGACACACAAACACTTAATGTGGCGATAAACAACATTTAGATACACATCTGGCATGATGTGTGGCTATTATAAAGCTATATAGTCACACATGATCGTGCTAGAAATAAATGTGACTATATACTTTACCTTTTGGCCCCGTTAAACTTTAGACACACATAATAAGTTGCGTGAGCATATGTACGATTTTGGCTACACTTAACACATGTGTGACAATTTCAATTCTAAGATTTAGACACATAAACAATTACTTCATGTGACCATATGTAGACTCATGATTTAGACACACAAACACTTAATGTGGCCATAAACAACATTTAGATACACATGTGTCATGATGTGTGGCTATTATAAAGCCATATAGTCACACATGATCGTCATAGAAATAAATGTGACTATATACTATACCTTTTGGCCCCGTTAAACTTTAGACAAACATAATAAGTTGCGTGACCATATGTACGATTTTGGGTACACTTAACACATGTGTGACAATTTCGATTCTATGATTTAGACACATAAACAATTAGTTCAAGTGACCATATGTAGACTCATGATTTAGAAACACAAACACTTAATGTGACCATAAAAAACTTTAGATATACATCTTTGATGATGTGTGGCTATTATAAAGCCATATAGTCACACATGATCGTGCTAGAAATAAATGTGACTATATACTTTAACTTTTGACCCCGTTAAACTTTAGACACACATAATAAGTTGCGTTACCATATGTACGATTTTGGGTACACTTAACACATGTTTGACAATTTCGATTCTATGATTTAGACACATATACAATTACTTCATTTGACCATATGTAGGCTCATGATTTAGACACACAAACACTTAATGTGGCCATAAACAACATTTAGATACACATCTGTCATGATGTGTGGCTATTATAAAGCCATATAGTCACACATGATCGTGCTAGAAATAAATGTGACTATATACTATACCTTTTGGTCCCGTTAAACTTTAGACACACATAATAAGTTGCGTGACCATATGTACGATTTTGGCTACACTTAACACATGTGTGACAATTTCGATTCTATGATTTATACACATAAACAATTACTTCAGGTGACCATATGTAGACTCATGATTTAGACACACAAACACTTAATGTGGCCATAAACAACATTTAGATACACATCTGTCATGATGTGTGGCTATTATAAAGCCATATAGTCACACATGATCGTGCTAGAAATAAAAGTGACTATATACTTTACCTTTTGGCCCCGTTAAACTTTAGACACACATAATAAGTTGCGCGACCATATGTACGATTTTGGGTACACTTAACACATGTGTGACAATTTCGATTCTATGATTTAGACACATAAACAATTAGTTCAAGTGACCATATGTAGACTCATGATTTAGAAACACAAACACTTAATGTGACCATAAAAAACTTTAGATATACATCTTTGATGATGTGTGGCTATTATAAAGCCATATAGTCACACATGATCGTGCTAGAAATAAATGTGACTATATACTTTACCTTTTGACCCCGTTAAACTTTAGACACACATAATAAGTTGCGTTACCATATGTACGATTTTGGGTACACTAAACACATGTTTGACAATTTCGATTCTATGATTTAGACACATAAACAATTACTTCATGTGACCATATGTAGACTCATGATTTAGACACACAAACACTTAATGTGGCCATAAACAACATTTAGATACACATCTATCATGATGTGTGGCTATTATAAAGCCATATAGTCACACATGATCGTGCTAGAAATAAAAGTGACTATATACTTTACCTTTTGGCCCCGTTAAACTTTAGACACACATAATAAGTTGCGCGACCATATGTACGATTTTGGCTACACTTAACACATGTGTGACAATTTCGATTCTATGATTTAGACACATAAACAATTACTTCATGTGACCATATGTAGACTCATGATTTAGACACACAAACACTTAATGTGGCCATAAACAACATTTAGATACACATGTGTCATGATGTGTGGTTATTATAAAGCCATATAGTCACACATGATCGTGCTAGAAATAAATGTGACTATATACTATACCTTTTGGCCCCGTTAAACTTTAGACAAACATAATAAGTTGCGTGACCATATGTACGATTTTGGCTACACTTAACACATGTGTGACAATTTCGATTCTATGATTTAGACACATAAACAATTAGTTCAAGTGAGCATATGTAGACTCATGATTTAGAAACACAAACACTTAATGTGACCATAAAAAACTTTAGATATACATCTTTGATGATGTGTGGCTATTATAAAGCCATATAGTCACACATGATCGTCATAGAAATAAATGTGACTATATACTATACCTGTTGGCCCCGTTAAACTTTAGACAAACATAATAAGTTGCGTGACCATATGTACGATTTTGGGTACACTTAACACATGTGTGACAATTTCGATTCTATGATTTAAACACATATACAATTACTTCATGTGACCATATGTAGACTCATTATTTAGACACACAAACACTTAATGTGGCGATAAACAACATTTAGATACACATCTGGCATGATGTGTGGCTATTATAAAGCTATATAGTCACACATGATCGTGCTAGAAATAAATGTGACTATATACTTTACCT
Organism: Pulicaria dysenterica; assembly: GCA_947179395.2. Classification (NCBI taxonomy): domain Eukaryota; kingdom Viridiplantae; phylum Streptophyta; class Magnoliopsida; order Asterales; family Asteraceae; genus Pulicaria; species Pulicaria dysenterica. Next base: position 36,270,476 of record OX359292.1, read on the forward strand.
TTTGGCCCCGTTAAACTTTAGACACACATAATAAGTTGCGCGACCATATGTACGATTTTGGCTACACTTAACACATGTGTGACAATTTCAATTCTAAGATTTAGACACATAAACAATTACTTCATGTGACCATATGTAGACTCATGATTTAGACACACAAACACTTAATGTGGCCATAAACAACATTTAGATACACATGTGTCATGATGTGTGGCCATTATAAAGCCATATAGTCACACATGATCGTCATAGAAATAAATGTGACTATATACTATACCTTTTGGCCCCGTTAAACTTTAGACAAACATAATAAGTTGCGTGACCATATGTACGATTTTGGGTACACTTAACACATGTGTGACAATTTCGATTCTATGATTTAGACACATAAACAATTAGTTCTAGTGACCATATATAGACTCATGATTTAGAAACACAAACACTTAATGTGACCATAAAAAACTTTAGATATACATCTTTGATGATGTGTGGCTATTATAAAGCCATATAGTCACACATGATCGTGCTAGAAATAAATGTGACTATATACTTTACCTTTTGACCCCGTTAAACTTTAGACACACATAATAAGTTGCACGACCATATGTACGATTTTGGGTACACTAAACACATGTTTGACAATTTCGATTCTATGATTTAGACACATAAACAATTACTTCATGTGACCATATGTAGACTCATGATTTAGACACACAAACACTTAATGTGGCCATAAACAACATTTAGATACACATCTATCATGATGTGTGGCTATTATAAAGCCATATAGTCACACATGATCGTGCTAGAAATAAAAGTGACTATATACTTTACCTTTTGGCCCCGTTAAACTTTAGACACACATAATAAGTTGCGCGACCATATGTACGATTTTGGCTACACTTAACACATGTGTGACAATTTCGATTCTATGATTTAGACACATAAACAATTACTTCATGTGACCATATGTAGACTCATGATTTAGACACACAAACACTTAATGTGGCCATAAACAACATTTAGAAACACATGTGTCATGATGTGTGGCTATTATAAAGCCATATAGTCACACATGATCGTGCTAGAAATAAATGTGACTATATACTATACCTTTTGGCCCCGTTAAACTTTAGACAAACATAATAAGTTGCGTGACCATATGTACGATTTTGGCTACACTTAACACATGTGTGACAATTTCGATTCTATGATTTAGACACATAAACAATTAGTTCAAGTGAGCATATGTAGACTCATGATTTAGAAACACAAACACTTAATGTGACCATAAAAAACTTTAGATATACATCTTTGATGATGTGTGGCTATTATAAAGCCATATAGTCACACATGATCGTCATAGAAATAAATGTGACTATATACTATACCTTTTGGCCCCGTTAAACTTTAAACAAACATAATAAGTTGCGTGACCATATGTACGATTTTGGGTACACTTAACACATGTGTGACAATTTCGATTCTATGATTTAGACACATAAACAATTACTTCATGTGACCATATGTAGACTCATTATTTAGACACACAAACACTTAATGTGGCGATAAACAACATTTAGATACACATCTGGCATGATGTGTGGCTATTATAAAGCTATATAGTCACACATGATCGTGCTAGAAATAAATGTGACTATATACTTTACCTTTTGGCCCCGTTAAACTTTAGACACACATAATAAGTTGCGCGACCATATGTACGATTTTGGCTACACTTAACACATGTGTGACAATTTCAATTCTAAGATTTAGACACATAAACAATTACTTCATGTGACCATATGTAGACTCATGATTTAGACACACAAACACTTAATGTGGCCATAAACAACATTTAGATACACATGTGTCATGATGTGTGGCTATTATAAAGCCATATAGTCACACATGATCGTGATAGAAATAAATGTGACTATATACTATACCTTTTGGCCCCGTTAAACTTTAGACAAACATAATAAGTTGCGTGACCATATGTACGATTTTGGGTACACTTAACACATGTGTGACAATTTCGATTCTATGATTTAGACACATAAACAATTAGTTCAAGTGACCATATATAGACTCATGATTTAGAAACACAAACACTTAATGTGACCATAAAAAACTTTAGATATACATCTTTGATGATGTGTGGCTATTATAAAGCCATATAGTCACACATGATCGTGCTAGAAATAAATGTGACTATATACTTTACCTTTTGACCCCGTTAAACTTTAGACACACATAATAAGTTGCGTTACCATATGTACGATTTTGGGTACACTTAACACATGTTTGACAATTTCGATTCTATGATTTAGACACATATACAATTACTTCATTTGACCATATGTAGACTCATGATTTAGACACACAAACACTTAATGTGGCCATAAACAACATTTAGATACACATCTGTCATGATGTGTGGCTATTATAAAGCCATATAGTCACACATGATCGTGCTAGAAATAAATGTGACTATATACTATACCTTTTGGTCCCGTTAAACTTTAGACACAAATAATAAGTTGCGTGACCATATGTACGATTTTGGCTACACTTAACACATATGTGACAATTTCGATTCTATGATTTATACACATAAACAATTACTTCAGGTGACCATATGTAGACTCATGATTTAGACACACAAACACTTAATGTGGCCATAAAAAACATTTAGATACACATCTGTCATGATGTGTGGCTATTATAAAGCCATATAGTCACACATGATCGTGCTAGAAATAAAAGTGACTATATACTTTACCTTTTGGCCCCGTTAAACTTTAGACACACATAATAAGTTGCGCGACCATATGTACGATTTTGGCTACACTTAACACATGTGTGACAATTTCGATTCTATGATTTAGACACATAAACAATTACTTCATGTGACCATATGTAGACTCATGATTTACACACACAAACACTTAATGTGGCCATAAACAATAATTAGATACACATGTGTCATGATGTGTGGCTATTATAAAGCCATATAATCACACATGATTGTGCTAGAAATAAATGTGACTATATACTATACCTTTTGGTCCCGTTAAACTTTAGACACACATAATAAGTTGCGTGACCATTTGTACGATTTTGGCTACACTTAACACATGTGTGACAATTTCGATTCTATGATTTATACACATAAACAATTACTTCAGGTGACCATATGTAGACTCATGATTTAGACACACAAACACTTAATGTGGCCATAAACAACATTTAGATACACATCTGTCATGATGTGTGGCTATTATAAAGCCATATAGTCACACATGATCGTGCTAGAAATAAATGTGACTATATACTTTACGTTTTGGCCCCGTTAAACTTTAGACACACATAATAAGTTGCGCGACCATATGTACGATTTTGGCTACACTTAACACATGTGTGACAATTTTGATTCTATGATTTAGACACATAAACAATTACTTCATGTGACCATATGTAGACTCATGATTTAGACACACAAACACTTAATGTGGCGATAAACAACATTTAGATACACATGTGTCATGATGTGTGGCTATTATAAAGCCATATATTCACACATGATCGTGCTAGAAATAAATGTGACTATATACTATACCTTTTGGTCCCGTTAAACTTTAGACACACATAATAAGTTTCGTGACCATATGTACGATTTTGGCTACACTTAACACATGTGTGACAATTTCGATTCTATGATTTAGACACATAAACAATTAGTTCAAGTGACCATATGTAGACTCATGATTTAGACACACAAACACTTAATGTGGCGATAAACAACATTTAGATACACATGTGTCATGATGTGTGGCTATTATAAAGCCATATATTCACACATGATCGTGCTAGAAATAAATGTGACTATATACTATACCTTTTGGTCCCGTTAAACTTTAGACACACATAATAAGTTGCGTTACCATATGTACGATTTTGGCTACACTTAAAACATGTGTGACAATTTCGATTCTATGATTTAGACACATAAACAATTACTTTATGTGACCATATGTAGACTCATGATTTAGACACACAAACACTTAATGTGGCCATAAAAAAAATTTAGATACATATATGTCATGATGTGTGGCTATTCTAAAGCCATATAGTCAAACATGATCGTGCTAGATATAAATGTAACTATATACTATACCTTTTGGCCCCGTAAATCTTTAGACACACATAATAAGTTGCGTGAGCATATGTACGATTTTGGCTACACTTAACACATGTGTGACAATTTCGATTCTATGATTTAAACACATAAACAATTACTTCATGTGACCATATGTAGACTCATTATTTAGACACACAAACACTTAATGTGGCCATAAACAACATTTAGATACATATCTGGCATGATGTGTTGCTATTATAAAGCTATATAGTCACACATGATCGTTCTAGAAATAAATGTGACTATATACTATACCTTTTGGTCCCGTAAAACTTTAGACACACATAATAAGTTGCGTGAGCATATGTACGATTTTGGCTACACTTAACACACGTGTGACAATTTCGATTCTATGATTTAGACACATAAACAATTACTTCATGTGACCATATGTAGACTCATGATTTAGACACACAAACACTTAATGTGGCCATAAACAACATTTAGATACACATGTGTCATGATGTGTGGCTATGATAAAGCCATATAGTCACACATGATCGTGCTAGAAATAAATGTGACTATATACTTTACGTTTTGGCCCCGTTAAACTTTAGACACACATAATAAGTTGCGTGACCATATGTACGATTTTGACTACACTTAACACATGTGTGACAATTTTGATTCTATGATTTAGACACATAAACAATTACTTCATGTGACCATATGTAGACTCATGATTTAGACACACAAACACTTAATGTGGCCATAAACAACATTTAGATACACATGTGTCATGATGTGTGGCTATTATAAAGCCATATATTCACATATGATCGTGCTAGAAATAAATGTGACTATATACTATACCTTTTGGTCCCGTTAAACTTAAGACACACATAATAAGTTTCGTGACCATATGTACGATTTTGGCTACACTTAACACATGTGTGACAATTTCGATTCTATGATTTAGACACATAAACAATTAGTTCAAGTGACCATATGTAAACTCATGATTTAGACATACAAACACATAATGTGACCATAAACAACATTTAGATATACATCTTTCATGATATGTGGCTATTATAAAGCCATATAGTCACACATGATCGTGCTAGAAATAAATGTGAATATATACTTTACCTTTTGGCCCCGTTAAACTTAAGACAAACATAATAAGTTGCACGACCATATGTACGATTTTGGCTACACTTAACACATGTGTGACAATTTCGATTCTATAATTTAGACACATAAACAATTACTTCATGTGACCATATGTAGACTCATGATTTAGACACACAAACACTTAATGTGGCCATAAACAATAATTAGATACACATGTGTCATGATGTGTGGCTATTATAAAGCCATATAATCACACATGATCGTGCTAGAAATAAATGTGACTATATACTATACCTTTTGGTCCCGTTAAACTTTAGACACACATAATAAGTTTCGTGACCATATGTACGATTTTGGCTACACTTAACACATGTGTGACAATTTTGATTCTATGATTTAGACACATAAACAATTAGTTCAAGTGACCATATGTAAACTCATGATTTAGACACACAAACACTTAATGTGACCATAAACAACATTTAGATATACATCTTTCATGATGTGTGGCTATTATAAAGCCATATAGTCACACATGATCGTGCTAGAAATAAATGTGAGTATATACTTTACCTTTTGACCCCGTTAAACTTTAGACACACATAATAAGTTGCGTTACCATATGTACGATTTTGGCTACACTTAAAACATGTGTGACAATTTCAATTCTATGATTTAGACACATAAACAATTACTTCATGTGACCATATGTAGACTCATGATTTAGACACACAAACACTTAATGTGGCCATAAACAAAATTTAGATACATATATGTCATGATGTGTGGCTATTCTAAAGCCATATAGTCAAACATGATCGTGCTAGATATAAATGTAACTATATACTATACCTTTTGGCCCCGTAAAACTTTAGACACACATAATAAGTTGCGTGAGCATATGTACGATTTTGGCTACACTTAACACATGTGTGACAATTTCGATTCTATGATTTAAACACATAAACAATTACTTCATGTGACCATATGTAGACTCATTATTTAGACACACAAACACTTAATGTGGCCATAAACAACATTTAGATACATATCTGGCATGATGTGTGGCTATTATAAAGCTATATAGTCACAAATGATCATGCTAGAAATAAATGTGACTATATACTATACCTTTTGGCCCCGTAAAACTTTAGACACACATAATAAGTTGCGTGAGCATATGTACGATTTTGGCTACACTTAACACACGTGTGACAATTTCGATTCTATGATTTAGACACATAAACAATTACTTCATGTGACCATATGTAGACTCATGATTTAGACACACAAACACTTAATGTGGCCATAAACAACATTTAGATACACATGTGTCATGATGTGTGGCTATTATAAAGCCATATATTCACACATGATCGTGCTAGAAATAAATGTGACTATATACTATACCTTTTGGTCCCGTTAAACTTTAGACACACATAATAAGTTTCGTGACCATATGTACGATTTTGGCTACACTTAACACATGTGTGACAATTTCGATTCTATGATTTAGACACATAAACAATTAGTTCAAGTGACCATATGTAAACTCATGATTTAGACATACAAACACTTAATGTGACCATAAACAACATTTAGATATACATCTTTCATGAAGTGTCGCTATTATAAAGCCATATAGTCACACATGATCGTGCTAGAAATAAATGTGACTATATACTTTACCTTTTGACCCCGTTAAACTTTAGACACACATAATAAGTTGCGTTACCATATGTACGATTTTGGCTACACTTAAAACATGTGTGACAATTTCGATTCTATGATTTAGACACATAAACAATTACTTTATGTGACCATATGTAGACTCATGATTTAGACACACAAACACTTAATGTGGCCATAAAAAAAATTTAGATACATATATGTCATGATGTGTGGCTATTCTAAAGCCATATAGTCAAACATGATCGTGCTAGATATAAATGTAACTATATACTATACCTTTTGGCCCCGTAAAACTTTAGATACACATAATAAGTTGCGTGAGCATATGTACGATTTTGGCTACACTTAACACATGTGTGACAATTTCGATTCTATGATTTAAACACATAAACAATTACTTCATGTGACCATATGTAGACTCATTATTTAGACACACAAACACTTAATGTGGCCATAAACAACATTTAGATACATATCTGGCATGATGTGTTGCTATTATAAAGCTATATAGTCACACATGATCGTGCTAGAAATAAATGTGACTATATACTATACCTTTTGGCCCCGTAAAACTTTAGACACACATAATAAGTTGCGTGAGCATATGTACGATTTTGGCTACACTTAACACACGTGTGACAATTTCGATTCTATGATTTAGACACATAAACAATTACTTCATGTGACCATATGTAGACTCATGATTTAGACACACAAACACTTAATGTGGCCATAAACAACATTTAGATACACATGTGTCATGATGTGTGGCTATTATAAAGCCATATAGTCACACATTATCGTGCTAGAAATAAATGTGACTATATACTATACCTTTTGGCACCGTTAAACTTTAGACACACATAATAAGTTGTGTGACCATATGTACGATTTTGACTACACTTAACACATGTGTGACAATTTCGATTCTATGATTTAGACACATAAACAAATAGTTCAAGTGACCATATGTAGACTCATGATTTAGACACACAAACACTTAATGTGACCATAAACAACATTTACATATACATCTTTCATGATATGTGGCTATTATAAAGCCATATAGTCACACATGATCGTGCTAGAAATAAATGTGAATATATACTTTACCTTTTGGCCCCGTTAAACTTAAGACACACATAATAAGTTGCACGACCATATGTACGATTTTGGCTACACTTAACACATGTGTGACAATTTCGATTCTATAATTTAGACACATAAACAATTACTTCATGTGACCATATGTAGACTCATGATTTAGACACACAAACACTTAATGTGGCCATAAACAACATTTAGATACACTTCTGTCATGAAGTGTGGCTATTATAAAGCCATATAGTCACACATGATCGTGCTAGAAATAAATGTGACTATATACTATACCTTTTGGCCCCGTTAAACTTTAGACACACATAATAAGTTGCGTAAGCATATGTACGATTTTGGCTACACTTAACACATGTGTGACAATTTCGATTCTATGATTTAGACACATAAACAATTACTTCATGTGACCATATGTAGACTCATGATTTAGACACACAAACACATAATGTGGCCATAAACAATAATTAGATACACATGTGTCATGATGTGTGGCTATTATAAAGCCATATAATCACACATGATCGTGCTAGAAATAAATGTGACTATATATTATACCTTTTGTTATCGTTAAACTTTAGACACACATAATAAGTTGCGTGAGCATATGTACGATTTTGGCTACACTTAACACACGTGTGACAATTTCGATTCTATGATTTAGACACATAAACAATTACTTCATGTGACCATATGTAGACTCATGATTTAGACACACAAACACTTAATGTGGCCATAAACAACATTTAGATACACATGTGTCATGATGTGTGGCTATTATAAAGCCATATAGTCACACATGATCGTGCTAGAAATAAATGTGACTATATACTATACCTTTTGGCACCGTTAAACTTTAGACACACATAATAAGTTGCGTGACCATATGTACGATTTTGACTACACTTAACACATGTGTGACAATTTCGATTCTATGATTTAGACACATAAACAAATAGTTCAAGTGACCATATGTAGACTCATGATTTAGACACACAAACACTTAATGTGACCATAAACAACATTTACATATACATCTTTCATGATATGTGGCTATTATAAAGCCATATAGTCACACATGATCGTGCTAGAAATAAATGTGAATATATACTTTACCTTTTGGCCCCTTTAAACTTAAGACACACATAATAAGTTGCACGACCATATGTACGATTTTGGCAACACTTAACACATGTGTGACAATTTCGATTCTATAATTTAGACACATAAACAATTACTTCATGTGACCATATGTAGACTCATGATTTAGACACACAAACACTTAATGTGGCCATAAACAACATTTAGATACACTTCTGTCATGAAGTGTGGCTATTATAAAGCCATATAGTCACACATGATCGTGCTAGAAATAAATGTGACTATATACTATACCTTTTGGCCCCGTTAAACTTTAGACACACATAATAAGTTGCGTAAGCATATGTACGATTTTGGCTACACTTAACACATGTGTGACAATTTCGATTCTATGATTTAGACACATAAACAATTACTTCATGTGACCATATGTAGACTCATGATTTAGACACACAAACACTTAATGTGGCCATAAACAATAATTAGATACACATGTGTCATGATGTGTGGCTATTATAAAGCCATATAATCACACATGATCGTGCTAGAAATAAATGTGACTATATACTATACCTTTTGGTCCCGTTAAACTTTAGACACACATAATAAGTTTCGTGACCATATGTACGATTTTGGCTACACTTAACACATGTGTGACAATTTCGATTCTATGATTTAGACACATAAACAATTAGTTCAAGTGACCATATGTAAACTCATGATTTAGACACACAAAAACTTAATGTGACCATAAACAACATTTAGATATACATCTTTCATGATGTGTGGCTATTATAAAGCCATATAGTCACACATGATCGTGCTAGAAATAAATGTGAGTATATACTTTACCTTTTGACCCCGTTAAACTTTAGCACACATAATAAGTTGCGTTACCATATGTACAATTTTGGCTACACTTAAAACATGTGTGACAATTTCAATTCTATGATTTAGACACATAAACAATTACTTAATGTGACCATATGTAGACTCATGATTTAGATACACAAACACTTAATGTGGCCATAAACAAAATTTAGATACATATATGTCATGATGTGTGGCTATTCTAAAGCCATATAGTCAAACATGATCGTGCTAGATATAAATGTAACTATATACTATACCTTTTGGCCCCGTAAAACTTTAGACACACATAATAAGTTGCGTGAGCATATGTACGATTTTGGCTACACTTAACACATGTGTGACAATTTCGATTCTATGATTTAAACACATAAACAATTACTTCATGTGACCATATGTAGACTCATTATTTAGACACACAAACACTTAATGTGGCCATAAACAACATTTAGATACATATCTGGCATGATGTGTGGCTATTATAAAGCTATATAGTCACAAATGATCGTGCTAGAAATAAATGTGACTATATACTATACCTTTTGGCCCCGTAAAACTTTAGACACACATAATAAGTTGCGTGAGCATATGTACGATTTTGGCTACACTTAACACACGTGTGACAATTTCGATTCTATGATTTAGACACATAAACAATTACTTCATGTGACCATATGTAGACTCATGATTTAGACACACAAACACTTAATGTGGCCATAAACAACATTTAGATACACATGTGTCATGATGTGTGGCTATTATAAAGCCATATAGTCACACATTATCGTGCTAGAAATAAATGTGACTATATACTATACCTTTTGGCACCGTTAAACTTTAGACACACATAATAAGTTGCGTGACCATATGTACGATTTTGACTACACTTAACACATGTGTGACAATTTCGATTCTATGATTTAGACACATAAACAAATAGTTCAAGTGACCATATGTAAACTCATGATTTAGACATACAAACACTTAATGTGACCATAAACAACATTTAGATATACATCTTTCATGAAGTGTCGCTATTATAAAGCCATATAGTCACACATGATCGTGCTAGAAATAAATGTGACTATATACTTTACCTTTTGACCCCGTTAAACTTTAGACACACATAATAAGTTGCGTTACCATATGTACGATTTTGGCTACACTTAAAACATGTGTGACAATTTCGATTCTATGATTTAGACACATAAACAATTACTTTATGTGACCATATGTAGACTCATTATTTAGACACACAAACACTTAATGTGGCCATAAACAACATTTAGATACATATCTGGCATGATGTGTTGCTATTATAAAGCTATATAGTCACACATGATCGTGCTAGAAATAAATGTGACTATATACTATACTTTTTGGCCCCGTAAAACTTTAGACACACATAATAAGTTGCGTGAGCATATGTACGATTTTGGCTACACTTAACACACGTGTGACAATTTCGATTCTATGATTTAGACACATAAACAATTACTTCATGTGACCATATGTAGACTCATGATTTAGACACACAAACACTTAATGTGGCCATAAACAACATTTAGATACACATGTGTCATGATGTGTGGCTATTATAAAGCCATATAGTCACACATGATCGTGCTAGAAATAAATGTGACTATATACTATACCTTTTGGCACCGTTAAACTTTAGACACACATAATAAGTTGCGTGACCATATGTACGATTTTGACTACACTTAACACATGTGTGACAATTTCGATTCTATGATTTAGACACATAAACAAATAGTTCAAGTGACCATATGTAGACTCATGATTTAGACACACAAACACTTAATGTGACCATAAACAACATTTACATATACATCTTTCATGATATGTGGCTATTATAAAGCCATATAGTCACACATGATCGTGCTAGAAATAAATGTGAATATATACTTTACCTTTTGGCCCCGTTAAACTTAAGACACACATAATAAGTTGCACGACCATATGTACGATTTTGGCTACACTTAACACATGTGTGACAATTTCGATTCTATAATTTAGACACGTAAACAATTACTTCATGTGACCATATGTAGACTCATGATTTAGACACACAAACACTTAATGTGGCCATAAACAACATTTAGATACACTTCTGTCATGAAGTGTGGCTATTATAAAGCCATATAGTCACACATGATCGTGCTAGAAATAAATGTGACTATATACTATACCTTTTGGCCCCGTTAAACTTTAGACACACATAATAAGTTGCGTAAGAATATGTACGATTTTGGCTACACTTAACACATGTGTGACAATTTCGATTCTATGATTTAGACACATAAACAATTACTTCATGTGACCATATGTAGACTCATGATTTAGACACACAAACACATAATGTGGCCATAAACAATAATTAGATACACATGTGTCATGATGTGTGGCTATTATAAAGCCATATAATCACACATGATCGTGCTAGAAATAAATGTGACTATATACTATACCTTTTGTTATCGTTAAACTTTAGACACACATAATAAGTTGCGTGAGCATATGTACGATTTTGGCTACACTTAACACACGTGTGACAATTTCGATTCTATGATTTAGACACATAAACAATTACTTCATGTGACCATATGTAGACTCATGATTTAGACACACAAACACTTAATGTGGCCATAAACAACATTTAGATACACATGTGTCATGATGTGTGGCTATTATAAAGCCATATAGTCACACATGATCGTGCTAGAAATAAATGTGACTATATACTATACCTTTTGGCACCGTTAAACTTTAGACACACATAATAAGTTGCGTGACCATATGTACGATTTTGACTACACTTAACACATGTGTGACAATTTCGATTCTATGATTTAGACACATAAACAAATAGTTCAAGTGACCATATGTAGACTCATGATTTAGACACACAAACACTTAATGTGACCATAAACAACATTTACATATACATCTTTCATGATATGTGGCTATTATAAAGCCATATAGTCACACATGATCGTGCTAGAAATAAATGTGAATATATACTTTACCTTTTGGCCCCGTTAAACTTAAGACACACATAATAAGTTGCACGACCATATGTACGATTTTGGCAACACTTAACACATGTGTGACAATTTCGATTCTATAATTTAGACACATAAACAATTACTTCATGTGACCATATGTAGACTCATGATTTAGACACACAAACACTTAATGTGGCCATAAACAACATTTAGATACACTTCTGTCATGAAGTGTGGCTATTATAAAGCCATATAGTCACACATGATCGTGCTAGAAATAAATGTGACTATATACTATACCTTTTGGCCCCGTTAAACTTTAGACACACATAATAAGTTTCGTGACCATATGTACGATTTTGGCTACACTTAACACATGTGTGACAATTTCGATTCTATGATTTAGACACATAAACAATTAGTTCAAGTGACCATATGTAAACTCATGATTTAGACACACAAACACTTAATGTGACCATAAACAACATTTAGATATACATCTTTCATGATGTGTGGCTATTATAAAGCCATATAGTCACACATGATCGTGTTAGAAATAAATGTGAGTATATACTTTACCTTTTGACCCCGTTAAACTTTAGACACACATAATAAGTTGCGTTACCATATGTACGATTTTGGCTACACTTAAAACATTTGTGACAATTTCAATTCTATGATTTAGACACATAAACAATTACTTAATGTGACCATATGTAGACTCATGATTTAGACACACAAACACTTAATGTGGCCATAAAAAAAATTTAGATACATATAAGTCATGATGTGTGGCTATTCTAAAGCCATATAGTCAAACATGATCGTGCTAGATATAAATGTAACTATATACTATACCTTTTGGCCCCGTAAAACTTTAGACACACATAATAAGTTGCATGAGCATATGTACGATTTTGGCTACACTTAACACATGTGTGACAATTTCGATTCTATGATTTAAACACATAAACAATTACTTCATGTGACCATATGTAGACTCATTATTTAGACACACAAACACTTAATGTGGCCATAAACAACATTTAGATACATATCTGGCATGATGTGTGGCTATTATAAAGCTATATAGTCACAAATGATCGTGCTAGAAATAAATGTGACTATATACTATACCTTTTGGCCCCGTAAAACTTTAGACACACATAATAAGTTGCGTGAGCATATATACGATTTTGGCTACACTTAACACACGTGTGACAATTTCGATTCTATGATTTAGACACATAAACAATTACTTCATGTGACCATATGTAGACTCATGATTTAGACACACAAACACTTAATGTGGCCATAAACAACATTTAGATACACATGTGTCATGATGTGTGGCTATTATAAAGCCATATAGTCACACATGATCGTGCTAGAAATAAATGTGACTATATACTATACCTTTTGGCACCGTTAAACTTTAGACACACATAATAAGTTGCGTGACCATATGTACGATTTTGACTACACTTAACACATGTGTGACAATTTCGATTCTATGATTTAGACACATAAACAAATAGTTCAAGTGACCATATGTAGACTCATGATTTAGACACACAAACACTTAATGTGGCCATAAACAACATTTACATACACTTCTGTCATGAAGTGTCGCTATTATAAAGCCATATAGTCACACATGATCGTGCTAGAAATAAATGTGACTATATACTATACCTTTTGGCCCCGTTAAACTTTAGACACACATAATAAGTTGCGTAAGCATATGTACGATTTTGGCTACACTTAACACATGTGTGACAATTTCGATTCTATGATTTAGACACATAAACAATTACTTCATGTGACCATATGTAGACTCATGATTTAGACACACAAACACTTAATGTGGCCATAAACAATAATTAGATACACATGTGTCATGATGTGTGGCTATTATAAAGCCATATAATCACACATGATCGTGCTAGAAATAAATGTGACTATATACTATACCTTTTGGTCCCGTTAAACTTTAGACACACATAATAAGTTGCGTGACCATATGTACGATTTTGGCTACACTTAACACATGTGTGACAATTTCGATTCTATGATTTAGACACATAAACAATTAGTTCAAGTGACCTTATGTAAACTCATGATTTAGACACACAAACACTTAATGTGGCCATAAACAACATTTAGATACACATGTGTCATGATGTGTGGCTATTATAAAGCCATATAGTCACACATAATCGTGCTAGAAATAAATGTGACTATATACTTTACCTTTTGACCCCGTTAAACTTTAGACACACTTAATAAGTTGCGTTACCATATGTACGATTTTGGCTACACTTAAAACATGTTTGACAATTTCAATTCTATGATTTAGACACATAAACAATTACTTCATGTGACCATATGTAGACTCATGATTTAGACACACAAACACTTAATGTGGCCTTAAACAAAATTTAGATACATATATGTCATGATGTGTGGCTATTCTAAAGCCATATAGTCAAACATGATCGTGCTAGATATAAATGTAACTATATACTATACCTTTTGGCCCCGTAAAACTTTAGACACACATAATAAGTTGCGTGAGCATATGTACGATTTTGGCTACACTTAACACATGTGTGACAATTTCGATTCTATGATTTAAACACATAAACAATTACTTCATGTGACCATATGTAGACTCATTATTTAGACACACAAACACTTAATGTGGCCATAAACAACATTTAGATACACATGTGTCATGATATGTGGCTATTATAAAGCCATATAGTCACACATGATCGTGCTAGAAATAAATGTGACTATATACTTTACCTTTTGGCCCCGTTAAACTTAAGACACACATAATAAGTTGCATTACCATATGTACGATTTTGGCTACACTTAAAACATGTGTGACAATTTCGATTCTATGATTTAGACACATAAACAATTACTTCATGTGACCATATGTAGATTCATGATTTAGACACACAAACACTTAATGTGGCCATAAACAAAATTTAGATACATATATGTCATGATGAGTGGCTATTCTAAAGCCATATAGTCAAACATGATCGTGCTAGATATAAATGTAACTATATACTATACCTTTTGGCCCCGTAAAACTTTAGACACACATAATAAGTTGCGTGAGCATATGTACGATTTTGGCTACACTTAACACATGTGTGACAATTTCGATTCTATGATTTAAACACATAAACAATTACTTCATGTGACCATATGTAGACTCATTATTTAGACACACAAACACTTAATGTGGCCATAAACAACATTTAGATACATATCTGGCATGATGTGTGGCTATTATAAAGCTATATAGTCACAAATGATCGTGCTAGAAATAAATGTGACTATATACTATACCTTTTGGCCCCGTAAAACTTTAGACACACATAATAAGTTGCGTGAGCATATGTACGATTTTGGCTACACTTAACACACGTGTGACAATTTCGATTCTATGATTTATACACATAAACAATTACTTCATGTGACCATCTGTAGACTCATGATTTAGACACACAAACACTTAATGTGGCCATAAACAACATTTAGATACACATGTGTCATGATGTGTGGCTATTATAAAGCCATATAGTCACACATGATCGTGCTAGAAATAAATGTGACTATATACTATACCTTTTGGCCCCGTTAAACTTTAGATACACATAATAAGTTACGTAAGCATATGTACGATTTTGGCTACACTTAACACATGTGTGACAATTTCGATTCTATGATTTAGACACATAAACAATTACTTCAGGTGACCATATGTATACTCATTATTTAGATACACAAACACTTAATGTGGCCATAAACAACATTTAGATACACATCTGGCATGATGTGTGGCTATTATAAAGCTATATAGTCATACATGATCGTGCTAGAAATAAATGTGACAATATACTTAACTTTTGGCCCCGTTAAACTTAAGACACACATAATAAGTTGCGCGACCATATGTATGATTTTGGCTACACTTAAAACATGTGTGACAATTTCGATTCTATGATTTAGACACATAAACAATTACTTCATGTGACCATATGTAGACTCATGATTTAGACACACAAACACTTAATGTGGCCATAAACAAAATTTAGATACATATATGTCATGATGTGTGGCTATTCTAAAGCCATATAGTCAAACATGATCGTGCTAGAAATAAATGTAACTATATACTATACCTTTTGGCCCCGTAAAACTTTAGACACACATAAGAAGTTGCGTGAGCATATGTACGATTTTGGCTACACTTAACACATGTGTGACAATTTCTATTCTATGATTTAAACACATAAACAATTACTTCATGTGACCATATGTAGACTCATTATTTAGACACACAAACACTTAATATGGCCATAAACAACATTTAGATACACATGTTCATGATGTGTGGCTATTATAAAGCCATATAGTCACACATGATCGTGCTAGAAATAAATGTGACTATATACTATACCTTTTGGCCCCGTTAAACTTTAGACACACATAATAAGTTGTGTGACCATATGTACGATTTTGGCTACACTTAACACATGTGTGACAATTTCGATTCTATAATTTAGACACATAAACAATTACTTCATGTGACCATATGTAGACTCATGATTTAGACACACAAACACTTAATGTGGCCATAAACAACATTTAGATACACTTCTGTCATGAAGTGTCGCTATTATAAAGCCATATAGTCACACATGATCGTGCTAGAAATAAATGTGACTATATACTATACCTTTTGGCCCCGTTAAACTTTAGACACACATAATAAGTTGCGTAAGCATATGTACGATTTTGGCTACACTTAACACATGTGTGACAATTTCGATTCTATGATTTAGACACATAAACAATTACTTCATGTGACCATATGTAGACTCATGATTTAGACACACAAACACTTAATGTGGCCATAAACAACATTTAGATACACATCTGGCATGATGTGTGGCTATTATAAAGCTATATAGTCATACATGATCGTGCTAGAAATAAATGTGACAATATACTTTACCTTTTGGCCCGTTAAACTTTAGACACACATAATAAGTTGCGCGACCATATGTACGATTTTGGCTACACTTAACACATGTGTGACAATTTCGATTCTATGATTTAGACTCATAAACAATTACTTCATGTGACCATATGTAGACTCATGATTTAAACACACAAACACTTAATGTGGCCATAAACAACATTTAGATACACATCTGTCATGATGTGTGGCTATTATAAAGCCATATAGTCACACATGATCGTGCTAGAAATAAATGTGACTATATACTTAACTTTTGGCCCCGTTAAACTTAAGACACACATAATAAGTTGCGCGACCATATGTATGATTTTGGCTACACTTAAAACATGTGTGACAATTTCGATTCTATGATTTAGACACATAAACAATTACTTCATGTGACCATATGTAGACTTATGATTTAGACACACAAACACTTAATGTGGCCATAAACAAAATTTAGATACATATATGTCATGATGTGTGGCTATTCTAAAGCCATATAGTCAAACATGATCGTGCTAGAAATAAATGTAACTATATACTATACCTTTTGGCCCCGTAAAACTTTAGACACACATAAGAAGTTGCGTGAGCATATGTACGATTTTGGCTACACTTAACACATGTGTGACAATTTCTATTCTATGATTTAAACACATAAACAATTACTTCATGTGACCATATGTAGACTCATTATTTAGACACACAAACACTTAATATGGCCATAAACAACATTTAGATACACATGTTCATGATGTGTGGCTATTATAAAGCCATATAGTCACACATGATCGTGCTAGAAATAAATGTGACTATATACTATACCTTTTGGCACCGTTAAACTTTAGACACACATAATAAGTTGTGTGACCATATGTACGATTTTGGCTACACTTAACACATGTGTGACAATTTCGATTCTATAATTTAGACACATAAACAATTACTTCATGTGACCATATGTAGACTCATGATTTAGACACACAAACACTTAATGTGGCCATAAACAACATTTAGATACACTTCTGTCATGAAGTGTCGCTATTATAAAGCCATATAGTCACACATGATCGTGCTAGAAATAAATGTGACTATATACTATACCTTTTGGCCCCGTTAAACTTTAGACACACATAATAAGTTGCGTAAGCATATGTACGATTTTGGCTACACTTAACACATGTGTGACAATTTCGATTCTATGATTTAGACACATAAACAATTACTTCATGTGACCATATGTAGACTCATGATTTAGACACACAAACACTTAATGTGGCCATAAACAACATTCAGATACACATGTGTCATGATGTGTGGCTATTATAAAGCCATATATTCACACATGATCGTGCTAGAAATAAATGTGACTATATACTATACCTTTTGGTCCCGTTAAACTTTAGACACACATAATAAGTTTCGTGACCATATGTACGATTTTGGCTACACTTAACACATGTGTGACAATTTCGATTCTATGATTTAGACACATAAACAATTAGTTCAAGTGACCATATGTAAACTCATGATTTAGACACACAAACACTTAATGTGGCGATAAACAACATTTAGATACACATCTGGCATGATGTGTGGCTATTATAAAGCTATATAGTCACACATGATCGTGCTAGAAATAAATGTGACTATATACTTTACGTTTTGGCCCCGTTAAACTTTAGACACACTCCATAAGTTGTGTGACCATATGTACGATTTTGGCTACACTTAACACATGAGTGACAATTTTGATTCTATGATTTAGACACATAAACAATTACTTCATGTGACCATATGTAGACTCATTATTTAGACACACAAACACTTAATGTGGCCATAAACAACATTTAGATACACATGTTCATGATGTGTGGCTATTATAAAGCCATATAGTCACACATTATCGTGCTAGAAATAAATGTGACTATATACTATACCTTTTGGCCCCGTTAAACTTTAGACACACATAATAAGTTGTGTGACCATATGTACGATTTTGGCTACACTTAACACATGTGTGACAATTTTGATTCTATGATTTAGACACATAAATAATTAGTTTAAGTGACCATATGTAGACTCATGATTTAGATACACAAACCCTTAATGTGACCATAAACAACATTTAGATATACATCTTTCATGATGTGTGGCTATTATAAAGCCATATAGTCACACATGATCGTGCTAGAATTAAATGTGACTATATACTTTACCTTTTGACCCCGTTAAACTTTAGACACACATAATAAGTTGCGTTACCATATGTACGATTTTGGCTACACTTAACACATGTGTGACAATTTCGATTCTATGATTTATACACATAAACAATTACTTCATGTGACCATATGTAGACTCATGATTTAGACATACAAACACATAATGTGGCCATAAACAACATTTAGATACATATCTGTCATGATGTGTGGCTATTATAAAGCCATATAGTCACACATGATCGTGCTAGAAATAAATGTGACTATATACAATACCTTTTGGCCCCGTAAAACTTTAGACACACTTAATAAGTTGCGTGAGCATATGTACGATTTTGGCTACACTTAACACATGTGTGACAATTTCGATTCTATGATTTAAACACATAAACAATTACTTCATGTGACCATATGTAGACTCGTTATTTAGACACACAAACACTTAATGTGGGGATAAACAACATTTAGATACACGTCTGGCATGATGTGTGGCTATTATAAAGCTATATAGTCACACATGATCGTGCTAGAAATAAATGTGACTATATACTTTACGTTTTGGCCCCGTTAAACTTTAGACACACATAATAAGTTGCACGACAATATGTACGATTTTGGCTACACTTAACACATGAGTGACAATTTCGATTCTAAGATTTAGACACATAAACAATTACTTCATGTGACCATATGTAGACTCATGATTTAGACACACAAACACTTAATGTGGCCATAAACAACATTTAGATACACATGTGTCATGATGTGTGGCTATTATAAAGCCATATAGTCACACATGATCGTGCTAGAAATAAATGTGACTATATACTATACCTTTTGGCCCCGTTAAACTTTAGACAAACATAATAAGTTGCGTGACCATATGTACGATTTTGGTTACACTTAACACATGTGTGACAATTTCGATTCTATGATTTAGACACATAAACAATTAGTTCAAGTGACCATATGTAGACTCATGATTTAGAAACACAAACACTTAATGTGACCATAAAAAACTTTATATATACATCTTTGATGATGTGTGGCTATTATAAAGCCATATAGTCACACATGATCGTGCTAAAAATAAATGTGACTATATACTTTAACTTTTGACCCCGTTAAACTTTAGACACACATAATAAGTTGCGTTACCATATGTACGATTTTGGGTACACTTAACACATGTTTGACAATTTCGATTCTATGATTTAGACACATAAACAATTACTTCATGTGACCATATGTAGACTCATGATTTAGACACACAAACACTTAATGTGGCCATAAACAACATTTAGATACACATCTGTCATGATATGTGGCTATTATAAAGACATATAGTCACACATGATCGTGCTAAAAATAAATGTGACTATATACTTTACCTTTTGGCCCCGTTAAACTTTAGACACACATAATAAGTTGCGCGACCATATGTACGATTTTGGCTACACTTAACACATGTGTGACAATATCGATTCTATGATTTAGACACATAAACAATTACTTCATGTGACCATATGTAGACTCATGATTTAGACATACAAACACATAATGTGGCCATAAACAACATTTAGATACACATCTGTCATGATGTGTGGCTATTATAAAGCCATATAGTCACACATGATCGTGCTAGAAATAAATGTGACTATATACAATACCTTTTGGCCCCGTAAAACTTTAGACACACTTAATAAGTTGCGTGAGCATATGTACGATTTTGGCTACACTTAACACATGTGTGACAATTTCGATTCTATGATTTAAACACATAAACAATTACTTCATGTGACCATATGTAGACTCGTTATTTAGACACACAAACACTTAATGTGGCGATAAACAACATTTAGATACACGTCTGGCATGATGTGTGGCTATTATAAAGCTATATAGTCACACATGATCGTGCTAGAAATAAATGTGACTATATACTTTACGTTTTGGCCCCGTTAAACTTTAGACACACATAATAAGTTGCACGACAATATGTACGATTTTGGCTACACTTAACACATGAGTGACAATTTCGATTCTAAGATTTAGACACATAAACAATTACTTCATGTGACCATATGTAGACTCATGATTTAGACACACAAACACTTAATGTGGCCATAAACAACATTTAGATACACATGTGTCATGATGTGTGGCTATTATAAAGCCATATAGTCACACATGATCGTGCTAGAAATAAATGTGACTATATACTATACCTTTTGGCCCCGTTAAACTTTAGACAAACATAATAAGTTGCGTGACCATATGTACGATTTTGGTTACACTTAACACATGTGTGACAATTTCGATTCTATGATTTAGACACATAAACAATTAGTTCAAGTGACCATATGTAGACTCATGATTTAGAAACACGAACACTTAATGTGACCATAAAAAACTTTATATATACATCTTTGATGATGTGTGGCTATTATAAAGCCATATAGTCACACATGATCGTGCTAAAAATAAATGTGACTATATACTTTAACTTTTGACCCCGTTAAACTTTAGACACACATAATAAGTTGCGTTACCATATGTACGATTTTGGGTACACTTAACACATGTTTGACAATTTCGATTCTATGATTTAGACACATAAACAATTACTTCATGTGACCATATGTAGACTCATGATTTAGACACACAAACACTTAATGTGGCCATAAACAACATTTAGATACACATCTGTCATGATATGTGGCTATTATAAAGACATATAGTCACACATGATCGTGCTAAAAATAAATGTGACTATATACTTTACCTTTTGGCCCCGTTAAACTTTAGACACACATAATAAGTTGCGCGACCATATGTACGATTTTGGCTACACTTAACACATGTGTGACAATATCGATTCTATGATTTAGACACATAAACAATTACTTCATGTGACCATATGTAGACTCATGATTTAGACACACAAACACTTAATGTGGCCATAAACAACATTTAGATACACATGTTCATGATGTGTGGCTATTATAAAGCCATATAGTCACACATGATCGTGCTAGAAATAAATGTGACTATATACTATACCTTTTTGCCCCGTTAAACTTTAGACACACATAATAAGTTGTGTGACCATATGTACGATTTTGGCTACACTTAACACATGAGTGACAATTTTGATTCTATGATTTAGACATATAAATAATTAGTTTAAGTGACCATATGTAGACTCATGATTTAGATACACAAACCCTTAATGTGACCATAAACAACATTTAGATATACATCTTTCATGATGTGTGGCTATTATAAAGCCATATAGTAACACATGATCGTGCTAGAAATAAATGTGACTATATACTTTACCTTTTGACCCCGTTAAACTTTAGACACACATAATAAGTTGCGTTACCATATGTACGATTTTGGCTACACTTAGCACATGTGTGACAATTTCGATTCTATGATTTATACACATAAACAATTACTTCATGTGACCATATGTAGACTCATGATTTAGACATACAAACACATAATGCGGCCATAAACAACATTTAGATACACATCTGTCATGATGTGTGGCTATTATAAAGCCATATAGTCACACATGATCGTGCTAGAAATAAATGTGACTATATACAATACCTTTTGGCCCCGTAAAACTTTAGACACACTTAATAAGTTGCGTAAGCATATGTACGATTTTGGCTACACTTAACACATGTGTGACAATTTCGATTCTATGATTTAAACACATAAACAATTACTTCATTTGACCATATGTAGACTCATTATTTAGACACACAAACACTTAATATGGCGATAAACAACATTTAGATACACATCTGGCATGATGTGTGGCTATTATAAAGCTATATAGTCACACATGATCGTGCTAGAAATAAATGTGACTATATACTTTACATTTTGGCCCCGTTAAACTTTAGACACACATAATAAGTTGCGCGACCATATGTACGATTTTGGCAACACTTAACACATGTGTGACAATTTCGATTCTAAGATTTAGACACATAAACAATTACTTCATGTGACCATATGTAGAATCATGATTTAGACACACAAACACTTAATGTGGCCATAAACAACATTTAGATACACATGTGTGATGATGTGTGGCTATTATAAAGCCATATAGTCACACATGATCGTGCTAGAAATAAATGTGATTATATACTATACCTTTTGGCCCCGTTAAACTTTAGACAAACATAATAAGTTGCGTGACCATATGTACGATTTTGGCTACACTTAACACATGTGTGACAATTTCGATTCTATGATTTAGACACATAAACAATTAGTTCAAGTGACCATATGTAGACTCATGATTTAGAAACACAAACACTTAATGTGACCATAAAAAACTTTAGATATACATCTTTGATGATGTGTGGCTATTATAAAGCCATATAGTCACACATGATCGTGCTAGAAATAAATGTAACTATATACTTTACCTTTTGACCCCGTTAAACTTTAGACACACATAATAAGTTGCGTTACCATATGTACGATTTTGGGTACACTTAACACATGTTTGACAATTTCGATTCTATGATTTAGACACATAAACAATTTCTTCATGTGACCATATGTAGACTCATGATTTAGACACACAAACACTTAATGTGGCCATAAACAACATTTAGATACACATCTGTCATGATGTGTGGCTATTATAAAGCCATATAGTCACACATGATCGTGCTAAAAATAAATGTGACTATATACTTTACCTTTTGGCCCCGTTAAACTTTAGACACACATTATAAGTTGCGCGACCATATGTACGATTTTGGCTACACTTAACACATGTGTGACAATTTCGATTCTATGATTTATACACATAAACAATTACTTCATGTGACCATATGTAGACTCATGATTTAGACATACAAACACATAATGTGGCCATAAACAACATTTAGATACACATCTGTCAAGATGTGTGGCTATTATAAAGCCATATAGTCACACATGATCGTGCTAGAAATAAATGTGACTATATACAATACCTTTTGGCCCCGTAAAACTTTAGACACACTTAATAAGTTGCGTAAGCATATGTACGATTTTGGCTACACTTAACACATGTGTGACAATTTCGATTCTATGATTTAAACACATAAACAATTACTTCATGTGACCATATGTAGACTCATTATTTAGACACACAAACACTTAATGTGGCGATAAACAACATTTAGATATACATGTTCATGATGTGTGGCTATTATAAAGCTATATAGTCACACAGGATCGTGCTAGAAATAAATGTGACTATATACTTTACGTTTTGGCCCCGTTAAACTTTAGACACACATAATAAGTTGCGCGACCATATATACGATTTTGGCTACACTTAACACATGTGTGACAATTTTGATTCTAAGATTTAGACACATAAACAATTACTTCATGTGACCATATGTAGACTCATGATTTAGACACACAAACACTTAATGAGGCCATAAACAACATTTAGATACACATGTGTCATGATGTGTGGCTATTATAAAGCCATATAGTCACACATGATCGTGCTAGAAATAAATGTGACTATATACTATACCTTTTGGCCCCATTAAACTTTAGACAAACATAATAAGTTGCGTGACCATATGTACGATTTTGGCTACACTTAACACATGTGTGACAATTTCGATTCTATGATTTAGACACATAAACAATTAGTTCGAGTGACCATATGTAGACTCATGATTTAGAAACACAAACACTTAATGTGACCATAAAAAACTTTAGATATACATCTTTGATGATGTGTGGCTATTATAAAGCCATATAGTCACACATGATCGTGCTAGAAATAAATGTGACTATATACTTTAACTTTTGACCCCGTTAAACTTTAGACACACATAATAAGTTGCGTTACCATATGTACGATTTTGGGTACACTTAACACATGTTTGACAATTTCGATTCTATGATTTAGACACATAAACATTTACTTCATGTGACCATATGTAGACTCATGATTTAGACACACAAACACTTAATGTGGCCATAAACAACATTTAGATACACATCTGTCATGATGTGTGGTTATTATAAAGCCATATAGTCACACATGATCATGCTAAAATTAAATGTGACTATATACTTTACCTTTTGGCCCCGTTAAACTTTAGACACACATAATAAGTTGCGCGACCATATGTACGATTTTGGCTACACTTAACACATGTGTGACAATATCGATTCTATGATTTAGGCACATAAACAATTACTTCATGTGACCATATGTAGACTCATGATTTAGACACACAAACACTTAATGTGGCCATAAACAATATTTAGATACACATGTGTCATGATGTGTGGCTATTATAAAGCCATATAATCACACATGATCGTGCTAGAAATAAATGTGACTATATACTATACCTTTTGGTCCCGTTAAACTTTAGACACACATAATAAGTTGCGTGACCATATGTACGATTTTGGCTACACTTAACACATGTGTGACAATTTCGATTCTATGATTTTGACATATAAACAATTAGTTCAAGTGACCATATGTAAACTCATGATTTAGACACACAAACACTTAATGTGACCATAAAAAACATTTAGATATACATCTTTAATGATGTGTGGCTATTATAAAGCCATATAGTCACACATGATCGTGCTAGAAATAAATGTGACTATATACTTTACCTTTTGACCCCGTTAAACTTTAGACACACATAATAAGTTGCGTTACCATATGTACGATTTTGGGTACACTTAACACATGTGTGACAATTTCGATTCTATGATTTAGACACATAAACAATTACTTCAGGTGACCATATGTAGACTCATGATTTAGACACACAAACACTTAATGTGGCCATAAACAACATTTAGATACACTTCTGTCATGATGTGTGGCTATTATAAAGCCATATAGTCACTCATGATCGTGCTAGAAATAAATGTGACTATATTCTTTACCTTTTGGCCCCGTTAAACTTTAGACACACATAATAAGTTGCGCGACCATATGTACGATTTTGGCTACACTTAACACATGTGTGACAATTTCGATTCTATGATTTAGACACATAAACAATTACTTAATGTGACCATATGTAGACTCATGATTTAGACACACAAACACTTAATGTGGCCATAAACAACATTTAGATACACATGTGTCATGATGTGTGGCTATTATAAAGCCATATAGTCACACATGATCGTGCTAGAAATAAATGTGACTATATACTATACCTTTTGGTCCCGTTAAACTTTAGCCACACATAAAAAGTTGCGTGACCATATGTACGATTTTGGCTACACTTAACACATGTGTGAAAATTTCGATTCTATGATTTAGACACATAAACAATTAGTTCAAGTGACCATATGTAAACTCATGATTTAGACACACAAACACTTAATGTGACCATAAACAACATTTAGATATACATCTTTCATGATGTGTGGCTATTATAAAGCCATATAGTCACACATGATCGTGCTAGAAATAAATGTGACTATATACTTTACCTTTTGACCCCGTTAAACTTTAGACACATATAATAAGTTGCGTTACCATATGTACGATTTTGGCTACACTTAACACATGTGTGACAATTTCGATTCTATGATTTAGACACATAAACAATTACTTCATGTGATCATATGTATACTCATGATTTAGACACACAAACACTTAATTTGGCCATAAACAACATTTAGATACACATCTGTCATGATGTGTAGCTATTATAAAGCCATATAGTCACACATGATCGTGCTAAAAATAAATGTGACTATATACTTTACCTTTTGGCCCCGTTAAACTTTAGACACACATAATAAGTTGCGCGACCATATGTACGATTTTGGCTACACTTAACACATGTGTGACAATCTCGATTCTATGATTTAGACATATAAACAATTTGTTCAAGTGACCATATGTAAACTCATGATTTAGACACACAAACACTTAATGTGACCATAAACAACATTTAGATATACATCTTTCATGATGTGTGGCTATTATAAAGCCATATAGTCACACATGATCGTGCTAGAAATAAATGTGACTATATACTTTACCTTTTGACCCCGTTAAACTTTAGACACACATAATAAGTTGCGTTACCATATGTACGATTTTGACTACACTTAACACATGTGTGACAATTTCGATTCTATGATTTAGACACATAAACAATTACTTCATGTGATCATATGTATACTCATGATTTAGACACACAAACACTTAATGTGGCCATAAACAACATTTAGATACACATCTGTCATGATGTGTAGCTATTATAAAGCCATATAGTCACACATGATCGTGCTAAAAATAAATGTGACTATATACTTTACCTTTTGGCCCCGTTAAACTTTAGACACACATAATAAGTTGCGCGACCATATGTACGATTTTGGCTACACTTAACACATGTGTGACAATATCGATTCTATGATTTAGACACATAAACAATTACTTCATGTGACCATATGTAGACTCATGATTTAGACACACAAACACTTAATGTGGCCATAAACAATATTTAGATACACATGTGTCATGATGTGTGGCTATTATAAAGCCATATAATCACACATGATCGTGCTAGAAATAAATGTGACTATATACTATACCTTTTGGTCCCGTTAAACTTTAGACACACATAATAAGTTGCGTGACCATATGTACGATTTTGGCTACACTTAACACATGTGTGACAATCTCGATTCTATGATTTAGACATATAAACAATTTGTTCAAGTGACCATATGTAAACTCATGATTTAGACACACAAACACTTAATGTGACCATAAAAAACATTTAGATATACATCTTTAATGATGTGTGGCTATTATAAAGCCATATAGTCACACATGATCGTTCTAGAAATAAATGTGACTATATACTATACCTTTTGGCCCCATTAAACTTTATACAAACATAATAAGTTGCGTGACCATATGTACGATTTTGGCTACACTTAACACATGTGTGACAATTTCGATTCTATGATTTAGACACATAAACAATTAGTTCGAGTGACCATATGTAGACTCATGATTTAGAAACACAAACACTTAATGTGACCATAAAAAACTTTAGATATACATCTTTGATGATGTGTGGCTATTATAAAGCCATATAGTCACACATGATCGTGCTAGAAATAAATGTGACTATATACTTTAACTTTTGACCCCGTTAAACTTTAGACACACATAATAAGTTGCGTTACCATATGTACGATTTTGGGTACACTTAACACATGTTTGACAATTTCGATTCTATGATTTAGACACATAAACATTTACTTCATGTGACCATATGTAGACTCATGATTTAGACACACAAACACTTAATGTGGCCATAAACAACATTTAGATACACATCTGTCATGATGTGTGGCTATTATAAAGCCATATAGTCACACATGATCATGCTAAAAATAAATGTGACTATATACTTTACCTTTTGGCCCCGTTAAACTTTAGACACACATAATAAGTTGCGCGACCATATGTACGATTTTGGCTACACTTAACACATGTGTGACAATATCGATTCTATGATTTAGACACATAAACAATTACTTCATGTGACCATATGTAGACTCATGATTTAGACACACAAACACTTAATGTGGCCATAAACAATATTTAGATACACATGTGTCGTGATGTGTGGCTATTATAAAGCCATATAATCACACATGATCGTGCTAGAAATAAATGTGACTATATACTATACCTTTTGGTCCCGTTAAACTTTAGACACACATAATAAGTTGCGTGACCATATGTACGATTTTTGCTACACTTAACACATGTGTGACAATTTCGATTCTATGATTTTGACATATAAACAATTAGTTCAAGTGACCATATGTAAACTCATGATTTAGACACACAAACACTTAATGTGACCATAAAAAACATTTAGATATACATCTTTAATGATGTGTGGCTATTATAAAGCCATATAGTCACACATGATCGTGCTAGAAATAAATGGGACTATATACTTTACCTTTTGACCCCGTTAAACTTTAGACACACATAATAAGTTGCGTTACCATATGTACGATTTCGGCTACACTTAACACATGTGTGACAATTTCGATTCTATGATTTAGACATATAAACAATTAGTTCAAGTGGCCATATGTAAACTCATGATTTAGACACACAAACACTTAATGTGACCATAAAAAACATTTAGATATACATCTTTAATGATGTGTGGCTATTATAAAGCCATATAGTCACAAATGATCGTGCTAGAAATAAATGTGACTATATACTTTACCTTTTGACCCCGTTAAACTTTAGACACACATAATAAGTTGCGTTACCATATGTACGATTTTGGGTACACTTAACACATGTGTGACAATTTCGATTCTATGATTTAGACACATAAACAATTACTTCAGGTGACCATATGTAGACTCATGACTAGACACACAAACACTTAATGTGGCCATAAACAACATTTAGATACACTTCTGTCATGATGTGTGGCTATTATAAAGCCATATAGTCACTCATGATCGTGCTAGAAATAAATGTGACTATATTATTTACCTTTTGGCCCCGTTAAACTTTAGACACACATAATAAGTTGCGCGACCATATGTACGATTTTGGCTACACTTAACACATGTGTGACAATTTCGATTCTATGATTTAGACACATAAACAATTACTTAAAGTGACCATATGTAGACTCATGATTTAGACACACAAACACTTAATGTGGCCATAAACAACATTTAGATACACATGTGTCATGATGTGTGGCTATTATAAAGCCATATAGTCACACATGATCGTGCTAGAAATAAATGTGACTATATACTATACCTTTTGGTCCCGTTAAACTTTAGACACACATAAAAAGTTGCGTGACCATATGTACGATTTTGGCTACACTTAACACATGTGTGAAAATTTCGATTCTATGATTTAGACACATAAACAATTAGTTCAAGTGACCATATGTAAACTCATGATTTAGACACACAAACACTTAATGTGACCATAAACAACATTTAGATATACATCTTTCATGATGTGTGGCTATTATAAAGCCATATAGTCACACATGATCGTGCTAGAAATAAATGTGACTATATACTTTACCTTTTGACCCCGTTAAACTTTAGACACACATAATAAGTTGCGTTACCATATGTACGATTTTGGCTACACTTAACACATGTGTGACAATTTCGATTCTATGATTTAGACACATAAACAATTACTTCATGTGATCATATGTATACTCATGATTTAGACACACAAACACTTAATGTGGCCATAAACAACATTTAGATACACATCTGTCATGATGTGTAGCTACTATAAAGCCATATAGTCACACATGATCGTGCTAAAAATAAATGTGACTATATACTTTACCTTTTGGCCCCGTTAAACTTTAGACACACATAATAAGTTGCGCGACCATATGTACGATTTTGGCTACACTTAACACATGTGTGACAATATCGATTCTATGATTTAGACACATAAACAATTACTTCATGTGACCATATGTAGACTCATGATTTAGACACACAAACACTTAATGTGGCCATAAACAATATTTAGATACACATGTGTCATGATGTGTGGCTATTATAAAGCCATATAATCACACATGATCGTGCTAGAAATAAATGTGACTATATACTATACCTTTTGGTCCCGTTAAACTTTAGACACACATAATAAGTTGCGTGACCATATGTACGATTTTGGCTACACTTAACACATGTGTGACAATTTCGATTCTATGATTTAGACATATAAACAATTTGTTCAAGTGACCATATGTAAACTCATGATTTAGACACACAAACACTTAATGTGACCATAAAAAACATTTAGATATACATCTTTAATGATGTGTGGCTATTATAAAGCCATATAGTCACACATGATCGTGCTAGAAATAAATGTGACTATATACTATACCTTTTGGTCCCGTTAAACTTTAGACACACATAATAAGTTGCGTGACCATATGTACGATTTTGGCTACACTTAACTAATGTGTGACAATTTCGATTCTATGATTTAGACATATAAACAATTTGTTCAAGTGACCATATGTAAACTCATGATTTAGACACACAAACACTTAATGTGACCATAAAAAACATTTAGATATACATCTTTAATGATGTGTGGCTATTATAAAGCCATATAGTCACACATGATCGTGCTAGAAATAAATGTGACTATATACTTTACCTTTTGACCCCGTTAAACTTTAGACACACATAATAAGTTGCGTTACCATATGTACGATTTCGGCTACACTTAACACATGTGTGACAATTTCGATTCTATGATTTAGACATATAAACAATTAGTTCAAGTGGCCATATGTAAACTCATGATTTAGACACACAAACACTTAATGTGACCATAAAAAACATTTAGATATACATCTTTAATGATGTGTGGCTATTATAAAGCCATATAGTCACACATGATCGTGCTAGAAATAAATGTGACTATATACTTTACCTTTTGACCCCGTTAAACTTTAGACACACATAATAAGTTGTGTTACAATATGTACGATTTTGGGTACACTTAACACATGTGTGACAATTTCGATTCTATGATTTAGACACATAAACAATTACTTCAGGTGACCATATGTAGACTCATGATTTAGACACACAAACACTTAATGTGGCCATAAACAACATTTAGATACACTTCTGTCATGATGTGTGGCTATTATAAAGCCATATAGTCACACATGATCGTGCTAGAAATAAATGTGACTATATTCTTTACCTTTTGGCCCCGTTAAACTTTAGACACACATAATAAGTTGCGCGACCATATGTATGATTTTGGCTACACTTAACACATGTGTGACAATTTCGATTCTATGATTTAGACACATAAACAATTACTTCATGTGACCATATGTAGACTGATGATTTAGACACACAAACACTTAATGTGGCCATAAACCACATTTAGATACACATGTGTCATGATGTGTGGCTATTATAAAGCCATATAGTCACACATGATCGTGCTAGAAATAAATGTGACTATATACTATACCTTTTGGTCCCGTTAAACTTTAGACACACATAAAAAGTTGCGTGACCATATGTACGATTTTGGCTACACTTAACACATGTGTGAAAATTTCGATTCTATGATTTAGACACATAAACAATTAGTTCAAGTGACCATATGTAAACTCATGATTTAGACACACAAACACTTAATGTGACCATAAACAACATTTAGATATACATCTTTCATGATGTGTGGCTATTATAAAGCCATAGAGTCACACATGATCGTGCTAGAAATAAATGTGACTATATACTTTACCTTTTGACCCCGTTAAACTTTAGACATACATATTAAGTTGCGTTACCATATGTACGATTTTGGCAACACTTAACACATGTGTGACAATTTCGATTCTATGATTTAGACACATAAACAATTACTTCATGTGACCATATGTAGACTCATGATTTAGATACACAAACACTTAATGTGGCCATAAACAACATTTAGATACACATCTGTCATGATGTGTGGCTATTATAAAGCCATATAGTCACACATGAACGTGCTAGAAATAAATGTGACTATATACTTTACCTTTTGGCCCCGTTAAACTTAAGACACACATAATAAGTTGCGCGACCATATGTACGATTTTGGCTACACTTAACACATGTGTGAAAATTTCGATTCTACGATTTAGACACATAAACAATTACTTCATGTGACCATATGTAGACTAATGATTTAGACACACAAACACTTAATGTGGCCATAAACAACATTTAGATACACATGTGTCATGATGTGTGGCTATTATAAAGCCATATAGTCACACATGATTGTGCTAGAAATAAATGTGACTATATACTTTACCTTTTGACCCCGTTAAACTTTAGACACACATAATAAGTTGCGTTACCATATGTACGATTTTGGCTACACTTAACACATGTGTGACAATTTCGATTCTATGATTTAGACACATAAACAATTACTTCATGTTCCCATATGTATACTCATGATTTAGACACACAAACACTTAATGTGGCCATAAACAACATTTAGATACACATCTGTCATGATGTGTAGCTATTATAAAGCCATATAGTCACACATGATCGTGCTAAAAATAAATGTGACTATATACTTTACCTTTTGGCCCCGTTAAACTTTAGACACACATAATAAGTTGCGCGACCATATGTACGATTTTGGCTACACTTAACACATGTGTGACAATATCGATTCTATGATTTAGACACATAAACAATTACTTCATGTGACCATATGTAGACTCATGATTTAGACACACAAACACTTAATGTGGCCATAATCAATATTTAGATACACATGTGTCATGATGTGTGGCTATTATAAAGCCATATAATCACACATGATCGTGCTAGAAATAAATGTGACTATATACTATACCTTTTGGTCCCGTTAAACTTTAGACACACATAATAAGTTGTGTGACCATATGTACAATTTTGGCTACACTTAACACATGTGTGACAATTTCGATTCTATGATTTAGACATATAAACAATTAGTTCAAGTGACCATATGTAAACTCATGATTTAGACACACAAACACTTAATGTGACCATAAAAAACATTTAGATATACATCTTTAATGATGTGTGGCTATTATAAAGCCATATAGTCACACATGATCGTGCTAGAAATAAATGTGACTATATACTTTACCTTTTGACCCCGTTAAACTTTAGACACACATAATAAGTTGCGTTACCATATGTACGATTTCGGCTACACTTAACACATGTGTGACAATTTCGATTCTATGATTTAGACATATAAACAATTAGTTCAAGTGGCCATATGTAAACTCATGATTTAGACACACAAACACTTAATGTGACCATAAAAAACATTTAGATATACATCTTTAATGATGTGTGGCTATTATAAAGCCATATAGTCACACATGATCGTGCTAGAAATAAATGTGACTATATACTTTACCTTTTGACCCCGTTAAACTTTAGACACACATAATAAGTTGCGTTACCATATGTACGATTTTGGCTACACTTAACACATGTGTGACAATTTCGATTCTATGATTTAGACACATAAACAATTACTTCATGTGACCATATGTATACTCATCATTTAGACACACAAACACTTAATGTGGCCATAAACAACATTTAGATACACATCTGTCAAGATGTGTGGCTATTATAAAGCCATATAGTCACACATGATCATGCTAAAAATAAATGTGACTATATACTTTACCTTTTGGCCCCGTTAAACTTTAGACACACATAATAAGTTGCGCGACCATATGTACGATTTTGGCTACACTTAACACATGTGTGACAATATCGATTCTATGATTTAGACACATAAACAATTACTTCATGTGACCATATGTAGACTCATGATTTAGACACACAAACACTTAATGTGGCCATAAACAATATTTAGATACACATGTGTCATGATGTGTGGCTATTATAAAGCCATATAATCACACATGATCGTGCTAGAAATAAATGTGACTATATACTATACCTTTTGGTCCCGTTAAACTTTAGACACACATAATAAGTTGCGTGACCATATGTACGATTTTGGCTACACTTAACACATGTGTGACAATTTCGATTCTATGATTTAGACATATAAACAATTAGTTCAAGTGACCATATGTAAACTCATGATTTAGACACACAAACACTTAATGTGACAATAAAAAACATTTAGATATACATCTTTAATGATGTGTGGCTATTATAAAGCCATATAGTCACACATGATCGTGCTAGAAATAAATGTGACTATATACTTTACCTTTTGACCCCGTTAAACTTTAGACACACATAATAAGTTGCGTTACCATATGTACGATTTCGGCTACACTTAACACGTGTGTGACAATTTCGATTCTATGATTTAGACATATAAACAATTAGTTCAACTGGCCATATGTAAACTCATGATTTAGACACACAAACACTTAATGTGACCATAAAAAACATTTAGATATACATCTTTAATGATGTGTGGCTATTATAAAGCCATATAGTCACACATGATCGTGCTAGAAATAAATGTGACTATATACTTTACCTTTTGACCCCGTTAAACTTTAGACACACATAATAAGTTGCGTTACCATATGTACGATTTTGGGTACACTTAACACATGTGTAACAATTTCGATTCTATGATTTAGACACATAAACAATTACTTCAGGTGACCATATGTAGACTCATGATTTAGACACACAAACACTTAATGTGGCCATAAACAACATTTAGATACACTTCTGTCATGATGTGTGGCTATTATAAAGCCATATAGTCACACATGATCGTGCTAGAAATAAATGTGACTATATTCTTTACCTTTTGGTCCTGTTAAACTTTAGACACACATAATAAGTTGCGCGACCATATGTACGATTTTGGCTACACTTAACACATGTGTGACAATTTCGATTCTATGATTTAGACACATAAACAATTACTTAATGTGACCATATGTAGACTCATGATTTAGACACACAAACACTTAATGTGGCCATAAACAACATTAAAATACACATGTGTCATGATGTGTGGCTATTATAAAGCCATATAGTCACACATGATCGTGCTAGAAATAAATGTGACTATATACTATACCTTTTGGTCCCGTTAAACTTTAGACACACATAAAAAGTTGCGTGACCATATGTACGATTTTGGCTACACTTAACACATGTGTGAAAATTTCGATTCTATGATTTAGACACATAAACAATTAGTTCAAGTGACCATATGTATACTCATGATTTAGACACACAAACACTTAATGTGACCATAAACAACATTTAGATATACATCTTTCATGATGTGTGGCTATTATAAAGCCATATAGTCACAGATGATCGTGCTAGAAATAAATGTGACTATATACTTTACCTTTTGACCCCGTTAAACTTTAGACACACATATTAAGTTGCGTTACCATATGTACGATTTTGGCTACACTTAACACATGTGTGACAATTTCGATTCTATGATTTAGACACATAAACAATTACTTCATGTGACCATATGTAGACTCATGATTTAGACACACAAACACTTAATGTGGCCATAAACAACATTTAGATACACATCTGTCATGATGTGTGGCTATTATAAAGCCATATAGTCACACATGAACGTGCTAGAAATAAATGTGACTATATACTTTACCTTTTGGCCCCGTTAAACTTAAGACACACATAATAAGTTGCGCGACCATATGTACGATTTTGGCTACACTTAACACATGTGTGAAAATTTCGATTCTACGATTTAGACACATAAACAATTACTTTATGTGACCATATGTAGACTAATGATTTAGACACACAAACACTTAATGTGGCCATAAACAACATTTAGATACACATGTGTCATGATGTGTGGCTATTATAAAGCCATATAGTCACACATGATCATGCTAGAAATAAATGTGACTATATACTATACCTTTTGGCCCCGTTAAACTATAGACATACATAATAAGTTATGTGACCATATGTACGATTTTGGCTACACTTAACACATGTGTGACAATTTCTATTCTATGATTTAGACACATAAACAATTAGTTCAAGTGACCATATGTAGACTAACGATTTAGACACACAAACACTTAATGTGACCATAAACAACATTTAGATACACATCTGTCATGATGTGTGGCTATTATAAAGCCATATAGTCACACATGAACGTGCTAGAAATAAATGTGACTATATACTTTACCTTTTGGCCCCGTTAAACTTAAGACACACATAATAAGTTGCGCGACCATATGTACGATTTTGGCTACACTTAACACATGTGTGACAATTACGATTCTACGATTTAGACACATAAACAATTACTTCATGTGACCATATGTAGACTCATGATTTAGACACACAAACACTTAATGTGGCCATAAACAACATTTAGATACACATGTGTCATGATGTGTGGCTATTATAAAGCCAGATAGTCACACGTGATCGTGCTAGAAATAAATGTGACTATATACTATACCTTTTGGCCCCGTTAAACTTTACACATACATAATAAGTTGTGTGACCATATGTACGATTTTGGCAACACTTAACACATGTGTTACAATTTTGATTTTATGATTTAGACACATAAACAATTAGTTCAAGTGACCATATGCAGACTCATGATTTAGACACACAAACACTTAATGTGACCATAAACAACATTTAGATATACATCTTTCATGATGTGTGGCTATTATAAAGCCATATAGTCACACATGATCGTGCTAGAAATAAATGTTACTATATACTTTACCTTTTGACCCCGTTAAACTTTAGACACACATAATAAGTTGCGTTACCATATGTACGATTTTGGCTACACTTAACACATGTGTGACAATTTCTATTCTATGATTTAGACACATAAACAATTACTTCATGTGACCATATGTAGACTCATGATTTAGACACACAAACACTTAATGTGGACATAAACAACATTTAGATACACATCTGTCATGATGTGTGGCTATTATAGAGCCATATAGTCACACATGATCGTGCTAGAAATAAATGTGACTATATACTTTACCTTTTGGCCCCGTTAAACTTTAGACACACATAATAAGTTGCGTTACCATATGTACGATTTTTGCTACACTTAACACATGTGTGACAATTTTGATTCTATGATTTAGACACATAAACAATTACTTCATGTGACCATATGTAGACTCATGATTTAGACACACAAACACTTAATGTGGCCATAAACAACATTTAGATACACATCTGCCATGATGTGTGGCTATTTTAAAGCCATATAGTCACAAATGATCGTGCTAGAAATAAATATGACTATATACTTTACATTTTGGCCCCTTAAACTTAAGACACACATAATAAGTTGCGCGACCATATGTACGATTTTGGCTACACTTAACACATGTGTGACAATTTCAATTCTATGATCAAGACACATAAACAATTACTTCATGTGACCATATGTAGACTCATGATTTAGACACACAAACACTTAATGTGGCCATAAACAACATTTAGATACACATATGTCATGATGTGTGGCTATTATAAAGCTATATAGTCACACATGAACGTGCTAGAAATAAATGTGACTATATACTTTACCTTTTGGCCCCGTTAAACTTAAGACTTACATAATAAGTTGCGCGACCATATGTACGATTTTGGCTACACTTAACACATGTGTGACAATTTCGATTTTACGATTTAGACACATAAACAATTACTTCATGTGACCATATGTAGACTCATGATTTAGACACACAAACACTTAATGTGGCCATAAACAACATTTAGATACACATGTGTCATGATGTGTGGCTATTATAAAGCCATATAGTCACACGTGATCGTGCTAGAAATAAATGTGACTATATACTATACCTTTTGGCCCCGTTAAACTTTAGACATACATAATAAGTTGTGTGACCATATGTACGATTTTGGCTACACTTAACACATGTGTTACAATTTTAATTTTATGATTTAGACACATAAACAATTAGTTCAAGTGACCATATGCAGACTCATGATTTAGACACACAAACACTTAATGTGACCATAAACAACATTTAGATATACATCTTTCATGATGTGTGGCTATTATAAAGCCATATAGTCACACATGATCGTGCTAGAAATAAATGTGACTATATACTTTACCTTTTGACCCCGTTAAACTTTAGACACACATAATAAGTTGCGTTACCATATGTACGATTTTGGCTACACTTAACACATGTGTGACAATTTCTATTCTATGATTTAGACACATAAACAATTACTTCATGTGACCATATGTAGACTCATGATTTAGACACACAAACACTTAATGTGGCCATAAACAACATTTAGATACACATCTGCCATGATGTGTGGCTATTTTAAAGCCATATAGTCACAAATGATCGTGCTAGAAATAAATATGACTATATACTTTACATTTTGGCCCCTTAAACTTAAGACACACATAATAAGTTGCGCGACCATATGTACGATTTTGGCTACACTTAACACATGTGTGACAATTTCAATTCTATGATCAAGACACATAAACAATTACTTCATGTGACCATATGTAGACTCATGATTTAGACACACAAACACTTAATGTGGCCATAAACAACATTTAGATACACATCTGTCATGATGTGTGGCTATTATAAAGCCATATAGTCACACATGAACGTGCTAGAAATAAATGTGACTATATACTTTACCTTTTGGCCCCGTTAAACTTAAGACATACATAATAAGTTGCGCGACCATATGTACGATTTTGGCTACACTTAACACATGTGTGACAATTTCGATTCTACGATTTAGACACATAAAAAATTACTTCATGTGACCATATGTAGACTCATAATTTAGACACACAAACACTTAATGTGGCCATAAACAACATTTAGATACACATGTGTCATGATGTGTGGCTATTATAAAGCTATATAGTCACACATGATCGTGCTAGAAATAAATGTGACTATATACTATACCTTTTGGCCCAGTTAAACTTTAGACATACATAATAAGTTGCGTGACCATATGTACGATTTTGGCTACACTTAACACATGTGTGACAATTTCGATTCTATGATTTAGACACATAAACAATTAGTTCAAGTGACCATATGTAGACTAATGATTTAGACACACAAACACTTAATGTGACCATAAACAACATTTAGATATACATCTTTCATGTTGTGTGGCTATTATAAAGCCATATAGTCACACATGATCGTGCTAGAAATAAATGTGACTATATACTTTCCCTTTTAAACCCGTTAAACTTTAGACACACATAATAAGTTGCGTTACCATATGTACGATTTTGGCTACACTTTACACATGTGTGACAATTTCTATTCTATGATTTAGACATATAAACAATTACTTCATTTGACCATATGTAGACTCATGATTTAGACACACAAACACTTAATGTGGACATAAACAACATTTAGATACACATCTGTCATGATGTGTGGCTATTATAGAGCCATATAGTCACACATGATCGTGCTAGAAATAAATGTGACTATATACTTTACCTTTTGGCCCCGTTAAACTTTAGACACACATAATAAGTTGCGTGACCATATGTACGATTTTTGCTACACTTAACACATGTGTGACAATTTTGATACTATGATTTAGACACATAAACAATTACTTCATGTGACCATCTGTAGACTAATG
The DNA here is from genome assembly GCA_947179395.2 of Pulicaria dysenterica. NCBI lineage: Eukaryota > Viridiplantae > Streptophyta > Magnoliopsida > Asterales > Asteraceae > Pulicaria > Pulicaria dysenterica. Next base: position 36,312,173 of record OX359292.1, read on the forward strand.
ATTTAGACACACAAACACTTAATGTGGCCATAAACAACATTTAGTTACACATTTGTCATGATGTGTGGCTATTATAAAGCCATATAGTCACACATGAACGTGCAAGAAATAAATGTGACTATATACTTTACCTTTTGGCCCCGTTAAACTTAAGACACATATAATAAGTTGCGCGACCATATGTACGATTTTGGCTACACTTAACACACGTGTGACAATTTCGATTCTATGACTTAGACACATAAACAATTACTTCATGTGACCATATGTAGACTCATGATTTACACACACAAACACTTAATGTGGCCATAAACAACATTTAGATACACATGTGTCATGATGTGTGGCTATTATAAAGCCATATAGTCACACATGATCGTGCTAGAAATAAATGTGACTACATACTTTACCTTTTGGCCCCGTTAAACTTAAGACACACATAATAAGTTGCGCGACCATATGTACGATTTTGGCTACACTTAACACATGTGTTACAATTTCGATTATATGATTTAGACACATAAACAATTAGTTCAAGTGACCATATGTAGACTCATGATTTAGACACACAAACACTTAATGTGACCATAAACAACATTTAGATATACATCTTTCATGATGTGTGGCTGTTATAAAGCCATATAGTCACACATGATCGTGCTAGAAATAAATGTGACTATATACTTTACCTTTTGACCCCGTTAAACTTTAGACACACATAATAAGTTGCGTGACCATATGTACGATTTTTTCTACACTTAACACATGTGTAACAATTTTGATTCTATGATTTAGACACATAAACAATTTCTTCATGTGACCATATGTAGACTCATGATTTAGACACACAAACACTTAATGTGGCCATAAACAACATTTAGATACACATTTTGCCATGATGTCTGGCTATTTTAAAGCCATATAGTCACAAATGATCGTGCTAGAAATAAATATGACTATATATTTTACCTTTTGGCCCCTTAAACTTAAGACACACATAATAAGTTACGCGACCATATGTACGATTTTGGCTACACTTAACACATGTGTTACAATTTCTATTCTATGATTTAGACACATAAACAATTACTTCATGTGACCATATGTAGACTCATGATTTAGACACACAAACACTTAATGTGGCCATAAACAACATTTAGATACACATGTGTCATGATGTGTGGCTATTATAAAGCCATATACTCACACATGATCGTGCTAGAAATAAATGTGACTATATACTTTACCTTTTGGCCCCGTTAAACTTAAGACACACATAATAAGTTGCGCGACCATATGTACGATTTTGGCTACACTTAACACATGTGTGAAAATTTCGATTCTATGATTTAGACACATAAACAATTAGTTCAAGTGATCATATGTAAACTCATGATTTAGACACACAAACACTTAATGTGACCATAAACAACATTTAGATATACATCTTTCATGATGTGTGGCTATTATAAAGCCATATAGTCACACATGATCGTGCTAGAAATAAATGTGACTATATACTTTACCTTTTGACCCCGTTAAACTTTAGACACACATAATAAGTTGCGTTACCATATGTACGATTTTGGCTACACTTAACACATGTGTGACAATATCGATTCTATGATTTAGACACATAAACAATTACTTCATGTGACCATATGTAGACTCATGATTTAGACACACAAACACTTAATGTGGCCATAAACAACATTTAGATACATATCTGTCATGATGTGTGGCTATTATAAAGCCATATAGTCACACATGATCGTGCTACAAATAAATGTGACTATATACTTTACCTTTTGGCCCCGTTAAACTTTAGACACACATAATAAGTTGCGCGACCATATGTACGATTTTGGCTACACTTAACACATGTGTGACAATATCGATTCTATGATTTAGACACATAAACAATTACTACATGTGACCATATGTAGACTCATGATTTAGACACACAAACACTTAATGTGGCCATAAACAATATTTAGATACACATGTGTCAAGATGTGTGGCTATTATAAAGCCATATAATCACACATGATCGTGCTAGAAATAAATGTGACTATATACTATACCTTTTGGTCCCGTTAAACTTTAGACACACATAATAAGTTGCGTGACCATATGTACGATTTTGGCTACACATAACACATGTGTGACAATTTCGATTCTATGATTTAGACATATAAACAATTAGTTCAAGTGACCATATGTAAACTCATGATTTAGACACAAAACACTTAATGTGACCATAAAAAACATTTAGATATACATCTTTAATGATGTGTGGCTATTATAAAGCCATATAGTCACACATGATCGTGCTAGAAATAAATGTGACTATATACTTTACCTTTTGACCCCGTTAAACTTTAGACACACATAATAAGTTGCGTTAGCATATGTACGATTTTGGCTACACTTAACACATGTGTGACAATTTCGATTCTATGATTTAGACATATAAACAATTAGTTCAAGTGACCATATGTAAACTCATGATTTAGACACACAAACACTTAATGTGACCATAAAAAACATTTAGATATACATCCTTAATGATGTGTGGCTATTATAAAGCCATATAGTCACACATGATCGTGCTAGAAATAAATGTGACTATATACTTTACCTTTTGATCCCGTTAAACTTTAGACACACATAATAAGTTGCGTTACCATATGTACGATTTTGGGTACACTTAACACATGTGTGACAATTTCGATTCTATGATTTAGACACATAAACAATTACTTCAGGTGACCATATGTAGACTCATGATTTAGACACACAAACACTTAATGTGGCCATAAACAACATTTAGATACACTTCTGTCATGATGTGAGGCTATTATAAAGACATATAGTCACACATGATCGTGCTAGAAATAAATGTGACTATATACTATACCTTTTGGTCCCGTTAAACTTTAGACACACATAAAAAGTTGCGTGACCATATGTACGATTTTGGCTACACTTAACACATGTGTGAAAATTTCGATTCTATGATTTAGACACATAAACAATTAGTTCAAGTGACCATATGTAAACTCATGATTTAGACACACAAACACTTAATGTGACCATAAACAACATTTAGATATACATCTTTCATGATGTGTGGCTATTATAAAGCAATATAGTCACACATGATCGTGCTAGAAATAAATGTGACTATATACTTTACCTTTTGACCCCGTTAAACTTTAGACACACATAATAAGTTGCGTTACCATATGTACGATTTTGGCTACACTTAACACATGTGTGACAATTTCGATTCTATGATTTAGACACATAAACAATTACTTCATGTGACCATATGTAGACTCATGATTTAGACACACAAACACTTAATGTGGCCATAAACAACATTTAGATACACTTCTGTCATGATGTGTGGCTATTATAAAGCCATATAGTCACACATGAACGTGCTAGAAATAAATGTGACTATATACTTTGCCTTTTGGCCCCGTTAAACTTAAGACACACATAATAAGTTGCGCGACCATATGTACGATTTTGGCTACACTTAACACATGTGTGAAAATTTCGATTCTACGATTTAGACACATAAACAATTACCTCATGTGACCATATGTAGACTAATGATTTAGACACACAAACACTTAATGTGGCCATAAACAACATTTAGATACACATGTGTCATGATGTGTGGCTATTATAAAGCCATATAGTCACACATGATCGTGGTAGAAATAAATGTGACTATATACTATACCTTTTGGCCCCGTTAAACTTTAGACATACATAATAAGTTGTGTGACCATATGTACGATTTTGGCTACACTTAACACATGTGTGACAATTTCGATTCTATGATTTAGACACATATACAATTAGTTCAAGTGACCATATGTAGACTCATGATTTAGACACACAAACACTTAATGTGGCCATAAACAACATTTAGATACACATCTGTCATGATGTGTGGCTATTATAAAGCCATATAGTCACACATGAACGTGCTAGAAATAAATGTGACTATATACTTTACCTTTTGGCCCCGTTAAACTTAAGACACACATAATAAGTTGCGCGACCATATGTACGATTTTGGCTACACTTAACACATGTGTGACAATTTCGATTCTACGATTTAGACACATAAACAATTACTTCATGTGACCATATGTAGACTCATGATTTAGACACACAAACACTTAATGTGGCCATAAACAACATTTAGATACACATGTGTCATGATGTGTGACTATTATAAATCCATATAGTCACACATGATCGAGCTAGAAATAAATGTGACTATATACTATACCTTTTGGTCCCGTTAAACTTTAGACATACATAATAAGTTGTGTGACCATATGTACGATTTTGGCTACACTTAACACATGTGTGACAATTTCGATTCTATGATTTAGACACATAAACAATTAGTTCAAGTGACCATATGTAGACTAACGATTTAGACACACAAACACTTAATGTGACCATAAACAACATTTAGATATACATCTTTCATGATGTGTGGCTATTATAAAGCCATATAGTCACACATGATCGTGCTAGAAATAAATGTGATTATATACTTTACCTTTTGACCCCGTTAAACTTTAGACACACATAATAAGTTGCGTTACCATATGTACGATTTTGGCTACACTTAACACATGTGTGACAATTTCGATTCTATTATTTAGACACATAAACAATTACTTCATGTGACCATATGTAGACTCATGATTTACACACATAAACACTTAATGTGGCCATAAACAACATTTAGATACACATGTGTCATGATGTGTGGCTATTATAAAGCCAATTAGTCACACATGATCGTGCTAGAAATAAATGTGACTATATACTTCACCTTTTGGCCCCGTTAAACTTAAGACACACATAATAAGTTGCGCGACCATATGTACGATTTTGGCTACACTTAACACATGTGTTACAATTTTGATTTTATGATTTAGACACATAAACAATTAGTTCAAGTGACCATATGCAAACTCATGATTTAGACACACAAACACTTAATGTGACCATAAACAACATTTAGATATACATCTTTCATGATGTGTGGCTATTATAAAGCCATATAGGCACACATGATCGTGCTAGAAATAAATGTGACTATATACTTTACCTTTTGACCCCGTTAAACTTTAGACACACATAATAAGTTGCGTTACCATATGTACGATTTTGGCTACACTTAACACATGTGTGACAATTTCTATTCTATGATTTAGACACATAAACAATTACTTCATGTGACCATATGTAGACTCATGATTTAGACACAAAAACACTTAATGTGGACATAAACAACATTTAGATACACATCTGTCATGATGTGTGGCTATTATAGAGCCATATAGTCACACATGATCGTGCTAGAAATAAATGTGACTATATACTTTACCTTTTGGCCCCGTTAAACTTTAGACACACATAATAAGTTGTGTGACCATATGTACGATTTTTGCTACACTTAACACATGTGTGACAATTTTGATTCTATGATTTAGACACATAAACAATTACTTCATGTGACCATATGTAGACTCATGATTTAGACACACAAACACTTAATGTGGCCATAAACAACATTTAGATACACATCTGCCATGATGTGTGGCTATTTTAAAGCCATATAGTCACAAATAATCGTGCTAAAAATAAATATGACTATATACTTTACCTTTTGGCCCCTTAAACTTAAGACACACATTATAAGTTGGTCGACCATATGTACGATTTTGGCTACACTTAACACATGTGTGACAATTTCAATTCTATGATTAAGACACATAAACAATTACTTCATGTGACCATATGTAGACTCATGATTTAGACACACAAACACTTAATGTGGCCATAAACAACATTTAGATACACATCTGTCATGATGTGTGGCTATTATAAAGCCATATAGTCACACATGAACGTGCTAGAAATAAATGTGACTATATACTTTACCTTTTGGCCCCGTTAAACTTAAGACACACATAATAAGTTGCGCGACCATATGTACGATTTTGGCTACACTTAACACATGTGTGACAATTTCGATTCTACGATTTAGACACATAAACAATTACTTCATGTGACCATATGTAGACTCATGATTTAGACACACAAACACTTAATGTGGCCATAAACAACATTTAGATACACATGGGTCATGATGTGTGGCTATTATAAAGCCTTATAGTCACACATGATCGTGCTAGAAATAAATGTGACTATATACTATACCTTTTGGCCCCGTTAAACTTTAGACATACATAATAAGTTGCGTGACCATATGTACGATTTTGGCTACACTTAACACATGTGTGACAATTTCGATTCTATGATTTAGACACATAAACAATTAGTTCAAGTGACCATATGTAGACTAATGATTTAGACACACAAACACTTAATGTGACCATAAACAACATTTAGATATACATATTTCATGATGTGTGACTATTATAAAGCCATATAGTCACACATGATCGTGCTAGAAATAAATGTGACTATATACTTTACCTTTTGACCCCGTTAAACTTTAGACACACATAATAAGTTGCGTTACCATATGTACGATTTTGGCTACACTTAACACATGTGTGACAATTTCTATTCTATGATTTAGACACATAAACAATTACTTCATGTGACCATATGTAGACTCATGATTTAGACACAAAAACACTTAATGTGGACATAAACAACATTTAGATACACATCTGTCATGATGTGTGGCTATTATAGAGCCATATAGTCACACATGATCGTGCTAGAAATAAATGTGACTATATACTTTACCTTTTGGCCCCGTTAAACTTTAGACACACATAATAAGTTGCGTGACCATATGTACGATTTTTGCTACACTTAACACATGTGTGACAATTTTGATTCTATGATTTAGACACATAAACAATTACTTCATGTGACCATATGTAGACTCATGATTTAGACACACAAACACTTAATGTGGCCATAAACAACATTTAGATACACATCTGCCATGATGTGTGGCTATTTTAAAGCCATATAGTCACAAATGATCGTGCTAAAAATAAATATGACTATATACTTTACCTTTTGGCCCCTTAAACTTAAGACACACATTATAAGTTGGTCGACCATATGTACGATTTTGGCTACACTTAACACATGTGTGACAATTTCAATTCTATGATTAAGACACATAAACAATTACTTCATGTGACCATATGTAGACTCATGATTTAGACACACAAACACTTAATGTGGCCATAAACAACATTTAGATACACATCTGTCATGATGTGTGGCTATTATAAAGCCATATAGTCACACATGAACGTGCTAGAAATAAATGTGACTATATACTTTACCTTTTGGCCCCGTTAAACTTAAGACACACATAATAAGTTGCGCGACCATATGTACGATTTTGGCTACACTTAACACATGTGTGACAATTTCGATTCTACGATTTAGACACATAAACAATTACTTCATGTGACCATATGTAGACTCATGATTTAGACACACAAACACTTAATGTGGCCATAAACAACATTTAGATACACATGGGTCATGATGTGTGGCTATTATAAAGCCTTATAGTCACACATGATCGTGCTAGAAATAAATGTGACTAAATACTATACCTTTTGGCCCCGTTAAACTTTAGACATACATAATAAGTTGCGTGACCATATGTACGATTTTGGCTACACTTAACACATGTGTGACAATTTCGATTCTATGATTTAGACACATAAACAATTAGTTCAAGTGACCATATGTAGACTAATGATTTAGACACACAAACACTTAATGTGACCATAAACAACATTTAGATATACATATTTCATGATGTGTGACTATTATAAAGCCATATAGTCACACATGATCGTGCTAGAAATAAATGTGACTATATACTTTACCTTTTGACCCCGTTAAACTTTAGACACACATAATAAGTTGCGTTACCATATGTACGATTTTGCCTACACTTAACACATGTGTGACAATTTCTATTCTATGATTTAGACACATAAACAATTACTTCATGTGACCATATGTAGACTCATGATTTACACACACAAACACTTAATGTGGCCATAAACAACATTTAGATACACATGTGTCATGATGTGTGGCTATTATAAAGCCAATTAGTCACACATGATCGTGCTAGAAATAAATGTGACTATATACTTTACCTTTTGACCCAGTTAAACTTTAGACACACATAATAAGTTGCGTTACCATATGTACGATTTTGGCTACACTTAACACATGTGTGACAATTTCTATTCTATGATTTAGACACATAAACAATTACTTCATGTGACCATATGTAGACTCATGATTTAGACACACAAACACTTAATGTGGACATAAACAACATTTAGATACACATCTGTCATGATGTGTGGCTATTATAGAGCCATATAGTCACACATGATCGTGTTAGAAATAAATATGACTATATACTTTACCTTTTGACCCCGTTAAACTTTAGACAGACATAATAAGTTGCGTGACCATAAGTACGATTTTTGCTACACTTAACACATGTGTGACAATTTTGATTCTATGATTTAGACACATAAACAATTATTGCGCGACCATATGTACGATTTTGGCTACACTTAACACATGTGTGACAATTTCGATTCTATGATTTAGACACATAAACAATTACTTCATGTGACCATATGTAGACTCATGATTTAGACACACAAACACTTAATGTGGCCATAAACAACATTTAGATACACATCTGTCATGATGTGTGGCTATTATAAAGCCATATAGTCACACATGAACGTGCAAGAAATAAATGTGACTATATACTTTACCTTTTGGCCCCGTTAAACTTAAGACACACATAATAAGTTGAGCGACCATATGTACGATTTTGGCTACACTTAACACATGTGTGACAATTTCGATTATATGATTTAGACACATAAACAATTACTTCATGTGACCATATGTAGACTCATGATTTACACACACAAACACTTAATGTGGCCATAAACAACATTTAGATACACATGTGTCATGATGTGTGGCTATTATAAAGCCATATAGTCACACATGATCGTGCTAGAAATAAATGTGACTATATACTTTACCTTTTGGCCCCGTTAAACTTAAGACACACATAATAAGTTGCGCGACCATATGTACGATTTTGGCTACACTTAACACATGTGTTACAATTTCGATTCTATGATTTAGACACATAAACAATTAGTTCAAGTGACCATATGTAGACTCATGATTTAGACACACAAACACTTAATGTGACCATAAACAACATTTAGATATACATCTTTCATGATGTGTGGCTATTATAAAGCCATATAGTCACACATGATCGTGCTAGAAATAAATGTGACTATATACTTTACCTTTTGACCCCGTTAAATTTAGACACACATAATAAGTTGCGTGACCATATGTACGATTTTTGCTACACTTAACACATGTGTAACAATTTTGATTCTATGATTTAGACACATAAACAATTACTTCATGTGACCATATGTAGACTCATGATTTTGACACACAAACACTAAATGTGGCCATAAACAACATTTAGATACACATTTGCCATGATGTCTGTCTATTTTAAAGCCATATAGTCACAAATGTCGTGCTAGAAATAAATATGACTATATACTTTACCTTTTGGCCCTTTAAACTTAAGACACACATAATAAGTTACGCGACCATATGTACGATTTTGGCTACACTTAACACATGTGTGACAATTTCTATTCTATGATTTAGACACATAAACAATTACTTCATGTGACCATATGTAGACTCATGATTTAGACACACAAACACTTAATGTGGCCATAAACAACATTTAGATCAACATCTGTCTTGATGTGTGGCTATTAGAAAGCCATATAGTCACACATGAACGTGCTAGAAATAAATGTGACTATATACTTTACCTTTTGACCCCGTTAAACTTTAGACACACATAATAAGGTGCGTTACCATATGTACGATTTTGGCTACACTTAACACATGTGTGACAATTTCTATTCTATGATTTAGACACATAAACAATTAGTTCAAGTGACCATATGCAGACTCATGATTTAGACACACAAACACATAATTTGACCATAAACAACATTTAGATATACAACTTTCATGATGTGTGGCTATTATAAAGCCATATAGTCACACATGATCGTGCTATAAATAAATGTGACTATATACTTTACCTTTTGACCCCGTTAAACTTTAGACACACATAATAAGGTGCTACCATATGTACGATTTTGGCTACACTTAACACAGGTGTGACAATTTCTATTCTATGATTTAGACACATAAACAATTACTTCATGTGACCATATGTAGACTCATGATTTAGACACACAAACACTTAATGTGGACATAAACAACATTTAGATACACATCTGTCATGATGTGTGGCTATTATAGAGCCATATAGTCACACATGATCGTGCTAGAAATAAATGTGACTATATACTTTACCTTTTGACCCGGTTAAATTTAGACACACATAATAAGTTGCGTGACCATATGTACGATTTTTGCTACACTTAACACATGTGTAACAATTTTGATTCTATGATTTAGACACATAAACAATTACTTCATGTGACCATATGTAGACTCATGATTTTGACACACAAACACTAAATGTGGCCATAAACAACATTTAGATACACATTTGCCATGATGTCTATCTATTTTAAAGCCATATAGTCACAAATGTCGTGCTAGAAATAAATATGACTATATACTTTACCTTTTGGCCCTTTAAACTTAAGACACACATAATAAGTTACGCGACCATATGTACGATTTTGGCTACACTTAACACATGTGTGACAATTTCTATTCTATGATTTAGACACATAAACAATTACTTCATGTGACCATATGTAGACTCATGATTTAGACACACAAACACTTAATGTGGCCATAAACAACATTTAGATCAACATCTGTCTTGATGTGTGGCTATTAGAAAGCCATATAGTCACACATGAACGTGCTAGAAATAAATGTGACTATATACTTTACCTTTTGACCCCGTTAAACTTTAGACACACATAATAAGGTGCGTTACCATATGTACGATTTTGGCTACACTTAACACATGTGTGACAATTTCTATTCTATGATTTAGACACATAAACAATTAGTTCAAGTGACCATATGCAGACTCATGATTTAGACACACAAACACATAATTTGACCATAAACAACATTTAGATATACAACTTTCATGATGTGTGGCTATTATAAAGCCATATAGTCACACATGATCGTGCTATAAATAAATGTGACTATATACTTTACCTTTTGACCCCGTTAAACTTTAGACACACATAATAAGGTGCTACCATATGTACGATTTTGGCTACACTTAACACAGGTGTGACAATTTCTATTCTATGATTTAGACACATAAACAATTACTTCATGTGACCATATGTAGACTCATGATTTAGACACACAAACACTTAATGTGGACATAAACAACATTTAGATACACATCTGTCATGATGTGTGGCTATTATAGAGCCATATAGTCACACATGATCGTGCTAGAAATAAATGTGACTATATACTTTACCTTTTGGCCCCGTTAAACTTTAGACACACATAATAAGTTGCGTGACCATATGTACGATTTTTGCTACACTTAACACATGTGTGACAATTTTGATACTATGATTTAGACACATAAACAATTACTTCATGTGACCATCTGTAGACTCATGATTTAGACACACAAACACTTAATGTGGCCATAAACAACATTTAGATACACATTTGTCATGACGTGTGGCTATTATAAAGCCATATAGTCACACATGAACGTGCAAGAAATAAATGTGACTATATACTTTACCTTTTGGCCCCGTTAAACTTAAGACACACATAATAAGTTGCGCGACCATATGTACGATTTTGGCTACACTTAACACATGTGTGACAATTTCGATTCTATGACTTAGACACATAAACAATTACTTCAAGTGACCATATGTAGACTCATGATTTAGACACACAAACACTTAATATGACCATAAACAACATTTAGATATACATCTTTCATGATGTGTGGCTATTATAAAGCCATATAGTCACACATGATCGTGCTAGAAATAAATGTGACTATATACTTTACCTTTTGACCCCGTTAAACTTTAGACACACATAATAAGTTGCGTGACCATATGTACGATTTTTGCTACACTTAACACATGTGTAACAATTTTGATTCTATGATTTAGACACATAAACAATTACTTCATGTGACCGTATGTAGACTCATGATTTAGACACACAAACACTTAATGTGGCCATAAACAACATTTAGATACACATTTGCCATGATGTCTGGCTATTTTAAAGCCATATAGTCACAAATGATCGTGCTAGAAATAAATATGACTATATACTTTACCTTTTGGCCCCTTAAACTTAAGACACACATAATAAGTTACGCGACCATATGTACGATTTTGGCTACACTTAACACATGTGTGACAATTTCTATTCTATGATTTAGACACATAAACAATTACTTCATGTGACCATATGTAGACTCATGATTTAGACACACAAACACTTAATGTGGCCATAAACCACATTTAGATACACATGTGTCATGATGTGTGGCTATTATAAAGCCATATAGTCACACATGATCGTGCTAGAAATAAATGTGACTATATACTTTACCTTTTGACCCCGTTAAACTTTAGACACACATAATAAGGTGCTACCATATGTACGATTTTGGCTACACTTAACACAGGTGTGACAATTTCTATTCTATGATTTAGACACATAAACAATTACTTCATGTGACCATATGTAGACTCATGATTTAGACACACAAACACTTAATGTGGACATAAACAACATTTAGATACACATCTGTCATGATGTGTGGCTATTATAGAGCCATATAGTCACACATGATCGTGCTAGAAATAAATGTGACTATATACTTTACCTTTTGGCCCCGTTAAACTTTAGACACACATAATAAGTTGCGTGACCATATGTACGATTTTTGCTACACTTAACACATGTGTGACAATTTTGATACTATGATTTAGACACATAAACAATTACTTCATGTGACCATCTGTAGACTCATGATTTAGACACACAAACACTTAATGTGGCCATAAACAACATTTAGATACACATTTGTCATGACGTGTGGCTATTATAAAGCCATATAGTCACACATGAACGTGCAAGAAATAAATGTGACTATATACTTTACCTTTTGGCCCCGTTAAACTTAAGACACACATAATAAGTTGCGCGACCATATGTACGATTTTGGCTACACTTAACACATGTGTGACAATTTCGATTCTATGACTTAGACACATAAACAATTACTTCAAGTGACCATATGTAGACTCATGATTTAGACACACAAACACTTAATATGACCATAAACAACATTTAGATATACATCTTTCATGATGTGTGGCTATTATAAAGCCATATAGTCACACATGATCGTGCTAGAAATAAATGTGACTATATACTTTACCTTTTGACCCCGTTAAACTTTAGACACACATAATAAGTTGCGTGACCATATGTACGATTTTTGCTACACTTAACACATGTGTAAGAATTTTGATTCTATGATTTAGACACATAAACAATTACTTCATGTGACCGTATGTAGACTCATGATTTAGACACACAAACACTTAATGTGGCCATAAACAACATTTAGATACACATTTGCCATGATGTCTGGCTATTTTAAAGCCATATAGTCACAAATGATCGTGCTAGAAATAAATATGACTATATACTTTACCTTTTGGCCCCTTAAACTTAAGACACACATAATAAGTTACGCGACCATATGTACGATTTTGGCTACACTTAACACATGTGTGACAATTTCTATTCTATGATTTAGACACATAAACAATTACTTCATGTGACCATATGTAGACTCATGATTTAGACACACAAACACTTAATGTGGCCATAAACCACATTTAGATACACATGTGTCATGATGTGTGGCTATTATAAAGCCATATAGTCACACATGATCGTGCTAGAAATAAATGTGACTATATACTTTACCTTTTGGCCCCGTTAAACTTAAGACACACATAATAAGTTGCGCGACCATATGTACGATTTTGGCTACACTTAACACATGTGTGACAATTTCGATTCTATGATTTAGACACATAAACAATTACTTCATGTGACCATATGTAGACTCATGATTTACACACACAAACACTTAATGTGGCCATAAACAACATTTAGATACACATATGTCATGATGTGTGGCTATTATAAAGCCATATAGTCACACATGATCGTGCTAGAAATAAATGTGACTATATAATTTACCTTTCGGCTCCGTTAAACTTAAGACACACATAATAAGTTGCGCGACCATATGTACGATTTTGGCTACACTTAACACATGTGTTACAATTTCGATTCTATGATTTAGACACATAAACAATTAGTTCAAGTGACCATATGTAGACTCATGATTTAGACACACAAACACTTAATGTGACCATAAACAACATTTAGATATACATCTTTCATGATGTGTGGCTATTATAAAGCCATATAGTCACACATGATCGTGCTAGAAATAAATGTGACTATATACTTTCCCATTTGACACCGTTAAACTTTAGACACACATAATAAGTTGCGTGACCATACGTACGATTTTTGCTACACTTAACACATGTGTGACAATTTCTATTCTATGATTTAGACACATAAACAATTAGTTCTAGTGACCATATGTAGACTCATGATTTAGACACACAAACACTTAATGTGACCATAAACTACATTTAGATATACAACTTTCATGATGTGTGGCTATTATAAAGCCATATAGTCACACATGATCGTGATAGAAATAAATATGACTATATACTTTACCTTTTAACCCCGTTAAACTTTAGACACACATAATAAGGTGCGTTACCATATGTACGATATTGGCTACACTTAACACATGTGTGACAATTTCTATTCTATGATTTAGACACATAAACAATTACTTCATGTGACCATATGTAGACTCATGATTTAGACACACAAACACTTAATGTGGACATAAACAACATTTAGATACACATCTGTCATGATGTGTGGCTATTATAGAGCCATATAGTCACACATGATCGTGCTAGAAATAAATGTGACTATATACTTTACCTTTTGGCCCCGTTAAACTTTAGACACACATAATAAGTTGCGTGACCATATGTACGATTTTTGCTACACTTAACACATGTGTGACAATTTTGATACTATGATTTAGACACATAAACAATTACTTCATGTGACCATCTGTAGACTTATGATTTAGACACACAAACACTTAATGTGGCCATAAACAACATTTAGATACACATTTGCCATGATGTGTGGCTATTTTAAAGCCATATAGTCACAAATGATCGTGCTAGAAATAAATGTGACTATATACTATACCTTTTGGCCACGTTAAACTTTAGACATACATAATATGTTGCGTGACCATATGTATGATTTTGGCTACACTTAACACATGTGTGACAATTTCGAATCTATGATTTAGACACATAAACAATTAGTTCAAGTGACCATATGTAGACTCATGATTTAGACACATAAACACTTAATGTGACCATAAACAACATTTAGATATACATCTTTCATGATGTGTGGCTATTATAAAGCCATATAGTCACACATGATCGTGCTAGAAATAAATGTTACTATATACTTTACCGTTGACCCCGTTAAACTTTAGACACACATAATAAGTTGCGTTACCATATGTACGATTTTGGCTACACTTAACACATGTGTGACAATTTCTATTCTATGATTTAGACACATAAACAATTACTTCATGTGACCATATGTAGACTCATGATTTAGACACACAAACACTTAATGTGGACATAAACAACATTTAGATACACATCTGTCATGATGTGTGGCTATTATAGAGCCATATAGTCACACATGATCGTGCTAGAAATAAATGTGACTATATACTTTACCTTTTGGCCCCGTTAAACTTTAGACACACATAATAAGTTGCGTGACCATATGTACGATTTTTGCTACACTTAACACATGTGTGACAATTTTGATACTATGATTTAGACACATAAACAATTACTTCATGTGACCATCTGTAGACTCATGATTTAGACACACAAACACTTAATGTGGCCATAAACAACATTTATATACACATTTGCCATGATGTGTGGCTATTTTAAAGCCATATAGTCACAAATGATCGTGCTAGAAATAAATGTGACTATATACTATACCTTTTGGCCCAGTTAAACTTTAGACATACATAATAAGTTGCGTGACCATATGTACGATTTTGGCTACACTTAACACATGTGTGACAATTTCGATTCTATGATTTAGACACATAAACAATTAGTTCAAGTGACCTTATGTAGACTCATGATTTAGACACACAAACACTTAATGTGACCATAAACAACATTTAGATATACATCTTTCATGATGTGTGGCTATTATAGAGCCATATAGTCACTCATGATCGTGCTAGAAATAAATGTGACTATATACTTTACCTTTTGGCCCCGTTAAACTTTAGACACACATAATAAGTTGCGTGACCATATGTACGATTTTTGCTACACTTAACACATGTGTGACAGTTTTGATACTATGATTTAGACACATAAACAATTACTTCATGTGACCATCTGTAGACTCATGATTTAGACACACAAACACTTAATGTGGCCATAAACAACATTTAGATACACATTTGCCATGATGTGTTCCTATTTTAAAGCCATATAGTCACAAATGATCGTGCTAGAAATAAATATGACTATATACTTTACCTTTTGGCCCCTTTAACTTAAGACACACATATTAAGTTGCGCGACCATATGTACAATTTTGGCTACACTTAACACATGTGTGACAATTTTAATTCTATGATTTAGACACATAAACAATTACTTCATGTGACCATATGTAGACTCATGATTTAGACACACAAACACTTAATGTGGCCATTAACAACATTTAGATACACATGTGTCAAGATGTGTGGCTATTATAAAGCCATATAGTCACACATGATCGTGCTAGAAATAAATGTGACTATATACTATACCTTTTGGCCCCGTTAAACTTTAGACATACATAATAAGTTGCGTGACCATATGTATGATTTTGGCTACACTTAACACATGTGTGACAATTTCGATTCTATGATTTAGACACATAAACAATTAGTTCAAGTGACCATATGTAGACTCATGATTTAGACACACAAACACTTAATGTGACCATAAAAACAATTTAGATATACATCTTTCATGATGTGTGGCTATTATAAAGCCATATAGTCACACATGATCGTGCTAGAAATAAATGTGACTATATACTTTACCTTTTGACCCCGTTAAACTTTAGACACACATAATAAGTTGCGTTACCATATGTACGATTTTGGCTACACTTAACACATGTGTGACAATTTCTATTCTATGATTTAGACACATAAACAATTACTTCATGTGACCATATGTAGACTCATGATTTAGACACACAAACACTTAATGTGGCCATAAACAACATTTAGATACACATGTGTCATGATGTGTGGCTATTATAGAGCCATATAGTCACACATGATCGTGCTAGAAATAAATGTGACTATATACTATACCTTTTGGCCCCGTTAAACTTTAGACATACATAATAAGTTGCGTGACCATATGTACGATTTTGGCTACACTTAACACATGTGTGACAATTTCGATTCTATGATTTAGACACATAAACAATTACTTCATGTGACCATATGTAGACTCATGATTTAGACACACAAACACTTAATGTGGCCATAAACAACATTTAGATACACATCTGCCATGATGTGTGGCTATTTTAAAGCCATATAGTCACAAATGATCGTGCTAGAAATAAATATGACTATATACTTTACCTTTTGGCCCCTTAAACTTAAGACACACATAATAAGTTGCGCGACCATATGTACGATTTTGGCTACACTTAACACATGTGTGACAATTTCGATTCTATGATTTAGACACATAAACAATTACTTCATGTGACCATATGTAGACTCATGATTTAGACACACAAACACTTAATGTGGCCATAAACAACATTTAGATACACATCTGTCATGATGTGTGGCTATTATAAAGCCATATAGTCACACATGAACGTTCTAGAAATAAATGTGACTATATACTTTACCTTTTGGCCCCGTTAAACTTAAGACACACATAATAAGTTGCGCGACCATATGTACGATTTTGGCTACACTTAATACATGTGTGACAATTTCGATTCTATGATTTAGACACATAAACAATTACTTCATGTGACCATATGTAGACTCATGATTTAGACACACAAACACTTAATGTGGCCATAAACAACATTTAGATACACATGTGTCATGATGTGTGGCTATTATAAAGCCATATAGTCACACATGATCGTGCTAGAAATAAATGTAACTATATACTATACCTTTTGGCCCAGTTAAACTTTAGACATACATAATAAGGTGCATGACCATATGTACGATTTTGGCTACACTTAACACATGTGTGACAATTTCGATTCTATGATTTAGACACATAAACAATTAGTTCAAGTGACCATATGTAGACTCATGATTTAGACACACAAACACTTAATGTGACCATAAACAACATTTAGATATACATCTTTCATGATGTGTGGCTATTATAAAGCCATATAGTCACACATGATCGTGCTAGAAATAAATGTGACTATATACTTTACCTTTTGAACCCGTTAAACTTTAGACACACATAATAAGTTGCGTTACCATATGTACGATTTTGGCTACACTTAACATATGTGTGACAATTTCTATTCTATGATTTAGACATATAAATAATTACTTCATGTGACCATATGTAGACTCATGATTTAGACACACAAACACTTAATGTGGACATAAACAACATTTAGATACACATATGTCATTATGTGTGGCTATTATAGAGCCATATAGTCACACATGATCGTGCTAGAAATAAATGTGACTATATACTTTACCTTTTGGCCCCGTTAAACTTTAGACACATATAATAAGTTGCGTGACCATATGTACGATTTTTGCTACACTTAACACATGTGTGACAATTTTGATTCTATGATTTAGACACATAAACAATTACTTCATGTGACCATATGTAGACTCATGATTTAGACACACAAACACTTAATGTAGCCATAAACAACATTTAGATACACATCTGCCATGATGTGTGGCTATTTTAAAGCCATATAGTCACAAATGATCGTGCTAGAAATAAATATGACTATATACTTTACCTTTTGGCCCCTTAAACTTAAGACACACATAATAAGTTGCGTGACCATATGTACGATTTTAGCTACACTTAACACATGTGTGACAATTTCGATTCTATGATTTAGACACATAAACAATTACTTCATGTGACCATATGTAGACTCATGATTTAGACACACAAACACTTAATGTGGCCATAAACAACATTTAGATACACATGTGTCATGATGTGTGGCTATTATAAAGCCATATAGTCACACATGATCGTGCTAGAAATAAATGTGACTATATACTTTACCTTTTGACCCTGTTAAACTTTAGACACACATAATAATTTGCGTTACCATATGTACGATTTCGGCTACACTTAACACATGTGTGACAATTTTGATTCTATGATTTAGACACATAAACAATTACTTCATGTGACCATACGTAGACTCATGATTTCGACACACAAACACTTAATGTGACCATAAACAACATTTAGATACACATCTTTCATGATGTGTGGCTATTATAAAACCATATAGTCACACATGATCATGCTAGAAATAAATTTGGCCCCGTTAAACTTTAGATACTTTAACTTTTTGGCCCCGTTAAACTTTAGACACACATAATAAGTTGCGTGACCTTTTGTACGATTTTGGCTACACTTAACACATGTGTGAAAATTTCGATTCTATGGTTTAGACACATAAACAATTACTTCATGTGACCATATGTAGACTCATGATTTAGACACACAAACACTTAATGTGGCCATAAATAACATTTAGATACACATCTGTCATGATGTGTGGCTATTATAAAGCCATATAGTCACATATGATCGTGCTATAAATAAATGTGACTATATACTTTACCTTTTGGCCCCGTTAAACTTTATACACACACAATAAGTCGCGTGACCATATGTATGATTTTGGCTACACTTAACACATGTGTGACAATTTCGATTCTAAGATTTAGACACATAAATAATTACTTAATGTGACCATATGTCGACTCATGATTTAGACACACAAACACTTAATGTGGCCATAAACAACATTCAGATACACATCTGTCATGGTGTGTGGCTATTATAAAGCCATATAGTCACACATGAACGTGCTAGAAATATATGTGACTATATGCTTTGCCTTTTGGCCCCGTTAAAATTTAGACACACACAATAAGTCGCGTGACCATATGTATGATTTTGGCTACACTTAACACATGTGTGACAATTTCTATTCTAAGATTTAGACACATAAATAATTACTTAATGTGACCATATGTCGACTCATGATTTAGACACACAAACTCATAATATGGCCATAAACAACATTTAGATACACATCTGTCATGATGTGTGGCTATTATAAAGCCATATAGTGACACATGATCGTGCTAGAAATAAATGTGACTATATACTTTACCTTTAGGCCCCGTTAAACTTAAGGCACACATAATAAGTTGTGTGACCATATGTACGATTTTGGCTACACTTAACACATGTGTGACAATTTCGATTCTATGATTTAGACACATAAACAATTACTTCATGTGACCATATGTAGACTCATGATTTAGACACACAAACACTTAATGTGGCCATAAACAACATTTAGATACACATGTGTCATGATGTGTGGCTATTATAAAGCCATATAGTCACACATGATCGTGCTAGAAATAAATGTGACTATATACTTTACCTTTTGATCCTGTTAAACTTTAGACATACATAATAAGTTGCGTGACCATATGTACGATTTTGGCTACACTTAACACATGTGTGACAATTTCGATTCTATGATTTAGACACATAAACAATTAGTTCAAGTGACCATATGTAGACTCATGATTTAGACACACAAACACTTAATGTGACCATAAACAACATTTAGCTATACATCTTTCATGATGTGTGGCTATTATAAAGCCATATAGTCACACATGATCGTGCTAGAAAGAAATGTGACTATATAATTTACCTTTTGACCCCGTTAAACTTTAGACACACATAATAAGTTGCGTTACCATATGTACGATTTTGGCTACACTTAACACATGTGTGACAATTTCTATTCTATGATTTAGACACATAAACAATTACTTAATGTGACCATATGTAGACTCATGATTTAGACACACAAACACTTAATGTGGCCATTAACAACATTTAGATACACATGTGTCATGATGTGTGGCTATTATAAAGCCATATAGTCACACATGATCGTGCTAGAAATAAATGTGACTATATACTATACCTTTTGGCCCCGTTAAACTTTAGACATACATAATAAGTTGCGTGACCATATGTACGATTTTGGCAACACTTAACACATGTGTGACAATTTCGATTCTAAGATTTAGACACATAAATAATTACTTCATGTGACCATATGTCGACTCATGATTTAGACACACAAACTCATAATATGGCCATAAACAACATCTAGATACAGATCTGTCATGATGTGTGGCTATTATAAAGCCATATAGTGACACATGATCGTGCTAGAAATAAATGTGACTATATACTTTACCTTTAGGCCCCGTTAAACTTAAGGCACACATAATAAGTTGCATGACCATATGTACGATTTTGGCTACACTTAACACATGTGTGACAATTTTGATTCTATCATTTAGACACATAAACAATTACTTCATGTGACCATATGTCGACTCATGATTTAGACACACAAACACTTAATGTGGCCATAAACAACATTTAGATACACATGTGTCATGATGTGTGGTTATTATAAAGCCATATAGTCACACATGATCGTGCTAAAAATAAATGTGACTATATACTATACTTTTTGGCCCCGTAGAACTTTAGACACACATAATAAGTTGCGTGACCATATGTACGATTTTGGCTACACTTAACACATATGTGACAATTTCGATTCTATGATTTAGACACATAAACAATTACTTCATGTGACCATATGTAGACTAATGATTTAGACACACAAACACGTAATGTGACCATAAACAACATTTAGATATACATCTTTCATGATGTGTGGCTATTATATAGTCACACATGATCATGCTAGAAATAAATGTGACTATATACTTTACCTTTTGGCCCCATTAAACTTTAGACACACATAATAAGTTGCGTGACCATATGTACGATTTTGGCTACACTTAACACATGTGTGACAATTTCAATTCTAAGATTTAGACACATAAACAATTACTTCATGTGACCTTATGTAGACTCATGATTTAGACACCCAAACAGTTAATGTGGCCATAAACAACATTTAGATACACATCTGTCACGATGTTTGGCTATTATAAAGCCATATAGTCACACATGAACGTGCTAGAAATAAATGTGACTATATACTTTACCTTTTGTCCCCGTTAAACTTTAGACACACATAATAAGTTGCGTGACCATATGTACGATTTTGGCTAGACTTAACACATGTGTGACAATTTCGATTCTAAGATTTAGAGACATAAATAATTACTTCATGTGACCATATGTCGACTCATGATTTAGACACACAAACTAATAATATGGCCATAAACAACATTTAGATACACATCTTTCATGATGTGTGGCTATTATAAAGCCATATAGTCACACATGATCGTGCTAGAAATAAATGTGACTATATACTTTACCTTTTGGCCCCGTTAAACTTTAGACACACATAATAAGTTGCGTGACCATATGTACGATTTTGGCTACACTTAACACATGAGTGACAATTTCGATTCTATGATTTAGACACATAAACAATTACTTAATGTGGCCATATGTAGTCTAAATATTTAGACACACAAAAACTTAATGTGACCATAAACAACAGTTAGATATACATCTCTCATGATGTGTAGCTATTATATATCCATATAGTAACACATGATCATGCTAGAAATAAATGTGACTATATACTTTACCTTTTGGCCCCGTTAAACTTTAGACACATATAATAAGTTGCGTGACCATATGTACGATTTTTGCTACACTTAACACATGTGTGACAATTTTGATTCTATGATTTAGACACATAAACAATTACTTCATGTGACCATATGTAGACTCATGATTTAGACACACAAACACTTAATGTAGCCATAAACAACATTTAGATACACATCTGCCATGATGTGTGGCTATTTTAAAGCCATATAGTCACAAATGATCGTGCTAGAAATAAATATGACTATATACTTTACCTTTTGGCCCCTTAAACTTAAGACACACATAATAAGTTGCGTGACCATATGTACGATTTTAGCTACACTTAACACATGTGTGACAATTTCGATTCTATGATTTAGACACATAAACAATTACTTCATGTGACCATATGTAGACTCATGATTTAGACACACAAACACTTAATGTGGCCATAAACAACATTTAGATACACATGTGTCATGATGTGTGGCTATTATAAAGCCATATAGTCACACATGATCGTGCTAGAAATAAATGTGACTATATACTTTACCTTTTGACCCTGTTAAACTTTAGACACACATAATAATTTGCGTTACCATATGTACGATTTCGGCTACACTTAACACATGTGTGACAATTTTGATTCTATGATTTAGACACATAAACAATTACTTCATGTGACCATACGTAGACTCATGATTTCGACACACAAACACTTAATGTGACCATAAACAACATTTAGATACACATCTTTCATGATGTGTGGCTATTATAAAACCATATAGTCACACATGATCATGCTAGAAATAAATTTGGCCCCGTTAAACTTTAGATACTTTAACTTTTTGGCCCCGTTAAACTTTAGACACACATAATAAGTTGCGTGACCTTTTGTACGATTTTGGCTACACTTAACACATGTGTGAAAATTTCGATTCTATGGTTTAGACACATAAACAATTACTTCATGTGACCATATGTAGACTCATGATTTAGACACACAAACACTTAATGTGGCCATAAATAACATTTAGATACACATCTGTCATGATGTGTGGCTATTATAAAGCCATATAGTCACATATGATCGTGCTATAAATAAATGTGACTATATACTTTACCTTTTGGCCCCGTTAAACTTTATACACACACAATAAGTCGCGTGACCATATGTATGATTTTGGCTACACTTAACACATGTGTGACAATTTCGATTCTAAGATTTAGACACATAAATAATTACTTAATGTGACCATATGTCGACTCATGATTTAGACACACAAACACTTAATGTGGCCATAAACAACATTCAGATACACATCTGTCATGGTGTGTGGCTATTATAAAGCCATATAGTCACACATGAACGTGCTAGAAATATATGTGACTATATGCTTTGCCTTTTGGCCCCGTTAAAATTTAGACACACACAATAAGTCGCGTGACCATATGTATGATTTTGGCTACACTTAACACATGTGTGACAATTTCTATTCTAAGATTTAGACACATAAATAATTACTTAATGTGACCATATGTCGACTCATGATTTAGACACACAAACTCATAATATGGCCATAAACAACATTTAGATACACATCTGTCATGATGTGTGGCTATTATAAAGCCATATAGTGACACATGATCGTGCTAGAAATAAATGTGACTATATACTTTACCTTTAGGCCCCGTTAAACTTAAGGCACACATAATAAGTTGTGTGACCATATGTACGATTTTGGCTACACTTAACACATGTGTGACAATTTCGATTCTATGATTTAGACACATAAACAATTACTTCATGTGACCATATGTAGACTCATGATTTAGACACACAAACACTTAATGTGGCCATAAACAACATTTAGATACACATGTGTCATGATGTGTGGCTATTATAAAGCCATATAGTCACACATGATCGTGCTAGAAATAAATGTGACTATATACTTTACCTTTTGATCCTGTTAAACTTTAGACATACATAATAAGTTGCGTGACCATATGTACGATTTTGGCTACACTTAACACATGTGTGACAATTTCGATTCTATGATTTAGACACATAAACAATTAGTTCAAGTGACCATATGTAGACTCATGATTTAGACACACAAACACTTAATGTGACCATAAACAACATTTAGATATACATCTTTCATGATGTGTGGCTATTATAAAGCCATATAGTCACACATGATCGTGCTAGAAAGAAATGTGACTATATAATTTACCTTTTGACCCCGTTAAACTTTAGACACACATAATAAGTTGCGTTACCATATGTACGATTTTGGCTACACTTAACACATGTGTGACAATTTCTATTCTATGATTTAGACACATAAACAATTACTTCATGTGACCATATGTAGACTCATGATTTAGACACACAAACACTTAATGTGGCCATTAACAACATTTAGATACACATGTGTCATGATGTGTGGCTATTATAAAGCCATATAGTCACACATGATCGTGCTAGAAATAAATGTGACTATATACTATACCTTTTGGCCCCGTTAAACTTTAGACATACATAATAAGTTGCGTGACCATATGTACGATTTTGGCTACACTTAACACATGAGTGACAATTTCGATTCTATGATTTAGACACATAAACAATTACTTAATGTGGCCATATGTAGTCTAAATATTTAGACACACAAAAACTAAATGTGACCATAAACAACAGTTAGATATACATCTCTCATGATGTGTAGCTATTATATATCCATATAGTAACACATGATCATGCTAGAAATAAATGTGACTATATACTTTACCTTTTGGCCCCGTTAAACTTTAGACACATATAATAAGTTGCGTGACCATATGTACGATTTTTGCTACACTTAACACATGTGTGACAATTTTGATTCTATGATTTAGACACATAAACAATTACTTCATGTGACCATATGTAGACTCATGATTTAGACACACAAACACTTAATGTAGCCATAAACAACATTTAGATACACATCTGCCATGATGTGTGGCTATTTTAAAGCCATATAGTCACAAATGATCGTGCTAGAAATAAATATGACTATATACTTTACCTTTTGGCCCCTTAAACTTAAGACACACATAATAAGTTGCGTGACCATATGTACGATTTTAGCTACACTTAACACATGTGTGACAATTTCGATTCTATGATTTAGACACATAAACAATTACTTCATGTGACCATATGTAGACTCATGATTTAGACACACAAACACTTAATGTGGCCATAAACAACATTTAGATACACATGTGTCATGATGTGTGGCTATTATAAAGCCATATAGTCACACATGATCGTGCTAGAAATAAATGTGACTATATACTTTACCTTTTGACCCTGTTAAACTTTAGACACACATAATAATTTGCGTTACCATATGTACGATTTCGGCTACACTTAACACATGTGTGACAATTTCGATTCTATGATTTAGACACATAAACAATTACTTCATGTGACCATACGTAGACTCATGATTTCGACACACAAACACTTAATGTGACCATAAACAACATTTAGATACACATCTTTCATGATGTGTGGCTATTATAAAACCATATAGTCACACATGATCATGCTAGAAATAAATTTGGCCCCGTTAAACTTTAGATACTTTAACTTTTTGGCCCCGTTAAACTTTAGACACACATAATAAGTTGCGTGACCTTTTGTACGATTTTGGCTACACTTAACACATGTGTGAAAATTTCGATTCTATGGTTTAGACACATAAACAATTACTTCATGTGACCATATGTAGACTCATGATTTAGACACACAAACACTTAATGTGGCCATAAATAACATTTAGATACACATCTGTCATGATGTGTGGCTATTATAAAGCCATATAGTCACATATGATCGTGCTATAAATAAATGTGACTATATACTTTACCTTTTGGCCCCGTTAAACTTTATACACACACAATAAGTCGCGTGACCATATGTATGATTTTGGCTACACTTAACACATGTGTGACAATTTCGATTCTAAGATTTAGACACATAAATAATTACTTAATGTGACCATATGTCGACTCATGATTTAGACACACAAACACTTAATGTGGCCATAAACAACATTCAGATACACATCTGTCATGGTGTGTGGCTATTATAAAGCCATATAGTCACACATGAACGTGCTAGAAATATATGTGACTATATGCTTTGCCTTTTGGCCCCGTTAAAATTTAGACACACACAATAAGTCGCGTGACCATATGTATGATTTTGGCTACACTTAACACATGTGTGACAATTTCTATTCTAAGATTTAGACACATAAATAATTACTTAATGTGACCATATGTCGACTCATGATTTAGACACACAAACTCATAATATGGCCATAAACAACATTTAGATACACATCTGTCATGATGTGTGGCTATTATAAAGCCATATAGTGACACATGATCGTGCTAGAAATAAATGTGACTATATACTTTACCTTTAGGCCCCGTTAAACTTAAGGCACACATAATAAGTTGTGTGACCATATGTACGATTTTGGCTACACTTAACACATGTGTGACAATTTCGATTCTATGATTTAGACACATAAACAATTACTTCATGTGACCATATGTAGACTCATGATTTAGACACACAAACACTTAATGTGACCATAAACAACATTTAGCTATACATCTTTCATGATGTGTGGCTATTATAAAGCCATATAGTCACACATGATCGTGCTAGAAAGAAATGTGACTATATAATTTACCTTTTGACCCCGTTAAACTTTAGACACACATAATAAGTTGCGTTACCATATGTACGATTTTGGCTACACTTAACACATGTGTGACAATTTCTATTCTATGATTTAGACACATAAACAATTACTTCATGTGACCATATGTAGACTCATGATTTAGACACACAAACACTTAATGTGGCCATTAACAACATTTAGATACACATGTGTCATGATGTGTGGCTATTATAAAGCCATATAGTCACACATGATCGTGCTAGAAATAAATGTGACTATATACTATACCTTTTGGCCCCGTTAAACTTTAGACATACATAATAAGTTGCGTGACCATATGTACGATTTTGGCTACACTTAACACATGTGTGACAATTTCGATTCTAAGATTTAGACACATAAATAATTACTTCATGTGACCATATGTCGACTCATGATTTAGACACACAAACTCATAATATGGCCATAAACAACATCTAGATACAGATCTGTCATGATGTGTGGCTATTATAAAGCCATATAGTGACACATGATCGTGCTAGAAATAAATGTGACTATATACTTTACCTTTAGGCCCCGTTAAACTTAAGGCACACATAATAAGTTGCATGACCATATGTACGATTTTGGCTACACTTAACACATGTGTGACAATTTTAATTCTATCATTTAGACACATAAACAATTACTTCATGTGACCATATGTCGACTCATGATTTAGACACACAAACACTTAATGTGGCCATAAACAACATTTAGATACACATGTGTCATGATGTGTGGTTATTATAAAGCCATATAGTCACACATGATCGTGCTAAAAATAAATGTGACTATATACTATACTTTTTGGCCCCGTAGAACTTTAGACACACATAATAAGTTGCGTGACCATATGTACGATTTTGGCTACACTTAACACATATGTGACAATTTCGATTCTATGATTTAGACACATAAACAATTACTTCATGTGACCATATGTAGACTAATGATTTAGACACACAAACACGTAATGTGACCATAAACAACATTTAGATATACATCTTTCATGATGTGTGGCTATTATATAGTCACACATGATCATGCTAGAAATAAATGTGACTATATACTTTACCTTTTGGCCCCATTAAACTTTAGACACACATAATAAGTTGCGTGACCATATGTACGATTTTGGCTACACTTAACACATGTGTGACAATTTCAATTCTAAGATTTAGACACATAAACAATTACTTCATGTGACCTTATGTAGACTCATGATTTAGACACCCAAACAGTTAATGTGGCCATAAACAACATTTAGATACACATTTGTCACGATGTTTGGCTATTATAAAGCCATATAGTCACACATGAACGTGCTAGAAATAAATGTGACTATATACTTTACCTTTTGTCCCCGTTAAACTTTAGACACACATAATAAGTTGCGTGACCATATGTACGATTTTGGCTAGACTTAACACATGTGTGACAATTTCGATTCTAAGATTTAGAGACATAAATAATTACTTCATGTGACCATATGTCGACTCATGATTTAGACACACAAACTAATAATATGGCCATAAACAACATTTAGATACACATCTTTCATGATGTGTGGCTATTATAAAGCCATATAGTCACACATGATCGTGCTAGAAATAAATGTGACTATATACTTTACCTTTTGGCCCCGTTAAACTTTAGACACACATAATAAGTTGCGTGACCATATGTACGATTTTGGCTACACTTAACACATGAGTGACAATTTCGATTCTATGATTTAGACACATAAACAATTACTTAATGTGGCCATATGTAGTCTAAATATTTAGACACACAAAAACTAAATGTGACCATAAACAACAGTTAGATATACATCTCTCATGATGTGTAGCTATTATATATCCATATAGTAACACATGATCATGCTAGAAATAAATGTGACTATATACTTTACCTTTTGGCCCTGTTATACTTTAGACACACATAATAAGTTGCGTGACCATATGTACGATTTTGGCTACACTTAACACATATGTGACAATTTCGATTCTATGATTTAGACATATAAACAATTAATTCATGTGACCATATGTAGACTCATGATTTAGACACTCAAACACTTAATATGGCCATAAACAACATTTATATATACATCTGTCATGATGTGTAGCTATTATAAAGCCATATAGTCACACATGATTGTGCTAGAAATAAATGTGACTATATACTTTACCTTTTGGCCCCGTTAAACTTTAGACACGCATAATAAGTTGCGTGACCATATGTACGATTTTGGCTACACTTAACACATGTGTGACAATTTCGATTCTAAGATTTAGACACATAAACAATTACTTCATGTGACCATATGTAGACTCATGATTTAGACACACAAACACTTAATGTGGCCATAAACAACATTCAGATACACATCTGTCATGATGTGTGGCTATTATAAAGCCATATAGTCACACATGAACGTGCTAGAAATAAATGTGACTATATGCTTTGCCTTTTGGTCCCGTTAAACTTTAGACACACACAATAAGTCGCGTGACCATATGTATGATTTTGGCTACACTTAACACATGTGTGACAATTTCGATTCTAAGATTTAGACACATAAATAATTACTTCATGTGACCATATGTCGACTCATGATTTAGACACACAAACTCTTATATGGCCATAAACAACATTTAGATACACATCTGTCATGATGTGTGGCTATTATAAAGCCATATAGTCACACATGATCGTGCTAGAAATAAATGTGACTATATACTTTACCTTTAGGCCCTGTTAAACTTAAGGGACACATAATAAGTTGCGTGACCATATGTACGATTTTGGCTACACTTAACACATGTGTGACAATTTCGATTCTATGATTTAGACACATAAACAATTACTTCATGTGACCATATGTAGACTCATGATTTAGACACACAAACACTTAATGTGGCCATAAACAACATTTAGATACACATGTGTCATGATGTGTGGCTATTATAAAGCCATATAGTCACACATGATCGTGCTAGAAATAAATGTGACTATATACTATACCTTTTGGCCCCGTTAAACTTTAGACATACATAATAAGGTGCGTGACCATATGTACTATTTTGGCTACACTTAACACATGTGTGACAATTTCGATTCTATGATTTAGACACATAAACAATTAGTTCAAGTGACCATATGTAGACTCATGATTTAGACACACAAACACTTAATGTGACCATAAACAACATTTAGATATACATCTTTCATGATGTGTGGCTATTATAAAGCCATATAGTCACACATGATCGTGCTAGAAATAAATGTGACTATATACTTTCCCTTTTAAACCCGTTAAACTTTAGACACACATAATAAGTTGCGTTACCATATGTACGATTTTGGCTACACTTAACACATGTGTGACAATTTCTATTCTATGATTTAGACATATAAACAATTACTTCATGTGACCATATGTAGACTCATGATTTAGACTCACAAACACTTAATGTGGACATAAACAACATTTAGATACACATCTGTCATGATGTGTGGCTATTATAGAGCCATATAGTCACACATGATCGTGCTAGAAATAAATGTGACTATATACTTTACCTTTTGGCCCCGTTAAACTTTAGACACACATAATAAGTTGCGTGACCATATGTACGATTTTTGCTACACTTAACACATGTGTGACAATTTTGATTCTATGATTTAGACACATAAACAATTACTTCATGTGACCATATGTAGACTCATGATTTAGACACACAAACACTTAATGTGGCCATAAACAACATTTAGATACACATCTGCCATGATGTGTGGCTATTTTAAAGCCATATAGTCACAAATGATCGTGCTACAAATAAATATGACTATATACTTTTCCTTTTGGCCCCTTAAACTTAAGACACACATAATAAGTTGCGCGACCATATGTACGATTTTGGCCACACTTAACATATGTGTGACAATTTCGTTTCTATGATTTAGACACATAAACAATTACTTCATGTGACCATATGTAGACTCATGATTTAGACACACAAACACTTAATGTGACCATAAACAACATTTAGATACACATGTGTCATGATGTGTGGCTATTATAAAGCCATATAGTCACACATGATCGTGCTAGAAATAAATGTGACTATATACTTTACCTTTTGACCCTGTTAAACTTTAGACACACATAATAATTTGCGTTACCATATCTACGATTTTGGCTACACTTAACACATGTGTGACAATTTCGATTCTATGATTTAGACACATAAACAATTACTTCATGTGACCATACGTAGACTCATTATTTCGACACACAAACACTTAATGTGACCATAAACAACATTTAGATACAGGTCTTTCATGATATGTGGCTATTATAAAACCATATAGTCACACATGATCATGCTAGAAATAAATTTGGCCCCGTTAAAGTTTAGATACTTTAACTTTTTGGCCCCGTTAAACTTTAGACACACATAATAAGTTGCGTGACCTTTTGTACGATTTTGGCTACACTTAACACATGTGTGAAAATTTCGATTCTATGATTTAGACACATAAACAATTACTTCATGTGACCATATGTAGACTCATGATTTAGACACACAAACACTTAATGTGGCCATAAATAACATTTAGATATACATCTTTCATGATGTGTGGCTATTATATAGCCATATAGTCACATATGATCGTGCTATAAATAAATGTGACTATATACTTTACCTTTTGGCCCCGTTAAACTTTATACACACACAATAAGTCGCGTGACCATATGTATGATTTTGGCTACACTTAACACATGTGTGACAATTTCGATTCTAAGATTTAGACACATAAATAATTACTTCATGTGACCATATGTCGACTCATTATTTAGACACACAAACACTTAATGTGGCCATAAACAACATTCAGATACACATCTGTCATGATGTGTGGCTATTATAAAGCCATATAGTCACACATGAACGTGCTAGAAATAAATGTGACTATATGCTTTGCCTTTTGGCCCCGTTAAACTTTAGACACACACAATAAGTCGCGTGACCATATGTATGATTTTGGCTACACTTAACACATGTGTGACAATTTCGATTGACCATGTGTCTAAGATTTAGACACATAAATAATTACTTCATGTGACCATATGTCGACTCATGATTTAGACACACAAACACTTAATGTGGCCATAAACAACATTCAGATACACATCTGTCATGATATGTGGCTATTATAAAGCCATATAGTCACACATGAACGTGCTAGAAATAAATGTGACTATATGCTTTGCCTTTTGGCCCCGTTAAACTTTAGACACACACAATAAGTCGCGTGACCATATGTATGATTTTGGCTACACTTAACGCATGTGTGACAATTTCGATTCTAAGATTTAGACACATAAATAATTACTTCATGTGACCATATGTACACTCATTATTTAGACACTCAAACACTTAATATGGCCATAAACAACATTTATATATACATCTGTCATGATGTGTAGCTATTATAAAGCCATATAGTCACACATGATTGTGCTAGAAATAAATGTGACTATATACTTTACCTTTTGGCCCCGTTAAACTTTAGACACGCATAATAAGTTGCGTGACCATATGTACGATTTTGGCTACACTTAACACATGTGTGACAATTTCGATTCTATGATTTAGACACATAAACAATTACTTAATGTGACCATATGTACACTCATTATTTAGACACACAAACACTTAATGTGGCCATAAACAACATTCAGATACACATCTGTCATGATGTGTGGCTATTATAAAGCCATATAGTCACACATGAACGTCCTAGAAATAAATGTGACTATATGCTTTGCCTTTTGGCCCCGTTAAACTTTAGACACACACAATAAGTCGCGTGACCATATGTATGATTTTGGCTACACTTAACACATGTGTGACAATTTCGATTCTAAGATTTAGACACATAAATAATTACTTCATGTGACCATATGTCGACTCATGATTTAGACACACAAACTCATAATATGGCCATAAACAACATTTAGATACACATCTGTCATGATGTGTGGCTATTATAAAGCCATATAGTCACACATGATCGTGCTAGAAATAAATGTGACTATGTACTTTACCTTTAGGCCCCGTTAAACTTAAGGCACACATAATAAGTTGCGTGACCATATGTACGATTTTGGCTACACTTAACACATGTGTGACAATTTCGATTCTATGATTTAGACACATAAACAATTACTTCATGTGACCATATGTAGACTCATGATTTAGACACACAAACACTTAATGTGGCCATAAACAACATTTAGATACACATGTGTCATGATGTGTGGCTATTATAAAGCCATATAGTCACACATGATCGTGCTAGAAATAAATGTGACTATATACTATACCTTTTGGCCCCGTTAAACTTTAGACATACATAATAAGGTGCGTGACCATATGTACGATTTTGGCTACACTTAACACATGTGTGACAATTTCGATTCTATGATTTAGACACATAAACAATTAGTTCAAGTGACCATATGTAGACTCATGATTTAGACACACAAACACTTAATGTGACCATAAACAACATTTAGATATACATCTTTCATGATGTGTGGCTATTATAAAGCCATATAGTCACACATGATCGTGCTAGAAATAAATGTGACTATATACTTTCCTTTTTAAACCCGTTAAACTTTAGACACACATAATAAGTTCCGTTACCATATGTACGATTTTGGCTACACTTAACACATGTGTGACAATTTCTATTCTATGATTTAGACATATAAACAATTACTTCATGTGACCATATGTAGACTCATGATTTAGACACACAAACACTTAATGTGGCCATAAATAACATTTAGATATACATCTTTCATGATGTGTGGCTATTATAAAGCCATATAGTCACATATGATCGTGCTATAAATAAATGTGACTATATACTTTACCTTTTGGCCCCGTTAAACTTTATACACACACAATAAGTCGCGTGACCATATGTATGATTTTGGATACACTTAACACATGTGTGACAATTTCGATTCTAAGATTTAGACACATAAATAATTACTTCATGTGACCATATGTCGACTCATGATTTAGACACACAAACACTTAATGTGGCCATAAACAACATTCAGATACACATCTGTCATGATGTGTGGCTATTATAAAGCCATATAGTCACACATGAACGTGCTAGAAATAAATGTGACTATATGCTTTGCCTTTTGGCCCCGTTAAACTTTAGACACACACAATAAGTCGCGTGACCATATGTATGATTTTGGCTACACTTAACACATGTGTGACAATTTCGATTCTATGATTTAGACACATAAATAATTACTTCATGTGACCATATGTCGACTCATGATTTAGACACACAAACACTTAATGTGGCCATAAACAACATTCAGATACACATCTGTCATGATATGTGGCTATTATAAAGCCATATAGTCACACATGAACGTGCTAGAAATAAATGTGACTATATGCTTTGCCTTTTGGCCCCGTTAAACTTTAGACACACACAATAAGTCGCGTGACCATATGTATGATTTTGGCTACACTTAACACATGTGTGACAATTTCGATTCTAAGATTTAGACACATAAATAATTACTTCATGTGACCATATGTCGACTCATGATTTAGACACACAAACTCATAATATGTCCATAAACAACATTTAGATACACATCTGTCATGATGTGTGGCTATTATAAAGCCATATAGTCACACATGATCGTGCTAGAAATAAATGTGACTATATACTTTACCTTTAGGCCCCGTTAAACTTAAGGCACACATAATAAGTTGCGTGACCATATGTACGATTTTGGCTACACTTAACACATGTGTGACAATTTCGATTCTATGATTTAGACACATAAACAATTACTTCATGTGACCATATGTAGACTCATGATTTAGACACACAAACACTTAATGTGGCCATAAACAACATTTAGATACACATGTGTCATGATGTGTGGCTATTATAAAGCCATATAGTCACACATGATCGTGCTAGAAATAAATGTGACTATATACTATACCTTTTGGCCCCGTTAAACTTTAGACATACATAATAAGGTGCGTGACCATATGTACGATTTTTGCTACACTTAACACATGTGTGACAATTTTGATTCTATGATTTAGACACATAAACAATTACTTCATGTGACCATATGTAGACTCATGATTTAGACACACAAACACTTAATGTGGCCATAAACAACATTTAGATACACATCTGCCATGATGTGTGGCTATTTTAAAGCCATATAGTCACAAATGATCGTGCTACAAATAAATATGACTATATACTTTACCTTTTGGCCCCTTAAACTTAAGACACACATAATAAGTTGCGCGACCATATGTACGATTTTGGCTACACTTAACACATGTGTGACAATTTCTATTCTATGATTTAGACATATAAACAATTACTTCATGTGACCATATGTAGACTCATGATTTAGACACACAAACACTTAATGTGACCATAAACAACATTTAGATATACATCTTTCATGATGTGTGGCTATTATAAAGCCATATAGTCACACATGATCGTGCTAGAAATAAATGTGACTATATACTTTCCCTTTTAAACCCGTTAAACTTTAGACACACATAATAAGTTGCGTTACCATATGTACGATTTTGGCTACACTTAACACATGTGTGACAATTTCTATTCTATGATTTAGACATATAAACAATTACTTCATGTGACCATATGTAGACTCATGATTTAGACACACAAACACTTAATGTGGCCATAAATAACATTTAGATATACATCTTTCATGATGTGTGGCTATTATAAAGCCATATAGTCACATATGATCGTGCTATAAATAAATGTGACTATATACTTTACCTTTTGGCCCCGTTAAACTTTATACACACACAATAAGTCGCGTGACCATATGTATGATTTTGGCTACACTTAACACATGTGTGACAATTTCGATTCTAAGATTTAGACACATAAATAATTACTTCATGTGACCATATGTCGACTCATGATTTAGACACACAAACACTTAATGTGGCCATAAACAACATTCAGATACACATCTGTCATGATGTGTGGCTATTATAAAGCCATATAGTCACACATGAACGTGCTAGAAATAAATGTGACTATATGCTTTGCCTTTTGGACCCGTTAAACTTTAGACACACACAATAAGTCGCGTGACCATATGTATGATTTTGGCTACACTTAACACATGTGTGACAATTTCGATTCTAAGATTTAGACACATAAATAATTACTTCATGTGACCATATGTCGACTCATGATTTAGACACACAAACACTTAATGTGGCCATAAACAACATTCAGATACACATCTGTCATGATATGTGGCTATTATAAAGCCATATAGTCACACATGAACGTGCTAGAAATAAATGTGACTATATGCTTTGCCTTTTGGCCCCGTTAAACTTTAGACACACACAATAAGTCGCGTGACCATATGTATGATTTTGGCTACACTTAACACATGTGTGACAATTTCGATTCTAAGATTTAGACACATAAATAATTACTTCATGTGACCATATGTACACTCATTATTTAGACACTCAAACACTTAATATGGCCATAAACAACATTTATATATACATCTGTCATGATGTGTAGCTATTATAAAGCCATATAGTCACACATGATTGTGCTAGAAATAAATGTGACTATATACTTTACCTTTTGGCCCCGTTAAACTTTAGACACGCATAATAAGTTGCGTGACCATATGTACGATTTTGGCTACACTTAACACATGTGTGACAATTTCGATTCTATGATTTAGACACATAAACAATTACTTAATGTGACCATATGTACACTCATTATTTAGACACACAAACACTTAATGTGGCCATAAACAACATTCAGATACACATCTGTCATGATGTGTGGCTATTATAAAGCCATATAGTCACACATGAACGTGCTAGAAATAAATGTGACTATATGCTTTGCCTTTTGGCCCCGTTAAACTTTAGACACACACAATAAGTCGCGTGACCATATGTATGATTTTGGCTACACTTAACACATGTGTGACAATTTCGATTCTAAGATTTAGACACATAAATAATTACTTCATGTGACCATATGTCGACTCATGATTTAGACACACAAACTCATAATATGTCCATAAACAACATTTAGATACACATCTGTCATGATGTGTGGCTATTATAAAGCCATATAGTCACACATGATCGTGCTAGAAATAAATGTGACTATATACTTTACCTTTAGGCCCCGTTAAACTTAAGGCACACATAATAAGTTGCGTGACCATATGTACGATTTTGGCTACACTTAACACATGTGTGACAATTTCTATTCTATGATTTAGACATATAAACAATTACTTCATGTGACCATATGTAGACTCATGATTTAGACACACAAACACTTAATGTGGCCATAAATAACATTTAGATATACATCTTTCATGATGTGTGGCTATTATAAAGCCATATAGTCACATATGATCGTGCTATAAATAAATGTGACTATATACTTTACCTTTTGGCCCCGTTAACCTTTATACACACACAATAAGTCACGTGACCATATGTATGATTTTGGCTACACTTAACACATGTGTGACAATTTCGATTCTAAGATTTAGACACATAAATAATTACTTCATGTGACCATATGTCGACTCATGATTTAGACACACAAACACTTAATGTGGCCATAAACAACATTCAGATACACATCTGTCATGATGTGTGGCTATTATAAAGCCATATAGTCACACATGAACGTGCTAGAAATAAATGTGACTATATGCTTTGCCTTTTGGCCCCGTTAAACTTTAGACACACACAATAAGTCGCGTGACCATATGTATGATTTTGGCTACACTTAACACATGTGTGACAATTTCGATTCTAAGATTTAGACACATAAATAATTACTTCATGTGACCATATGTCGACTCATGATTTAGACACACAAACACTTAATGTGGCCATAAACAACATTCAGATACACATCTGTCATGATATGTGGCTATTATAAAGCCATATAGTCACACATGAACGTGCTAGAAATAAATGTGACTATATGCTTTGCCTTTTGGCCCCGTTAAACTTTAGACACACACAATAAGTCGCGTGACCATATGTATGATTTTGGCTACACTTAACACATGTGTGACAATTTCGATTCTAAGATTTAGACACATAAATAATTACTTCATGTGACCATATGTACACTCATTATTTAGACACTCAAACACTTAATATGGCCATAAACAACATTTATATATACATCTGTCATGATGTGTAGCTATTATAAAGCCATATAGTCACACATGATTGTGCTAGAAATAAATGTGACTATATACTTTACCTTTTGGCCCCGTTAAACTTTAGACACGCATAATAAGTTGCGTGACCATATGTACGATTTTGGCTACACTTAACACATGTGTGACAATTTCGATTCTATGATTTAGACACATAAACAATTACTTAATGTGACCATATGTACACTCATTATTTAGACACACAAACACTTAATGTGGCCATAAACAACATTCAGATACACATCTGTCATGATGTGTGGCTATTATAAAGCCATATAGTCACACATGAACGTGCTAGAAATAAATGTGACTATATGCTTTGCTTTTTGGCCCCGTTAAACTTTAGACACACACAATAAGTCGCGTGACCATATGTATGATTTTGGCTACACTTAACACATGTGTGACAATTTCGATTCTAATATTTAGACACATAAATAATTACTTCATGTGACCATATGTCGACTCATGATTTAGACACACAAACTCATAATATGTCCATAAACAACATTTAGATACACATCTGTCATGATGTGTGGCTATTATAAAGCCATATAGTCACACATGATCGTGCTAGAAATAAATGTGACTATATACTTTACCTTTAGGCCCCGTTAAACTTAAGGCACACATAATAAGTTGCGTGACCATATGTACGATTTTGGCTACACTTAACACATGTGTGACAATTTCGATTCTATGATTTAGACACATAAACAATTACTTCATGTGACCATATGTAGACTCATGATTTAGACACACAAACACTTAATGTGGCCATAAACAACATTTAGATACACATGTGTCATGATGTGTGGCTATTATAAAGCCATATAGTCACACATGATCGTGCTAGAAATAAATGTGACTATATACTATACCTTTTGGCCCCGTTAAACTTTAGACATACATAATAAGGTGCGTGACCATATGTACGATTTTGGCTACACTTAACACATGTGTGACAATTTCGATTCTATGATTTAGACACATAAACAATTAGTTCAAGTGACCATATGTAGACTCATGATTTAGACACACAAACACTTAATGTAACCATAAACAACATTTAGATATACATCTTTCATGATGTGTGGCTATTATAAAGCCATATAGTCACACATGATCGTGCTAGAAATAAATGTGACTATATACTTTCCCTTTTAAACCCGTTAAACTTTAGACACACATAATAAGTTGCGTTACCATATGTACGATTTTGGCTACACTTAACACATGTGTGACAATTTCTATTCTATGATTTAGACATATAAACAATTACTTCATGTGACCATATGTAGACTCATGATTTAGACTCACAAACACTTAATGTGGACATAAACAACATTTAGATACACATCTGTCATGATGTGTGGCTATTATAGAGCCATATAGTCACACATGATCGTGCTAGAAATAAATGTGACTATATACTTTACCTTTTGGCCCCGTTAAACTTTAGACACACATAATAAGTTGCGTGACCATATGTACGATTTTTGCTACACTTAACACATGTGTGACAATTTTGATTCTATGATTTAGACACATAAACAATTACTTCATGTGACCATATGTAGACTCATGATTTAGACACACAAACACTTAATGTGGCCATAAACAACATTTAGATACACATCTGCCATGATGTGTGGCTATTTTAAAGCCATATAGTCACAAATGATCGTGCTAGAAATAAATATGACTATATACTTTACCTTTTGGCCCCTTAAACTTAAGACACACATAATAAGTTGCGCGACCATATGTACGATTTTGGCTACACTTAACACATGTGTGACAATTTCGATTCTATGATTTAGACACATAAACAATTACTTCATGTGACCATATGTAGACTCATGATTTAGACACACAAACACTTAATGTGGCCATAAACAACATTTAGATACACATGTGTCATGATGTGTGGCTATTATAAAGCCATATAGTCACACATGATCGTGCTAGAAATAAATGTGACTATATACTTTACCTTTTGACCCTGTTAAACTTTAGACACACATAATAATTTGCGTTACCATATCTACGATTTTGGCTACACTTAACACATGTGTGACAATTTCGATTCTATGATTTAGACACATAAACAATTACTTCATGTGACCATACGTAGACTCATTATTTCGACACACAAACACTTAATGTGACCGTAAACAACATTTAGATACAGGTCTTTCATGATATGTGGCTATTATAAAACCATATAGTCACACATGATCATGCTAGAAATAAATTTGGCCCCGTTAAAGTTTAGATACTTTAACTTTTTGGCCCCGTTAAACTTTAGACACACATAATAAGTTGCGTGACCTTTTGTACGATTTTGGCTACACTTAACACATGTGTGAAAATTTCGATTCTATGATTTAGACACATAAACAATTACTTCATGTGACCATATGTAGACTCATGATTTAGACACACAAACACTTAATGTGGCCATAAATAACATTTAGATATACATCTTTCATGATGTGTGGCTATTATAAAGCCATATAGTCACATATGATCGTGCTATAAATAAATGTGACTATATACTTTACCTTTTGGCCCCGTTAAACTTTATACACACACAATAAGTCGCGTGACCATATGTATGATTTTGGCTACACTTAACACATGTGTGACAATTTCGATTCTAAGATTTAGACACATAAATAATTACTTCATGTGACCATATGTCGACTCATGATTTAGACACACAAACACTTAATGTGGCCATAAACAACATTCAGATACACATCTGTCATGATGTGTGGCTATTATAAAGCCATATAGTCACACATGAACGTGCTAGAAATAAATGTGACTATATGCTTTGCCTTTTGGCCCCGTTAAACTTTAGACACACACAATAAGTCGCGTGACCATATGTATGATTTTGGCTACACTTAACACATGTGTGACAATTTCGATTCTAAGATTTAGACACATAAATAATTACTTCATGTGACCATATGTCGACTCATGATTTAGACACACAATCACTTAATGTGGCCA
The DNA here is from genome assembly GCA_947179395.2 of Pulicaria dysenterica. Lineage (NCBI taxonomy): Eukaryota > Viridiplantae > Streptophyta > Magnoliopsida > Asterales > Asteraceae > Pulicaria > Pulicaria dysenterica. The sequence continues at coordinate 36,354,727 of OX359292.1, forward strand.
TAAACAACATTCAGATACACATCTGTCATGATATGTGGCTATTATAAAGCCATATAGTCACACATGAACGTGCTAGAAATAAATGTGACTATATGCTTTGCCTTTTGGCCCCGTTAAACTTTAGACACACACAATAAGTCGCGTGACCATATGTATGATTTTGGCTACACTTAACACATGTGTGACAATTTCGATTCTAAGATTTAGACACATAAATAATTACTTCATGTGACCATATGTCGACTCATGATTTAGACACACAAACTCATAATATGGACATAAACAACATTTAGATACACATCTGTCATGATGTGTGGCTATTATAAAGCCATATAGTCACACATGATCGTGCTAGAAATAAATGTGACTATATACTTTACCTTTAGGCCCCGTTAAACTTAAGGCACACTTAATAAGTTGCGTGACCATATGTACAATTTTGGCTACACTTAACACATGTGTGACAATTTCGATTCTATGATTTAGACACATAAACAATTACTTCATGTGACCATATGTAGACTCATGATTTAGACACACAAACACTTAATGTGGCCATAAACAACATTTAGATACACATCTGCCATGATGTGTGGCTATTTTAAAGCCATATAGTCACAAATGATCGTGCTACAAATAAATATGACTATATACTTTACCTTTTGGCCCCTTAAACTTAAGACACACATAATAAGTTGCGCGACCATATGTACGATTTTGGCTACACTTAACACATGTGTGACAATTTCGATTCTATGATTTAGACACATAAACAATTACTTCATGTGACCATATGTAGACTCATGATTTAGACACACAAACACTTAATGTGGCCATAAACAACATTTAGATACACATGTGTCATGATGTGTGGCTATTATAAAGCCATATAGTCACACATGATCGTGCTAGAAATAAATGTGACTATATACTTTACCTTTTGACCCTGTTAAACTTTAGACACACATAATAATTTCCGTTACCATATGTACGATTTCGGCTACACTTAACACATGTGTGACAATTTCGATTCTATGATTTAGACACATAAACAATTACTTCATGTGACCATACGTAGACTCATTATTTCGACACACAAACACTTAATGTGACCATAAACAACATTTAGATACACGTCTTTCATGATATGTGGCTATTATAAAACCAAATAGTCACACATGATCATGCTAGAAATAAATTTGGCCCCGTTAAACTTTAGATACTTTAACTTTTTGGCCCCGTTAAACTTTAGACACACATAATAAGTTGCGTGACCTTTTGTACGATTTTGGCTACACTTAACACATGTGTGAAAATTTCGATTCTATGATTTAGACACATAAACAATTACTTCATGAGACTATATGTAGACTCATGATTTAGACACACAAACACTTAATGTGGCCATAAATAACATTTAGATATACATCTTTCATGATGTGTGGCTATTATAAAGCCATATAGTCACATATGATCGTGCTATAAATAAATGTGACTATATACTTTACCTTTTGGCCCCGTTAAACTTTATACACACACAATAAGTCGCGTGACCATATGTATGATTTTGGGTACACTTAACACATGTGTGACAATTTCGATTCTAAGATTTAGACACATAAATAATTACTTCATGTGACCATATGTCGACTCATGATTTAGACACACAAACACTTAATGTGGCCATAAACAACATTCAGATACACATCTGTCATGATGTGTGGCTATTTTAAAGCCATATAGTCACAAATGATCGTGCTAGAAATAAATATGACTATATACTTTACCATTTGGCCCCTTAAACTTAAGACACACATAATAAGTTGCGCGACCATATGTACGATTTTGGCTACACTTAACACATGTGTGACAATTTCGATTCTATGATTTAGACACATAAACAATTACTTCATGTGACCATATGTAGACTCATGATTTAGACACACAAACACTTAATGTGGCCATAAACAACATTTAGATACACATCTGCCATGATGTGTGGCTATTTTAAAGCCATATAGTCACAAATGATCGTGCTACAAATAAATATGACTATATACTTTACCTTTTGGCCCCTTAAACATAAGACACACATAATAAGTTGCGCGACCATATGTACGATTTTGGCTACACTTAACACATGTGTGACAATTTCGATTCTATGATTTAGACACATAAACAATTACTTCATGTGACCATATGTAGACTCATGATTTAGACACACAAACACTTAATGTGGCCATAAACAACATTTAGATACACATGTGTCATGATGTGTGGCTATTATAAAGCCATATAGTCACACATGATCGTGCTAGAAATAAATGTGACTATATACTTTACCTTTTGACCCTGTTAAACTTTAGACACACATAATAATTTTCGTTACCATATGTACGATTTCGGCTACACTTAACACATGTGTGACAATTTCGATTCTATGATCTAGACACATAAACAATTACTTCATGTGACCATACGTAGACTCATTATTTCGACACACAAACACTTAATGTGACCATAAACAACATTTAGATACACGTCTTTCATGATATGTGGCTATTATAAAACCATATAGTCACACATGATCATGCTAGAAATAAATTTGGCCCCGTTAAACTTTAGATACTTTAACTTTTTGGCCCCGTTAAACTTTAGACACACATAATAAGTTGCGTGACCTTTTGTACGATTTTGGCTACACTTAACACATGTGTGAAAATTTCGATTCTATGATTTAGACACATAAACAATTACTTCATGTGACCATATGTAGACTCATGATTTAGACACACAAACACTTAATGTGGCCATAAATAACATTTAGATATACATCTTTCATGATGTGTGGCTATTATAAAGCCATATAGTCACATATGATCGTGCTATAAATAAATGTGACTATATACTTTACCTTTTGGCCCCGTTAAACTTTATACACACACAATAAGTCGCGTGACCATATGTATGACTTTGGCTACACTTAACACATGTGTGACAATTTCGATTCTAAGATTTAGACACATAAATAATTACTTCATGTGACCATATGTCGACTCATGATTTAGACACACAAACTCATAATATGGCCATAAACAACATTTAGATACACATCTGTCATGATGTGTGGCTATTATAAAGCCATATATTCACACATGATCGTGCTAGAAATAAATGTGACTATATACTTTACCTTTAGGCCCCGTTAAACTTAAGGCACACATAATAAGTTGCGTGACCATATGTACGATTTTGGCTACACTTAACACATGTGTGACAATTTTGATTCTATGATTTAGACACATAAACAATTATTTCATGTGACCATATGTAGACTCATGATTTAGACACACAAACACTTAATGTGGCCATAAACAACATTTAGATACACATCTGCCATGATGTGTGACTATTTTAAAGCCATATAGTCACAAATGATCGTGCTACAAATAAATATGACTATATACTTTACCTTTTGGCCCCTTAAACTTAAGACACACATAATAAGTTGCGCGACCATATGTACGATTTTGGCTACACTTAACACATGTGTGACAATTTCGATTCTATGATTTAGACACATAAACAATTACTTCATGTGACCATATGTAGACTCATGATTTAGATACACAAACACTTAATGTGGCCATAAACAACATTTAGATACACATGTGTCATGATGTGTGGCTATTATAAAGCCATATAGTCACACATGATCGTGCTAGAAATAAATGTGACTATATACTTTACCTTTTGACCCTGTTAAACTTTAGACACACATAATAATTTGCGTTACCATATGTACGATTTCGGCTACACTTAACACATGTGTGACAATTTCGATTCTATGATTTAGACACATCAACAATTACTTCATGTGACCATACGTAGACTCGTTATTTCGACACACAAACACTTAATGTGACCATAAACAACATTTAGATACACGTCTTTCATGATATGTGGCTATTATAAAACCATATAGTCACACATGATCATGCTAGAAATAAATTTGGCCCCGTTAAACTTTAGATACTTTAACTTTTTGGCCCCGTTAAACTTTAGACACACATAATAAGTTGCGTGACCTTTTGTACGATTTTGGCTACACTTAACACATGTGTGAAAATTTCGATTCTATGATTTAGACACATAAACAATTACTTCATGTGACCATATGTAGACTCATGATTTAGACACACAAACACTTAATGTGGCCATAAATAACATTTAGATATACATCTTTCATGATGTGTGGCTATTATAAAGCCATATAGTCACATATGATCGTGCTATAAATAAATGTGACTATATACTTTACCTTTTGGCCCCGTTAAACTTTATACACACACAATAAGTCGCGTGACCATATGTATGATTTTGGCTACACTTAACACATGTGTGACAATTTCTATTCTAAGATTTAGACACATAAATAATTACTTCATGTGACCATATGTCGACTCATGATTTAGACACACAAACTCATAATATGGCCATAAACAACATTTAGATACACATCTGTCATGATGTGTGGCTATTATAAAGCCATATAGTCACACATGATCGTGCTAGAAATAAATGTGACTATATACTTTACCTTTAGGCCCCGTTAAACTTAAGGCACACATAATAAGTTGCGTGACCATATGTACGATTTTGGCTACACTTAACACATGTGTGACAATTTTGATTATATGATTTAGACACATAAACAATTATTTCATGTGACCATATGTAGACTCATGATTTAGACACACAAACACTTAATGTGGCCATAAACAACATTTAGATACACATCTGCCATGATGTGTGACTATTTTAAAGCCATATAGTCACAAATGATCGTGCTACAAATAAATATGACTATATACTTTACCTTTTGGCCCCTTAAACTTAAGACACACATAATAAGTTGCGCGACCATATGTACGATTTTGGCTACACTTAACACATGTGTGACAATTTCGATTCTATGATTTAGACACATAAACAATTACTTCATGTGACCATATGTAGACTCATGATTTAGATACACAAACACTTAATGTGGCCATAAACAACATTTAGATACACATGTGTCATGATGTGTGGCTATTATAAAGCCATATAGTCACACATGATCGTGCTAGAAATAAATGTGACTATATACTTTACCTTTTGACCCTGTTAAACTTTAGACACACATAATAATTTGCGTTACCATATGTACGATTTCGGCTACACTTAACACATGTGTGACAATTTCGATTCTATGATTTAGACACATCAACAATTACTTCATGTGACCATACGTAGACTCATTATTTCGACACACAAACACTTAATGTGACCATAAACAACATTTAGATACACGTCTTTCATGATATGTGGCTATTATAAAACCATATAGTCACACATGATCTTGCTAGAAATAAATTTGGCCCCGTTAAACTTTAGATACTTTAACTTTTTGGCCCCGTTAAACTTTAGACACACATAATAAGTTGCGTGACCTTTTGTACGATTTTGGCTACACTTAACACATGTGTGAAAATTTCGATTCTATGATTTAGACACATAAACAATTACTTCATGTGACCATATGTAGACTCATGATTTAGACACACAAACACTTAATGTGGCCATAAATAACATTTAGATATACATCTTTCATGATGTGTGGCTATTATAAAGCCATATAGTCACATATGATCGTGCTATAAATAAATGTGACTATATACTTTACCTTTTGGCCCCGTTAAACTTTATACACACACAATAAGTCGCGTGACCATATGTATGATTTTGGCTACACTTAACACATGTGTGACAATTTCGATTCTAAGATTTAGACACATAAATAATTACTTCATGTGACCATATGTCGACTCATGATTTAGACACACAAACACTTAATGTGGCCATAAACAACATTCAGATACACATCTGTCATGATGTGTGGCTATTTTAAAGCCATATAGTCACAAATGATCATGCTAGAAATAAATATGACTATATACTTTACCTTTTGGCCCCTTAAACATAAGACACACATAATAAGTTGCGCGACCATATGTACGATTTTGGCTACACTTAACACATGTGTGACAATTTCGATTCTATGATTTAGACACATAAACAATTACTTCATGTGACCATATGTAGACTCATGATTTAGACACACAAACACTTAATGTGGCCATAAACAACATTTAGATACACATGTGTCATGATGTGTGGCTATTATAAAGCCATATAGTCACACATGATCGTGCTAGAAATAAATGTGACTATATACTTTACCTTTTGACCCTGTTAAACTTTAGACACACATAATAATTTTCGTTACCATATGTACGATTTCGGCTACACTTAACACATGTGTGACAATTTCGATTCTATGATCTAGACACATAAACAATTACTTCATGTGACCATACGTAGACTCATTATTTCGACACACAAACACTTAATGTGACCATAAACAACATTTAGATACACGTCTTTCATGATATGTGGCTATTATAAAACCATATAGTCACACATGATCATGCTAGAAATAAATTTGGCCCCGTTAAACTTTAGATATTTTAACTTTTTGGCCCCGTTAAACTTTAGACACACATAATAAGTTGCGTGACCTTTTGTACGATTTTGGCTACACTTAACACATGTGTGAAAATTTCGATTCTATGATTTAGACACATAAACAATTACTTCATGTGACCATATGTAGACTCATGATTTAGACACACAAACACTTAATGTGGCCATAAATAACATTTAGATATACATCTTTCATGATGTGTGGCAATTATAAAGCCATATAGTCACATATGATCGTGCTATAAATAAATGTGACTATATACTTTACCTTTTGGCCCCGTTAAACTTTATACACACACAATAAGTCGCGTGACCATATGTATGATTTTGGCTACACTTAACACATGTGTGACAATTTCGATTCTAAGATTTAGACACATAAATAATTACTTCATGTGACCATATGTCGACTCATGATTTAGACACACAAACTCATAATATGGCCATAAACAACATTTAGATACACATCTGTCATGATGTGTGGCTATTATAAAGCCATATATTCACACATGATCGTGCTAGAAATAAATGTGACTATATACTTTACCTTTAGGCCCCGTTAAACTTAAGGCACACATAATAAGTTGCGTGACCATATGTACGATTTTGGCTACACTTAACACATGTGTGACAATTTTGATTCTATGATTTAGACACATAAACAATTATTTCATGTGACCATATGTAGACTCATGATTTAGACACACAAACACTTAATGTGGCCATAAACAACATTTAGATACACATCTGCCATGATGTGTGACTATTTTAAAGCCATATAGTCACAAATGATCGTGCTACAAATAAATATGACTATATACTTTACCTTTTGGCCCCTTAAACTTAAGACACACATAATAAGTTGCGCGACCATATGTACGATTTTGGCTACACTTAACACATGTGTGACAATTTCGATTCTATGATTTAGACACATAAACAATTACTTCATGTGACCATATGTAGACTCATGATTTAGATACACAAACACTTAATGTGGCCATAAACAACATTTAGATACACATGTGTCATGATGTGTGGCTATTATAAAGCCATATAGTCACACATGATCGTGCTAGAAATAAATGTGACTATATACTTTACCTTTTGACCCTGTTAAAATTTAGACACACATAATAATTTGCGTTACCATATGTACGATTTCGGCTACACTTAACACATGTGTGACAATTTCGATTCTATGATTTAGACACATCAACAATTACTTCATGTGACCATACGTAGACTCATTATTTCGACACACAAACACTTAATGTGACCATAAACAACATTTAGATACACGTCTTTCATGATATGTGGCTATTATAAAACCATATAGTCACACATGATCATGCTAGAAATAAATTTGGCCCCGTTAAACTTTAGATACTTTAACTTTTTGGCCCCGTTAAACTTTAGACACACATAATAAGTTGCGTGACCTTTTGTACGATTTTGGCTACACTTAACACATGTGTGAAAATTTCGATTCTATGATTTAGACACATAAACAATTACTTCATGTGACCATATGTAGACTCATGATTTAGACACACAAACACTTAATGTGGCCATAAATAACATTTAGATATACATATTTCATGATGTGTGGCTATTATAAAGCCATATAGTCACATATGATCGTGCTATAAATAAATGTGACTATATACTTTACCTTTTGGCCCCGTTAAACTTTATACACACACAATAAGTCGCGTGACCATATGTATGATTTTGGCTACACTTAACACATGTGTGACAATTTCGATTCTAAGATTTAGACACATAAATAATTACTTCATGTGACCATATGTCGACTCATGATTTAGACACACAAACTCATAATATGGCCATAAACAACATTTAGATACACATCTGTCATGATGTGTGGCTATTATAAAGCCATATATTCACACATGATCGTGCTAGAAATAAATGTGACTATATACTTTACCTTTAGGCCCCGTTAAACTTAAGGCACACATAATAAGTTGCGTGACCATATGTACGATTTTGGCTACACTTAACACATGTGTGACAATTTTGATTATATGATTTAGACACATAAACAATTATTTCATGTGACCATATGTAGACTCATGATTTAGACACACAAACACTTAATGTGGCCATAAACAACATTTAGATACACATCTGCCATGATGTGTGACTATTTTAAAGCCATATAGTCACAAATGATCGTGCTACAAATAAATATGACTATATACTTTACCTTTTGGCCCCTTAAACTTAAGACACACATAATAAGTTGCGCGACCATATGTACGATTTTGGCTACACTTAACACATGTGTGACAATTTCGATTCTATGATTTAGACACATAAACAATTACTTCATGTGACCATATGTAGACTCATGATTTAGATACACAAACACTTAATGTGGCCATAAACAACATTTAGATACACATGTGTCATGATGTGTGGCTATTATAAAGCCATATAGTCACACATGATCGTGCTAGAAATAAATGTGACTATATACTTTACCTTTTGACCTTGTTAAACTTTAGACACACATAATAATTTGCGTTACCATATGTACGATTTCGGCTACACTTAACACATGTGTGACAATTTCGATTCTATGATTTAGACACATCAACAATTACTTCATGTGACCATACGTAGACTCATTATTTCGACACACAAACACTTAATGTGACCATAAACAACATTTAGATACACGTCTTTCATGATATGTGGCTATTATAAAACCATATAGTCACACATGATCTTGCTAGAAATAAATTTGGCCCCGTTAAACTTTAGATACTTTAACTTTTTGGTCCCGTTAAACTTTAGACACACATAATAAGTTGCGTGACCTTTTGTACGATTTTGGCTACACTTAACACATGTGTGAAAATTTCGATTCTATGATTTAGACACATAAACAATTACTTCATGTGACCATATGTAGACTCATGATTTAGACACACAAACACTTAATGTGGCCATAAATAACATTTAGATATACATCTTTCATGATGTGTGGCTATTATAAAGCCATATAGTCACATATGATCGTGCTATAAATAAATGTGACTATATACTTTACCTTTTGGCCCCGTTAAACTTTATACACACACAATAAGTCGCGTGACCATATGTATGATTTTGGCTACACTTAACACATGTGTGACAATTTCGATTCTAAGATTTAGACACATAAATAATTACTTCATGTGACCATATGTCGACTCATGATTTAGACACACAAACACTTAATGTGGCCATAAACAACATTCAGATACACATCTGTCATGATGTGTGGCTATTTTAAAGCCATATAGTCACAAATGATCATGCTAGAAATAAATATGACTATATACTTTACCTTTTGGCCCTTAAACTTAAGACACACATAATAAGTTGCGCGACCATATGTACGATTTTGGCTACACTTAACACATGTGTGACAATTTCGATTCTATGATTTAGACACATAAACAATTACTTCATGTGACCATATGTAGACTCATGATTTAGACACACAAACACTTAATGTGGCCATAAACAACATTTAGATACACATGTGTCATGATGTGTGGCTATTATAAAGCCATATAGTCACACATGATCGTGCTAGAAATAAATGTGACTATATACTTTACCTTTTGACCCTGTTAAACTTTAGACACACATAATAATTTGCGTTACCATATGTACGATTTCGGCTACACTTAACACATGTGTGACAATTTCGATTCTATGATTTAGACACATAAACAATTACTTCATGTGACCATACGTAGACTCATTATTTCGACACACAAACACTTAATGTGACCATAAACAACATTTAGATACACGTCTTTCATGATATGTGGCTATTATAAAACCATATAGTCACACATGATCATGCTAGAAATAAATTTGGCCCCGTAAACTTTAGATACTTTAACTTTTTGGACCCGTTAAACTTTAGACACACATAATAAGTTGCGTGACCTTTTGTACGATTTTGGCTACACTTAACACATGTGTGAAAATTTCGATTCTATGATTTAGACACATAAACAATTACTTCATGTGACCATATGTAGACTCATGATTTAGACACACAAACACTTAATGTGGCCATAAATAACATTTAGATATACATGTTTCATGATGTGTGGCTATTATAAAGCCATATAGTCACATATGATCGTGCTATAAATAAATGTGACTATATACTTTACCTTTTGGCCCCGTTAAACTTTATACACACACAATAAGTCGCGTGACCATATGTATGATTTTGGCTACACTTAACACATGTGTGACAATTTCGATTCTAAGATTTAGACACATAAATAATTACTTCATGTGACCATATGTCGACTCATGATTTAGACACACAAACACTTAATGTGGCCATAAACAACATTCAGATACACATCTGTCATGATGTCTGGCTATTATAAAGCCATATAGTCACACATGAACGTGCTAGAAATAAATGTGACTATATGCTTTGCCTTTTGGCCCCGTTAAACTTTAGACACACATAATAAGTTGCGCGACCATATGTACGATTTTGGCTACACTTAACACATGTGTGACAATTTCGATTCTAAGATTTAGACACATAAACAATTACTTCATGTGACCATATGTAGACTCATGATTTAGACACACAAACACTTAATGTGGCCATAAACAACATTTAGATACACATGTGTCATGATGTGTGGCTATTATAAAGCCATATTGTCACACATGATCGTGCTAGAAATAAATGTGACTATATACTTTACCTTTTGACCCTGTTAAACTTTAGACACACATAATAATTTGCGTTACCATATGTACGATTTCGGCTACACTTAACACATGTGTGACAATTTCGATTCTATGATTTAGACACATAAACAATTACTTCATGTGACCATACGTAGACTCATTATTTCGACACACAAACACTTAATGTGACCATAAACAACATTTAGATACACGTCTTTCATGATATGTGGCTATTATAAAACCATATAGTCACACATGATCATGCTAGAAATAAATTTGGCCCCGTTAAACATTAGATACTTTAACTTTTTGGCCCCGTTAAACTTTAGACACACATAATAAGTTGCGTGACCTTTTGTACGATTTTGCCTACACTTAACACATGTGTGAAAATTTCGATTCTATGATTTAGACACATAAACAATTACTTCATGTGACCATATGTAGACTCGTGATTTAGACACAAAAACACTTAATGTGGCCATAAATAACATTTAGATATACATCTTTCATGATGTGTGGCTATTATAAAGCCATATAGTCACATATGATCGTGCTATAAATAAATGTGACTATATACTTTACCTTTTGGCCCCGTTAAACTTTATACACACACAATAAGTCGCGTGACCATATGTATGATTTTGGCTACACTTAACACATGTGTGACAATTTCGATTCTAAGATTTAGACACATAAATAATTACTTCATGTGACCATATGTCGACTCATGATTTAGACACACAAACACTTAATGTGGCCATAAACAACATTCAGATACACATCTGTCATGATGTGTGGCTATTATAAAGCCATATAGTCACACATGAACGTGCTAGAAATAAATGTGACTATATGCTTTGCCTTTTGGCCCCGTTAAACTTTAGACACACACAATAAGTCGCGTGACCATATGTATGATTTTGGCTACACTTAACACATGTGTGACAATTTCGATTCTAAGATTTAGACACATAAATAATCACTTCATGTGACCATATGTCTACTCATGATTTAGACACACAAACTCATAATATGGCCATAAACAACATTTAGATACACATCTGTCATGATGTGTGGCTATTATAAAGCCATATAGTCACACATGATCGTGCTAGAAATAAATATGACTATATACTTTACCTTTAGGCCCCGTTAAACTTAAGGCACACATAATAAGTTGCGTGACCATATGTACGATTTTGGCTACACTTAACACATGTGTGACAATTTCGATTCTATGATTTAGACACATAAACAATTACTTCATGTGACCATATGTAGACTCATGATTTAGACACACAAACACTTAATGTGGCCATAAACAACATTTAGATACACATCTGTCATGATGTGTGGCTATTATAAAGCCATATAGTCACAAATGATCGTGCTAGAAAAAAATGTGACTATATACTTTCCCTTTAGACACACATAATAAGTTGCGTGACCATATGTACGATTTTGGCTACACTTAACACATGTGTGACAATTTCGATTCTATGATTTAGACATATAAACAATTACTTCATGTGACCATTGTAGACTCATGATTTAGACACACAAACACTTAATGTGGACATAAACAACATTTAGATACACATCTGTCATGATGTGTGGCTATTATAGAGCCATATAGTCACACATGATCGTGCTAGAAATAAATGTGACTATATACTTTACCTTTTGGCCCCGTTAAACTTTAGACACACATAATAAGTTGCGTGACCATATGTATGATTTTTGCTACACTTAACACATGTGTGACAATTTTGATTCTATGATTTAGACACATAAACAATTACTTCATGTGACCATATGTAGACTCATGATTTAGACACACAAACACTTAATGTGGCCATAAACAACATTTAGATACACATCTGCCATGATGTGTGGCTATTTTAAAGCTATATAGTCACAAATGATCGTGCTAGAAATAAATATGACTATATACTTTACCTTTTGGCTCCTTAAACTTAAGACACACATAATAAGTTGCGCGACCATATGTACAATTTTGGCTACACTTAACACATGTGTGACAATTTCGATTCTATAATTTAGACACATAAACAATTACTTCATGTGACCATATGTAGACTCATGATTTAGACACACAAACACTTAATGTGGCCATAAACAACATTTAGATACACATGTGTCATGATGTGTGGCTATTATAAAGCCATATAGTCACACATGATCGTGCTTGAAATAAATGTGACTATATACTTTACCTTTTGACCCTGTTAAACTTTAGACACACATAATAATTTGCGTTACCATATGTACGATTTCGGCTACACTTAACACATGTGTGACAATTTCGATTCTATGATTTAGACACATAAACAATTACTTCATGTGACCATACGTAGACTTATGATTTCGACACACAAACACTTAATGTGACCATAAACAACATTTAGATACACATCTTTCATGATATGTGGCTATTATAAAACCATATAGTCACACATGATCATGCTAGAAATAAATTTGGCCCCGTTAAACTTTAGACACACATAATAAGTTGCGTGACCTTTTGTACGATTTTGGCTACACTTAACACATGTGTGAAAATTTCGATTCTATGATTTAGACACATAAACAATTACTTCATGTGACCATATGTAGACTCATGATTTAGACACACAAACACTTAATGTGGCCATAAATAACATTTAGATATACATGTTTCATGATGTGTGGCTATTATAAAGCCATATAGTCACATATGATCGTGCTATAAATAAATGTGACTATATACTTTACCTTTTGGCCCCGTTAAACTTTATACACACACAATAAGTCGCGTGACCATATGTATGATTTTGGCTACACTTAACACATGTGTGACAATTTCGATTCTAAGATTTAGACACATAAATAATTACTTCATGTGACCATATGTCGACTCATGATTTAGACACACAAACACTTAATGTGGCCATAAACAACATTCAGATACACATCTGTCATGATGTCTGGCTATTATAAAGCCATATAGTCACACATGAACGTGCTAGAAATAAATGTGACTATATGCTTTGCCTTTTGGCCCCGTTAAACTTTAGACACACATAATAAGTTGCGCGACCATATGTACGATTTTGGCTACACTTAACACATGTGTGACAATTTCGATTCTAAGATTTAGACACATAAACAATTACTTCATGTGACCATATGTAGACTCATGATTTAGACACACAAACACTTAATGTGGCCATAAACAACATTTAGATACACATGTGTCATGATGTGTGGCTATTATAAAGCCATATTGTCACACATGATCGTGCTAGAAATAAATGTGACTATATACTTTACCTTTTGACCCTGTTAAACTTTAGACACACATAATAATTTGCGTTACCATATGTACGATTTCGGCTACACTTAACACATGTGTGACAATTTCGATTCTATGATTTAGACACATAAACAATTACTTCATGTGACCATACGTAGACTCATTATTTCGACACACAAACACTTAATGTGACCATAAACAACATTTAGATACACGTCTTTCATGATATGTGGCTATTATAAAACCATATAGTCACACATGATCATGCTAGAAATAAATTTGGCCCCGTTAAACATTAGATACTTTAACTTTTTGGCCCCGTTAAACTTTAGACACACATAATAAGTTGCGTGACCTTTTGTACGATTTTGCCTACACTTAACACATGTGTGAAAATTTCGATTCTATGATTTAGACACATAAACAATTACTTCATGTGACCATATGTAGACTCGTGATTTAGACACAAAAACACTTAATGTGGCCATAAATAACATTTAGATATACATCTTTCATGATGTGTGGCTATTATAAAGCCATATAGTCACATATGATCGTGCTATAAATAAATGTGACTATATACTTTACCTTTTGGCCCCGTTAAACTTTATACACACACAATAAGTCGCGTGACCATATGTATGATTTTGGCTACACTTAACACATGTGTGACAATTTCGATTCTAAGATTTAGACACATAAATAATTACTTCATGTGACCATATGTCGACTCATGATTTAGACACACAAACACTTAATGTGGCCATAAACAACATTCAGATACACATCTGTCATGATGTGTGGCTATTATAAAGCCATATAGTCACACATGAACGTGCTAGAAATAAATGTGACTATATGCTTTGCCTTTTGGCCCCGTTAAACTTTAGACACACACAATAAGTCGCGTGACCATATGTATGATTTTGGCTACACTTAACACATGTGTGACAATTTCGATTCTAAGATTTAGACACATAAATAATCACTTCATGTGACCATATGTCTACTCATGATTTAGACACACAAACTCATAATATGGCCATAAACAACATTTAGATACACATCTGTCATGATGTGTGGCTATTATAAAGCCATATAGTCACACATGATCGTGCTAGAAATAAATATGACTATATACTTTACCTTTTGGCCCCGTTAAACTTTAGACACACATAATAAGTTGCGTGACCTTTTGTACGATTTTGCCTACACTTAACACATGTGTGAAAATTTCGATTCTATGATTTAGACACATAAACAATTACTTCATGTGACCATATGTAGACTCGTGATTTAGACACAAAAACACTTAATGTGGCCATAAATAACATTTAGATATACATCTTTCATGATGTGTGGCTATTATAAAGCCATATAGTCACATATGATCGTGCTATAAATAAATGTGACTATATACTTTACCTTTTGGCCCCGTTAAACTTTATACACACACAATAAGTCGCGTGACCATATGTATGATTTTGGCTACACTTAACACATGTGTGACAATTTCGATTCTAAGATTTAGACACATAAATAATTACTTCATGTGACCATATGTCGACTCATGATTTAGACACACAAACACTTAATGTGGCCATAAACAACATTCAGATACACATCTGTCATGATGTGTGGCTATTATAAAGCCATATAGTCACACATGAACGTGCTAGAAATAAATGTGACTATATGCTTTGCCTTTTGGCCCCGTTAAACTTTAGACACACACAATAAGTCGCGTGACCATATGTATGATTTTGGCTACACTTAACACATGTGTGACAATTTCGATTCTAAGATTTAGACACATAAATAATCACTTCATGTGACCATATGTCTACTCATGATTTAGACACACAAACTCATAATATGGCCATAAACAACATTTAGATACACATCTGTCATGATGTGTGGCTATTATAAAGCCATATAGTCACACATGATCGTGCTAGAAATAAATATGACTATATACTTTACCTTTAGGCCCCGTTAAACTTAAGGCACACATAATAAGTTGCGTGACCATATGTACGATTTTGGCTACACTTAACACATGTGTGACAATTTCGATTCTATGATTTAGACACATAAACAATTACTTCATGTGACCATATGTAGACTCATGATTTAGACACACAAACACTTAATGTGGCCATAAACAACATTTAGATACACATGTGTCATGATGTGTGGCTATTATAAAGCCATATAGTCACACATGATCGTGCTAGAAATAAATGTGACTATATACTTTCCCTTTTAACCCGTTAAACTTTAGACACACATAATAAGTTGCGTGACCATATGTACGATTTTGGCTACACTTAACACATGTGTGACAATTTCGATTCTATGATTTAGACATATAAACAATTACTTCATGTGACCATTGTAGACTCATGATTTAGACACACAAACACTTAATGTGGACATAAACAACATTTAGATACACATCTGTCATGATGTGTGGCTATTATAGAGCCATATAGTCACACATGATCGTGCTAGAAATAAATGTGACTATATACTTTACCTTTTGGCCCCGTTAAACTTTAGACACACATAATAAGTTGCGTGACCATATGTATGATTTTTGCTACACTTAACACATGTGTGACAATTTTGATTCTATGATTTAGACACATAAACAATTACTTCATGTGACCATATGTAGACTCATGATTTAGACACACAAACACTTAATGTGGCCATAAACAACATTTAGATACACATCTGCCATGATGTGTGGCTATTTTAAAGCTATATAGTCACAAATGATCGTGCTAGAAATAAATATGACTATATACTTTACCTTTTGGCTCCTTAAACTTAAGACACACATAATAAGTTGCGCGACCATATGTACAATTTTGGCTACACTTAACACATGTGTGACAATTTCGATTCTATAATTTAGACACATAAACAATTACTTCATGTGACCATATGTAGACTCATGATTTAGACACACAAACACTTAATGTGGCCATAAACAACATTTAGATACACATGTGTCATGATGTGTGGCTATTATAAAGCCATATAGTCACACATGATCGTGCTTGAAATAAATGTGACTATATACTTTACCTTTTGACCCTGTTAAACTTTAGACACACATAATAATTTGCGTTACCATATGTACGATTTCGGCTACACTTAACACATGTGTGACAATTTCGATTCTATGATTTAGACACATAAACAATTACTTCATGTGACCATACGTAGACTTATGATTTCGACACACAAACACTTAATGTGACCATAAACAACATTTAGATACACATCTTTCATGATATGTGGCTATTATAAAACCATATAGTCACACATGATCATGCTAGAAATAAATTTGGCCCCGTTAAACTTTAGATACTTTAACTTTTTGGCCCCGTTAAACTTTAAACACACATAATAAGTTGCGTGACCTTTTGTACGATTTTGGCTACACTTAACACATGTGTGAAAATTTCGATTCTATGATTTAGACACATAAACAATTACTTCATGTGACCATATGTAGACTCATGATTTAGACACACAAACACTTAATGTGGCCATAAATAACATTTAGATATACATCTTTCATGATGTGTGGCTATTATAAAGCCATATAGTCACATATGATCGTGCTATAAATAAATGTGACTATATACTTTACCTTTTGGCCCCGTTAAACTTTATACACACACAATAAGTCGCGTGACCATATGTATGATTTTGGCTACACTTAACACATGTGTGACAATTTTGATTCTAAGATTTAGACACATAAATAATTACTTCATGTGACCATATGTCGACTCATGATTTAGACACACAAACACTTAATGTGGCCATAAACAACATTCAGATACACATCTGTCATGATGTGTGGCTATTATAAAGCCATATAGTCACACATGAACGTGCTAGAAATAAATGTGACTATATGCTTTGCCTTTTGGCCCCGTTAAACTTTAGACACACACAATAAATCGCGTGACCATATGTATGATTTTGGCTACACTTAACACATGTGTGACAATTTCGATTCTAAGATTTAGACACATAAATAATTACTTCATGTGACCATATGTCTACTCATGATTTAGACACACAAACTCATAATATGGCCATAAACAACATTTAGATACACATCTGTCATGATGTGTGGCTATTATAAAGCCATATAGTCACACATGATCGTGCTAGAAATAAATGTGACTATATACTTTACCTTTAGGCCCCGTTAAACTTAAGGCACACATAATAAGTTGCGTGACCATATGTACGATTTTGGCTACACTTAACACATGTGTGACAATTTCGATTCTATGATTTAGACACATAAACAATTACTTCATGTGACCATATGTAGACTCATGATTTAGACACACAAACACTTAATGTGGCCATAAACAACATTCAGATACACATCTGTCATGATGTGTGGCTATTATAAAGCCATATAGTCACACATGAACGTGCTAGAAATAAATGTGACTATATGCTTTGCCTTTTGGCCCCGTTAAACTTTAGACACACACAATAAGTCGCGTGACCATATGTATGATTTTGGCTACACTTAACACATGTGTGACAATTTCGATTCTAAGATTTAGACACATAAATAATTACTTCATGTGACCATATGTCTACTCATGATTTAGACACACAAACTCATAATATGGCCATAAACAACATTTAGATACACATCTGTCATGATGTGTGGCTATTATAAAGCCATATAGTCACACATGATCGTGCTAGAAATAAATGTGACTATATACTTTACCTTTAGGCCCCGTTAAACTTAAGGCACAAATAATAAGTTGCGTGACCATATGTACGATTTTGGCTACACTTAACACATGTGTGACAATTTCGATTCTATGATTTAGACACATAAACAATTACTTCATGTGACCATATGTAGACTCATGATTTAGACACCCAAACACTTAATGTGGCCATAAACAACATTTAGATACACATGTGTCATGATGTGTGGCTATTATAAAGCCATATAGTCACACATGATCGTGCTAGAAATAAATGTGACTATATACTATACCTTTTGGCCCCGTTAAACTTTAGACATACATAATAAGGTGCGTGACCATATGTACGATTTTGGCTACACTTAACACATGTGTGACAATTTCGATTCTATGATTTAGACACATAAACAATTAGTTCAAGTGACCATATGTAGACTCATGATTTAGACACACAAACACTTAATGTGGCCATAAACAACATTTAGATACACATGTGTCATGATGTGTGGCTATTATAAAGCCATATAGTCACACATGATCGTGCTAGAAATAAATGTGACTATATACTTTCCCTTTTAACCCGTTAAACTTTAGACACACATAATAAGTTGCGTTACCATATGTACGATTTTGGCTACACTTAACACATGTGTGACAATTTCTATTCTATGATTTAGACATATAAACAATTACTTCATGTGACCATTGTAGACTCATGATTTAGACACACAAACACTTAATGTGGACATAAACAACATTTAGATACACATCTGTCATGATGTGTGGCTATTATAGAGCCATATAGTCACACATGATCGTGCTAGAAATAAATGTGACTATATACTTTACCTTTTGGCCCCGTTAAACTTTAGACACACATAATAAGTTGCGTGACCATATGTATGATTTTTGCTACACTTAACACATGTGTGACAATTTTGATTCTATGATTTAGACACATAAACAATTACTTCATGTGACCATATGTAGACTCATGATTTAGACACACAAACACTTAATGTGGCCATAAACAACATTTAGATACACATCTGCCATGATGTGTGGCTATTTTAAAGCTATATAGTCACAAATGATCGTGCTAGAAATAAATATGACTATATACTTTACCTTTTGGCCCCTTAAACTTAAGACACACATAATAAGTTGCGCGACCATATGTACGATTTTGGCTACACTTAACACATGTGTGACAATTTCGATTCTATAATTTAGACACATAAACAATTACTTCATGTGACCATATGTAGACTCATGATTTAGACACACAAACACTTAATGTGGCCATAAACAACATTTAGATACACATGTGTCATGATGTGTGGCTATTATAAAGCCATATAGTCACACATGATCGTGCTAGAAATAAATGTGACTATATACTTTACCTTTTGACCCTGTTAAACTTTAGACACACATAATAATTTGCGTTACCATATGTACGATTTCGGCTACACTTAACACATGTGTGACAATTTCGATTCTATGATTTAGACACATAAACAATTACTTCATGTGACCATACGTAGACTCATGATTTCGACACACAAACACTTAATGTGACCATAAACAACATTTAGATACACATCTTTCATGATATGTGGCTATTATAAAACCATATAGTCACACATGATCATGCTAGAAATAAATTTGGCCCCGTTAAACTTTAGATACTTTAACTTTTTGGCCCCGTTAAAATTTAGACACACATAATAAGTTGCGTGACCTTTTGTACGATTTTGGCTACACTTAACACATGTGTGAAAATTTCGATTCTATAATTAGACACATAAACAATTACTTCATGTGACCATATGTAGACTCATCATTTAGACACACAAACACTTAATGTGGCCATAAATAACATTTAGATATACATCTTAAATGATGTGTGGCTATTATAAAGCCATATAGTCACATATGATCGTGCTATAAATAAATGTGATTATATACTTTACCTTTTGGCCCCGTTAAACTTTATACACACACAATAAGTCGCGTGACCATATGTATGATTTTGGCTACACTTAACACATGTGTGACAATTTCGATTCTAAGATTTAGACACATAAATAATTACTTCATGTGACCATATGTCGACTCATGATTTAGACACACAAACACTTAATGTGGCCATAAACAACATTCAGATACACATCTGTCATGATGTCTGGCTATTATAAAGCCATATAGTCACACATGAACGTGCTAGAAATAAATGTGACTATATGCTTTGCCTTTTGGCCCCGTTAAACTTTAGACACACATAATAAGTTGCGCGACCATATGTACGATTTTGGCTACACTTAACACATGTGTGACAATTTCGATTCTAAGATTTAGACACATAAACAATTACTTCATGTGACCATATGTAGACTCATGATTTAGACACACAAACACTTAATGTGGCCATAAACAACATTTAGATACACATGTGTCATGATGTGTGGCTATTATAAAGCCATATAGTCACACATGATCGTGCTAGAAATAAATGTGACTATATACTTTACCTTTTGACCCTGTTAAACTTTAGACACACATAATAATTTGCGTTACCATATGTACGATTTCGGCTACACTTAACACATGTGTGACAATTTCGATTCTATGATTTAGACACATAAACAATTACTTCATGTGACCATACGTAGACTCATTATTTCGACACACAAACACTTAATGTGACCATAAACAACATTTAGATACACGTCTTTCATGATATGTGGCTATTATAAAACCATATAGTCACACATGATCATGCTAGAAATAAATTTGGCCCCGTTAAACATTAGATACTTTAACTTTTTGGCCCCGTTAAACTTTAGACACACATAATAAGTTGCGTGACCTTTTGTACGATTTTGCCTACACTTAACACATGTGTGAAAATTTCGATTCTATGATTTAGACACATAAACAATTACTTCATGTGACCATATGTAGACTCGTGATTTAGACACACAAACACTTAATGTGGCCATAAATAACATTTAGATATACATCTTTCATGATGTGTGGCTATTATAAAGCCATATAGTCACATATGATCGTGCTATAAATAAATGTGACTATATACTTTACCTTTTGGCCCCGTTAAACTTTATACACACACAATAAGTCGCGTGACCATATGTATGATTTTGGCTACACTTAACACATGTGTGACAATTTCGATTCTAAGATTTAGACACATAAATAATTACTTCATGTGACCATATGTCTACTCATGATTAAGACACACAAACTCATAATATGGCCATAAACAACATTTAGATACACATCTGTCATGATGTGTGGCTATTATAAAGCCATATAGTCACACATGATCGTGCTAGAAATAAATGTGACTATATACTTTACCTTTAGGCCCCGTTAAACTTAAGGCACACATAATAAGTTGCGTGACCATATGTACGATTTTGGCTACACTTAACACATGTGTGACAATTTCGATTCTATGATTTAGACACATAAACAATTACTTCATGTGACCATATGTAGACTCATGATTTAGACACACAAACACTTAATGTGGCCATAAACAACATTTAGATACACATGTGTCATGATGTGTGGCTATTATAAAGCCATATAGTCACACATGATCGTGCTAGAAATAAATGTGACTATATACTATACCCTTTGGCCCCGTTAAACTTTAGACATACATAATAAGGTGCGTGACCATATGTACGATTTTGGCTACACTTAACACATGTGTGACAATTTCGATTCTATGATTTAGACACATAAACAATTAGTTCAAGTGACCATATGTAGACTCATGATTTAGACACACAAACACTTAATGTGGCCATAAACAACATTTAGATACACATGTGTCATGATGTGTGGCTATTATAAAGCCATATAGTCACACATGATCGTGCTAGAAATAAATGTGACTATATACTTTCCCTTTTAACCCGTTAAACTTTAGACACACATAATAAGTTGCGTTACCATATGTACGATTTTGGCTACACTTAACACATGTGTGACAATTTCTATTCTATGATTTAGACATATAAACAATTACTTCATGTGACCATTGTAGACTCATGATTTAGACACACAAACACTTAATGTGGACATAAACAACATTTAGATACACATCTGTCATGATGTGTGGCTATTATAGAGCCATATAGTCACACATGATCGTGCTAGAAATAAATGTGACTATATACTTTACCTTTTGGCCCCGTTAAACTTTAGACACACATAATAAGTTGCGTGACCATATGTATGATTTTTGCTACACTTAACACATGTGTGACAATTTTGATTCTATGATTTAGACACATAAACAATTACTTCATGTGACCATATGTAGACTCATGATTTAGACACACAAACACTTAATGTGGCCATAAACAACATTTAGATACACATCTGCCATGATGTGTGGCTATTTTAAAGCTATATAGTCACAAAAGATCGTGCTAGAAATAAATATGACTATATACTTTACCTTTTGGCTCCTTAAACTTAAGACACACATAATAAGTTGCGCGACCATATGTACGATTTTGGCTACACTTAACACATGTGTGACAATTTCGATTCTATAATTTAGACACATAAACAATTACTTCATGTGACCATATGTAGACTCATGATTTAGACACACAAACACTTAATGTGGCCATAAACAACATTTAGATACACATGTGTCATGATGTGTGGCTATTATAAAGCCATATATTCACACATGATCGTGCTTGAAATAAATGTGACTATATACTTTACCTTTTGACCCTGTTAAACTTTAGACACACATAATAATTTGCGTTACCATATGTACGATTTCGGCTACACTTAACACATGTGTGACAATTTCGATTCTATGATTTAGACACATAAACAATTACTTCATGTGACCATACGTAGACTCATGATTTCGACACACAAACACTTAATGTGACCATAAACAACATTTAGATACACATCTTTCATGATATGTGGCTATTATAAAACCATATAGTCACACATGATCATGCTAGAAACAAATTTGGCCCCGTTAAACTTTAGATACTTTAACTTTTTGGCCCCGTTAAACTTTAGACACACATAATAAGTTGCGTGACCTTTTGTACGATTTTGGCTACACTTAACACATGTGTGAAAATTTCGATTCTATGATTTAGACACATAAACAATTACTTCATGTGACCATATGTAGACTCATGATTTAGACACACAAACACTTAATGTGGCCATAAATAACATTTAGATATACATCTTTTATGATGTGTGGCTATTATAAAGCCATATAGTCACATATGATCGTGCTATAAATAAATGTGACTATATACTTTACCTTTTGGCCCCGTTAAACTTTATACACACACAATAAGTCGCGTGACCATATGTATGATTTTGGCTACACTTAACACATGTGTGACAATTTTGATTCTAAGATTTAGACACATAAATAATTACTTCATGTGACCATATGTCGACTCATGATTTAGACACACAAACACTTAATGTGGCCATAAACAACATTCAGATACACATCTGTCATGATGTGTGGCTATTATAAAGCCATATAGTCACACATGAACGTGCTAGAAATAAATGTGACTATATGCTTTGCCTTTTGGCCCCGTTAAACTTTAGACACACACAATAAGTCGCGTGACCATATGTATGATTTTGGCTATACTTAACACATGTGTGACAATTTCGATTCTAAGATTTAGACACATAAATAATTACTTCATGTGACCATATGTCTACTCATGATTTAGACACACAAACTCATAATATGGCCATAAACAACATTTAGATACACATCTGTCATGATGTGTGGCTATTATAAAGCCATATAGTCACACATGATCGTGCTAGAAATAAATGTGACTATATACTTAACCTTTAGGCCCCGTTAAACTTAAGGCACACATAATAAGTTGCGTGACCATATGTACGATTTTGGCTACACTTAACACATGTGTGACAATTTCGATTCTATGATTTAGACACATAAACAATTACTTCATGTGACCATATGTAGACTCATGATTTAGACACACAAACACTTAATGTGGCCATAAACAACATTCAGATACACATCTGTCATGATGTGTGGCTATTATAAAGCCATATAGTCACACATGAACGTGCTAGAAATAAATGTGACTATATGCTTTGCCTTTTGGCCCCGTTAAACTTTAGACACACACAATAAGTCGCGTCACCATATGTATGATTTTGGCTACACTTAACACATGTGTGACAATTTCGATTCTAACATTTAGACACATAAATAATTACTTCATGTGACCATATGTCTACTCATGATTTAGACACACAAACTCATAATATGGCCATAAACAACATTTAGATACACATCTGTCATGATGTGTGGCTATTATAAAGCCATATAGTCACACATGATCGTGCTAGAAATAAATGTGACTATATACTTTACCTTTAGGCCCCGTTAAACTTAAGGCACACATAATAAGTTGCGTGACCATATGTACGATTTTGGCTACACTTAACACATGTGTGACAATTTCGATTCTATGATTTAGACACATAAACAATTACTTCATGTGACCATATGTAGACTCATGATTTAGACACACAAACACTTAATGTGGCCATAAACAACATTTAGATACACATGTGTCATGATGTGTGGCTATTATAAAGCCATATAGTCACACATGATCGTGCTTGAAATAAATGTGACTATATACTTTACCTTTTGACCCTGTTAAACTTTAGACACACATAATAATTTGCGTTACCATATGTACGATTTCGGCTACACTTAACACATGTGTGACAATTTCGATTCTATGATTTAGACACATAAACAATTACTTCATGTGACCATACGTAGACTCATGATTTCGACACACAAACACTTAATGTGACCATAAACAACATTTAGATACACATCTTTCATGATATGTGGCTATTATAAAATCATATAGTCACACATGATCATGCTAGAAATAAATTTGGCCCCGTTAAACTTTAGATACTTTAACTTTTTGGCCCCGTTAAAATTTAGACACACATAATAAGTTGCGTGACCTTTTGTACGATTTTGGCTACACTTAACACATGTGTGAAAATTTCGATTCTATAATTTAGACACATAAACAATTACTTCATGTGACCATATGTAGACTCATCATTTAGACACACAAACACTTAATGTGGCCATAAATAACATTTAGATATACATCTTAAATGATGTGTGGCTATTATAAAGCCATATAGTCACATATGATCGTGCTATAAATAAATGTGATTATATACTTTACCTTTTGGCCCCGTTAAACTTTATACACACACAATAAGTCGCGTGACCATATGTATGATTTTGGCTACACTTAACACATGTGTGACAATTTCGATTCTAAGATTTAGACACATAAATAATTACTTCATGTGACCATATGTCGACTCATGATTTAGACACACAAACACTTAATGTGGCCATAAACAACATTCAGATACACATCTGTCATGATGTGTGGCTATTATAAAGCCATATAGTCACACATGAACGTGCTACAAATAAATGTGACTATATGCTTTGCCTTTTGGCCCCGTTAAATTTAAGGCACACATAATAAGTTGCGTGACCATATGTACGATTTTGGTTACACTTAACACATGTGTGACAATTTCGATTCTATGATTTAGACACATAAACAATTACTTCATGTGACCATATGTCGACTCATGATTTAGACACACAAACACTTAATGTGGCCATAAACAACATTTAGAAACACATGTGTGATGATGTGTGGTTATTATAAAGCCATATAGTCACACATGATCGTGCTAAAAATAAATGTGACTATATACTATACTTTTTGGCCCCGTAGAACTTTAGACACACATAATAAGTTGCGTGACCATATGTACGATTTTGGCTACACTTAACACATGAGTGACAATTTCGAATCTATGATTTAGACACATAAACAATTACTTAATGTGGCCATATGTAGTCTCAATATTTAGACACACAAACACTTAATGTGACCATAAACAACAGTTAGATATACATCTCTCATGATGTGTAGCTATTATATATCCATATAGTAACACATGATCATGCTAGAAATAAATGTGACTATATACTTTACCTTTTGGCCCCGTTATACTTTAGACACACATAATAAGTTGCGTGACCATATGTACGATTTTGGCTACACTTAACACATATGTGACAATTTCGATTCTAATTTAGACACATAAACAATTAATTCATGTGACCATATGTAGACTCATGATTTAGACACTCAAACACTTAATATGGCCATAAAGAACATTTATATATACATCTGTCATGATGTGTAGCTATTATAAAGCCATATAGTCACACATGATTGTGCTAGAAATAAATGTGACTATATACTTTACCTTTTGGCCCCGTTAAACTTTAGACACGCATAATAAGTTGCGTGACCATATGTACGATTTTGGCTACACTTAACACATGTGTGACAATTTCGATTCTATGATTTAGACACATGAACAATTACTTAATGTGACCATATGTACACTCATTATTTAGACACACAAACACTTAATGTGGCCATAAATAACAATTAGATACACATCTGTCATGATGTGTGGCTATTATAAAGCCATATAGTCACATATGATCGTGCTATAAATAAATGTGACTATATACTTTACCTTTTGGCCCCGTTAAACTTTATACACACACAATAAGTCGCGTGACCATATGTATGATTTTGGCTACACTTAACACATGTGTGACAATTTCGATTCTAAGATTTAGACACATAAACAATTACTTCATGTGACCATATGTAGACTCATGATTTAGACACACAAACACTTAATGTGGCCATAAACAACATTCATATACACATCTGTCATGATGTGTGGCTATTATAAAGCCATATAGTCACACATGAACGTGCTAGAAATAAATGTGACTATATGCTTTAGCTTTTGGCCCCGTTAAACTTTAGACACACACAATAAGTCGCGTGACCATATGTATGATTTTGGCTACACTTAACACATGTGTGACAATTTCGATTCTAAGATTTAGACACATAAATAATTACTTCATGTGACCATATGTCGACTCATGATTTAGACACACAAACTCATAATATGGCCATAAACAACATTTAGATACACATCTGTCATGATGTGTGGCTATTATAAAGCCATATAGTCACACATGATCGTGCTAGAAGTAAATGTGACTATATACTTTACCTTTAGGCCCCGTTAAACTTAAGGCACACATAATAAGTTGCGTGACCATATGTACGATTTTGGCTACACTTAACACATGTGTGACAATTTCAATTCTATGATTTAGCCACATAAACAATTACTTCATGTGACCATATGTCGACTCACGATTTAGACACACAAACACTTAATGTGGCCATAAACAACATTTAGATACACATGTGTCATGATGTGTGGTTATTATAAAGCCATATAGTCACACATGATCGTGCTAAAAATAAATGTGACTATATACTATACTTTTTGGCCCCGTAGAACATTAGACACACATAATAAGTTGCGTGACCATATGTACGATTTTGGCTACACTTAACACACGAGTGACCATTTCGATTCTATGATTTAGACACATAAACAATTACTTAATGTGGCCATATGTAGTCTCAATATTTAGACAAACAAACACTTAATGTGACCATAAACAACAGTTAGATATACATCTCTCATGATGTGTAGCTATTATATATCCATATAGTAACACATGATCATGCTAAAAATAAATGTGGCTATATACTATACTTTTTGGCCCCGTAGAACTTTAGACACACATAATAAGTTGCGTGACCATATGTACGATTTTGGCTACATTTAACACATGAGTGACAATTTCGATTCTATGATTTAGACACATAAACAATTACTTAATGTGGCCATATGTAGTCTCAATATTTAGACACACAAACACTTAATGTGACCATAAACAACAGTTAGATATACATCTCTCATGATGTGTAGCTATTATATATCCATATAGTAACACATGATCATGCTAGAAATAAATGTGACTATATACTTTACCTTTTGGCCCCGTTATACTTTAGACACACATAATAAGTTGCGTGACCATATGTTACATTTTGGCTACACTTAACACATATGTGACAATTTCGATTCTATGATTTAGACACATAAACAATTAATTTATGTGACCATATGTAGACTCATGATTTAGACACTCAAACACTTAATATGGCCATAAAGAACATTTATATATACATCTGTCATGATGTGTAGCTATTATAAAGCCATATAGTCCCACATGATTGTGCTAGAAATAAATGTGACTATATACTTTACCTTTTGGCCCCGTTAAACTTTAGACACGCATAATAAGTTGCGTGACCATATGTACGATTTTGGCTACACTTAACACATGTGTGACAATTTCGATTCTATGATTTAGACACATAAACAATTACTTAATGTGACCATATGTACACTCATTATTTAGACACACAAACACTTAATGTGGCCATAAATAACATTTAGATACACATCTGTCATGATGTGTGGCTATTATAAAGCCATATAGTCACACATGATCATGCTAGAAATAAATGTGGCTATATACTTTAACTCTTTGGCCCCGTTAAACCCATCATGGATTGGAGTACTTTGAGGTTCTTAGCCCTTGTTAATATAATTTGTTTTTTTAACAAGTGGGTAATTATTTAACAAGGACTTAATACATCAAACTAACCAAACTTCGTATTTTGCTTGTAGAATGGAATCTACTAGCACCAACACCAACACCGCAAACATGTAGCTACGTCCATTCCTTGAGAAGGAGAAACTTCAAGGACCTAACTTTATGGATTGGTTTAGGACTTTGAGAATCGTCCTTCGCCATGAAATGAAGTTGAGGTCTTGGAGTCTCCTCTTCCGGACCCACCTGCTACCAATGCAATGAGGGCTGTCCGAGATGCGTATGAAAAGCGCGTCAAGGACACAAACGACGTGACCTGCCTCATGCTTACGACTATGAGTCCCGAGTTGCAATGGCAATTCGAGACTGTGAGTGCGTATGACATGATTACGCAGCTAAAGGACATGTTCCAGATGCAAGCGAGGCAAGAGTTGTATGAATACGTCAAAACCATTGTTGTTTGCCGGATGCAGAAGGGCGGCAACGTCAGTTCACATGTCCTTCATATGAAGGCATATGTGGATCAATTGGAGAAGTTGGGGTTCCCTATGGGGAAAGAGTTGGCGGTTGAAATCACCTTCCAATCTTTGCCATCATCTTATGGGCCTTTCATTGTGAACTTCCATATGCATAATATGGATAAAAGCATAATGGAGCTTCACGGCATGTTGAAGACCACTGAGTCTAACATGGACAAATCAAAGCCCTCAACCTCCACTATCGTCCTTATCATCAATGCGGGTGGCAAGAAGCGGAAGCAGCCCACTTCTGGCTCTAAGGGCAAGGGGAAGGGGAAGGCCAAGGCCAATGGGCCGAAGCCCAAACCCAACCCAACCCCTGAGACAAAGGGGAAACAAGTAGCTGCCACTGTCACCTCACCGGAAGAGGCAACCTGCTTCTTCTGCGGGAAAAAGGGTCATTACCGGCGTAGTTACCCCAAATACACGGAGGAGCTCAAGAAGTTGAGATCCAAAGGTGCCGCTGCCTCCGGTATGTACATGATTGTACTCCATAACACTTCTACTTCTAACGCCTGGGTTTTTGACAGCGGGTGTGGTACTCACCTTTTTAATAATGTGCAGGTACTAACAAGAAGTAGGGACCTGGTTAATGGAGAGCTGGATATCTTTATGGGAAACAAGGTTGTTGTCCCTGTTAAGAAGATTGGGAGTGTGGAGCTCGCCTTTCAATCTGGCTTATCTATTGTTTTATCGAATGTTTGTTATTCGCCCTGCGTGGCAAGAAACATTATTTCTTTATATGCATTGTACAACGATGGTTTTGACTTTGAATTTAAAAATGGTTTTATTTTATGTTATAAGAATGGTTCCTTTTATTTCAAAGCATCTCCATGTCATGGCATATATGAAACAAGCACAAGCTTGAGAAAAAATAGATCAATCATGAATGTTGATTTGGAATCCAAAAATGTTTTGGATAAATTGTCTCAATGGCATGGTCGGCTTGGCCACGTAAACATGAAACGCATCGCCAAGCTCCAAGCGGATGGGATCTTGGAGTCATTCGACCACGGGTCAA
The DNA here is from genome assembly GCA_947179395.2 of Pulicaria dysenterica. NCBI lineage: Eukaryota > Viridiplantae > Streptophyta > Magnoliopsida > Asterales > Asteraceae > Pulicaria > Pulicaria dysenterica. The sequence continues at coordinate 36,386,423 of OX359292.1, forward strand.
ATGAAGTATGCGAATCATGTTTATTGGGCAAGATGACCAAGGCACCCTTCACTGGTAAATGTGAGAGGGCGCAAGACTTGTTGGATATCGTTCACACTGATGTGTGTGGTCCATTAAAGCATGCCACTAGAGATCATTCCCGCTAGTTTGTTACCTTTATTGATGATCATAGTCGATACGGGTATGTCTACTTGTTAAGACAAAAGTCTGAAACCTTTGAGGTGTTCAAGACTTATCAAAATGACGTAGAAAATCAACTCGGAAAAAGGATTAAGATGCTTAGATCCAATAGGGTAGAGAGTATCTTAGTTATGAGTTCCGCGACCATCTTAGAAATTGTGGGATCGTCTCGCAATTAACACCTCCTAGGACGCCTCAACTAAATGGTGTCGCCGAGAGGAGGAACCGAACATTATTAGATATGGTTCGGTCTATGATGTGTCACACGGAAGTTCCCGTTACGTTTTGGGGTTACGCTATTGAAACGGCTTGTATAATCCTTAACCTCGTACCAACAAAGAAGGTTAAGAAAACACCGTATGAGATATGGCATGGAAAGGTTCCATCCATTTCATATTTAAAGGTCTGGGGTTGTCTTGCCTATGTTTGACGTGAGGTAGAGGACAAGTTAGAGCCCAGGGCTTAGAGGTGTTTCTTCATTCGTTATCCTGCTAGGTTTATGGGATATTTGTTTTACAAACCTTCTGAGAACAAGGTGTTTGTTGCTCGAAGGGAAGTCTTCCTTGAAAGGGAGCTGATATCTAAGAATGCTAGTGGGAGGAAGGTTGACCTTGAGGAAATTCGAGAGCCTACCAATGTAGAGCCTGATGTTGGAACTAGCTCACAACCGGCAACGGTTAAGTCTCAGCAAGATGATGCTGGATATAATGATGTAGATCCATTACCTCTAAGAAGATCTGGTAGAAGTCGGCACGGGCCAAAGAGATATGGTTTTAACATATCTGAGGGCACCGACATGGTAGTTGTTTCTGATGAACCTACCAGATACCAGGATGCTGTGGTGGGCCCTAAGTCTGCCAAGTGGAAAGAGGCAATGGAATCCGAGATAAAATCTATGTCCGATAACCAAGTTTGGGACTTCGTAGATCCTGTACCGGGGTGCAAACCCGTCGGGTGCAAATGGGTCTTTAAGAAGAAGACCGGCATAGATGGCGAAGTGGACACCTTCAAAGCCCGACTGGTGGCTAAGGGTTTCAGGCAAACTCATGGGACTATGAGGAGACCTTTTCCCCAGTGGCTATGTTGAAGTCTATCCGAATACTCATGGCCATTGCCGTATTTCATGATTATGAGATTTGGCAGATGGACTAGCAGAGGAAGTGTACATGACACAGCCTGAAGGGTTTGTGCATCCAGAGTATCCGGATAAAGTCTGCAAGCTTAAGAAGTTCATTTATGGACTTAATCAAGCATCTCGGAGCTCGAACCTGTGCTTCGATGAGAAGGTCAAAGAGTTTGGCTTCTCTAAGAGCAAGGATGAGCCATGCGTTTACATCAGGGCTAGTGGGAGCATAGTTGTATTCCTGGTCCTTTATGTGGATGATATTCTGCTAATTGGGAATAACGTCCCAACTTTGCAAGGTGTAAAATCCTGGCTGGGGAGTTGTTTCTCAATGAAGGATCTAGGTGATGCAGCATATATTCTGGGGATTAAAATCTATAAAGATAGATCCCGCAGGTTGATTGGCTTGAGCCAGACCACGTACATTGACAAGGTCCTAAAGAGGTTTAGGATGGAGGACTACAAGAAGGGGTTCACACCTATGTCACATGGTTTGGTATTGAGTAAGACTCAATGCCCGAGTTCCTCTTAGGAACGGGAAGTAAAGAGGCGAGTTCCTTATGCTTCGGCAATAGGCTCGATCATGTACGCCATGTTATGTACGAGGCATGATGTCTCTTGTGCATCGAGTATGACAAGTAGATATCAAGCCAACCCTGGTGAGGCACATTGGACAGCGGTGAAGAACATTCTCAAGTATCTTCGGAGGACTAAGGAGATGTTCTTAGTATATGGTGGGGAAGAGGAGCTGAGGGTAACTGGTTACTCCGATGCCAGCTTCCAAACCAACAGGGATGACTGCCGATCTCAATCGGGGTTCGTGTTCCTGCTAAACGGTGGTGCTATCTCCTGGAAGAGCTCCAAACAAGATACGGTGGCTGATTCTACGACTGAGTCTAAGTACATTGTGGCAAGTGAAGCTGCAAAGGAGGCTGTGTGGATGAGGAAGTTCATCCTTGATCTGGGAGTGGTTCGTAGCATATCCGACCCTGTTGAGATTTTTTGTGACAACGAGGGTGCAGTTGTATTAGCAAAGTAACCAAGGTCTCACCGACGCACGAGACACATTCCGCGGAAATATCATTATATCCGGGACGTGGTCGAGAGTGGAGACATTGTCATTAGCAGAGTACACACGGATAGCAACGTGGCGGATCCGTTTACCAAACCTTTATCGCAGGCGAAGCACGATGCCCACACCCGTGCTATTGGTATTAGATTTGCTAGCGATTTGGTTTGAATTTGTATTATGTATTGTTTGGTTATTGTATTTGATGTATTTACCTTTTTGGGAACATTAAGCAGTATTGTATTTATTGTATTCATTGTATTTATCGATTATTGAATAGAGATTTGATAATGCGCAAGTTGCGGGTATTACTTTAAATCTTTACTGTGTTCCAACTTAGCATGTTTTATACTTCCCTGAATGTTTAACATTCTAAATGTCCACAGTCAGTCATTCTTCGCGGGAAGGTAGTCTGAACGAAGACTGTGGGAAGTGATTGGTCATGTGTCCAATGGTGATTGAGACACGGGGACGCAATAATTTTTCTGTACTTGAAAAGGGTTTCAAGTGACTGGACGACCCACACCTGACTCCACTTTGTGGTACTAGTCATGAGTGGATTACGATGATAATATCATTTCATCCTTACACTGGAGAAGCATGTGTCTGCATCACTTTGGTCTACTTTGTTCTAATTGTTTTCAAACACAGTCCGTAACTGGCTGTCATAAAGGGAGCAGTTGGGCAATGTATGGTCAATGTGGTGGACAATGTAATCAAAGGAATATGTTCCTCTGTTTAGAGAGATATCCCTGGGCCCCTCGATGATTGGGCGCTGACACCAAAATGTATGGTCGTGCTCAAGTGTGCAATGATTTGGGTAATCGATTGCAACTTGTATATTTTTGGTCACCACCAATCTAGATCGAGAAACATAATAGTGAAGGACAGGGAATGACTTAGTACCATATCTCGTCTTCACATGGATATCGCGAACAAAGGGATGATTGATCAATTATCCATAGGACCATCTCAAACCTGTAAGGTTGTGATTTGGTACTTGTCAGGGATGACATACCCCGTACTGACTTGGGGGCAGAGATGTCTTGCTAGAGGCCGCTCTCTGTCTGTGATACGTATGGATACGGTGCGTCATGTGCAAATGGGAGTCTGTTGGAGTATGCCCACTGACACACGTATGCAGTATCACTACCGATAATGTGCGGGCCTATTGGGTCATACACCTAACTTCTACCCAAATAGCCCTAAGTGGAAACAGGTGGTCAAAATTGTCAAATTCCAGTTGACCGAGGCTTTACGACCGTGAAGGATGCTCCACGGTTCGTGAAGTAAGGTTTCCCCATGAGTTCTTATATGGGTCATAAAGCTCGTGGACCAGAGTGGCTTCACGGTCCTTCACGGGCCGTGAAGGGATCGTGAAGTACAAAATGCGCCACGGATACCTCCACGACATCCATAAACACGGCACGGGCAGTGACACTTTTAACCTTCACGGGCCGTGAGAGCCCGCGAGGGGTCGTGTAGCTCAGAAAACTAAGTGGCACTTGATTTCTATTGGCTTTTGCATGAAGGTCCTATAGGAATTAAGGAAATGGCCGGCTGAGGGATATGAAATCTCGTTTTTGAGCTCTATATAAGCTAACATGTTGATATGCCTTGAAGAATTTTGCCACTTCACTTGCATACACACTTAAAGCTTCAAAGAGAGTTCTTGTGAGGATTTTTTGTGTGTTTCTAGAAGTTAAAGGGCTGGAATCAAGATGTCAACTAAGGGTGTGTAAGATTTGATCATTCTTGCTAGCACAAGGTAGAAGTTTTCGGTGTATCACTTCGGTGGAAGAGCTTGAAGGCCGTTTCTCCAAGTTTTTGGGTTCATCCCTTTCATTCACAAAGCAACGAGCTTAGGAGAAAGGTATAGCACCACTTACCTTGTTGTTGGTTTTGTTTTTGGTTGCATGCATGTACTTTTAATGTTTGTACTATTTATGGAGTTCATGATATGTTTTGGTTTTAAAATCCGTTTCTGTTGCTTTTGTTGCATGTTTTGTCTTTGCCTTGAACTCCTACACTTAAATAGTTGTATAGTGAATTTAAGTGATTTAAATTAGTGTGTTTTAAGTTACTAGCACGTGTTATGCGTTAATTAGAGTGATTATGTGAAAAGTGTTAAACGCATTTAAAAGTGATAAAGTGTTAAACGGTTTCGTGTTATGATTCCGTAGATATCTCTGTTAGTTAAAACGGGATGACGTGTGTCAAGTTGTAAGTTGGAAAGAGAAACAAAATACCCCATGTTTTAAAATAAGCAACCAAAGTCGGTTGTTTGGGATCTTATCCCTTGACTTTTCTAGAAACAAACATACACATACTCAAATACGTACAAACACACATATCTCTCAAGCTTTGGTGATTTTGAAAGAGAAATTGAAGGGAAGTGATTCTTGTGAGCTCTACAACTAATTTCTGAGATTAATCTACTGCTACTTCATCTTCTTGTAAGTGATTTTCTAGTAAGAACCCTAGTTTTGTGTTCTTGAAGATGAGACACCAAATTTGTGGTGTAAATCATGTTCTTATGTTAGGTTTTGATGTTTATTGTGTTTATAAGTGTTCATAGATGTCAAGTAAAGTGTATAAGTGATTAAAACTCAGTTTTGGATCCATTTAAGTGTTAGAAACGGGATTTACAGCTGTTGTGCGAAACAGAGTCGGAAGCGTTGTGTAACGAAGGGTCATGCGATCGCATGGGGGGTACTCGCGATCATACGGGGTCTGAGTAGTCCTTGCGATCGCATGCTAGATCTTTGCGATGGTAAGCCTTGAGAAGTCCTTGTGGTAGGTCCATGCGATCGTATGGGTCTGTTTTATGGTGTTTACCGTCTACGGGCGAAGGAAACGAGGTTTGCGATCGTAGGTACGTAACTTGTGATCGTAGGTACCTAGAATCATGCTTGCGACCAAAAGGGGCTTCCCTTGCAATCGGAAGCATTGGTTTGAGGTAAATGACCTCTTGCAATCGCATGGGATACTCTTGCGATCGCATGGGCTGTTATGAGTGGTCTTTTGCGATCGCATGGATAGTGCATGCGATCGCAAGCATGGGTCCTGTACTAACAGCTTGTGTATCTTGTGTTTAAACCTGTGTGTGCTATGTGTAAGTGATAACCAAGCGTGTATGCGATGTGTTAGGTATACCTGAGGAACCGGAAGAAACGTGTGGCGTATCTGCCTAGTGAGGACTCCAGGTGAGTACTGGTTTTCCCATGAGACTCAGTAAGTAGGGTTAACTGTTGTGTATTGACACATGCTATTGTGGTATTGACGTATGCACGTGCATGGTATGTGGTGGAGCAACGTATGGTGTTATAGCATGTGTAATGTGATTATGGTAGTGTCGATAAATAAGTGAAGTGATACGAGATAGACCCATGTAGCATTATGACTTATGCGACGACTGTATGCTATGCTCAAAGTGAAATTTTGTATTCTGCTCATCAAGAATGAGCAGAAGCTATTTGTGATATTGTAAATGCTAGCAATTGGATCCTGATTGGATCAGCCATATTAGATTATTGTATTGTGCATGTAATTGGATCCTGATTGGATCAGCCATGTTAGATTATTGTATTGCGCATGTAATTGGATCCTGATTGGATCAGCCATGTTAGACTACTGTATGGCGTATGTAATTGGATCCTGATTGGGTCAACTATGTTAGAGTGTTAAATTGTGAATGCAATTGGATCCTTATTGGATCGGCTATGTGTTATTATGTTATGTCCGGACAATTGGGGGACTGTACCACTGTTCCTGGGATTGGTTAAGGTCAGCCATGTAGGATGGTCCCTTGGGGCCCAATAGGGTCTGGAAGTGGGGGATTAACAGCATCCAAATGTATATACTTGGTGACGGGTCTGTAGCCCACCATTCCTAGACGAAGATGGGGTTCCCGGCATAAGCTGGAACTGGTTATGTAAGGGGGTTCTCGGCGAAAGCCGGAAACTGGTTGTGAAATGGGGTTCTCGGTGCAAACCGGAACTGGTAAACGTGATGGTGGGATGCTCTTCGCTCCCCCACCGATGCGGATGGTTGTGACTGATTCCCCAGCTTGGATCGTTGAGCCAGGCTAGCTACCTCGCAAGAAATGATCCCGATGACATGTCGGCACACTGCTATGTGATAGCTTAGCTCTGTGTGTCTTATTGTGATGTGATAGCATGCTTATGGGTGCTTATGTGTAAATTGGTGCTCACTAGCTAGTTGTAGCTAACGGTGCAAGATTTCCCTTTTTCGCAGGTTTGTGACTGATGGCCTAGCGAGCTAGGGTTACTCGTGGGTAATTGTAGTATGTATATTTCGAGGAACACTAATTGTTATTTTTATGTATGTGATCCGATGGTCGGTCGTTAGTTGTGGTAACACCTGTTATTTGAAATGTTAAATAGTCAGATAACAATCTGATATTTTTGTAAATGGTGATTATATCCGCTGCAAGCTTTTGATAAATCAGTTTAAAAAGTTTAAATTGGCACTAATTTTAAGCTCGTGAAACACGGTGTTACAATTAGGTATCAGAGCCTAAGTTTGAGGGAATTAGATACTCGAAAGAGTATTCGATCTAAAACTCGGGCCCGACCATCGTTAAGTGTTCCTATTGGGGTAATTGGGGCTAAGTGTGAGTGTTATGTGATTGTGATATGTTGTATACTAACGCCCCATGTCAATAGATGTCGGATAAGTTATGTGCAAAGTGTGGTTTTCGTGTGTATAGTGAGTAAGTGTGAATGTCTCAGCAGCGAGTTGATAGTGAAAGTACTCGTAAGCAAGTAGAGGACGAGGCATCTCATACTCATTTTGAAACTGATACGGAGTCTTCTCTATGTGATACTCAAGGCTCGGGGCCGATTCCAGAGTTGCAGGCGTATGTTCTGCACCTTGAAGAAGAATTCCGAGTGACGAGGGAGATATTGTTAGAATTGATAGGTATATTGATGAGTAATCGTTAGATTCAAGTATAGAGAATAAGCCAATAACACCTTTAAGTGTGTGTAATATATTTATTAAAATGGCAAAGGTTACATAGAAGTCAAACATTACAAGTATATCTAAGGTATATATTGATCATTTAAGCACAAACATAGACTAGATTACAAACACATATTTGACTATAACAATCTCCCCCTTGATTGAATCTAGTCTAAGTTTCTTTCTCCGAGTATTCTTTGCCATCTTCTTAGATTAGCTCTTTCATGCAGCTTTGCTTCGATTAACTCCATAACTTCAGTTAAGCTACTCTAAAAGACTGGTCCAAATCATCTATCTGTTTCATACATTGTTCTCTGATTTTTATCAACCAAACCCTGAGAGATCCATCTGAATATGCATTGAGCTCCTTTGTTCTTAAGAAGAACTTCTCTTTCTTGCTGTTAAATAATATGATACCATCATCTGTTTCTGGTCCACCATCAACATCTTTCCAAATTTTTTGAAAGAGTTCCAGCTGATCTAAATTTGGATGTTAAGTGTTTGGCTTGAGAATGTTAATCTTTTCTTTATCAGCTTCTGCACCCAACTGTAGATATGTGATTTCTGCAACTCTGACTCTTTTTTCATGAACTGTCTTAGAATCTGATGACCTTCTTGATTTGCAGGAAAGTTATCTTTTCTTGCTTCTACCATATCAGCCATGTCTTCCACATCATCAAGCGTTAAGTGCTTCAAGTCAACTTGACTAAATTGATATTTCTTCTGACAGTTCTAAGCACTGTGAAATAAACCTAAATGACATTTAGTACCCTACCAAACGAACAATGTACTCTTGACACTTGAAACTTTGAGTGAACTTCTTTTCTTGATTTTCCATGCCAACTCATGACTAATCTGCGTCCTGCTTCTGAAACATTATCTATACCAATCAGTTCTATAGGTAGCATTCGCTCCAATTCAGTGGTGTATATCTCAGGAATTTTCTCTTCAAGAAATGCAACTGCAATATCTTGATATCTCCAGTTGCTTTCTTCTTTATTAAGTGCTTCAGTTGTTAAGACTACTTTCTTTCTCACATCTCTTAATGTTGTAGTAGAAACAGGATCAGGATTATAATTCTCAGGAATTCTCCATTCAGCACCTCTTTTTAACTTTTTGATTCTTTTCCGTCTAGCTTGATCTCTGATCACATCCCTTGCAGTTTTTCTAAACTTTCAAGGAGATGGAGGAAACAATTCTGATACTTCTCCGTTTATTCTTAACACTGTCTCAATGTTCAATCTTTCAGGAACAATTGGAGTATCTTGAGTAGGAATCTGCTGAACCTCAGGCTTTTCAACCCTCGGTGTTGACATTTCTTTGCTTTCCTTAATCTTTATGATTTGTTGCTGAAGAGTTAATTCCTTTTCAGATTCTTGTATAGTTTCTCCAGCTTCTGCTACAAATGACCCATAAACATCAAAGTCTGAACCAGTACCGGTAAGAAAATCAAATGTATCATCAACCTGTTGATCCGTATCCTCTTCTACTTCATCAATCAGATGCATTTTACCCTTTCCTTTTCCTTTTCCCTTGCCTCTGCCTCTGTCTTTCTTTTCAGACTGAGTTTGAGAAGTTGAAGCAGGCAGTCTTGACAAATCACATACCACTGGTACAACAGATCTTAATCTTTTCTCCCCCTCATGACGGTCGGGATCTTGATCTTGATCTTCATGTTTCCTTTTAGAACCCTGAGCTGGAGTCTGACAAGCATCCATAGAAATACGTAAAGCAGCTTGTAAGTCAGCATCCTCAGCATCTTCCTCCGTATCCTTATTTGGATCCATGGCATCTAACCGATTGTTAAATGATACACCGAAATCCTTGATACTATCAAACATTTCTTTCTTGAAACTTTCAAAATCCGACTTTGTGTACTCATTCCTTTGAAGTTCCACCAAGGTAGCATCCTTCTCCGAAGCAGCAGTTTTTTGCAACGGGTTAGCCAACAACTTAAGAAATAACTGAGTTTTAAGCTCCTCAGCTGACAATTCAGGCCCTTGATGTGCAAGTAATCTATCCAACTTACTACTTATGCTAGCATTCTCTTGCTGTATTTGATCAAACCGTACATTCACATCATCAAACCTAGAGTTCACAGCATCAAATTTAGAGTTCACATCAGTAACTTTATCAATATTAGATTGGACTTGTGCTATAGCAACTTGAAGGTCAGCCTTGGAAAAAAATTCCGTAGAAACCTGAGTAACAATTGGAGGTGTAACAAATCTGGGATCACTTAGATTACCCGTTGAGAATTCAACAACTGGAGGAATAAATCCTTCAGAAGTAGAGCCACCCACGTTCACAGTTGGACCGGTGTTGACTTTGGTGGGATTTCCATCTAATCCTTGAAGAACACTATCATTAGTGTCTTCTATAGATGTTCCGGTAGTGTCTTTTACGAGATCACTAGGTGCTACGAATGTGTCACTGATGTTTGAAATGAAAGGGTCTGCAATGTGCATATCCAATTGAACGTCAGAAACCTTGGGAGGAGTGATTCCTTTTTCAATACCTACTGCCTCCGAATGAGATTTTCGTAGTTCATGTGCTAAGTCCCCGTGTTCAAATGAAACAATTTCCTATTGAGAGGAAACTGAGTGGCTAGGTGGGGTGAGTGCATGCTCTGCTGGGATGACATAGTCTTTTTCAATACCAGGACTGACTGTCTCAGACCCGATAGTAGGTGTGGCTTCCCGGCTGTTTATGGCTAGTAAACTCTCATCACTCACATTTTCTTTTCTCGCACTCTCACCCTTTGTTTCTTTTAACCTCTCCACTTCATCTTCGCCACCAGAATTAAGATTGTCTATGTCAAACATATAATCATGTTCATATACTGGTGAGTTCCTAGGAACATGCTTTGAGGTTTCCACCATTTGTTGAATCACATTTGAAACAGGTGGAGTTACTATCATGGTATCAATGTTCATTTCTATGCCTGGATCAGGTGTGCCCTGAGATTGTGATTGTGACCTTTCAATAAACTTTCCTATTGGCATTTCATCATCCTTATCTCCCTCTACTAAATTCTCACCACAGACATTCACTTCATCACCCCTCTCTGAATTTTCCCTCGACTCTCCCCCGTCAGTTTCACCCAAAGAAGACTGACTCCTAGAATCTGACCTCTCAGGATCTACAGCTCTTTGGGTAGAGTCAGCAGGTTCTTGCTGATTCGGAAGAGCAATGTTATTCTCACTCACATATGCCATGACAATTGGATCATATATATCCATTAACATCACAAGTTCAACAGACATTACAAAAGCCAGAACATTCTCCATTGGTTCAAGTTTGAACAGCTTTTTCATAGTATAGATTATAGGCTTTGGATCCTCATTTCTTTGTGAAACCTCAGATGGATGTCTATTCATTATATGTTATACAATCATCGACAGAAACCTTGGATAAGGTAGAAACTTCTTTGCTTGAGACGAAATTTGCTTTTGATGTATAACTTTTTGCAAATCTTGAAAAATTATAGAGGCATAATCCAAATGCAAATGTTTCACCATTCCAATTAAAATCTTAATAGCACTGTAGCTTCCCCCATCAACACCCTTGGAGATATTGGTAAGACATCTGTTGATAATTGAGTACAAAGTTTGCCAAATAGGGACCATGTTTTCCCTCTTAAACTGACCCATCTTTGTGAATTGACCATGATATCCCAAGTCTTTAATATGATTAAAAGTACTCTGATTACTGGGAATGGGATCAAACTTAGTCTTGTGTACATAAGTTCTTGATTCAGAGGGAAGCCTCAGTATACTCCTCAGCTAATCAGAACAAAAAGAGAAATGAAAGTTCTCAATAGTTCCATAAATTAACTATTCTCCATCATCACCAGTTGTATTATGCATGGAATTCCACAACTGTTGGACATATACCTCAGGGATATGAGGTTCCTCAACCTCAGCAATAGGGTTGTATAAAAAGATATGTTTTAACGGATGGGATTCAATGAGTTCACCAATTATAGAAAAGGTAGTGACGGTTTCAAGGGAATCAAAAAAGTGATTGTTCATAACTGAAGGTAGGTAATTAGCAGGAGCGAACAAAATATGGGAAGGTGCAAAAGGACGGTTTCCAGGGTTAGCCATGTGCAAATACATCAAGAATACCCAAGGTTAATGATCAAACATTCAATGTATGAAGTGAAATACTAAATGGTCCTCCTTTTTGAAAAATTTGATTTGTGAAAATTTTCAAAAATTTCCTAAGTGTTTATTCGGAATTCAGAAATCCGAACAAAAATTTAACACTTGAAATCCGAACAAAAACTGACACTTGAAATCCGAATAGAGGTTGGATCCGAACAAAGTGAGGATCCGAATAACATAAATTCTGAACAGAATTTGTAATCCGAACCAGGTGGGATCCGAACAACATGAGTTCCAAACAAATTTGTAATCAGAACAAAGTGAGGATCCGAACAACAAGAATTCCGAACAAATTTGTAATCCGAACAACATGAATTCCGAACAAAATTTGTGATCCGAACAAAGTTCAACATTATTCGGAACTCAGAGGATATTCAACTTTATTCAGAACATATAGGATCCGAACGATTCAACTTTATTCGGAAATCAGAGGATCCGAACGATTCAACCTTATTCGGAACTTACAGGATCCAAATGATTCAACTTTATTCGGAACTCAGAGGATCCGAACAATTCAACATCTTCTTCATTTTAAACCCAAATTTCAAAGTGAAAAATATGCATTTTAATCAAGAACAAGTGTACCTAGTACAAAATAAAGCATATTTGATTCATAACATATGCACAAATAACCTCAAAAAGCATGTACTTTTCATATATAAACTTCCAAACAGTGAAGAACATTAAAATGTAAAAAAAGAGAATCAAGTAATCAATCAATCAAATTAATCATGAAATTAACCACAACATTAGATTACTAACAGCTTATCAATGCATTTCGACATGAATATCAACTTTAATCGTAACAATCAAGTATGAATCAGTTAAGCAACAAAGAAATCAACGATGAGGGTTTTCAAACCCGTAGATCTACAATCCTTGAATCTACACAAATATATAACGAGAAGTGATTGTACCGTTGAAATCGCAATGAAAAGTACTTGTAGATCTGAGAATCTTGAAATGTTTGAAAACTTTGGAAGATCAGAGAAAAAGTCTTTTTGTTTGAATATAAATTCGCAAATCCGAAGAAAAAGTCAAATTTCCGAACAGACTTGAATTTAAACACTGAAAGTTATTCGGAAGTCAGGAGTTCCGAACAAAAAGTTATTCGGAACTAGTGAGTTCCGAACAATATTTATTCGGAAATGAAACTTTTAACCCCAATTACAACTTCTTCAGCGTTGATTGAGTTCCGAACAAAAGGTTATTCGGAACTAGTGATTTCCGAACAAAGTTTATTCGGAACTAGTGAATTCCAAACAGAGTTTATTCGGAACAGGTGAATTCTGAACAAAATGTATCTGGAATTGATGCTTTTACCTCAATTCAATCTTTTGAATTTTTTTTTTTTTTGGATAAAAGCATACAAAAGTATAGAAATACTCCCCGTACAAGGATGAATTCTCAGTAATTCAACACTTGTATATACAGATACACTCCCCCTCGACTCAAGAACCTCTCCTGTACATATGAACACATACCGTGAGATACCTGTTGAAACCAGTGTAAATCCGATAAAAGCATGTTAAACACTAAGATTCAACATTCCTAACTTTGAATAGAATGTATTAAATCGATTTTCATCAAGCGGTTTGGTAAAAATGTCAGCAAGCTGATTTTCAGTGTGAACATATTTTAACTCAATTAGTCCTTTTTCTACATAATCCTTAAGAAAATGATACCGAATGTCTATGTGTTTAGTCTTTGAATGATGTACAGGATTGCATGAGATTGCTATGGCACTTTGTGAATCACACATCAATGGAATATGAGAATAGTCCAACCTGAAGTCAGAAAGTTGAGTGCGAATCCACAAACTCTGAGAACAGCAACTCGCAGCCGGAATATACTCAGCTTTAGCAGTGGAAGTAGAGACACAATTATGCTTTTTAGACGCCCAGCATACAAGTCTGTCTCCCAGAAAATGTGCACTGCCGGATGTGCTCTTTCTATCAATCATACAACCAGCATAGTCGGCAACAGAAAAAACTATTAAATTGAAATTTGAATCTTTGGGATACCTCAGACCAAGATCTGAAGTACCCATAAGATAACAAAAAATTCGTTTAACAGCTAACAAGTGAGATTCTTTAGGATTGGCTTGAAGCCTCGCACAAAGACATGTTGAAAACATAATATCTGGTCTACTAGCCGTCAAATATAATAAAGAGCCGATCATACCATGAAAGGTTTTAAATTCAACTGATTTGCCATCAGGATCAGCAAAAAGTTTTGTTTTGACAGCTATGGGAGTTGGCATTGAAGAACACTCAGACATATCAAATCATTTTAACAAATCTCTGATATATTTTGACTGGTTTATAAAAATCCCATGACTGAATTGTGAAATTTGCAATCCAAGGAAATAGTTAACTTCCCCCATCATGCTCATTTTGAAACGTTCTTTCATAGTATTGGCAAAGTCATCACCATATTTAGGACTAGTTGAACCAAATATAATATCGTCAACATATATTTGTACTTAAATGTAGTCCGTGCCCAATTGCTTCTTGAACAGAGTAGTGTATGTTTTGCCTTTAACATATCCCTTGCTCAACAGATAATCCGACAATTTTTCATATACCAAGCTCTCAGGGCTTGTTTCAAACCGTATAACGCCTTGTCAAGAATATAGACATCGTGAGGCCTCTTGGGATCCACAAAAGCTTCAGGTTGAACAACATACACATCTTCTTTGAGTTTACCATTAAGAAGGCTGTCTTTACGTCCATCTGGAAAACCTTAAAGTTTTTAAAGGCAACAAAGGCAAGAAAGAGTCTAATAGCCTCTATTCGCGCTACACGGGCAAATGTCTCATTATAATCAATACCTTCATGTTGATTATATCCCTTAGCTACAAGCCTTGCTTTGTTGCGAACTACTACTCCATCAGAATCTTTCTTATTTTTGAATATCCATTTAGTTCCAACAACTGATTTTCCTTCTGGTTTGGGAACTAAACGCCACACTTTCAATCTTTCAAGTAGATTTAATTCGTCTTGCATTGCTATAACCCAGTCTGGATCAGCTAATGCTTCAGAGACCCTCGTAGGCTCAATCATACTCAGGAAACTGGAATTAAGACATTCATTCGCAGTTGCAGATCTTGTTCGAACACCAGCGTCCAAACTACCAATAACTTGAGTCTCGGGGTGGTTTCGTAGCCACACAGGTTCAGGAGAACGCACCTGAAGGAACTCATCTATCCTTTGAACTTCGGATTGTATATTTTCTGCAAAAGGATTAAGCATGTCATACTGTGGAGATTCCTGAACAACAGATGGATTTGTCCTTTCTTCAATGAATGGACTGTGTGTCACTTCATATTAAAAAATCTCAGGATCAGTTTCTTGAACAGTTGAATCACTTAACAGTGTCGTGATTGTCACAGATTCTTGTGGAGCCGGTTCAGTCCTGCGTTCAGTAACAGAAGAATTATCATTAGATTTAAAGAATTCAAACATAAAATCTAAATTGATATCTTCATGTGCAACATTTGAATTACTCAATTGTTGTTTTTGAGAAGCAGATGATTTTGAAAGTGAAGGTTAGATGTCAAAGAATATAAATTGACTAAATCATCAAACGTGACATTTATGCTTTCGACAATCATGTTTGTTCTTTGATTTAGTATATGAAATGCCTTTTTATCTGATGAATAGCTGAGAAAAATTCCTTCATCTGCCTTCAGATCAACCTTTGAAAGTTTATCCGATTCATTTAAGACAAAGCACCTATTACCAAATACATGAAAGTATTTGATATTAGGTACTACTCCATTACCTAATTCGTAAGGAGTCTTATTAAAGCATCTATGAATTAAATATCTGTTCTGTGTGTAACAAGCTGTATTGACAACCTCAGCCCAGTAAGATGGTGGAAGTTTGGAGTATTGCAGCATCGTCCTCGCAGCTTCAACCAAAGTTCTATTCTTGCGTTCGACAACTCCATTTTGTTCTGGAGTGTATGCCGTAGAAAACTGATGAACAATCCCTTCAGAATCTAAATAGGAATCCAGCGTCCTATTTTTAAACTTTGTGCCATTGTCTGTACGAATTGCCTTTATAGGTTGGCCTTGCTGAGTTTTGTGCTTTGTTAGAAACAATATGATCTGAGATGGAACTTCATTCTTGTGTCCAACAAACCTAACCCATGTATATCTTGAATAATCATCCACCATCACCAGAATATACTTCTTTGCGTTTCTGGACTGTACCTTCATTGCACCACAAAGATCCATGTGAATTAGTTGTAATAGAGTTGTGGTTGTTCAAATTTGACTAACTTTATGTGGTACTCTCTTCAATTTACCCAACTCGCAGTCTTTACACAGATGATCTTTTTCATACTTCAATTTTGGTAATCCTTTGACCAAGTTACCATTTACCAACATGTTGATGTTCTTGAAGTTGAGATGAGATAGCTTTCTGTGCCATGACCAATTCAGATCAGAAGCAACTTTGGAATGTAGACAAATAGGAGAACCTGATCCTTTTCTAGACAAGTCTATTGTATACAAATTAGACTTTCTGTTTCCACCAAGTATCTCATTCCCCTCTTCTGTTCTCAAAGAACATGTTTTCCTCTTAAACAACACTTCCATTCCTTTATCACAGAACTGACCAATGCTGAACAAATTATGCCCTAATCCTTCCACATAAATATCTTTTCTATCCTGACATTTCCAGTCTCCAAAACACCATATCCTAAGATAGGTGCTACCTGGTCATTCCCAAATTTGACATTGCCGGAATACTTTCCAACAAAGTCTTTAAGAAGACCTTTATCATCCGTCATATGTTTGGAGCATCCTGAATCCATGTACCAAAGATGGTTCTTCTGCACATGGAAAAGAATGGTGATGTCCTTACCCATCGTGAAATGGGATTAGGCAAGTTAGCAGCACAAACATTGGAAATAACAGATTCAGTTAAGACAAATTCAGATTTCTTAACTGGTTTAATGGTCCATTTCTAATGTATCAATGATGGTGATGGAGCTGGTGTTTTAAACTTTGAATTATTATTAAAGAAAGACGATTTTGTGTGAATGACATTATGATTTGTTTTGAATGCTTGATTCGGGAAGCCTTTGCTCGTGGATGTCACATTTCTAGTGGAATTCTTAACTATTTGAGCTTTGTTGCTTATGAACGAAGAAGTTTGTGAAAATTTGGAGTTATCAACATGATGTGATTGCTTTTTCAGAACATGTGAATGTAATTTTGAACATGATTGTGAAACACACAGTTTGGACTTGTTTTTAACAAGTGTTCGTTGTTATGCAAGTTTCTCCATTTCCAGCTTTTGTTGTTTCATTCTTTGCTTAGAAGCAGCAACAATTTGCATCTCCTGGAGATGTTCTTCTCATTGACCAGGCAGCATCGGTAACTTACGATGAGCATATTTTCGAAGAAAATATCTCAATTCACTCTTTTTCGTCCATTGATGAATGATATATCCTTTACGATTAACAAACCAAGTGAATACCAAATTTTCATCAGGATTTTTCCAGTTAGGTACTGAGTTATATCTTCTTTTGATTCGCTCTTCATGGTAAGAACAAAAATTGACACAATGTCCCTCAACACACCCGTTACTTGTACAAAAAGTTTCAACTCTAGATGATGCTTGTTTCGGAAAATCAGTCTTAGGTTTCCAAGCAAAAATAGAATTACAGTTTGAATTACAAAACTTTTTATGAATATGACAAAAAAATGGAATGAATGTCTGTTTTCTCGAACTGAACATGTTCTTTGAACTCTTCAACACTTCTTTGGTCTTATGCAGCTCCTGTTTCTTCTCTCCAGTCTTTGCTTCACTCTTCACATGCTTCTTTCTTCCTTTTTGCGCATGGTCTCCTGAAGAAACTTGCTTTTTGATTTTATCTGGTTTAGAACCAACATGAGAAATTTTTTTTGCATTTTTGTTAACTTTGGAAAACATATGAGAAGTGGATTTAGATGAAGACTGTGATTGCTATGATGAATCCTTTGTTCCTGATGTTGAGCCTGTCTCACGTTTTCTGTTGGGATCACAAAATTCATTGCAATTATGCGCAATATATTCTCTACATGCTTTTGGACATGTAGGAACCTTGACACCCCAACCTCGATATACTTCTTCTTGAAGTCTCGCATTTTTCTCATCATGCAATTATTTTTCAATTTCATGAGAAATGATTTGTGGAACAAGCAAGTGAGCACAATCTAAACTTTCAGTGTTGACAAAATTGGTTTTGTCAGCTTGTCTTAACTTGTTTTGCAAATCAGTGCACAATTGTGTGATTACTCTCTCATGTTGCTTTATTGTCTTTTGTGCATGTTGATGTGAAAAATCAAGAATCTTTTGTTTTAAAATTTCATTTTCCATTTCAGCCTGAATCACAAAATCATAATTGATTTGATTAATCTGTGCAGCGGAAGTCTCTTCAAGTTTTTGTGAAAAGGTGTCCTGAAAAATGAGGTTTTCCAATGCTAGCATGATGTTGTTAATTGCACAACGTGACTCAAGAATTTCCTATCTGCGTTGTAATTCCATGTGTGGAATGTACACGTGTGGTGCATACAAAGTGACAGGATGATCAGTAGTTTGAAAAATGGAACATTCAATTGGAAAAACAGATTTTGATTTAAAATTATTTCCATCATTGGCTTCATATGATTCATTGAGTTTGTCATAATTAAAAGATGTTTGACATTTGGACTTTGTGTTGCATTTGAATCCTTCTTCTTGCCGAACTTCTTCCTCTCCTACAAATATTATCTTTTGAGTCAATCCAATATTCATTCGTTCGGCTTGATAGAATTGAGTGCATTTGATATTTGAAAAGAAATCAGTTTCATCATACCCTAAGCCTTTATATTTATTCCTGATGTCTGCTGTAAGACTCTTAAAAATAGTATGACGAGTAGTGACTTTCTTTTTAACAGACTCTTCAAGTTTTTTTACCTTTGTTTTTTCTCTTGCACTATCAAATTCAGATTAATCTCAGCACTTAACTTTGCAGCATTCAAGTCATGAACATTACGATCAGTTTCTTGTTTGATTTGAATCAGTTCTTCTTCTCTATCCTGAATGACTTGTTGGAGTTCAGTTAGTTGTGATGATTGCGTAGAAATGACGGCTTGATTCATTTTAAAAGTTAAATTTTGTGCCTGTAATTTCTGTTTTTTAGCAGTGAGTGTTTGAACCTGATTAACAAGTGTCATGATGTGATCAGCAGAAAGACTTGAATGTTCGAGATGTACCTTATCAGCAGTAGACTCACAACTAGTCGAAGGAGGACTGAGGCTTTGAGTACTATCCTCTGCTTCATCTTCACTCTCATAGTCACTTTCTTCGTCAGTTTCATCAAACTACCCACTGTCTAACACAACAATGATCACATCCTCAGTTGAAGTTTCTTCACTTTCTTCAGCAAACACATTCTCAACCTCATCATCACTTTCACCATCACTTTCCTCAAATGCAAACTCTTCTACATTTGCCATCAGAACAAACTGAGCATGTAGCTCAGTGTCTTCATCACTTTCATCAGTGTCAGACAAGAACTGATCTTCTTCAGCTAACAGAACTGTGCCACTATTTATTTTCTTAATCAGATTCAATTTTGCCTTGTAGTATTCTGAATCTTTAACTTTTGGCTTTTTGAACTCTTTTATCACATGACCAGTGCTTCCACAGTTATAGCATTTTATCGGTTGAGAAGACTGAAATTTCCTCTCATATCTCTTCTCCAAACTCATCCCATCATTCCTCTGAACTTTATCCTCACGCCTTCTAGATCCAGAAGTGAATCTTCGGCGACTGTTTGTCTGTGATTTAGAAAACTGATTCTGTAACATGTTGGTTAAATATGCTATAGCCTGCATCACCTTCTCATTGTCTACAGGTTCTTCAATTTCAGATTCAGATGTTTCAGACTCTTGAATCTATTTCAGCTTGTGAGACTTTGAGGAAGATCTAATTTTCTTCTCATTGACCACTAAACAAGTGGATCAATGTTTTCCTTCTGCAAGCTCACACCAACTTCTTCCTGATACTGGTTTAACTCATCAAAGATCATATGGTGTGTGACCTTGTTTAGAACTTTCTGATTCATCTGTCTGTATATTGTAACTTGGGTTCTCCACTCAGGTCCTAAAGAGTTTAAGAACCTAGTGTTCTTTGTCAAATCAGAATAGTTATCCAGTTGTTGATTTCTAAGGTTATTTAGCAGCTTGCAGAATCTGCTGTATGTGTCATTGAGAATTTCTCCTTCTCTTGCACGGAAGTGATCAAAAGAATTCACAGGTGTGGTTTCCTTGATCCAAACACCTGATTCAGTACCCTCCATTTGCTTTTTGATTTCATCCCAAATTTCCTTTGCTGTGTTTAAACATTCACCTTGATATAAAATTTAGCAGAAAGCCCGTGTTTCAAGTAGTATTTGGCCTTTCGGTCAGCAGTTGTTCAAAATTTTTCATCAGTTGTGTATTCACATGGAAACTTTGGACGATGAATTTCTGGCACAGGAGGATTGTTAGTTGAATCTGCTTCTTGATCAATTATGGATACACCTGGTCCTTCTTCAATGCTTTTCTTCATTAACTCACAATATTTTTCGTTGTTTTCGATGAAATCCATGAACCTGCCCTTCCAGACATTATACTCTCCACGGTATAGGACCGGAGATTTCGTGTCCGAACCAAATGACAACGTCTCACTGTAGGTACTCATCCTTTTCTGATCGTCCCTCTAAAAAGAATCTTGAAAAGTGCTAAAACTATCTAAGTTTACAAAATCCGAACAAAAAAAACTTAATACACCAAATCTGAATACAACAAAATCAAATACAACAAATCCGAATACAACATATCCGAATACAACAGTTCCGAATACAACAGTTCCGAACACAAAAAAAAATCAAAACAGATCTGAATACTATAGATCCGAACACAATAGATCCGAATACAGCAGATCCGAACATTATCAATTCCGAATACGTTCAATTCAGAACACAATCAGTTCCTAACAAAATCAATTTCTAACACTTTCAGTTCCGAACACAATCAGATCCGAACAGAATCAATTCCGAATTCAGTCACGATCGGAACACTTTCAGATATCAAGCACGAGATCCGAACAACTTCTATTCGGAATTCAGAAGATCCGAACACCTTCTATTCGGAATAAAGAAAATCAATACAATTTCTATTCGGATTACAGAAGATACGAACGATTTCTACTTGAAATACAGAAGATCCACACAAGTTTTATTCGGAATACAGAAGATCCGAATGATTTCTTTTCGGAATACAGAAGATCCGAATGATTCAACACCCAGTTCCGAATGATTCAACCCTGGAGTTCTGAACACTTCATCTTTTCCACGGGAAATTTTGATTTTTCAAGTAAAATGATATCAATTTATCCAAGAACTTCCAGAACTGATCGCTATATGATAATAACTAGTTCTAATCCATAAAAACACACAATTCAATATCAGATTTTGAACTTTCGACCAAATTTCTTCAAAAACTTTGACCTTTTTAAAACTCAAATTTATCCAAACATGTTGTATTCCAGTAGCTTTTGATGATCAACAAGTGTCTCTATGATGATAAACTTCTAATCAACACAAAATCAACCCAAAAACTTCATCAAATCGTCAAAAACCGATTGGAGGTCGAGAACCCTATTTTCTTGAAAAATCTTCAAGAATCTGTCAATCTTTGAACCTTTGAATCTGGATTTGCACTTTTCAACTTGAATCTGATCAGAGTATGGATCTGATACCAATTGATAGGTATATTGATGATAATCGTGAGATTCAAGTAGAGAGAATAAGCCAATAACACCTTTAAGTGTATGTAATATATTGATTAAAATGGCAAAGGTTACATAGAAGTCAAACATTACAAGTATATATACCTTTTACCTATACAAGATATCTAAGGTATATATTGATCATTTAAGCACAAACATAGACTAGATTACAAACACATATTTGAATCTAACAAGAATCCGTCAAAAGCAAGAGTCCGGAGCACTGTTCCTACAAGAAGTTCCTTTCTTGTGGACCCAAAGAGTTCGAGGGTAGTGATAATCCTTCGAATATACAATGGCTTCGAGAGACGGATCAAGCTTTCGAGTCTTGTGATTGTAAACCAGAGTACCATGTCAAGTATGCGGTACGCCTGCTGAAGGGTGATGCCATGTTTTGGTGGGACTCCTTGAAAGATTCAGTGAACAGAGAAGTGATTGTTGCAATGATGTGGGAGCATTTTTTGAACGTGTGACAAAGAAATACTGCACCGACTACGATTTAGAAAAGAAAGAACGGGAGTTCAATGATCTCTAGAAAGGAGATAAGCCAGTGGAAGATTTGATCCATGCTTTTACTGATAAAGTGAGATTTATCCCTCACTTAGTAGTAGATGAAAGTGCAAAGATTCGCAAGTTTGTGGGAATGCTACCAGTGGAGTATAGAGCACATGTTAGAGTTGTGTCTAGTTTGGATCGGGCTTTTGAAATAGCTCGACAAATTGAGGGAGATCGCCTTCAGTGTAAGGGAGATAAGATAGTTAAGGGTCAGAATAGGAAATTGCGGAAAACCTCTAAATCTGGTCTTGCGAAAGAGCAGCCTTGAGTAGGCGGAAATTCGAGATCGTGTAAGAAGCCCAAATTTGATGGTTCTTGGTGTTCTCTGTGCCGTGCGTATCACACTGGTTCTTGCTCCAAAGCTACTACTAGGTGTTTGAGGTGTGGACAGCTTGGTCACACAACTACGGAATGTTAGTTCAAAAGAAATGTGTGTTTTAGGTTCCATAAGTTGGGGCATACAGTGATTGCCCGATGAGAATGCAGGAACTGGAGGATCACCGTCAGGGCAAAAGATAGAGGGCTCTTCCCGTGTAAAAGGGGTGAGCGTTGTAGATGATGACAAGTGGAGTTAAAGAGACGAAATATATAGTTTTGGTTATTTTGTGTTTTGTAGATTTTGGTGAACTGTAAGAATTTGTTGTAATTGTGGTTAGTGTTTTATGAGTTGTTGTTTGCTGTAGCGAGGTTGTTTCTTGCCTTTGTTGTAATTGTGTTTCTTTTGAGATTTCGATGTCGGATTTAGAGTTGATTAATTTGGCAATAATATTGTCGAGGAAATCCATTTCAGTAAAAGTGATAGAGGTTTGGTTTTTTCTTGAGACAAGTGTTTTAGCTCGACGCAAATGGCGGAAATGCATTGTTGGTGTTGATTAAGTGTAAGAATTTGACTTAAGAAAGTTAGTTAAGGATAAATGACAATTGTTTTAAATAAACGCGAATGTGATAAGAGAAATAAAGTGATGTCATTAATAATATGAAAGAGTAGTATTAGTGGTAATAAAGCAAGACTTAATTAGTGTATTAAGAAAAGATGTGTGTCAATGCGGACAGTCGTGAATGTTCAAGTGTGATTAGATTGAATTGGTGATTAGTAGAAAGGTTTTTAATGATGTTATGTATTTATACTAACTAAGAGTTCTTTTGATTGCAATAAGATGGATGGAAACATGGACGGACCAGCTGGAAATGAAAACCATGAAGAGACCTTGGATTTAACTACTATAGGAGAAGTCCAGGACTATATCTCCATTTATGGAAGTAAACGCGGGGCTGTGCCTGCGCGTCATCTTCGAGAAGTAATGACAGATCAATTCGATAAATGTTTTAAGAAAAATATGCCTCCAATTGTAGCAGGCATAAGAAATGAGGTGAAAGAGGAAATGAAAAATGAGATGAGAAGTGTTGTACGAGAAGAGTTTTGTGCAATGAAAGAGGAACGAAATGAGGAAGTCAAGAAGGCGAAGACTCAGGCTGAGGCCGGAGGATCTAGACGTCGAGTTACGTGTGAGATTTACGGAAAGAGCCCTGCTGGGGAGTGCAAGTATTAGGATAGATTGTGTTATTCGTGTAGACTTCCGGGGCATTATTCTAGAGAATGTTTGGGTAAGTTTTGTGATGAATGTAGTCAGTATATGCATGACTCCTCGGAGTGCCCTAACTAGTCGAAAGTGTTGTGTAAACTTTGAGATAATAATAGAGTGATCTAATGTAGTTAAGTGAAGTGTGGGTAAATGTAGTGTGTACTTTTCGTGCGAAGTGTAACGTTGCAGTTAGTTGAAATAAATAGAGTTTTGTGTTAGTTGCTTTTCGTGTAAAATTATAGTTGTGGCCTAACGCAGGATGAATGTGGTAATGTGTAATCGTGTAAGTGATCGTGATTAGATTCCGAGGACGGAATCCTTTTTAAGAGGGGTAGATTTGTAACATCCTGAAATTGGGCCTAATTTAAGTGATTTAAATTAGTGTGTTTTAAGTTACTAGCGCGTGTTATGCGTTAATTAGAGTGATTATGTGAAAAGTGTTAAACGCGTTTAAAAGTGATAAAGTGTTAAACGGTTTCGTGTTATGATTCCGTAGATATCCCCGTTAGTTAAAAATGGGATGGCGTGTGTCAAGTTGTAAGTTGGAAAGAGAAACAAAATACCCCGTGTTTTAAAATAAGCAACCAAAGTCAGTTGTTTGGGATCTTATCCCCTGACTTTGCTAGAAACACACACACATACATACTCAAATACGTACAAACACACATATCTCTCAAGCTTTGGTGATTTTGAAAGAGAAATTTAAGGGAAGTGATTCTTGTGAGCTCTAAAACTGATTTCTGAGATTTATCTACTGCTACTTCATCTTCTTATAAGTGATTTTCTAGTAAGAACCCTAGTTTTGTGTTCTGGAAAATGATACACCAAATTTGTGTTGTAAATCATGTTCTTGTGTTAGGTTTTGGTGTTTATTGTGTTTATAAGTGTTCATGGATGTCAAGTAAAGTGTATAAGTGATTAAAACTCAGTTTTAGATCCATTTAAGTGTTAGAAACGGGATTAACAGCTGCAGTGCGAAACAGAGTCGGAAGGATTCTGTAACGAAGGGTCATGCATTCGCATTAGGGGTACTTGCGATCGTATGGGGTCTCAGAAGTCCTTGCGATCGCACGCTACATCTTTGCGATCGTAAGCCTTGTGTTTATTCTTTGCAATCGCATGGTAGGTCCATGCGATCGTATGGGTCTGTTTTATGGTGTTTACCGTCTACGGGTGAAGGAAACGAGGTTTGCGATCGTAGGTACGTAACTTGCGATCGTAACCAACCCTAGAATCATGCTTGCGACCAAAAGGGGTTTCCCTTGCGATCAGAAGCATTGGTTTGAGGTAAATGACCTCTTGCGATCGCATGGGATACTCTTGCGATCGCATGGGCTGTTATGAGAGGTCCTTTGCGATCGCATGGATAGTGCATGCGATCGCATGCATGGGTCCTATACTAACAGCTTGTGTATCTTGTGTTTAAACCTGTGTGTGCTATGTGTAAGTGATAACCAAACGTGTATGTGCTGTGTTAGGTGTACCTGAGGAACCGGAAGACACGTGTGGTGTATCTGCCTAGTGAGGACTCTAGGTGAGTACCGGTTTTCCCATGAGACTCAGTAAGTAGGGCTAACTGTTGTGTATTGATACGTGCTATTGTGGTATTGACGTATGCACGTGCAAGGTAAGTGGTGGAGCGGCATATGGTGTTATAGCATGTGTAATGTGATTATGGTAGTGTCGATAGATAAGTGAAGTGATACGAGATAGACCCGTGTAGCGTTATGACTTATGCGACGACTGTATGATATGCTTAAAGTGTAATTTTGTATTCTGCTTATCAAGAATGAGCAGAAGCTATTTGTGATATTGTATATGTTAGTCCTTTATAACAAGTGGTTCAAGTATAATGTAGGATTTATGAAGGATTGCATATGTAGAACTAGAGAGAATGTGTAAAAACACCATGAAAACACATAGTTCTTTCTTTCATTGTGTGCAAAACCTTAGCTATTACAATAGTCATATCCCTATATATACTCCATGAGTATATTACATAGAAACTCCTATTTCTATACAATTTATGAATTTACATTATCCCCCTTTGTATTGAAATAGGAGTGTACACGCCAGTAACCTAAGTCTTCCTTAGATTATATAAGTAGTTTTGGATGTAGCGTCCCACCATATACATCTGAAACATTAATTTATCTTGAGCCTTTGACAGCGGAAGCATAAACACTTTTGATGTGTTGGGAATAATCTTCTTTTTGTATCCCCCTACAATGTAGCTCACATTGTTTCCATGTCTTCATAAGTCTGATAATCTTGACTCCCCCTAGACATGATATAGACTGATGTTTCTTTTTCTCTCTCCCCCTTCAGTAGACACCCTCAACAACTAAATCAACAATGTAAAATTTCTTCACTTTTTATTCTCCCTCTCATGATGATTATAATACTTTATGAGCATCATGCATAAAAGACATCACCATGAGATTCAGTTACAAAAACATGGAAGAGGGGTGGGGAGGATCCTACACTTCAAGTCAAAATAATCTTTAAACATTCCCTGACTTGAATAGATACTTGAACCACTCTTGATCGTTGAGGAGTGGTAATGATTTGATATGAATTCTTGAAGATTAATAAATCTTTGTTGGATGTAGTATGATATTGGAGAATAATGTTGTCAAGTAAGTCTCCCAATACCGTGTAATCAACTTTGACCAAATCACCGCAAGAAACAAAGATTTTGAAATACATATAGGTGCAAATGAACTTGGGAACACATAAGAGGATATTTGACTGTGAACTGTAAAAAGATCAGGGAGTCGGATTCATCCTTATTCAAGAGCACCAAACGATTGATAAGAAGTGAGCTAGCGCGCATGTAATACAAAATCTTCTCAAAAACCTGAAGTAATATGATGTTGGTCAATTCTTCAAATAATTTCACCAACAATGTGATCTGGGGCTTCAAAAATGACTGAGAAAAAGATAACCAAGAATCCAAAGAAACAAGGATTTGATGGCCAAAATCTGGTTTTGAGACCAAAAATTGGTGACACTAAGAAAGAAGAACCAAAAATCAGTTAAGAAAGGGCATGATGACTAGACATAAGGGTACTAGACAATTAAACACATGGTTCACGGGAAAACAGAATATGACCCAAATCTAGAAACATCATAATGATAACCGAAACTTTGAGAACTCCAGACTCAGCCAATAAAAATCCAAACACTTGACTTAGGAATCAAGGTGACAAGATAACACAGTGAAAACGACGATGGGGGTTCGGAGGCAGCGCCCCTGATAGCGGGGTCCAAGGGGCAGAGCCCCTGGCTGGGGTCGAGCTGTGGCAAAAATGAAGAATAATGTTGTGGTAAAAATGATCAGAAATCTTAAAAATTTGAAAAATGAGTGTAAATCCGGGTGATCTTGAATTCCGATAAAATTGACAATTCCGAGCACTGAGAGAATTCCGATGAAATAGAGAATTCTGAGAAAATAGAAAATTCCGAGAAAATATGAATTCCGAGAAAATAGAGAATTCCGAGAAAATATAAATTCCGAGTAAAATCACTAATTCCGGTCAACAACCAATTCCGGTCAAGTTGAATTCCGAGAAAGTTTGAAATCCGATACAATTTTCTCGGATTATAGCAATTCCAACCAATTCTACTCGGAATTCAGCAATTCCGACATATTTCTTCTCGGAATTCGACAATTCCGACCAAATTATTCTCGGAATTCAGCAATTCCGACATATTTCTTCTCGGAATTTGACAATTCAGACCAAATTATTCTCGGAATTCAGCAATTCCGACTGATTCAAAGGGCAATTCCGACACCTTCAAACCTGGAATTCCGACAGCTTCAAGATCTTACCCGCTCAGATTCAAAAAGTCTCGAATTTTGCCCAAATCTGATAATTTCTTGTCCAGATCACCTTGCCTACCCCCGATTTACACTTCTCAATCAACAATAATCATAAACAACGATCAAATGAGCAGATTCAATCGATTTTCTTCAAGAACTTTACAAACCCGAAAACACAAAAATCTTCAAATTTGGCCACTGATTTGTGAATGAATTGACTCCTTTTTTATCAACGAGTGTTACTATGATAAATTCGACCCTAATCCAAGCAATTAACACACAAAAACTCCATTAAATCTTCACTTTGATTTCAAACCCAAAAGTACACTTTTTCTTCAAAAATCTTCAAAAATTCAACTTCTGTTGCTGAATTCGGAATCAAATCTTCACTCCTTTGGCTCTGATACCACTTGTTAGTCCATTATAACAAGTGATTCAAGTATAATGTAGGATTTATGAAGGATTGCATATGTAGAACTAGAGAGAATGTGTAAAAACACCATGAAAACACATAGTTCTTTATTTCGTTGTGTGGAAAACCTTAGCTATTACAATAGCCATATCCCTATATATACTCCATGAGTATATTACATAGAAACTCCTATTTCTATACAATTTATGAATTTACAGTATATGCTAGCAATTGGATCCTGATTGGATCAGCCATGTTAGATTATTGTATTGCGCATGTAAATGGATCTTGATTGGATCAGCCATGTTAGATTATTATATTGCGCATGTAATTGGATCTTGATTGGATCAGCCATGTTAGACTATTGTATGGCGTATGTAATTGGATCCTGATTGGGTCAGCTATGTTAGAGTGTTAAATTATGCATGCAATTGGATCCTTATTGGATCGGCTATGTGTTATTATGTTATGTCCGGACAATTGGGGGACTGTACCACAGTTCCTGGGATTGGTTAAGGTCAGCCGTGTAGGCTGGTCCCTGGGGGCCCAATAGGGTCTGAAAGTGGGGGATTAACGGCATCTGAAAGTATATACTTGGTGACGGCTCTGCAGGCCACCGTTCCTTGACGAAGATGGGGTTCTCGGCGTAAGCCGGAACTGGTTATGTAAGGAGATTATCGGGGAAAGCCAGAAACTGGTTGTGAAATTGGGTTCTCGGTGCCAACCGGAACTGGTAAACGTGATGGTGGGCTGCTCTTCGCTCTCCCACCAATGCGGATGGTTTTGACAGATTCCCCATCTTGGATCGTTAAGCCAGGCTAACTACCTCGCGAGATATGATCCCGCTGACATGTCGGCACACCGCTATATGATAGCTTAACTCTGTGTGCCTTATTGTGATGTGATAGCATGCTTATTGGTGCTTATGTGTAAATTATTACTCACTAGCTAGTTGTAGCTAACGGTGCAAGATTTCTCTTTTTCGCAGGTTTGTGAATGATGACCTGGCGAGCTAGGGTTACTCGTGGGTAATTGTAGTATGTATATTTCGAGGAACACTAATTGTTATTTTTATGTATGTGATCTGATGGTCGGTTGTTAGTTGTGGTAACACCTGTTATTTGAAATGTTAAATAGTCAGATAACAATCTGATATTTTTTTAAATGGTGATTATATCCGCTGCAAGAGGAAGCCAATTAGTTAGGCATTTCACTTGAAGAGTTGAGAAAAAGAAAAGAGAAGGAGGCAAAGGACCATGAAAAGGAAAAAGAGAGAAAAGCTTTGGCTCAAGCTGAAGCTGACTACACTGGTCCGAGACCTGATCCTATCCCATATACAGATGCAGAAATTCAAGAGTGCTATTTCAGAAGCAGCTCAAGCGGAGAGATCAGAGGCATGACTTTGAGCAGACTAAATGGAGCCATCATTCTCAACTTATAATTTGATGATAAATCTACAATGGGAATGGACCTGAGATTTGTTCACAGGATGGGCTACCTAGAATGGAAAAGAACTATAATGATGCTCAAGAAGTTCAAAAGAAGTTAGATCAAGCAAGAGATCTCTATTGAAGTTTCTAAACTGATTAATAGAGCTGAGGAGCTGAGATATGTTCCAGTTCTTGGTCTGCAATGGGAGAAATTATTTGAAGTACCTAAAGGTGTGGACTTCAAAGAAAACCAAGCTATTGATGCACATGTTCAGGGATTTGTGTTTAAGGATCAGGCAGGCAAACCTAGCTCCATCAAGCTAAATGAAATCTGCTATCTAAAAGCTAGGGATGCCTTACACATTCGAAGTTGTCTTGGTGATGATAGCTCTAATCACTTTGTGAGATATAAACTGAACAAAATCATCAGAGTACAACAAAAGGAACTCAGAGGGAGTGTAGAAGCTGAGAAGTTGCTAGACGAAATCAACAAAGAAATCATCAACTAGGAACTTCTACATCCTAAGTTCATAAGATAAATAGATTAGTTCTATTGTATATATTAGATTAGTTCTAATTTTGTAAGCACTAAGTGTGCATGATCTGAGTGATCAAAAACTTTTGTATTGTGATATGTTCAATAAATATAAATATTAGTTTGATATGTTCAACTGTGTTATGATATGTTCATAAACATTAGTCTGATAAGTTCAGCTTGAATGAATAATTGATTAGTTCTTATTCATTAACATGTTTGGTTCGTTTGTTCAACTTAAACTTGGTTTGTTCAACTTAAAATTGATAAGTTCAATTGATAATTGATAAGTTCAATTAATATTTGACTAGTTCAAATACAAAATCTTAATGAGTTTAAGATTTAATACATAATTATGTTAAACAAACTTAAGAACTGTTTGATGGTTTTGTCATCATCAAATAGGGGGAGTTTGTTGGTCAAATGATCTCATTAGTTGAAATTTGATGAGACAAAGTTAAGTTTGTAGGATAAGTTCTAAATACAACTTATACAGAATTATGAAGCTTAGTCAGAGTGAACACTTACAGTGCTTTAGATTCCATTGCTTCTCTCTACTTGGCAGACTCGGGGCCTACCACAGCGTCTTGGTATTTGGTAGGTTCATCAGAATCTACTACCATGTCGGTTCCCTCAGATTTGTAAAAACATATCTCTCTGGCTCATGCCGACTTCTACCAGATCTTCTAAGAGGCAATGGGTTTACATCATCTCCAGCATCATCTTGCTGAGATTCAACCGTTGCAGGTTGTGAGCTAGTGCCAACATCAGGTTCTACATTGGTAGGTTATTGAATTTCTTCAAGATCAACTATCCTCCCACTAGCGTCTTTGGATAGCAGTTCCCTCTCTAGGAACACTGCCCTTCGAGCAACAAGTATCTTGTTCTCCGAAGGTTTGTAAAAAAAATATCCCATAAACCTAGCAGGATAACCAATTAAAAAGATCCTTTCAGCCCTGGGCTTTAATTTGTCCTCAACCTCACGCCTCACATAGGCAGGACAACCCCAGACCTTAAGATATGAAATGGATGGAACCTTTCCATGCCATATCTCATACGGTGTTTTCTTAACCTTCTTTGTTGGTACGGGGTTAAGGATTCTACCAGCCGTTTCAATCACGTATCCCCAAAACGTAATGGTTACATCCGTACGAACCATCATCGACCGAACCATATCTAACAATGTCCGGTTCCTACTTTCGGCGACACCTTTAAATTGTGACGTCCTAGGAGGGGTTAATTGCGAGACAATCCCACAATCCGTCAGATGGTTATGGAACTCAGAACTCAGATACTCACCGCCTCTATCAGATCGTAGCATCTTAATTTTTTTCCCTAGTTAATTTTCTACCTCGTTTTGATAAGTCTTAAATACCTCAAAGATATCCGACTTTTCACACACACCGGTAAAGTGTGCTTTGGTCATCTTGCCCAATACACAAGATTCGCATACTTCATTAGACCCATGGTTAAATGATTCCCAGATCCCATCCGCTTGGAGCTTGGTGATGCGTTTCTTGTTTATGTGGCCTACCGGACCATGCCATAGAGACAATTTATCCAAATACCGAATCAACATTCATGATTGCTCTATTGTTTTGCAATCTTACGCTTGTCTCATATATGCCATGACATGGATATGCTTTAAAATAAAAGACATGATCTTTGTAACATAATAAACTACCATTCTCAAATTTAAAATCAAAACCATCATCATACAAGACTGTTGGTCAATTGATCTCATTAGTTGAAATTTGATGAGACAAAGTTAAGTTTGTAGGATAAGTTCTAAATACAACTTAAACAGAATTATGAAGCTTAGTCGGATTGAACACTTACAGTGCTTCAGAAAGAGCACAAGCTGAATATAAGCTGAGCATATATTCGATCAGGTTATACTATATCTTAGTTAGATTATCAATGTGTGTGATAAGCTGTGTATGTCACCTAAGATATAGGTTGACTTTTTAGCTTGATGAGTTTCAAGCTGAGTGACTCAGCGTATATACTGAGTCAGCTCAACAGAGTTGCTAAATAAGTTCTAGCTAACTCTTAGGACTTCTAAGGATGAGTTAATTATTATACATGTTAGTTCATGTTTGTTTTCAGGTTTGTTCTCGAAGAACTCAGCTTGATGAGTTTCAAGCTGAGTAACTCAGATCGACTAAATAAGTCAGTTTAAGAGAATTTAAATATGTTTTAAATTCATCTTTTATCTTTCTATATCTACGGCAAGGATAAGAAGATTCCAGAATCAAGATTGAAGATTGAAGACTCAAGATAAGAAGATTCAAGATTCATGATTCTGGGTTATCCGTTAGTTAGTTAGCAAATTAGGATTAGTTCTAGTTTGTTAGGATCCGTAGGAACAGGATTATAAATACTTATCTCCTGATAAGTTTTGAGGGACGACGAATACTAGTACGAGTTACAGAGCCAAAACTCAAGTCTCACCTTAACATTGATCGTATGTGTTACGAGTTTTGATTCACTGTTTGTCCGTTCAACGGGAACAAGAAAATCACAGATTGCCAAGCTATTCGTGTGTTTGAATATTCGCATTTGTTGTGAAATTGGTAAGTATTCAATCTGTGATTAAATCCTGATTAGAGAGTCGTCTGGTATCTATAATCATAAGTTGATTATAGATAGCAAATTTTGAGAGATTGAGAGATTTGATTTATATTAGGTGTTTACATATCAAGTGTTGCTTACTTGATAGAGTCTGTAATCATCTTCTTATTAATGAAAAGCAAAGCATTCGATTGTATGGTTTGATGTGTGTTAACACTTTTTATTGATTTGTTCAATTTTCCGCAGAAAGTGTATTCAATCCCCCTTTTACACATTACTTGCTTGTTGACCTTCTCACTAAGGGACCAACAAAGGCATACAATGATAAAATGTTTCTTGCCACGCAGGGCGAATAAGAAATATTATTTAAAACAATTGATCAGCCAGATGGAAAGGCAAGCTCCACACTTCCTATCTTCTTAACCGGGATAACCTCCTTGTTTCCCATGATGAGATCCAGCTCCCTATCAACAAGGTCCCTTGTTGGTCCCTTGGTGAGATAAACAACAAGCAAGTTTCTGTAGAAAGGGGGTTGAATACATTTTTGCGGAAAATTGAACAAATCAATAAAAAGTGTTACACGCATCAACTTGAATAAAACTGAATGCTTTCATTAATAAGAAGATGATTAAAATAACTTATCAAGTATAAAACACTTGATGTATAAACACCTAATACAATTCAAATTTCTCAATCTCTCAAACTAATTGATCAAACTTGCTGTCTATAATCAACTAATGATTATAAACACAACATAATTCTCTAAACAGGATTTATCACAGATTAAATACATACCAACTTCACAACGTATGTGAAGATCGAACACACGAACTCTAGTTGGCAATCTGTGAATGCTTGATTACGTTGATCAACTTACAATCAATGCATCAAGTATGGTGAGGTGGTTACCTCTCTCCTGATTAAGAGAATTTATAGCCCTATTCTACGTATCCCAACAAACTAGAACTTATCCTAATCTGTTAACTAACTAACGGATAATCCGGATATCTTGAATCTTGAATCTTCAATCTTGAGTCTTCAATCTACAATCTTGATTCTGGAATCTTCTTATCCGCACCGTAGAAATAGGATAACAGAATTCAAAACATATTTAAATTCTATTAAGCTGACTTCTTTCATCAGGCCGAGTTACTCAGCTTGAAACTCATCAAGCTGAGTTCATCGAGAACTAACTCGATATCAAACATGTACTAACATGTATAAGGACTAACTCATCCTTAGAAGTCATAATAGTTAGCTAGTACTGACTTAGCAACTCCGTTGAGCTGACTCAGCCTAAAGGCAGAGTCACTCAACTTGAAACACATCAAGCTGAATATTTAACCTATATCTTAGGTAACACACAGCTTATCAAACATATAGATAAACTGACTAAGATATAGTCTAAGCTGATCAACTATAATGCTCAGCTTATACTCAGCTTAGCTCAGTCTGAAACACTGTAAGTTCTCAGTCTGACCAAGCTTCATAATTCTGTTTAAGTTTTATTTAGAACATATCTTTCAAACTTTACTTTGTCTCATAAAATCTTAACTAATAAGATCATTTGACCAACAAACTCCCCTATTTGATGATGACAAAACAATCGAACAGTTTTAAGTTTGTTGAACATAATTATGTTTCAAATCTTAAACTTACTAAGATTTAATTTTTGAACTAATCAAATTTTAATTGAACTTATCAAGTATAAGTTGAACATACCAACCAATCATATTAATGAACATGAACTTATCATATTGTTCATTCAAGCTGAACATATCAGACTAACAAATATGAACATATCATAAACATTTGAACATATCAAAATAATACTTGTATTCATTTAACTTGAACATATCAGAATACAAAAATGTGATCACTTAGATCATGCACACTTAGTACTTACAAAATATTAGAA
Organism: Pulicaria dysenterica; assembly: GCA_947179395.2. Classification (NCBI taxonomy): domain Eukaryota; kingdom Viridiplantae; phylum Streptophyta; class Magnoliopsida; order Asterales; family Asteraceae; genus Pulicaria; species Pulicaria dysenterica. The sequence continues at coordinate 36,420,595 of OX359292.1, forward strand.
CTAATCTAATAGTTACAATAGAACTAATCTATTACAAAATTTTATCTCTTGAACTCTGGATGTAGAACTTCCCAACATATAATTTCTCTGTTGATTTCTTCTAACAGCCTTTCAGATTCGTCATCCCTTCTGAGTTCATTCTGTTGCATTCTGATGATTTTATTGAGCTTGTACCTCACAAAGTGATTTGAGCTTTCATCACCACAGCAACTTCTTATTTTTATGGCATCCTTAGCTTTCAGATAACAAATCTCAGAAATATTTATGAAGCTAGGATTGCCTTCCTGATCCTTAAACATGAATCCCTGAACTGGTGTCTCTGTAACTTGATTTTCTTTGAATATCACACCTCCAGGTATTTTAAATAAGCTTTCCCATTGCAGACCAGGAACGGGAACATATCTCAGCTCCTCAGCTCTAGACATCAGCTTAGAGACTTCAGTTATAATCTCTTATTTGATTTGACTCTTTTTAAACTTCTTGATCATCATCATAATTCTTTTCCATTCAATGTAGCCCATCCTATGAATATATCTTACGTTCATTCCCACTGTTGACTTATCACTAAATTGGAAACTGAGAATGATGGCTTCATTTGTTCTGTTCAAAGTCATGCTCTTGATTTCTTTGCTAGTGCTCCTTCTAAAGTATCATTCCTGGATGTCTGCATCAGTATATGGGATTGGATCAGCCTTGGACCAAAGTAGTCAGCTTCAGCTTGAGCTAAAGCTTTTCTTTCCAATTCTCTTTTTTTGTCCCTTACTTCTTTCTCTTTTCTCCTTCTAAGCTCATCAATAGATATGCCAAGCTCATCAGCTTCTTCTTTTTCAAACTGTTCAATCATAAGTCTTGTGGCTTTTTCTTCTTCGGTTTCAGAATCACTGTCGGCTTCTTCGTCTACAATTTTTCTCTACTTCTCTAGCTAGAACTAACAACGCCTCAGCCTTAGCTTCTTGAACCATCTCCCCCTTTTTGTCATCATCAATAGGGGTTGAAGTTTGTTTCTGTTGTAGAGTAGAAACTGCAGATGTAATCTCTTTGATGTCATTGGTCAGCTTGTCAATCCTCTAATAAATCTTTCGTTTTTTCTTCTTTCTCTTGAGGTGAAATAACTCAAATTAAGCTGCAATGAATGATTTTAGTTATTAAATGTTTGATGAGGGAGTTTCAACCTGGGGAGACTTACTCCTGCCCTTGAACTCAAAATTTTGTTCTTCTGAAGTGAAAGAGTCAAGAACGTCAGTTCGAGTAGCAGGAGAGTGTTTGGGTATATCCTTCAAGAGTTGGTATCTACCCCTAAATTCATCTGTACCAGAGGTTTGACCCTGTAACTCACCTTGGTATCTAGGTGAATCATTGGCAGGAAGTGTGATGAGAATGGATTGGTGGTTGTCTAATTTGGTGAGTGGGGGGAAGGTGACCTTGGGGATTGGTCAATCCTTCAATGTAACCTAAGTGTGTCTGCTCAGGCACAATAATAGCCTCTCCCATGGTTCTGGAAAGTTTGGGCTAAGTAGACACCATACCCTGGTTTGGCTGTAGGGTTAGATTGAGCCTTGAGGTTGGCACCTTAAGAGTAGATGTCTCCCCCTTAACTCCTGCCAGTGAAGGTATCAGTGTGATATCAGCTCCAGAAGTGTCTTTAGGTGTGACACCACTTTTGGCAGTTTTTCTTATATAGGTTTGGAAAGTATCCTTGGTAGCAGTGGGTACACAAAGGTTGGCTTCAGATTGGAGTTTTAGATAGTTAGAAGGTGGAGGAGATGGGTTATACTGTGTTGGGTTGACCACAGTCTTATCTCCAAATGAAGATGGAGAATAGTGAGAAGAAGAAGAAAGTGGAGGAGTCATACCTGTGTTGGGTCTGCCAAGTAATGGAGACTCTGAAGATAGAAGAGGGATGGATGAAGATGTAGAAGACTCACCCTCAGCTTCAACTTCAAGCTCAGCGTTAGCAGATTGCTCAGCTGGAACTTCCAGCTCACCTTGAGCTGCTCCCCCTTGGTCAGACTCCTCAGCTTCACTTTCTGAAGATGCTCCTTCAGCAATCCAGCGCATGGGCTCACTTAGTCCCTCTTGCTCAGGAAATATGTCATTGTTGAACATCTTTAAGCTGAGTGCTGGTGTGAAGAACAGATCTTGTCCAGCCTTGTAAATTTTACTCCCCAGCTCAGCTTCAATCACCAAGGACAAGTACCTTATGAATGGCACATGTAGGTCCCTTGGTGTCTTCATCACTTGGACCTTGAGCTCGTTGAAGATTAGCAGTGCAAAATCTAGATTCCTTGCATAGAACATGTTGTACAGAAACTGCATCTTGAACTCGTTGACTTGGTCCAGTCCTCCAACCTTGGTCGCTAGTGAACGGATCACTGTAGAAACCATAAAACCCCTTCCGGTTGGAAAGGTAGCTTTCTTAATGAAACCCTTTACTTGGGGTGACCCATTCTTGGCAGAACTGATCTTGGTACCTGTCTTGTCACGGTAGGCTCGAACACATCATTTTCAGGGAGGTGTAGAATCTCACTTAGCCTTTGAACCGTAATTATTACTGTTCTCTCCCCATTCAGAATGGTTCCTCTAATTTCTCGTCTATCCTGGTCACAGACACATGTATACAAGAATTCCAGTAGGTGTTGAGGAATAATGTGAAGTGGTGCTCCGGTGAAAGCGAATGCCAATGGGCATTTTCCAATATAGTCCACCCAGGCTTCATAACCTCTGCCCCGTTTTCACTCAGGAATAGTGACGCAGGCACGTTGATTGTTGATTTTAATCAACAACACTCCGTTGTTCTTAAATGTAGCACCTCTTACCATTCGATCACTAAGATTGAGATTGATCCCGTCCATCGTAAAATAATTAGTGTTGAATTCGATTCACACTTAGTAATATCGTATTGAGCGATGAGGGTTTCAAGTTTGGATGAACGTTTAATTGCACATAGCAATTGAGGTGTTTGGAGAATGTATATTGAGTATTGCAGAAGTAGAAAGATGAGAAAAAGTAAGCGTAAACTTCTGAATGTAAGTTACAATCGATATATATACCTTATTGAGGAGAGAGAAAAGTTACCGTTGGAAATCCCTTTTTATCCGTTACGAAACGAAACGAAACGAATCGAAACGAAACGCATCATATTCCAACGGATAATTTGGTAAACTAACACTCTTGACTGACAAAAATATTATTTACACTGTTGTATTACACCAATACATAATCGGTATAAACTTATTATCTCCAGGGCAGCTTCACTTTTGGCTTTAAGGAATATTACCCAAGTGAATCTAGCGGACTCATCAACCATCACCAGGGTGTACTTCTTGCCACTTAGGCTTAGAGTGCTTATGGGTCCAAACAGATCCATATGCAACATATGCAATGGGTCTGTTATTGAAAAGTTTTGCTTTGACTTAAATGACCCTTTATGATGTTTCCCTTTTTCACAAGCTGAGCATAATTTGTCTTTGACAAATGTGTTCTTTGGCAATCCAGAGACTAACTCTTTGTTGGATAGCATATTTATATATTTGAAATTCACATGTGACAATCTTTTATGCCACAGCTAACTCAGCTTAGGAACAGATTGAGAATATAAGCAGGTTTCAGTATAAGGATCTGCAGATTTGAGATCAAGTAGATCCACATCTCTTTCTCTCTTTGCTATTAGCACTGGCTTACCCTTTGCATTGTAGATTGTTCCTGCTCTCTTCCTAAAAGTAACAACATTGTCTTCATCACACAATTGACTAATACTTATTAGATTGTGTTTAAGACCTTTAACATATGCAACCTTCTGGAAAGTAACCTTGCCAGCATTCATCTTCCCATATCCTTTAGTTCCTCCATGGTGTTATCACCAAATTTTACTTTAAGACCTTCATCTTTCTGGAATTCACTTAGAAGTCCTTTCCACCCTGTCATGTGCCTTGAGCATCCACTGTCCAAGTACCATTTACTTAAACCCTGCACATGAAAAACTAAATGTTGGTGCATAATTGTGAATCCCTAGTTCTTATCAATCAAATACATACATGTTTACTTGAAATGTTAATTCAAATGTGTTTTGATTAATTGTTTGCATGTGTATATATTCTTAGTGATTCTTTGTGATGATCTTAAGCTTACAAGTACTTAATCATGTGTTGATGTGTGTTTGGAAGTTTAAGTTTAGGTGACAGATCACCACGTGCGAAGTCAGGCTCACTACGTGCGTAGTGGAGCTCACTACGCGCGTAGTGAAGAAGGTCGGTTAAAGTTAAATTAATTATTATTAATATAACCAGTATGTGCGTACTGGACTCGCTACGTGCGAAGTACGTTGCATCATGTGCGTAGTGAAATTAATTACACTATAAATACTTCTTAACCGCTTATTAGTGCGGGTAATCGACGAATCAACGGGAATCGATAGAAATCAACCGGGAGCCTTACGTAATCGACCATATACGACCTTAAGCCTACTAAATCACAAACTTAGTGTTCATTACGAATCCAAGGGGCAGCCTTAAGCATCTCTGTGTGAGTTCTTAGAGTTTGTTCTTGCTTCTACTCTGTGTGTTTCTCTGTGTGATACTCCTAAGCAGATCTTAGAATCCTTAGGAGGTTTGCGAAATAGAAATTCCGCACTATTTCTCATCCTAGATCAGTCCTAGCGTAAGGGTGTTTTAGTTTAGTTTAGAACCCCATCCCCCAGCGGTCCGACAAAGTGGTATCAGAGCCTTGAGCTTTGATTGATCACTTTTCCTTAGGTTTCGTGATCTAGGTGTCGATTAGGCCTGCGTGTTTTGTCCTTTTCGTCGTTTTTAATCGGTTGTTAGGTCGAAAATAGGTCTTTTTGCGTTAAAAAGGTTGTGTTTTTACGTTAACTGTTTGAGTGCTACCCGTGCGAAGTGATTTCCTGTGCATGCGTAGTGACCTTAGTGCGTGCGTAGTATGTTGTTGATCCTCTAGAATCTTCGATAGGCTGTGTGCTTTGTCCGTGCGTAGTGACTCCTAAATTCATACGTAGTGAATCCATTGCGTACGTGTTGATTCTGTGTGTTGAACATATTCATAAAAATTAATTTAAGTACTCCGTGCGTAGTCAATTCAATCCGTGCGTACTCGGTTATCAGTTCGTGCGTAGTAAAGTCTGTGTGTTTTCGTGTCAGTCCGTACGTAGGTCTTATACTTCGTGCGTAGTGAGTTGTGCTTGTGCGAAGTGATTTACATTCCGTACGTAGTGCTTCGTGTTCGTGCGTAGTAGCTCCCACTCGGTGCGTATTGAATCTGTGTGGTCTATCAAATACTAATTTCAGTCTGTGTGTTCTCAGCTCTTGATTACTGAAATGGCATCAAAACAGACAACAGTTTTAAACAACTTATTATTAGACAGTGAAATGGGGAGTGCCAGTAAAGTACCTAAACTGTTAACCATGGAAGACTATCCTATGTGGAAGCCCAGGTTCGAAATATTCCTCGATGGCCTTGACTGTAGACTTCGGAGAGCAATAAGCACCGATTATATGGTTCCCAAGGGGGAGGGAAATATTGAAACCCCCTATGATGGAATGACTGTTGAACAGAAGAGCAGTCATGATGCAGAGAAGAAGGCCTATGCTCAACTAATCCAGGCCATTCCAAATGAGATCTTCCATCAATTCAGAAGATATAAAACTTCCCACAGCCTGTGGAGAGCACTAGAGAAGAGAAATGAGGGAAATGCTACCCTCAAGGAATTGAAAGCAAGTCAATTGAGAAAGGAATTAGATCATTTCATGGCTACAAGAGATGAAAAAATTCCTTCTCTCATTACAAGATATAATCATCTTCTTAGTGAACTGGACAGTCTGGGTGTTACTGTTCCAGAGAAGCAGCAGGTAGAAATTTTGGCAAAAGCCTTGCTCAAGAGCTGGCGGCCATATATTATGATACTGAAGAACAGTGGTGGTTTTGACGGGATGGATCTAAATGATTTCATCACCAAGTTGAAAGAGCAAGAGCAGGAGGAACAAAATTTGGATTCCATGTCCGGTTATCAACAAAATCCTTCTCTCTACTACTCTGGAACACCTGTATCGTCATCCACTTCTACAAATGCCCCCTTACAATCTGCCTATGTGAGTAATGTAAATGATTCTGGCAGATCTACACCTGAAGCCTCATCTTCTGGGCCATCCTATACTGTGTCTACTTCTGGATTCAATGTCGAGCATTTCAAGTATGGGAGCGGAGATGAAGTAAAAGCACATATGAGCATGCTAAGTGCGCTAGTCTCCTCTTATGATGATCTACTGAAGGGGAAGATTGGTAATGCTCATCTTACTCAAGAGGATTATGAGCAGATTGATGACGATGAGATGGAGAGACAAGATATCCTCTGGTCATATGCTAACTTAGTCAGGAGGGCAAGAGCATATGAGAAAAGAACAGGAAAGCAAATATCAGCTACAAATGATACCAACCTTGTTTTTTATAAGTCTGCGGTAACATGCTATAATTGCGGTGAAAAAGGTCATTTCGCGAGAGAATGTGATAAGCCGAAGAGTGTGGGACCGAAGTATCCTTTCAAAACCAGTCCTGGCAGTAGATCATTTTCTTCTTCAACCATAAAGTCTGAATCAACTCCAAAACCGGCTAAGGCAATGGCAGTTGTTCAAAAGGACGAGGGAATTGACTGGTCAGTACAATTTGGGAATGATGGTGCTGATATTAATGTGGCAAATGTTCATGTGTTGAACGAAGATTCTCAATCCGAGACAGAAAGTTACTCAAGTGAGGAAGAATCAATTGCCAGCATTGATGATGAACCAACCTCAGTTCCAGCTGCAGAAAAGACACCAGTGAAAGTTCGTGCCAATGAGTCAAACCAAAAGGTGTGCAGTTGTGGTCAATCATCCGAGGAAAAGGTATGTACTTTTGGCTTACCTTGTGGTTCTTGTAATGATTATGTAAAACAGATAGTGTTCCTAAAGTCTACAATTTCAGAGCTCACATCTAAGTTAGATAAAAACCTGTTGATAAAAGAAAGAGAAAAACAGTTGAAAGAAAAGAATGAAAGTTTAGGCAAACAGGTGCATGAACTAGGTGTGGCTCTGTTAAATAAACAGGATGCTATAGTGTTTTACATAAATGAGATTGATAAGTTGAAACGAGACCTTGCTACTTCAAAGGTCGATTATGAGACTCTGAGTCAAAAACTCAAAAGTTATTCCACGTCTTCTTACTTATTTGAGTACATAATCGATCAGAGAGGTCAAGGTACTGATTCAGAAAAGAACAAGAAGTTATACTCTAAATGTCCACCACCAGTTTTAAATCAACTGGTGAATGATGATGTTCACTCTGAATCTGACCCACTACTCACAAAGGTTGATGAATCTTTTGCATCAACCCCAAAAGAGGATTTAAAGTTACACGAGAATGTGGGTGAGCCTCAGAAGAATGAGGTTCAGCAAGAAGAAATTAAAAAGGCTGAACCAGGCATAAGAGAACTGTTGGCAAGTTCTAATGTGAAAGATCCGTTGATGCATCGTATCCGCGATGCCCTTCGGAAATTTGAAAAGGAGGGTGTAAAGTCTCCTGATACCCGTCCATACCAAGAGGTCAAAATCTTACCCAAACATCAAGGGTTAGGGTATCGATCTCAAAGGATGTCGAAAGGTTCTGTAAAGCAATATCCAGACAGGATTTGCTATGTGTGCAGGAGACCTGGTCACCTCAGTTACGAGTGTGATCAGCAGCCACATCAGCGCTGTAACAGGAAAGTTGAGACGTATCAAAAGAATAAAACGTTTACTAAAAACAATCAAAACTCAACTCTTCCAGTTCAGCATCAAAGGACAAACGGGGATACCATAAGAAAATCTAAAAATCCCGAAGTTGTTAGCAAAAGAAAATCTTCGCTCAATCAGACTTCTAAGTGGACTAACAAATTGTGTGTTCAAATGCCTAAGGATTCGAGTGACAGGTTCAGCAATGCTGCTGAGAAGACTGGAACTTAGATGAAACTTCCAGTGATTGGAGAAGACGGGAAACCCATGACTATTCGGGCTTGGGTTCCTAATGCTTTCTAATTCTTTCTTCTATGTGAAGGGTGTCAACCGCTATAATCAAGTGTGAGGTATTTGTGACTGTGTGTCTATTTTCTGTGTGACTTATTTGTTCTTTTGTCTTTGTGTTTATTTCCTGTGTGCTTCTGCGTTTCTATTTTCTTAGTTTTTAGATTGTTTAGTATTTTAGGGGGAGATAGTTAATAGTTCAGAAAACATAGAAAATACAAAAAAAAAAAAAAAAAAAAAAAAAAAAAGAAGAAGTTGATCCAACCTAGATGGAGAGTGATGGCACACTGGTTCTCAATACAAAGTCGTCTAGTAAAATTAGAACTGAAGGCACATACATACTTTTGAGGAAACTGTCTGAAAATCTAGTTGAATCAGATAAGAAACAGATAGTGTGTAAGAAATATATAAGGAAAGTCTAGACTGATAAATGGTTATGCATGTGAAAATCAAACATAGATTTAAGCTATCGAGACATTCCAAGTCTATAAGTCAATAACAGTTGAGAATGACTTAGTTTGATGCACACACCTGTTACCATGCCTAATGTGTTAAATGACATTGAGCTATATGTAAAAGAGGGTGAAAATTTGACCCCAATTTGAGAATGTCAAAAGATATAGATACATTGATCTATCATGATAAACTGTCACAGAGCATAAAATGCATTGACAAAAGCTCAGCAAGAAAAATGTCTAGAGAGGTGAAAAATCGACCTCCATGTCAAAGAGCATAAAATGCGTTGACAAATTAACATATCACATAAGCATGGTGGTTTTGGTAATTAAGTTGTGCAACCTACTGAGTGAATCAAAATACTGTGAGACTTTGAAAGAGATAGTCTTAATCATGTATCCAGTCTAGACAATCTGAAAATGTTGAAACAAAATCTGTTATTATCTGAAGAAAGATAGGTTGACAGACAGAGTTTAAGAGAATATGTTTATGCCCAAGGTTCTGAAATGAATGATTACTGAGTATAGACGAGCTAGTACTGACTCCATACTGGAACCTTCTCACAAAAAGATTTAATTTTCAGGAATTTACTCATTTTGCAAATTTATTCTGAGTTAATTTCATTTCAGTTATTTTCATTTCTGTCTTTTATTTTTAAGTTTTTAAATAGTTGAATTTAGATTCCCAAAAATAAGTTGTTAATAGTTTGCATTTTTATCTCGTTTCTGTTTAGAAAAATACAAAAAGAGTTCTAGTATGTTCTATTTTCTCTTAGTGTGATCTGTTCTGTTTACATTTCCTTCATCTCACTTTGATGTGTTTAGCTTAAATGTTTATAAGTGATCTTGAAGTTACTGACAGTTTATTGCTGAGTGCAATACTAACAGTAATTAAGGTTCACAGATGAGAAACTCATTACATGCGAAATGGAACCCCACTAAGCACGAGTTACAGCTCACATCGTGCGTAGTACAGGTAAGGGCATGACGAAAGGTATTCGTTTAGCATTCTGCTGTATGAATTTTGCTTTGTGCAAATTTTTGCTTAGTACATTCTGCTGTGTGCATTTTGTTGTGTGCATTCTGCTGTGTGCATTTTGCTTTGTGCATTTTACTTTGTGGAATTTTTGCTTAGTGCAATGGTTATTGATAGAACTAGGTCTTAGAGGGAGTTTGTTGGTGCATAATTGTGAATCCCTAGTTCTTATCAATCAAATACATACATGTTTACTTGAAATGTTAATTCAAATGTGTTTTGATTAATTGTTTGCATGTGTATATATTCTTAGTGATTCTTTGTGATGATCTTAAGCTTACAAGTACTTAATCATGTGTTGATGTGTGTTTGGAAGTTTAAGTTTAGGTGACAGATCACCACGTGCGAAGTCAGGCTCACTACGTGCGTAGTGGAGCTCACTACGCGCGTAGTGAAGAAGGTCGGTTAAAGTTAAATTAATTATTATTAATATAACCAGTACGTGCGTACTGGACTCGCTACGTGCGAAGTACGTTGCATCATGTGCGTAGTGAAATTAATTACACTATAAATACTTCTTAACCGCTTATTAGCGCGGGTAATCGACAAATCAACGGGAATCGATAGAAATCAACCGGGAGCCTTACGTAATCGACCATATACGACCTTAAGCCTACTAAATCGCGAACTTAGTGTTCATTACGAATCCAAGGGGCAGCCTTAAGCATATTTGTGTGAGTTCTTAGAGTTTGTTCTTGCTTCTACTCTGTGTGTTTCTCTGTGTGATACTGTGTGCCGGACACCTAAGCAGATCTTAGAATCCTTAGGAGGTTTGCGAAATAGAAATTCCGCACTATTTCTCATCCTAGATCAGTCCTAGCGTTAGGGTGTTTTAGTTTAGTTTAGAACCCCATCCCCCAGCGGTCCGACACTAAACATATTAGTTTTACTTAGGAACCTCCTCTAAAGTAGGTTCAGATGATGAGCACTTAGCTGATTCATCTTGTGGAGCTGACTGGTCAGCTTGAGTAGGTGTTGAGTCCTGCATAGGCTGATCAGCTTGTTCCTTGTCAGGCCTTAGAATTTCACTATCACGCTCTTTGGCCTCATGTCCTCTACCTCCACATTTGTAGCACTTTCTTCTACTAGTAACTATAGGGGGTAGGTTATCCAATAATCCTATTGAGAATTTGCTCTCAGATTTAGGATTATAGGTTGTGGATAATTTTTCAACTTTCTTTGCAACTTGATTCACCTGATGTTCATTGACTTTGGACTTACCTTTGTCATATCTAGGCTTATTATCCTTTTGATGAAAAGTTTGACCAACAAACTTCTTTTCATATCTTTTATTGAGTTTGGACTTACCTTTGTCATGTTCTCTGGACTTACCAGTTTCAACAACTTTTGACTTACCATTATTGTTGTGATATGACCTCTGACTTACAGTTGTCTTCCTATTCTTGAAGCTTCTCTCTGAACTGGATAGAGAATGCTCTCTTTTGAAAGGGTTTGGATTTAACCTTTGAACAACAGGTTTTCTTTGAATAGGCTGAGTGCCCAATCTATCATACACAAACTTACTATGATGTCTTGAAGTTGAACACTCATATCCATGATCCTTTACTTTTACAAACTTATTGTATTTTAGACCTTGATCATGTTTCTTTTTTTAGGCTGACTTCTGAGACTTAATCAGTTGTCTATCTTCCTCATAATCTGTATTTGCTATCTCAGCATCATCAGGTGCATAAGCTGCGGATTGATAGTCACCTCCAAGTACAGCTTTCACCTGTTTCGGAATCTACTGGTTGATGCACTTTTCAGCAAGCTTTGATGACTTACACCAAGATTCAGTGACCTTTTGAAGTTGGTCAGCCTTGTCCTTAGCTTCCTGAATTTCTTCACTTAGAAGTTTGTTAATGTGTCTTAAACATTCAAGATCACATTATGCTTTCTTTCCAGCAGTAATGAGAGTTTGATTTTCCTTAATCTCATTTTTAAGCTTAGTTATTTCAGCTTTGAGGTCAGCTTGAGTCTTAAGGCTAGTCTAAAAGTCATTTAACAGATAATCAAACGTAAGACCTTTTTCTTCATCGGTGTAAGAGTTGAAATTATTAACCTTGTACATGGATGAAGTTTCCCAATTGCTTAGTTTGTTGTTTTCCTCAGCTTCCTTCATGTCAGCTTCAAAAGTTGATTCAGACAGACCATAATCAACTTCATCTATTTCAAAATATTCATTTTCTTGAGCCATCAGACACTTGTCTTCATCATCTAAGGTAGATGATTATGTATCCAAAGTTTCGGCATAAAGTCCTTTAGCATTGGACTTGTCTTCGGTCTTTCCTTTCTTGAGTTGAGTATATTTATTCTTGTACTTATCAGCTCTGTAAGCATTCTTGTCAGCTACTGAAGCTGTTTCACCCTTTTTTACTCTTCACTCAGCAGCAATGTGTCCCTTTTTCTAACAGTTGAAGCACACAGCTTTCTTGGGGTCAAAATAACTCTTTCCTTTGATTCTATCAGATCTTCCTATTCCCCTTTGTGCTCTTCTCAATCTTTTGGAAAGCATAGCCATTTGTTCAGTGATAGTCTGAACATCATCAGTATCACTTGAGTCTGAGTCTGAGTGGTCAGCTTGAGAATCAGACTCAGTCTCAGATTCAACTATGAAGGCTTTTGAACTCTTTTTCTTCTTTTCTGCAACTAATGCAATTTCATTTTTCTCAAGAGAGTCCTTCATCTGTTGTTAAGAAGATTTCTTGTGTTCTGTGATCTGTTCATGATTAAGCAAGAACCCATATAAGGACTGTAGGTTATACATATGTAATGTACCTCTAGCCCTTAGTGCTATGGTCACTTCATTGAATTTCTCTGGTAACACATCCAGAATTTTCAGCACTAGGTCAGCTTCATCTGTTTTAATGCCTACACTTAGCAGGCCATTAATCAAGCAGTGAAACCTTTTGAACACGTCAGATAAGGTTTCCTTCATCTTAGAAAAGAAGTTTTCATAAGATCTGTTAAGATGATTCTTCTTATGCTGCTTGACCAGATCTGTACCCACATATGTGATACTTAGAGTATCCCAAATTTCTTTTACGAATTAACACCTAGTCACAGTATGCAAAATCTCATTGGTCAGGGCATTTGCCAGAATACCTTTTGCTTTGTCATCAAGAGAATGTAACATCCAATCCTCTTCAGTCCAAGATGCCAAAGGTTTCTTGACTTCCTTTTCAGTCTTTTCAGGAGACTTATCACTAACAACAACAGGAATCTTGGGGATAATTGGTCCACAGGTTATAACATCATACATTCTGGTGTCAATGGACTAAGGAAAAGCATGGCTCTGAATTTCCACATAGGATAATTAGATCCATCAAACATGGTACATCCTTTAGCAGCCATCTGAGGAAAGTTTGATGAATTGTTGCTTTTCGACATCTTACTCTATCTCAGAATCTTAAAATTCAACTTATGAAATATTTCAGCCTGCTCTGATACTAGTTGTTGGTCCCTTGGTGAGATAAACAACAAGCAAGCTTTGTGTAGAAGGGGGGTTGAATACACTTTCTGCGGAAAATTGAACAAATCAATAAAAAGTGTTACACACATCAACTTGACTAAAACTGAATGCTTTCATTAATAAGAAGATGATTACAATAACTTATCAAGTATAAAACACTTGATGTATAAATACCTAATACAATTCAAATCTCCCAATCTCTCAAACTAATTGATCAAACTTGTTGTCTATAATCAACTAATGATTATAAACACAGCATAATTCTCTAAATAGGATTTATCACACATTAAATACTTACCAACTTCACAACGTACGTGAATATCGAACATGCGAACTCTTGTTAGAAATCTGTGAATGCTTGATTACGTTGATTAACTTACAATCAATGTATCAAGTATGGTGAGGTGGTTACCTCTCTTTGGATTAAGAGAATTTATAGCCCTATTCTACATATCCCAACAAACTAGAACTTATCCTAATCTGTTAACTAACTAACGGATAATCCGGATATCTTGAATCTTGAATCTTCAATCTTGAGTCTTCCATCTTCAATCTTGATTCTATAATCTTCTTATCCGCATCGTAGAAATAGGATAAAAAAATTCAAAACATATTTAAATTCTATTAAGCTGGCTTCTTTCATCAGGCTAAGTTACTCAGCTTGAAACTCATCAAGCTGAGTTCATCGAGAACTAACTCGATATCAAACATGTACTAACATGTATAAGGACTAACCCATCCTTAGAAGTCATAAGAGTTAGCTAGTACTAACTTAGCAACTCTATTGAGCTGACTCAGCCTAAAGGCAGAGTCACTCCGCTTGAAACACATCAAGCTGAATATTTAACTTATACCTTAGGTAACACACAGATTATCAAACATATAGATAAACTGATAGATATAGTCTAAGCTGATCAACTATAATGCTCAACTTATGCTCAGTCTGAAACACTATAAGTGCTAAGTCTGACCAAACTTCATAATTCATGTTTAAGTTGTATTTAGAACATATCTTACAAACTTAACTTTGTCTCATCAAATTATAACTAATAAGATCATTTTACCAACATCCCTACTTCTTCTTAGAACCTGCAAATTATTACAAATGTGAGTACCATACCCGCTGTCTAAAACCCAGGCGTTAGAAGTAGAAGTATTATGGAATTCAATCATGTACGTACCGAAGGCAGCGACACCTTTTGCTCGTAGCTTCTTGAGCTCCTCCAAGTACTTGGGGCAACTACGCCGGTAGCCCTTCTCCCCGCAGAAAAAGTAAGTTGCCTCTTCCGGTGAGGTGGCAGCGGTCGCCACTTGCTTCCCCTTCGGCTCCGGGGTTGGGTTAGGTTTGGGCTTTGGCGCATTGGCCTTAGCCTTTCCCTTCCCCTTGGAGCCTGAAGCGGGCTGCTTCCGCTTCTTTCCACCCTTGTTGATGGTAAAGACGGCAGGAGAGGTGGAGGGATTTGACTTGGCAAGCTCGGACTCAGCGGTCTTGAGCATGCCTTGTAGCTCTATAATGGACTTGTCCATACTATGCATATGGAATTTCACAATGAACGGCCCATATGATGAAGGCAAGGTTTGGAGGATGATATCAACCACCAACTCCTTCTCCATGGGAAAGCCCAACTCCTCGAGCTGGTCCACGTAACCCTTCATCTTAAGGATGTGGGAGCTCACATTGCCGCCCTCCTGCATCAGGCAACCGATGAAGGCTTTGACGCACTCATAGAGCTCTTGCCTTGCCCGCTGTTGGAACATGTCCTTCAGCTGAGATATCATCTCAAACGCACTCACTTCTCGAATTACGTTTGCTGTTAGGGACTCATGGTCGTTAGCATTAGGCAAGTAACGTCATTAGTGTCTTTAAGGCATTTTTCATACGCCTCTCTGACAGCCCTCGCCACATTGGTAGATGGCGCTTCCGAAAGAGGTGACTCTAGGACCTCTAACTTCATCTCATGAAGTAGGACAATTCTCAAAGTCCTATGCCAATCCATAAAGTTTGGTCCCGTGAGTTTTTCCTTTTCCAAGAAAGGACGGAGTGACATGTTAGTGGTGTTGGTGTTGCTAGTGGATGCCATCTACAAGCAAAGTACGAAGTTGGTTAGTATGATGTATTTAAATCCTTGTTATATAATTACCCACTTGTTATAAAACAAATTAAATTAACAAGGGCTAAGAACCTCAAAATACCCTAATCCATGACAGGTTTACCGCGGATCACTTCATGGAGCTATTTTAGGCCGGTAAACATTTTACTGATTGAAATCCGAGATCGCAACTCTTAGACACTTGCGGGATCCTAGGTACTCATAGCACCCATTTGGCATGTTTGATCACTCCACACCAACTCCTCACTTATCCACTTTGGTAGCTCGGTATGGGCATGACAACTACCAAGGCGTATTAAATCTTGGAATTGTAAATCGACCGTCAAGATACACGGTGGTACTCTAGCCCAATGGCCGGCTCGGCTAGAGGTCGACATCCGACCTTGGGAGTTGCCACACGCACCTTCCACATAGTTACACAAAACCAACCTCGGCTAAAGCTCGACGTCCGATCTTGTTTCACTAGATTCGGGTGGTGTCATCATACGGGTGGTGTGATTTTACTTTTAAAAAACGGGATTTAGTTTTTCCGGTTAAAACGTTTTTAACCAATTCTTGTCTATGTGGCGTGCGGAATTCGTAAACCGATTTAAAACTCTTTGGTTTTATTATTTTTAAAATTTTTCTAGCATGCGAAGATCCTAAACATCCATGCAAGAAATATACAAAATAAAACCAACAACGCATGTAAATAAATATCCGGTAATGAGCCATAACCCTATGCGTCATGCCCGTGAGCCAACGAGCAAGACAAAGTCTACTAAGGATAATAATCCAAGACTTTGACCTGTGCTCTCCCACTTGATCCATTGCGTCTCCCACTGACCTCCGGATCCAAGTCCACCAAGACACCTCCCATAGTCCTCGTTGGTTGCTTCGGTCTTCCTTTTACAATTTACAAATTTAAAGTGAAATGGCATGCAAGCCACAATTCTCTATTCTAAGCTAATACTAAAATTACAAAGAATAGAAATCGGCATGCAAGCCGTTAAATATTACAAACCAAATAAATTAAATTATTTATTACAAACCATTGTGGTACAAACCACCAAATGAATGAATGAAATAATTTAAACAACCAACCACATCACATAGGTCTAAAGGCTCTTTATTTTACCGGATTTTATATACAACCACATACAACATCACATGTCTAAACTAGCATGGTGTGCCACACAAGAACCATGCAAATCTTATATGTCTTGGTTAATATTATCTAAACACTCAAGGCACAAATAATCCTATGTACATATGTACACAATGTAAGTATATGCAATGTAAGTATATGCAATTAACCATTATCATGCCCAAAATGTTAATCCACATATAAATACACAAACCAAGACATAAGGCAACTTAATATAATAAAATCCAAAATTCTGGAAAATTCCAGAAAGTACATATTGAGCTAAAAATCCAACAAAATTGATTTTAAGGGAAAAAAATTGCATTCTGCCAGAAGACAGTTAGCGCCGCTAACCATAACGGGTTAGCACCGCTAAAAATTATGGCTAGCGTCATTATAGCCAGAGGCTTAGCGACCGCTACCGGAGATGATCTAGCGCCGCTAACATGGAAAGGTTAGACCCGCTAAACCCTGGACAGAACCAAAATCACATTTTTCGGATTTTTCAAGCCACCAAGTGCAATACTAGTGTAGAGGTGGCTCTGATACCACAGTTGGTGTTTGTGGAATAGCACAACGGAAGCATACATGAATTCAAAAGCAAGAAAGAACCACAAAATAACCCCAAAGGTGTTATCAAGCTCTACACTATGATTTGCAACTTAAAGAACAGAAGAGAGATGAGTTTTATACCCTTAGAGTTTCTGGTGTTGTTGAGAGTGCAAAACTCTAAGCTTCTTTCCTTCTTGTGCTACCGAAATCTACCCCGAGAAAGCTTGTGATCTTGGTGTACTGGCACCCCAATTATCCTACACCCTTGTGGAGATACCTTCTGGAACAACAACCTTAAACCACCAGGGAACTCTCTTGATCACTCTCCTTTTTGAACTCTGTTAGGTTATAAATATTGTATAGAATAGAATATTACATTTTAGTTGGAGTTTGTATTAAATATACAAACTAGAGGGTTAATATTGTATATACCCTTAGGGGTATATATACTAATGACTAATTGTCATTAGTAAGGTCTTTGGCATAATCACAATATTAAGTGTGTGTTTTACTTGGTGTTAATCATTCTCTCTCTACATTCTTGATTATGTTCATTGATCTTCATGAGATTTGTTGATACCTGAATCACTTGGGACTAACAAGTGGTATCAGAGCCAAGGGAGTGAAGATTAGATCTGAATTCAACAACAAAAGTCAAATTTTTTGAAGATTTTTTTAGAAAAAGGGGTATTCTCGGGTTCATAATCAAAGTATAGATTAAATGGAGTTTTTGAGTGTTGATTGGTTGGATTAGGGTCGCATGGGTCATAGTAGGGACAGCGCCGCGTTTACTTCCGTAAACGGAGATATAGTCTTGGACCTCTCCAATAGTAGTTAAATCCAAAGTCTCTTCACGGTTTTCATTTCCAACTTGTCTATCCGTGTCTCTATCCATCTTACTGCAATCAAAGAACTCTTAGTTAGTATAAACACAAAACACCATTAAAACCTTCCTACTATTTACCAATTCAAACTAATCACACATGGACATTCTCAACTGTCCACATTGACACACATCATTTCTTAATACACTAATTAAATCTTGTTTTATTATCACCAATACTATTCTTTTACACAATCAACAATATTACTTTATTTCTCATATCACATTCGTGTTTATTTGACACAACTGTCATCTATCCTTAACTAACTCTCTCAAACCCAATTCTTACACTTAACTATAAATACCACACATTTCCGTTGTTTGCATCGAGCTGAAACACTTGTCTCAAGAAACAACGGAACCTCTATCACATCTACTGAATTGGATTTCCTCGACAACATCATTGCCGAATTAACCCACTCCAGTTCCAACATTAAAACCTCATAAGAAACACAATTACAATAAAAGCAAGAAACAATCTCACTACACCCAACAACAACTCGTAAAACACTAATCATAATCACAACTACTTGAACATCAACAACTTACACTCCTAAAAGAGTTTAGTCAACACCAGTACAAACGCTTACAGTTCGCCAAAATCTACAAAACAAAAAATAACCAAAACTATACACTCCATCTCTTTAGCTCCACTTGTTATCATCTACAACGCTCACCCTTTTAGTACAGGAAGAGCCCTATTTCTTTTGCCCTGACGTAGATCCTCCAGTTTCTACATTCTATCTCATCGGGCAATCACTAATTCGGTGCCCCGACTTATGGCACCTAAAACACACATTTCCTTTGAACTCCCATTCCGCAGTTATGTGGCCAATCTGTCTGTACCTCAAACATCTGGTAGTAGCTTTGGAGAAAGAACCAGTGTGATATGCAGGGCACTGAGAACACCAGGAACCATCAAACTTTGGCTTCTTACATGAACTCGAATTTCTGCCTACACAAGGCTGCTCTTTCGCAAGACCAGATTTGGAGGATTTCCGCAATTTCCTCTTCTGACCCTTAACCGTCTTGTCTCCCTTACACTGGAGGCGATCTCCCTCAATTTGTCGAGCTATTTCAAAAGCCCTATCCAAACTAGACACAACTCTAACATGCGATCTATACTCTATTGGTAGCATTCCCACAAACCTGCGAATTTTCACAGTTTCATCTGCTACTAGGTGAGGGATAAATCTCACCTTATCAGTAAAAGCATGGATCAACTCTTCCACTGGCTTATCTCCTTTCTGGAGATCATTGAACTCCCGTTCCATCTTTTCTAAATCATAATCGGTGCAGTATTTCTTTGTCACACGTTCAGAAAACTGCTCCCACATCATTGCAACAATCACTTCTCTGTTCACTGAATCTTTCACAGAGTCCTACCAAAACAAAGCATTACCCTTCAATAGGCATACCGCATACTTGACACGGTACTCTGGTTCACAATCAGAATACTCGAAAGCTTGATCCGTCTCTTGAAGCCATCGTATAGTATTCGAAGGATTATCACTACCCTCGAACTCTTTGGGTCCACAAGAATGGAACTTCTTGTATAAACAGTGCTCCGGATTCTTACTCTTGACGGATTCTAAGAACATCTCTCTCGTCACTCGAAGTTCTTCTTCAAGGAGAGAACACACGCCTGCCACTCTGGAGTCGGCCTCGGGCCTTAAGTATCACGTAGAGAAGATTCCTTCTCAGTTTCAACATGAGTACGAGATGCCTCGTCCTCCATTTGCTTACGAGCATTTTTCACTATCAACTCGCTACTCAGACATTCTCACTTATTCACTATACACACGAAGACCACACTTAGCACATCACTTATCCGACATCTACTAACATGGGGCGTTAGTACACAATATACCACAATCACACATCACTCACACTCAGCCCCAATTACCCTAATAAGAACACTTAACGATGGTCGGGCCCGAGTTTGAGATCGAATACCCTTTCGAGTATCCAATTCCCTCAAACTTAGGATCTGATACCTAATTGTAACACCATGTTTCAGAGCTTAGAATTAGCGCCAAGTTAAACTTTTAGGGGGTGTTATGTTCGTTCTTTTAGGAGGAATTGAAGGGAATGGGATTTCAAATCCCTCTAATTATGGTGTTTGGTTTGGCAAATGAGGGGGGTATTTTAATTTCCAGGAATCAAAGAAATCTACAAGTGAGGCATTTCTAAATCCTCCCACCCCCTAGTATTCTCAAATCCACAAGTGAGCCATTTCCTCCGGCGACGCTCCGGCGAATATTCCGGCGAAGCCTTCAACAAAAACCGCCGCCGTTCTTCGTCACCACCGTTCTTCGTCACCATCGTTCTTCGTCACCGCCGTCATCACTTCCGTCGAATACAGCCTTTTCCGTCGAGACCTTCGAGAAACCCTAGATCCGTCATCACTTCCGTCACCACTGTTCGAAACCTTCGACTGACCCTAGCCGTCGAGAAACCCTAGATCCATCGAGAAACCACCAACCGCATCGGTGGGGAATCAGTCACAACCAACCGCATCGGTGGGGGAGCAAAGAGCAGCCCACCATCACGTTAGAGCCACTAGGAATCTGTTCGGATCTGATCATAGATCAAGATCCTCACTGTATGTTGAGGAATGGCGGCCTGCAGAACCCTCTGGGATCCGGAATTGGCCATCGAATCTCATAGACCCGGAATTTACCGTCGAGTACCGTTGATCCCGAAAAACACTCAAGGATCCAGTCGCGATAGGAAACTGACCTCAACCCCTGCGTGTGTCCGGACAGGAATCATAAACACGTATGACCCATAGGGTCCACAGTACGCATGCGTATCACATATCACAATTTATATCACATGGTATCACTTATAACACTATGTCACTGTATCAGTATATCACTGTGTCACTATATCACGTCATACCTCATGCGTTCAGATATAAAAATATATACACACATGGCTGATCCAATCAGGATCCAATTACATACGCATATACATTATCACATTGGTTTATGCTCATACTTGATGAGCATAACAAAAATTACACTTTAAACATAGCATACAATTGTCACATAAGTCATAACCCTACTTGGGTATATCTCGTATCACTTTACTTATCTATCGTCACTACCATAATCATATTACACGGGTTATAACACGACACGTCAATTCGCCACTTACCTCGCATGTGCATACGTCACTATCACAATAGCACGTTTCAACACACAACAGATAGCCCTACTTATTGAGTCTCATGGGAAATCCGGTACTCACCTCGAGATTACAAGAGGCAGATATGAATTCGGGAATCCCAAGAACACACGGAGTCGTCCGAATCACCTAACACATTAGGTTCCGGCTTAGTTATCACATACACATAGCCCATATAGGCTAAAACACAAGTTATCACCAAACCCTTCCTACGGCCGTAGGAATATACCCTGCGCCCGCAGAGATTCTACCCAATGAATCTTGCCCTACGGCCGCAAAAACCTATTCCTACGCACACAGGAGCTATTCTGTGGTGACCTACGACCGTAAGTTATGTACCTACGCCCGTAGACCTTGTTCCATCGTCCGTAGATGGTAAACCACACAAAAACACATCCTACGGCCGCAGAAAACCTGCCTACGGCCGCAGTAGACATAAAAGACCTCCTACGGCCGCAGGAATTATTCACTACGCCCGTAGGAAGTACCTGCACAGCAGGTCTTCGTCCCTATTCTCGCATAGACCTGTATATCGCGTTTTTAACACCCAAAATTCGATTAAAACCAGATTCAATCATTTGTACACATTACTTGACATCAAGGGAAGCTTATAAACACATTTGACTCGCATATTACCACTTAGAACTCATAAAACACCACAAAATGTGTGTTTCTCCTTCAAGAACACAAAACTGGGTTTCTTAGAAAAATTACTTACAAACAAGATGAAGTACAACAGCTAGGGCACGAATTCAACACTGGAATCACTTGTTACTGCTGGACTCTCGGTTTCCTCTTCAAAACTCCAAAGCTTAGAGTGTAAGTATGTGTTCGTATGTTTGTGTGTGTGTGTATAGTGTGTGTTGAACAAAGTCAGAGGATAAGAACCCCTTAGAGCCGCCTTTGGTTCTATTTAAATAAACACAGGGTATTTTATTCCCCTTTCCAACTTACAACTTAACACACGCCATCCCGTTTTAACTAACGGGGATATGTACGGAATCATAACACGAAACCGTTTAATACTTTATCACTTTTAAACGCGTTTTATACTTTTCACATAATTATTCTAATTAACACATAACACGCGTTAGCAACTTAAAACACACTAATTTAGATCACTTATATTCACTGTAAAACTATTAAAGCACGAGGTACAACTAGGTACTACTAAGCCCATTTTCAGGATGTTACAATATGTGGTAGAAAAAGGAGGACGAGATTTAGTAAAAAGGAAAAGTGAAAGGTTAAAAACGAAATATTTTAATCCTGATGGACAATTATAAAACCCTACTAATTCTTTTGGCAGGCGTACATTCTGTAGATTATTCTGCCGCAAGCTCCGTGTTAAAACAAGCGTCGGTCAGGAACTAACGTGCTTAACAGACGAACGTCCGGCCACTGAGGAAAGTGAAGGTTCCCTACAAAATAGACTACCGTTAGTCTCGTCACGAGGAGGGGTTTCCTCGTGACAAACCTCCGGTGTGAGAATCAGTTTCTCTGTTACGCGAAAAGCAAAGTAAAGTGTATAAGTGCGAGAGTTAGGGTTGAAAGAGTGGGAGTGATCTAATTACCTTGGTAAGTGGCCTACTTCTTTTATAACCGTTTGCCTAGAGGGTTCTTCCTATTACCCACTGGATAATAGGATGTCCCTTCTGACGTCTGTGATTCTGATAGAGACCGTTATTCATTGCCGGTTCTAATGTGATCGACCTTGGGATGAGGCACTCGTCTTGTTCTCCAGGCCTTACGTATCTGCCTTCAGATGTGAAGAGCAGAGGTCAACCATCGTTTGGTTGGTTTGACCTTCTGTATTGGTTCTTGTCTTTTTCCCTTTTGCTTTGTTATAATCTGTTCCTTTAGTAAAAGGTCCTGACGGACTTGCCTGTTTCGGAGGTTAAGGTCCGGACGCATTGTTGCTAGCTCCGGACTTTAAGAGGTCCGGCTATACCTCAACAAGTCCCCCCATTCTATGTTGATATTAGAATAATATTAATATAGACTAAAGGTTTGTGGTTTTGTAAATTTTGCTTTGTGAGTTATGTGTGGAGGTGCTTTATATGTATTTTGTCATATATGCTATATTCTAAGAAACAACCTTTTCTTTTAGTTTGATTTGACATTTTGATGCTTCTTTTGTGTTGAAACTGTGCATGCATCAATTTAGCTACTTCTGGCTACCAGGTAGCTTTTGTCAGTTTGATTAGATGGTAGCTGCAGGGTGATGATGGAGGAGCTTCATCCAACAGTTATGAGGAGTTTCGCTTGGACACGTGTTGCCTGCTGCTTTAGTCTAGCCTCCGTATCTAATGGGGATTTTAAATTCAAATTTTAAAACCGTTTCTCTTTCATCTTCTACCCCTTTTCACTTTCTTCTTCTTGGCAAACCGGCGACCCATCATTCTGTTTCCTCCTTTCTTGCTCGTTCTTGCTTCGACGAATTTTTCAAATTTTTTCTTCTCGGTTGTCAACACTTCGTCGAGTTATTCAGGTTTGGTTTCTTGTTCTTGTCTTTCGTTTAGCAAAAATGCCTAAAAACAATCTGCACTATACGTACTCTGTCTTGGATGAAGAAGCTATTAGAAACTTTTGTTCTTTCTATGATATTGGGCTGAGTTTCGCCCTACTCGACCCAAATCAAAACAAAACATGGGAGATTTTCCGAAAGGGTATAGGACTATTTATACCAAGTGGTTCGAGTTTGGAAATCTTCGGTATCCCTTTCCCAAGTTTCTAGTTTCTGTTGTCAAATACTACAATGTTCATCTTTCGCAACTATCTCCTCTTGGTATTATCAAGATTACCAGCTTTGAGATTCAATGTCGGGCCCTTGGTAGCGAACCCTCTTTTTCTGTTTTGCGAAAGTTTTATAAGTTAGGCAAGGCCGATGACTGGTACACAATAGAGAAACGTAAATCACAGGCTCCGGTCTGTATCAATGGTTCCCCTTCTTTTTTAAAGCATTGGAAAGAGAATTTCTTTTTTGTGAAGTTAAGTATTATGCCTCTTAAAATGGTCTGGCGGTTGCCCAAGGATGATATCTCTGATCCTGTGCCTCGTGACGAGAAGATAGACATGGGGTTATTTAATAGGCTTTTGGAGAATCGGACGATTGTTCGTCCATATGATGAGAGTATATTAGTACTTGGAGGAATCAGCTGTCGGTGGGAACATGCTGATAAACGACCCCTGATTCGTCACAATGGGCAGGGTATGATATAGTGAAGATAACCTCCGTTGCTTTCTTGTAATTGTTAACATGGTTTCTAGATGATCTTATCTCTGTATTTCTTTTCTTTACTTTTTGTTTGTATAGATGAGTTACTTGTAGTTTGTTTCAACTGAAGATGTTGAAGACCTTGAGGTTGGTTTGGCTGATTCTGATGTGAATCTCGTCGAAGAGAATAAGAAGAATCTTATTTGTCCTGAGGATGAAATTGATCCTGACGTTGGTGTTTTTTCTACCGGACCTCCTGTGTCTTCGGTTAAAGCTTTGTCCGGTAAAGCGACTGCAGTTTCTGAGGATTCTGTTGTAGGTGAAAAAAGAGGGGCTGGAGCATCCGTTGGAGGACGTTTGTCTAAACGTAAGAGGTTAGCTGTTCAAGGTGGTTCTTCTAGTTCAAGTTTGGGGACGTCCGATAGTGAGGCTATTACTTTGGAGGATGACGAGCCTCCAAAGTCTGATGATGCTATTGTAACTGAAGCTCCTGTTCTGGATTCTGCTGCTGATGTTTCTCCTCAGCTTGCTGAACCTTCCTCTATCAAGGGGAAGGACAAAGGTAAGGAGAAAATTGGTGAAACCATCAAGATCCGAAAGACAGGGAGTTCCCCTTCTTCTACTGATGAGCTTAGGCAGATTATGGATGGTCCCTTTATTCCATCTTTGCCTCTGGTCCGTACCATTTCTTCTTTTGATACCCCCGCTATCTGCAGAGA
Source organism: Pulicaria dysenterica (assembly GCA_947179395.2). Classification (NCBI taxonomy): domain Eukaryota; kingdom Viridiplantae; phylum Streptophyta; class Magnoliopsida; order Asterales; family Asteraceae; genus Pulicaria; species Pulicaria dysenterica. The sequence goes on from OX359292.1 coordinate 36,445,400, forward strand.
GATGGTGGATGGCATCATCACCCCCAAGAGCTTTACAAGATGTCTCGTGGCAATGACTCTTACGCTATTGATCGTTTTTGTCATCATATCCTTAAGACCCTTGCCTTTGGGTCAGAGATCATTCACCATTGAGAAAGTACCGATGAGGGTATGGAGGGTTTAGAGGAGCAAGTTAAGACTTTGACATCGCAGGTTGATAACTATGAGAAGCATGTTCTAGAGTTGGAGCAAGAAAATGGTAGACTTAGGGAGAACAAGCGTACGTTCAAGAAGTTGTACAAGAAAAAAAAGCAAAAGCTTTGGTGATAAAAGAGAATGTTGTGTCAGTTCTTGAGAAGGAGGTTGAGATTCTGGAGAAGAAAGTTGTGGAGAAAGATGCTGAGTTAAAGCATCATATTGTGGAGCGAGGTGCGGAAAAGAAAGTGGCTGAGGAGAGGACCAAGCTTCTGGAAGATCAAAAGAAAATTCTTGTTACAGAAGGTTTCCGATTCCTCTTTGACAGTTTGAAGAAAAGCGTAGGTTTTCACAAGCCTCTTGGTGATCTTCAGACAAAGACTTATTCAGTTGGGTATATGAAGGGCTTGGTCGAGGGGGAGAAATTAGGTAACCAGGGGCTTGCCCTTACTAGTGCTCCAAAATATAATCCTCGTGCAGTGACGGAGCTCCGTGCGGTTGCGAAGATTTGGGATGATGAACAGTTTACTCCTTTCTTCCAGAGCCTTTCATCTATTGAGTCTATGAAGGACTTAAAATCTTTGGAATTTCCTTTTTCTAATGCAGGTACCTCTTCTAACCCCTTGGCAGTGATTGTCCCTCACTTGGCAATCGAAGGTGGTACCAGTGGAGCTTCTGACGAACCAACAAAGGTTGCGTGTAAACTGGCGGATGCGGTTGAAACTCCTATGGAAAAAGTTGATGTGGGTGTAAACACCGAGGTTGCAGGTACCTCTGCGGTGATTGAAGGTTCGTCTCCTGTGGAGACATTGGTGGTTCTAGAGGACTCCTCCCTTGGTGCGAATGAAGATGCTCCTGTTGGTGCGGAAGGTGGGCCAATGCCCTTGCATGATTTAGAAACTCGTTGTATGTTTGAACAAATTAATCTGTCGTTTCTTTAAGAAGACTTTTCATTATTACTGATGAATGTGCGGTTATGTATCCGCTGAACAATTATATTTGGTGCTTGTATTATATGCCTTCATAGGCATGTGAACTTGCTTTATGCTACTCGTAATGACTATGTTTATCGTTTACTTGCTTGTCATGTATTGCGATTGTGTTACTTTTGCTTATTCGTTGGTTTATATATATATATATATATATATATATATATATATATATATATTATTGAGCTCATATCCAAGACCGTTCTCGAGGATAAAAATAATTTTAGCATTGTACTTTCTAGTCCTTTTTGGCCCTTGCTATTTTGGCTTTTTTCCTCTGGATCGTCATCCTCCAGACTTATGTCATAAACATTTTGTTTGGTTTTCCGGACTTTGGTCCTTTGATCGATCATCCTGCGGACATTGGTTCTTCGGACCATCGTCCTTCAGACTTCGCTAGTTCGGATTGTTGTTTCTTATATCAAAGATAAGTAAAGATAAAACTTGATTGCTTTTTGGAACAATTTTATTTCATTACTGTGTATCAAAAGGTTCATAGGACCTTCAAAAGGGATACACTAGTTGGGCAGGATTCATTCGTTACAATCACTGTAATCGTAGCGTGGCCATAAGGCCCTATTGTTCCTTGCTAACAAAAGATGGTGACTGGCACCCGCTAGTTCCCTAGGTAGCATCTTCGGAGATGAGCTCCATTCCAAGTCCTCGGGACTATCTTCCCCTCCATTTCCTCCTATTCGTAACTTCCATTTCGGTGAGCCATCCGAATCTTGTATGGCCCCTCACATCAAGGAGCCAGCTTGCCTTGTTTCTCGCTCCGGTTGGCTTCGTTGTTCCTCCAAACGAGGTCACCGGGTTTGAAAGTGGTGTTCTTTACCCTGCTGTTATAGTACTTCTCAATGTTTTTCTTATAACAGGCTTCACGAATTACGGCATTCTCTTTACGTTCTTCAAACGATTCAAGATTGCTCTGTAACCCTTCTTCATTAGTGTCTTGATTCACATGGCTGCTTCGGTAAGATGGCAATCATACTTTGGACGGGATCACTGCTTTCGTGCCATAGGTTAAGGTGAATGGCGCCATTGATTGTTTTAATCATAGTTCGATGAGCCCAGAGCACATGGCTCAAATGGTCCGTCCACGTTCCTCCGTCCCTCGCCATTCTTACTTTGATTCCGGCTACTATGCTTCGATTCATCCGTTCTACTTGTCCGTTAGCTTGTGTATGAGCGACAAATGTAAAGCACTGTCGTATTTCTATTTCCTCGCACCATGATTAAAAAGGATCACTTGCAAACTATTATCCATTGTGGGTGATGATCTCTCTACTTAGCCCATACCTGCAGACTATATTATTGAATACAAATTTCATTACCTGAGCTCTGGAAATAGTGGCGAGTGGCTTTGCTTCACACAACTTTGCGAAGTAATCTATTGCAACGAGCATGAATTTTATCCTTCCAGCAGCTTCCGGGAACGGACCAACAATATCCATGCCCCACTTCATGAACGGCCATGCTGCTGAGATTGAGACCAGGTCGTTCTTTAGAGCTTTGGGAAGGGGTGCATGAATTTGACAAGCAACGCATTTTTGCACTTCTTCTAGAGCGTCTCTGTACGTGATCTGAGTTACTTTGGCTCTACTATCATCCGTGGTCCGGCGTGTAATCCGTACGATTCCTCATGTATTTCTCTGATGACATAATTAGCTTGAGAGGGGCTGAGGCACCTAAGGTCCGGACCTACGATTGATTTTCTGTATAACATCCCATCGATGACTTTGTATCGACCAGCTATGCCTTTGATCTTATCATCCTCCGTTTGACCGTCTTTCAGATATTTCATGATGGGTGTCATCCAATTGTCTTCCTCCTCGGATGGGCAAAGGTTACTGAGGCGAGCTTACTGAGAGCATCAGCCTTCTTGTTCTGGCTGCGAGGAATTTGCTTGATCGTGCAACTCTTGAACTTGGCCATTGCTTCCTTTGCCTTTGCTAGATACCTAATCATATTAGGTTCTTTGGCTTCATAAGCCCTATTGATTTGTGATTCTACAAGCTTTGAGTCTACATACACTTTGAGTTTCTGTATTTTCATGGCTAAGGCTATCTTCAATCCTGCCAAAAGAGCTTCATACTCTGATTCGTTATTAGAGCTTGGAAAATCGAACCTGACTGCATATGTAAATTCCATCCCGGTGGAGCTTGTGAGAATCAGCCCTCCTCCTGCACCTTCAGCACTTGATGCTCCATCAGTGTATAGCTTCCATGCTTCTTCTTGTTCATCTTCTTTTGCATGAGCTCCGTACGTTCCTTCGGACTCAGTGACAAAGTCTACCAGGATTTGTCCTTTGACGGAGGTTCTCGGTTCATAAGCAATATTGAAGTCTCCAATTTCGACTGCCCACTTAGCCAGTCGTCCCAACACCTCAGGTTTGCTCAACACATGTTTTATCGGGGTGTCTGTAATGATTCTTATTTTATGTGCTTGAAAATACCTCCGAAGTCTTTGCATGTCGAAAACCAAACATAAAGCTACCTTTTCTAAGGTCGGGTAATTGAGTTCCGGACCTTGTAACGTACGACTAATGAAATAGATGGGCATCTGGTGCTTTTCTCTTTCGGCCATCAACACGGCTCCCAAAGTTTTGTTTAAAGCAGCTACGTACATACTTAAAACTTCTCCCTTTTTTGGAGCTGTTAGAGCAGGCAAGTTGCTTGAAAAGCTTCTTCAGCTTCTTGTGTCCACCGAAAGTCCTTTTTGTTGATGCAACTCTTCAGTGTTATGAGGATTGGAAGAGAATGCTCTGCTGCTCTTGCCATATACCTGTGCAAAGCGGCCAGTTTACCACTCAGGCTTTGCACTTGTTTAACTGTCCTCGGAGACTCCAACTCCATAATAGCTTTGATTTTGCAGGATTCACCTGGATCCCTGTAGCAGTGATGATGTGCCCTAAGAAACGTCCCTCTTCTAATCCGAAGGAACATTTCTTCGGGTTGAGTTTCGTGCTTGCTTTTCTTAAGTTCGAGAACGTTTCGATAACATCTCCCAGCATGTTCTTCTCCGTCTCACTCTTTATGACAATGTCATCAACGTAGGCCTCGATGTTCCAGCCTATTTGCTCTTTGAACATAGTATCAAATAATCGTTGATTTGTTCCTCCAACATTCTTTAATCCGAAGGGCACTTTTCTGTAACAAAAAACTCCTTGATCTGTGTGAAACCCTATCTTCTCCTCGTCGTCGACGGCCATATGGATTTGATGGTACCCTTTGTATGCGTCTAAAAAGCACTTGTATCGATATCCCTACAAGGATTCCACCTTCAAGTCTATTTCCGGCAAGGGATATGGATCCTTTGGACATGCCTTGTTTAAGTAAGTGAAATCCACGCACATTCGCCAAGTCCCGTCCTTCTTCTTAACCATAACCGGATTGGCCACCAACGACTGGTACCTGACTTCTCTTAAAATTCAAACTTCTGCCAGCTTGTCTACCTCGCTACACGCAGCTCTGCTTCGGTCAGGAGCGAGACTTATTTTTTCGTGGACCATAGATTTCATTACTTTCGGTATGCCCAATTTGTGCTTTATGAGTTCTCGTGGTATCCCCGCCATGTCCACAGGTCTCCACGCAAATACATCTTTGTTGGCACGAAGGATCTTTATCAGTTCTTCTTGGAACCTTCGGCTTAGGGATCCTCCTACCATCACAGGTTGTTTCGGATACAGACCATTTACAACCACCATCCTTTCTTCTTTGTTTACTATCTCCTTCTTCTGAGCTCATTGCTCCTCCCTCTCCAAACGTAGACACTCCTTGGCCACTTCCCTTTTTGAGCGTACCGTAGCTATTCCGGATGAGGTGGGGAATTTTATAAAAGAATGTATCGTAGATGCAACGGCTCGCAGGGCCCCCATCCCTGTTCGTCCTAGGATAACATTGTACAGAGAAGTAGATCTTACCACCAAAAATCTCAGTCTTACGGTTCGGCACAAAGGGTAGCTTCCAATGCAAAAGGGGAGCACAAGTTCCCCAAGAGGACAAACTACTTCTCCAGAAAACCCTACCATGGGTATGGTGGCCTCCATAAGCCTAGCCTTATCTTTAGGTCCCATCTTCAAAAACCAATGCTCGTACATTATTTCGGAGGAGCTTCCTCCGTCTACGTATATTCTATGGACATCATATCTAGCTATCGTTGCCCAAACCATGATCGGACTAACTATTGGTCCAAGACTACCCATCGGCGGGAAGTCTATCCTTTCGTCTCCACATACTTCAAACTCTCTTTCATCCATTTTCATTTGTCCCCCACTTGTCCTTATCTTAAATATTTCTTTTTCTTTTCCTTTCCCCGAGGGGGGTGGTCTCCCGCCTTTGTTGTTTGGCCTGAAAGGATGTTTGATTTCTTTTACTAGATGTGCCAATTGACCAGTCCTCACTGCCTCCTCTATTTGGCTCTTCAGATGGAAACAATCGTTAGTATGGTACCCCCTTCCTGCATGAAACTCGCAATACTTATCTTGGTTCCTTCGTTCTGGTGGAGCGAGCATCGGTCTTGGTGGCATAAAACTCTGGCTAGCTTCCTCTGAAGCGAGAGTCTCCTGTGGGCTCTTAGTCAAGGGCATGAAAGAGATCCTTCTATTGTTGGAGCCTTGATACGGCGTGCTCCTTCGTCCATCACCGCTTCTTCTATCACCAGCCAACGTTGGGTAGGAAGGTTGGCCGAAACCTTTCCTAGGGGCTCCTACCTTCCATGGGGAAGGTCGTGGTCCGGACGAAATCTTACGTGTAGCTTCATCAAGTTGTCCTGCGGCTTCTTTTCCTCGGATGAACGCTCGTGCCATCTACATCATTTCGTCGACGGACTTTGGCACGGCGTTGTATTATCTTTCTACTAGTTGTTTAGACCGTATCCCATGAATGAATCTGGAGATCCTCATTTTCTCGTCAGCACCGCCTATCTCTTGGCTCTCCTTAAGGTATCTTCCAATAAATGCCTATAATGTCTCTCCCTCCTTATGTTTAATGTTGTGTATCTCTACCGGGTCTCTCATGTATCTCTTCTGCTGCATGAAGCTGGAGAGGAAACTTTTTCGGAGTTCCTCAAAGGTTTCTATACTTTCAGCTGGTAAGTTAGCTACCATATCCTAGCTGCTTATGTGAGGGTTTGTGCGAACATGTGACACCATACCGGCATGGACCACTGTTCAACCTCTGCCACCCGATGAAGATCCTTAGGTGGTCCTCTGGATCTGTTGTGCCATCATACATCTTGACATGGGATGACATTTTGATTCTTCCTTAAAACTTAAAACGTGCTATACGTTTGGTGAATTTGGTCGCTTCGGAGGGGCGGTATGGGCGCATTAACTCCTCCTCCTCTCCAAATCTTCTTTCAACGGTGTGTTTTTGTTCAGGATGGTGATTTTTCACAAGGGGTGGTATAGGTTGTGTTACTATTGGTTCATCATCATCGAAGTGTAACCTCATGTGTACTTCTTTCGGTCTTGCTTCTTTTTCATGGTTGTCTAGAAGGGTTTTAAGTAACGGTTAGTATTGGCGCACAATTTCAGGGGTAAGCTGTAAGTTGTTTTCGACGGTGTTGGAAGTGTGCCCGACTATAATAACGGTCTCTACAACAGGTGTCAGGAATCGTAGTGGTGTTGGCTACGGACGTTCCACGGATTAAAGTTTCAAGAGGTGGAACAAGGAACTCCTCCATTACTGAAGTCATGTCCCGCGGATGGCGCCAATGTTAAAACAAGCGTCGGTCAGGAACTAACGTGCTTAACAGACGAACGTGTGGCCACTAAGGAAGGTGAAGGTTCCCTACAAAACAGACTACCGTTAGTCTCGTCACGAGGAGGGGTTTCCTCGTGACCAACCTCCGGCGTGACAATCAGTTTCTCTATTACGCGAAAAGCAAAGTAAAGTGTATAAGTGCGATAGTTAGGGTTGAAAGCGTGGGAGTGATCTAGTTACCTTGGTAAGTGGCCTACTTCTTTTATAACCGTTCGCCTAGAGGGTTCTTCCTATTACCCGCTGGATAATAGGATGTCCCTTCTGACGTCTGTGCTTCTGATAGAGACCGTTCTTTGTTTGTCCGGTTCTAATGTGATCGACCTCGGGATGACGCACTCGTCATGTTTTCGAGGCCTTACGTATCTGCGTTCAGATGTGCAGAGCAGAGGTCAACCATCGTTTGGTTGGTTTGACCTTATGCATTGGTTCTTGTCTTTTTTCCTTTTGCTTTGTTACAATCTGTTTCTTTAGTAAAAGGTCCTGACGGACTTGCCTGTTTCAGAGGTTAAGGTCCGGACACATTGTTGCTAGCTCCGGACTTGAAGAGGTCCGGCTATACCTCAACACTCCGCTGTTGGCAACCCTATGGACGGCACTCCGTTTCCAGCATTAGAAGAAGAAGAAGCAGCAGCTAGACGTCTAAATTTCTATGTAAGAATTAGTTTATTTCTTAATTCTTCATCTCGATCGTCAATTATTATTTTTTATTTTTGTTTCTGTTACGATCATGTCATATATGCTAATTTCGATTCCGTATCATCATATCGTATTTGCAGGTAGACGAAGAAGGAATTATTCATAACATGTTCATTGTTCATAAGATTTCAACAAAGATCCGATGCACAAGGTAATCTTAATTTTCTCAATTTTGTATGTGAAATCTAACTAAATTCTTAGATCTGATGCACATAACGTCGTTCCAGTAGATTTCTTCCCCAAATTATGGATCTAGATTATGATATTAATTTCTTGTCTAATTCAAACAATGAAATTTCGCAGCTCTATATCGTTTGAGGACTTAAGTTTTTGAGACTTTGTTAATTTGTTCTATATCAAGGAAGAGTAATTTGTAATGTGTATATGAATATCAATGCAAGGAGACTTAGTTATTTGTAATCTGTTGTTATATACATATGCAAATATAATAACGTCACCTTTAGAGGAATAGTGACATGATCATTGTTATCTGAAACTATGTAACGTCCCAATTTTTTTTTAAAGAACAATTACTAAACACATCACTTTTGACTACCAAATTAAATGGCCAGGCAGGTCGATCGGGGGCCGGGATCCTTTCGGTACATGACCTTTCGGAAAACCCACAACAAAGCCGAAGCGACTATTCTAGACACCATTCAACTGGTTATATTGACTTGTGAAGTATTATGGTAACAGTCTCAAAGTAAAAGAGATAAACCAACCTTTTTATTTCGAACATCCAAACGTACAAAATTGTTACAAACCAGACGTTACTCAAAAACATTATAAAATCAGAGTGCGGAAACATTGCTGTCAAGCCACAGACTTTCCATTGTCCTGACCCGAAGTACCTGAAAAGAAACATTTAACAACGGGTAAGCATAAAGCTTAGTGAGAGTCACAGTACTTACACCTTATAACGGATAGCATATACCGCAGGCATAATACCACATATACACATAACACATACGGTCCATCTGACCCTACCACATATGGTCCACCTGACGTGTGATGCAAAAATGCATCTGCGATGGTTATAAAAACCAACCTGTCTGCGATGGTTAACCTATTCCGATGGTTATAAAAACAACCTCCACACAAGATTCCAGCCCAATAGTATCCCATCTCGCGAAGCTGCACCCTAAAGCCACCTCGGTCTAGTAAAAATTGACAAAGTCCCGAGAGTAACTCGAGATCCTATCCGACAAACCCGGACCACAAGCCCCGGGTTCCTAAACACTAACTGAGAACCTCGAAACACCTAAACAACAACCCAAAACTTCCAAAATGCTCCAAAATGTCGAGAGAGTGTTTGAGAGAAGATTTATGGTGTGAGAAATGATCAAAACTCGAGTTTCTTTATATAGAGATCTGCCAGAGACACATAACGGCTGTTATCCAACATTACGGGCGTTATCTATATGAGTGAGTTAGGTAAAAAGCAAAAGTTAGGTCATTTGTCGGCAGACACACATAAAGGCCGTTATCCTTCATGGCCGTTATCCTTTATATAAATGTAGCCTTCTGAGTCTAGTTTTTGGGGCCTTTTGAATCACCTTAATCCGACTTCGTATGAGTGAGATATGATCAAAACAGTGGAGACGTGTCAGATTTGACAGCTTTTCTAGTTCTTTGTTTTCGGACGGATAAACATGGTAGCATCGATACTTATCGTATACTCGTAATTAATATTCACCAAATCTTTCGATAACACTTACGACTATAAGGGTATGAATTCGGGTCGTTACAAAAAGCGAGATATTTGTTATATACGTAAACATCCAAAGTAAAATCCATAATTACATATCTGAAAAACGGGTATTACAAACTACTATATTGTATTATGTGTAAATTCAACCTACTTATCATTATATATCTTTTTTTCTGTTTGCAGTTATATCAAGGGACCAGTTGTAATTAAGATTATGTGGTCCCAAAACAAAAAATTACGTATCAAAAACTTGAGCTAGGAGAAGTGGTAATGCTTATAAATGAGCATGGGGAAGAAATTGGAAGGAGAAATACATTTATCACGGGGTATATGGTGGATGTTACCCATCTTATGGTCGATAAACTGTTTAAACTCGTGTAGCGTGTGATTCGGGTACCACATTTGCTTAAGAAGAAGTCATCCTTGGAAAAATGAGATTATTGTGGAACACCCGCCATATTCTCCATCATTAGAAATTGGAAGGGGAAACATAAATTTATCACGGGGTATATCAAAGAAGAATCTAATGGCGAATTGCTACCAGATCATTGTTAACTGAAACTAATGTATTGTGTTATGAGTAATTTAACCGACTTCGAATTAAATCAGAATAGATAGAATCTACTAGTTAAGTAGAACCTATTGTTCTTTTACGAATCAAAGAAGAATCAGAATTATGTTTTGAAGCAAAACCAGTGTTTTAAGTTCTTGAAATGAGGAATAGTGTGTATCATTAGCTTAGGAGGTTTGTGGACATTTAATTTTTTTATTTGTTCTATTATGAAAAAAATAAACCAGGGGTGGAATCTAATGAAAATATTTATATCAGTATTGCATACTTTAAGCATATTTGCTTATATCAGGGGTGGAATCTAATGTTCAATCAGGTTATAACTTCTTGTTTGGATAGTTCTTGCTTGGAAGATATAGTCAACCGGATGTTCCTTGTCGAATGACGATAATGGTTCACTTCTTTACTATATGCCTTAGCTGTAGACCCACTAAACTGGCATGTCCTATGGCCTTGTTACTCATGGATTTCTAATTCCACGTACGTCATTGGGCATTAAATCTGCAACATGCTCAAATTGTATGAAATCCAATAACTTTAATACCAAAGGAAAAATCTCCAACTTAACCTTTGGATATGAAGCCCCGACACTAATCTGCATCTAGTATTTCTAAATCTACCATTCATTCTTGAACTATATATTTTTTAATGGATTTCTTCATGAGCTTCACTGAGTTGGCAAACGATATGCAAGTGTCACCAAATATTGTTTTAAACATCAACACATAACAAATGTCCCCACTTCCTCCGCTATTGAACCCACTTAGTGCTTACCAGCATGCATATCATTAGATCTATCATCCATCTTCAAGAAAGAGCAAACGCCAAAGCAAAAAGGCAACTAGTTCAGGAATGTACAAAAGGTTCACAAGATAGACCGTTCTAACCAATTTTAATTTAATAACCTAGTCCTATTAATTCAATATCCAAGTGAATCTTGATGTCGTTTCCAAGCATATCACTTTAGTTTTTTGAAATTTAATACATGCTTCTGATGCTACTAAATTTATTACCTAGCAGGATTTATTCACAAACACATCGATCTAGGCTATATTTTGCCTTTTGTGATATTGCAATGGATGAATAGGTCGTCTTTGTTTTGATGATCTTACCACATCTAGGCAAGATGAATCCTTGGGGGGGGGGGTTGTTATGTAGTGCACACGAAGCTGGGAAGTTTAGAAGTCGAGAAATGCTAGAGAAAGAGATATACCGGTCTTCCCCACAGATGAAATTGCCGACCAGACATTTTGTTTTGCGATATTGCAATGGGTGAATAGGAGGCGATCCAAATCACAATTATCTTTGACCGTGGAGAAAGTGAATTCACTTGACAAAGTATTGTTGATTCCGGCACTTTAAAAAACAAAGATGCACACTATTTTGAGAACTCAACTCTTCTTGGTTATAAAACAAATTTTGTATATATCATCTCTCAGTTGTGACAAGATTTGTAAAGTTGAACATCTCTAGTATTTCAACAAAGGTTAATATTGTGCAGTATAACTGCACATGGAATCAATTATACGTATGTTAAATCTAATACGCCTTAGATCTAATGCAATTGATGTTTTTACAATAATATCCTTGCCCAGCTTGTGGATCTACAATATATGATGTTTCGTGACTAGTTTGTTCTTGCTCAATTCGTGGATCTTCTTGAAATATTCCAATCTAATTCTAGAATAAATTTAGTTTATATTTTCTAATTTGTTTATTTTTGGTTGTAGGTAATGATTGGTCTCTTGCCAATTAAAAGTTGCAGTTATCGAAGAGTAAGGGTTGATTGTGTGAATATTTGGAAAGCGGAGGGTCTTGTTTGGTGCTATATAAATCTCCTGCTTGCTCATTTTACAAAAAAGAAAAATTACGATATCTCTCTCAAATTACTCTCCCGCTCTTGTCTCACCCAATTAGAGGTTTTGTGTTTGCATAGTGCACTGTTTCTCTTCTTCAAAATCAGAAACATTTTGAGTTTGTTGCTCAAGTATTTGATTCTTTGAATCAATCGATTCTTATCGTTGTTGATACTTGTATCAAGCTTTAAGCCTTCTTTTATTTCATTTCTGTAATTGTCTTTCTCACAATCAATAAAAGATTCTTTTGTTTTTCGTACATGGTATCATAGCTCGGTTGCATCTTTTGCGATTGAGCCTGTTTTCTCACTGATTATAATTTAAATCCTAAAACGGTTTTGTCTTGCGTCGAGTGTAGGTTGTCGTGACTCAAGGTTTATACCTTTGAACTTGAGATACTAACTCGATCATTTTTATTGTTCTTAAATCTGATCTAGGGTTCATACCCTTGTGTCGGATTTGGTTACCTATTGTCCGATTAGTGACATTGCTCGTATATCTAATCTAGGGTTCATATCCTTGAATCACTTTTTTATACCCATTTGTGGTTTGGCCTTGAATTCGGATTAACCTTTTAAGGCTGGAGTTTTGCTCCTGTAAATCGAACTGATTCTGAGTACTGTATCCGCTGCAAGCTCTGAAATCACTGTTGAAGATAGCAATCTGCTTTGTTGCTATTAACCTGTTCTGTTACTCAACTGGTTGAAAACTACTTTGATTGTCCTGATTGCCTTGGTGCTACTTGTTTCTGGTTTATCTACGAAGTTAGTACTGTAAGAAATCCTTTTCTCACCTTGTTTTTGTAGCAAGTTCCAGCTACAGTGAGCTCCTGTGTCGGACAGGAGTAAACTGCCCACTGCTAGCTTACCTGGCCTATGGACAAGGACCCTCTTTTTGTGCAAATTGCTATCTATTATTGATTGTTACCTATTTTTTAATATTCATTTGTGTAGATGTTACTAATTGCATCTCACGATCATTAGATATCATGGATGACCTTGTGGTCTGGGTAGGACATTACTTTACATTGAGAAAGGGTGTGATCACTTTCCTCTTTGTTATCTGTCTTTTTTTTCTATATGTGTTCTGTTAATGAACATCTTGTGAAGCTAATGAATCGTGTAAATGAACAACGTGCCCCAATTAGTATGTATTCGAACATGACAAGCACCTTCTTTAACTCAAATTCTCTTTTCAACTCTTTTAATAGATTCTTCGCTTCTAATTCTATGAATAAAAATGGCAATATGGGATGGATAATTGACTCAGGTGCTAACCAATACATATTGCTTCTGATAAATACTTAGAAACTGTGGTGGATATATCAAATTTAAACTTAAGTGTTGGTCACCCAAACTATTGTGTCAGCCTCCTATCAGTCCATAATTGCGTATAAGTTTTGATGAAGAAAAATGTTATATTCAAGATGTGAAAACAAAGAAACTCTTAGGGACTGGTAGTATGAATGGTGGTTTATACATGTTTGATCATAAAGGAAAGCAAGAAGCTAGTTTCAACTCTTTCAATGCTTGTCTCGTGTCTAGAAAATTATGGCATAATAGACTTGGTCACCCTGCCAACCAAGTCCTAGATGTGCTAAATAGTAAAATCCCTTTAAAAAATGATTCTCATCCTTCACCATGTGAAACTTGCCACAAGGCAAAACAAACTAGAGAACCTTTTCCTCTAAGTGAGCTCACGTCTACCAAACTTGGTGACCTCACGTCTACCAAACTTGGTGACCTCATACACTTAGATCTCTAGGGTCCATATATGGTGACTAGTAAAGAAGGATACAAGTATTTTCTGACTGTTGTCGATGACTTTACTAGAGCCGTGTGGACATTTCTTTTAAAATCTAAAGAAGAGGTTTTTAATAACATAGAAACATTTTACTGTCTGTTGGAAAATCAATTTGATAGTAAAATTAAAATTTGGAGAAGTCACAATGGAACCGAATTTGTGAACAATAAAATGACTAGTTTCTCCAACACACATGGCATCATTCATCAAACCACTTGTGTCTATACCCCCACAACAAAATGGGGTTGCTGAAAGAAAACATAGGCATCTTCTAAATGTTGCTAGATCCCTCATGTTTCAAGGGGGATTCCTCTTAAGATGTGGCCTGAATGCATTCTAACAGCTACATACTTAATTAACAGGTTGCCATCACCTGTCTTGTCTTATGTGGGAAGTCACCTTTTGAAATGGTTTTTAAACGTGAACCTAGTCTCTCCCACCTTAGTGTCTTTGAATGTTTGTGCTTTGCTACTACTTTAAATAATTCAGATAAATTTAATAGCAGGGCAGAAAAATGTGTTTTAATTCGCTTTTCATGTTTAGAAAAAGGGAACAAATTATATAGCCTTGACCACAACAATATTTTCTTTTCAAGGGATGTAAAGTTTTATGAAATGGTATTTCCTTTTAAAGCTGAAAGTATAGATCAAGAAAAGAAACTGGTTGAAAATGTTAATCATCTAAACTTCTTTGAAAACTTTTTTGATGAAAACTCTAACCCTAAAAGACCTAATGATGAAGATAGAAGAAATTCAGAAAGTAATGGAAATGAAACTCATTCTCTAGGAAGTACAGAAGCTGTTAGGAATGACAGTTTTACTACAACACGACATGATGAAAATAATAACTCTGAGGTTAATAATGAAACCGAAAGTATTGAAAATTAAAACGAACCTCTTGGTAGTAGTATTGATGGTCAAAACCTTAGAATAACTACAAGGTCTACCAGCTTTCCAAAGAAATACAATGAATTCATTGTAGAGGGTAAAGTCAAGTATGGAATTGAAAAGGTTGTCAACTACTCTAACCTTAACACTGAAAACTTCTGCTTCACGTCTAACCTTAATAAACAAACTGAACCTAAAAGTTATCTCGAGGCATCCCATGACAACAATTGGGTTGAGGGCCTAAACAGTGAAATGGAGGCTATATATAGAAATAATACTTGGGTTCTTGCTGATCTTCCTCCTGGGAGGAAGCCCATTGGCTGTAAATGGATATACAAAATCAAGTATAACTCTTCAGGGAAAGTTGAAACCTACAAGGCTAGATTGGTGGCCAAATGCTATAGCCAAAGAGAAGGCCTTGATTACGAGGAAACCTTCTCCCCGGTGGTCAAAATGGCTACTGTGAGATGCCTTATACACCTTGCTGTCCAAAAAGGATGGAATCTTTTTCAATTAGACATTAATAATGCATTCCTTTACGGTGACCTCACCGAAGATGTCTACATGTCTTTACCTCCCGGGTATTTTCCAGAAAATGAAACTCAGGTTTGCAAGTTAGTTAAATCTTTATACGGTTTAAAACAGTCTCCACGAAAGTTGAACGAAAAGTTCACTGCTACCTTAGTTGAAAATGGTTTTGTCCAAAGCAAAAATGTCTACTCTTTATACACCAACTCTGAAAATGGTGAATTCATGGCTCTTCTTGTCTATGCTGATGACATTGTCATCACAAGAAGCAATAACAAAGAAATTGAAAAGTTTAAACTTTTTTTGAACTCAAGATTCATGATCAAAGACCTAGGAAAACTTAAATACTTTCTAGGAATAGAGGTCTTACAAACTTCTAAAGGTCTTTGTCTTTCTCAAAGAAAATATTGTCTAGACCTTTTTCATGAGTTTGGGCTTTTAGGATGTAAGCCCATGAATACCCCGTTAGAAACAAACATTGTTATGTCCAACAAACATTCTGAAAAGGATCCTCTGTTGAATAATGTTACTGAATATCAAAGGTTAGTAGGAAAATTAATCTACCTAACTCTCACAAGACTTGACATTTCATACGTTGTGCAATGCTTGACTCAGTTTATGCATGCTCCTTTACTGTCACACCAAAAAATGGCATTCAGAGTTCTTAGGTATTTAAAAGGTTCGCCTTGAAAAGGGATTCATATTAATAAAGCTAATCATTTTAGTTCAAATGCTTATGTAGATGCCGATTGGGGCAAGTGTGTGGGTCTCTAATATCATGGAAAAGTAAAAAGTATTCCACTGTCTCTAGATCATCTGCCGAGTCAGAATATAGAGCAATGGTGGCTGCAACATGTGAAATTGTTTGGATTCTTAACTTATTAATGGATATGAAAATACAAAATCTGATGCCTATAAAGCTGTTTTGTGACAACAGTTCTGCACTTCAAATTGCAGCTAATCCTGTGTTTCATGAATGAACTAAGCATTTTGAAATTGATTTTCATGTTGTCAGGGAAAAACTTTCAGAAGGTGTTATCAAAATTATTAAAACTGAGTCAGCAAACCAAATAGCTGATATCTTTACAAAAGGGCTTGGGTTGTCCGAGCATCATATCTTAAGCTCGAAACTTGTACTGATTGATTTATTCCAAAATCAGTTGGAGGGGGGATCTTGAAATATTCCAATCCAATTCTAGAATAAATTCAGTTTATATTTTCTAATTTGTTTATTTTTGGTTATAGGTAATGATTGGTCTCTTGCCAAATTAAAAGTTACAGTTATCAAAGATTAAGGGTTGATTGTGTGAATATTTGGAAAGTGGAGGGTCTTGTTTGATGCTATAAAAATCTCCTGCTTGCTCATTTTACAAAAAAGAAAAATTACGTTCTCTCTCTCAAATTACTCTCGTGCTCTTGTCTCACCCAATCAGAGGTTTTGTGTTTGCATAGTGCACTGTTTCTCTTCTTCAAAATCAGAAACATTTTGAGTCAGTTGCTCAAGTATTCGACTCTTTGAAGCATTTGATTCTTATCGTTGTGATATCTGTATCAAGCTTTAAGCCTTCTTTTATTTCATCTCTGTAATCGTCTTTCTCACAATCAATAAAAGATTCTTTTGTTTTTCGTACATACTTAAAACTTCTCCCTTTTTTGGAGCTGTTAGAGCAGGCAAGTTGCTTGAAAAGCTTCTTCAGCTTCTTGTGTCCACCGGAAGTCCTTTTTGTTGATGCAACTCTTTAGTGTTATGAGGATTGGAAGAGAATGCTCTGCTGCTCTTGCCATATACCTGTGCAAAGCGGGCAGTTTACCACTCAGGCTTTGCACTTGTTTAACTGTCCTCGGAGACTCCAACTCCATAATAGCTTTGATTTTGTCAGGATTCACCTGGATCCCTGTAGCAGTGATGATGTGCCCTAATAAACGTCCCTCTTCTAATCCGAAGGAACATTTCTTCGGGTTGAGTTTCGTGCTTGCTTTTCTTAAGTTCGAGAACGTCTCGATAACATCTCCCAGCAAGTTCTTCTCCGTCTCACTCTTTATGACAATGTCATCAACGTAGGACTCGATGTTCCGGCCTATTTGCTCTTTGAACATAGTATCAAATAATCGTTGATTTGTTCCTCCAACATTCTTTAATCCGAAGGGCATTTTTCTGTAACAGAAAACTCCTTGATCTGTGTGAAACCGTGTCTTCTCCTCGTCGTCGACGGCCATCTGTATTTGATGGTACCCTTTGTATGCGTCTAAAAAGCACTTGTATCGATATCCCTACAAGGATTCCACCTTCAATTTATTTCCGGCAAGGGATATGGATCCTTTAGACATGCCTTGTTTAAGTCAGTGAAATCCACGCACATTCGCCAAGTCCCGTCCTTCTTCTTAACCATAACCGGATTGGCCACCCACGACTGGTACCTGACTTATCTTAAAATTCAAACTTCTGCCAACTTTTCTACCTCGCTACACGCAGCTCTGCTTCTGTCAGGAGCGAGACTTCTTTTTTTCTGGACCATAGGTTTCATTCCTTTCGGTATGCCCAATTTGTACTTTATGAGTTCTCGTGGTATCCCCGCCATGTCCGCAGGTCTCCACGCAGATACATCTTTATTGGCACGAAGGATCTTTATCAGTTCTTCTTGGCACCTTGGGCTTAGGGATCCTCCTACCATCACAGGTTGTTTCGCATACATACCATTTACAACCACCATCCTTTCTTCTTTGTTTGCTATCTCCTTCTTCTGAGCTCGTTGCTCTTCCCTCTCCAAACGTAGACACTCCTTGGCCACTTCCCTTTTTGAGCGTACGGTAGCTATTCCGGATGAGGTGGGGAATTTTATAAAAGAATGTATCGTAGATGCAACGGCTCGCAGGGCCCCCATCCCTGTTCGTCCTAGGATAACATTGTACAGAGAAGTAGATCTTACCACCAAAAATCTCAGTCTTACGGTTCGGCACAAAGGGTAGCTTCCAATGAAAAAGGGGAGCACAAGTTCCCCAAGAGGCCAAACTACTTCTCGAGAAAACCATAACAGGGGTATGGTGGCCTCCATAAGCCTAGCCTTCACTTTAGGTCCCATCTTCAAAAACCAATGCTCGTACATTATTTCGGAGGAGCTTCCTCCGTCTACGTATATTCTATGGACATCATATCCAGCTATCGTTGCCCAAACCATGATCGGACTAACTATTGGTCTAAGACTACCCATCGGCGGGAAGTCTATCCTTTCGTTTCCACATACTTCAAACTCTCTTTCATCCCTTTTCATTCGTCCCCCACTTGTCCTTATCTTAAATATTACTTTTCTTTTCCTTTCCCCGAGGGGGGTGGTCTCCCGCCTTTGTTGTTTGGCCTGAAAGGCTGTTTGATTTCTTTTACTAGAGCCAATTGTCCAGTCCTCACTGCCTCCTCTATATGCCTCTTCAGATGGAAACAATCGTTAGTATGGTACCCCCTGCCTGCATGAAACTCGCAATACTTATCTTGGTTCCTTCGTTCTGGTGGAGCGAGCATCGGTCTTGGTGGCATAAAACTCTGGCTCGCTTCCTCTGAAGCGAGAGTCTCCTGTGGGCTCTTAGTCAAGGGCATGAAAGAGATCCTTCTATTGTCGGAGCCTTGATAGGGCGTGCTCCTTCGTCCATCACCGCTTCTTCTATCACCCGCCAACGTTGGGTAGGAAGGTTGGCCGAAACCTTTCCTAGGGGCTCCTACCTTCCATGGGGAAGGTCGTGGTTCGGACGAAATCTTACGTGTAGCTTCATCAAGTTGTCCTGCGGCTTCTTTTCCTCGGATGAACGCTCATGCCGTCTACATCATTTCGTCGACGGACTTTGGCACGGCGTTGTAGTATCTTTCTACTAGTTGTTTAGACCGTATCCCATGAATGAATCTGGAGATCCTCATTTTCTCGTCAGCACTGCCTATCTCTTGGCTCTCCTTAAGGTATCTTCCAATAAATGCCTATAATGTCTCTCCCTCCTTCTGTTTAATGTTGTGTATCTCTACCGGGTCTCTCATGTATCTCTTCTACTGCATGAAGCTGGAGAGGAAACTTTTTCGGAGTTCCTCAAAGGTGTCTATACTTTCCGCTGGTAAGTGATCAACCATATCCTAGCTGCTTATGTGAGGGTTTGTGCGAACATGTGACACCATACCGGCATGGACCACTATTCAACCTCTGCCACCCGATGAACATCCTTAGGTGGTCCTCTGGATCTGTTGTGCCATCATACATCTTGACATGGGATGACATTTTGATTCTTCCTTAAAACTCGAAACGTGCTATACGTTTGGTGAATTTGGTCGCTTTGGAAGGGCGGTATGGGCGCATTAACTCCTCCTCCTCTCCAAATCTTCTTTCAACGGTGTGTTTTTGTTCAGGATGGTGATTTTTCACAAGGGGTGGTATAGGTTGTGTGACTACTGGTTCATCACCATCCAAGTGTAACCTCATGTGTACTTCTTTCGGTCTTGCTTCTTTTTCATGGTTGTCTAGGAGGGTTTTAAGTAACGAGTAGTATTGGCGCACAATTTCAGGGGTAAGCTATAAGTTGTTTTTGACGGTGTTGGAAGTATGCCCAACTATAATAACGGACTCTACAACAGGTTTCAGGAATCGTAGTGGTGTTGGCTACGGACGTTCAACGGATTAAAGTTTCAAGAAGTGGAACAAGGGACTCCTCCATTACTGAAGTCATGTCCCGCGGATGGCGCCAATGTTAAAACAAGTGTCGGTCAGCAACTAACGTGCTTAACAGACGAACGTCTGGCCACTAAGGAAGGTGAAAGTTTCCTACAAAACAGACTACCGTTAGTCTCGTCACGAGGAGGGGTTTCCTCGGGACCAACCTCCGGCGAGAGAATCAGTTTCTCTATTACGCGAAAAGCAAAGTAAAGTGTATAAGTGCGAGAGTTAGGGTTAAAAGAGTGGGAGTGATCTAATTACCTTGGTAAGTGGCCTACTTCTTTTATAACCGTTCGCCTAGAGGGTTCTTCCTATTACCCGCTGGATAATAGGATGTCCCTTCTGACGTCTGTGCTTCTGATAGAGACCGTTCTTTGTTTGTCCGGTTCTAATGTGATCGACCTCGGGATGACGCACTCGTCATATTCTCCAGGCCTTACGTATCTGCCTTCAGATGTGCAGAGCAGAGGTCAACCATCGTTTGGTTGGTTTGACCTTATGCATTAGTTCTTGTCTTTTTTTCCTTTTGCTTTTTACAATCTGTTTCTTTAGTAAAAGGTCATGACGGACTTGCCTGTTTCGGAGGTTAAGGTCCGGATGCATTGTTGCTAGCTCCGGACTTGAAGAGGTCCGGCTATACCTCAACACTCCGCTGTTGGCAACCCTATGGACGGCACTCCGTTTCCAGCATTAGAAGAAGAAGAAGCAGCAGCTAGACGTCTAAATTTCTATGTAAGAATTAGTTTATTTCTTAATTCTTCATCTCGATCGTCAATTATTATTTTTTATTTTTGTTTCTGTTACGATCATGTCATATATGCTAATTTCGATTCCGTATCATCATATCGTATTTGCAGGTAGACGAAGAACGAATTATTCATAACATGTTCATTGTTCATAAGATTTCAACAAAGATCCGATGCACAAGGTAATGTTAATTTTCTCAGTTTTGTATGTGAAATCTAACTAAATTCTTAAATCTGATGCACATAATGTCGTTCCAGTAGATTTCTTCCCCAAATTATGGATCTAGATTATGATATTAATTTCTTGTCTAATTCAAACAATGAAATTTCGTAGCTCTATATCGGTTGAGGACTTAAGTTTTTGAGACTTTGTTAATTTGTTCTATATCAAGGAAGAGTAATTTGTAATCTGTATATGAACATCAATGCAAGGTGACTTAGTAATTTGTAATCTGTTGTTATATACATATGCAAATATAATAACGTCACCTTTAGAGGAATAGTGACATGATCATTTTTAGCTGAAACTATGTAACGTCCCAATTTTTTTTTAAAGAACAATTACTAAACACATCACTTTTGACTACCAAATTAAATGGCCAGGCAGGTCGATCGGGGGCCAGGATCCTTTCGGTACTTGACCTTTCGGAAAATCCATAACCAAGCCGAAGCGACTATTCTAGACACCATTCAACTGGTTATATTGACTTGTGAAGTATTATGGTAACAGTCTCAAAGTAAAAGAGATAAACCAACCTTTTTATTTCGAACATCCAAACGTACAAAATTGTTACAAACCAGACGTTACTCAAAAACATTATAAAATCAGAGTGCGGAAACATTGCTGTCAAGCCAGAGACATTCCATTGTCCTGACCCGAAGTACCTGAAAAGAAACATTTAACAACGGGTAAGCATAAAGCTTAGTGAGAGTCACAGTACTTACACCTTATAACGGATAGCATATACCGCAGACATAATATCACAAATATACATAACACATACGGTCCATCTGACCCTACCACATATGGTCCACCTGACCTGTGATGCAAAAATGCATCTGCGATGGTTATAAAAACCAACCTGTCTGCGATGGTTAACCTATTCCGATGGTTATAAAAACAACCTGTCTGATGGTATATATACCAACCTTTCCGATGGTTATAAAAACCAACCTTGCCACCTCCGGATTGTCAAGTCGATCTTAACCAACCCGTTCGGCCATATAACACATAACACATATATCACGTAACATCATATAACAATTCATTAAAACATAACTTCACAGAACATATACTTACAACAAATACATATCGTATCATAATGAGTAAGTTAGTGATAACTCACCTCACAGCAGTAGTCTCATAAATATATAATCTATCACAATAAATATCTGAAATATCCTTGCGTATACCGGAACACCCTCATAACGATCATAACTTAGATGTTAGATCCGGTCCGGATCACTCGTGGACAGCACAACGACGTTCCGATCTTTGATAAATCACCACCCGAGGCTTCTAGCACCTCCACACAAGATTCCAGCCCAATAGTATCCCATCTCGCGAAGCCGCACCTTAAAGCCACCTCGGTGTAGTAAAAATTGACAAAGTCCCTAGAGTAACTCCAGATCCTATCCGACAAACCCGGACCGCAAGCCCCGGGTTCCTAAACACTAACCGAGAACCTCGAAACACCTAAACAACAACCCAAAACTTCCAAAATGCTCCAAAATGTCGAGAGAGAGTTTGAGAGAAGATTTATGGTGTGAGAAATGATCAAAATTCGAGTTTCTTTATATAGAGATCTGCCAGAGACACATAACGGCTGTTATCCAACATTACGGGCGTTATCTATATGAGTGGGTTAGGTAAAAAGCAAAAGTTAGGTCATTTGTCGGCAGACACACATAAAGGCCGTTATCTTTTTGGCCGTTATACATAACGGCCATTATCCTTCATGGCCGTTGTCCTTTATATAAATGTAGCCCTCTGAGTCTAGTTTTTGTGGCCTTTTCAATCACCTTAATCCGAGTTCGTTTGAGTGAGATATGATCAAAACAATGGAGACGTGTCAGATTTGACAGCTTTTCTAGTTCTTTGTTTTCGGCCCGATAAACACGGTAGCATCGATACTTATCGTATACTCGTAATTAATATTCACCAAATCTTTCGATAACACTTACGACTATAAGGGTATGAATTCGGGTCGTTACAAAAAGCGAGATATTTGTTATATACGTAAACATCCAAAGTAAAATCCATAATTACATATCTGAAAAACGGGTATTACAAACTACTATATTGTATTATGTGTAAATTCAACCTACTTATCATTATATATCTTTTTTTCTGTTTGCAGTTATATCAAGGGACCAGTTGTAATTAAGATTATGTGGTCCCAAAACAAAAAATTACGTATCAAAAACTTGAGCTAGGAGAAGTGGTAATGCTTATAAATGAGCATGGGGAAGAAATTGGAAGGAGAAATACATTTATCACGGGGTATATGGTGGATGTTACCCATCTTATGGTCGATAAACTGTTTAAACTCGTGTAGCGTGTGATTCGGGTACCACATTTGCTTAAGAAGAAGTCATCCTTGGAAAAATGAGATTATTGTGGAACACCCGCCATATTCTCCATCATTAGAAATTGGAAGGGGAAACATAAATTTATCACGGGGTATATCAAAGAAGAATCTAATGGCGAATTGCTACCAGATCATTGTTAACTGAAACTAATGTATTGTGTTATGAGTAATTTAACCGACTTCGAATTAAATCAGAATAGATAGAATCTACTAGTTAAGTAGAACCTATTGTTCTTTTACGAATCAAAGAAGAATCAGAATTATGTTTTGAAGCAAAACCAGTGTTTTAAGTTCTTGAAATGAGGAATAGTGTGTATCATTAGCTTAGGAGGTTTGTGGACATTTAATTTTTTTATTTGTTCTATTATGAAAAAAATAAACCAAGGGTGGAATCTAATGAAAATATTTATATCAGTATTGCATACTTTAAGCATATTTGCTTATATCAGGGGTGGAATCTAATGTTCAATCAGATTATAACTTCTTGTTTGGATAGTTCTTGCTTGGAAGATATAGTCAACCGGATGTTCCTTGTCGAATGACGATAATGGTTCACTTCTTTACTATATGCCTTAGCTGTAGACCCACTAAACTGGCATGTCCTATGGCCTTGTTACTCATGGATTTCTAATTCCACGTACGTCATTGGGCATTAAATCTGCAACATGCTCAAATTGTATGAAATCCAATAACTTTAATACCAAAGGAAAAATCTCCAACTTAACCTTTGGATATGAAGCCCCGACACTAATCTGCATCTAGTATTTCTAAATCTACCATTCATTCTTGAACTATATATTTTTTTAATGGATTTCTTCATGAGCTTCACTGAGTTGGCAAACGATATGCAAGTGTCGCCAAATATTGTTTTAAACATCAACACATAACAAATGTCCCCACTTCCTCCGCTATTGAACCCACTTAGTGCTTACCAGCATGCATATCATTAGATCTATCATCCATCTTCATGAAAGAGCAAACGCCAAAGCATAAAGACAACTAGTTCAGGAATGTACAAAAGGTTCACAAGATAGACCGTTCTATACAATTTTAATTTAATAACCTAGTCCTATTAATTCAATATCCAAGTCAATCTTGATGTCGTTTCCAAGCATATCACTTTAGGTTTTTGAAATTTAATACATGCTTCTGATGCTACTAAATTTATTACCTAGCAGGCTTTAGTCACAAACACATCAATCTAGGCTATATTTTGCCTTTTGTGATATTGCAATGGATGAATAAGTCGTCTTTGTTTTGATGATCTTACCACATCTAGGCAAGATGAATCCTTGGGGGGGGGGGGGGTGGGTTGTTATGTAGTGCACACGAAGTTGGGAAGTTTAGAAGTCGAGAAATGCTAGAGAAAGAGATATACCGGTCTTCCCCACAGATGAAATTGCCGACCAGACATTTTGTTTTGCGATATCACAATTATCTTTGACCGTGGAGAAAGTGAATTCACTTGACAAAGTATTGTTGATTCCGGCACTTTAAAAAACAAAGATGCACACTATTTTGAGAACTCAACTCTTCTTGGTTATAAAACAAATTTTTTATATATCATCTCTCAGTTGTGACAAGATTTGTAAAGTTGAACATCTCTAGTATTTCAACAAAGGTTAATAATGTGCAGTATAACTGCACATGGAATCAATTATGTGTATGTTAAATCTAATACGCCTTAGATCTAATGCAATTGATGTTTTTACAATAATATCTTGCCCAGCTTGTGGATCTACAATATATGATGTTTCTTGACTAGTTTGTTCTTGCTCAATTCGTGGATCTTCTTGAAATATTCCAATCTAATTCTAGAATAAATTTAGTTTATATTTTCTAATTTGTTTATTTTTGGTTGTAGGTAATGATTGGTCTCTTGCCAATTAAAATTGCAGTTATCGAAGAGTAAGGGTTGATTGTGTGGATATTTGGAAAGTGGAGGGTCTTGTTTGGTGCTATATAAATCTCCTGCTTGCTCATTTTACAAAAAAGAAAAATTACGATATCTCTCTCAAATTACTCTCCCTCTCTTGTCTCACCCAATTAGAGGTTTTGTGTTTGCATAGTGCACTGTTTCTCTTCTTCAAAATCAGAAACATTTTGAGTTTGTTGCTCAAGTATTTGACTCTTTGAAGCAATCGATTCTTATCGTTGTTGATACTTGTATCAAGCTTTAAGCCTTCTTTTATTTCATCTCTGTAATAGTCTTTCTCACAATCAATAAAAGATTCTTTTGTTTTTCGTACATGGTATCATAGCTCGGTTTCATCTTTTGCGATTGAGCCTGTTTTCTCACTGATTATAATTTAAATCCTAAAACGGTTTTGTCTTGCGTCGAGTGTAGCTTGTCGTGACTCAAGGTTTATACCTTTGAACTTGAGATACTAACTCGATCATTATTATTGTTCTTAAATCTGATCTAGGGTTCATACCCTTGTGTCGGATTTGGTTACCTATTGTCCGATTAGTGACATTGCTCGTATATCTGATCTAGGGTTCATATCCTTGAATCACTTTTTTATACCCATTTGTGGTTTGTCCTTGAATTCGGATTAACCTTTTAAGGCTGGAGTTTTTCTCCTGTAAATCGAATTGATTCTGAGTACTGTATCCGCTGCAATCTCTGAAATCACTGTTGAAGATAGCAATTTGCTTTGTTGCTGTTAACCTGTTCTGTTACTAAACTGGTTGAAAACTACTTTGATTGTCCTGATTGCCTTGGTGCTACTTGTTTCTGGTTTATCTACGAAGTTAGTACTGTAAGAAATCCTTTTCTCACCTTGTTTTTGTAGCAAGTTCCAGCTACAGTGAGCTCCTGTGTCGGACAGGAGTAAACTGCCCACTGCTAGCTTACCTGGCCTATGGACAAGGACCCTCTTTTTGTGCAAATTGCTATCTATTATGGATTGTTACCTGTTTTTTAATATTCATTTGTGTAGATGTTACTAATTGCATCTCACGATCATTAGATATCATGGATGACCTTGTGGTCTCGGTAGGACATTACTTTACATTGAGAGAGGGTGTGATCACTTTCCTCTTTGTTATCTGTCTTTTTTTTCTATATGTCTTCTGTTAATGAACATCTTGTGAAGCTAATGAATCTTGTAAATGAAAAATGTGCCCTAATTAGTATGTATTCGAACATGACAAGCACCTTCTTTAACTCAAATTCTCTTTTCAACTCTTTCAATAGATTCTTCGCTTCTAATTCTGTGAATAAAAATGGCAATATGGGATGGATAATTGACTCAGGTGCTAACCAACACATATTGCTTCTGATAAATACTTAGAAAATGTGGTGGATATATCAAATTTAAACTTAAGTCTTGGTCACCCAAACTATTGTGTCAGCCTCCTATCAGTCCATAATTGCGTATAAGTTTTGATGAAGAAAAATGTTATATTCAAGATGTGAAAACAAAGAAACCCTTAGGGACTGGTAGTATGAATGGTGGTTTATACATGTTTGATCATAAAGGAAAGCAAGAAGCTAGTTTCAACTCTTTCAATGCTTGTCTCGTGTCTAGAAAATTATGGCATAATAGACTTGGTCACCCTGCCAACCAAGTCCTAGATGTGCTAAATAGTAAAATCCCTTTAAAAAATGATTCTCATCCTTCACCATGTGAAACTTGCCACAAGGCAAAACAAACTAGAGAACCTTTTCCTCTAAGTGAGCTCACGTCTACCAAACTTGGTGACCTCACGTCTAGCAAACTTGGCGACCTCATACACTTAGATCTCTAGGGTTCATATAAGGTGACTAGTAAAGAAGGATACAAGTATTTTCTGACTATTGTCGATGACTTTACTAGAGCCGTGTGGACATTTCTTTTAAAATCTAAAGAAGAGGTTTTTAATAACATAGAAACATTTTACTGTCTGTTGGAAAATCAATTTGATAGTAAAATTAAAATTTGGAGAAGTCACAATGGAACCGAATTTGTGAACAATAAGATGACTAGTTTCTCCAACACACATGGCATCATTCATCAAACCACTTGTGTCTATACCCCCACAACAAAATGGGGTTGCTGAAAGAAAACATAGGCATCTTCTAAATGTTGCTAGATCCCTCATGTTTCAAGGGGGATTCCTCTTAAGATGTGGCCTGAATGCATTCTAACAGCTACATACTTAATTAACAGGTTGCCATCACCTGTCTTGTCTTATGTGGGAAGTCACCTTTTGAAATGGTTTTTAAACGTGAACCTAGTCTCTCCCACCTTAGTGTCTTTGAATGTTTGTGCTTTGCTACTACTTTAAATAATTCAGATAAATTTAATAGCAGGGCAGAAAAATGTGTTTTAATTCGCTTTTCATGTTTAGAAAAAGGGAACAAATTATATAGCCTTGACCACAACAATATTTTCTTTTCAAGGGATGTAAAGTTTTATGAAACGGTATTTCCTTTTAAAGCTGAAAGTATAGATCAAGAAAAGAAACTGGTTGAAAATGTTAATCATCTAAACTTCTTTGACAACTTTTTTGATGAAAACTCTAACCCTAAAAGACCTAATGATGAAGATAGAAGAAATTCAGAAAGTAATGGAAATGAAACTCATTCTGTAGGAAGTACAGAAGCTGTTAGGAATGACAGTTTTACTACAACACGACATGATGAAAATACTAACTCTGAGGTTAATAATGAAACCGAAAGTATTGAAAATTAAAACGAACCTCTTGGTAGTAGTATTAATGGTCAAAACCTTAGAATAACTACAAGGTCTACCAGCTTTCCAAAGAAATACAATGAATTCATTGTAGAGGGTAAAGTCAAGTATGGAATTGAAAAGGTTGTCAACTACTCTAACCTTAACACTGAAAACTTCTGCTTCACGTCTAACCTTAATAAACAAACTGAACCTAAAAGTTATCTCGAGGCATCCCATGACAACAATTGGGTTGAGGGCATAAACAGTGAAATGGAGGCTATATATAGAAATAATACTTGGGTTCTTGCTGATCTTCCTCCTGGGAGGAAGCCCATTGGCTGTAAATGGATATACAAAATCAAGTATAACTCTTCAGGGAAAGTTGAAAGGTACAAGGCTAGATTGGTGGCCAAAGGCTATAGCCAAAGAGAAGGCCTTGATTACGAGGAAACCTTCTCCCCGGTGGTCAAAATGGCTACTGTGAGATGCCTTATACACCTTGCTGTCCAAAAAGGATGGAATCTTTTTCAATTAGACATTAATAATGCATTCCTTTACGGTGACCTCACCGAAGATGTCTACATGTCTTTACCTCCCGGGTATTTTCCAGAAAATGAAACTCAGGTTTGCAAGCTAGTTAAATCTTTATACGGTTTAAAACTGTCTCCACGAAAGTGGAACGAAAAGTTCACTGCTACCTTAGTTGAAAATGGTTTTGTCCAAAGCAAAAATGTCTACTCTTTATACACCAACTCTGAAAATGGTGAATTCATGGCTCTTCTTGTCTATGCTGATGACATTGTCATCACAAGAAGCAATAACAAAGAAATTGAAAAGTTTAAACTTTTTTTGAACTCAAAATTCATGATCAAAGACCTAGGAAAACTTAAATACTTTCTAGGAATAGAGGTCTTACAAACTTCTAAAGGTCTTTGTCTTTCTCAAAGAAAATATTGTCTAGACCTTTTTCATGAGTTTGGGCTTTTAGGATGTATGCCCATGAATACCCCGTTAGAAACAAACATTGTTATGTCCAACAAACATTCTGAAAAGGATCCTCTGTTGAATAATGTTACTGAATATCAAAGGTTAGTAGGAAAATTAATCTACCTAACTCTCACAAGACTTGACATTTCATACGTTGTGCAATGCTTGACTCAGTTTATGCATGCTCCTTTACTGTCACACCAAAAAATGGCATTCAGAGTTCTTAGGTATTTAAAAGGTTCGCCTGGAAAAGGGATTCATATTAATAAAGCTACTCATTTTAGTTCACATGCTTATGTAGATGCCGATTGGGGCAAGTGTGTGGGTCTCTAATATCATGGAAAAGTAAAAAGCAGTCCACTGTCTCTAGATCATCTGCCGAGTCAGAATATAGAGCAATGGTGGCTACAACATGTGAAATTGTTTGGATTCTTAACTTATTAAGGGATATGAAAATACAAAATCTGATGCCCATAAAGCTGTTTTGTGACAACAGTTTTGCACTTCAAATTGCAGCTAATCCTGTGTTTCATGAATGAACTAAGCATTTTGAAATTGATGTTCATGTTGTCAGGGAAAAACTTTCAGAAGGTGTTATCAAAATTATTAGAACTGAGTCAGCAAACCAAATAGCTGATATCTTTACAAAAGGGCTTGGGTTGTCCGAGCATCATATCTTAAGCTCGAAACTTGTACTGATTGATTTATTCCAAAATCAGTTGGAGGGGGGATCTTGAAATATTCCAATCCAATTCTAGAATAAATTCAGTTTATATTTTCTAATTTGTTTATTTTTGGTTGTAGGTAATGATTGGTCTCTTGCCAAATTAAAAGTTACAGTTATGATTAAGGGTTGATTGTGTGAATATTTGGAAAGTGGAGGGTCTTGTTTGATGCTATAAAAATCTCCTGCTTGCTCGTTTTACAAAAAAGAAAAATTACGTTCTCTCTCTCAAATTACTCTCGTGCTCTTGTCTCACCCAATTAGAGGTTTTGTGTTTGCATAGTGCACTGTTTCTCTTCTTCAAAATCAGAAACATTTTGAGTCAGTTGCTCAAGTGTTCGACTCTTTGAAGCATTTGATTCTTATCGTTGTGATATCTGTATCAAGCTTTAAGCCTTCTTTTATTTCATCTCTGTAATCGTCTTTCTCACAATCAATACAAGATTCTTTTGTTTTTCGTACAGATCTAACAATATAAGTTTTAGAGCTTACTTGGGCATTATTTAACTAGTAAAAGTTATCTAGTTTATTGGCTTCATTATATATGTTTATAAATTTAAGTTATAGATTATTCAAATTCACGAGTCTGTTTATACATATCTTCTAATAATTAAGTTCAACTATTTATTATATGATCGAATATTTATAATGAAATGTTTAGTTGTTAAAATATTTTGTAATAATGTTAATTGGCATTGACTTGATATTTTAAATATTTTCTAGTTATAAAAAGTTTGTTCACTAAGATAGTATATATGAATATCATTAAATCAATCTAATAGTTACTTTATTTAACAATTTTCATTCACTTTGATTTGAGGATAGTTTGGTACTTTCAATTTGTAGAAACTAGAAATGGGGGTTGAATATTTCTATGTCCACTTTTCCGAATAAATATGATTTAAATATAGATATTAATAAATTGTTTAAATTGTAAAGATACAGAAAGTATATAAATATATATATATATATATATATATATATATATATATATATATATATATATATATATATATATATAGAGAGAGAGAGAGAGAGAGAAAAAATGGATCAACAAAGAACCTCATCTTAAACAAAGAACCTAAAGAACCAATCTTGACCATTGGATCATTAAAATCAATTGATGAGATTGCACGATGGCAAAACTGTAATTATTATGTATTAATTTAGAAGAATAAGGCAAACATGGAAAATCCCTCCCCCAACAACCTACGAATTAAAAAAAAAACCTTCCAAAACATTTAAATTGTCATAACTTTTTAAGTTTTGTGAATTTAAACAAAAAAATTAAACCAATTTTTTAGTTTTTTAATCATCTTTCAAAAAAGATCACTCTTCCCATATTTTTCTAAATTTTTTTTGAACATGAAAATTCTGTTTGCATTTGGACAGCAGGTAGTGTCTGTCGGATTTTGAATTTTGGGTGTGAATGTGTAATTTTGTATTTTGGGCTGCATTTTTCATTGAATCATGTTGGATTTGTATTTTGCATTTTCATAATTTTTGCATTTTGGTAGCATCTAGATGACCTGCATGTTTATATTTTGCGTTTTTCATTTTTTTTGCATTCTGGATTTTACGTTCTACGGATTTTGCATTTTGGTTTTAAATGTGTAATTTTGTATTTTGGCTTGCATTTTTCATTGAATCAGTTTTGGTTTACATTTTGCATTTCATAATTTTGCATTTTGTAAGCATCTCGATGACCTGCATGATGATATTTTGCATTTTTTTTGATTTTTTGCATTTTACATTTAGTATGAACACAGTTCAAAATGCAAAATTTGCATTTCAAAAAAAAATTCTGAATTATATCATGTCCGGTCTTGTTTGAAAGATGACGAAAAACTGAAACTAACGGTATAATTTTTTTGTTAAAATTCTTAAAAACGAACGAGTTATGATCATTTAAAGTAAATGGGGTTTTTTTTTTAAATTTCGCAGGTTGCTCAAGGAAGAACGTGAATTTTATTTTTTTTCAATTTTCCATTTTTGCTCCTGAACAATGTGCCACGTGTCATAAACAGGGGGTTCTTTAGGTTCTATTTTTAAGAGAGGTTCTTTATATAACCTTACCCTATATATTTATATATATATATATATATATATATATATATATATATATATATATATATATATATATATATATATATATATATATATATATATATATATATATATATAATATAGAAATTGTTGGGGTTCTATGTGCGCAGCGGAAGCAACAAGGAAGCATGAATAGCAAAGGTACAAATGCTTAAAGCATAAAACCCCAAACCATGGACCAAACTCTATAGCTAACTTAAGCAACATGTGAAACAGAAAGAGAAGAGGTTATACCCTTGCTCCTAAGCTCCAGAAAATCGGATGTGAGGTGATGATGAACAAGAGAGCAAAGAAGCTCTCCTCTATCGAAGTCCACCCCGGGTATGGTCATTTCTCCTTGTACTAGCAAGCTTGGATGATCTTCTTCCAGTAGAAATCACCACAAGAACAGCTCTTGATAGCAGATATTCGGATGGCCCTTTTGAACTCACAAGAACACTCTTATAGTTCTCAAGACTAAGTGTATATGTGGGTTTTTGCAAAAGATTGAAGAGAAGGACAAATGAGGGTGTTTTATAAACTCTAAAATGCCACTTCCTCTCCCCAAAGCCGGCCCTCAGACTTCGGCACACGTTAGCCCACCCATTGGGCAAGAGTGGAGGTGAAAAGCAAAATGCTGCATGCTGTCAGATGAAATTCCGCGCCGCGGGCCCGTAAGTTTCCGCGCCGCGGAAACTCCGCGTCGCGTGTCCTTAAGTGCTCCGCGTCGCGGTATTCGCCAGCACACCAATCTTTCCATTTTGACACCATTGGTCCCTCCACTTATTAGGCTATCGAGATAGGTCCCCGGTGTGTGACCCAATAGGCCCATACATTATCAGTAGTGATACTTATAGCGTACGTGCGTCAGTGGGCATACTCCAACAAACTTCCACTTGCACATGACACACCGTACCCTAAGACCACAGACAAAGAGCGGCCTCTAGCAAGGCATCTCTGCCCCCAAGTCAGTATGGGTTTTTGTCAAAAAAAAAAAATCCAGAATCAGTTACGAAATGGTCCTATAGATAAGTGATCATTTTGTAGGACCGTGGGGGTTCTAAACTAAAACACCCTAATGCTAGGACTGATGTAGGATGCGAAATAGTGCGGAATATCTATTTCCCAAACCTCCTAAGGATTCTAAGATCTGCTTAGGTGTCCGGCACACAGTTAACACGAAGAACATACAGAGAAAGACGAAGAACAACTCTAAGAACTCACACAGAATGCTTAAGGCTGCCCTTGGATTCGAGATTAACACTAAGTTCGCGATTACCGAGGTTAAACATACGATTACGAAGGCTCACTAAGGCTTAAGGTCGATTTCCGGTAGTTATATGCAGTTACGGACGATTACCCGACGATTACCCGCGCTAATATGAAGTTAATCAGTATTTATAGTATGGAAAACGCGTATTTCCTTAATTTATTTCCACTACGCACATAATGCTCTGCACTGCGTACGTAGTTGGTCCAGTACGCACGTACCGGGTGTTTTAATAATAATTAATTTAACTTTAATCGACCACCTCACCACGCACGTAGTGAGATCCACTACGCACGTAGTGAGCTTCATCACGCACGTGGTGCTCTCACTTATACTTAAACTTCCAAACACGTATCAACACATGATTAAGTACTTGTAAGCTTAAGACAAACATAAGTAACCACTTAGAATGTATAAACATGCAAACCATTAATCAAAACACATTTGAATTAACATTTCAAGTAAACATGTATGTATTGGATTGATAAGAACTAGGGATTTGCCATTATGCACCAACAAACTCCCCCTAAGACCTAGTTCTATCAACAAAACTTGTACTAAGCAGACAAAATGACAATCTAGCTGTTACAACGTTGTAGACTTGACTTCATCAGATCCAGCATAGATGTCAAAAGCAAAACAAACACGAACGACTTTCTGAAGTTGCAGCGCCAAATACATATATTGATCTTTGTATAGGATTGGATTGTAATACAAAACTGTGATGTCGTCCTTTCCAAAACTCTTCATCCACATAGGATCGAAGATCTTTATCGTCTCACCTCCGGAAAGTTCATCATCCAATACAATCACTGCCTCGGTTATCTTCTCGTTGAAGTACCACCATTTAAACCTTGCGCTCCACCCAGTAGGCATGGTTTTCAACGGTAATTTTTTCATATAACGAGGAGCTTTGCAGTTTAACACTTTGAGCTTTCTTCCTGTCAGTGGATCAACTTTAGTTGGATGACTTTTAACACCTGGCACATACGGCTTTAAGTTTTTCCATCCAAATCGAGCCTCACGCTTTACCAGCGTCTCAAACCAATTGGCCATACCTTGATCTTCACAATCCAAAAGGGACAGACGAGCAAGTTGTCGGATATCATAAAATGGTAAAGTTTGGATATCATTTGCTCTATGGAAGTACTCAACTCCCCTTTCCCTCTTAATTGCATAAACGTTAAATTCAGGCACATAGCACCAACCAACTATTTCACCATCAGTCTGTTTACCAAGAGTTTGGTAAAACTTTGTATATTCTGGTGAGCTTTTCGACTTCTTCTCTTTTCCTGCCTTACGTTCAAGATAACGTTGAAATTTCTTTCTTCTTGCCTCTCTTGCCTCTCTTTCCTCTTGTTTAGACTTCCTATCACCCAGATATTTGTCTAAGTCAAAATCAACAGTTGTTTGTTCTCTTACTTCAGCTCGTCTGTTGATATCCTCAGTGTTAGCATTTTTTAAGAGATCAGCAAGATCAGGCAGGTTATCATGTGTTTGTTTGCCTGGATAGTGTTGATCCGTTTCATCCTCAATTTCTATTTCATCGGTATCAAACACCGGTTCCTGTTCAGCTTGAGGTGGTGGCACAAAGCTTTGATCCACCTCTTCTAGAATCACGTCCTCTATGGGAATCTGTAAGAGTTCAGCAATTTGTTCTCTAGATAAAAATGGAAGAATTTCTCCTTCCTCGGCTTCATACTCCTCTTGAGATACAATCTGCCCTTGAACACTCAGCAGCCGTGATGATTGAGGAATCTCAGCTTTTAATGGCTGAACAATCAATGGATCTTCACACAGAAGTAAAACAAATCATAAACATTTGTAAGTCAAAACCAAAACATTTCATTTCAAGATAGACATTCAAATACATATGATTGTTTCAATTCTATACATGATAACTAAATAGTTACAAAGTCACATAGACTAAAAATCAACCTTCTTCATCTCCAGAGTATGTCCCCGCAGGTTCAGACTCAGCAAACTCTTTCAGTTTCAGCACTTCTTCATCTTGTTTTTCCACATGTGCCTTTAACCTTTTGAATTCTTGAGTGTACTCGATTAAGATCCTTTCCATTGTCTCATTCTTCTTTTCCAGCTCAATCATTTTTACTTCTCTCTCTGCATCCCTCTTCAACAGATTCTCAATCTGCTGGTCCTTTTCAACCATTTTCCTCTTTACCTCTTCAAGCTCTAGCTTTCTTTCCTTTTCGTCCTTGATCATATCTAGAACGTAGCTTTGAAGCTTGCTCAGGCTTTCTTCAACTGAGATATTTGGTATCTGAGAACCAGTCTGAGACGATCCTGCAGCACCTTGAGCAGTGGTTGAAACTGGAGCAGCTATTGTTGTAGAAGATCTGACGGTGTCTTCAGCAGTTGCTACCAGAGGCTTGAACTTATAACCTTTCTTTTTCTTTTTCTCTGGCTCTTCAATTGCAGCCTTTTCTTTCCTTTTTCTTGTCTGCTCATCATCATCCTCCTCAAAGAACTCATCAACATTCATCTCATCCAGCTCGGTGGGGATGGCCTCTCCTCCAGTAGGATCACGAGCCTCTTGGCTCTGTACTTCTGCCTCCTCGTCCTCATCATCAGACACGATCTCAATATTCTCCACCTGAGACTTTGAACCCTCATTTCTCCATAGATGTTTTCGTTCTGGAGCTTGATAATCCTTGTCTCCCAGATGGCAGATTAATCTTCTCTTAGGAGGAACTGAGGTGCCTATGTATCTGCTCATCTTCCTAACAGTTTGATCATTCATGTGTCTCAACTTGATTCTGTCCCCGTCCTCCTTCACCAAACCTTCAACCTGAGTATCAATTACGATTTGAAGAAACCTGGGATACATCAGAAATCGCCCCTCTTTCTTTGATAGATTTTCTTTCAAGCAGTTGAAAATCACCCTAGAAATGTTGAATTTAACATTCAGCACCAGCGCCACAAACAAATGAGAGAACGTTTGGTTCAGCTGATCATGGCCGGTTCTCCGCGGCCCCAAGCAATGAGAGATAACGTGCATCAGATAACGATACGGGGGGCAGAACTTTTTTTTGAATACCGATTCGTTCCGAATCTCCCCGGTGTATCCACACCTCAGCAGACACCCTTTAACCCGGCAGATGTTCAGAGATATGGGATCTGAGATAGCATCACCCAGTTCAAGCAGCTCATTCAGCACCTCTTCCGACACAAACACTGGTTGTTTTTGCACCAACCCACGAATACCACCCATCGCCTCATCGTACGCAGCTGTTCTCCAGAACTCTTGCTAATGTGATGCATATGCAGTGCAGGTTGCTGTGATTGCGGTGTGGATCCTAGACCTCATCAAATAGTCAATCATATCGTCACAGTCTCTTGTTAGTTTGTTCTTTGTCAGACATGCCCTAATGTTGTGCATGTCGCCGGCTTTCAATTCAACCTTTGTCTGACTGCCACTGCCAGATGCAGACTCAGCGGGGTTTTGGGCAGAGGAGCTTCCTAATTGAGTAGATTCCATTGTTTAAAGTCTGAGAGATAAACATTATGCACATTAGAGAGAAACATTCACAGATCGTAACACACAGTTAAAATCTACAGAATTTAAGAATTAAGCATTAGTCTCAAAACTTCGAAATTTCACCACGCGCGCACTGAACAGCATCACGCACGTGGGGATAGGACCTCGGGCGAAGTGAGTTAATATCTATAAAAACAATTAATTAAATCTAAAATACACTTCGTACGAACTCATATCAGTACGTGCGAAATGGATTTCACTTCGCACGACTGAAACTCATTGTGTTCATCTTCTACATCCTACAATTCGTGCGAAATGAAGACAGTTCGTGCGAAATGAACGTCACTTCGCACGGTTAACATTCAAATTCAAGAGCATTTCGACGAACTTTATAACTTCAAAAACCACTGATTTGCGATGTTTTTGTGTCGATTGAGTGATTAAATACCATCTAATTACGCCCATGAACATTACTTTTCACTCCAATCTAACAAACGAACCCATTAAACAACTTTAGATCCGGTTTTTAACATTTTGAGTTTTTCACACATAGAATCGATTATAACTCGAGATCCAACCGTTGGATTGAAGCGAAAAACATACCAAAATGATCACAACACAAAGGCGAATCACACGAATGAAACGAATAACTCTTTCAACACAAAAGTCAGAATCAAAATCGAGAGAGAATGGAGTGTACTGTAGAAAGTATGAATGCGTAATGACGAATACGCACGGAACCAAGTTATATACCCTATTTCACTCCGTGCGAAGTGAGATCACTTCGCATGTTGCTACCTGAAGTGCACACCTAAAGTGACACTTCACTTCGCACGCAATGGACCTCACCACGTGCGAATTGGGCTTCACTTTACCTCTTGACCTTTGACTGTGAAGTATGACTGCACTACGCACGTTGTGCCATCCAGTTCGTGCGAGGTACTGTCCCTTCGTGCGAATTGAGTTTCTCATATAAAAAATTGAAATTTCCTTGACGATCCTGTACTCATCACACACCGGTTAGTAACTTCAATGCAAATCAAAAACTTTTAAGCACACGAAAACACAAGAAACTATGTATAAAAGAAATAAACACACCAAAAGAGATAAGAACATACCAAAAATCTTTTTGTATTTTTCTGAAAATAAAGAAAATGAAAACGCAGACTGTTAACAAATTAAATCCTAAACACTAAGAGACAGAAATGAAAACACTAAAAAGATTTGCAAAAATTTAAATTACTGAAATTAAATCTTTTTGTGAGAAGGTTCCAAGATGGAATCAGAACCAGCACATCTATACTTAGTTATCATTCATTTCAGAACCTTAGGCACAAACATACTCTCTCAATTTCTGTCTGTCAATCTAACTTTCCTCAGATAATGACAGATTTGATTTCAACATTTTCTGATTATCTAGAACTGAGTACATGGTTAAGACTATCTCTTTTAAAATCTCACAGTGTTTTGACTCACTCAGTCGGATGCACAACTTGAATACCCAACCACCATGCTTATGTGCTTTGTGATTTTGTCAACGCATTTTATGCTCTTTGACATGGAGGTCAATTTTTCACCTCTTTTGATCATTTCTGTTGAGCTTTTGTCACTGCATTTTTATGCTCTTTGACAATTCAACACTAATAGATCTTTCTGTGGAGCTTTTGTTACTGCATTTTATGCTCTTTGACAATTCAACACTAATAGATCAATGTAACTATTTCTTTTGACATCTCAGATTGGGGTCAATTTTTTCACCCTCTTTTTACATTTTGCTCATTGTCATCTAAGCACATTTGGCATGGTAACAAGTGTGTACACCAGACTAAGTTAGTCTCAACTGTTATTGACTTGTAGACTTAGAATGTCTCGATAGTTTGAATCTTTGATGGATTTCCACATGCATAACCACTTATCAGCCTAGACTCTTATCATATGTCTTACACGCCATCTGTTACTTATCTGATTTGACTCAAATTTTCAGACAGTTTTCTCAAGTATATGTACATGCCTTCAGTCCTAATTTTACTAGACATACTTTGTATGAATGCCAGTGTACCATCATTTTCCATTTGAGTTGGATCAACTTCTCATTTTTGTTTTTCTGATTTTTTTTGTATTTTCTATGTTTTTCTGATTTTTTTGTATTTTCTTTGTTTTTCTGATTTTTTTTGTATTTTCTATGTTTTTCTGATTTTTTTTGTATTTTCTATGTTTTTCTGATTTTTTTGTATTTTCTATGTTTTTCTGATTTTTTTTGTATTTTCTATGTTGCACCTATCTCCCCCTAAAATACTAAAAGAAATAAATACCAAGAACAGAGACACACAGACAAAGAAAATAAACACACAGAAAATAGCCACACAGGCACAAATCCAAGAAAGACATTAAGTTGCATCATCAGAGATAACCTCACACTTGGTTTTCATCCCGTTTTCATTCACTAAGAACAAAAACCGGGGTTTATCAAATGCCTTTGTATACAGGTCTGCTTTTCGGAAATCAGTTTGAATAGACAAGACATCAATTAATTTCTTTTCCCAGCTGTCCCGTATAAAATGGTATTTGATACCAATGTGCTTGGTCTTATAGTGCTGTACGAGATTTTTAGTAATGGCTATAGCAGCAGTGTTATCAACATAAATGGGAGCAGTAGAGAATTGCAAACCGTAATCCCGCAGTTGTTGTTGAATCCAGATGACCTGAGAACAGCAGCTTGCCGCCGAAATATATTCAGCTTCACACGTAGAAAGCGCAACTGCAGTCTGCTTCTTACACTGCCATGTGACAAGTCTCGATCCGAGAAACTGACAACCCCCAGAGGTAGATTTATGATCCTTTTTGCATCCACCATAGTCTGAATCACTGTAGGCCGTCAACTCAAAGTTATCATCACAAGGATACCACAGTCCAAGATTGGGAGCATCCTTCAGATAGCGAAAGATCCGCTTGACAATCATCAGATGCTTGACGTTAGGATTGGATTGGTATTTTGCCATTAGACATGTGGCAAACATGATATATGGTCTGGATTCCGTGAGATACATCATAGATTCAATCATTGCTCGGTAAAGAGATTCATTCACCAACTCCCCCTCAGTATCTGGAGACATCCCGTGATTGACAGGAAGAGGTGTTGCAGCAGTCTTTTTAGAAGACATTTCAAACCGTGCTAGAATGTCAGCAACATACTTAGACTGGTGTAGGAAAATCCCTGTCTCTGTCTGCTCCACTTGAAGTCCCAAGAAAAACTTCATCTCTCCCATCGAACTCATTTCAAACTTCTCTTTCATAATCCTTGCAAATTCTTAACACAGAATTGAATTTGGAGAACCGAAAATAATATCATCCACATATACTTGCACCAAGATCGGGTCTTTATCTTCACCTTTGATGAACAGCGTTTTGTCAATGGTCCCTCTCTTGTACCCTTTGTCGATCAGATATTGAGAGAGGGTCTCGTACCATGCTCGTGGTGCTTGATGTAGACCATATAATGCCTTATTCAGCAAGTATACTTTGTCTGGATGAATAGGATCTACAAACCCCGGAGGTTGATTG
The DNA here is from genome assembly GCA_947179395.2 of Pulicaria dysenterica. NCBI lineage: Eukaryota > Viridiplantae > Streptophyta > Magnoliopsida > Asterales > Asteraceae > Pulicaria > Pulicaria dysenterica. The sequence continues at coordinate 36,485,192 of OX359292.1, forward strand.
ACATACACTGTCTCTTGAATTTCTCCGTACAGGAACGCACTTTTAACATCCATCTGATAGACTTTAAAACGTTTGTGCGAGGCGAAGGAGAGAAATAAACGTATAGCTTCCAGCCGAGCGACTGGAGCAAACACATCAGTGTAGTCTATGTCAGGAATTTGTCTGAAACCCTGAACTACTAGCCTCGCCTTGTTCCTGACAATCACCCCCTGATCATCCCGTTTGCACTTCAGAACCCATCTGCAGCCAAAGGACTTAGCACCCTTTGGTTTGTTCACTAAGCGCCAGACGTTCAGCTTTTGAAATTGAAGCAGCTCTTCTTGCATTGCATTAATCCAGGAATCATCTTTGAGTGCCTCAATATGATCTTTTGGTTCAATCTGTGAGAGAAATCCCGAACATAGACATTGTGTAAAATCCACAGACTTAACCAAATTTGCACCCAGATTGGAGATTTATTTCATCTGTTTCAGTCCCGGGGACTCTGAAGAATGAGATCCTGATAGTGTTGCCACTTGCCTCCTGGTTTGAACATGAGAATGAGGATCACCAATGATTTGTTCAGGAGGATGGTTTTTATCAACTCTGCTTGATCTCTGCAACTGAGCCTCAACATTAGATTCCAAATTTGTAACCACGGGTGTCTCTTCAAATGTTAAAGTGTGATTATTTGAGGAACTGTCAACACCCTGTGAACCCTTGTCCGGTGGGGTATGTGGCTCATCTTCAGAGTCTGATTCAGCATCACTATGCGTCGACGTGTGAGTACTAGAAGACGGATTTGGTGAGGTGCCCTCAGAGGAATGTTGCAGGTCATACAACATCTGAATTGCTATATCATCTTCTAGAGCTACTGGTGGCAGATTAAACGAGTCAAATAGGTTATCATAATCAAATAACCAAGCATCACCAGTTTTTGTCGGAGGTGAAGTATTCCGTTGCACATCCACTTCAAACCATTCTTCCACACAGTTAGAGGTTAAGTTGAAAACCCGCTTATTCGGAATTCTGTACCCCAAGAAATATCCCTTCTCAACCTTGGAACTGAATTTACCTTCGGCTTCACATTTTAACATTGTGCACGGAGCGCCAAACGGTTCAAGATGGCTGATATTCGGTTTCCGATTATTCAACAGTTCATAACATGTCTTGCCCAATCGTTTGACCACTAAGACCCGGTTAAGTGTGTAACAAGCATTTGCGACAACTTCGTTCCAAAACCTTACGGGCAAAGCAGAATCAGCAAGCATGGTGCGTGCTGCCTCTATTAAGGTCCGATTCTTCCTCTCAGCAACTCCATTCATTTGAGAACTCCATTCATTTGAGGAGTGTATGCGGCACTGAACTGATGTTGGATACCCTTCTCATTACACAGCTTCTCCATCTTCTGATTCTTGAACTCTGTTCCATTATCTGATCTGAGTTTCCTGATCTTCAGCTTATAGATAGTCTCTAACTTGTTGATCATGATTTCTAACGTCTCAAACATTTCAGACTTCTCTTTTAAGAAGAAAACCCAGGAAAATCTTGAATAATCATCAGTGACTACCATACAGTACCTATCTCCATGAACGCTCTTGTACCGCACAGGACCAAATAAATCCATGCGAAGTAGTTCAAGCGGGATTGAAATGGAGAGGTACTTTTTCAACTTGTGGGGTTTCTTCGTCTGCTTCCCCATTTTACATGAAATGCATTTGTCTGGTAGATGGAAGCTTTTCAGATTGACTCCCGTTACGAGCTCATGGTGAACTAAATGATTCATCTTTCTCAAGCTCAAGTGACACATCCTCTTGTGCCATAAAATGGAGTCCTTTTCAGTTGCCTTTGTAAGAAAGCATTGATGCTCCACCTCTTCACCGAAGCATTTGACATGTCCAGGACATAGAGATCGTTATGTCTTGGAGTTGACATTAAAACCATATCTTCGGGAATCTGAAATTCTTTCTTTAGCACATAGCATTGTTTGTCGTCAAACATCACTTTGAACTCTTTATCACAGATTTGAGAGACTGACAGCAAGTTGTTTGCTAGCTGCTCGACATAGTTGACTTTGTCAAAGCTCACTCCCCCATTAGACAAGAAACCTTGAGCTGTGATGTGACCTCCCTTATCTCCCGCGAAGATGACATACCCTCCTTTTATTTTTCTGACATTTGTAAGAAGGCTCAGATCGCCTGTCATGTGCCTGGATGCTCCACTATCAACAATCCACGTGTTATACCGGCGATCACCTTGCACAAACAAGTAGAAGGTTAGTTAGCATTGGGAACCCATGCCCGAATGGTCATGGGTTTCCCATCTTCTCCGACAACTTGCACATTAATCCACATACCAGTAGCTTTGGAGTCTACATTGGTATCTGAACTATTGAACGTTTTGACTTCATGTTTGTTGGTCCATTTTAAATCTTGACGAGGAGAAGCTTTGTGATAAACACTAGAAGTGTTAATCACTTTATGAAGTGGTTCCTTCCCCATCTGACTAACCTCGGGACGTTTAGGTTTACTAGATGTTTCCCCAACAGTCCTTTTGAGCTGATGAGGGTCAGTTGATTTTTGATTATTTTGATTAAACGTTTTATTTTTCTGAAAATTTTCAGAATAATCAACTTTCCCCCTGCAGCTCTGTTGTTGCTGATAACACTCATAACTGAGGTGACCAGGTCTCCTGCACACATAACAAACCCTGTTTGACTGATGTTTTCCAGGATTATGTGGCACTTTTTGCTCAACTTGACATTTTGATTTTACTCCTAAACCACATTCTTTTGGCAAAATTTTAACTTCCTCATAAGGACGGGTTGCAGGAGACTTTGCACCCTCCTTTTCTATGGTTCGGAGTGCTGCTTGTACATTTTGCATTAATGGGCCTTGTCTAGAAGAATTGCCTAGAAGTTTTCTCATACCAGATTCAGGCTTTTCTTCTTGTTTGACTTCTTTCTTCTGAGGCTCACCAACTTTCCCTTTTAACTTTAAATCAGATGTTGAGGTTGATGCAACAAATTGATCAACCTTAGGAGGAAGTTGGTCAGCTTCAGAAAAGACATCTGTTTTCACCAATTGGTTCAAAACTGGTGGTGGACATTTAGTGTATGCCTTTTTGTCTTTCTCTGAATCGGAACCTTGAGGTCTCCAGTCGATTATGTGCTAAAAAAGATAAGATGAAGTTGAATAACTTTTCAGTTTCTGATTAAGAGTCTCATAATCTACCTTAGAACTAGCAAGGTCTCGCTTCAGTGTATCTATCTGATTGATGTAGAAAACTATGGCATCCTGTTTGTTTAGCAATGCTACCTCTAGTTCTCTAATCTGTTTGTTCTAGCTTTCAATTTTATCTTTTAGTGTCTTTTCCCTACCTTTAATGATTGAATTTTCATGCAATTTAGAGGTAAGATCACTGACTTGAGATTTCAAAGATAAAATATTTTGCACATAGTCATTGCACGAAGCACAAGGAATGCCAGAATTGTTACTTACCTTCGAGTCAGCTTGTCCAGTCATGCACGCCTTAAGATCTTCTGATTCAGGTTGAACAGTCACTGGCGTTGGTTCGGCAGCTGGCACTGAAGCTGATTTGACATTATGCTCATCAGTGGGCAGTACAGACTCGTTATCACAAACGTCGTGGACACTGTCTGCCTCAGACTGTGAATCGTCATTTAGGTCTTGAACACTGGCCTGGTTGGTCTCAGCAACTTCGAAAGCATCATTATCTTGAAAGTGCACTGACCAGTCTATTCCCTCATCTTTCTGAACAACCACCATTGCCTTAGATGATCCCTCATGGGATGTTTCAGCTTTCTTTGGGGTAGTGGAAGTTGATGATTTTCCAGGAGATGGTCTGAATGAATACATGGGTCCTGAATTCTTTGGCTTTTCACATTCTCTTGCAAAATGACCCTTTTCGCCACAGTTGTAGCAGGTTACAGCTGATTTGTCGAAACCCAGCTTTGTATCCTTAGTTGCTGTAATCTGCATCCCAGTTTTCTTGACCAAGGCCTTTGCTCTCCTTACCAGATTAGCATAGGACCATAGAATGTCCTGTATTTCCATTTCATCGTTGTCTATCTGGTTATAATCTTCCTGAGTCAAGTAGGCATTTCCAATTTTACCCTTTAGCAGATCATCATATGATGTGACCAAAGCACTAAGCATCCCCATATGCTCCTTTACTTCTTCAGTGCTGCCATGCTTGAAATGCTCAGTGTTTAAGGCAGGCATAGACGTCTTGCTTGAAGGAGCAGAATATGGTGGTCCACTTGGGGTTTCAGGAGCAGACTTGCTTGAAGAACAAACGTTAGATGTAAAGGCTGTCTGCAATGGAGCATTTGATGAAGTGACTGGAGAAGCAATGGGTCCAGTACAGTATAATGAGGGATTTTGCACATAGCTGCTCAATCTGTCCAGATTTTGCTCCTCCTGTTCATGCTCTTTCAGCTTAGTAATGAAGTCATTCAGATCCATGCCCTCAAAACCTTCACCGTTTTTAAGAATCATAATGAACGGCCTCCAGCTTTTGGGTAGTGCCTTAGACAAAGTCTCTACTTGTTGTCTTTCTGAGATCTGCACCCCCAAACTATCCATTTCACTGAGAAGAAGGTTGTATCTGTTGATCAGATCTGGAAGCTTTTCATTCACGTATGAGGTGAAGTGGTCAAAATCTTTTCTCAACTGTGAGGCCTTAAGCTCTTTCAGAGATGCATTCCCCTCGTTCCTTTTTTGTAGCGCATTCCACAAGGAACGTGACGTTCTATACCGTCGGAACTGGTGGAAGATCTCATTAGGAATGGCTTGGATCAAATAAGAGTAGGCTTTCTTCTCAGCATCATAAGCCTTCCTCTGATCGTCACTCATCTGATCATAGGGAACTTCGATATTCCCTTCACCTTTAGGCACGACATAATCAGCAGAAATGGCCCGGTGCAACCGTGGATCAACCCCATCGATAAATATTTCAAAACGTGGTTTCCAGAATGGGTAGTCTTCCATGGTTAACAATCTAGGCACTTTGTTAATACCTCCTTGTTCATTATCCATAATTAAGTTACTTAGGGCAGTTATGGTTTGTTTGGCAGCCATAGCACTCATGTCAGACATTATGATTAAAGCCTAAAACAAACGTAAACACTACACACGAAGTGAGATTGGTTCGCAAGAAGTGAACACACTACGCACGTAGTAAACTGTACTACGTACGGACTGACAAAAGATCACACAGTCTTAGGTACGTACGGAATGGGGACCTAGTATGCACGAAGTGACTTGACTACGTACGAAACAAGTAAATTGCTTTTTAAGAAAATATTTGACACACAGACTCAATACGTGCGAAGTGAGAATCACTACGCACGTGTTGATGACCCACTACGCACGCGCAGACACACAGGCTACCGAAGATTCTAGAGGACCAACCACCCACTACGCACGCACTGAAGATCAATACGCACGTAATGAAAGGCACTTCGCATGATTAAACTGCAACTATTAAGATTGATTTACGTAAAAACAAACCTTTTTAACGCAAAAATGACATGTTTACGATAATACACACGAAGAAACACTTAGAAAACGACAAAACGAAAGCACCTAAATGACCAAAACGACACCTAGATCACGAAACCTAAGGAAAAGTGATCAATCAAAGCACAAGGCTCTGATACCACTTTATAGGACCGTGGGGGTTCTAAACTAAAACACCCTAATGCTAGGACTGATCTAGGATGAGAAATAGTGCGGAATATCTATTTCCCAAACCTCCTAAGGATTCTAAGATCTGCTTAGGTGTCCGGCACACAGTTAACACGAAGAACACACAGAGAAAGACGAAGAACAACTCTAAGAAGTCACACAGAATGCTTAAGGCTGCCCTTGGATTCGAGATTAACACTAAGTTCGCGATTACCGAGGTTAAACATACGATTACGAAGGCTCACTAAGGCTTAAGGTCGATTTCCGGTAGTTATATGCGGTTACGGACGATTACCCGACGATTACCCGTGCTAATATGAAGTTAATCAGTATTTATAGTATGGAAAACGCGTATTTCCTTAATTTATTTCCACTACGCACGTAATGCTCTGCACTGCGTACGTAGTTGGTCCAGTACGCACATACCGGGTGTTTTAATAATAATTAATTTAACTTTAATCGACCACCTCACCACGCACGTAGTGAGCTTCATCACGCACGTGGTGCTCTCACTTATACTTAAACTTCCAAACACATATCAACACATGATTAAGTACTTGTAAGCTTAAGACAAACATAAGTAACCACTTAGAATGTATAAACATGCAAACCATTAATCAAAACACATTTGAATTAACATTTCAAGTAAACATGTATGTATTGGATTGATAAGAACTAGGGATTTACCATTATGCACCAACACATTTATCCCTTCGATCGCGATATCCGTGTGAACACGAGACATGGTTAAATGTCAATCTCCAGATCGTTCACGATTATGTTTCTCGATCTTGATTGATGGTGACCCAAAAACTAGTTGCAATCGATCAAACATCATTGCAACTTGAGCATGGCCATGCATTTTACGTCAGCTATCAATTATCGAGGGGCCCAAGGATATCTCTCTAAAACTAGAGGAACGAATCCCTTCGACTACATTGCTCCGCTATATACACCATACTTTACCTAAAAGCTCCCTTTATAACAGCCGGTTACGAACTGCGTTTGAAAGCAATTAAGGCAAAGCAGATCCATGCTTTGGAACACATGTATTTCTGTCTAAGGACAAAATGATATTATCATCCTGACTTACTCGTGACAGAAACCATGAAGTAAGTTCAGGTGCGGGTCATCCAGTCACTTGGCCATTGCAAGCACATGCGAAGTGTTGCGTCTCTTTTATCTAATCCATTATTAGATAGCGACCAACCACTTCCCTCAGTCTTATCTCAAACTTCCTCCCCATGAAGAATGACCGACTGTGGACATTTAGAATGAAAAAGCATTCTGGGAAGTATTAAACATGCTAAGATGGAACACAGTAAGGATTCATAAAATATTCGCCCTCGGCGTATCATTAAATCACATTTAATAATCAATATAGAATGAAATACAATACTTCTTAGCGTTCCCAAAGTACAAATACAAATCATACATAAACCAAACATTACACTCAAACCAAGTCACTTGCGAATCTAACACCTATATCTCTAGTGTGAGAATCATGTACAGCTTGTGACAACGGTTTAGTGAACGGATCAGCCAAATTGCCCTCCGATGCTACTTTGTTGATGGCAATATCACCACTCTCAATAACATCTCTGATGAAGTGGTATTTGCGAGGAATGTGCCTCATCCGCTTATGAGCCCTTGGTTCCTTAGCTAAAGCCACCGCACCCTCATTGTCACAGAAGATCTCAATAGGGTCGGATATGCTAGGAACCACTCCAAGATCCTGGATGAACTTCCTCATCCATACCGCCTCTTTAGCTGCTTCACTAGCCGCAATGTACTCTGACTCGGTAGTTGAATCAGCTATGGTGTCTTGCTTGGAGCTACTCCAACTTATAGCACAACCATTGAGAAGGAACACGAACCCCGATTGTGATCGGCAGTCATCCTTATCAGTTTGGAAGCTAGCGTCAGAGTAACCATGTACTATAAGCTCTTCCTTACCACCATATACCAAGAACATCTCCTTTGTCCTCCGAAGATACTTGAGAATGTTCTTGACCGCAGTCCAATGGGCTTGCCCGGGATTAGCCTGATATCTACTCGTCATGCTCAAGGCACACGATACATCAGGACGAGTGCATAGCATGGCGTACATGATTGATCCCACTGCCGAAGCATATGGAACCCTCTTCATTACGTCAAGTTCCTCTTTGGAACTAGGACATTGAGACTTGCTCAAAGTCACTCCATGCAACATAGGGGTGTTACCCCTCTTAGAGTCCTCCATCTTGAATCGCTTCAAGACCTTGTCGACATATGCACTTTGGCTAAGCCCTATTAGCCTTTTAGATCTATCTCTATAGATCTTTATGCCCAAGATATACGCCGCATCTCCCAAGTCCTTCATAGAAAAACAACTCCCAAGAAAAGTCTTAACCTCTTTCAAGGTTGGGACGTCGTTTCCAATAAGTAGAATATCATCTACATATTGGACAAGGAATACTACAGCGCTCCCACTAGCCCTGACATATACGCATGGTTCATCCTTGCTTTTCGAAAATCCAAACTCTTTGATTTTCTCATCAAAGCACAGGTTCCAGCTACGAGATGCTTGTTTAAGTCCATAAATAGACTTCTTTAACTTGCAGACTCTATCAGGATACTCAGGATGTACAAAACCCTCGGGTTGTGTCATAAACACCTCTTCATTTAGCTTCCCGTTAAGGAAGGCGGTTTTTACATCCATTTGCCATATCTCATAATCATAAAACGCAGCTATGGCCATGAGTATTCGGATAGACTTCAACATGGCCACTGGTGAAAAGGTTTCCTCATAGTCAATCCCATGAGTTTGCGTGAAACCCTTAGCCACCAGTCGGGCTTTGAAGGTATCTACAGTTCCAACCATGCCGGTCTTCTTCTTGAAGACCCATTTACATCCCACTGTCTTATACCCGGGTATAGGATCAACCAATTCCCATACTTGGTTATCCGACATGGATTGCATCTCACTCTCCATTGCTTCCCTCCACCTAGCAGACTCACTGCCCGCTACGGCTTCCCGGTAGTTGGTCGGTTCATCATGATCCACCAATAGGTCATTGCCCTCAGATATGAGAAACCCATATCTCTCTGGCTCTTGACGTGGTCTACCGGACCTACGAGGAATTAATGAAGTGTTGTCAGGTACCGACGCATTCTCTTGCTCGGTTTCAACCACTTTTGGTTGATTGCTAGTGCCGACACTTGTCCCTTCCTCATTGGGTTCTTGAATTTCATCAAGATCAATCCTCTTACCCGATTGCATGGATATGAGTTCCCTTTCAAGGAACACGGCCCTTCTCGCGATAAACACTTTGTTTTCGGAAGGTTTGTAGAATAAATATCCCATGCCTCCGGTTGGATACCCAATGAAGTAACACCTTTCAGACCTTGGTTCAAGTTTGTCCTCTACCTCTCGTCTCACGAAGGCAGGACATCCCCAAACCTTGAGATATGCTATCTTTGGAGCAACTCCATGCCACATCTCATAAGGTGTCTTTTGGACCTTCTTTGTCGGTACGAGGTTAAGGATCCTTACCGCCGACTCGAGAGCGTACCCCCAAAAGCTAATGGGTACTTCCGTGCAACTCATCATCGACCGGACCATATCTAACAATGTCCGATTCCTCCGCTCGGCGACACCATTCAATAGTGGTGTCCTAGGAGGAGTTAGTTGCGAAATAATCCCACAACTAACAAGATGATCACGGAACTCCGAGCTCAAGTACTCGCCTCCCCTATCGGAGCGGAGTACTTTGATAGTGTTGCTCAATTGATTCTGGACTTCGTTTTGGAATGTCTTAAAGACCTCAAAGGCCTCAGACTTTTACCTAATCAAGTAGACATATCCATATCTACTGAAATCATCAGTAAACGTAACGAAGTATCTTGAGTTGTTCCTTGTAACATGCTTGAACGGACCGCATACATCCGTATGCACTATTTCCAACAAGCATTTAGCCCTTTCACCCACACCGGTAAAGGACGACTTAGTCATCTTGCCTAATAAACAGGATTCGCATACTTCATTTGACCCGAGGTCAAAGGATTCCAAGATCCCATCCGATTGGAGCTTGGTGATGCGTTTCTCGTTTATATGGCCAAGACGACAATGCCATAAGGAAACCTTATCCAAACCATTTTTGGATCCAGAATCAATGTTCATGATTGCTCTATTATTTTCTATGTATGCATCGGCTTCGTATATACCACGACATGGATAAGCTTTAAAATAACAAACATCATTTTTAAAGCATAAGATAAAACCATTTTCAAATTTAAACAAATATCCATCGTCATACAAAGCATAAAATGATAAAATGTTTCTTGCCACAAGCGGCGAATAGCATACATCTTTCAAAATAATAGATAAGCCGGTCTTGAAAGTAAGCTCCACACTTCCTTTCTCTAACACCGGGACAACCTATTTGTTTCCCATTGTTAGCTCCAGCTCCCCATCTCTCAGCCTTCTACTTCCCTTTAGCACCTGCACCATATTACAAATGTGAGTGCCACAGCCGGTATCTACAACCCAGCCATTAGATGTAGAAGTATGATGGAGTTCAATCACAAACGTACCTGAAGTAGAAGCGCCCGCTCCCGAAGCTCGTAGCTTCTTCAGGCCCTCTAGGTACTTAGGGCAGCTCCGGCGCATGTGTCCTTTAGCCCCGCAGAAGAAGCAAATCGCCTCCTCCAGAGTCTTAGCTTAAGGGATAAGTCCCTTCGGCTTCGGCTCCGGGGCAGGGCTCGGCTTGGGAGCCCTAACCTTACCCTTGCCTTTCCCTTTCGGGGTAGAGCCCGGTTTCTTCCTCTTCTTGGACTCACCCTCCTTGATGGCCAAGACGGGTACGGAGGTTGATGGCTTTTGCTTGGTCATGTTGGACTCGGCGGTCCGCAGCATACCATGCAATTCCATAAGGGATTTGTCCATCCCGTGCATATGATAACTTACAACAAATTGATCATATGACGGTGGGGAGACCGTAGAATCAAGTCTACCGCCATATCTCTCGATATGGCAAATCCCAACCTCTCGAGGTGTTCCACCAACGCTTTCATCTTTAGAACGTGGTGGGACACGTTCCCGCCCTCATGCAACAGGCAACCGAGAAGGTCGTTGAGACAACCATACCGTTCTTGCTTGGCTTGTTGTTGGAACATGTCCGATAACTCGCGCATCATGTCATAAGCACTCAAGTGCTCCATCGACTTTTGCAAGTCGGAGCTCATAGTGCTAAGCATGAGGCAAGTAACCTCGGTGATGTCTTTGAGGCGTTTTTCATAAGCCTCTCTAACGACCCTACTCGCGTTGGATGCAGGGACCTCGGGGATGGGTTCCTCAATGGTGGCCAACTTGTCCTCATCAAGGAGGACAATCCGTAGTTGCCGTGACCAATCCATAAAATTGGTCCCATCGAGCTTATCCTTCTCGAGAAACACTCTTAAGGATATGTTTGACGTGGTGTGGTTGGTGCTAGTTGATACCATCTATAATAAGCAAAGTAGATTTGGTTAGTTTGATTGAAATCCTCGTTAAAATAATTACCCCAAATGTTTAATGAAAAACAACTATTTTAACAAGGGCTAAGAACCTTATTTCACCTTGCACCGTGACGGGTTTTCCGCGGATCACGTGGCAAAGTTATTTAGGCCGGAAACCATTGACCGATTGCAATCCATTATTGCAACTCTTAGTTCCTTGCGGGATCCTACTTGACAACCATTGTGCCAAGTTCGGCATGTTTGATCCCTCCACACCAATCCCAAGTTAATATTTTACATGACCTCGGCTAGAGCTCGACGACCATATGAAAGATTAATTTGAAATTGTAAATCAACCATCAAGATACACGGTGGTACTCTAGCCCAATGGTCGACTCGGCTAGAGCTCGACAATCGACCTTGCGAGTTGCCACACGCGCCTTCCACATAGCTCATGCAAAGGCAATCTCGGCTAGAGCTCGACGATCAACCCTTACACGACTAGATTTAGACGGTGTCATCTTATGGGTGGTGTGCGATTTACATTTAGAAAACGGGATTTTAGTTTTCCGGTTAAAAAACCATTTTGAGTTTGATTAACAAAAGTGACAATAACCAAAAGTTTTCACTAGTCGAATACTAAACCAATTTAAATCCGTTTGTTAATCAAGTGTGCGCGCGAGAGTTGTTAAACCATTTTTAAAACTCTTTGGTTTTATTATTTGTCAAAAATTGTCTAGCATGCAATAGTCCTACAACTCACGCATAAACAATATTTAATAAAACCATCACACGCATACATAAGGTTGGTAACCATGCCCCTAAAACCTATGAGTTTTTCCCGTGAGCCACTACGGGAAAAACAAGTCATCTAAGGACAAAAACTCCTTGACTTGGATGTGCTCCCACTAAACCCGCCACCTCCATTGGGCCTTCCGGATTTCGTGTTCGCCAAGACATCACTCCATGGACTCCCGATGGTTGCTCCATATTACAATTACATAGAAAATTAAATAAATGGCATGCAAGCCACAAATCCTATTTTCTAGTACAATATACATAATATGGAATATTGAAATGGCATGCAAGCCACAAAACAATTACATACCAAATAAATAAATAAATTATTATTACAAACCATTGTGACCCAAAGTCACCAAATGAATGAATAATAAAACATACAACCAAACATCCACAAGGTCTAGGGCATTTTTCTAGGGTTACCAACAAAACAGGTTCACTAGTGAACAATTACAACAACAAACAACATCGTGTGCCACACAAAGACCATGTAAACTTATGTATAATGGTTAAGATTATTTAAAACACTCAAGGCACAAAATAATCCCATGTATTTATGCATTAGTAACACCAAACCATTTTTAGTGAAACATATTCATAAATACATAATGTAAGTATATGCAATTATTTATTTTCATGCCAAAATAATAATCCACATATAAATACACCAACCATTATACATGGCAACTTCAAAACAAATTTTTAATTTCTGGACAAAATCCAGAAACCAAAAATCAGTGCCAAAAACCCAAAAATAATTTTTTTATTTAAAACAAAGTTTTAAAAAAAACAGTCTGTACAGCGACATTCCGCGCCGCGGTTCCACAAGGGTTCCGCGCCGCGGAAGCTGATGAACAGAAAACAAGACTTATTATTTTCGGGTTTTTCAGCCCACCATGTGTTAAAGTAGTATAGAGGTGGCTCTGATACCACTGGTGGGGTTCTATGTGCGCAGCGGAAGCAACAAGGAAGCATGAATAGCAAAGGTACAAATGCTTAAAGCATAAAACCCCAAACCATGGACCAAACTCTATAGCTAACTTAAGCATGTGAAACAGAAAGAGAAGAGGTTATACCCTTGCTCCTAAGCTCCAGAAAATCGGATGTGAGGTCATGATGAACAAGAGAGCAAAGAAGCTCTCCTCTATCGAAGTCCACCCCGGTTATGGTCCTTTCTCCTTGTACTAGCAAGCTTGGATGATCTTCTTCCAGTAGAAATCACCACAAGAACAGCCCTTGATAGTAGAAATTCGGATGGCCCTTTTGAACTCACAAGAACACTCTTATAGTTCTCAAGACTAAGTGTATATGTGGGTTTTTGCAAAAGATTGAAGAGAAGGACAAATGAGGGTGTTTTATAAACTCTAAAATGCCACTTCCTCTCCCCAAAGCGGGCCTCAGACTTCTGCACACGTTAGCCCACCCATTGGGCAAGAGTGGAGGTGAAAAGCAAAAAGCTGCATGTTGTCAGATGAAATTCCGCGCCGCGGGCCCGTAAGTTTCCGCGCCTCGGAAACTCTGCGTCGCGTGTCCTTAAGTGCTCGGCGTCGCGGTATTCGCCAGCACACCAATCTTTCCATTTTGACACCATTGGTCCCTCCACTTATTAGGCTGTCGAGATAGGTCCCCGTTGTGTGACCCAATAGGCCCATACATTATTAGTAGTGATACTTATGGCGTACGTGCGTCAGTGGGCATACTCCAACAGAAATTTGATCAATAAAGAACCATGTGTTAAACAAAGAACCTAAAGAACCAATCTGGTCCTTTGGATCATCAAAATCAATGGATGAGATTGATCGATGGAAAAACTGTAATTATTATGTATTAATTTAGAAAAAATATGGCAAAAATGTAATTATCCCCCACCCCAAACCAACGAATTTAAAAAAAAAACATCAAAAACTTTAAATTGCCATAACTTTTTAAATTTTGTGAATTTAATCATAAAAATTATATCATTCTTTTAGTTTTTTAATCCTCTTTCAAACAAGATCACTCTTCCTATACTTTTCTAAATTTTTTTTGAAAATGAATTTTTTTTTTTGCATTTTGGCAGCTAATGAGCTGAATGTCGTTGCTAATGAGCTGAATGTCGTCGCAAAAGGTTCGTCTCAGATCATAAATTAGCAACGATGAAGTTAAATATGTCGTCGCAAATAAGCAAAGGCGTCGCTAATGACCTTGCAGTCGTTGCAAAAGGTTCGTCCCAGATCAGAAATTTTGCGTTTTGCATTTTTTGCATTTTGCATGTGTATACGGATTTACGTTCTGCATTCTGCATTTTTCATTCTTCATTCTGCATGTTTTTTGCATTTTGCATTCTTCATGTTTTTTCATTTCTGCATTCTGCATGTTTTTTGCATTTTGCATTCTTTCATTCTGCATGTTTTTTGCATTCTGCATTCTTCATTCTGCATGTTTTTTGCATTGTGCATTCTTCATTCTGCATGATTTTTTGCATTTTGGATTTAATATGAACACAACTCTAAATGCAAATTTTGCATTTTGAAAAAAAAAATTCTGAAATATATCAAGCCCGGTCTTGTTTGAAAGAGGACGAAAAACTGAATCTAACGGTATAATTTTTTTTTGTTAAAATTGTTAAAAATTAACGAGTTTTGATCATTTAAAGTAATTGGGGTTTTTTTTTAAATGTCCAAGTCGCTGGACTGAAGGAAGAACGTATATCTATATTTTTTTTTTAATTTTCCATTTTTGCCCCTAAACAATGTGCCACGTGTCATCACTAGGAGGGTTCTTTAGGTTCTATGTTTAAGTGAGGTTCTTTGTTTTACCATGCCCTATATATATATATATATATATATATATATATATATATATATATATATATATATATATATATATATATATATATATATATATATATATATATATATATATAGGGTTGTGTTATTGTAAGATGTAAATATTAGTAAGATGTGTAAGATGGATTTTAAACCATTGGATTTCATCAAAAGTCAATAAAAATTAGTGAAACATTGATGATTTGTAACTGCCAATTTAATATGATTTAGGGGTAAATTAGGAAATTAAATAAAGATTACAACTCACTGAATCACGCTGGCTTATAAATTTAAAAATGATGAACCGCATCAACTGAAATAAACTCATACTCATTTACACAATACCTGGAATCTAATTCAAAAATAAATGAAAAAACTTATCAAAATGATACAAAGGATATTCTTGATGCATGAACTGGACTTATTACAAACATAATACATAAATAACAAGAGATTCATTGCTTACATACATTAGAATTTTTAATGAAAACGGACAACAAGATTACCAAGCATCCTAAATAATGGAAGTCCAAATAGTGATATTCCACCAAAAATAACCAAGACACCATAGCAAATTAAAATTAATATATAAATCAACTAATACGGATTGATGAAAACAAGCAGTTGAGATGAAAACAAAACTAATACAAAGAAATATGATGAATGGATAAAAAACTAAACTGATAGAGCGAAATTTGATGAATGAAAGCAATTGATGAATCTGATGGTGATATGAAGAGTGAATCCACTTTCACGGCGACTCTGTCTACTCGATCGTCTTTTGGTTGGTATGACTCAAGGATTTGACTTTTTGGAACGTCCGATTCACGGCGGTCATCGACGGTGAAATTATCTACAGTGTGAGACTCTGACTCACGCACCTTTTTCGTTTGACAGCTTCGACTTTCGGGGTTCATCGGCCTTTACCATGCTCACGACTAATGAAGAAAACTAGGAAATGGTGTTAGGGGCGTTTGACGGCGATTGCAGGAGACATTTCATCTGCGAATTTTAGGCTCCGTTGGCTGTGACTTTTGGTCTTCGTTCGCGTCATCTTCGAGGGATCGTCGGATTTTAGTGCTATAATGGAAATAGATGGCGGAAATTGTAGGCTGCAAACCTTCGAATAATAAAATAGAATGAGGGGATGCACATGATTGGATGTTGCACCGGTGGTGGCCGGCAAAATCATGGGAGGTAATTTTCTAATAAAGAAGGAGAATCTGAAATTCAAATAGAAGGTGGGGCGATATTTTAGAGAAGATAGATAAGTAAATGACAAAAGTAACCTTTAACATATTAGGCTACGTGTCAAATTTAAGTTGCCTCTTACACATCTTACAATAAATCACATCTTATTTGATCTCATTCCTATATATATATATATATATATATAGGGAGAGGATCGGATTCGAACGGCTGAAGGCTACGAACGTTGCGAACGCATGGTGGCCGTGATATATTTTGGTTTATACAGCGGTGGAATTAATTTCGTGGAGGTGGCAGTATATACAGTGGCGAATCTAGGATAGAAAACAACGTGGTTCCCTAAAAAGGAGCGTGGAAGGATTTAGTCGACGGAAAGGAGGTTTTTTTGCCCTATTTTTTAAACTATTAGTTTATGTTTTAATTGGATTGGGTTATTACCTTATTGGGTTTTTTAAGTTTGTATCATTTTGAGATAAAAACTAGGCTTAATGCATTATATATGTATTTTATTTTATATAATTCTAAAAGGTAGGTCCTCTAATATTATAAAGGTAGGTCATAATTTTTTTTGTATAACTTCTAAAAATATTTAAAAATTAGGTAGGTCCAGAACCCACCTGGACTCAACATAGATTCGTCCGTGAGTATATATGTATTGTTATTTGCACAATTAATTTATCCTTCTTGATTGCTATTTTTCATTTACCAATTTACTCTTTCAATTCTCAAATCAAAGAAAACATGTTATCTACACAATTTTTTATGTACTAATTTGTTTTATTTTTTAATAATTTCAATGGATAAATATATTGTATTTTTTTCCTTTCATCCAAGATATTATATACTATAATTATGCATCTAAATGCAATAAAACCGGTGAAGATGAAATGTTATGTTTTAAGATAAGATGTAACGGTTTTTTTAAAATAAAAAAACTACTGAATTCTTCAAACAAGATGCACAAGTTTAAGGGAATATATGTTTTTGAGATGGGTTGCAATTATTTTAAAACTTATTGTAAGGGATATTTACCCTAGAGTGAGAATTCGCTTCAAAAGGCTTAAAATACAAATATTGCATCTTGTGTATCAAATTAGTGCATCCAGCTTAAAACCACGACATCTTACCTAAAAAACATAAATTAACTTTAAAAGTATTGCATCTTGGTTGAAAGATTTAATGCATTATCATTTAAAAGCATTAGTTACTCAAAACTACTCATCTTGGTTGAAAGATTTAGTTGTTTTTATTTAAAAGACAACTGCATCTAGTCTAAAGTCATTGCATCTGGTCTAAAGTCACTGTATCTTATCTTTAGGGGAAAGGATTGATTGCGAACTTAATTCATTGACCGCGGTGATTCGTTTTCTTCTTTTTTATTCTTGGTTGCATAATATTGTTAGTACTTGGGAGACTAAGAATTATGTGGACATGACATGATTCATATCAATGATATTATTTAGGGTGTTGAGTCATAACCCCAGTTTACAATGCAATAACATCTTAATCTACATATGTGTAATTTATTATTGTCGTGTATCTTAACTTTTTTAAGTTTCAATGCAGTTGCTACGATTTAATTGAATATATTAATATACTGTATTAGTAGACTAGGGTGTAAAGGCTAACACCCTATTATTTAATATAATAAGATTTGATCTTTTTATGTTTTAGTTTAATCACGTTAGCATGCTTTATATAAACATATATGTTTATTTTTTTTCACCTATTTTGCCATGTAACATATATTTCAATAGATAGGAGTTTTGTTTTATATTAGATGTTGTGGTTTAAAAAAAACCATTTAATCTTTTAATTAATATGCAGTGATTTTATAAAAAAGATGTGGTATTTGTAGCTGCAAATGTTGTATCTTCTTTACATAATCACTACATTCAGTTACAAATCACTGCATCTCGTCTAAAAAAATATAAAACCCACTTAAATTATTGCATCCTAGTTAAAAGATTTAATATTTTATTTATTTAAATAAACCATTGTATCTAATCTAAAATCATTACATTGAATTTGAAAAGACTATATCTATTTGAAATAAATTATATAATTTAAACTTATATATGCAAAATCATATGATATAAAGTGTAAACAAATTCATCAAATACATTTACTTCTATTTGAATATTTGATCGTTTTGTGTTTTCCAATGAAAATAAAAGTAATATTAGATTTAGTAATCCACGCGCACGGTCCAAATATTCAAGATCACCGCAACGCGCCATAAATTAATCACCACCGTCCAAATTGAAAAATCCAACCGCCCAAAATCGTTCCTAACGTTCGCAATCACATAATGTTTCTATTTGATCCTTTTACTATACATACATATATATATATATATATATATATGTGTATATATATATATATATATATATATATATATATATATATATATATATATATATATATGTATATATATGTGTATATATATATATATATGTATATATATATATGTATATGTGGTAGTGTTCTATATAGAACATTCCTTAAACATAGAACCTAAATAATCATTTTAGAGATGTCATGTGACATATTGTTTTTGTTAGGACAAAAATATTGTATAGAATATAGAAGATTATATTCTAGTTAAAGTTTGTATTAAATATACAAACTTAGGGACAATATTGTAAATACCCTTAGGGGTATATATACTAATGACTAATTTTCATTAGTAAGGACTTTGGCATAATCACAAATATTAAGTGTGTGCTTTAATGGTGTTTTACATTCTCTCTCTAGATTTCTTGATTATGTTACATTGATCTTCATTACATTGTTGATACCTGAATCACTTGGGACAAACAAGTAGTATTAGAGCTGAATTAGGATTGATTTAAGTGATTTTTGATCAAATTTTGAAGAATTTTTTATGAATTTCTATAATCAAGAAATCTAGAGAGAGAATGTTGTTAGAATATTAAAGTGAGGGTGTAATATGTAAATTACTCAAAGTTGGGGAAATGCTATATAAAGGCATTTCCCCCCACATTTCTAATTAAGCTTTGCATATTACTCACTTGTGTTATTGTGTTCTCAATACTCTCTCTCGGCTTTCTCTCTAGAAACCGAATACACACACTAACACATACCACAAGATTAACATCTTGCATTGCTTCATCCGTATACAATACGGGACCATCAATTGGTATCAGAGCCAAACTTGTTTTTGGCTCGTGATTGTTCGAATACATCAAAGAAAATCTCGAAAAGTTCAAGCTCATAGTAAAGAAAAAGCATTCGGGTCTAACAAAGTGTACATCAACAAGGTTTTTCAAGAAAGGTACAAGAACAAGCATTTCCGGAAGATCAAACAAGTTCAAGGTATAAAACTCTACTGTTTTCATTATCTTTCCGGGCCTTGTTCGAAGTTTTCTACTGTTTTATAAGACTTTCTTGAACAAAACTTCAAAACCGAGTGTTAAACTTGAAGAAAAAGGTCTAAAAGTTCCTTAAATGCTTGATTTTATGACATTAATTTTTCTGGAAAACTTGCATTTATGGTGTTCTTGAGATATAAATGCAGACTTGAAGAAGAAGAAGACTGTTTTTTATTAAATATTTAATTATTTATTCTTCAAAATTTGAATTTTAGTCAAGGAAACTTGAGTACTACCCATCCAAACAAGGCACAAGTGGGTAGTCACCCTAAGAGGAAAGGCTATCAGATTTGACAAGGACACATCAAAGTCTATCAGCTGGTCCCCTGGTCAATGCGATTGACTCTTGGGGCGGCTTATAGAATATTGTCAAAAGCTTGAACACCTAAGTGTTAATCAAATAGCTATAAGCCGGGTTCAGTGATCGCATGCGATTGGACTGAGCGGCTTATAGAAGCAGCTGATAAGATAGCCTGAATACCTTGTGAATCATATTTATTTGAATCGCATACGATTAACACTTACACCTATCAGCCGTTACTATTGGAATCACATTTGATTGGATCACGATTATTCATTCATCATATTGACAATCCCATGCGATTGACAGGACTAACAGTTTATTTTCTAAGTGTTTGATGAAACAGGATTGATTTGCATTCGATTAACCATCAATACTAAGTTCTTACTCTGCTTGTTTTCAAGGACCTAATCGCATTTGATTGACCCATATTCGCACTCGATAAGACAATTTCCAATCAGTGATTCCTTATACTTGGACAAGTGATTGACTCGTTTGGACTTGACTTAAAGAACTTTAGAATATTTGAACTTAATCAAACAATCTAATTCATAATTGAATTAAATCTAAATCGGATCTAATTCAAAGGTGAATTAAATTACCTTAAGTCTATCTAGCTCAAAGTTATAATTAATCTTATTAAGATCTAATTCAAAATTGAAATTTAAAAGACTTAGTTCTTTAATCAATTTTCAAGTCACTCTATAATCAAGCTTGAACAGTCACACCTTTAAGTGAAGCTTTCGAACAATCAAACCATCTTGCAAGTAAACGATCATTTCTCACTAAATCAGTAATCATGTCAAGTACAAATGAAATGATGTACATTGACACCGACACAAAACCTCCTGTTTTGTTTCGGGGGGAATACAATGTATGGAAAGGAAGGTTCATGGACTTCCTTGACACAACGAAATCTGTGGAGACAAGATGATAGAATGCATCCACAAGGGCAACACCAAGTTCACAAGGATCGTTGAAGCTGACCCAAGTAACAATCCCCCCATTCTCAGACATGAGAGAGAAAATACCATTGATGAGCTGACTGCTACTGAGAAGGAGACAAAGAAAGCTGAGAGACTAGAAAAGTACTATCTAAAACAGGGTCTCTCATCTGAGATTTATCTAAAGATTGACAGCTTGGGTACTGCCAAGGAAATCTGGGATGAAATCAAAAAGCAGTTACAAGGCACTGAACAAGGAGAGTACATCAAACGCACTCAGCTGGGCAACAGTTACCATGAATTCAAAGCTCATGAAAATGAGCTCCTGTCTGAAACATATGGCAGATTCTGCAAGCTGCAAAATGAAATGAGATCTAATCAAATTGTCAGAACTGACCTTGATTTGAATTGTGTTTTTCTGAATTCATTAAGTACTGAGTGGAAGGGCTATGCCAGACTTTACAAACAGATCAACAAAGATCTTACATCAGTCACCTTTCACAACATCTTCGAAGATCTCAATCAGTATCAAGATGAAATCTTGCAGTCTAACCCGAAACAACCAGCTGCTGATCCTCTTGCCCTAGTGGTAGCTGACAGAATCCCTAGGGAAACATCATCTAGATCAATGAAACTTAAACACGTGGTTCTCAGTGATTATGATCACGATGTTGATGATGATGATTCAATAGAAGCTGCATTTCAAGCTCTCACAGTGGCCAACAAGAACTTAAGAACCGTTTCAACAAGACTAACAATAGACAACGGTTCACATCTGGTTCAAGGAGACCCGAAAGAGCTGCTCCTGTTGGCAAGACAAGGTACCAGAGAGAAGAGAAGAAGGAGGAAAAGAAAACTGACTCCAAGTGCTACGACTGTGGAAGATCAGGGCATCTAATCCGGAACTGCCCCATGAAAAAGACCAAAGATGCAGAATACTATCGGCAGAAGTACCGTCTGTTCAAACAAAGACAGGCTGGGAATGCGCTGCTAGTAGAAGAAGATCAGTTCCTGGATGATACAGAATCGGACAGTGATCTGGATGGTGAAGATCATGTTCAGTTCTGTTTAATGGCTCACAATGGTGGAGGAAGTAGAGAGGATGATGATGGTGATGATCTCTCTGACTCTAATGAGGAAAGCTTGGAAAGCGGGAAGGTATCTTCTGACTCTAACTATAATATGGGTTTTAAACATGAACACATACAAACCATATTAATCCGAATGAAAGAGTTAGAAAATCAGATAATTGAGTTAACCACTAGAAATCAAGTTCTAGAAGATTTTTCACACAACAAGGATATAGAGGCACAAACAATAATTAAGCAGTTAGATAACGACTTAATTAGCCTTAAGATCCAATTAGCTTCTAAAGAATCTGAATTCTTAGAGTTAACTAATAGCACGAATACCACCATATTAGATCTTAAAGCAGAATGTGCATGTGCTGAAAAGGATTCTCAAATCCTTAAAAATGAACTTAGGAATGAACTAAGTACTCTTTACACCAAAATCTATGAACTTGAATATCTTCTATCCAAACGCGATCAAAATGACAAGATCATCTCTCAATACAAAGAAAAGGAAAATCCTTTCTCCAAATGGAAATTCGATGGACTGGGCTTCAAACACCCAAATGCATTGAGCAAGGTTACGTCCAAACAATTGTACAATGCTGATCTGTTTGGCGAAAGGCTTACCCAACGGATGGTTTTTGTTGGTCAAGAAGAGGAAAGTATTGAAGAAGAAGTCAAACGAACTCTTAATCTCCGAACTGAAGTTCCATTTGACTACTCTGATCTTAATAACTCATACCTCACCTTTCTCACTTCATCGTCTGAGACTGATGTTTCATCTTCTGTCTATTCTGATGAAGAACTCTACTCTCTTGTCTCACCAAAGCCCACTGTTGAATACATTCCTCACAAAGAATTACAAGACAGATTCAATACCTTGCAGGAATTTTGTTTTACCCACCTTCTTCAACAGGATCTTGCCAAATCCATTCAGGATGAATTGAAAGCTCCTACCTTTGATAAATCTCCTTTGGTGCAAGAAACCTATGCCCTCCAACAGTGCATTAAGACTTCTTTTGATCATGATGAAAAGATCATAGATAAAATTTGCAGGAAACAGTTTGTCCTAAAAGAAAGGATCAAGAAGCTCCAAGAAGAGATGCAACCTCCTACTCCCTTCACATATTCACTCTATGGTTCGCAACTAGATGATTGCACTAATGCATCCACTAAGTCTTCAGCATGCAACACTCATATAAATTCTTTTAATAAAACTGATGTAACAAAACTTAAACTTAAACAGATTTGCAAACCAACGCAACTTTCCACTTCCAATCACCTTTCTCGTGTGCACTTAGATGTACCAGAATCATCACGAGCTGCAGCTAGTCGACCACGACTTAATTCTAATCTTTTACCCTCTACTGCAGATGTGATGAAGTCTGGAAACAAGGAGTACCAAATTTATGCATCATGGCAAAGAGTCATTCCTAAATCCACTAGGAAGTGTTCACATTTGAAACCTGTCTGTGAAAACATTTTGATGTTTGATTCTGTTTGTAATCATTCCTGTTCACAAGACAATACTGCTTCTACCATGTTTTGTATGAGTGATGGATGTACTCATGGACACTGTGAATTTAATTTTTGTTATAATCAATTGATAAAGTGTTTAGGTGTTAAACCATGTGCTGACTGGACTGATTTTTTATGCTAATCAAGTCTGTATTCCATTTTTAAACTCAAAAGGCTACATCATTAATCAATGGATCACCACTCGTCAATCTCATGCACTTAAACGCTTAAACAAATCAAAACGGTTATTGACGATCAAAGAACTGGAAGTCTACAGACGGCAAGGGTATGAAGCATTCAAAAAGGCATGGAGTGCTCATGAACAATACCTGCATTCCACAAACCGCTCATGCAATCAATCGTCCAAAAATGCTAAATCTACCAAACCCAAGCAAACACATCCACAACGAGTGGTACCATCTACTGCTGCAAGGAAACCAGTTCACCCTAAACAAGTTGATGTCATTAAGTCGAAACCAATTCTTAGGAATTCTTCGCAGACATGGATTCGCAAACATAACGCTTCCGCAACTCTAACGAATCTAACAATCAAGGACCCATTTATGTATGGGGACCTAAAAGCGCTTTATCCTTGTTTTGTAGGCGCCTCACTTGTGGTACCTGGACTCCGGGTGCTCCAAGCATATGACTGGCAACAAAAGTCTTCTAAAAAATTACGTTCCTAAGTACTCCGAGACTGTACGTTTTGGGAATGACAATGTTGCACCAATAATGGGGTACGGAGACATTGAGAAGAAGCACATCAAGATCAAGAAAGTCTCCTATGTTGAAGGATTGGGTCACTATCTATTTAGCATCGGACAGTTTTGTGACAAAGATCTGGTAGTCGTATTCAAGAAAAACAAATGTTATGTGATCACAGAAACTGGTGATGAACTACTTGCAGGCTCTAGGAAATCTAACCTGTATTCCATAGATTTGGAGAAATATGATTCTCCTACTTCTGTGTGTCTTCTGTACGAAGCTTCAAATAATCTTACTTAGCAATGGCATCGTAAACTCTCTCATCTGAACTTTCATAATCTTAACAAACTAGTCACTGGTGACTTGGTGAGAGGCATTCCCAAGCTAAGATTCAACAAGGACCATCTGTGTGCAGACTGTTAGAAGGGTAAAATGAAGAAGGCTTCTCATAAATCCAAGCAAGTGTTTAGCACTACCAAGCCTTTAGATCTTCTGCATATGGATCTCTGTGGTCCTATGAGAATTTAGTCCAAGCATGGGAAGAAGTATATACTAGTCATGGTGTATGACTATTCTAGGTATACTTGGATCAAGTTCCTGCGTGCTAAAGATGAAGCTACTCCAACAATTATCACATTCATCAAACAGCAGCAGAACAAGTACGGTCAGAGTGTTGTCTCAATCCGTACAGACAATGGAACAGAATTCAAAAACAACACTCTGAAAAGCTTTTGTAACCTAGTTGGGATCAACCATCAGTTCTCTGCAGCATACACTCCACAACAGAATGGTATGGTCGAAAGATGAAACAGAACCTTGGTTGAAGCTGCCCGTACCATGCTGTCATACTCTGGGCTCCCACCTTCCTTTTGAGCTGAAGCCATCAACACTGCCTGCTATACGCAGAATCGCTCTTTCATTAATAAACGTTTTAATAAAACTCCCTATGAACTGGCAAATGGCATAGTGCCTAATATCAAATACTTTCATGTCTTTGGTAATAGGTGCTTTGTATTAAATGAAAAGGATAATCTAGGAAAGTTTGCTCCAAAAGCTGATGAAGCTATTTTCCTAGGTTATTCCACCGAGTCTAAAGCATATCGAGGTTTCAACACACGAACAAAGAGCATCATAGAAAGCATCAATGTAACATTTGATGATACACTAGATGTCACTGATTTACCACCACAATCAAAGAAGGTTGTTGCTGAACATACCAGTTCAGGACCAGTTATTCAAAATAAAGAATCAGACATTTCTTCCAGTTCAAATTCTAATCTTGACTTTATCTTTGATTTCTTTCGTTGTGAATCTTCCCCTATTGTGGCTGAAAACAGGGACAACACAGCTGCACAAACAAGTGTCACTATCACAGCTCCTATTGTCACTGAGACAAACCCATTTGCTGATCTATATGCTGAAGATTCTACATCTGTCTCCGTCACACAGCCCCTTGTGACTGCTCCTATAGCTGACCGAGATAGCTCACCTGTGTTTGATTCAGACCCAAATTTCTCCAGAGAGGATGAAGAAGAGGCAAGACACATTCAAGATCTTATTCCTTCATTCTCTACCCCCCATGAAATAAAGTGGACCAGACATCACTCAGAAGAGAACATAATCGGAGATCCCTCAGTTGGCATACAAACACGATCAGCAACAGCCAATGAATGTCAATTCGCGGGTTTCTTGAGTATGATTGAACCCACCAAGACTTGTGAGGCATTAGATGATCCTGATTGGGTGATTGCAATGCAAGAAGAACTTCACCAATTTGATCGTCTCAGAGTCTGGAGATTAGTTCCTCTGCCTTATGGGAAATCTATTGTTGGAACTAAATGGGTATTCAAGAACAAAGCTCGGTTGGTAGCTAAGGGTTACAATCAGCAAGAGGGCATTGACTATGATGAAACTTTTGCCCCCGTTGCTCGTATTGAGGCTATATGACTCTTTCTTGCATATGCAGCATCCCGTATGTCTCACAACCAGAAGGTTTTGTCAACTCTAAATACCCTAACCATGTATATATTCTAGATAAGGCCTTGTACGGTTTAAAACAAGCCCCACGTGCATGGTATGATGTCTTATCTGAGTACTTGATAGGTGAGGGTTATTCAAAGGGAAAGACAGATACCACTCTATTCACAAAGACTAAAGGTAGGGACAAAATTCTTGTTCAGATATATGTGGATGAGATCATCTTTGGATCTACGAATCCAAAGTATAGTGAAGAGTTTGCGCAAACAATGGCAAACAAGTTTCAAATGAGTATGATGGGAGAGATGTCATTCTTTCTCGGACTCCAAGTAAAACAGTTGAGTCATGGCAGTTTCATTTGCCAGTCTAAGTATATAAAAGATCTTCTCACCAAGTATGATATTCTCAACTGTAATCCTATCTCCACACCCATGGCTGCTAAAGCACAGCTATCAGCAGATCCAGATGGCTCTCCAGTGGATCTCAAAATCTACCGTGGAATGATTGGATCTTTACTGTACCAAACTGCAAGTCGTCCAGATATCATGTTCTCTACCTGTCTCTGTGCCATATATCAGGCGAATCCAAAGGAGTCCTACCTGTTAGCTGTTAAGCGTATTTTCAGATATCTCAAGGGGTCTATGGATCTTGGTCTGTTGTATCCCAAGGACTCAAATCTGGATCTCCATGCCTACTCCGATGCTGACTATGCCGGATGCAAGATTGATAGGAAAAACACCTCTGGTAGTGCACACTTTCTGGGAGATCGGTTAGTTTGTTGGGCATCAAAGAAGAAAAACTACGTATCTACTTCTACAGCAGAAGCTGAGTATGTTGCTGCTGCAATGTGCTGTTCACAGAGTCTATGGATACGTACACAATTATCAGACTTTGGTCTCAGGTATGACAAAATTCCACTTTTATGCGACTCTCAGTCTGCCATCGCCATCTCCTGCAATCCGGTACACCACTCTAAAACCAAGCATATTGATATACGTTATCACTTCATAAAAGATAACGTTGAGAAAGGATTAATTGAGCTACAGTATGTGCCTACTGAAAATCAACTGGCTGACCTGTTTACCAAACCATTAGACGAAAGTCGATTCACTGAGTTGGTATCCAAGTTAGGCATGCTCAATCTACAAATCTAGCATACTGTTACCTTCTTTTCTTTTCCTTTTTTTCTTTTGTTTAGAGTAGGTGTTACTGTTTGTTCTCTGTGCAGATATCCGCTCCATCAATCGAGGGGGAGTTTGTTCCTGGTTTGACACATGTTACAAATGTGTAGGGGGAGAACTTTGATACACATTGTGCACATGTGTAGGGGGAGAAGCTTACTACAACTGACACACTCCAAATTAAGGACTTGGTCTAAACTTAAAAACATATTCAAAGAGTTTGAGTCAACGGTTTTCTTATAAGACTCGCAAACCGGTTCGGGTCCGGGCTTAGGCTTTGGTTCCAGTTTCGAGTGTTTCTCAAGTTTAGTGTAAACAAACACTCCAAAATTTCAAAAAAAAAGCCTAAGTCTAGGGGGAGTGTGTCAAAACAAACACTCCAACCAAAATATCTTGGAAAATCAATTTCTCAACTATAAAAATCCAGATATTTTGAAGTTTTAGAAAATTTCTTAGTGGTGAAGTTTGATTACAAACAATCGAATTCGATGCATCAATCGCATGGAATCACATGCAACTTAACACAGTTTTCTAAGTCTTGGTTCAATCGCATAGGCCTCCAATCGCATGGGATTACAACACTTGTTACTTATCCCTCAATCGCATGCGATAGACTAACTCATGACCAAGTATCAATCGCATGTCTCAAACTGAACAATCAACCGCATGCGATTGAAGTGAAAAGGAGTGAATCGCATGCGATTCGGTTGATTTGATAGAATCTGGCCAACACTTAGCCTTAATCGCATGCGATTAACACACCACAGTGTGAATCGCATGCGATTGCAAACTTCTATCAGCCACATGTTTTTATCTATCAGCCGCTTTTGTTACTCCTGTTTGGACCAATTAATGCACGACACGTGTCCATTTCACCTTTATTAACATCCCATCAGTTTCTTTCTTACTTCACAGGATTCAGAATTTGAAAAACACATACTCTCTCACTTTCGGTTACTTGATTTTGATGGTGTTGATGGGAGTTAAAGGAAAGTGATCGACCGTGGTCGCGGTCAGCAGAAAGTCAATCTCGCCAAATTTTTGCATTTCGTTGATTTTTCTTATCATGTTTGATTAAGTTAATTTAAACATATATTTCACACAAGATCACATGACATATGCATGCTTATTTATTGGTTATATTTGTGAACTTTGGATCGGGTAGTTCGTTCACTAATGTTTTCAATAACTTGATTTATTGGATGATCTCTTATCTCCTTTATGTTAGGAGTAGAATCATTTGATTCATTGATTCGAGTCGTTTGACAATCAACTTTTTTTGATTGCATGTTTTCATTTACCTTGTTTAATTGAACAACAATTTGTTCTTGTTCATTAAGTTCATCATCAACGAGAGGTGTAGAATTGTTTAGAGGGGTCTCATCAAATGTAACATTTAATGATTCTTCGAAAGCCATGGTGTATTTATTCAAAATTTTATATGCTTTGTTGGTAGATGAATATCCAAGAAAAATACCTTCGAAAACATTTGACCCTGATTGATCTAAGTTTTATTTGGTGTGTGTGATGAAACACTTGTTTTCAAAAACTTTAAAATGTTTAAGAGTACGTTTTCTTCCCTTATATATTTCATAAGGGGTTTTGTTCACGAGTAGTCTAATCAAAACTCAGTTTAGAATATATGTGGATGTTGCAACAGCATAACACCAAAACTTTTGTGGAATAGATTGTTCATTCAAAATGGTTATACTCATTTCTTGTAGTGTTCGGTTTTTCCTTTCCACCACCCCATTTGATTGAGGGGTTCTAGGAGCCGAGAAGTTATGAGTAATTCCATGTTTATCACAAAATACTCCAAATTGAAAATCATTGTCAAATTCTTTTCCATGATCCGTTCGAATAGATAAGATAGCATCTGAGGACATTCAGGTATCTTCTAAACTATGTCCTGGTGAATGTAGAGCTATTGTTAAAAGGTTTAGAGAGCACAATAAGAAAATGTGTGATGCTCTAAGAAAAATGGAGGAGAGGAGATATGAATCAAATGCGGTCATTGAAAGCTTTGAAAAGAAAATAAAAGATTATCAAGCCAATGAACTGCAAATGGATTATGATAGAAAATATCATAAGTGGGAAAAAGAGCAGCTTCAAGAGGAGATTGATAGTCTGAAAAAGAAGCTAAGTGAGAAGGAAAGTAAGGTTGATGAGTTAACCAAAAAGTTGGAGGGTGTTGATATTGATATGAGTATGTTCAAGGCAACAAATCTTAAACTTGAAACCTTGTTACAATCACAAATCAGAGACAAGGTGAAAACTGGTTTAGGATATAAGCAGACCCCACCTCCATACAATCGCAACTACATAACTCCCATGTCTGATGTAGCTGATAGGTATGTTAATGAATCATTACCAGAGGAACTGAAGTCAGCTAATCCACAATTTGAAAGTGATGAGGAAGGAGTTGTGTATGCAGTGAGTGATGATAAGAATGAGGGAGTTGTGAAGAAGGATGAAGTTATTCCATATGAAAATCACATATGTTGTAAGCCCATTCCCACAAAATCATCTTTACAACCTGTGGTGTTTGTAAAAGCATCCACAGAACCCCTCACCAATGAGCCAAAACCCTCGAAAGCTGTTAACTCCATAAAAAGTTTCACAACTCTAGCCAACAGCTCCCATCTCTACACTAACAGTTCCAAAAAGAACTCAAACAGCTCAACTGTTAGTACCAAGACCAAAGGAAGGAGAAAGTTGGTGAAGTTGTAGTTGGAAAGCCCAAGAAGGAAGCTACAAAAGCACAGACTAAACCCAGATCTGTAAAAAGGCATACTGAAATGCCTACATGTACTTGTCAAAAACATGGTGTACAAAAGATTCCTCAGTCAGCACCCGTTAGAGGAAATCAAAGAAATAGGAATCAGTTCTGGTCACAAAGAACTGGTTTGCCTATTGTGAAAGCTAAAAAGTGCTATACATGTGGGAGATCCAATCACTTGGCTCAAGACTGTTATTATAACCCACAGCTGTGTAGTACCAAAGAATCAAGTTTCAAAAAGCAAAATAACAGTTCTAAAACTGTTAAGTCAAAGCAGATTAACAGTTCTAAAACTGCTAAGCCAAAACAGGCTAACAGTTCTACAACTATTACATCCAAACCAACTAACAGTTGCACAACTGTTTTATCAAAACCAAAAACTGTTGGTCTGGCTTGGGTGAAACTGCAGAAACAAACAGTTTCTGAAGAGGGTAAAACTGGTACTCAAATTTCAAAACAGAATAGGTCACATGATGACTCAACTGTTTTACCTTCTACAACAACTTTTTGTTCAAAGATCTCAAATGTTAATCATAACAATTGGGAACCACATGTTCTTACAAAGTATTCCTCACACAAATTAGAGAAATCTAATTTGGATGAAATCAAAAAGAACCAAACTTTGTTTAAGTATTATGACTTGAATGGTGTACCCAAGACCTGCATGGCCTGGGTACTTCCTGCTACTAACTGATTTTATTTGTGCAGAGCATTCATAGGGCCAATCATGGATCTATCTGGCATGTGGATAGTGGATGCTCAAGGCACATGACTGGAAATCCACACTGTTTGAAGGATTTCAGAAGCATCAATGGTGGATTTGTAGCATTTGGAGGAAATGCTAAGGGAGGAAAAATCACAGGTAAAGGAGCTGTTGAGGCAGGTACACTTACATTTAATGATGTTTTTTTGTTGAACAACTTAAGTACAATATGTTAAGTGTATCTCAAATCTGTGACAATGGAAACAAAGTTTTGTTTACAGATTCAGAATGCATTATTCTATCAAAATATTTTAAACTAAATGAGAAGGATGTTCTTTTGAGAACACCTAGAAAGGATAATGTATATTGTCTAGATACACAAAAGATTGCTAAACAGAATGTGTTAAGTTGTTTACTCTCAAAGGCATCTCATGATGATTCTGCCATTTGGCATAGAAGGATGTGTCACATGAATTTTAAAACCATGAACTTGTTAGCTAAAAACAGTTTGGTAAGAGGTTTGCCCCAAGAAGAATTCTCATGTGATGATCATTGTGTAGCTTGTCTCAAAGGCAAGTAACACAAAACTTCTTATAAGACCAAAGAAGTTTCTTCCATTACTGCACCTTTACAATTGTTACACATGGATCTTTTTGGTCCTACATCTATGGTGAGTATAGGGAAGAAAGCCTATTGTTTAGTCATAGTTGATGATTTCACCAGGTTCATATGGGTTCAATTTCTTAGAACTAAGGATGAAACTGCTGAGTTAGTTAAGTCACTTATTCTTAAAATTGAAAATCAATCTGATTTGAAGGTGAAAGTCATTAGATCTGACAATGGTTCTGAATTTAAGAACTATGAGCTAAACAGTTTTTGTGAAAGTAAAGGTATTGAAAGACAGTTTAGTGCCCCTAGGACTCCCCAACAGAATGGAGTTGCTGAGAGAAGGAATAGGACTTTGATAGAGGCTGCTAGATCCATGTTAGCTGATTCTAGGCTTCCAATGACATTCTGGACAGAAGCAGTGAACACTGCCTGCTATGTTCAGAATAGAGTACAAGTAGTCAAGTCCAAAGGGAAAACTCCTTATGAGTTGTTCCTCAAGAGAAAACCTTTAATCAACTTTTTCAAACCATTTGGCTGTCCTTGCACTATCCTTAATACCAAATCACCATTAGGCAAGTTTGAGAGTAAGGCTGAAGAAGGTTTCTTTGTAGGATACTCCACTCAAAGTAAAGCTTATAGAGTTTTTAACAATGTCACTAGAATCATAGAAGAGAGTATGAATGTCTCTTTCAATGAGAATAGGATCAATATTGCAGGTAATGGGCCTGATTGGTTATTTGATATTGATGCATTGTCTAAATCTCTTTCTTTTGAGTATTCTACTGAAACAGCTTCAGGTACCTCCACAACTGTTGGTAAAAATCAACAAACAGTTTCCAACAGCCCAAACAGTTTTGAAACTGTTATCTCAAAACCAACAACTGTTGGTTCAAACAAAGTTACTGAAGACTTTGTTGTGATTCCTATGCTTCAACAAGAGTTCTCCAATGCCGTTGATCCATTGATTGAGGCTGAATCTTCAAAGGACATGGAATCTCATGATCCTCAACAACACACTGACTCTACATCCCAAACAGTTGCTGATCAAGTGTGTGATACTGCTGAAAATTCAAGTGAATGTGAGTTTGATCTGTCTAATCTAGGGAATGAACTGACTGAAGAAAACATTCCTACATCAAGAGTTCACAAGAATCATCCAATATCACAAATAATTGGTGATCCAACCACTCCTATCAGAACAAGGAATATGCTGCAAAATGAAAACAGTGGTGTGGATCTTGCCCAATTTGATGTGAATGCCTACTTTCTATCTCAAATAGAACCAAAGAAAGCAATTGAGGCATTGAAAGACCCTTCATGGGTGGAAGTAATGCAAGAGGAGCTTTTACAATTTCAAATTCAGCAAGTTTGGAAGTTGGTTGAGCTTCCAAGAGGCAAAAGAGTAATTGGCACCAAGTGGGTGTTCAAAAACAAGAAAGATGAAAGAGGGATTGTAATCAAGAATAAGGCAAGACTAGTTGCACAGGGCTATACACAAGAGGAAGGAATAGACTATGATGATATCTTTGCACCTGTTGCAAGGATTGAAGCCATTAGACTATTTCTTGCCTTTGCAAGCTTCAAAGGATTTAAGGTGTATCAAATGGATGTCAAGTCTGCATTTCTCTATGGAACTATTGATGAGGAGGTATATGTGTGTCAACCCCCTGGCTTTGAAGACTCAAAGTACCCTGACAGGGTATATAGGTTGGATAAAGCTCTATATGGACTACATCAAGCTCCTAGAGCTTGGTATGAGACATTATCATCCTACCTTCTTGAGAATGGTTTTAAGAGAGGCACAATTGACAAAACATTGTTTACAAAGATTGTTAAAACAGAGATTTTGCTTGTGCAAATTTATGTTGATGATATAATCTTTGGATCCACTGATGACAGCTTGTGCAAAGAATTTGAAGTCATTATGCACAAAAGGTTTCAGATGAGTTCCTTGGGTGAACTCACATTTTTCTTGGATTACAAGTAAAACAGAAGCCCTCTGGTATATTTCTAAGCCAGTCTAAGTATGTCAAAGACATATTGGACAAGTTTGGCTATCAAGATGTGAAACTGGCAAGCACTCCTATGGAAACACACAAACAGTTGGGAGCAGACTCTGAGGGGGAGGATGTAGACATACATCTATATAGGTCAATGATAGGTTCATTAATGTACTTAACTGCTTCTAGACCTGATATAATATTTTCTGTGTGTGTTTGTGCCAGATTTCAATGCAGTCCGAAGATGTCACACTTGTTTGCTGTGAAGAGGATCTTTAGGTACCTCAAAGGCCAACCAAAATTGGGACTTTGGTATCCTAAAGATTCACCTTTTGATTTGGTGACATATTCTGATAGTGACTATGGTGGAGCCAATGTGGACAGAAAATCAACCTCTGGAGGATGTCAATTCTTTGGATCAAGGCTGGTTTCATGGTAATGCAAGAAACAAACAACAGTTTCAACTTCAACAACTGAGGCTGAATATATTGCTGCATCAAGCTGCTGTTCACAAGTGTCGTGGATTCAAAATCAGCTTCTGGATTATGGGTTGTCTTTCATGCATACACCTATTTATGTTGATAACACCAGTGCTATTAGCATAGTCAATAATCCAGTGAAGCATTCTAAAACCAAGCACATTGAAATCAGATTTCATTTCATAAGAGATTGCAATGAAAAGAAATTAATCCAAGTTATGAAAATCCATACTGATGATCAATTAGCTGATCTATTCACTAAAGCATTTGATGTGAGCAGATTCAACTTTTTGATCTCAAACATTGGAATGATTAACTTGGACTAACAGTTGTTCATTACTCAATGTTTTTCACTCTAACAGTTTGCAACTGTTAGTATTGTTATCTAACAACTGTTGCTTTTAAGTGTTCAGGGAAGAGTAAAAGTGCAAATCCCAAACCAGTTTTGGACATATCTGGTTGCCTATCCCACAAACAGTTTTCAAATCCGTGAATGTCCTTGATATGTGGTAAAGGTAAAATACTTTATTGAGAACAGTTCCAGACTGATAAAGGTAAGTCACTTTATTTTTTAGTGTTGTGAATGGACATGACATGTCACTACATGCTAAATTATTGACCAATTCACAACCACAAGTTTGTCTATAAATTATCTTGCATGCATTCTTCACAAATCACACCTACATTTGCATTCCAGAGAGCAAACTTTTCTTTGCAAATGGCTACTAACTTCTTTCTCATAAACATCAAAGAAATTAATGCTAAACAAAGTTATGTAACCATCCCTGCCCCATTTGTTAGAATGCATGAGCTTTGGAAATACTCATCTTGTGTTCTTGAGATGCATGATGATCGAGATAGGTTCACCTTGACACAGCACCCAGACCCACGTAGGCCAAATAAAATGACTGATCATATTCGTATAAGAGGTGATTTTGAAAACTTCACTCTCTTCCACGAGTTGCCTACCAACTGCTGTTTAAGGTTCGACTTGAACCTGGAAGGCACTACAGGCTCAGTAGTGTGGTTCAATGTTCAAAGAAATGATGCTGATGATGGCGGTCTAGCCTCGGATGATGATGCAGTGGAGGTCATTGTAATCGATGACTAGTTCCATTGCACATCATGGTCTTAGCTGATGATGGATTGGCAAGTACTCATCATCATCATCCGAGTCTAATGGAAGCCATAACCTTTCGAGACAAACACCCGTTAGAGAAAGAGATGGGTGTAGCAATTGAAATCAGAAAAGACTGCATTTCGTTGACCCTTGCACAATTAGATAGACAGTACCAACAATGGCTTGTGAAAATGCATGTACTTTGTAGTTCATCTGTGTTAAACATGAATAAAATGCATATTTTTTTTATATATGTGTTGGCTAATGGTTTGTTTATGCTGAATCAGCTTATGATGAGTGTATGAGCTATGTTTTGTTGACAGTTGCACATATTTTTAACAGTTGTTTGAAATACTACTAACAGTTTTCAACTGTTAGCATATGGCCTGCACAACTGTTAGGCAAAATCCATGTGCATCTGAGGGGGAGAAACTCGTGTCCAATAACAGTTGTACTTTCTAACAAAAACAGTCTTCAACTGTTAGTGTGTAGAATACACAACTGTTCGAAAAGGGAGTTATTTCTAAATAACAGTTGTTACATCTTATGAAAACAGTTCTTCAACTGTTAGTGTTATTTTTGTCTGTCAACTGTTAAGTTACTAAAGGGTGTTTTGGTCTTTGCAGAATTTTGAGGATGTTTGAATTGCATTGAACATTCGAAACATATATTAGGCAATTCCCTCCTCATCAGTTCATTCACTCGTTCTGAACTTTGATCAAACGCTAAAACCCTAGAATTTTGCTCTCAAATCAAAATGGCTCCCCTTCCATTTCTCAAAGAACACAATATGCTTGCCTTCCTTACAAAACCTGCTGATCTTACTACTTTCCATGACATGATTGACTATCTCTCGATGTCAACTCTACACACTGCTCTCACCATAAACCCAACCATTTACACTTCTCATATTGATCAGTTTTGGAAACATGCTACCCTTCGAACAACTAATGAAGTGCAATGGATTGATTCCACTGTTGATGGTTTGAATGTTTCAATCTCTGAGGACTCCATCCGCCAACTTCTTCAACTTCATGATCTCGATGGTGAGTATTCTGATTCTGTTTCCTTAGACTTTCTGCATACCGAGTTGGTTAGGCTTGGGTATGAGGGACCTAGGGGCAAGGGTACCTTCTACAAGGGACATTTTTGTGCACACTAGAAATATTTGATTCATACTCTTCAGCAGTGTGTAAGTCCTAAGCGCACAGGGTGGAACGAGTTTGGAAGCAACATTGCATTGGCCTTAATCTGTTTGGCCAACAATCGTTGTTTCAACTTTTCAAAACTTATTTTTGATGGCATGGTAAAACATCTCGGGACCAAATATGGTCTCTTTTTGATGTACCCGCGATTTGTGCAAGTTTTGTTAAACTTTTTTTTGCTTAATCTTAAAGCACACAAGAGGGTCATAATTCCCTCTGCTCATGTGGCCTCCACATTGAGCAAGTTGATGGTTAATGGGAAGAATTTCTCAGGTGCCATAACTCCACCACTCTCTGCAATGGTGGAGTTTCTTTCAAGAAAAAGAGTTGCCAGGGGTGAGCATGAAGCCCAACTTATTGCTACACCACCACCTCTGGAACCCACAGCTCACGATACTCAAATAATCCCCTCTGCTTCCTTTGAAAGAGCTACAACACAAGCCCCTGCACTAAAAATATTTCAAAAGAAGAGGAAAAGAACTGTTGGTGCTCCTTCCACCACAGTTCATGAAACTGAAACTGTTAACCCTGCACAGGTGCATTCACCTGTGCAGAATATCGAAAGGGAACCATTCGTGCTGTCTCCCAAGCACAATGAGGAGGTGATCACTCCATTAGAGGGTGATCATGTGGTATTTGAGGTTTACCCTACTGTTTTATCCGCAAGGGATGAACAGGACAGGGTTAACATAACTAAGACCTCAGCCACGGCAACAGAGGCTGGTCAAACAGTTTCTGGAAATCCCTAGTACCAAGAAAATAGGGGTACTGGTGTGGAATTTCAATTGAGTGAACCACCAGTTTTATCTGTCAATGATATGTTAACAGTGGCAACACTGGCTGACATTGAGGCTACAATGCAACACCAAGCATTGACGGATTCCAACTTTGCACCTTTCTTTGCTGCATATGTACAACTCAAAAAGAAGATTGCCTTACAAAACAAAAGGATTCTTCAACAAGACCAGCAAATCAAGGTTTTGACCAACAGTTTCAAGCATGCTAATGAGGTGCTAAAGCTACATGATCAAGTACTACAACAGTTGACAGCTGCTGCAAGAGCCCCTTCAACTGTTCCAATCAAAGAGGGGGAGAGTTCATTACCAACAGTTGCTGAAGTGCTAGAACAAACAGCTGCAGTGGATGAACTAACAGTTGCACCCAGTGAATCAACAGTTGAAGAGAAACTATCAGGAGTGGATAGAGTGCTGATCAATACGATAATTTTGTCTGGTGATTATCCAACAACTGAGGTTTACAAGTCATGGCCAAAGGTGAAACAAGAATATTTGGTGAAAGTGGGTGCTCAGATGCTGAACTGCAATGAATTCCAAATGAGACAAAAGATTGATGATGGATGGCTTGAGGGCAAATGTGCAAAGTTAAAACCTATTAAGCCAAAGCCTGGATTCAAAGGAATTCATATTGTAGAAAAGGTTGTTGAAAAACCAGTGCAAGAGGTAGAAGGAAAGGGAAAAGAGATTGTTGTTGAGCTACCAAAGCTAAAATTATCAAAAGAACAACAAGAAGAAAGGGATTTTGAATGTGCTCAGAGGTTGGCTGCTGATCTTCAACAACAAGAACAGACAGATTTTGAGATAGCAAAGAAGCTGGCTGATGAGATCACAGCTCAGATTGATGAGGAGGAAAAACAAGAAAAAGCTGCTAAGGGAGTTAAGATAAAAAGAATTGTGAAAAAGAAACAACCTCAACTTCCTAAGTCAGCAACTGAGAAGAAGTCTCAACCTCAACAATCCGAATCCCAAAAGTCCAAAACTGTCCAACCAACTCAAACAGTTCAAACCATCAAAGCTAAAATGGTTAAAACTATCATTCAAGATAGGCTCTTGGTCGATGTTGAAGAAGGTGTTAACAAGTTTGTAGCAGAACATTTAGGCCAGAAGTCTCACATCAAAGAATGGAAGTTTGATGTTGTCCGGTTTGATACTGGGAAGGAAGGGGTAATCATTGTAAGGGAGAATGATCAGATCGAACAGTTTTCAGGCTACTTACAAATGATGGATAGCATTACTAGGCGGGACATACAAGAATTGTATGAGTATGGAACAAGGCACTATGAAGGATCTGAGCATCCTACAATTAAGATATTGATGAGACATTTAACAAGTATTTGCAACCCAAAGAAAGTGATGTCAATACTGATGGCTGATGAAACCTTTCCAGTTCAATCTGTTAAAGTGTATGCTAAGCCAAGGGTATACTACATGGTAATGGGTAATGCAATTACAGAATGGTTTGACATGGATTTCATCGAACACAGTCAGATCAAGCTCCAATACCTATTGAAAGTCAAGTTCTATGGTCCAGCCAAAGTAAGGGATGAGCTAATTCAGAAGTTCAAAGATAGACTTGAATCCTTGAGATCAAAGAAAATGTAATTTTTCTATCTTTTGAATTTTTTATTATAACAGCTTGATTTTGCATTCAATGATAAATATGTTCTTTACTTATGTTAAATTTGTCTATGATTGAACCCTTAAAACAAACAACTTAATTGTATTGTTCAATACTTTAAGTTAGGGGGAGATTGTTGGGAAATTGGCTAAGTCATTGAAACTGTTATACATGCAAAAATCAAAACTGTTAAGACTGTTAATGGATGTTAGGAAGACAGTTCGAAACTGTTAGAAGAATTGTTGACGAAATAGTTTAGAACTGTTAGAGAAAATTGAGAAAACAGTTGTCACCAAAAGTTGCTGTGAACTTCAAAGCTGTTATATAGAGTTCAGAACTGTTAGTACAAACTACTACAACTGTTTGAAGACCTTGAAGCCGAAGACTGTTAGAAGAACCAAAACTATTGCATTCATTGAACAGTTTCGGTTGAGCTAAATATGGAAAACCCTATCTTTGAAGATATCTCGAAACACTTGGAAGATCATCAAGATTATCTCAGAAGATAGAAGATTACCTAACTGTCAGCAAATCAAGGAAGATCAAGGAGTATAAATGCTAGATTAGAATTTATAGTATGTACGTACTCATTGATTAAGTTTTTTGCATTCATTCTTCAAGTTGTAATTTGCTTTCAGAATAGTGCTAAGCCTCTAAGTTTCTCGTTGAAACCTAAGAACAATCTGTGTTCTTCGTCTAACATAATAAGTTAGATTGGGGGTGAAGTTTGCTATTGTAATCATTCTGGTTGATCAATAAAACTACTGTTTGATTGAATTGTTATTTGTTCAAAACCTTCTTTAATCAATTAAGTGTGATTCCGCAACTTCTTAGTTGATTGTGATCATAGTTAAAGATTAACTTTTATTCAACTATAATTTGTTATTCAAAAGTTAGTTCTTGTTATTTGATATAATCTATATCCGATCCTGACATACTATATCGGCATTGATCCAAATGGCGTACGTGCGTCAGTGGGCATACTCCAACAATATATATATATATATATATATATATATATATATATATATATATATATATATATATATATATATATATATATATATATATATATATATATATATATATATATATATATATATATATATATATATATATATATACATATATATATATATATATATATATATATATATATATATATATATATATATATATATATATATATATATATATATATATATATATATATATATATATACATATATATATATATATGATGCGGTAGTGTAAAGATGCGTAAGGTATATAAATATCGTATATCCTTATTAAAAGAAAAGGATGCTTACCTCATCTTTTGTCTTCCCTAAAAATCTCCACCAATCACTGTTGGGGTTCGTGGTTGATCTCAGCGGAAGCATGCAAGTACAAAATCGAATTTTTCAAAAAAACAAACCACAAGGTGAACCCCATATTTTACCAAGCTCTACAATAAGTAATGCAACTTAAAACAGAAGAGAAAGAGAAGATTATACCCTTGATGTCTCTGGTCGGTTGTGTGTGCCTAGCTCCAAGCTTGATCTTCTTCTTCTTGAGCTATCCAAGTCCACCCCGAGATGAAACGTGACCTTGGTGTACTAGCACCCCAATGTACTCTTCCTTGTATGAAAGTACTCTGGAACACAACCTTGAAACCACCAGGAAACTCTCTTCTTTTTCTCTCTTGAAAGAACAACCTTTGTTTTCTTCAAGTGGGTGAAATGTAGTATATATCAAGCAACCCCAAGAGAGACAAATGAGGGAGTTTTTATAAGCCTTGAACCGACCCCAGGTCTCCCCAAGATTGGCCAGGACTCAATGATGGCAATGCCATGCATTGGTGGACAGAGGAGGTGAAAAGAATAAAGTTGTTTCTGTCGGGCAGGGTTAGCGCCGCTTACCACCCACGCTTAGCGCCGCTAACCACTTAAGGTTAGCGCCGCTAACGCGGCTGAGTTAGCGACGTCTAGGTTAGCGTCGCTAAACCCTTCCAGGAAACCAACTATCATTATTTATCCTTTCTCACCCTCATCTTTTAGGTTGTTGTCAAGATCAACCCCCGGCGTGTGACCCGATAGGCCCAAACATCATCGGCAGTGATCATTTAGCGTACTTGTGTCAGTGGGCATACTCCAACAGACTCCCACTTTCACATGACTCACCGTACCTGATACATCACAAACAGAGACCGGCCTCTAGTAAGACATCTCTGCCCCCAAGTCAGTGTGGGTTTTGTCTTCAGCGCAAAAACCAAACTGCAACCCCGTGTGAAATGGTCCTATTGATAAGTGATCAAACATCCTTTTGCTCGCGATATCCAAGTGAACACGAGACATGGTACAAATTCATTCTCCGTTCGTTCACGATTATGTTTCTCGATCTAGATTGGTGGTTACCAAAATATACAAGTTGCAATCAATCATAAATTATTGCAATCTTTGAGCATGGCCATGCATTTTGGTGTCAGCAACCAATCATCAAGGGGCCCATGGATATCTCTCTAAACAGAGGAGCAAATTCCTTTGACTTACACTGCCCACCACAGTAATCATACTCTGCCCAACTACTCCCTTTACGATAGCCAGTTACGGACTGCGTTTGAATGTAATTAGAACAAAGCAAACCAAAATGATGCAGCCACGTGCATCTCCAGTTTGAGGATGAACTGATATTATCATCCTGATTTACTCATCACATGTACCATAAAGTAAAAACAGGTGTGGGTCGTCCAGTCACTTGAAACACTTTCAAGTACAGGCGAAGAATTGCATCCCCGTGTCCCAATCCCCATTAGACACATGACCAATTACTTCCCTCAGTCTTAGTTCATACTTCCTTCCCATGAAGAATGACCGACTGTGGATATTTAGAATGCAAACACATTCAGGGAAGAGCAAAACATGCTAAGTTGGAACACAGTAAAGATTTAAAGAAATACCCGCAACTTGCGTATTACTAAATTTCATTTAATAATCGATAAATACAATAAATACAATATTGCTTCATGTTCCCAAAAGGGTAAATACATCAAATATACTAACCAAATACATAATGAAACCAAATCACTAGCAAATCTAATCCCAATAGCACGCCTATGAGCATCATGCTTTGCTTGCGATAGTGGTTTGGTGAACGGATCCGCCACATTGCTATCCGTGTGTACTCTGCTGATGACAATGTCTCCACAATCGACCACGTCCCGGATGTAATGATACTTCCGCAGAATATGCCTCGTGCGTCGGTGAGACCTTGGTTCATTCGCTAGAGCAACCGCACCCTCGTTGTCACAGAACACCTCAACAGGGTCGGCAATACTAGGAACCACTCCCAGATCTTGGATGAACTTCCTCATCCATACAGCCTCCTTCGCAGCTTCACTGGACGCAATATACTCCGACTCGGTAGT
The DNA here is from genome assembly GCA_947179395.2 of Pulicaria dysenterica. Lineage (NCBI taxonomy): Eukaryota > Viridiplantae > Streptophyta > Magnoliopsida > Asterales > Asteraceae > Pulicaria > Pulicaria dysenterica. The sequence continues at coordinate 36,526,987 of OX359292.1, forward strand.
AGAATCGGCCACAGTGTCTTGCTTGGAGCTTCTCCAGGAAATAGCACCACCATTGAGCAGGAACACAAACCCCGATTGAGATCGGCAGTCGTCCCGATCGGTTTGGAAGCTAGCATCGGAGTAACCAGTTACCCGTAGCTCTTCCGCACCTCTATACACCAAGAACATCTCCTTTGTCCTCCGAAGATACTTGAGAATGTTCTTCACTGCCGTCCAATGTGCTTCACCAGGATTGGCTTGATATCTACTTATCATACTCAATGCACAAGATATATCAGGCCTAGTACATAACATGGCGTACATGATCGAGCCAATTGCCGAAGCATATGGAACTCGCCTCATTACTTCCCATTCCTCAGGGGAACTCGGGCTTTGAGCTTTGCTCAACACTAAACCATGTGACATAGGTATGAACCCATTCTTGGAGTCCTCCATCCTAAATCTCTTCAGGACTATGTCAATGTACGTACTCTGGCTTAATCCGATCAACCTGCGGGATCTATCTCTATAGATTTTAATCCCAAGAATGTAAGCCGCATCCCCAAGATCCTTCATTGAGAAACAACTCCCTAGCCAGGCTTTTACCCATTGCAAAGTTAGGACGTCGTTCCCAATAAGTAGAATATCATCTACATAAAGAACTAGGAATACAACTACGCTCCCAGTAGCTCTAATGTAAACGCATGACTCATCCTTGCTCTTAGAGAAGCCAAACTCTTTGACCTTCTCATCGAAGCATAGGTTCCAGCTCCGAGAGGCTTGCTTAAGCCCATAAATAGACTTCTTAAGCTTGCAGACTTTATCCAGAAATTCTGGATGTACAAAACCCTCAGGCTGTGTCATATACACATCCTCTGAAAGTGTTCCATTAAGGAACGCGGTTTTGACGACCATTTTCCAAATCTCATAATCATGAAATGGGGCATTGGCCAAAAGTATCCGGATAGACTTCATCATAGCCACCGGGGAAAATGCTTCCTCATAGTTAACACCATGAGTTTGAGTGAAACCCTTAGCCACCAGTCGGGCCTTGAAGGTGTCTACCTCGCCATCCATGCCGATCTTCTTCTTGTAGACCCATTTGCACCCTACGGGTTTACACCCTGGCACGGGATCAACCAAGTCCCAGACTTGATTATCCGACATGGATTGAATCTCGGATTCCATTGCTTCTAGCCACTTGGTGGACTCAGTGCCCACCACAACGTCCTGGTATTTGGTAGGCTCATCAGAGACCACTCCCATGTCGGTGCCCTCAGATATGTTAAAACCATATCTCTCTGGCTCATGCCGACTTCTACCAGATCTTCTACTAGGCAATGGGTTTACGTTATCTCGAGCGTCATCATGCTGAGAATCAACCCTCTCAGGTTCTGAGCTAGTCCCAACATCAGGTTTTACATTGGCAGTCTCTTGAATTTCTTCAAGATCAACCTTTCTCCCACTAGCGTCTTTGGATAGCAGTTCCCTTTCAAGGAACATCGCCCTTCGAGCAACAGATACCTTGTTCTCCGAAGGTTTGTAAAAAAAATATCCCATAGACCCAGCAGGATAACCAATGAAAAAGCACCTTTCGGCCCTGGGTTCCAATTTTTTCTCAACCTCTCGTCTCACGTAGGCAGGACAACCCCAGACCTTTAAATATGAAATGGATGGAACCTTTCCATGCCACATATCATACGGTGTTTTCTTAACCTTCTTTGTTGGTACGAGGTTAAAGATTCTACCGGCCGTTTCGATCGCATATCCCCAAAACGTAACGGGAACGTCCGCACGAACCATCATAGACCGAACCATATCTAATAATGTCCGGTTCCTCCTCTCGGCGACACCATTTAATTGTGGCGTCCTAGGAGGGGTTAATTGCGAGATAATCCCACAATCCCTTATATGTTCACGGAACTCGGAACTAAGATACTCACCGCCTCTATCAGATCGTAGCATCTTAATCCTTTTCCCTAGTTGATTTTCCACCTCGTTTTGGTAAGTCTTAAACACCTCAAAGGTATCCGACTTTTGTCTCACCAAGTAGACATACCCGTATCGACTATAATCATCAATAAAGGTAATGAAGTAGCGGGAATGATCTCTTGTGGCATGCTTGAACAGACCATACACATCAGTGTGAACGATATCCAACAAGTCTTGCGCCCTCTCACATACACCGGTGAAGGGTGCTTTGGTCATCTTGCCCAATATACAAGATTCGCATACTTCATTAGACCCGTGGTCAAATGATTCCAAGATCCCATCCGCTTGGAGCTTGGCGATGCGTTTCTTGTTTATGTGGCCTAACCGACCATGCCATAAAGATAATTTATCCAAGACACTTTTGGATCCCATATCAACATTCATGATTGATCTATTGCTTTGCAAGCTTACGCTTGTTTCATATATGCCATGACATGGAAATGCTTTAAAATAAAAGACATGATCTTTGTAACATAAAATGCTACCATTCTCAAATTTAAAGTTAAAACCATCGTCATACAAGGCATATAAAGAAATAATGTTTCTTGCCACGCAGGGCGCAAAAGATACATTTAATAAAACAATAGATAAGCCGGAAGGAAAGGCGAGCTCCACACTCCCAATCTTCTCAACCGGGACAACAACTTTGTTTCCCATGATGAGATCCAGCTCTCCATCAACCAGGTCCCTACTTCTTCTTAGTACCTGCACATTATTACAAACGTGAGTACCACACCCGTTGTCTAAAACCCAGGCGTTAGAAGTAGAAGTGTTATGGAGTTCAATCATGTACGTACCGGAGGCAGCGGCACCTTTAGCTCGTAGCTTCTTGAACTCCTCTGTATACTTGGGGTAATTACGCCGGTAGTGACCCTTCTCCCCGCAGAAGTAGCAGGTTGCCTCTTCTGGTGAGGTGGCAGCGGGAGCCACTTGCTTCCCCTTCGGCTCCGGGGTTGGGTTAGGTTTGGGCTTCGGTCCTTGGGCCTTGGCCTTCCCCTTCGTACCCGAAGCGGGTTGCTTCCGCTTCTTCCCACCCTCGTTGATGGTAAGGACGGCAGTGGAGGTGGAGGGCTTTGACTTGGCAAGCTCGCCCTCGGCAGTCTTGAGCATGCCATGAAGCTCCATAATGGACTTATCCATACTATGCATATGGAAGTTCACAATGAACGGACCATATGCGGGAGGCAAGGATTGGAGGATGATATCAACCGCCAACTCCTTCCCTATGGGAAAGCCCAACTCCTCAAGCTGATCCACGTACCCTTTCATCTTAAGTACGTGGGAGCTCACATTGCCGCCCTCCTGCATCCGGCAACCGATGAAGGCCTTGACGCACTCATAGAGTTCTTGTCGTGCCCGCTGTTGGAACATGTCCTTCAGCTGAGATATCATCTCAAACGCACTCACTTTCTCGAATTGCCTTTGCAATTCGGGACTCATGGTCGTTAGCATAAGGCAAGTCACGTCATTAGTGTCCTTGAGGCGCTTTTCATACGCCTCTCGGATGGCCCTCGCCGCGTTGGTAGCAGGAGGTTCCGGAAGAGGTGACTCAAGGACCTCTAGCTTCATTTCATGGCGTAGGACAATTCTCAAAATCCTATGCCAATCCATAAAGTTTGGCCCCGTGAGTTTTTCCTTCTCCAAAAATGGACGAAGTGACATGTTGGTGGTGTTGGTGTTGCTAGTAGATGCCATCTACAAGCAAAGTATGAAATTTGGTTAGTTATGAAGTATTAAATCCTTGTTAAAATAATTACCCACTTGTTATAAAACAAATTATATTAACAAGGGCTAAGAACCTCAAAATACCCTAATACATGACGGCTTTTCCGCGGTTCACTTCATAGAGCTATTTTAGGCCGGTAAACTCTTTACCAATTGCAATCCGTGATCACAACTCTTAGACACTTGCGGGATCCTAGGTACTCTTAGCACCCATTCGGCATGTTTGATCCCTCCACACCAATTCCTCATTAACCCACTTTGATAGCTCGGCTAGAGCTCGACAACTACCAATGTGTTTTAAGTCTTGGAATTGTAAATCTTCCGTCAAGATACACGGTGGTACTCTAGCCCAATGGCCGGCTCGGCTAGAGCTCGATAACCGACCTTGCGAGTTGCCACACGCGCCTTCCACACAGTTACGCAAAACCGATCTCGGCTAGAGCTCGACGACCAATCTTGTTTCACTAGATTCGGGCGGTGTCATCTTACGGGTGGTGTGAGATTTACTTTTGAAAAACGGGTTTTTGTTCCTCCGGTTAAAACACTTTTAACCAATTCTTGTCTATGTGGCACGCGGAGTTTGTAAACCAATTTAAAACACTTTTAAAAATTTCTAGCATGCGAAGATCCTAAACATCCATGCAAGAAAATATACAAAATAAAATCAACCACGCATGTAATATATATCCGGTAACGAGCCAATCCTATGCACCTTGCCCGTGAGCCAACGGGCAAGACTAAGTCATCTAAGGACTAGATCGAATGACTTGATGTGTGCTCCTCCCACTTGATCCATCGCGTCTCCTACCGACCTCCGGATCCAAGTACGCCAACACACCCTCCAATGGTCCTTGTTGGTTGCTTCGGTTCTCCTTTTACAATTTACAAATTTAAAAGGAAATGGCATGCAAGCCACAATTTACTATTCTAAGCTAATACTACAAATTACAAAGAATAGAAAATCGGCATGCAAGCCGCCAAAATACAAACCGAATAAATTAATTAATTAATACAAACCATTGTGGTACAAACCACCAAATGAATGAATACATTAATTTAAATCAACCAAACACATCACATAGGTCTTATGGCTCAAAAAATGTTACCGGATGCAAATACCACAACCACATACAAGAAACACAAATCTACACATGGTGTGCCACACAAAACCATGTAAATCTTATATGTCTTGGTTAAGATTATCTAATCACTCAAGGCACTAATAATCCTATGTACATATGCATTAGGAACCTTAAACAAGTCAAAATTCCATAGTCATATATACATAATGTAAGTATATGCAATTAACCATTTTCATGCCAAAATGCTAATCCACATATAAATACACCAACCAAGACATAAGGCAACTTAATCTAAACACTTCTCAAATTCTGGAACAAAATTCCAGAAAGTACAAGTAGCCCAAAAAATCCAACAAAGTTGATTTAAGGCAAAACATACATTCTGCCAGTACGGGGTTAGCGCCGCTAACTATAACGAGTTAGCGCCGTTAACTCAGGTTTAGCGCCGCTATCGCGAGACGAGATAGCGACCGCTACAGACGGTTTAACGCCGCTAACATGGACAGGTTAGCGCCGCTAAACCCTGGACATAACCAAAAATCACATTTTTCAGATTTTCAAAGCCACCAAGTGCAAAACCAGTGTAGAAGCGGCTCTGATACCACTGTTGGGGTTCGTGGTTGAGCTCAGCGGAAGCATGCAAGTACAAAATCGAATTTTTCAAAGTTAAAAACAAACCACAAGGTGAACCCCATAGTGTACCAAGCTCTACAACAAGTAATGCAACTTAAAACAGAAGCGAAATAGAAGATTATACCCTTGATGTCTCTGGTCGATTGTGTGTGCCTAGCTCCAAGCTTGATCTTCTTCTTCTTGAGCTATCAAAGTCCACCCCGAGATGAAACGTGACCTTGGTGTACTAGCACCCCAATGTACTCTTCCTTGTATGAAAGTACTCTGGAACACAACCTTGAAACCACCAGGAAACTCTCTTCTTTTTCTCTCTTGAAAGAACAACCTTTGTTTTCTTTAAGTGGGTGAAATGTAGTATATATCAAGCAACCCCAAGAGAGACAAATGAGGGAGTTTTTATAAGCCTTGAACCGACCCCAGGTCTCCCCAAGATCGGCCAGGACTCAATGATGGCAATGTTATGCATTGGTGGAGAGAGGAGGTGAAAAGAATAAAGTTGTTTCTGTCAGGCATGGTTAGCGCCGCTAACCGCCCACGCTTAGCGCTGCTAACCACTTAAGTAGCACCGCTAACGCGGTTGAGTTAGCGACGTCTGGGTTAGCGTCGCTAAACCCTTCCAGGAAACCAACTATCATTATTTATCCTTTCTCACCCTCATCTTTTAGGTTGTTGTCAAGATCAACCCCCGGCGTGTGACCCGATAGGCCCATACATCATCGGCAGTGATCAGTTAGCGTACGTGTGTCAGTGGGCATACTCCAACAATCACACCCCTTTATTTCAAAAAAAATAAAAAAAAATGAAAAATAAAAACATTATGACATCACATGGGGCTTCAAAGGCTTAATCTTCATCGATTCTTCAAAGGGGCTATACGTAAACCGGAAACCCCATCGTTTCCTTAAAAAAATTCTAGGGCTTTATCGATTTCTTCTGTTGCCGCTTCCTTCGTTCCGGACTCTCCTCCATTCCGGCTTCTCCTCCATTCCGGCTTCCCCCATTCCGGCTTCTCCTCCATCGAAGGCTAAATTAAGACTTTCCTCCATCGTAGGCTTACTCGAGTTTTTCTATAGCAATCTTTAATCGATTGCTACTGTATACGACTTCCTCTGTAACAATCTCCATCCCAGGTATACGATTTCTACAACTATCATTAGGTAGCTTTGTTCTGTAACAATCTTTGTTCTGGATTTTTTTCTTTGATAAACATTTGGGGTTTATTTACTTGATAAACATTTGGGGTTTATTTACTTGATTTCTACAACTAACATTTGGGGTTTATGAATCTATCATAATATATCATAAACATTTGGGGTTTATTTACTTGATTTCTACAACTATCATTTGGGTCTATCGATAAGTCTAGGAACACACAGGGGTTTATGAATGTATCAGAATCTATCAGTTCTTCTCATTTAGCACGATTTGGATTAACCCATATTAACCTTTTATTTCACTCCAAATATGAAGATTTATGTCAGTTCCGATTTCTGATTTTGTGCAAGTTTCGTTCTTTATTACTGTTATATAGTGAGTGAAAGAGTACATTACAGATAAGTAAATATTTTCAATGACTTATGTACCTTCTAGTACTCATATGCTCAGTTTGTAAAAAAGAGAAAGAAAAGGGAAAAAAAGGAAGTAGAAATAACTGAGTGGAATAAGCAAGCAAAATCCTAGATATTTTATTGTTACTAGTTGAAAAGTATATGAATATATGAAGCTTTATAGTGATGGGAACATGCAAGCAGCTGCCATATGAGTTATTTTTAATGTATAATACAGAACTTTTCTAAAGTAACGATATTCTTTTATTTGTATCTATTGACATATTTTCTTTCTTCAAGCAGATAAGGAAGTGGTCACCTGCTGTTACTTTTACGTGATATATAAGGATCAGCCGAAAATGATAAATTTCGTCATTTTCATCATTTTCATGCCTCTTATATATAATTTTTTTTACGAAAGTGCAAGTTCTTAATGATAGTATTGTAATTTTTGTTGTTAATTTTGAATGGAAGTCCGGTGTTTGTAAATGTATTTTTTTGATTTGTGAAAAATGGAAAACAGAGGCTGATCAAAATGCTTGTACGTAAATGCTTACGGTTATATATAAAGATGCAGATGTCATGGAGTATTGGAGTTTGCATTTTAAAATTTGCATTTTGGTTCACCCATCTGTTGAAAATGATACTGAATTATTTATTGTGGGAAGTTAGTTTGATGGGTAATTTTTTTTGGTTATCATATTTATTTTGGTTTGCAGTTTGGTTATCATCTTTAAATTGGGTGGATTACATTCTGCTCATCATTATCATCTTCATGTGGATTCTTTTCAAAATGCTTATGTTGTTGAAATTGAATTTTTATATGCAATTTTCTTCACTTGCTATTACATGATATATAAGGGGCACGAAAATGATGAAAATGACATATTTTTATCATTTTCGTCACCTGTTACGTGACATACAGGGGGCACCAAAATGATGAAAATGACAAAATTTATTATTTTCGTCACATGTTGTTACGTGATATATAAGGGGGCATCCGAAAATGATAAATTTCGTCATTTTTATCATTTACGTGCCCCCTTTATGTCACGTAAAAGCAGGAGTTGAAAATGATAAAAATTCATCATTTTCGTGCCCCCCTTATGTCACGTAAAAGCAGGTGACGAAAATGATAAAAATTCAATTTTCCTCATTTTCGTACCCCCTTGTATGTTTCGTAATAGCAGGTGACGAAAATGATAATTTTAGTCATTTTCATCATTTTCGTCAAAAAAAAAATGGTGAACAGGGGTTCGAAAATGATAAAAACTGTTAGGTGTTATGGATATGAAGGTGATGGACGAAAATGATTAAACTGGTAGGTGTTACTCTCTTTCAACAGCCGAAAATGATAATTTTCGTCATTTTCGTCAAAAAAAAATTTCCAGAAATATAGGAAGAGTGGTCTCGTTTGAAAGAGGATTAAAAAATGAGAAGATTGGTATAATTTTTTTGCTCAAATTCAAAAAATTGAAGTAGTTATGGTCATTTAAAGATTTGAGGGGTAAAAAAAATTTTAAAAAATGGGTTTTTTGGAAGGCTGGAAGTTGGCGTGGGTCTTTTTGATCAAATTATTAATTTCTCATGTTGCCCTTTTAGATGAATGGCTGAGATTGAGACTTTAGAGTCTTTGTTTAAATGGGGGGGGGGGTCTTTGTTGATCCTTACCTATATAGATTGATACATCACCATAATTAATCTTTTTAATGTTAATCGGATGGAAAATAAATTATTTGATATTTTAGCCAAATATTTAAGAGATGGAAATAATATATTTGAAAAATTCTCAAATTAATGGTATATCTATTAGTTTAATCGGATGGAAATAATATATTTTACTCTTTGCATATACTATAATTAACCTTTTTAATGTTAATTGGATGAAAAATAACCTACGAACTAATTTACTTTTCTAATGCCACATATTTAAGATTTATTTATTAAATTTGAATTTGGTGAATTAGGAGATAATTATGGAGACGTTTTTTTTTAATGTAGATTCTAAAATCATCCATTTAATCTTCAACATTATTTCCTAATATAAAATATATTACATTTAAACTATATCTTTTCTAAAAAAATTCTTTCCTTTTAATATACAACCTATTGAAAATATTTGAAAATAAACAATTTAAACTACAACTATCATTTAGAAATCTAAATTTCAATCCTTTACATGTAGTGGGAGAACTACAGCTTCGTAGAGTGATCGAATTGAATCTATTAAGTTCATTGAAGAAGACGAGTTAAAAAGAATGGGTTGCTCAGGTTGAACCCGGGGGTCCTCATACGTCTCATTCTTTACCTCAATGTGGCAACGATCTAAAACGTATTCGGTTCAGGTTTTAGTTCTCATCTGTTCCAAATCGCTTTGTAGTTTCAACTTTTGATTTGTTTCTCTATGTTGTAATACTCATTATTTGATATTGGTTATTTGTTTCTTTTTCTTGTAATACCATTTGTTAAGCAATATGTAGGCAAGAAAATATCATGGATTAAGTAAATTGACTTTTGTTAAGCTATACGGTGATATGTGGGCAAAATATTCTCATATATAAAATATTGACTATATTGACTTTTGTTGCATAAACTAATGAAGCTTTCAAACTGGAAGCATAATACACTGATATATCATCGATTAAATAAATTGTAGTTGTTGATTCCATTTAGCAACATGAATGAAATATTGTTAAATGGTGATAGTATTAATGTCAAAGATAATAATTTTTGCATTTATTATGTGTTGTCATGGTTAGATAACATTTTTTAAAAGTTTTAAAAAATATTTGTTATAAATAGTATTTCTTTTATTAATCATTTGTTATTGTTATTTGTCATTTGCCATTGTCAATCTTAAAATGCTCCAGGAAAATAAGTTTTGTTTACATTTCATGGAAACGATGCACATATGCTAATTTAATATATTCTTCTTCTTTTTGATAGTTAATTATGGAGAATAAACAACTCTTCTTCTTTTTGATAGTTAATTATGGAGAATAAACAACCTCCTTCGTCGGCTCCGAAACGACCTACATTGGGTCAATATTCAAAAGAAAAAAAGAAATCAAGGGTGATTCATTCTACATATAACAACTCTATTCATAACAGTTCAATGAAAATGATAGAAGACGTTCACGGATTCCTTTAAATGATATATCTAATGGTATGTTTATTATCAAATTATAGATTTGTTCAATATTTACAACCACACTATTTGTTAGTTGTTTGACATGCAATTCTATATATACTGTTTGTCATTTATAAATAGAATATAAATAAATTCTAACTATGTCATTTACCTATTCACGTCAATATTATCATTCATATAAGAAAGGTAGAAACAATTATAATAACTTGCTAAATTTTTTAATTAAATATCATTGCTCATTTATCTTACTAATCAGGAAAGAATGAAAAATAAGTAGATCAATATAAAACTTCTATACCGGCGATATGTTCATATTTATTTTGTACATTATTTACATCAACTATATAACACAGTATTGGTCGAGAATACAATCAATGATCGCAGTGTTCAAAATTTCAATACCAACTCTTATGGTATGAACAAGGAACAACTTTTACAACATTGTATGAAAATCAACTACATCAACTCAGGTTAATTTCCATTTATACTTTATTTACCTTATTTTTTGATAATTTAATTTGTTTGTATTATTAATTTGTGTTAAAAAAACCTATGTTTACTTTAAGCAGATAATTCACATTCTCCATCATCTATTTCAAGTGAATCTCCTAATCCACCTCATCTACAAAGTCCTTCGGACTTGATTTTTGGAACTCCTAACATCCGTGCATATGGTAGTGTTATACCAGGTAAAAAAATTGTTAATTTATACAACTATTTTCCTATAAAGCAAATTCATGATAATACTATAACTTTTATGCACAGGATCTACATCTGCTTTATCACCACTACTGTATCAAACAAATATAAGCTCAACCAATCTTCATGTACCAGGTATCATTATTAATATTAACTATTTTTGTAATCATCATATAATTTTAACTTTTTAATCATCTTCAAATCATACTTTTGTATGTTTAATTGTAGACTCTGTTACGCCTCCGTCACAAATTACATACAATGCATATGGAACTATGGTTGCTTCGAATAACATAGGTGACATTTAACTTACATTAACTAATAAATTGTGTGTCAAAAGTTATCAATCATGTTTTTATGAGATTAATCTAAATATAAGTTATTTAATATTATATCATATAAATGTACATTAATCTTTATAGGCTCAGTCACTACTGTTTCAACGGAAACACCACATCAGGCCAATACGAACTTTCAAGTTGGTAGTTCTTCTAATAAGAAACAACGCAAGAGAACCAAATCTTGTTGAAGAGGAAGGAGATGGAACACACAAGATATTCCATCATTTCATAAAAACTACACCGAAGATGTTAACTTAAATGGAACTAACCAGGATAAGTTGCATGGAATTTCAGAAGGTATATTGTAACATTTTTGGATTTATAATCAATCTTATAATCATTATGAGAAATAGTTATCTTTATCCAATATAATAACATCATACTTTTTTTCAACTACTCTTTTAGATTTTGTGGATATGGGAGATCTTACATATACATGTCAATCATGTAAGGCTATGCTGTGGCGTGTAGAAGCTGCTAGAGGAAATGAAGGATTGAGTAATAAATCTTACTCACTGTGTTTTATGAGAGGAAAAATTCAGTTGCCTGAAGTTACACCTCCTCCAAGTTTGTTGACTACTCTATTTTCTAACAAAACAGAAAGAAGCAAGGATTTCCTTAAAAACATTAGAAAATATAATAACATGTTTAGCTTTACATCAATGGGTGGAAAAATTGATAACAAATACAATAGAGGTGGTGGCCTATACAGTTTTAGGTTACATGGAGAGAATTATCATCGTATTGGTAGTCTACTTCCTTCAGATGGTGAAATTCCAAAGTTTTCGCAACTCTATATCTATGACACTGATCATGAGGTGTCAAACAGATTCAGGTACTCTAAAATTAATTTTAGTAATATTTTATATCCTATAGTAATATTTTATATCTTATATTATTTATTACGTACTTTTTCCTTTATTTTATTTTATTTTTCCTGTAGTACAAGTCATGCAGAAAAGTGTTCGGATCCAACAACACTTCAATTTTGGATAGTAAATGAATTGAAAGGTATGTTGGATGCTATTAATCCATTGGTACAATAATTTAGAATGGTAAGGGATAGGTTTTATGATCTACCAAATGAAGAAGTACATCTTAACCTTATTGCTAAAAGAGATAGAGATGGTAGGACATACAACCTTCCAACTGCAAATGAAGTAGCAGCATTGATTGTTGGTGATTTTAATGGGTCTGGAGACAAGAGGGATATTATCTTAGAGAAAAAATGTGGAGCACTTCAACGTATTAGTGAGTTACATCCTTCTTATTTGGCACTTCAATATCCATTGGTTTTCCCTTTTGGTGAAGATGGATACACGGTTAATTTATTTCATAGAGAAGTGGAGGACTGAAATAAGCATTGCAGGATTAGAACAACTATGATAGAGTTTTTTGCTTACAAAATTTAACAAAGATTAAACGAGGAATCACTTTTGTTGAAGAGTAGAAAACTATTTCAACAGTTTTTAGTTGATGCATTTACAATGGTTGAAAGCGGAAGGCTATTTTATATTAAATCTAATCAAAAAAGCCTAAGGATATCGACAGATAGTAACTTGTGTAGTGTAGTTGGAGATGGTGAGGTTCATTCTTCGTTGATTGGCAACCGTGTCATTCTACCGTCATCGTTTACCCGTGGGCCAAGATACAATCAGCAAAATTATCTTGATGCAATGACACTATGCAAATGTTACGGATATCCAGATTTGTTTATAACAATCACTAGCAATCCAAAATGGCGGTTATGCAGTGTATTGGAAAAAGTTGGCTTAAAAGCAGAAGATAGAGCTGATTTTGTTACAAGATTTTTCAAGATTAAATTGGATCATTTCATCACTTCTATCAAAGATAAAAAAACTTCTTGGAAGGGTCATCGGAGGTACTATATATAAATTTTTTTTACTTCTATATATCTTTATCTTAGAAGATTAATTTAATAATCTAATATATCTTATCTTTTTTTCATTTAGTTGTTTATACCATAGAGTTCCAAAAGAGAGGTCTTCCACATGCACAGGTTTGTCTATTCTTCCACAAAGATGACAAATTAAAGAATCCAGAAGACATTGATAGAGTAATATCTGCTAAGTTACCTGACAAGGAACATGATGAAGAACTATACTATCTTGTGTCCGAATTCATGATTCACGGTCCATGTGGTCCAGATAAACAAGAAGCACAATATACAAATAAAACGATGATAGGTACGAAAACGTATCCTAAGGATTTTACCTACAAAACTTATGTAGATGATCAAGGATATCCAGTTTATCGCAAACGGAATACAGGAGTTTCTGTCGAGAAAAATGGAGTGCAATTTGATATCAGGTTTGCTACTTTATATATCTTTATAAATATCTTATTTTACCTTCTTTTCATTTAGTTGTTTATACCATAGAGCGTCAAAAGAGAGGTCTTCCACATGCACATGTTTGTCTATTCTTCCACAAAGATGACAGAATAAAGAATCCAGAAGACATTGATAGAGTAATATCTGCCTGACTTACCTGACAAGGAACATATTGAAGAACTATACCATCTTTTGTCCGAATTCATGATTCACGGTCAGTGTAGTCCACATAAGCCACAAGCACAATGTACAAATAAAAAGATGTTATGTACGAAAAAGTATCCTAAGGATTTTACCGACAAAACTTATGTAGATGATCGAGGATATCCAGTTTATCGCAAAAGGAATACAGGAGTTTCTGTCAAGAAAAATGGAGTGCAATTTGATAACATGTTTGCTACTTTATATGTCTTTATAAATATCTTATCTTATCTTCTTTTCATTTAGATGTTTATACCACAGAGTTCCAAAAGAGAGGTCTTCCACATCCACATATTTGTCTATTCTTCCACAAAGATGAGAAATTAAAGAATCCCAAATACATTGATAGAGTAATATCTGCTGAGTTACCTGACAAGGAACATCATGAAGAACTATACCATCATGTGCCCGAATTCGTGATTTACGGTCCATGTGGTCCACATATACCAGAATCACAATGTACAAATAAAAAGATGATATGTACGAAAAAGTATCCTAAGGATTTTACCGACAAAACTTATGTAGATGATCGAGGATCTCCAGTTTATCGCAAACAGAATACAGGAGTTTCAGTCGGGAAAAATTGAATGCAATTTGATAACAGGCTTGCTACTTTATATGTCTTTATAAATATCTTATCTTATCTTCTTTTCATTTAGCTGTTTATACCATAGAGTTCCAAAAGAGAGGTCTTCCACATGCACATGTTTGTGTATTCTTCCACAAAGATGACAAATTAAAAAATCCAAAAGATAATGATAGTGTAATATCTGCTGAGTTACCTCACAAGGAACATGATGAAGAACTATACCATCTTGTGTCCAAATTCATGATTCACGGTCAATGTGGTCCAGATAAACCAGAAGCACAATATACAAATAAAAAGATTATAGGTACGAAAAAGTATCCTAAGGATTTATCTACAAAATATATGTAGATGATCGAGGATATCCAGTTTATCGCAAACGGAATTCAGGAGTTTCTGTCGAGAAAAATGGAGTGCAATTTGATAACACGTTTGCTACTTTATATATCATTAAAATATCTTATCTTATCTTCTTTTCATTTAGTTGTTTACACCATAGAGTTCCAAAAAAGAGGTCTTCAACATGCACATGTTTGTCTATTCTTCCACAAAGATGACAGATTAAAGAATCTAGAAGACATTGATAGAGTAATATCTGTTGAGTTACCCGCAAGGGAACATGATGAAGAACTATACCATCTTGTGTCCGAATTCATGATTCACGGTCCATGTGTTCGAGATAAACGAGAAGCACAAGGTACAAATAAAATGATAATTGGTACAAAAAAGTATCCTAAGGATCTTACCGACAAAACTTATGTAGATGATCGAGGATATCCAGTTTATCGCTAACGGAATATAGGAGTTTCTGTCGAGAAAAATTGAGTGCAATTTGATAACAGGTTTGCTATTTTATATATCTTTATAAATATCTTATCTAATCTTATTTTCATTTAGTTGTTTATACCATAGAGTTCCAAAAGAGAGGTCTTCCACATGCACATGTTTGTCTATTCTTCCACAAAGATGACAAACTCAAAATTCCAAAAGACATTCATATAGTACTATCTGCTGGGTTACCTGACATGGAACATGATGAAGAACTATACCATCTTGTGTCCGAATTCGTGATTCACGGTCCATTTGGTCCACCTAAACCAGAAACACATTGTACAAATAAAAAGATGATATGTACGAAAGAGTATCCTAAGGATTTTACCGACAAAACTTATGTAGACGATCGAGGATATCCAGTTTATCGCAAACGGAATACAGGAGTTTCTGTCGGGAAAAATGGAGTGCAATTTGTTAACAGGTTTGCTACTTTATATGTCTTTATAAATATTTTATCTTCTCTTCTCTTCATTTAGTTGTTTATACCATAGAGTTCCAAAAGAGAGGTCTTCCACATGCACATGTTTATGTATTCTTCCACAAAGATGACAAATTAAAGAATCCAGAAGGCAATGATAGAGTAATATCTGCTGAGTTACCTGACATGGAACATGATGAAGAACTATACCATCTTGTGTCCAAATTCATGATTCACGGTCAATGTGGTCCAGATAAAGCAGAAGTTAAAACGATGATAGGTACGAAAAAGTATCCTAAGGATTTATTTACAAAACATATGTAGATGATTGAGGATATCCAGTTTATCGCAAATGGAATACAGAAGTTTCTGTCGAGAAAAATGGAGTGCAATTTGATAACAAGTTTGCTACTTTATATATCATTATAAATATCTTATCTTATCTTCTTTTCATTTAGTTGTTTATACCATAGAGTTCCAAAAGAGAGGTTTTCCACATGCACATGTTTGTCTATTCTTCCACAAAGATCACAAATTAAAGAATCCAGAAGACATTGATAGAGTAATATCTGCTGAGTTACGTGACAAGGAACATGATGAAGAACTATACCATCTTGTATCCGAATTCATGATTCACCGTCCATGTGGTCCAGATATACCAGAAGCACAATATACAAATAAATAGATGATATGTACGAAAAAGTACCCTATGTATTTTACGGACAAAACTTATGTAGATGATCGAGGATATCCATTTTATCGTAAACGGAATATAAGAGTTTATGTCGGGAAAAATGGAGTGCAATTTGATAACAGGTTTGCTATTTTATATATCTATATAAATATCTTATCTTATCTTATTTTCATTTAGTTATTTATATCATAGAGTTCCAAAAGAGAGGTATCCACATGCACATGTTTGTCTATTCTTCCACAAAGATGACAAACTAAAAATTCCAAAAGACATTGATAGAGTACTATCTGCTGAGTTACCTGACAAGGAACATGACGAAGAACTATATCATCTTGTGTCCGAATTCGTGATTCACGGTGCATGTGGTCCACCTAAACCAGAAGCACAATGTACAAATAAAAAGATGATATTTACGAAAAAGTATCCGATGGATTTTACCGACAAAACTTATGTAGACGATCGAGGATCTCCGGTTTATCGCAAACGGAATACAAGAGTTTCTGTCGGGAAAAATGAAGTGCGCTTTGATAACAGGGTTGCTACTTTATATGTCTTTATAAATATCTTATCTTATCTTCTTTTCATTTAGTTGTTTATACCATAGAGTTCCAAAAGAGAGGTCTTCCACATGCATATGTTTGTGTATTCTTCCACAAAGATGACAAATTAAAGAATCCAGAAGACAATGATAGAGTAATATCTGCTGAGTTACCTGACAAGGAACATGACGAAGAACTATACCATCTTGTGTCCGAATTCGTGATTCACGGTCCATGTGGTCCACCTAAACCAGAAGCAAAATGTACAAATAAAACGATGATAGGTACCTAAAAGTATCCGAAGGATTTTACCGACAAAACTTATGTAGACGATGGAGGATCTCCGGTTTATCCCAAACGGAATACAGGAGTTTCTGTCGAGAAAAATGGAATGCAATTTGATTACAGGTTTGCTACTTTATATATCATTATAAATATCATATCTTATCTTCTTTTCATTTAGTTGTTTATACCATAGAGTTCCAAAAGAGAGGTCTTCCACATGCACATGTTTGTCTATTCTTCCACAAAGATGACAAATTAAAGAATCCAGAAGGCATTGATAGAGTAATATCTGCTGAGTTACCTGACAAGGAACATGATGAAGAACTATACCATCTTGTATCCGAATTCATGATAAACCGTCCATGTGGTCCAGATAAACTAGAAGCACAATGTAAAAATAAAAAGATGATATGTACGAAAAAGTATCCTAAGGATTTTGCCGACAAAATATATGTAGACAATCGAGGATCTCCAGTTTATCGCAAACCGAATACAGGAGTTTATGTTGGGAAAAATGGAGTGCAATTTGATAACAGATTTGCTACTTTATATGACTTTATAAATATCTTATCTTATCTTCTTTTCATTTAGTTGTTTATACCATAGTGTTCCAAAAGTGAGGTCTTCCACATGCACATGTTTGTCAATTCTTCCACAAAGATGACAAACTAAAGAAGCCTGAAGACATTGATAGAGTAATATCTGCTGAGTTACCTGGCAAGGAAAATGATGAAGAACTATACAATCTTGTGTCTGAATTCATTATTCACGGTCCATGTGGTCCACATAAACCAGAAGCACAATGTACAAATAAAAAGATGAGAGGTACGAAAAAGTATCCTAAGGATTTTACCGAAAAAACATATGTAGATGATCGAGGATATCCAGTTTATATGAAACGGAATACAGGAGTTTCTATCGAGAAAAATGGAGTGCAATTTGATAATAGGTTTGCTAATTTATATGTCTTTATACATATCTTATCTTATCTTCTTTTCATTTAGTTCTTTATACCATAGAGTTCCAAAAGAAAGGACTTCCACATGCACATGTTTGTGTATTCCGACACAAAGATGACAAATTAAAGAATCAAGAAGACAATGATAGAGTAATATCTGCTGAGTTACATGACAAGGAACATGATGAAGAACTATACCATCTTGTGTCCAAATTCATGATTCACAGTCAATGTGGTCCACATAAACCAGAAGCACAATATACAAATAAAACGATGATAGTTACGAAAAAGTATCCTAAGTATTTATCTACAAAACATATGTAGATGATCGAGAATATCCAGTTTATCGCAAACGGAATACAGGAGTTTCTGTCGAGAAAAATGGAGTGCAATTTGATAACAGGTTTGCTACTTTATATATCATTATAAATATCTTACCTTATCTACTTTTCATTTAGTTGTTTATACCATAGAGTTCCAAAAGAGAGGTCTTCCACATGCACATATTTGTGTATTCTTCCACAAAGATGAAAAATCAAAGAATCCAGAATACAATGATAGAGTAATATCTGCTGAGTTACCTGACAAGGAACATGATGAAGAACTATACCATCTAGTGTCCAAATTCATGATTCACGGTCAATGTGGTCCAGATAAACTAGAAGCACAATGTACAAATAAAAAGATGATATGTACGAAAAAGTATCCTAAGGATTTATCTACAAAACATATGTAGATGATTCAGAATATCCAGTTTATCGCAAACGGAATACAGGAGTTTCTGTCGAGAAAAATGGAGTGCAATTTGATAACAGGTTTGCTACTTTATATATCATTATAAATATCTTACCTTTTTTTCTTTTCATTTAGTTGTTTATACCATAGAGTTCCAAAAGAGAGGTCTTCCACATGCACATGTTTGTGTATTCTTCCATAAAGATGTTAAATTAAAGAATCCAGAAGACAATGATAGATAATATCTGCTAAGTTACCTAACAAGGAACATGATGAAGAACTATACCATCTTGTGTCCAAATTCATGATTCACGGTCAATGTGGTCCAGATAAACCAGTAGCTCAATATACAAATAAAACGATGATAGGTACAAAAAGTATCCTATGGATTTATCTACAAAACATATGTAGATGATCGAGGATATCCAGTTTATCGCAAACGGAATACAAGAGTTTTTGTCGAGAAAAATGGATTGCAATTTGATAACAGGTTTGCTACTTTATATATCATTATAAAAATCTTATCTTATCTTCTTTTCATTTAGTTGTTTATACAATATTGTTCCAAAAGAGAGGTCTTCTACATGCACATGTTTGTCTATTCTACCACAAAGATGACAAATTAAAGAATCCAGAAGACATTGATAGAGTAATATCTGCTGAGTTACCTGACAAGGAACATGATGAAGAACTATACCATCTTGTATCCGAATTCATGATTCACCGTCCATGTGGTCTAGATAAACCAGAAACATAGAGTACAAATAAAAAGATGATATGTATGAAAAAGTATCCTAAGGATTTTACCAACAAAACTTATGTAGACGATCGAGGATCTCCAGTTTATCGCAAACGGAATACAGGAGTTTTTGTCGGGAAAAAATGGAGTGCAATTTGATAACAGGTTGCTACTTTATATGTCTTTATAAATATCTTATTTTATCTTCTTTTCATTTAGTTGTTTATATCATATAGTTCCAAACGAGAGGTTTTCCACATGCACATGTTTGTCTATTATTTTACAAAGATGACAAATTTTAGAATCCAGAAAACATTGATAGAGTAATATCTGCTGACTTACCTGACAAGGAACATGATGAAGAACTATACCATCTTGTGTCCGAATTCATGATTCACGGTCCATGTGTTCCAGATAAACGAGAAGCACAATGTATAAATAAAAAGATATAGGTACGAAAAAGTATCCTAAGTATGTTACCGACAAAACTTATGTAGACGATAGAGGATATCCAGTTTATCGCAAACGGAATACAGGAGTTTTTGTCTAGAAAAACGGAGTGCAATTTGATAACAGGTTTGCTACTTTATATATCTTTATAAATATCTTAACTTATCTTTTTTTCATTTAGTTGTTTATACCATAGAGTTTCAAAAGAGAGGTCTTCCACCTGCACATGTTTGTGTATTCTTCCATAAAGATGTCAAATTAAAGAATCCAGAAGACAATGATAGATAATATCTGCTAAGTTACCTAACAAGGAACATGATGAAGAACTATACCATCTTGTGTCCAAATTCATGATTCACGGTCAATGTGGTCCACATAAACCAGTAGCACAATATACAAATAAAACGATGATAGGTACGAAAAAGTATCCAAAGGATTTATCTACAAAACATATGTAGATGATCGAGGATATCCAGTTTATCGCAAACGGAATACAGGTGTTTCTGTCGAGAAAAATGGAGTGCAATTTGATAACAGGTTAGCTACTTTATATATCTTTATAAATATCTTATCTTCTTTTCTTTTAATTTAGTTGTTTATACCATATTGTTCCAAAATAGAGGTTTTCCACATGCACATGTTTGTCTATTCTTCCACAAAGATGACAAATTAAAGAATCCAAAAGATATTGATAGAATAATATCTGTTGAGTTACCTGACAAGGAACATGATGAAGAACAATACCATCTTGTATCCTAATTTATGATTCACCGTCCATGGGGTCCAAATAAACCAGAAGCACAATGTACAAAGAAAAAGATGATATGTACGAAAAAGTATGCTAAGGATTTTACCGACAAAACTTATGTAGATGATCGAGGATATCCAGTTTATCGCAAACGGAATACAGGAGTTTCTGTCGAGAAAAATGAAGTACAATTTGATAACAGGTTTGCTACTTTATATATATTTATAAATATCTTATCTTATCTTCTTTTCATTTAGTTGTTTATACCATAGTGTTCCAAAAGAGAGGTCTTCCACATGCACATGTTTGTCTATTATTCCACAAAGATGACAAATTAAAGAATCCAGAAGACATTGATAGAGTAATATCTGCTGAGTTACCTGACAAGGAACATGATGAAGAACTATACCATCTTGTATCCGAATTCATGATTCACCGTCCATGTGGTCCAGATAAACCAGAAGCACAATGTACAAATAAAATTGTGATATGTACGAAAAAGTATCCTAAGGAATTTACCGACAAAACTTATGTAGACGATCGAGGATCTCTAGTTTATCACAAACGGAATACAGGAGTTTCTTTCGGGAAAAATGGAGTGCAATTTGATAACATGTTTGCTACTTTATATATCTTTATAAATAACTTATCTTATCTTCTTTTCATTTAGTTGTTTATACCATAGTGTTCCAAAAGAGAGGTCTTCCACGTGCACATGTTTGTCTATTCTTCCACAAAGATGACAAACTAAAGAAGCCTGAAGACATTGATAGAGTAATATCTGCTGAATTACCTGACTAGGAAAATGATGAAGAACTATACCATCTTGTGTCCGAATTCATTATTCACGGTCCATGTGGTCCACAAAAACCAGAAGCACAATGTACAAATAAAAAGATGATAGGTACGAAAAAGTATCCTAAGGATTTTACCGAAAAGGCATATGTAGATAATCGAGGATATCCAGTTTATATGAAACGGAATACAGGAGTTTCTGTCGAGAAAAATTGAGTTCAATTTGATAACAGGTTTGCTACTTTATATATCTCTATAAATATCTTATCTTATCTTCTTTTCATTTAGTTGTTTATACCATAGAGTTCCAAAAGAGAGGTCATCCACATGCACATGTTTGTGTATTCTTCCACAAAGATGATAAATTAAAGAATCTAGAAGACAATGATAGAGTAATATCTGTTGAGTTATCTGACATGGAACATGATGAAGAACTATACCATCTTGTGTCCAAATTCATGATTCACGGTCAATGTGGTCTAGATAAACCAGAAGCACAATATACAAATAAAACGATGATAGGTACGAAAAAGTATCCTAAGGATTTATCTACAAAACATATGTAGATGATCGAGGATAACCAGTTTATCGCAAACGGAATACAGGAGTTTCTGTCGAGAAAAATGGAGTGCAATTTGATAACAGGTTTGCTACTTTATATATCATTATAAATATCTTATCTTATCTTCTTTTCATTTAGTTGTTTATACCATAGAGTTCGAAAAGAGAGGTCTTCCACATTCACATGTTAGTCTATTCTTCCACAAAGATGACAAATTAAAGAATCCAGAAGACATTGATAGAGTAATATCTACTCAGTTACCTGACAAGGAACATGATGAAGAACTATACCATCTTGTGTCTGAATTCATGATTCACGGTCCATGTGGTCCACCTAAACCAGAAGCACAATGTACAAATAAAAAAATGATATGATCGAAAAAGTATCCTAATGATTTTACCGACAAAACTTATGTAGACGATCGAGGATCTCCTGTTTATCCGAACGGAATACAGGAGTTTCTGTCGGGAAAAATGGAGTGCAATTTGATAACAGGTTTGCTACTTTATATATCATTATAAATATCTTATCTTATCTTCTTTTCATTTAGTTATTTAAACCATAGAGTTCCAAAAGAGAGGTTTTCCACATGCACATATTTGTCTATTCTTTTACAAAGATGACAAATTTAAGAATCCACAAAACATTATTAGAGTAATATTTAGGAATTCATGATTCACGGTCCATGTGTTCCAGATAAACGAGAAGCATAGTGTACAAATAAAAAGATGATAGGTACGAAAAAGTATCCTAAGGATGTTACCGACAAAACTTATGTAGATGATCGAGGATATCCAGTTTATCGCAAACGGAATACAGGAGTTTCTGTCGAGAAAAATGGAATGCAATTTGATAATAGGTTTGCTACTTTATATATCTTTATAAATATCTTATCTTATCTTCTTTTCATTTATTTGTTTATACCATAGAGTTCCAAAAGATAGGTCTTCCACATGCACATGTTTGTCTATTCTTTCACAAAGATGAGAAACTAAAGAATCTAGAAGACATTGATAGAGTAATATCTGATGTATGGCCTGACAAGGAACATATTGAAGAACTATACCATCTTGTGTCTGAATTCATTATTAACGGTCCATGTGGTCCACATAAACCAGAAGCAAAATGTACAAATAAAAAGATCATAGGGATGAAAAAGTATCCCAAGGATTTTACCGACAAAACTTATGTAGATGATCGAGGATATCCAGTTTATATGAAATGGAATACATGAGTTTCTGTTGAGAAAAATGGAGTGCAATTTGATAACAGGTTTGCTACTTTATATATCTTTATAAATAAATTATCTTATCTTCTTTTTATTTAGTTGTATATACCATAGAGATCCAAAAGAGAGGTTTTCCACATGCACATGTTTGTCTATTTTTCCACAAAGATGACAGATTAAAGAATCCATAAGACATTGATAGAGTAATATCTGCTGGTTACCTGACATGGAACATGATGAAGAGCTATACCATCTTGTGTCCGAATTCATGATTCACGGTCCCTGTGTTCGACATAAACGAGAAGCACAATGTACAAATAAAAAGTTAATAGGTACGAAAAAGTATCCTAAGGATCTTACCGACAAAACTTATGTAGATGATCGAGGATATCCAATTTATCGCAAACGGAATACAGGAGTTTCTTTCGAGAAAAATGGAGTGCAATTTGACAACAGGTTTGCTACTTTATATGTCTTTATAAATATCTTATATTATCTTCTTTTCATTTATTTGTTTATACCATAGAGATCCAAAATAGAGGTCTTCCACATGTACATGTTTGTCTATTCTTTCACAAAGATGAGAAACTAAAGAATCTAGAAGACATTGATAGAGTAATATCTGCTGTGTGGCCTGATAAGGAACATGATGAAGAACTATACCATCTTGTGTCCGAATTCATTATTCAAGTTCCATGTGGTCCACATAAACCAGAAGCACAATGTATAAATAAAAAGATGAAAAGGACGAAAAAGTATCCTAAAGATTTTACCGTCAAAACTTATGTAGATGATCGAGGATATCCAGTTTATATGAAAAGGAATACAGGAGTTTCTGTCGAGAAAAAGGGAGTGCAATTTGATAACAGGTTTGCTACTTTATATATTTTTATAAATATCTTATCTTATCTTCTTTTCATTTAGTTGTTTATACCATAGAGTTCTAAAAGAGAGGTCTTCAACATGCACATTTTGTCTATTCATCCACAAAGATGACAAATTAAAGAATCCAGAAGACATTGATAGAGTAATATCTGTTGAGTTACCTAACAAGGAACATGATGAAGAACTATACCATCTTGTGTCTGAATTCATGATTCACGGTCCATGTGGTCCAGATAAATCAGAAGCACAATGTACAAATAAAAAGATGATATGTATGAAAAAGTATGCTAAGGATTTTAACGACAAAACTTATGTAGACAATCGAGGATCTCCAGTTTATATGAAATGGAATACAGGAGTTTCTGTCGGGAAAAATGGAGTGCAATTTGATAAAGGATTGCTACTTTATATGTCTTTATAAATATCTTATCTTATCTTCTTTTCATTTAGTTGTTTATACCATAGAGTTCCAAAAGAGAGGTTTTCCACATGTACATGTTTGTCTATTCTTTCACAAAGATAAGAAACTAAAGAATCTAGAAGACATTGATAGAGTAATATATGTTGCGTGGCCTGATAAGGAACATGATGAAGAACTATACCATCTTGTGTCCGAATTCATTATTCACGGTCCATGTGGTCCACATAAACCACAAGCACAATGTACAAATAAAAGGATGAAAAGAACGAAAAAGTATCCTAAAGATTTTACCGACAAAACTTATGTAGATGATCGAGGATATCCAGTTTATATGAAAAGGAATACAGGAGTTTCTGTCGAGAAAAAGGGAGTGCAATTTGATAACAGGTTTTCTACTTTATATATCTTTATAAATATCTTATCTTATCTTCTTTTCATTTAGTTGTTTATACCATAGAGTTCCAAAAGAGAGGTCTTCAACATGCACATGTTTGTCTATTCTTCCACAAAGATGACAGATTAAAGAATCCAGAAGACATTGGTAGAGTAATATCTGCTGAGTTACCTAACAGGGAACATGATGAAGAACTATACCATCTTGTGTCCGAATTCATGATTCACAGTCCATGTGTTCGAGATAAACGAGAAGCATAATGTACAAATACAAAAATAATAGGTACGAAAAAGTATCCTAAGGATCTTACCGACAAAACTTATGTAGATGATCGAGGATATCCAATTTATCGCAAACGGAATACAGGAGTTTCTGTCGAGAAAAATGGAGTGCAATTTGATAACATGTTTGCTATTTTATATATCTTTATAAATATCTTTTCTTATCTTCTTTTCATTTAGTTGTTTATACCATAGAGTTCCAAAAGAGAGGTCTTCTACATGCACATGTTTGTCTATTCATCCACAAAGATGACAAATTAAAGAATCCATAAAACATTGATAGAGTAATATCTACTGAGTTACCTGACAAGGAACATGATGAAGAACTATACCATCTTGTGTCTGAATTCATGATTCACGGTCCATGTGGTCCAGATAAATCAGAAGCACAATGTACAAATAAAAAGATGATATATATGAAAAAGTATGCTAAGGATTTTAACGACAAAACTTATGTAGACAATCGAGGATCTCCAGTTTATCGCAAACGGAATACAGGAGTTTCCGTCGGGAAAAATGGAGTGCAATTTGATAACAGGTTTGCTACTTTATATATCATTATAAATATCTTATCTTATCATCTTTTCATTTAGTTGTTTATACCATAAAGTTCCAAAATAGAGGTTTTCCACATGCACATGTTTGTCTATTCTTTTACAAAGATGACAAATTTAAGAATCCAGAAAACGTTATTAGAGTAATATCTGCTGAATTACCAGACAAGGAACATGATGAAGAACTATACCATCTTGTGTCCGAATTCATGATTCACGGTCCATGTGTTCCAGATAAACGAGAACCACAGCGTACAAATAAAAAGATGATAGGTACTAAAAAGTATCCTAAGGATGTTACCGACAAAACTTATGTAGATGATCGAGGATATCCAGTTTATCGCAAACGGAATACAGGAGTTTCTGTCGAGAAAAATGGAGTGCAATTTTACAACAGGTTTGCTACTTTATATATCTTTATAAATATCTTATCTTATCTTCTTTTCATTTAGTTGTTTATACCATAGAGTTCCAAAAGAGAGGTCTTCCACATGCACATGTTTGTCTATTCTTTCACAAAGATGAGAAACTAAAGAATCTAGAAGACATTGATAGAGTAATATATGCTGCGTGCCCTGACAAGGAACATAATGAAGAACTATACCATCTCCTGTCCGAATTCATTATTAACGGTCGATGTGGTCCACATAAACCAGAAGTACAATATACAAATAAAAATATTATAGGGACGAAAAAGTATCCTAAGGATTTTACCGACAAAACTTATGTAGATGATCGAGGATATCCAGTTTATATGAAATGGAATACAGGAGTTTCTGTCGAGAAAAATGGAGTGCAATTTGATAACAGGTTTGCTACTTTATATATCTTTATAAATATCTTATCTTATCTTCTTTTCATTTAGTTGTTTATACCATAGAGATCCAAAAGAGAGGTCTTCCACATGCACATGTTTGTATATTCTTCCACAAAGATGACAGATTAAAGAATACAGAAGACATTAATAGAGTAATATCTGCTGAGATACCTGACAGGGAACATGATGAAAAACTATACCATCGTGTATCCGAATTCATGATTCACGGTCTATGTGTTCGAGATAAACGAGAAGCACAATGTACAAATAAAAAGATAATAGGTACGAAAAAGTATCCTAAGGATCTTACCGACAAAACTTATGTAGATGATCGAGGATATCCAATTTATCGCAAACGGAATACAGGAGTTTCTGTCGAGAAAAATGGAGTGCAATTTTGATCACAGGTTTGCTACTTTATATGTCTTTATAAATATCTTATATAATCTTCTTTTCATATAATTGTTTATACCATAGAGTTCCAAAAGAGAGGTCTTCCACATGCACATGTTTGTGTATTCTTCTACAAAGATGACAAACTAAAAATTCCAAAAGACATTCATAGAGTACTATCTGGTGAGTTACCTGACAAGGAACATGATGAAGAACTATACCATCTTGTGTCCGAATTCGTGATTCACGGTCCATGTGGTCCACCTAAACCAGAAGCACAATGTACAAATAAAAAGATGATATGTACGAAAAAGTATCCTAAGGATTTTACCCACAAAACTTATGTAGATGATCGAGGATCTCCAGTTTATCGCAAACGGAATACAGGAGTTTCTGTGGGGATAAATGGAGTGCAATTTGATAAAGGTTTGCTACTTTATATGTTTTTATAAATATCTTATCTTATATTCTTTTCATTTAGTTGTTTATACCATAAAGTTCCAAAAGAGAGGTTTTCCACATGTACATGTTTGTCTATTCTTTCACAAAGATGAGAAACTAAAGAATCTAGAAGACATTGATAAAGTAATATCTGTTGCGTGGCCTGATAAGGAACATGATGAAGAACTATACCATCTTGTGTCCGAATTCATTATTCACGGTCCATGTGGTCCACATAAACTAGAAACAAAACGTACAAATAAAAAGATTAAAAGGACAAAAAAGTATATCCTAAAGATCGAGGATTTAAAGTTTATATGAAACGAATACAGGAGTTTCAGTCATGAATAATGGAGTCAATTTGATAACAGGTTTGCTACTTTATATATCTTTATAAATATCTTATCTTATCTTCTTTTCATTTAGTTGTTTATACCATAGAGTTCCAAAAGAGAGATCTTCAACATGCACATGTTTGGCTATTCTTCCACAAAGATGACAGATTAAGGAATCCAGAAGACATTGATAGAGTAATATCTGCTGAGTTACCTGACAGGGAACATGATGAAGAACTATACCATCTTGTGTCCATATTCATGATTCACGGTCCATGTGTTCGAGATAAACGAGAAGCACAATGTACAAATAAAAAGATAATAGGTACGAAAAAGTTTCCTAAGGATCTTACCCACAAAACTTATGTAGATGTTCGAGGATATCCAGTTTATCGCAAACGGAATACAGGAGTTTCTGTCGATAAAAATGGAGTGCAATTTGATAACATGTTTGCTATTTTATATATCTTTATAAATATCTTTTCTTATCTTCTTTTCATTTAGTTTTTTATACCATAGAGTTCCAAAAGAGAGGTCTTCCACATGCACATGTTTGTCTATTCTTCCACGAAGATGACAAATTAAAGAATCCAGAAGACATTGATAGAGTAATATCTACTGAGTTACCTGACAAGGAACATGGTGAAGAACTATACCATCTTGTGTCTGGATTCATGATTCACGGTCCATTTGGTCCAGATAATATACAAATAAAAAGATGATATGTATGAAAAAGTATCCTAAGGATTTTACCGACAAAACTTATGTAGACGATCGAGGATCTCCAGTTTATCGCAAACGGAATACAGTAGTTTCTGTCAGGAAAAATGGAGTGCAATTTGATAACAGGTTTGCTACTTTATATATCTTTATAAATATCTTATCTTATCTTCTTTTCATTTAGTTTTTTACACCATAGAGTTCCAAAAGAGAGGTCTTCCACATGCACATGTTTGTCTATTCTTCCATAGAGATGACAAATTAAAGAAACCAGAAGACATTGATAGAGTAATATCTACTGAGTTACCTTACAAGGAACATGATGAAGAACTATACCATTTTGTGTCTTCATGATTCACGGTCCATGTGGTCCAGATAAACGAGAAGCACAATATACAAATAAAAAGATGATAGGTACGAAAAAGTATCCTAAGGATCTTATCAACAAAACTTATGTAGATGATCGAGGATATCCAGTTTATCGCATACGGAATACAGGAGTTTCTGTCGAGAAAAATGGAGTGCAACTTGATAACAGGTTTGCTACTTTATATGTCTTTATAAATATCATATATTATCTTCTTTTCATTTAGTTGTTTATACCATAGAGTTCCAAAAGAGAGGTCTACACATGCACATGTTTGTCTATTCTTCCACAAAGATGACAAACTAAAGAAGCCTGAAGACATTGATAGAGTAATATCTGCTGAGTTACCTAACAAGGAAAATGATGAAGAACTATACCATCTTGTGTCCGAATTCATGATTCACGTTCCATGTGGTCCATTTAAACCAGAAGAACAATGTACAAATAAAAAGATGATATGTACGAAAAAGTATCCTAAGGATTTTACCGACAAAACTTATGTAGATGATCGAGGATATCCAGTTTATCGCAAACGGAATACAGGAGTTTCTGTCGAGAAAAATGGAGTGCAATTTGATAACAGGTTTGCTACTTTATATGTCTTTATAAATATCTTATCTTATCTTCTTTTCATTTAGTTGTTTATACCATAGATTTCCAAAAGAGAGGTCTTCCACATGCGAATGTTTGTCTATTCTTTTACAAAGATGACAAATTAAAGAATCCAGAAGAGTTTGATAGAGTAATATCTACTGAGTTACCTGACAAGGAACATGATGAAGAACTATATAATCTTGTGTCCGAATTCATGATTCACGGTCCATGTGTTCCAGATAAACGAGAAGCACAATGTACAAATAAAAATTTGATAGGTACGAAAAAGTATCCTAAGGATCTTACCGACAAAACTTATGTAGATGATCGAGGATATCCAGTTTATCGCCCAAACGGAATACAGGAGTTTCTGTCTAGAAAAATGGAGTGCATTTTGATAACAGGTTTGTTACTTTATATATATTTATAAATATCTTATCTTATCTTCTTTTCATTTAGTTGTTTATACCATAGAGTTCCAAAAGAGAGGTCTTCCACATGCACATGTTTGTCTATTCTTACACAAAGATGACAAATTAAAGAATCCAGAAGACATTGATAGAGTAATATCTGTTGAGTTACCTGACAAGGAAAATTATGAAGAACTATACCATCTTGTGTCCGAATTCATTATTCACGGTCCATGTGGTCCAGATAAACCAGAAGCACAATGTACAAATAAAAAGTTGATATGAACGAAAAAGTATCCTAAGGATTTTACCGACAAAACTTATGTAGATGATTGAGGATATCCAGTTTATCGCAAACGGAATACATGAGTTTTTGTTGAGAAAAATGGAGTGCAATTTGATAACAGGTTTGCTACTTTATCAAGCTATAAATATATTTCCTATAAAAGTATCCAAATCATGCTACCTTATTATATTTCAATTTTGATATGTATATATATATATATATATATATATATATATATATATATATATATATATATATATATAGAGAAATAGGATCAAATATAGTCTCATTCCTTAAACATAGTCCATAAAGTCCATTTATGGGCCCTTGGATTGTAGTGATGGTGGGCTGAGATTAAAACATAAAACATATGCATATTTATGGAAACCCACGCGCTGCTTAATACAATTAGGGGTAGTTTTGGCATGAAAAGATATATACTTCATCTCTGTAAAACCCCAGACATCCATTTCCATTAACATCTTCAAAACTTCATATTGAATTCATCTCTCTACTATTCTCTCTCTCTCTCAACAGACTGGCTTCCGGTGATCTCCTCCCCTGACCGACGTACTAACTCCGTTCGATTTCTCCAGACTTATTTTCCGTCCAACTATGCGACGATGATATTCATGTCTTCCGTATGTTTTTAGGAGTAGTTGCCTGCTCCTCTCACCAAATGCTGCCACTTTCTCCGGTGACCACCATACTCGTAAAATCGTTCGTTTTTTGCTATTGATGATTTCCCCGTTCAGATCTCTTATGTAGCAAGGTTAGCCCCAATTTATGGTTTCTAAAGTTTTTGCTTCTTTAATGATAAAAGCAGAGGACTTTATTTTTTTATGATGTAATTATAGGCTTGTATTTATTCTTACGTTGATACAGAAGTCAAGTTTGATTGAAATTCCCAAGTTGTTGCATTTTGGTGTTTATTCTGAAAATGTAAACTTTTTTTTTCTAATCTGAAGGCATTTTTGCATTTTCATAGCATCTTCTGTTTCTACTTTATCTGTTTTTATCATTTTCAAGTATCTGAGTTGTTTGCATTTTCATCTTCTTTGTCTAATCTGAAGTTTCTACATTTTTGCATTTTCATAAACCTGCATTTTGGTTACCATCTCCAGTTTC
The DNA here is from genome assembly GCA_947179395.2 of Pulicaria dysenterica. Taxonomy (NCBI): domain Eukaryota; kingdom Viridiplantae; phylum Streptophyta; class Magnoliopsida; order Asterales; family Asteraceae; genus Pulicaria; species Pulicaria dysenterica. The sequence goes on from OX359292.1 coordinate 36,558,287, forward strand.
TACTTCTGTTACATCTGTTATAATCATTTTCAAGCACTTACAGTTTTTTACATTTTGATTGTCATCTTCTTTTTCTAATCTTTTTTCTCAAGTTTCTGCATTTTTGCATTTTGAGTGCCATCTTCTTTTTCTAGTCTTTTTCTTTTTCTATTATGAAGTTTTCTGCGTTTTCAGATTTTCAAAAATACACCATATTCATGTAAAACCTACATTTTGATTCTCAACTTGTATTTCTAGTTGTGTTATATCAAAAATGTTGAATTGGGTGTGTTGTTTTATGATTTCAAAGGTTTGTATTCATGGTGGTTCAAGCATTTGACAATGAAATTAGGATAGATGAAGGTATAAAGTAAATCAATCGGTTGTTACAGTAATATGTAATGGTGTGTAGTTTTCATCATTTTAGTTTTTTTTATCATTTTCGCCCCAAAACCAACTGTAAACCTATGCTTGAACTGATATATTGTCATATTGATCATTTTTAGAGATTGTTAAAATGTGTTGTCATTAAGTAATTTCATTTTGAACATGTTATATGTTTTTGAACAAGAAATGGCAAAAAAAAAAATCCCCAAATCATCATATCGTAACCCATATTATAAGACTATGATACCATTTCAAACAATGTACTTATATAGACTCAATATGCTAACAATATGAGTCCAAAATTGCATTTTTAATACCGCATTTTGGCAGATATATGTGCACTTCTGTTGACTTGAACTTGGGTATGATGTTTATGTATATGGATATATGCTTTTTGGTGCTTATTACATCTTTTTAAAGTATCTGTGAAGCATATTAACATCATTTTCAAGCACGTGCAGTTTTTTGTATTTTGATTGTCATCTTCTTTTTCTCTGATGGTTCTTAATTTGACATTTCTGCATTTTCATTCTCCTCTTTATACAGGTTTATCATTTTGATTCAATTAACATGTTTTTCTCATAGTACTTGCATCGTTTTGATGGTTGAATATGAATGTGTAGCAATTGCATATGAATTATTTTCGATTTTTTATCGTTTTCAATTCTTTTTCTATTATGAAGTTTTCTGTATTTTCGGATTTTCACTTGTTGATGAAATACAGCGCCAGATGATGAAGTCCCATATCCTCGGTCAATAATGCAAATGACATGATTTTTTTGTAGGTTCTCTACTTCTATCAAAATGTTGAATTAGTTTTGGAGGTTCATGATTTCAAAGGGTTATATCCATGGTGGTTTCTGATTATCAAACATGTCAAACATGTATATTGATGATCAACTGTCATTTTCATAAACTGTGTTTCTACTTGTTACATTTTGGTTATTTGGTTATCAAATAGAGAGTATCATAATCTGTGTTTCTACTTTTTGTAAAAAAAATCATGTAATTTCTATTTTTAAACATGAAGATGATACCCTGTGTCATTTTTGAAGCTAATGGTATTTCTACTTATGTCATTTTTTAAGCACCTGTAGTTTTCTACATTTTGAAGCAGCAAAAGCAAAATGACAGAAAATTCAAAACCTTATTATGCTACTGGTATTTCTACTGGTATTTTGCTTGAAAATGGATTTTGAAAATGATAATTTTACAGATGAAATGATATTTCATAAGTACCTACAGACGAAAATGGTAATTATTGCAGATGAATATGATAATTCAGGATGATTTCAAGAATTTTTACATTAAATTAGCACCTGCAAATGAAAATGATAATTTTGCAAATGAAGACTTTAAGGATAATTAATAAGCACCTGTAGATAAAAATGATAATTTTGCACATGAAAATGATATTTTTCATAAGCACCTGCAGATGAAAATGACAATTATTGTAAATGAAAATGGCAATTATTGTAGATAAAAATGATAATTCTGCATTTTTTTTGTCATCTTCTTTTCTATTTTGAAGTTTTCTGCATTTTTGCAACAAAAAAAAAACCATAAACATGTCAATCATTTATTTTGATTGTCATATTCTGTTTCTAGTTTGTGTTAAATTAGTTTTTTTCACTTTGAAGCTCGTGTAGTTTTATGCATTTTCTTTGTCTTCTTTTTCTATTATGAAGTTTTCTGCATTTTCGGATTAAAATAAAAGCAGAAACATGTAAAACCTACATTTTGATATCATCTTTACTTGTGTTAAATCAACTCTTGTCATTTTGAAGTAAATGTAGTTTTCTGCAGTTTCATTATCATAATCTTTTTCTATTCTGAAATTTTTTGTATTTTCATTTTTTTGCATTTTCAAAAAAAATATCCAAATCATCTCAATTTTGGTTTTAAATTAAAGAGAATTAAAAAACGAGTTGAATGGTATAAATTTTTTGATTAAAATCTAAAAAACGAATAAGTTAAGGTTAATATAAGAATTGAGGGGTGGTTTTTTTTAAAGAAATAGTTTTCTGGAAGGTAAACGTGAGTTTTGTGATAAATTTTTAATTTCCATTGTTGCCCTTTCTCTCACTGCCACATGTCAACACCATATAAGAACTTTAAGGACTATGTTTAAGGGTGGGACTATATGGATCCTTACCCTATATATATATATATATATATATATATATATATATATATATATATATATATATATAGAGAGAGAGAGAGAGAGAGAGAGCTATATTTATATTTCCATGTAAATATGTATATATATTTACACAAGTAGTTTTTACACTTTATGCACAAATATAATATTTTTCTTTATTCAGGCATGTTGTCGGATACAATCCTTCTCTTCTTAGGAGATACCAGTGTCAAATAAATGCTGAATGATGTAAATAACTAGGTTTAATCAAGTACCTTTTCAAGTACATAAATAAGGGTCCTGATAGAATATCAATTCGTTTCACCGGCTCAAATACAAAATCTTCAAATTCAACAACAAATAAAAAATCAGATAACGACAAAGTGAAGAATTATGTGGATTGTCATTATGTTCTGCATGTGAAGCTTCTTGGAGATTGTTTGGATTTGGAGTTCATTACCTGACGCCTAATATTGAGAGGTTATCTTTTCATCTTGAAAATAATAAGCCGATTGCTTTTGATCCTCGAGATAATATTGATGAGATTTTATCAAAGCCTTCGGTTGGAGCTTCTCAATTTTTAGAATGGATGAAATGCAATAAAACAAATGAGTTTGCGCGAACGTTAACTTATGTTGAATTTCCTCAATATTTCGTCTGGAATTCTAAATCGAGAAAGTGGACTGAGAGACAGAGAGGATTTGCTCTTAAAAGACTCAGTTACGTCCCTCCTAAAGCTGTAGAAGGATATTCTCTGAGAATATTGCTTAACAAAGTAAAAAGACCTACATGTTTTGAGAATATTGAGACGGTGAATAATGTAGTGTATAATACATTCAGAGATGCATGCTATGCTCTAGGTCTTCTTGATGATGACAAAGAATATATCGAGTCTATTAAAGAAACGACTGAATGGGCCAGTGGTTACTTTTGCAGGGATTTATTTGTTATGTTAATATCCTCAGATACATTATCAAGACCTGATTATCTATGGGAAAACACATGGCAATATTTATGTGACGACATTCTTTATCTACGCCGTCAAGAACTACAAAGTCCAGATATTATATTTGCTCCTTGACCTAATTTATATTTTTAATATTTATCTTAATTGTATTTTTGTCATGTTTTATATACTGATTATTTATATATGATGACAGATCTTAATCTAGACGAGGATGTGATAAAAAAAACATCTGTTTGGCTAAATTGGAGGATCTGTTGAAAAGTCATTCTATGAGTCTTAAAGATATACCTAACATGCCATATCCTAAATTGGAGGATTCTTGCAACGTGTTGCTTCAGGAGGAATTATCTTATGATAAGGATAAGTTAAAAGAAGAACACGATTGTCTATACTCTTTAATGAACGACGGGCAAAATTGTACATATCAACAAATTACAAACGTTGTTGTTAAAGGTAAAGGTGGAGTCTTATTTGTATATGGATATGGAGGAACAGGTAAAACTTTTCTATGGAAGACCTTATCTGCAGGCCTTCGATCTCAAGGCCGCGTAGTTCTAAATGTGGTTTCAACCGGTATTGCATCGATTTTACTTGAAGGAGGAACGATTGCATATTCTCGCTTTCGTATATCTATTGATGTCAATGAAGATTCTTTTTGTACTATCTCTACCGATAGTGATCTGGCCGGATTGTTGAGGAATACATATTTAATTATTTGGGATGAAGCTCCAATGTTACATAGACATTGCTTTGAAGCTTTTGAAAGAACTTTGAGAGACATTGTTGATCCTCAAAGTAGTAGTAAGCCATTTGGAGGGAAGGTGGTTGTTTTTGGAGGAGACTTTAGACAGATACTTCCAGTCATCAATAAAGGACGAAGACAAGATATTGTTAATGCGTCATTGAATTCCTCAAATATATGGCAATATTGTTTGGTCCTTGAGTTGATAGAAAACATGCGATTAAAATCTGGAGCTGATACCGAAGACATTGAAAGTATCAAAGATTTCGCTGATTGGATATTACAAATTGGAGAAGGAAATCTTGGTGGTTCAAATGATGGAGAGGCTGAAATTGAATTTCCGATAACTTTTTGATTAAATCAAATGGTGATCATGTCGAATCAATAATTAACTCCATATATCCATCCATCAACGATAATCTTTATGATATAAATTTTCTCCAGGAAAGATCAATTTTGGCTCCCAAAAATGAAGATGTCGAGTGTATTAATGACTTCATGGTTTCAAAGATTGATGGTGAGGAGGTATCATATTACAGTTCTGACAGTATATGTGCAACTGAAGATTCTGATACATTTGAAGAATCATTACAGTCACCTGAACTTTTAAATTCAATAAAAGTATATGGTTTTCCAAACCACAAGTTAACTTTAAAGGTTGGTGTGATTGTAATGATGCTTCGCAATCTTGAACAGTCTAAAGGCCTTTGCAACGGAACATGATTACAAGTTACTCAACTTGGTGCACATATGGTTGAAGCAAAAATAATTGCAGGTAAGAAACAGTTAATACTTACAAATTACCTAACTTCTATATATACTCATAATGCCAACTACTATATATACTTTATAAATGCGTTAATACCAAAGTGTCAATATATATAATTGCAGGTAAGAATGTTGGTCACGTTACTTATATTCCAAGATTGAAGTTGATTCCATCAAAGCCTACATTACCATTCAAGTTCCAACGAAGGCAATTTCCTCTCTTGGTTTGTTTTGCAATGACGATAAATAAAAGCCAAGGTCAATATTTATCTAATGTTGGATTGTTTTTTAGACGACCCGTTTTCACTCATTGGCACCTATATGTGGCGGTTTCTAGAGCGAAGATTAAGAAGGGGTTAAAAGGTTTAATTTGCGATGATGAAGGCAACCCTACTAATAAAACAATGAATGTTGTTCATAAGGAGGTTCTACAGAAAATTTACATATAATCTTATGTGTGAATTTCAAACTTTTGTAATTTTTATCATTTATTACGAGCTTTTATATTCCTATCTATGTTTTCTAATTTTCTTTAGCGTGTTAGTACTTTTTAAATCTGTATAAATTAAAAATTTTAGTATCATCTCCGTGTTGATACATGGGTCGCTTAGCTAGTATATAGTAATATATAGTGTGAGGTTCAAATGAGAACCTTAAATTAAATGAGAATGGGAGACTCAATCCCAACCGTTCAATTTCCCCTCTTTATATGTCATTGTCCACCCATGAATTCCTCACATGCACCCTGCCACACTTGATTCTCCCACGCTTTTCATCCATGAATTCCACTTACAAAATAAACGGCTGAGATTGAGTCTCCCATTCTCAATTAATTTATCATTCTCATTTGAACCTTCCCCTATATATATATATATATATATATATATATATATATATATATATATATATATATATATATATATATATATATATATATATATAGGAAAAAGTTCATGCGAGAACCATTCTTAGTCCGAGAACCAATCTTAGCCGTCTAGTTCCCCCTCCTTCAATGTCATTGCGCACCCATGAATTCCTCACATGCACCCTGCCACACTCTATCCCTCCACGCTCTCCATCCATGAAACTTCCCATATCCTTGGAACGGCTGAGATTGGTTCTCGCGGTTCTCGCACCAACGGTTCTCGCATGAACCCTCCCCTATATGTGTGTGTATATATATATATATATATTAATCTTGATAGATGTACCATATATATATATATATATATATATATATATATATATATATATATATATATATATATATATATATATATATATATATATATATATATATATATATTACTATATGTATAATATGACGGAAATGTAAATGACTTGATTGTAAATAAATAAAAAGAAATGAGAAATAAAATGCAAGAATGTAAAATGCAAAATATGCAAGAAATATAAATATGCAAATGCAAGTATGAAGGAGTTAAGGGTTTAGAGAGATGTCACCAAGATTTTATCATGGTTCGGTTGAACTCTAACCTACATCCACGCCTTGACCTCCGTCGTGGATTCCACTAGCACCACGTGAAAATTCCTCTTAGCCCGGAAGAGATCACCAAAATACAATCACCTTTACGGGTAGATGATAACAACAAAAGATCCACAAAAGAGGATTCCACTAGCACCAAGTGTTCTTCACCAAGAACACCTTTTTCTTCACCAAGAAGAAACAACAAGTTCTTCAACAAGAACTCAAGAACACCAACAAAAACAAAGTGGGGAATAGTCAAACCCACCAAGCACTCAAAGTGTTCTTCACTTAAGAATATATCTCAAGAACACTATGAACACCAACAATGGTGTATGAACACTCTATCTATCAATACAAGAAAAAATTGATGGATGTGTATCACTCAATGAACTTTTCTTGCTTCCCTTTTGCCTTGATCTTGAAGAGTTGTATATGTCTCACAAATGTAAAAACAACTTCAAGAATCACCACACTCAAGATGTATATATATTAAGATAAAAGATCAATGTGTGTGTATGTGTGAAGGAGAGAATTTTCTGGTTTGCAAAAGGTAGAAATGGTAAAGGAATGGGTTGGTATATATAGAGGAAGAGAGGAAAAGGGTGGGGACAACTAGCTGGCCGGACGGTCGATCCCCACGGTCCCAGTGCTGCCAACTTCTCGAGTCGTTTAAAAAAATTTCTGATATTTTTCGACTTTCACTTTTAAGCTGGTATTTTAGAATTAATAAATAACAAAATAAATATCGTTACACTGTGTATTTGGACTGGGTTTTAAAAGATTTAAACACATGCTTAAATGAGAGGATGCCATCTCATTGTACTTTTATGTACTTTGAGATCTTCCAATATTCTCTTCTACCCTATCATTTAATACACAGTATAATAATACCTTTTAAAGGTATTTATCTTGTATTCTAAAATACATATTTTCACTTTTGCCAATTTATAATATTATGTCTATTCAAATTTGTTGGCAAGAAGTTATAAAAACTTTGCTCCATAGATAGATATCATTTGACACATTATGGAACGTTTTTATAAGTGAAAATTATATGTTTATAAAAATGACATTTTAAAGATATATTCATTTATGATTATATTTTCATTTTTATTTTTACAAACTTATTAATTTTGGCAACTTAAAGATTTGTATCAGTGTTATATTCTTTCAACAATATATATAAATCATCATTTCGCAAAACTTATTATTTTCATATTAACTTGGATATATATATATATATATATCTTTATAATTTTATTATTAAAATTGCATCATCAAAACCAAGTATATTTAACTATTAATCTTTTGATTGCACTAACACTTGGATCTACATTGGATTTTATGTTGAATCTAGTATTACGTTTTTCTTTAAATTTAAGTTTAGATTTGTTAAATGTTGTATTATTTCAAATAACGAAAACTGAAAAGTGAAAAACTGATTAAAATAACACATTCAAACATGTTTTCTAATTTTCTAAAATAGAAAAAGAAAACCCCATCATTATTAACCAAACGCGTTTTCTAAGAAAACTGAAAATGAAAACTGCACCCATTTTTCAAAAAAAAAATTCTAAGAAAACTGAAAACAATTTTTCACAACCAAACACAACCTTAGCTTTTGAGCTTATTTGTAACAACTAGAATTGCCAAAGGTATTTTTTTTATTAAAGACCGTTATAACCGTACCCTAGTTATTAAAGATATTAATGAAATCTTTTGTCGATTTAGATTATTTTTTTTTATTAGGAAATATTATAACCTTAAGGACTTTAAAGGAAAATTTGACTAAGGTTTATCTTTTTGTTAGTTATAGGGGAGATAAGTAAATAAAAGGGGATTAGGGTTAACTCTTATTTGAAAAAAAAGGGGCAGCCTGGAGCTCACATCGGCAGCAGGGGTAGGAAAGAAGTAACCACTGTTCAACCTCGTTTTCGACCGAGAAATCACCAAGTAAGTGTTCTTATCGATTAGCTGCTTGTTTCCTTCGATTTCTTGGTAGACTATCGTCTGTTACTCGGGGGGTATCGATTATTTGGGATGGAACCGTGAGGGCGGCTGCTGTTTGGGGGTATAGAACCTAAGAATCGATTTCTTTTGCAAGTAAACTTATAATTAATGTTAGGATGAATTTTTATGAAGTCGTGATTCATAAATAGACCCCAAATGGTTAATCTTAGTTTAGAAATCGAGGACTACATTGATTTAAACAGACCTGTTCTTGGACTGCACGTATCATTGCTCTGTTTTTGTAACTGAAATCGAATGGTAAGGTTGCCTTGATTGCTGGATGACGAGAACCACAAAGCAGGTGGTGAGGGATGAATGTTACGCTGTTGAGAGAGATAGAAATCATTGAATATTTGTGTTAGTCATTTCTATTCTGTTAAGTATTGCCTTTAATGGATCTCAAGTTGGGTAATAAAGGAACCTGCAATTTGCGACTTGGCTTGCCTGGAATTAATTCTCAATGTAGATATTGACATGCTGGAACATGTTTTGTAAATTGTGGCTTGAATCAATTGGCAATTTACCTCGTGGAATCAATTTACAATTTGGATAGAATTGTGTGATTTGTTTTGGGCAATAATGGATTTCGAATTTGTATAGCAGACGGGGCTACAATTTTGGATGGGTTGGCTGGAATTAATTGTTACTATACATGCTGCAACAAGTTTTGATTTTTATAGCTGGAGTTAGTTTGTAAATTTTGCATGTTGGAACTAATTTATAATTTAAATATAAATTTGTGGTGCATGTGTTTAAGAATTAATTTGGTGGTGGGATATTTAGCTATCTCACGATGGTATTATATATAGGAGTTAAATTGTAATTTTAGATTTAATCTTCTTAATTTATTCCTTACTTGATCCCTCGTTCGGACCCTATTATTTGATAACTCATTAGGATTCTTTTCCCGTTTAGGTTGCTCGTTAATCTCTCCGTAATCTTTCAGCGGTTCACTTGGTTTTCACTTTCGGATTCCAGGTGAGTTCAATAACTCTTTAAAACCGAGTACAAAGACAAAACCATATTTTTTTTGAAGAGTTTTAATTAATTCAACTGGATTGATTTTTGACGACTACTTGACTATGTGATTTATTTTACTTGATATGATATGCATGCTAACATGATCTGATTAATTGTTTGTGATTATAATATCATGCTTGAACTTAGAGGGCGGGGGTAGATACCTTAAATGCTCTTTATAATCACGGGCCTAGTAGGAACCTAAACCTTCTAGGATAAAGTGCTAGCCAATATGAGTCACCGGGTTTTCTAGATAGCTCGTGTGGCACATGGTATGCGGTACCTCGGTATTCGTGTACTGGAGTGATGTGTGACCAAGAGGTTGGGTCATATGCAGAACATCACGAGTGTGTGAGGAGGAGATGGACGGTTGCCTCCGACTGTACTTGCACACTAAACGACAATGCGTGGTATCGAACCTCGCACAGTCGGAGTAGCGAAAGCGGAGATACTCTCGGGATTTATGTTTCGGGTGGGGGTCGCGACCCACTTGGTGCATAGGTCGGCCGGGCACGTGAGTAGTGAACTTTTGGGGTTTCCTTGTGGGTTTAGACTCTACAGTAGGAACACCTTCTCGATATATGATACGATACATGATATTATTACGATTTTGATATGTGATTATATGATGACCATGATTGTTATGATTAATATTTGACCCAGTATGTGTTATACGATTTCGCTTACGGGTTCGGGTCAAGTATACGTTGGATCGGGTGTGGGTAATTATTTATTATCATATTCGATCTAAACTACTATTTTATGGTTTACTTATTCTATTTCCTATTGACTCACGAGGCGTAAGCTGACACTTGTTTCTTGAAATGTGTCTTGTACTCGTGCAGGTGGCTTAGGTATTCGTGCTTGTGAGAGGGGTTGCTTGGGTAGTCGATTACTAGACATGATACCATTTGGACATTCTTTAATTACTTAATTAATTTGATTGGTTTATGAAGAGAATTTTGATTATGATTTATGATAGTGACACTGTGGTTTTAACGGTTTCACATGAATTATGATTAAACATCGAGACTTCCGTTGCTAAAGATTATTTAATTATGAAAAAAAAATAGTTGAGGATTTTGAAAATCACGGTGTTACAAGTTGGTATCAGAGCCAGGCTGTGAGCGAACTGAGTGCTGAGTCCGGCGCTTAGACTCATGGCTAGATTGGCTCGTATAGGGACGAACATGACTTTAAGTGGGGGGAGGTGTGTGTTTGAGTGCTTCTAAGATTTCTTATCTTTATTATAGAACTCTTTCTCCTGTTTGATCTACTACTCTCGATTCCTAGCTCGTGCTAACTCTTAGAGTTTCCGATTCGTGCGTATGCTTTATTGCAGGACAAAATGGTTGGAACTCGTAGAAACAACAACAACAACGACAATGTTAATAACTTGCAAGGTGCAGGACGCGGTAATGGTGGGGCGGCTAGCGGCGGCCCGAATGTTCAAGAAACACTCTTTGTGGAGGATACCCACTCAGTCTTTCGGTCTAATCAGAATCGTGAAGAAAACGAGAACCGAAGCAGTGGACCAGCGGGAACCCATATAAGTAATCGAAGTGTGGGTAGCTTAGCGCGACAAGCGCGTCTGGAGGAACAAATACGGGATCAACAAGCTGAAATTGCACGCATGCGAAATGAAATGAGGAATGCTGGAATTGGTCACGAGGGTGAAGGAGCGGGGGATAATGGGGAAGATAGCAAGACTCAGAGCAGGTCTCACGCAATGGCAAACCAAAGTGAACAGAGAAATATCAGGAGAAGATATAGCTCACTGCAAACTTTCATGAGTTGCAAGCCTCCCGTCTTCAAAGGAGGTGAGGATCCTCTAGGTTGTATAAGGTGGTTACGCAAACTTGAACATATATTCCGGGCCGGGAACTATACACAACAACAACAGGTCAGTTTTGCTGTGTTGAGATTGGAAGGTGAAGCACATGAATGGTGGGATACTCTAGATGCACTACTTACTAAAGACACCAGAGACAGAATGACTTGGGCTGTTTTTGCCGAAAAGGTCAACAACCGCTTTTGTAGCAGAGGAGCCAGGGAGAGTGCCAAAAGAGAGTTCCTTGAATTAAAGAAAGGAAGTATGACCATCATCAAATATAATGCCGCGTTTACCGAAAAACTGCAGTTTGCGGGTAGTTACTGTGCTACAGAGGAGGATCAGATTGATCGGTATGCAGAAGGACTTCCTTATGAGTACCAGGTAGCCGTAAGAATGAGAAAGACCTTGGTTGAGGCCATGGATGAGGCCCGCAGAGTTGAATATGATCTGCCAAAACGGGAAAGGGCTACAGTAAAGACTGGAGATAAAAGAAAATGGGAAGGACCATCTGGGTCCTCTAAGAAGAAGTCGTTCTTCCAGAAAAAGGGTGATCAGAAGAAGGATCAGAAAGGAAAAACTGATTATTGTCGAGCTTGCCACTCTACTCACTCAGGCCCTTGCAGCAGTAAAACTTTAAGCTGCAGGCGATGCGGAAAGACAGGTCACGGGTTTGAGGATTGTACTAGTGCAGAGCCTATGTGCTATAATTGTAAAGAGATGGGTCATATCAGTACTGCTTGTACAAAGCCTAAAGTGTGGGGAGGAGCACCAACAAAGAAACTTGAGATGCCCAAGGCTAAGGGGCGTGCTTTCAACATGACTGCTGACGAGGCCCGACGCGATGACGAGGTTATCTTTGGAACTTTCTTGATTAATTCTATACCTGCTAATGTTCTTTTTGATTCTGGTGCTAGTAGGTCTATTGTGTCTACTATTTTCTGTTCTCGATTTACTATGCCTCGTAGTCTTTTGGAGCCAGTGTTGGATATTGAGGTGGCTGTGGGGAAACCCGTCACCGTCAGGGAAAAATATGAAAATTGCACGATTGAAATTAACGAAACGACTTTCCCTCTGACGCTGATTCCAATGGATCTCGAAGGATTTGATGTTGTGATTGGTATGGATTGGTTGACGACGAATCTTGCTGAAATCCTTTGTGCGAAGAAACTTGTGCGTATACCTCTTCCAGCAGGCGGTTATGCGATCGCATACGGGGAGAAATGTCCGGGGACTCTGTCCCTAATCTCGGTTTTGAAGGCACGCAAGTGCCTAGCTAAAGGTTGTTTAGCTTTCTTAACTCATGTAGTTGAGACTTCTAAAAATAAATTGAACCTTTTTGACATGGAGGTGGTTAGCGAATACGCGGATGTATTTCCTGACGAACTACCCGGCTTACCACCACCACGGGAAATTGAATTCCAAATTGATCTTGTTCCAGGTGCTGCACCGATTGCTAAAGCACCTTATCGTCTAGCTCCTTCTGAAATGAAAGAAATAATGACTCAACTCCAAGAGCTCCTTGATAAGGGTTTTATTCGGCCGAGTTCTTCGCCTTGGGGAGCTCCAGTCCTATTCGTGAAAAAGAAAGATGGAACCATGCGTATGTGCATAGACTATCGGGAATTGAATAAAGTGACAGTTAAGAACAAGTACCCACTTCCGAGGATTGACGATCTTTTTGATCAACTTCAGGGAGCAGGATATTTCTCTAAAATTGACTTGCGATCTGGCTATCATCAAGTGAGGGTCAGAGAGCAAGATGTTCCTAAAACGGCGTTTAGGACTCGCTACGGTCATTACGAGTTCCTAGTAATGCCATTCGGTCTTACGAATGCTCCTGCTATATTTATGGATCTTATGAATCGGGTTTGTCGTCCGTTCTTAGATAAATCTGTGATTGTGTTCATCGACGATATACTAATATATTCTCGTTCTGCCGAAGATCATCGACGACATCTGCGGGAAGTTCTTGATACTCTACGTGAAGAAAAGCTCTATGCAAAATTTTCTAAGTGCGAGTTCTGGTTACGGGAAGTGCAATTTCTCGGTCATCTAGTGGGTATGGATGGTATAAAGGTAGACCCGACAAAGATTGAAGCGATAAAGAACTGGGATACCCCGAAGACTCCAACAGAAATACGAAGTTTCTTGGGATTGGCGGGCTACTATCGAAGGTTCATCCAGGACTTCTCGAAGATAGCTATGCCTTTGACAAAGTTAACGAGAAAGACTGAACCTTTTATCTGGTCTTGTAAACAAGATGAAGCATTTCAGAAGTTGAAAGAGTTGTTATGCAGAGCTCCTATTCTCTCTCTACCCGAGGGTAATGAGGACTTCGTTGTATACAGTGATGCGTCTTATTCAGGCCTCGGATGTGTACTTATGCAGCGGGGTAAGGTCATAGCATATGCTTCAAGACAGTTAAAAGATGCCGAAAAGAATTATCCGATACATGATTTGGAATTGGCAGCAGTGGTTTTTGCTCTTAAACTCTGGCGACACTACCTCTATGGTACGAGGTGCACGATTTACACGGATCACAAGAGCTTGCAACATATCAAGAACCAGAAAGACCTTAATATGAGACAACGTCGGTGGATGGAATTACTAATTGACTATGATTGTGAGATTAGCTACCACCCAGGGAAGGCGAATGTGGTTGCGGATGCATTAAGCCGTAAGGAGCCTCGGGCTTCTTATCGGCTCAAGTCTATGGGTTTGGTAGTGGTGCCTGATATTTTTGAACGGATTCGAGCTGCTCAGACCGAGGGCTTGAAAGACGAGAACTTGAAAGACGAGGTCATGGTGAGACAACAAGGGGAACTAGGGGTTGATACTCGGGGATTAAAGACTTTCCGCGGACGGATTTGGGTACCTAAGGTCGGCGGCGTTCGCGATACCTTGTTGTGGGATGCCCATCGGTCTAAATACTCAATACACCCAGGGAACACTAAGATGTTTCGAGATCTGCAACCGAACTATTGGTGGCCGGGGATGAAAACTGATGTTGCAGATTATGTGTCAAAATGTGTTACTTGCTCGCAAGTAAAGGCAGAGCATCAAAAACCGTATGGGGAGCTACAACAGTTAGATATACCGGAATGGAAATGGGACAAGATAACTATGGATTTCGTCACCAAATTGCCAAAAACACAGCGGGGAAACGATATGATATGGGTGATTGTGGATCGACTTACTAAAAGTGCTCATTTCTTGGCGACTAAGGAGACTGAAAAGCTAGAGAATCTTGCTAAATTATATGTGCGGGAGATAGTCACGAGGCATGGAGTTCCTCTCTCCATTGTCTCTGATCGTGATAGTCGATTTGCTTCCCGATTTTGGCAGAAATTACAGGAAGAGTTGGGTACCAGGGTGCATCTGAGTACAGCTTATCATCCTCAAACGGATGGTCAGAGCGAAAGAACGATTCAGACTCTTGAAAATATGCTCCGGGCTTGTGTGATAGAATATGGTGGTAGTTGGGATACTCATCTGCCACTAGTGGAGTTTTCCTACAACAACACCTATCATGCGAGTATCGACATGGCACCATATGAAATGCTCTACGGGAGAAGGTGCCGAACCCCTACATGTTGGTTGGAACCGGGAGAAAAGAAATTTGTTGGACCAGAGATAGTACAGTTGACAGCAGATAAGGTTGCGATTGCTCGTGATAGATTGCGTGTAGCCCGTGAAAGACAAAAGAAGTATTCTGATAAAAAGCATCGACCTAAGACTTTCGAAGTAGGTGAAAAGGTAATGCTTAAAGTCTCTCCTTGGAAGGGTATTATTCGATTTGGGAAACGAGGAAAGTTAGGACCACGGTTTATAGGTCCGTTCACCGTACTAGAAAGGGTTGGAGATCAAGCGTATAAGTTGGAGTTACCGGCAGAACTTGAAGGTATTCATAACGTGTTTCACGTTTGTTATCTACGAAGATGCCTAGCTGAAGAACCGAGCATTCTACCAATGGAAGAACTTCGAGTTGATGAGCATAAACGATTGATTGAGGAGCCGGCAGCTATTCTGGATCGACAAACAAAGAAGTTGAGAAAGAAGAGGGTTAAGTTAGTGAAAGTTCAATGGAGAAACAAACACGGTTCAGATGTGACTTGGGAGACCGAAGAAGACATGAAAGCTCAGTATCCCGAGCTGTTCGTTGCGTTGCCTGATTCCGGGACGGAATCTCTTTAAGAGGGGAGGAATTGTAACAACTAGAATTGCCAAAGGTATTTTTTTTATTAAAGACCGTTATAACCGTACCCTAGTTATTAAAGATATTAATGAAATCTTTTGTCGATTTAGATTATTTTTTTTTATTAGGAAATATTATAACCTTAAGGACTTTAAAGGAAAATTTGACTAAGGTTTATCTTTTTGTTAGTTATAGGGGAGATAAGTAAATAAAAGGGGATTAGGGTTAACTCTTATTTGAAAAAAAAGGGGCAGCCTGGAGCTCACATCGGCAGCAGGGGTAGGAAAGAAGTAACCACTGTTCAACCTCGTTTTCGACCGAGAAATCACCAAGTAAGTGTTCTTATCGATTAGCTGCTTGTTTCCTTCGATTTCTTGGTAGACTATCGTCTGTTACTCGGGGGGTATCGATTATTTGGGATGGAACCGTGAGGGCGGCTGCTGTTTGGGGGTATAGAACCTAAGAATCGATTTCTTTTGCAAGTAAACTTATAATTAATGTTAGGATGAATTTTTATGAAGTCGTGATTCATAAATAGACCCCAAATGGTTAATCTTAGTTTAGAAATCGAGGACTACATTGATTTAAACAGACCTGTTCTTGGACTGCACGTATCATTGCTCTGTTTTTGTAACTGAAATCGAATGGTAAGGTTGCCTTGATTGCTGGATGACGAGAACCACAAAGCAGGTGGTGAGGGATGAATGTTACGCTGTTGAGAGAGATAGAAATCATTGAATATTTGTGTTAGTCATTTCTATTCTGTTAAGTATTGCCTTTAATGGATCTCAAGTTGGGTAATAAAGGAACCTGCAATTTGCGACTTGGCTTGCCTGGAATTAATTCTCAATGTAGATATTGACATGCTGGAACATGTTTTGTAAATTGTGGCTTGAATCAATTGGCAATTTACCTCGTGGAATCAATTTACAATTTGGATAGAATTGTGTGATTTGTTTTGGGCAATAATGGATTTCGAATTTGTATAGCAGACGGGGCTACAATTTTGGATGGGTTGGCTGGAATTAATTGTTACTATACATGCTGCAACAAGTTTTGATTTTTATAGCTGGAGTTAGTTTGTAAATTTTGCATGTTGGAACTAATTTATAATTTAAATATAAATTTGTGGTGCATGTGTTTAAGAATTAATTTGGTGGTGGGATATTTAGCTATCTCACGATGGTATTATATATAGGAGTTAAATTGTAATTTTAGATTTAATCTTCTTAATTTATTCCTTACTTGATCCCTCGTTCGGACCCTATTATTTGATAACTCATTAGGATTCTTTTCCCGTTTAGGTTGCTCGTTAATCTCTCCGTAATCTTTCAGCGGTTCACTTGGTTTTCACTTTCGGATTCCAGGTGAGTTCAATAACTCTTTAAAACCGAGTACAAAGACAAAACCATATTTTTTTTGAAGAGTTTTAATTAATTCAACTGGATTGATTTTTGACGACTACTTGACTATGTGATTTATTTTACTTGATATGATATGCATGCTAACATGATCTGATTAATTGTTTGTGATTATAATATCATGCTTGAACTTAGAGGGCGGGGGTAGATACCTTAAATGCTCTTTATAATCACGGGCCTAGTAGGAACCTAAACCTTCTAGGATAAAGTGCTAGCCAATATGAGTCACCGGGTTTTCTAGATAGCTCGTGTGGCACATGGTATGCGGTACCTCGGTATTCGTGTACTGGAGTGATGTGTGACCAAGAGGTTGGGTCATATGCAGAACATCACGAGTGTGTGAGGAGGAGATGGACGGTTGCCTCCGACTGTACTTGCACACTAAACGACAATGCGTGGTATCGAACCTCGCACAGTCGGAGTAGCGAAAGCGGAGATACTCTCGGGATTTATGTTTCGGGTGGGGGTCGCGACCCACTTGGTGCATAGGTCGGCCGGGCACGTGAGTAGTGAACTTTTGGGGTTTCCTTGTGGGTTTAGACTCTACAGTAGGAACACCTTCTCGATATATGATACGATACATGATATTATTACGATTTTGATATGTGATTATATGATGACCATGATTGTTATGATTAATATTTGACCCAGTATGTGTTATACGATTTCGCTTACGGGTTCGGGTCAAGTATACGTTGGATCGGGTGTGGGTAATTATTTATTATCATATTCGATCTAAACTACTATTTTATGGTTTACTTATTCTATTTCCTATTGACTCACGAGGCGTAAGCTGACACTTGTTTCTTGAAATGTGTCTTGTACTCGTGCAGGTGGCTTAGGTATTCGTGCTTGTGAGAGGGGTTGCTTGGGTAGTCGATTACTAGACATGATACCATTTGGACATTCTTTAATTACTTAATTAATTTGATTGGTTTATGAAGAGAATTTTGATTATGATTTATGATAGTGACACTGTGGTTTTAACGGTTTCACATGAATTATGATTAAACATCGAGACTTCCGTTGCTAAAGATTATTTAATTATGAAAAAAAAAATAGTTGAGGATTTTGAAAATCACGGTGTTACATTATTAGTGTGAACAATGTTTGGATTAACTTATGACTTATAAGCTAATAAGCTACTTTTAAAATAGTGTTTGGATTAGCTTATTATTGTAAAATGACTTAAAAATTCATGTTTACATATGAGGAAGAGAAGATGTAGAGAAAAGGAAGAATCATAACGATATATATATATATATATATATATATATATATATATATATATATATATATATATATATATATATATATATATATATATATATATATATATATATATATATGGTGAGGATCAAGTCAAAGGTTTATTAACGTAAAAATGGTAAGAGGCAATAAAAAATCCTTTTTATTGATTAAAACTAGTTCTTCATCGATTTCTTTTTGATGAATCCAACATATTCATCACTTTTTACACACCAAAAGAGATTTTCAAATACAGATTTTGAAACCAAATTTTTGGAATAATTTGGTGATGAACAAAATGCTTTCATCTAAAAAGTGATGTATATGTTGGATTCATCAAAAAGAAATCGATGAAGAACTAGTTTTAATCAATAAAGATGATGAACTAACAATTATCAGTTGATGTATATACTGAAAAACTATCACTAATCATCCCTCTTATACTTTGTACTTTAATTTACCTTTTATTTGATCACATCCCTATATATATATATATATATATATATATATATATATATATATATATATAAAAAGAAAAACTTGTGAAAAAAATAAGTTGTTTTTACTTGGCTTATTAGAATTTGCTTACTTTTACTCAAAATAAGATCATAAATATAAGAGCTAAGCCAAACACCATATTTTTCATAAGCTCATAAAATAAGCTAATAAACTAAAAAAATTCTTAAAATAAGCTAAAACAAACACCCCTTAAGTCGTAATTTTCTTTGGGGCCTTACAAATTATTTGAGTCGATAAATACTATTTTCCTAGGTTTTTTTTCTATTAAAAAGGTTTGCTAAAATTAACTTCTACGAATTGTGATTCCTTTTAAACTTCTTTCCTCAGCTTTGACATCAAAGAGCTTACAGCCAGGTGGTATGTGGTGTTATTGAGACAGGTTGTGGGATCAAATCATGTAGTGGACAAAATGGCTTAAAATAAGGTTTCGGTTTAGGAAGTGTGTGTTTAGTCATTAAAAAAAATCAGCTTTGAAGCTTTCGAAGATGTTCTGCTATCTCGGTTAGAAGTTTAGTTCCTTGGTCACCCTTTTCGAGTGCAATCGCAGTTTGCTTCAAGAATCCGCTCTCGGCTTCAATGGCTGCCAGCTTCTCCCTCAATTGATTCACTTCTTTCCTAAGTATCATGTTTTCTCCTTCACCTGTTCATCTATCAATATTACTCGGTGTTTAAGGAAGTGTTCATTATTATCACATTATTATCACATTACTTTTCTCTAAATCTCATTCTACTCTATAAACCCCACATCCATCACATGTCACTTTTTCTAATTTAAAAATATATAATAAAAAAAAGAGAATAGAGATAGAGAGAAAATTAATGTGAATAGAGAAAAAGAGGGGTAAGGGGTGCGTGATGGTGAACCCATGCCACTGCAACACCAGCTCGTAGAACGGGAGATAGTGTTGGCTCTCATCCTACATCAACCAATGCTACAAGGGCGGACCCAAGGGAAAGCCAGCGGAGGCACGGAAACCAGTCAAATTTATTTGCGTAGTGTAAATTTCGACTTTTCTAGGCGGTGCTACCATTTCGTAGTGTAAATTTCGATTTTTTTCAAGTCAGTGCTACCACCCATTTCACCCATTTCAGATGATACGACCATCCATTTAAAATCTTAGGTGCGCCCCTGCAATACTATTTTGAGAAACGGATGCGTAGTCTTATAAATAAGTTGTGTTAATATGAGATGTACAAAAACATCGTAACCCAAAATTATTTTCCACTTTACTATTATTCTGTGAAAAGTTAATTGTTTATTTTTCTTAAAAAAAAATTGTCATGATTGAATAGTTGTTACTTACCCTTAACTAATAACATTGTTCTAATTATATAAGTTAATGCAGTGTTAATGGAATGATCAAAATGACATTATATTAGTTAACATGACATTAATGGTATGTATTTTTTTTAAAAGAGATGATATATCCTTCTACTTATTCTTCTTACTTTTTGTATCGACGCGTAAACTTGCTAACTGGAAAACCAAGTAAAAACGTAGTGTTATGTACCTGTATTGTTATATTCGGGATGCTTGTGTTGGGAAGAGGTGTGAACATGATTTTCGAAATCTTTCAACATATCGAAAAGCCGAGATCTCTCGGTTTCAAAACTTAACAACGATTCCTCATTTTCCCTCTTTTTGTTTTCATCTACATTGTGATCTCCTGTCATACTCTCGCTCTCCGATTTCTCGCCAAAAGATCGAGGCTGAAACTCATCAAAATACTCATCATATTCATCACTATCAACTTTCTTAAGTTCTCCATATCGTACTCGATAGCTATCAAGTTCAGATTCCAAAATCCTAACATCTTCCTCTTTTTTAAGAAGCAAATCTTTAAGGATTTGAATGGCTTCTTCATCATATTCAGCTTGTTCATCCATCATTCTCTGATACTGCAATGCTTCCATATGAACACCCGCTTTCTCGGCTTGTAATCGAGTGATCATAGCCATGGCATTATTAGCTGCAACGGTTGCAGCACTACGTTCTTCATCGAGTTCCATATACAATGTTACTAGAGTTTTTCTGTTGTCACTAACTTGTTTCTTTAGTTGTTGAAGAAGCGAATAACCGTCTCCTGATTGCTCTTGGAGACTGTCGGAAAACACGTCGGGTTTTTCGATCGGAGCTTTCTTTGGAGGTTTATTAGCCCATCTAGGACTACTTGCAACTGTTTCTGTTAAAGGTATGCCAAAGAGCTTGTTTCCTTTTATATAACTTGGGGTTTTACCAGCATCTTCATTCATTTCTTCAAAATCCATTGTTCCATGTTTTACATCTTTATTCTCTGCTTTTATAAGATTTAGAAGAATTTTCAACATAATCCATACTTAAATCATAGTCACATGTGACTAATTTTAGCCTTTGGATCAATGACATCAATGGTCCTGATTGAATTTAAAATTTTTGAGTGGAGAGGCATTTTCGTAATTCACATGTGATGTTTTTACAATCACATGTGATTATACACCGAATCATCTACGATTGAATATTAAAATTTCAGTACTACGTTTTTTACTTAGACTTTATTGAACACAACTCATAAGATTTAATCTATTATCAATCCTTTGCCCATTTGCAAAAGGTGAACTTAAATACTTAAAACGGATAGCAAGTCCAAAACAATGTTTTATAACCCGGTTTTTCAGTTGACCCGGTCACGAGTCAACCGGGTCGACCCGGGTCTTAAAACATTGGTCCAAAGTAAAGAGAAGGAAGTTTAAGTAAACTCACGTTTTGTGTTTGTGTTTGTGTTTGTGCTTGTGGTTATATTTGTGGTTGTGCTTGTACTCAATCCATATTCATCCTCGGGCATGTCTGGTTCGTTATCAGATACAAACTTAAGCTCGGTAAACCGATTTTGGGAAGAAAATGCTCTCGGAGAAGATATTCGTGCTAGTGAAGAAAACGCTTTAGGTGAAGAAGTTGGAAACATCGAAGAAGAAAACGCTCTTGGAGAAGAAGTTGGGAACAACGAAGAGGAAACTCGGGGAGACGACGTTGGTGCTAATGACGAAAACGCCCTTGGAGACGAAGTTGGAAACAACGAAGACGATGCTCTAGGAGAAAAGTTTGAGAATACCGAAGAGGGCCGTAGGTTCGATAAGCTTCTAGAAAACTCTTTAGAAGATTGTTTCGGTTTCAAAGACTCGCCGCAACAAGAACATACATTTGTATCGGTCATACCATTGTTTTTGTTACCATCTTTAATCTTTTTCTCGGGTTTCTTAAACTTCTTATGATCATCATCATTTTCATGATCGTCTCTTTCTCTAGCAGCATCTGTATCAGTATCTTCGGAATCTTTTTCAGTCACAAACGACAGAAGACAAGCTTCACACATGGTTCGAATATCCGATAGCTTCCTATGAACATGACAATATGCTAAAGATGAGATATCTTTCTTGTGAGAATCACATATGGACTCATTATAATACAAATTTGGGTTCTTTCCACAAAGTGCATGATCGACTCGTGTACATAACACGCATGGCGGATCTAACTCAAAGATATCAGCAAATTTGTTCGAAACAAATGTAAGAAAGACATCAAGGTATAGCGAGATTATTAACATCCATTCGAGAATAGCCCAAACGACGAAATGTGGAAAGATGCCAAGTTCTTCCTCTACAAACATTCTGAATGTTCGTTTTGTAGATGAAGCCATATTACTCAAGAACAACAAATTCAGAATGTGAGTGTGTTAAACAATATCATCAAGCTTTCTTCTATTAGCACTATTAAGAGTACGATCCACTTTTTTCTCTCTCTAAAAGTAGTTGGTTAGAGAGAGAAAGTAGAGAGTGATGGCGTCTTTGAAGTGGTCTATTACCTGAACAAATGGTTTATCATGCATTTTTTTCCCATAAGTTCAAAACAACAAAAAGATTTGTTTTTTTTTATTTATTATTGTTTGACTATCAGAAAAACTATTAATGGCTCTATGTAAATAGTCCATTATAATAATATATTTTTCTGTTTTTTAGTCTAAAAAACAGAAAACTATCTTTAAACAATAAGATACAAACAATTAATACAAATAATACAAGATGATGCATAAAGTTGTTATATATGATCACTTTTGTTATATAAAAATAGTACTTATTACAAGGATTTGCAAGTTAAAACATAAGATAATAAGTTGTTTTCTTACAATATGCACACACAATTTCAAACTACACCTTACTTCAAAAGGTTATCAAAAAAAGTTATGCCTTGATCATTATTATTATTTGCTATAGAACATTTGTATGTAATCAAATTAATAATTGTTCAAGTAATTACATTTAGGGGTGTTTAGCATTGCGTTTACAAATTAATTTTCGGCTTTTACGATCCAAATTAAAAGGGATGTTTGGTATTGCATTTTAAAAACGTGACTATGTGCTTGTTTTTCTAACAATCATCTTAGAAAAACAAGCCTACACTTGCTCTTGCAAACCCTTAAAAGTGTAAAGAATTAGTTTAAGTAGCAATTTAGGAGCAAAAAGGGTCGCCATTTCGCAGAATCAAACTCCCTAAGAGGATATTTTGTCAAGATAAGGACCGAAATTCAATTTTCCGGGTATATGAGAAAAGAGTCCATCCAAGCATATTTGGGGAACCAGGCATGGTCTTGACCTGTCGGGTCGCACTTCCACATAGATTTGTATACTTAAAGCACAGATGATTCAACACTGTATTTTTAAAATATTATATTTCGAATGTGTTATCTAAGCTATATTAAGAAAATAAAAACATTAGCCACTTGGATAAGCAAGGTTGAAGCAATAACGTTTCTACATAATCTAAACACAGTATCTAAGGCTAGAGTGGCCTTGGGTACGATGATCTCAGTAAGCAAAAACAGGTTCAAATCCCGTTGTAGACATTACTTTTGTAGTTTGACCATTTCTTAGTAGTTTAAATTCCAGGCATGACATTTGAAGCCATGTATGGTGAAACGCATCCATGTACCTGAACCAAAAAGTTAAAACAATATGCTTTTAATTTTAACTCTAGTGTATGTGCAGATATATAGTTAGGCAAAATAGACGGGTCGGGTCAGACAGTTCAGTGAAACAGGTCATATGTTAGTGTGGGTTGAAACTGGGTATGATTGACCCAAAGAGACTTTTTTTTTGTCTATTATCATCTAAAGAATTAAGGTGGTCAGTGGCAGAGCTAGAAACTTTCTTCAACGGCTTCAAATTAAATATTGATAGCCTTTGTAAACATAATTAATGGGTTCATAACTAGAAATATTATCTAAATTATACTAAAATAGCAATAAATCATATACATATTGTTTTCCGGTGGATTCAACCGAACCCTCTTGTCTACACTTAGTTCAATCCCTAAAGGTGGTATATACGATTACAAATGATATATTATTACAATTATAAATCAAATAATTTGAGCAGAAGTGATGTTGGAGGTTGTAGAGATTAGAAATACATTTAAATTTTACGCTTTGACCCTTCAGAAATAAAAACACAACCATATCAACTTTGTAAGTAAACAGGTCGAAATTGTGTCCTCTAACCAGCAACGCGATTAAACTATTTAGTCTAACCAATCATAGTTCTCATGGAATGAAAAAACATACGTTGAAGAATGAATGAACGCTTATGAGTAAATTTGTGGAGACACGTAAAGGGTTTATTTCACTGAATAATAACCAAGTTTGAAAAGTGCTCCACCAAGATCACCCACGGGTTATTTCACAATGTGAAATAAAGGGGTGACTGATCTTGGTGGAACACTTTTCAAACATGGTTACTATCAATAATCGCAATTATATTTTGCTTGAATAAAGAGTCATGTATAACGAGTCAAAATTGTGATTATTCAGACAGAAAGTCAAATTAGCATGCTTATCTATATAAAGGCCATTACATTAAGGTCCCGTTTGTTTCACCGTAATGCACAGGAATGGAAATGATTTTAATTCCATCCATGTTAGGTACGTAATGACATTCCTCTACCTAAAGTAATATTAACACTTCGAAGAACTTAATTCCTTTCAAAATAATGTTACCAAACGCAATATACAACGGAATTTGATTTCAATTCCATTACATTCCTTCACATTACGGTGTAACAAACTGGACCTAAGTCTTGTATCTAATAGGTAAACACATAAAATTCTAATTTCTAATGCATAATGACTCAATTTACTCAAATTATATTAACTTACAAATTATAAAATCTTGGGTTAATCAATAAAGTATACATAGGCCATCCAACTACTGTATTCATTAAGGCAACCAAATTACTAAAATTCTGTTATAGGTCAACCGGGTATGAATTCAGTTATGTTAATACCAATTCTGGAAAAAAAGTTGCTAGTAATTTGTAAAATGACCAAAATACCCCTAAATGTAAAGCTTTTATCACATCTAGAGTTGTAAAAACTAAAAACACAAAAAAGGATGATGAATAAACTCTAAGGAATCAACTTGATAAGAGGTCTTTGGAGCAAGAGCCCTTCCAACACAGGACTTCTGGATCACTATGGGCGACTTAAATCATGCGCATTTTTTCAATTTTAACAAATCTATATGTGAAATTTTTTAATTTATCCTTACTTTGTCATTGGATAAATTTCCAGCAAGTTTCTTTTACCTGAATTTGTATAAATCAAACAAAATTCACAGTTGGATGGCATCTAAAATAGTTTTGATAGAAGTAGCGAAAGCATACATTATTACTGTAGTCTTTATAATCATATTTAACCGGTTTTAAACACATGTGAACAAAGAAGAAAGGATGATTAATGAATACTTTGTGTGAGAGTAAATTGCTAACGAGATGTGGGTGTGTACCTGCAACAAGCAAATAGGAATCTGAATGAATCCTTGTAATAAAACATCCACATCCTCCAGAACATCTTCGGAAACAGGTGTGACTATGTAGAGAACCTGTCTTAAAGTGTCTACTCCTCGAACAATTCCTGAAAAATTATTTAAAAAACGATTCCCGTGAATTAAATAAAAAAACTTAGAAAAAGGAAGAAACGCAGAAAAAAAAAAAGAGACAGGCACACACATATTAGGATCCCAAGAGTAAGTAGCAACTAGATGTAGAGCCTATTAAGAAAAACATAACCTACCAAAGCCAAGACAGCGAGGCAAATGCCCTGGATCTTCAGAATTAACTGCCAAACCAACAATCGTTGCATTCAAACTGTAGAAAATTTCAGCTTTTGGTACCTGTTATACACAAATCGAACCAAAATGATGTGAGAAAAGTGTATGTTGATTAATTTCTTACAGCTTTGCAAAAGTTTTCTATTTACCAGAATAAGAATCATCTTAGACACATGGACACGATTAAAAAGAGTTGCATCTCAGCAAATAAAAAATTTGAAGAACGTATTAGCATTAGAGGTGGCAATTTCGAACAATTTAATTATAAATGAGTAGATTTGAGCAAATGTTTGACCGCAAGGAGTCATATGGGTCAAATCAAATCAATTAGCTAAGATGGAAACGGGCCATATTGGTTAAAGGGGTTGAAATTGAAAGTTGTCATATTGGTTGAAAGGGTTGAAAGGGCTAAGATTGGTTCTTGCGTTCTAGTACGAAAAACAGTTTTTATTTGAACCCTCCCCCGTATAAAAGTGCAAACGAGAACTGTTTTTCGTACGAGAACTGTTTTTAACGTCACTAATGACTCATTAATAGTGGTATTTTGTGAGACTTGATTTTCCCAAAATAACCGTCATTAATATGTCATTAATGAGCAATTAATGAGTCATTAATAAAGCATTAATGAACCGCCAAAAAATCCTAGCCATTGATTAACTAAAATCAAGGGCTAAGATTGGTTCTCGCAGTTCTCGTACGAAAAATAGTTCTTGTTTGAACTATTGAAAGAACGTAAAAATTTTACAGGTCAACTCCTCCCATTCAAAAGGAACCCGTTTTGAGCCATTCCCTTACGTGCCTAACCCATCTATATTGTGACCTCTAGCTTGCATGATATCTTCTATGTCCTTTTGTTCCTGTTCTCACTCCATTAGTTTCTGTGTGTGATTAACAATTTGATAACTAGAAAGCATGTTTTATTCAGCAGTTTTTTAGGGTAAAAATGGTTGTTCAAATAAGCAGATAAATCTAACTAATGATAAGATATAATAGAAAGAACAGGAAGAAAAAAAGAATAGGAATGTTAAATACATGAAAGGTATCTCCCCATGAAAATTTTAAGTTAAAGCTATTGTAGATTATAACCTCACAATGAAGATGCTTAATGTTGACAGCAGACAGAGAAACTTCATAAGGGGTGTGAGCAGCCAATTTTTGAGCAATTTCCTTAATTGAGCGGAAATTCACGTCACTTGGAAAACACTGTCTAAAATATGTCACAATACTCAAATCCCGTAAATAATGTGAATCCTTCTGTACCAATACCCTAAATACCAAATACAAAAGAAAAGGATATTTATTCTTAGTTTACATATGGTGTTATATTTCAGAATACATATAGTTTATCCTTCAGAAGAAATGGAATGCTGAAAGAGTGAACAGAAACATACGATCGATTTAAGAAATCTTGGCGGGCTGAACTGATTTCAATTAGGGTTACTGCCTCAGAATCCCCATTATGAGACCAAAATGCACCCGAAGGTAGGTTTTTGCTTTTAACAGTAATACAAATATTAACCACGTGACTAGGAGCAATGTGATTCAGCATATCCACAAGTACATCATACCCGATACCTGCAACCAAATGCTGCAGGTTTATCACAGTTTATATAATTGAGAAAAAATTAAAGTATAATTAGTTCATAGTCCTAAGGGACTAATTTAAGCCTTTGGATCATGGCATCAATTGTCCAAATTGCATTTTAAAAAATTGGACGGAGAGGCACTTTTGTAATTCAGATGTGATGCTTTTACAAATCGCATGTGATTGTATACTGAATCACTTGTGATTGCATTTTAAAATTTTAGGACTATGTTTTTTACATGGACTTTATTGAACACAACTCTTATTATTTAAAAATAATTTAAAGCATACCTTTCACCCAACCAGGAGTGTTGACAATCAAGGGCACCCCGATTTTGCTGGGAGATGCATCCGTCAAAAATTGATGATAATGCTTATGATAGTGATCATATAGTGCAAATATATATGTCAAATAAATCTCTGGGTCTCTTTTTGAAGATATGTCACCAAAGAAGAAGCATCTGGTAAAATCAGTGCAAAAGATGAAATGTGAAAATTAAAATACAAAAAATAGAACACTAGTAGATAAAAAGGAGATATACAAATAATAATATCGAACAATGCCAAGAAAAATATGGTACTCATAGTCAAGCCTTCTTTTGTAAATGAATTGCAACGGGCATTTTACACGATATAGCATCATAAGATGTGAAAACCACAACTTATAGTCAAGAACAGTACATCTTCATAATTAAATAACAAATTTTTTTTTAATTAAGAGAATTAATAATACCTTTCAGGCGGAAGTTTCAAATCTGTAATGCAACAAAGACATTCAAGAAAACACCAAAAAAAACAATGTTAGCAACCACATAGGTAAAATTCAGAGAAATAAAATGGGTCTGTTTTTGAAGAAATATATACCAATGGTTTCTTTATCAACTATAGTAAGTGATAGGCATCCTGGAGGGGTAAACTCAGGTTGTCCAACATCTGTATCTAAGTAAGCAACTCGACTGTGCCTGAAAGATATCAATAACTCAGAATCTTTGTCGCCTACCAAATTTTAATTAACTTATATATTAAACAATAGGCTGCTGGAATTAAACATACACTAATAATAAAAATACAAACTTTAGCTTAACTAGGATAACTGTAATAATAATCACACACATGCTTTACCACCACTACCAAAAACCAACAGAAGCAGTGTGCATGTAAGGAGTCTTATTAGAGTAGATGTACTTAATGGTATTTATCATAAATAGAGGGTATTCATGTAAAATTGTTATATTATATATATACTACCGTTCACCACCATTCCAAGGCTCTCATTGCCGCCTTCACTATAGCTCAGAAAACATATCACAGTTCTTCATAAGTTCATGTTTACCACTTTACCCTTACTCCTGCCATTTATGATTATTGGAAGGATATGATTCAGCCTCTTCTTATCCCCAACAAACTTACGCTCTATGTGGAATTGTGAATGGTTCGATACCATGTCCGTCTTTGCAAATCAAACCAACCAATGCTAACAAGCCATTGCATACCTTACTCGTGTTAGAATTGGAATATAGTTTCTCGTTTCCCTAACACAAGTGGGTTTCTTATCACTCGCTTTAAAGTGTACTTATCACCAACGACTTCCACTAACGACAGAACACTATTTTCATGAAACCTTTAACAATATTGTTGAATCTGCAACTATCAGTGTTGTGTTATCACTTGTGGCCACCTAAAACTGGTCACCTGAATAGTTACATATCCAAGTTGCATTCCTCCCTTGCACTCAAGGAAATGGTTTACATAAAACAACCTTCTAGCTTTATTGATCTACAACACCCAGATCATGTTTTGCCTGTTTATAAGTTCACTTGCAGTCTTAAGAAAGATCTCAAAGCTTCATTCCATTATCTTTCCACAGCACTTCATGCTCTTGGGTTCTTGAGTGCAAAACTAGAACCACTCTTTTTATTTAATGTCATATGGGTACATTATATACATGTTGATGTATGTCAAAGACATCATAATCACTTCGAACAACAAGCTAAGGTTAACCAAGTTGTTAGTCAACTCGGATATGCTATTGGATTGTAGAATCTTGGTCTGCTTACATATTTTGTGGGTAATGAAATCATTTTCAAATGCTCCATCATCAAAGCAAATGCATTTTGGAAGCTTTTCCAACAAACCAATAATTAGTACCCTATTCACTGATAGTAAGGCTTCTTATGATCCGCCAAAGTGCCATCAAGTTGTTAGGGCTCACTAGTATGTCATTCTTTTTCGGCCTACACGTTTAAGTTTGCCAATTTATGCAAGTTCCAACACTCAACCATTGTTTACAATCACGCGTACCATACATTTGCAAACTGCATGCTTATTAGTCACGCATTAGCCTTAGGCTTCAGGTCTCAAGCTTCATTGGCAAGGTGGTTTGTCCTCTAGTGCTTCGCCTAGGCTGGTTGTCCTTGTCATCTTTTTGGCCCTTAACCTCATCTCATGGAACGCTTCCAAGCAACTCACAGTTTCTTGCTCCACCTCAACAGAGTTTAAACGCAAAATGGGTTGCTCATACTATGACTGTATGACTGAACTAACTTGGTTTCCAGCTCTCCAAAAGCAACTTGTGATATAAATCAAATTGATAATCGATGATAGAATAGAACACACCCTTGATCGGATGCGTGAAGATACAAAAGAGATCTATATTCGAGACACATGGGATCTCCAAAACAAAGAAAATTACTAGATACACAAAAACTCTCCTAATCTCATAACCCTAAACCTTTATTTATATAATAAATGAATAAGTTTCTCCCCAAGATAATATATTTTCTATCTAAAATCTAATAACTACCATAATTAAAAGATTCACAAAATATGAGTCATATCATTACTCCAGCCCAAAGAAACACCGTATCCTCAAGGTGTTGCCACTATCAAGTCAAATTCCAAGATCCTATATATATAGTTATCGTCGTCTTGTAGCCCATGACAAATTGTTGAGATATATAATCTGGCTGACAAGAAGTTTCCATGGCCGTCCAACAAGATCTTCATACGGTACATCCATCCTTAGGTTATGTAGGTGGTAGATAGCCCCGACACCTCACCTTCTCAACCGCTTGAACATACCCAGATGCATGGTCGTTGCTCCCCGTGGGAGACACCATCCTACATACCCTCAGAATCAGATGCTTGAACTTCTCATTCGGGGAACTAGATTCAGCGTGTGGAAACCCAGATTCATCACAACTAAGACCTATTATTTGTCTAAAAGGCTTTGAAGTGATGAAGGCGGGTGGTGGTATGACTGTTGTCATGGCTGCTCATGGCAGTGGTGGCTATTGATATGACTAAGGGTATTCAGGGTATTTGGGTTGAGTGACAACCGCGGAGTTAGAGGGTAGATGATAACATTGGCAGTTGGGCGGTGGTAGTGGGCTGATGTGGTTGAAAGGTGGCAGCGGCTGTGTTGTAATATCGCCGGGAGCGGAATGGTGATTAGCGGCGGTAGTGGGCTGATGTGGTTGAAAGGCGGCAGCGGCTGTGTTGTAATATCACCGGGAGCGGAATGGTGATTAGCGGCAATGAGAATGGTGTGGGTGGTTGTAGGGCTTTTAGAAGCTGAACACTTATGCGAACTTCTTATCATAATTAAGCCTTATTTTTTTGGATTGTCTCTTGCATTAGGTCAAAATGGTTTGACGTTTCCTCTCATAGCTTTCATATCAACCTTGTATTGTTCCAAGGTAGTTTCGAGATCACTAATTTTCGTCATGACGAAGGGTTTGACATCGTGTTTCCACACGTAGGTCGAGAGGCTCTCATACCAATTTGATATAAATCAAATTCATAATCAATAGGGTAGATCACACCCTTAATCGTATGTGTGTAGATGCAAAAGGGGCCTGATATTCAAGACGCAGGGGATCTCTAAAAGTCTAAAACAAAGAAAATAACTAAATACTCAAAAACTCTCCTAATCTCATAGCCCAAAACCTCTATTTAAAATAAATAAATAACTTTCCCTTATAATAATATAATTTCTACAATTAAAATCTAATAACTACCATAATTAAAAGATTCACAAAATATGGGTCATATCAACTTGGTATAAAAGCCCACATCAATTCATGTTTGATGGCTTCCATGAATTGTCACGTCATGGGTATCTTCACAAAAACCCTATAACCCCTCTGTTTCTCTTCTTTGAAATTTAAGTCGCAGTTCCTTCAAACTAAATACACTTAACAGTACTTAGCATAACTAGAGGGTATTCATGTGTAATATTGTAATTTTTATCTACCCCATTATGCATAATATTACAACACTTTACTTGTCCAATCATTTAAGCCATGATAATGATACATCCCATTTCACAGGGTAAAGTCTAGTGCAATGACTCCACAACCCTTGGGAGGGAGGAGTGGCCGACTGGCCCTAAAACAAAAACAATTGTTGTTACTTTGGGCAAACATTTTGACAGCAAGGGCCTTCCCTCATCGTCATCCTTGATCTTTCTATTACATTTAAGATGAGTCAAGTATTATCATCACTTCACTTAACCTCAGTAATTCATGAGGTGTGTCTACGCAACAGTATAAAGCAACATAAAAAAACTGAAGAAGTAAAGTATTAATATCTAATAGTTTATTAATCATCAACTCAGAATCAAAAGTCCGATCTGACATTTGTAGTTATCACACATCTTACAACCATTCATTACATGTCTTAAGAAGTACTAGCAGGCGAAACACTAGGATTAAAAAGTAGCCATGCCCATATAAGATTTTTCTTTGAGTAGTACATTATATAAGGCCTCCTATGTTTGTTAAAGAAAGTAATACTATTATCATCACAAGTTACAAGACCTCATTGCAAATCAACAACTACATTTACAATCTTCATCTGTGAGACTCATTTATTACAAGACCTTCTAGTGTTTGCACTAAGAACTTGGTAAAATTGCACAACAAAATGAAGCTCATGCAAAGGAAAGCATTTACATACAATATTAGTTGCTACACAATTGATGATAATGGAACCTAATAACGCTTTTTCTCTGCGAAATAAGATAAACTTGAAAAAACACATCAACATAAATACAAAAACTAGGACAGAATTACAAAAGCCTTCCAGAAATATACCTCCGAAGGAGAACCTGAACAAGATGACGAGAGAAGGTTGACTTGCCGCTGTTTTTGGGGCCGCATATTAATGCCTTTGGAGTGAGCCCACCACAACAGGCAATGGTGTCGGCCGCTTCAGACCATTCTTCTGGTATATATATGTCCCGTGCGTCACTCTCTTCAACCTCCATCAGTGAAGTCATCCCTATTTCTCGTTTACTTCTGTTATGTGTGCTGGCGGCCTTTAATGTATTTGTGCTATGGTTAATGGATTTGGGCCTTCAAATGGCGAATTATGGTTCCATATTTGCTCAAGAGATGAGCCCAAGGGATAGCAGTGGTGGAGGCTCTCTAGGAGGTGGCGATGGTGATAGTGGAGTTGGAGGAGGCGACGATGGTACTAGGGGCTGGAAAGGGGCAGTGATGGTTGTCTGGGTTGGAGGGGACGGCGATAGTGGTGGTGACGACGGCGTTCAGAGTGGTGATAGGTGGCGCTCTAATTGGTTGCCGGCGGCGCTCCGAGTGGCGTGATGGGTCGATTGGGAAAGGAGTGGTCATTTATATTTTGATTTTAAAAAGATACTAATAATAACTATTATTATAAGTTAATTACTTAATTTGATGGGGAATTGGACTATAGGTCTAATTTTTTTAAACAACTAGCTTAAATGCCCGTATATAGAGGAACGAAAAACCCGCTTTAAGTTAAATTAACCCAAGGTCGGCTCCTCTTGTTAGTCTCTTCCTTTTTTCTTTTCAAACACACAGATACATTTACGCATACACACATAAGTTACTGTTTTTGGTTTTGGAGAAGGCAAATAAGGGGATAATTTTTCATCAACTTTCAGAAACTAATCCAAGTCTCAATCAAGTGTTAATCAGCTGTCTTACTTCGTCATATTCTTCCTTGTAAGTGTTGTTCTTCAAGTTCTTGAATTTTTGGGGTTTTAGGTCAAAAACGGGTCAAACCCTAATTGACCATCAATGACTGAAATTTTATTCTCTAGTTAGTTCCTACAACACATATAGATTGAATATAACTCAAATTATGGATTAGAATGGTAGTTTTGATTGAATTAGTTGATTTTGTTCAAATGGGAAAAAAATAGTCAAAAACCAAATTAGCTATCAAGAACTGGTTTTTATTGTTTCAATCAGTTCCTATAGCTTCTATAAATCATATTAAATAAGAATTATGGATTAGAAGTGTTAGGATTATTGAATTTCAAGAATTGGCTAAATTGAACATTTATTGGTTAATTTAAGTTGGATTTTTGTTTGAATTAATTGAATGAGTGTTATGGATGTTAGATAGTGTAACATCGGGTTTCATGAGCTTAAAATCAGTACTAATTTAAACTTTTTGAGTATGTTTATCAAAAGCGTGCAGTGGAAACTAAACACTGATTATAAAATATAAAGTGTTGTTATCCGACTTGGCGATTAATAACATCAAAAGCCAAGTCTCAAGACAAACCGGTATTGCCATACTACAAACCGACCATCGGATCACAAGTATATAAGCATAACAAAGTAGTGTTCCCAAAAGGTAATTACAAATACCAATAAGGACCCGCCTCACCAGGCTGCCTAATCTTTACCTGCGAAAAGGGTAAATCATGAACCGGTTAGCTACACTAGCTAGTGAGTACAGATTACACATAAATATCAACAAGCATGCAGTCAAAACATAGGAAAACACACAAGGCTATCCTATCAGATCGCGGAGTGCCAACATGTCAGCAAGAGTCATATCTCGCAGGGTTGCAAGTCCCGCTCAACGACTCTAACTGAGGAATCAGCAACACCAATCCACACTGGTGGGGGAAGCAAAGAGCAGTCCACCCAGCGCGTTACGGAACCTGGGCTCAAATCGGATCTTGATCATATACCAAGACCCCGAGGTTGTTAAGGAACGACGGTCCTGCAGAACCTGGAACACGGCGTGCACCACCGAGCCACCGTTGATCCCGAATAACCAGCCATCTAGGCCCTCAAGGGATCCAGCCGCAATATAGCCAGCTGACCTCAACCGTGTCGGGAACTATAAACAATTCCCCGAGTGTCCGGACATAAACACATAAACAAATAGCCGATCCAACCAGGATCCAATTGCATGTA
Source organism: Pulicaria dysenterica (assembly GCA_947179395.2). NCBI lineage: Eukaryota > Viridiplantae > Streptophyta > Magnoliopsida > Asterales > Asteraceae > Pulicaria > Pulicaria dysenterica. The sequence continues at coordinate 36,592,933 of OX359292.1, forward strand.
TGCATAATATCAGGTCAAGTTCTACTCATACAGGATGAATAGAACATACAAATACGCTAAAACATAGCATACACATGATTCACGTTACATACCTTTAATCACTGACAATATAACACTGTAGCATGGCACATCATGTTATAACATACCTTACGCACACACATGTAGGAGCACCAATTACACATTAAAACACACAGGGGTTAGCACTACTTACTGAGCCTCATGGGAAACCGGTACTCACCTTAAGTTCACGATAAGCTAACACAACGATCAACACCTTCCGGTCCTTCAAGAACACCTAACACGTCACACAATACTGGGTTATCGCTTAACACTCAACAACGTTCGTTTAAAATATGTGTCACAATTCTAATATCACTGGGGTCCTACGGCCGCAGAAGATATGGCATGTGGCCGCAGAAGAGTAAACAACCCTTCTACGGCCGTAGGGAACATCCCCTACGCCCGCAGAGGTAGTTCTTTGGGTTCTCAAGGCCGTAGGTTATGTACCCATGCCCATAGGCTTCGTTCCTTCACCCGTAGGTGGTAAACCACATAAAATACCCTCCTACGACCGCATAAACCTTTTCCTACGGCCACAGAAGTCTTAATTTCAATAATCCTGAAAAACACCCTCCTACGGCCGCAGGAACATTTTACTATGGCCGCAGGAATATTAGGGTCCCTACGGCCGCAGGAACATTCCCCTACGACCGCAGGAAGGGTTTGAACAACAGACCTCTGTCCCTGTTCGAACACAGCTGCTGGTTTTCACGTTTTTGACACCAAAATCAACCAAAACTCAATTCCAATTGTTTATACACTTCATTTAACATCTATAGAAGTTGACTAACATGTTTTGTACATAAAACCCACATGAAAACACCATCTAAACCTTCAATTTAGTCCAATACCATCATGAACTCCAAGACAAGGTTTTTGACTTATAAAACTTACCAAGAAGATGATATAGAGCAGATTCTAAACTTGGATGCTTGCTGGAATTAGAAGCTATATGTTTCCCTTTTTGATTTCTCCCTTCAATCCTTCTTCCAAGATCAAGCAAGTGTGGGTGTGTGTGTGTGTTTCTTCTCACGTACGTATGTATGTGTAACTTGTGTGTGTTTGTGGTGTCTCCAGAGGATAAAGACTAAAGAACCGACCTTAGGGTCAATTAATTAGACGCGTACAACTTGTCACACGCTAACCCGTTTCAACTAACGGGGATATCTACGGAACCATTACGCGAAACCATTTAACACTTTATTACTTTTACTTTTACTTTCACATAACACTTCATATATCCACTTCAACTAACTAAAATATAAACAACCACTAAAACATTTATTTAAAGTCAAGGTATAACCACTTGACCATGAAGTACAACTAGGTACTACTAGGCCCATTTTCAGGATGCTACAAATCTACCCTCCTTAAAGAGGATTCCGTCCTCGGAATCCAACCTCGATCACACACATAGTCACAAACTATCTTCACGATGCTACATTAAGCAAAGACCACAATTTACACGAAAACTATCAGCACAAAACTTTAGTTATTTCACTAATTGTAAGGTTACAGTACACAAAACATACATATCATACTTAAACACGTTTCACCTAATCAAAAGAAAACTACTGCGACTATTTCAGAGTTTACACAACGTTTCAACTAGTTAGGACACTCTGAGGAGTCATGCCCATACTGGCTACACTCATAGCAGAATTTACCTAAACATTCTTTAGCATAGTGTCCCGGAATCCCACACTTGTAACAAACTTTCTCTCTATACCTGCATTCTCCAACGTGATTCTTACCACAAATTTCGCATGCAACTCTAATTCTAGATCCTCCAATTTCAGTCTGCATTTTCGCTTTCTTAGTTCCCTCGTCATCTTCTTTTAACTTATGGAATTCTTCTCGAACAACACTCCTTATCTCGTTTCTCATTTCACTTTTCATCTCTTTTCTCACTTCTGCCATAATTGGTGGCATGTTTCTTCGAAAACATTTTTCGAACTGGTCGGACATAACCTCTCGGAGATGTTGCGTAGGTACAGCTCCGCGTCTATTCCCGTATACAGAGATATGATCCTGAAGTTCTCCTATAGTGGTTAAGTCTAAGCTTTCTTCATGTTATTCCTCGGTTCCCACTTGCGAGTTTAAGCTTCTATCCATATCTCTACAACAAAAGAACTCTTAATCAGTATAAAAACAACAACACTATACATATTCTTTCTTAATAAACCTGTTCAAGTTTCACTTAATATCATCCCGATTATACTTTCACACTTCTCTTCTTAATTACCTCAACTTTTACATTAATTAAAACACATATTTCTTAATCACTCACTTTAATCAATTGTATTATACTTATTCCCTTTAATTTCCACAATGCGTACTAACCAACAAGGGTGAGGAAACTATTCACATCAACAACTACAATAGCTTAAGAAAACAAAACTAATAAATGCGGCAGTTTCACTATTAACTATTCCTACTTTACACGAGTTTATAAACATAAAACAAACGGTTTATTACAACATTACAGATACTCGAAACAACTAGCTCTTAAGTCAACTATTACGCTTACTACAACAATACTACTATTTTACAACATTACAGACACCAAAATTACTAACTCTTGACCTACTAGTACATCCATTACAACATAGCTATTAAGGAAAACACCCACACTATTTCTAGGGACGCTCTTCCTTTGTCACCGGGAGCGCCTACATTCTTCGGCTAGATGAAGATTCACTAGCTCTCGCACTCTTACCTACAGTACAATCAACGATCTCGTGCCCCGGCTTATGACACTTATAGCACACACTTTCTTCAAATTCACATTCTAACGCTATGTGCCCCTTTTGTCCACACCCCAGACATCTGGTAGTAGCTTTAGTACAATCTACGGTGTGATAAGTGCGGCATTTACAACACCAAGAACCATCACACTTCGGCCGTTTCGAGGAACCATATTTAGAGGACGACCGAACCTTCCTCTTCCAACTCTTATTCACTTGATCGCTTTTATAGCGAAGACACTCTTCTTCGATCTGCAGTGCCATCTACAAGGCTTGGTTCAGGCATTGTAGCGATTCTAACACAAACACGATGTCCGATCGGCAACATACTTGCAAACTTCTGTATCTTAGCATTTTCATCGGGTAGCAACCGTGGAACAAACTCCATTTTATCTTTAAAAGCACTGATTTGGTCTCTCATGGATTGATTTTCTTTTTGGAGCTTGTTAATTTCCCACTGCATATACTCTTCGTTGAAATCAGTGCAATACTTTATCGCAACTTGTCACGGAAGTGTTCCCAAGTCAATGTATCCAGTACCTTCTTACTGACCGAAGCTTCCACAACGTTCCACCATGAGATAGCACTATCTTTCAACATATGTATCGTGTATTCCCCGCGATATTCCGGCACACAGTCACACAACTCAAAAATCTATTCCATCTCTTGTTGGTCCCTTTGTGAGAAGATCAACAAGCAAGTAATGTGTAGAAGGGGGGTTGAATACACTTTCTGCGGAAAATTAAACAAATCAATAAAAAGTGTTAACAACATCAAACCAAATGAAATCAAATGCTTTCATTAATAAGAAGATGATTACAGGAACAACCAAGTAAGCAACACTTGATATGTAAATACCTAATGTAAATCAAATCTCTCAATCTCTCAAATTTTGCTATCTATAATCAAATCATGATTATAGAGACGAACTGATCCTCTAAACAGGATTTATTCACAGATTGAATACTTACCAACTTCACAACAGACGTGAAGATTTGAACACACGAACAATTGGCAATCTGTGAATTTCTTGATCACGTTGAACTTACAAACTGTGTATCAAGATTCGTAACACATACGACCAATAGGTTGAGGTGAGAATAGAGTCTGGCTCGGTACCTCTAAACTTATCAGGCGATAAGTATTTATAATCCTGTTCCTACGGATCCTAACAAACTAGAACTTATCCTAATCTGCTAACAAACTAATGGATAACTCAGAATCTTGAATCTTGAATCTTCTATCTTGAGTCTTCAATCTTCAATCTTGATTCTGGAGTCTTCTTATCCATGCCGTAGATATAGAGAGTAAAAGGAATTTAAAACATATTTAAATTCTCTTAAACTGACTTCTTTAGTCGGGCTGAGTTACTCAGCTTGAAACTCATCAAGTTGAGTTCTTCGAGAATAAACTCGAAATCAAACATGTACTAACACGTATAATGACTAACTCATCCTTAGAAGTCATAAGAGTTAGCTAGAACTTACTTAGCAACTCTGTTGAGCTGACTCAGTCTACAAGCTGAGTCACTCAGCTCGAAACGCATCAAGCTGAATACTCAACAAATATCTTAGGTGACACACACAGCTTATCAAACATAGTGATAAACTTACTAAGATATAGTCTAAGCTGATCAACTACATGCTCAGCTTATACTCAACTTATGCTCAATCTAAAACACTATAAGTGCTCAATCTGATCAAGCTTCATAATTCTGTTTAAGTTATATTCAGAACATATCTTACAAACTTAACTTTGTCTCATCAAATTTCAACTGATGAGATCATTTGACCAACAAACTCCCCCTATTAATCGAATGAAACAACATCTCTTTGGTCAGCCACAGCTCCACTTCCAACCGTCGAACGTAAGCCTCTCGCTCTTGCTCATGCTTCAAGACCTCAGAATAGTGGCGAAAAGCTTCGCCTCACACTTCAAGATGAAGGCGAGCCATTTCATCTCCCACTAGCATAATGTCTTGCTAAGTATGTTCTAGCAAGTTAGTTCATAACACACAATAATCGCATAACACTCACACTCAACCTAAATCATCCCGTAAGGAACAATTAATGATGGTCGGGCCCGAGTTTGAGATCGAATACTTTTGCAAGTATCCGATTCCCTCAAACTTAGGCTCTGATACCTATTTGTAACACCGGGTTTCATGAGCTTAAAATCAGTAATAATTTAAACTTTTTGAGTATGTTTATCAAAAGCACGCAGCGGAAACTAAACACAGATTATAAAATATAAAGTGTTGTTATCTGACTTGGCGATTAATAACATCAAAAGCCAAGTCTCAAGACAAACTGGTATTACCGTACTACAAACCGACCATCGGATCACAAGTATATAAGCATAACAAAGAAGTGTTCCCAAAAGGAAATTACAAATACCAATAAGGACGCGCCTCACTAGGCTGCCTAATCTTTACCTGCGAAAAGGGTAAATCATGAACTGGTTAGCTACACTAGCTAGTGAGTACATATTACACATAAGTATCAACAAGTATGAAGTCAAAACTTAGAAAACTACACAAGGCATCGCGGAGTGCCAACATGTCAGCAGGAGTCATATCTCGCAGGGTTGCAAGTCCCGCTCAACGACTCCAATTGGGGAGTCAGCAACACCAATCCACACTGGGGGGGGAAGCGAAGAGCAGTCCACCCAACGCGTTACGGAGCTACCTGGGCTTAAATAGTATCATGATCATAAACCAAGACCCCCAGGTTGTCAAGGAACGGAGGTCCTGCAGAACCTGAGACACGGTGTGCACCACCGAGCCACCGTTGATCCCGAATAACCAGCCATCTAGGCCCTCAAGGGATCCAGCCGCAATATAGCCAGCTAACCTCAACCGTGTCGGGAACTATAAACATCCCCGAGTGTCCGGACATAAACACATAAACAAATCGCCGATCCAATCAGGATCCAATTGCATGCATGCATAATATCAGGTCAAGTTCTACTCATACAGGATGAATAGAACATACAAATACGCTAAAACATAGCATATACATGATTCACATTACATACCTTTAATCATTGACAATATAACACTGTAGCTTGGCACATCATGTTATAACATACCTTACGCACACACATGTGGGAACACCAATTACACATTAAAACACACAGGGGTTAGCACTAGTTACTGAGTCTCATAGGATACCGGTACTCACCTTAAGTTCACGATAAGCTAACACAACGATCAACGCCTTCCGGTCCTTCAAGAACATCTAACACGTCACACAATACTGGGTTATCGCTTCACACTCAACAACCTTCATTTAAAATACGCGTCACAATTCTAATATCACTGGACAGGGTCCTACGGCCGCAAAAGACTAAACAACCCTTCTACGGCCGTAAGGAACATCCCTTATACCCGTAGAGGTAGTTCTTTAGGTTCCTAAGGCCGTAGGTTATGTACCCACACCCATAGGATTCGTTCCTTCACCCGTAGGTGGTAAACCACATAAAATACCCTCATACGGCCGCGAAAACCTTTTCCTACGGCCACAGAAGGCTTAATTTCAATAATCCTGAAAAACAACCTCCTACGGCCGCAGGAACATTTTACTACGGCCGCAGGAATATTAGGGTCCCTACGGCCGCAGGAACATTCCCCTACGGCCGCAGGAAGGGTCTTCACAGCAGACCTCGTCCCTGTTCGAACACAGCTGCTATTTTTCACGTTTTTGACACCAAAATCAACCAAAACTCAATTCCAATTGTTTATACACTTCATTTAACATCTATAAAAGTTGACTAACATGTTTTGTACATAAAACCCACATGAAAACACCATCTAAACCTTCAATTTAGTCCAATACTATCATGAACTCCAAGATCAAGGTTTTTGACTAATAAAACTTACCAAGAAGATGATATAGAGCAGATTATAAACTTGGATGCTTTCTGGAATTAGAAGCTATATGTTTCCCTTTTTGATTTCTCCCTTCAATCCTTCTTCCAAGATCAAGCAAGTGTAGGTGTGTGTGTGTGTGTTTCTTCTCACGTACGTATGTATATGTAAATTGTGTGTGTTTGTGGTGGCTCCAGAGGATAAAGACTAAGGAACCGACCTTATGGTTAATTAATTAGACGCGGGGTATTTCGTTCCCCTTTCCAACTTACAACTTGTCACACGCTAACCCGTTTCAACTAACGGGGATATCTACAGAACCATTACGCGAAACCATTTAACACTTTATTACTTTTACTTTTACTTTCACATAACACTTCATATATCCACTTCAACTAACTAAAATATAAACAACCACTAAAACATTTATTTAAAGTCAAGGTACAACTACTTGAGCATGAAGTACAACTAGGTACTACTAGGCACATTTTTAGGATGTGACATATAGTTCCTACAAGTGTCAAATCATGTTAGTAAACATTGAAAAATGAGTAGAAGTGATTTGGGATTGAATTGCTAAAAATGACCGAAATTTTGGTAAAGTTGACTTTTGTTGACTTTGGTCCTCTTTCTCGGTTAGGACCTCAAAATTTTCACATCAACTCCTCATCATAAGGGGAACGAGTTGTCTTTAGAAAGTTTTTTCAAAAAAATGTCGTTTTGGTGTTGATCCGTTAGAATCAAAGTTGTGGTTATTTGACCCGTTTGGTCAAAAATGAGCTTTGTACATGGTTTTATGTTTTGAGCAGAATTTTTGGGAGAAAACTTACATTATTACAGATTGAGTTATGATTATATGATATAGAAGAGGTGGCTATGATGTTTGATGCTATATGTGTAGATTTTGTGTTAATTGCCTACTTTAAAGCATGAAATTGACTTGGGTGAACTATATGCATGTGTAGTTAGTTTGTACATGTTTCAAATCATATATAAAGAGATTATAAGTGGTTATAGAGGTATTTTATGACAATTACATGAATTGGAAATGTCGGGTGCATTTTGACCCGTTTGTGAAATAGTTTGGTTGTTGTAGGTTGTGATTTGATTTCTAAACATAAATAATGGTATGTTAGGTACTCCCGAGGAACAAGAGGACCTCGAACATTATATTTTCTTGTTATAACTCAACAGGTGAGTACCGGTTAACCTAAGCATGATAATAAGAATATTGTATAGTTAAGTGATTACTATAGACCAAAGGTAGACTTATTGTTCAAGTATTGTTAAATTGCATTAATATGTAACCATGTTAGGATTTTGTAGGCCAAACTTGATATGATATGGCTTTTGTAGGCCAACTTTGTTATGATATGGATTTTGTAGGCCAATGTGTGTTTGTGCCGGCACTTTGTTGGATGTTTGGGGCCAACTTGTCTGGATCTAGTAGGGGCCTTGTGCAGCCAGCTATGATGTACGGTGATTCGTTGATCGTGAATCTTTGGTTCTGCAGAACCTCCATCCCTCAACTTGATGATGATGGGCTCTTAGTTCCCACTGATCCCTATGGGGTGATTTCCCCATTAAAGCAATGGTAGACCGCTACCCGCTTACCCACCAATGCAGTTGATATATTCGGTTGCCCCAGTATCGATCATTGAGCTGGGCTTGCAACCCCGCAAGATGTGACTCCTGCTGACTACACTGGTGCATCGCGAGATGTTAGGATAGACTTGTTTGCTATACATGATATGATATTGTTGTTATGATACTTATGATTAACTGTAGCTCACTAGCTATTTATAGCTAACCCCTTCCGTGTACGCTTCCTATATGCAGGTAATTAGTTGGTGTTGGTGAGGACGGGTGCTATGCTGGGCTACGGTTTACATTACTGGCTTTTGGGAACACATTTACTTATGCTTTCGGATATGTTATTTGTGTTTTGTAATGGTTGGCCGATATTTGGTAACACCGGCGGTTATGTTTTGTTGCAACTTATTTAATAGGTTGTAAATATTAAATTTGATACTAATGTTTCCGTTGTGTCGACTGTAGATATTTTTGATAATACAGGTTATGGAAACGTTGTATTTACAACCGTAACCACGCAGTTTCAAAACTCGATTAAAAAAAAAGCTTCTAAGTTTGATGGTGTTAACAAGTTGGTATCAGAGCCTTGGTTTGAGGGAATTGGATACTTTAAAGAGTATTCAGTCTCAAACCTAGCCTCGACCATTACTATGTGTTCCCTAGGTGGTGTTGGGGTGTGATGAGCGATATATGAATTGTTATGTGTTAGAATAGTACATTTATCTATTGATTAGTAAGTTATATGAGATATTCTAAGTATCCTTCTTTTGATATGTATAGAAGTCGAATCAAATGGCTAGTTCTTCAAGAAACGAGGATAAGGATGCATATATACGTCAACTGGAAGCTCAAATGTAGCAAGAAACCGAGTTAGAGTCATTGCGGGCTGCTAAAGAAGTTCCAAAGTCTTCCCGTTTCAAAAATTTCCTGAGTTGTTTGCCTCCTATTTTTGCTGGCACTAATGATCCATCGATTTTGGAGACTTGGAGTCGGAATATGCCGAATGCATTTGAATCCAGTAAAGGTGAAGATAAAAAGAAGGTTGCTTATGCTAAACTGCGAGATCGTGCACTTGCTTGGTGGGATACGGTTGTGAATGTTACACCACCAGAGGTTCTAGAAGCCCTAAGCTGGGATGATTTCAAGGAGAAGCTTAGAAAGAAATACTGCTCAGACTAAGATATGCAACAAACTGAGGATGAGTTCAGAGCGCTTCAACTGGGTGATAAGCCCGTGGAGGATCTTATTACCAAATTCTCAGATAAAATGAGGTTTGTTCCTCAACTTCTACCCAATGAAAGAGAAAAGATCAGAATATTTGCCAATGCTTTGCCTATTGCATACCGAGTTGCAGTGAGATCTGCAACAACACTAGATGCGGCTTTTGATGTAGCTCGGCAGACTGAGGATGATTACAGGCACCAAAATCTCAGCCACAACAACAGTGGGGAGGAATAAAGAGAAAGTTTGAGCAGTTAACAGGTTACAGGAAAGGCGAAGGTGGATCAGGAAGTAAGCCACGAGTTGGTACATCACAAAAATTGGGAAGCTGAGACGTGCTTAAATGTGGAAGATGTGGGCAGAAGGGGCATCAAATGCATGATTGCAGCTATCAGGAAAATGTTTACTATAAGTGCCATAAACCTGGGCACCGAATATTAGAATGCCCTTTGTGGCAAGGCTCGGGTAATGGAGGGTCATCAGCATCATCGGGTTAGAAAAAGGAAGGCGCTCCACGTGTTCAAATGAGAGCCTTTCAGATGACTGCAGAGGAGGCTAAAGACACAATTGATGTTACTACTGTGCTTTCTCAGTTAATTCAGTACCAGCATGTGTTCTATATGATTCAGGTGCTACCTACTCATTTGTGTCTTCTATTTTGTGTGATAAATGGCAACTACCCGTCACTTTGATGAAAGATCCCATTAAAGTGGAGGTTGCTGATGGTAGCCAAGTCCTTGTTACCTCACATGTGCCTCAAGTTTCTTTTGCTATCGACGGACATTGTTTTATTATTTCTCTACTTCTCATGTCGAATGATGGTTTTGATGTTGTTATTGGCATGGATTGGCTCATCAATCAAACTGCCAAAATATTTTGGTCTAAAAAGCTAATGAAGATTCTTTTACCGGGTGGTTTCTATGCTGTGGCACGAGGAGAAAGGCTTAAATCTGATGTTCCGTTGATAAATGCAATTAAAGCCTGGAAATCTATTGCTAAATGTTGTGATTCCTACTTAGAATACATGATTAATGCGGAGATGGAAGAAAAGTCTGTCAATGATATCAGGGTGGTTTCAGAATACCCTAAGGTTTTTCCTGAAGAATTACCGGGTTTACCTTCTATCAGAGATGTAGAGTACCGGATTGATCTTGTTCCAAGTGCTATGCCTGTAGCAAAATTTTCATATCGTCTTGCACCAACTGAAATTCTGGAGATGATGACTTAAATCCAGGAATTACTTGATAAAGGCTTTATACGCCCAAGTTCTTCACCATGGGGAGCTCATGTTTTATTTGTTAAAAAGAAAGACGGGACTTTACGCATGTGCATTGATTACATGGAGCTTAACAGGTGAACAGTAAAGAACAAATATCCGCTGCCATGTATAGATGATTTTTTTGACCAATTGCAAGGTGCCACTTGTTTCTCGAAGATTGATCTTCGTTCTGGTTATCATCAAGTCCGTGTTCGAGAAGAAAATATTTCTAAAACTGCATTTCGACCTCGATACGGGTACTATGAAATTTTTGTGATGCCATTCAGCTATTTTCATGGATTTGATGAATTGCGTATGTCGCCCTATTCTTGATAAATTTGTTATTGTATTCATCGATGATATCCTCATTTATTCCAAAATAGAAGCGTAGCACGAGCAACATCTCATCCTAATTTTGGAAACTCTTAAGTGAGAACAACTCTACACAAAGCTATCTAGATGTGAGTTCTGGCTTAAGGAGGTGCATCTTTTTGGGTCATGTTATCTGCAATGAAGGTGTTAAAGTTGACCCTATAAAGATAGAAGCTGTTATGAGTTGGGAGACCCCTCAGAATCCTTTAGAGATTAAGAGTTTCTTGGGTCTAGCTTGTTATTACAAACGATTCATTCAAAACTTTTCTAAACTTGCCGGTCCGTTGACTAAATCAACCCTCAAGGATGTTGTTTATGTATGGACCTATGAACAAGAAAAAGCATTTCAGACCCTGAAGCAATTGTTATGTCAAGCTCCTATTCTAACATTGCCTAATGGGTCGGAAGACTTTATTGTCTATTGTGATGCTCCATATGCAGGTCTAGGTTACGTTCTGATGCAACGAGACAAGGTGATTGCATACACTTCACGTCAATTGAAGCCACATGAAAAGAATTACCCAACACATGATAGGCCACTGGAGGAGGAATTGTCCTCCCTACCTGACTGGATTGAAGAAGAACAAAGAGGCCAGCACATCGGGTATCTTCACCATAGAACTTTACGCTTTTCCTAATAAATTTTGGGTGTATGACACTGGTTGTGGAACTTACATCTGTAATAATGTGCAGGGACTAAGGGAAAGTAGAAAGCTAAACAAAGGAGCTTTGGATCTGTACGTAGGCAATGGATTCGCGTGCAGCTTTCGAAGCTATTGGGAGCTTTGATCTTATCCTCCCTAATAGATTGATTATTGTGTTAGACAATTGTTATTATGCACATACTATTACTAGGGGTATTGTTTTACTTTCTCGTTTGAGGGATAATGGTTTTATTCATGCTTTTACGGATTATGGCATTTATGTTCTAAGAATAATATCCTTTATTTTAATGCTATTACTCGTGATGGTATTTTTGAGATTGATATGCATAATCTTATTTCAAAGGATAGTTCTGTGTATACTTGTAGCACTAAAAGATCCAAACTTAATCCGGATTCGACTTACCTATGGCATTGTAGTCTTTGCCCCATAAAAGAGAAACGCATTTTAAAGCTGCAACATGATGGGCTTATAAAACCAACTGATTATGAATCATTTGATAAATTCCTTTCTTGTATATCTGGGAAGATAACCAGAAAACCTTTCTCTCATGTATGTGAAAGGGCTAAAGATCGACTTGAACTCCTACATACTGATCTATGTGATCCATTTAGAACAATATCTATGGAAGATGCTAACTACTTCGTGACTTTCACTGATGTGAGATGCTATGATTATGTTTACTTGCTAAAACATAAACATGAAGTTTTTGAAACTTTGAAAACATTTTAAAGTGAAGTAGAGAATCAACTCCGCAAAACTATTAAATCTATCTGTTCTGATTGAGGAGGAGAATATATAAGTCAAGAATTTTTAGATCACCTAACTAAAAGTGGGATTGTCTCGCAATTTACTCCACCTTACACTCCACAACATAACAGTGTGTCTGAGAGGAGGAATCGAACCTTGCTAGACATGGTTCGATCCCTGATGAGTCTAACAAATTTGCCAATGTCCTTTTGGGGCTATGCTCTAGAGTCCAATAAATGCCTTGAAGCAATGAATGTGGAAATTCAATTCATGAAAGATAATCAAGTTTGGGAATTAAATGATCTTCCTTCGAACAGTAAGACTGGGGGAGCAAGTGGATCGTCAAGAAGAAGACCGACATGAATGGAAATATTCACACCTATTAAGCTCGTCTAGTTGCAAAAGGTTACACTCAAACCTACGAGATGGACTATGAAGAAACCTTCTCGTCTGTTGTTGAGGTTAAAGCTATTAGGATTCTTATAGCCATAGCAGCTACCTATGACTATGAGATTTGGAAAATGGATGTCAAGATAGCCTTCTTGAACGATCACCTTAATGAAGATGTTTATATGGTGCAACCAGAGGGCTTTGTGAATCCAAAATATCCAAATAAAATATGCAAGCTTTAAAGATCTATTTATGGATTAAAGCAAGCATCAAGAAGTTGAAATAAAAGGTTTGATGAGGAGATCAAAAAGGTTGGTTTCACTCAAAACCCTGATGAGCCATGTGTATACCTGAGAGCTAGTGAGAGCACCGTTGTCTTTCTGATCTTATATGTTGATGACATATTACTCATGGGAAACAACATTCCAATGCTACAAGGTGTAAAATCCAAGCTTGGAAAATGTTTCGCCATGAAAGATTTAGGGGAAGCGGCGTATATCCTTGGAATCAAGATCTATCGGGATAGACTGAAGCGGTTGATAGGTTTAAGTTAAAGTGCTTACATTGAAAAGATTCTAAAACGGTTTAGAATGGATGCATCCAAGCGTGGAAGTCTTCCAATTCAACCCAATGTAAACTTAAGTAAGACTCAAGGACCGTCCATACCTGACGAGGTGAAGTGAATGAAGGGAATCCCTTATGCTTCGGTTGTGGGTTCCATCATGTATGCTATGAGGTGCACTTGACCTGATGTAACATTCTCTCAGAACCTTACAAGTAGATACTAGCAGTATCCTGGTGAGAGTCACTGGACTACCGTTAAGAACATATTGAGGTATGTTCGAAATATTAAAGATATGTTTCTAGTTTATGGGGGAGATATCGAAAGAGAGCTCACTGTTACTTGCTACACTAATGCTGGTTTCGAAACAGATCGAGATGATACTCGATCCCAGACTGGATACGTCTTTGTTATGAACAGAGGGGCGGTTGACTGGAAGACTGATAAGCAAAGCACTACTACAATGTCTTCTACCGAAGCGGAATATAAAGTTGCGTCTAAGGATGCTATGGAGGCTGTTTAGATAAGGAAATTTATTTCTGGGCTTCGAGTTGTCCCTAGCAATGAAAAACCTGTGGATATGTACTGCAATAATTAGGGTGCCATTATCATAGCCAATGAACCTGGAGTTCAAAAGGGTGTCAAACACTTTCTTAGAAAATGTCACTACATTCGTGAAGTTATCGAGATGGGTGAAATTCGGCTTTAAACATAAATGACAACTTAGCAGACCCTTTTACGAAGCCAATGCCATACAAAAAGCATCTCGAGCATGCTAAAAACATTAGGCTTCGACCTGCTAGTAGTATTATGTAGATCTGTTTTAGTATTTGAATAATTTGAGCGTTGAACAATTATTATTTCATAATGAATTAATATACTTGGTATGATTGTTTTCATTTATATTAATTGTGCTCTATATTTGCATGTTTATATCCGTGAATATTTGATATTCTAAAATCGTCCATTGCCAGTTAATGATACGGGAGTGTTATTGCATTAAGGTAAATGTGAGAGTATGGATGATATTTATTATGAATAAATATTAATGATGATTCCACCCAACTCACATGTTGTTCATTGATGATAAACATTTGGTACACCCGATTTTCAAGAGTTCACTACATGGTTTTATGTCAACTATGAATCTTGATAAATGGTTATATCACTCGTCCTCAGACTTGAGATGCAAGTAGGTTTCGAGTGAGTGTAATGTTAATGTTTGATGTGATTAAACGTAGTCCTGAATAAGGCTGTTATGAAAGTCATTTTCAGGATAGATATGAAACTTAAGACGAAAACGTGAAGTCAAGATAGGATTTGTTCCTCTACGAGTAATAGAGTAAGATACTTCTGTGCCCCTCGATGAATTGAATAGATAGTGTACAGCCGTACGCAAAGTTCATTAGGATGATGCCTAATGAGTTTGGTAATCTATTTAAACGTCTGGATCGAGAAAAGAAATTGTATAGATAACTAGAATGACATGTGAGCCATGTCTAATACTTTACACAATATCTGAAACAAAAGGATGACTGGTTTATACACCATTTATAATGAGACTTTTATAAAACCAATCTCATGTGTCTCTAGGAGCATTCGCGTGTTGCTAGACGCTAACCTTTGCTTGTATAGTTACTTGTTATTTTGACCTGCGTAAGTGGGAGCTGATGTATTATGCTCCTGTCATAATATATAATTATATGGCAAGATTTACGTGAGCGTAAAGGGTCACACACTTATACACTCAGATACCAATAAATAATAATAATGTAATTAATGTATTTATATTATTAATGTAATATAAAATATTAATTGGGCGTAATTAAGTATTGACTTAATAAATAATTGGTATTGGGCTTAATTAACATTTGGGCTTCAATTAAAAGGAGATAAGCCTTAATATAGATTAAGGAATATAAACTTTAAGATGGATTAGAGGATAAACCTTAATATAGATTAAGGATAAATATAAACTTTAATACGGATTGAAGGATAAACCTTAATTGGGATTAAGGATAAACATTAAGAGATAAACTTGAATTGGTTCAGGCTTATCCCTTCTCTCTCTCTCTCTCTCTCTCTCCTCTATAAAAGTCGTGAACCACCCCCTCCCACACAAGGATTTTTGATTTTTTATATAAAAGAATAGAGGGGTTTGTGTTCTTCATATAAAAGCAGAAAGTGAGTTTGTTCTTGGTAGGTTACAAGCATTACAAAGGACTAGCATCCAATTAGTGATCAAGGAAGTGTAGTGTGGACTACATTAGAGGTGTTCTACATTGAACACTAATGTTTCAAGGCTACACAACGAGATCCCGAATCATATCTCTCAATTGCGATTAAAGATACTTGATTCTTTCCTTTCGTTTGATTGTTTTGGCAATACGTAGATCCGGCTATTGGTGATATTTTCCGTTACGTTTTGTTGGAGTATGCCCACTGATACATATACGCCAATTGATCACTACCGATGATGCATAGGCCTATTGGGTCACACACCGGGGATCAATCTCGACAACAACCAAAGAGGAAGGGCTAAAAGGGCCAAAAGGGTAAAAGTTGCAAAAGTTGGTTGTGCAGGAAAAGTTCACGGCGTGAACTAGTGTCAGACCTGCTGACAGCTTTTTGCTTTTTGCCTCTATCTTCCACCAATGCATGTGTTTTCTCATTATTACTTCTTGGCCGGCCTTGGGACATTCTAGGGTCATGTTAGAGATTATATATGGCATACACATGCATTCCCGTGTATTCTCTTGCCACTACACATATACAAACACTTAGATATTTGTGAGGTGTTCTCTTGAGTGTTCTAGAGTGATCTTTGTGTATGTGCTCTTGGGAGAGGTTTGCAAAGGAGTCACTTTGGGTGTTGTTCCAGAGATGGTTTCAAGTCTTTGAAGACCATTGATGGCATGCTAGAACATGGAGAGAGTGCAAACTCGGTGTGGACTTGCAATAGAGGAAAGCTTGGTTTAGCTTTCTAAATCATCCTTCAAGTTCTTGTGTTCTCCAGCTCCAAAGTGAATGGTATAATCTCTTTCCCCTTGTTTTTCATGTTGCTTAACTTGCATGTAGTGTTTAGTCCATGGTTTGGGGTTTTAAAGCATTCTTGTTCATATGTATATGTTGTATTCATGGTTCTCGCTTCCGTTGCATGCTTCCTAAAACCCCAACATGTTTTATATATGATTATATATTATTATATTGTCTATCACCAACAACATTAAAACGGTAGTTTTGGAAATATTGGTACATTAAACGGTAGTTTTAAGATATGGGTATATACAATAGCAAAAAGTGACAAGTTTGATACACTTCTTGAAATTAAACCCATTTTATTATAGTATATACGTTTTTAATCTTATAAGTATGCATTTAAATCAATTTGAAATAAGATAAATATATTGTCAAAACGAATATATTTATTTTATTTTATAATATAAATAATATTTTTTACTAATATCTTATCTCCTATAAGAATTGAATTTTAAAAACTGAGTTTTCAACTTTGACAATTTAAAGTCAAAATTACACTTTCGATTTTGATGAAATGAATGATTAAATGTATGGTTAAAATTTTCTAATTAGATTGATGAAGATTAGTCTTATATATATATATATATATATATATATATATATATATATATATATATATAGTGGAGGGTTCAAATGAGAATCTTAAATTAAATGAGAATGTCAGACTCAATCTCAGTCGTCCAATTCCCCCTCTTTCAATGTCATTGCCTACCCATGAATTCCTCACATGCAGTCTGCCACACTCTATCCCCTCACGCTCTCCATCCATAAATTTCACTTACAAAATAAATGACTGAGATTAAGTCTCCCATTCTCAATTAAATTATCATTCTCATTTGAACCTTCCCACTATATATATGTATATAGATTAGAAGATTATATTATGTAATAGTACATATGAGGTTGTTATGCATCTAAGTTTAGATGTGAAAACCATTAAAACTATGTCATTTTGATTAGATATTTCTATAAATACGAGTAGCCTTCTTTTATCTAATTTTTTCTCCACAACATTCATCCTAATATTTATCTATGTTTCCATGTCATCCCCATTTTACCTTTTAATTGGGGAAATAACTCAAATTAAATCCTATAGTGCTATTACAAGACTTTATAAATGACTTGATTCAAATTACCTTTCAACAATGGTTATGAAGATGAAAATGCAATTCTAACCATTAACAAAAGTATTACATATTTATAAACAAAAGTATTACATATTATTTCCAATTGGCAATTACAGATCATGAATGCTAAGTTTGTATTGGAACGGATATCTTTTATATATTATTTACTCCTTCGAATCGAAGTGCAATCCTAAATCGTTTCATTAGGTTTTTTATTTGCTAATTTTATGAACTATCTTTACATGATCTTGGCGAATATCGTGGTAAAAAAATTAGTATATAATCACACCATGGTGAATGTTATAGAGAAAAGATAGGAAGAAAATGAATTACTTATATAATTACAAGATTTTAATCAAAATGACTTAGTTTTAATGATTTTTCCACCGATGGCACTATTTGATTGTGCATAGTTTAGAAGGAACGAGTGCACAAAGGGACCGATGAAGAGTCATGACATTCGTCTCCCATTGTTTTGTGGATAAACCCCTGGCCAGATCGAGGGATCCGTGGCGGGGGTGACGAGTTTGACTGATTTTGTTGGTGAGAAGAAAAGAACCTTGAGTAAGAGGTTAAGGAGTGACAAGAGAGGGAGAGGTAGATCCCTTAAATGAGGTGAGGGCTCCCCTATTTATAGGTGTAAGTCTAAGGCAAGGCCCAAACTATTGGGGCAGGCCGCATAAATGGACCCAACCCATAGTCTTGCAAGTCCCATAAGTTTGGTACGGCTGATCTATAGAAGTCGTGGTAAACTTATAGTATGACGTGTACAATCCCACTAGAGGTCTTTTGGGGGCGCGTCCTCAAGAACCAGTTATGGCTAAACTCAAATCTTCTAGTGTACATAAATTATACAGTGGTTTTCATTGTTATGTCAATGATATAATAAGTTGTTATCGTTGTAAGTAGGTTATTCTGTATGTAGGTCTTCAGGCCTGGGGATATCATACCAGACTTTGGAGTACTTGGATGTGAATTGCTACCCCATAGATCGGTACACAATACGATGTCATATAGAACAAGATCATTACCTTCTAGCAAATAAGACATTATACAAAGTGCCAACAAATAGTTCTTATATACGAACTACTACTATATAAGGCAGGATAAAAAGTGTCGCCACATAGGGCTTAGGCATAATCCACTACCATGCAGAGCAGAATACAAACCACTGCCATGTAGGGCAGGAAAGAGAGTGCCACACATAGGGCTTAAACACAATCCACTACCATGCAGGGCAAGAAAGAGAGTGCACAGATAGAGCTTAAACATAATCCACTATCATGCTAGATAGAACAAAAAATGCCACATATAGGGCATAAACATAATCCATTGTGATGCAGGGCATAATACAAACCACTAGCATGCAGCGCATAATAGAGAGTGGCACAGATAGGGCATACACATAATCTATTTCCAAGCAAGGTAGGACAGAGAGTGCCATTGATAGGGCTTAAACATAATCCAATGTCATGTATGGTAGACTACAAACCACTTTCATGCAGGGCAGGATACGGAGTGAGACAGATAATGTAACACTGTACTTTTTAAACATATAATTAAATCGCATGCGGAAGCTAAATACATATAATTAACTTAATTACATAATAGATACAAAAGATTTTAACATGTTTTATACACCAAAACTTTATACAGTGTTAATCCAAAAAAGGCTCTAAACAAAAACTTTGACATCAGAGTTTGGTCTGTCCATATTCCAAGTACAAAGCATCAAAACTCACCATAGTTAATCTGCAAAACAGTCTAGTGGGGAATTAGCACAAAGCTAAGTGAGGGAACCAATATCTAATCAAATACAAGGCAAACATGCCTAAACCCAAATAGCTCATGAATCCCAGGAGAACCGGCGGTGTTGCAAGCACCTACAACCAAGGTCGGCCAAAACCAAGGTTTACCGATAGCCCTGCTAACAGTGATAACAATACCAGCCTTCTTGTGTACACCAAATGCACCCCAAGATCTGGTACGGTACACCCCCAAGCAACAGGCCCAGCATCATACTGATCTCCAAATAACATGTATATACAATCCAAACAAGAGCATTCCAAATAGGATATCATATCCTGTATATCAAAAGATATAAACCCACTCACCAAAGTCTTCAAAGATATGAAGCACACTCAGGTGACTAACTCACTGAGTCTTCTCAGTTCCTGAGATTAAAGTAACCTAAGTCAGTATTCATATCATAATACTGATCCAAAATAGATATCCATGTATTTTAATCGAATTTCATCCAATACCGACTGTTTCTATCGGATTTTTCCAAATCCGAGTGATTCATTCCCTAAATCCGATAAATTGATATGTTCTTCCCCAATTTCAGTTTCTAACACAATTCAACACTGATTTCTAACATGTTAATGTTCTATGTTTCCAGTAACCATTCTAATCTCATAAAGATCATAAAAAAACATAAAAACTAACATGCATACAACCTAACTCATCAATTCATTAGCATGCCATAATCGGATTTCATATATATATAAACGGAAACATTCAACAATTGATTAATCCAAATTTAGTAAGCTAACCATGTTTATGTTATGAATTCAGTAACCTAATTGCATGCACAATCTAAGAACAATTGAAGATTCTCGTTCTTCTTTTGATTCTTCGGCCGAGAGCACAATACACACACACACCTTCGATTGTTTGTTCAAGAATGCATGTAAATGGGGTGAGGTGGTGGCTATATCACCAAACCGGCCACCTCACAAAACGCACTAACCCATATAATAATTTAATAATTAATTTTAATTAAAAACAAATAATCACTAATCATATTTAAATCAATTAATCAACCTAATTAATTTAAATCCAAATCCAAACTTGATTAATTACCTTAATCCTACTAGGCCGGGACAGTGGGTGTTACAAATCTCTCCCCCTTCAGATGATTCCGTCCTCGGAATCTCAACGCGGTCAAACAAGGAAGGATAACGGCTCTTCATGTCGGCTTTGGTTTCCCAAGTTAAATCAGATCCCAAACTGTGCTTCCATTTAACCAAAACCAACGGTATCTGCTTCTTTCTCAGCTTTGTAACCTTTCGATCTAACAGTTCAACTGGTTCTTCTATAAGTTTCTGATTAATATCAACCCGAAGATCCTGAATAGGTAGAACCTGAGTCTGATCCTCCACATTGCACTTGCGAAGATAACACACGTTGAAAGTGTTATGAATTCCAGCTAACTCATCTGGTAGATCTAAAACAACAGTCTGATCGTTAACAATTCTTCGGATTCTGAAAGGACCAATATAACGGGGAGCCAACTTCCTACGTTTACCAAAACGAATAACCCCTTTCCATGGAGATACTTTCAAGTAAACCATTTCTCCTTCAACAAATGATACTGGTCGACGACGTGGATCAGCATACATTTTCTGTCTATCCCTTGCAGCTTTTAATTTCTCGCGAGCAATAGCAACCTTATCAGCTGTCATCTGTACAATATCAGGCCCTGCAAATTGCTTTTCCCCAGCTTTTAACCAACAAGTCGGAGTTCTGCAAGGACGACCATACAACATTTCATACGGAGGCATACCGATACTACTGTGATAGGAATTGTTATAAGCAAATTCCACTAACGGCAGATGTGAATCCCATGATCCTCCGAACTCTAACACGCAAGCCCGAAGCATATCTTCCATAGTCTGGATAGTTCTCTCTGACTGACCATCTGTTTGTGGATGATAAGCGGTACTCAATTTTACCCTGGATCCCAATTCCTGTTGCAATCTGTTCCAGAAGTTAGATACGAATCTCGAGTCTCTATCTGAAACAATAGATAGAGGCACCCCATGTCTAGATACTATCTCATCGATATACATTTGAGCTAGTTTGCTTAAAGAAGCAGTTTCAGCTGTAGCCAGGAAGTGTGCACTCTTGGTCAATCTGTCGACAATAACCCAAATCATATCATGCCCTTTCTGTGTTCGTGGAAGTTTCGTTACAAAATCCATCGTTATGTGATCCCATTTCCACTCAAGTATCTCTAACTGTTTCAACGATCCGTACGGTTTCTGATGTTCAGCTTTAACTTGAGCACAAATGTGGCACATGTTAGAATATGCCCCGATAATATATGTACGCCTTAGAGCACTGCCGATGATGTATGGGCCTATAAGGGTCACAAACCGGGGTCTAACATGACAGCAAATCAAGTTGAGGGACCAAAGATGGCAAAAGTAGAAGTTGGCAATGCAGGCCACGATAGCGCCGCTAACTGTTAAAGGTTAGCGCCGCTACGGCTGCATGTGTTTTACGTCAAATCAAAGTCAGGCTGTGTTAGCGCCGCTACGGGTTAAGGTTTAGCGCCGCTAACTCTTGGTTAGCGCCGCTAACCCTGCATGGGCTTTGTGTCAAAATCACCTCCACTTGGAGCCAATGAGTAGGATCTTCTAGAACCGACTTGGCCGGTTAGAGGGGAGATATGGGGTCATCTTTGAGTCTTTAAAAGACTGAAGTATTGGACTCTTGCCACTCTTGGTCAATTGCTCTAAAAAACACACCTAATTCTCTCTCTCACACTTTGATACTAAGTTGAGTGATCAAGTGAGGGTATTCTCGGGTTCCAGAGGAGTTTTGTTGTCCTTGAGTGATATTTCAGCAAGAAGATATCATCAAGCTTGCTAGCACACGTTGTTGGACTAGTTCCCGGTTTGAGATTTCGAGAAAGAGGCCAAGAACCTAGAAGAAGGAGTTCCTTGCTTCAACATCCACGATCAGCCACCAACAAGAACGTTACTGGAGCTTAGGAGCTAGTATAACTCCTTTTCTTTCTTGTCTTGTTGCTATTTTGTACATAGAGTAGATCCATGCTTGGGATTTCTTTGTTTTGAACACTTTTATGCATGTTTTTCTTTGTTCTCGCTTCCGTTGCGTGTTCATGAAATCCCAACAGTGGTATCAGAGCCACCTCTATGTTAGAAATTGCACTTGGTGGCTTGAAAAACCTGAAATCAAAATGTTTGTATTATGCCGTTAGGGTTAGCGGCGCTATGCTGAGGTTAGCGGCGCTAAGTCTCACGTGTTAGCGGCGCTAACGTTACTGGAAACTGTTTTTCAAAATTTTTGAAAAAAACAGTGTTGGTCTCGGGATTTTTGGCACTTACACCTTCTGGAATTTTGTTCAAAAGGTGTTTTTCATGTTGTTCCAGTAGTGGCATGATATGTTTGGTTGTATGTGATAACATGAGTTGGTAATCTTGCCTTGGCCCATTTGGTTGATTTGTGTTGTGCATGTAATTTGGTGGTTTTAATCCACATATGAGGCTGTAAATTTATTAAATTCAGTTTGATTGTAATAATTTGTGGCTTGCATGCCATTTCATTCATCCATGTACAAGTATTAGATAAATAGGAAAATTATGTGGCTTGTATGCCATTTATTTTCTATTGTATTGTAATTTGTATGATGGAGGAATGAAGACACAAGAGGGAGGCAAAACAAGATGGAGTATGATGCCCTTAGAAGCCAAGGAAGTCCATAGAGATGATGGTTCTAGTGGGAGCTTGCATCAAGATTGTTTTGTCCCTTAGTTTGACCAAGTTCTTCCCGTTTTGGCTCACGGGAGGAACGCATAGGTTTAATGGCAAGGATTACCGACTATGTTGTATATTGCGTGTGATGTGATTTTATTATTCTATGCATGGATTGTTGGGGTTCGTGGTACACAGCAACCGAAGCATGCAAGGTCAAAAACGAATTTTCAAACATAAACAAGACCACATGGTGAACCCCATCAATGGATCTAACCCTACAACCAAGTTATGCAACTACAACAGAAAAGAGAGAAGAGATTTTATACCCCTGATGTCTCTGGAGTTGATGTAGATCAAGAACCGAGCTATGGCACCTTCCTTGCTCTATCGAAGTCCACCCCGGGAAAACCGTGAACCACTCGTACTAGCGAGCCATCGGGTGTCCTACACCATATGGAGACACCTTCTGGAACAACAACACTAAAGAACTCCAGGACACTCTCTCTTCAAGCTCTTTCTTCAACACCCATAAGAACTACCACTATAGGTTTCATATGTGTGTGTGTTTTCCAAAACCATCAAGAGAGAAAAGAGTGAGATGCATGTACTTTTTAACACTCCAGAAAAGCCTCTAGAACCTCCCAAGGCCGGACATAGTGCTCAACATGCATTGGTGGAGAATGGAGGTGGAGGGAATAAAGTTGTAATCTGCCAGACGGGTTAGCGCCGCTAACCGCCCAAACGTAGCGCCGCTAACCACTTAAGGTTAGCGCCGCTAACGCGGCCAAGTTAGCGATAGCAGGGTTTAGCGCCGCTAACCCTTCCTGATTACCAACTATCTTTAATTATTCATTTCCAACCCTCCCTTTTAGGTTGTTGTCAAGATCAACCCCCGGCGTGTGACCCGATAGGCCCATACATCATCGGTAGTGATCATTTGGCGTACGTGTGACAGTGGGCATACTCCAACAGACTCCCACTTGCACATGACTCTACGTACCCAATACATCACAGACAAGGAGCGGCCTCTAGTAAGACATCCTGCCCCCAAGTCAGTATGGGTTTTGTCTTCAGCACAAAAAACCAATCTGCAACCCATGTGAAAAGGTCCTATCGATAAGTGATCAACCATCCTTTTGTTCGCGATATCCGTGTGAACACGAGACATGGTACTAAGTCATTCTCCGTTCGTTCACGATTATGTTTCCCGATAGAGATTAGTGGTGACCAAAACATACAAGTTGCAATCAGATTCTTTAATCATTGCACACTTGAGCACGGCCGTGCATTTTGGTGTCAGCGACCAATCATCGAGGGGCCCAGGGATATCTCTCTAAACAGAGGAACAAATTCCTTTGACTCACACTGCCCACCACAGTGATCATACTTTGCCCAGCTGCTCCCTTTATAACAACCAGTTACGGACTGCGTTTGAAAACAACTAGAGCAAAGCAAACCAAAGTGATGCAGCCACGTGTATCTCCAGTCTGAGGATGAACTGATATTATCATCCTGATTTACTCATGACAAGTACCACAAAGTAAAATCAGATGTGGGTCGTCCAGTCACTTGAAACACTTTCAAGTACAGGCGAAGAATTGCGTCCCCGTGCCCCAATCCCCATTGGACACATGACCAATTACTTCCCTCAGTCTTAGTTCAGACTTCCTTCCCATGAAGAATGACCGACTGTGGACATTTAGAATGTTAAAACATTCAGGGAAGAGGTAAAACATGCAAAGTTGGAACACAATAAGGCTTACTGAGAGTACCCGCTACACGCGCATTACCAAACCCTTTTGATAATCGATACAAGCAGAAGCACAATATTGCTTAACGTTCCCCAAAAGAAAAGCATATCAAAATATTACTAAAACGAACTTAAGCCAAGTATATGCAGGCCCTAGTCTGATATAAAATCACTAACCCGCTACTATAGCTTAGTTCACGGATCCGCCACCATTGCTCTCCGTGTGTACTCTGATTATGATCGTATCCCAACTCCAACCAACCACTTCCAAAGTGTGCGTTGATGGGATTATGATCATTTGTCCAAGCCGTTATACATGCATTGTCTTAAAGGAATCCAATAAGACAAACAACGCTTGGAACTAAAATTTAATGTGCATGAGCCATCATACTCTCATAGTTTTCATAAAGATCTCTATAGAGTTATTGATGCTCTAAGAATAAAATCTTATTTGCTTAAGCCATTGTACTCTCATAGTTTTCACAAGGATCTCTATAGAGTTACCAATGCTTTAAGAATAAAATCTTATGTGTTAAAGTCATCGCACTCTCATAGTTTTCACAAGGATCTCTATAGAGTCACCGACACTTTAAAATCAAATCTCATGTGATTAAGTCATCGTACTCTCATAGTTTTCATAAAGATCTCTATAGAGTCACCGATACTTTAATAATCACATTTACTAACGACACAATATTTGTAGGATCACAAACCCAATCGAATTGGAGATTATCCCAAAACATAAACTATCACCCAGAGTAATAAATTACTCTCATATCTTATGATTAACAAGAACATATCTTAATATTTCTTGTACTTCATAAATTGCTTTGTTAATCCTCAATGGACGTATAATTCTTGACTCAAGCCAAAAATGATCAAGACATTATCTCCATTATTGCATATGTCCAAGACATATCACATAGGATAACAACAGCCCTCCCACTAGCTCTGACATCTATCCAAGTTTCATCGTTGGTCACTGAAAACTCAATCGAATTGATTTTCACAACACGAAACTTAGATGTTTGTTGAAGTTCAAGGCAATCCTTTTCATGTTTTGTAGATATTACATGGATACTTTTAGATGTAAAGCACCTTCGGACAGTGTTACCAACACTTCCTCATTGAATTCCTATTACGGAATACGGTCTTTGCATCAAGCAGCCATGAAACGGCGTAAGTGTCCGTGTAAACTTCAACATATCCACTGGAAGAATGTCTTCATATGATACCTTCCACATGGTCAATCATCATGAAACCAATTCCAACCGGTCAGTATTTGAAGTTATCTACAAACTAATCCATGCAGATCTTATATCCAAAAGATCTATTTACACCTTACTGGACTCATCTAGGTATTGGATTATCCAAGCTCATTCTTGAAATCCAGCATGGATTATAGCTTATCTCATTACCTTTTCCTTATCTTAGTAGACCCAAGGTCCACTACAGATTCCGGTAATTGATACATACGCAATGTATTATCAATAAGTCATCGTCCTCATGTATGTAATACATTTCCGGCCTTATGATGACTATTACCAGACTTATGAAGAGGTAATATCATAATGCCAAGTACTTCAACATTGCCATGTTAAGTTCCAATCATTACTGATTGAATGCTAGTGTCAACATCAGGTCATAATTTAAATTACACGTTCTTCCACAGGAATGCTTCAGTTGTTCATTTCCCTTTTCGAGTAACTCACCTCAGTTCTAAAAAGGTTATGAAAAGAACATCCAAAACTTAGAAGAACATATTTAAATGTATTAGCATCTTTTTAAGTTCATCCATCTCCCACTAAATGTAGACAAGATAACTTTAATCCATGAGGTAGATAAGCAAAGCTATCTTTCTAGTCTAACCTCCATGGTTGCTAATTTGACCATCTTTGTTGTAATAAAACAAGAACATTGCCAGCCACTACTTAAGTACACCCATCTTTTAGGTTACTCAAGTCTAATCCATCAAAGGGAATCATATCTAGTATGTTCCTTTTCTCCACTTGGCGATCCATGTAGAACATGTATCCTAGGAGAGTTAAATTATGAGATATTCTCATAATTCTTTTGATGAATAAGGAATCTATTATATCTCAACATCTCATAAGACTTGAGTATTTTAGTTTCCTTTTTGCCCTTTTCACATGTTATGAATTTGTTACGGGTGAGCTTTGAATACTTCTCAAGTTTCAAACACTTTTCTAATACCCTTTTCTTCTACCTTCATAGGTAAAGGTAACAAATTTATACTTAGTTCATCCTTATGACTTTGTTTGATTGCACCTTATACGTGAAGTGCAAGCGTAGTCCAACAAACTTTTATTCCTCTCACTTCAACTAGTGAAGGAAGTCATAGGTATTTAACTTTATAAGCAAGATTCAATCATTAACTAATAGCTCAAAGCTAAAAGATTCCAAGTACCTATCTACATGGTGCTTGGTAACGATAATCTTGTTTATATGGTTAAATCACCAATGTTGTAAGGATAACTAATCAATGATCATATTATTACTTCTTAAGCAAAAGCTTATTATTTATGCCACGACATGAATAAACTTTGATATAACACTCTAAACCCACAATAACATAATTCAAAGTAATATTCATCGTCATCAATAGCATAGAAGATACAATGCTTCTTGCCACGCAGGGCGTAAAACATCTATCTAATGAAGTAATAAATTAGCTGGTAGGAATGACAAGATCAACTCTTCCAATCCTTTTAGCAAGAGATAAGCACACAAGCTTCTCTTCACTTCATCCAGCTCTCCATGCATCATCGGCCTACTTCGGATAAACACCTACACTTTGCAACAAACAAGTTTGTGACAAACGTGAGTGTTTTGACTAGCGTTCAAAAAACCTAGTCTTTTGAAGTAGAAGATCAATAGAGTATAATCATGGATGTACCTGAAGTCGAGGAGCTAACGTTCTTCCGCTTTAGGATACTTAGCTCATTCAGGCACTTAGGGCAGGCGTGACGGCGCCAATTTCCAATTTCCCCACAAAAGTAGCAAACTACCCCAAGTGGAACGTTATTTTGAGGCACAATCTCATTTGCCTCAACTTCCACATTTATGGTAGGCTTAGTCAAACCAAGCTTTCCATTTGAGGTCAGTTTCTTCTTTTTATATTTTTGTTTCCCAGTAGCCTTAGCGGGTATGGACGAGATTTGCTTACCTTTGGCCATGTTCAACTCAGCCTTTAACATGCCATGTAGCTCACTTAAGGACCATTCCATATTGTCTTTGAGATATTCCATGACGAACTTCTCATAAGACGTGGGCAGGGATTGGAGAACCAAGTTCACCATCAAATCCCTCCCTATGGGTAATCCAAGTCTCTCCATTTGGTCCATGTACGCCTTCATCATAAGGACATGAACACTTACATCCCCGCCTTCCTGCATCCTACAACCGACTAAAGCCTTAACATACTCAAAAAGTTCTTGTCTAACTTGCTGCGGGAACATGTCCTTTAGCTTGTTAATCATGTCGTACGCACTCATATGCTTGAGTTGCTTTCGTAGCTCACAGCTCATAGTCGACAACATGAGACAAGAAACATCTTGTGTATCTCTGACACGCTTTTCCCATGCGTATCTTGTGGCCCAGCTCGCATTGGTAGCAGGTGGCTCCGGAAGAGGCTCCTCAAGGACGTGCAACTTTGACTCGTGTTGAAGGACAATCCTTAACACACGATACCAGTCAACGAAGTTCACTCCTATGAGTCTCTCCTTTTCAAGGAACAAACGAAATGATAGTTTTGATGTAGTGTCGTTAAGATTTGTCATCTAAAAGAAGAGTACGAGTTTTAGTAAGTATTGATAAAATCCTCGTTATGATAATTACCCACTTGATTTAAGAAAACCAAATTATCTTAACAAGGGCTAAGAACCTACAAAATACCCCAATCCATGACGGGTTTGCCGCGGATCACTTCATGAAGCTATTTTAGGCAGGTAAACGATTTACCAATTGCAATCCGTGATCACAACTCTTAGACACTTGCGGGATCCTAGGTACTCGCAGCACCCATTTGGCATGTTTGATCCCTTTCACACCATTCCTCATTAATCCACTTTGATAGCTCGGCTAGAGCTCGACAACTACCAAGGCGTTTTAATTCTTGGAATTGTAAATCAACCGTCAAGATACACGGTGGTACTCTAGCCCAATGGCCGGCTCGGCTAGAGCTCGACAACCGACCCTTGCGAGTTGCCACACGCACCTTCCACACAGTTACACAAAACCGGCTCGGCTAGAGCTCGACAACCGATCTTGCTTCACTAGATTCGGGTGGTGTCATCTTACGGATGGCGTGAGATTTACAATTTTGAAAAACGGGATTTTGTTTTACCGGTTAAAACGATTTTAACCAATTCTTGTCTATGTGGCGCGCGGAGTTTGTAAACCAATTTAAAACTCTTTGATTTTATTATTTTGAAAAATTTTCTAGCATGCGAAGAACCTAAACATCCATGCAAGAAAATATATAAAATAAAATCAACCACGCATGTAATATAATCCGGTAACGAGCCAAATCCTATGCGTCTTGCCCGTGAGCCAACGGGCAAGACTAAGTCATCTAAGGACTAGACCGAATGACCCGATGTGTGCTCCTCCCACTTGATCCATTGCGTCTCCTACCTACCTCCGGATCCAAGTACGCCAAGACACCCTCCACACGGTTCTTGTTGGTTGCTTCGGTTCATCTTTTACAATTTACAAATTTAAAAGGAAATGGCATGCAAGCCACAATTTCTATTCTAAGCTAATTCTACAAATTACAAAGAATACGAAATCGGCATGCAAGCCGTTAAAATTACAAACCAAATAAATTAAATTATTACAAACCATTATGTGGTACAAACCACCAAATGAATGAACAAATTAATTTAAACAACCAAACACATCACATAGGTCTCAAAGGCTCAAAATGTTACCGGATACACATACTACAACCACATACAAGAAATCACACATCAACACATGGTGTGCCACACAAAACCATGTAAATCTTATATGTCTTGGTTAAGATTATCTAATCACCCAAGGCACTCATAATCCTATGTACATATGCATTAGGAACCTCAAACAAGTCAAAATTCCATAGTCATATATACACAATGTAAGTATATGCAATTAATCATTTTCATGCCTAAATGTTAATCCACATATAAATACATCAACCAAGATATAAGGCAACTTTAATCTGAACACAACTCAAATCTGGAACAATTCCAGCAAGTACAAATAGCCCAAAAATCCAACAAAATTGATATAAGGCAAAACCATGCATTCTGCCAGTAAGGGGTTAGCGCCGCTAACTATAAAGAGTTAGCGCCGCTAACTCAGTTTAGCGCCGCTATTGCGAGACGACATTAAAACAAGTCAGTTTAACAAAGAGGACTGTTGACTCCGACTTTAGCGCCGTTAACTAAGGTTTAGCGCCGCTAACATACAAAAGTTAGCGCCGCTAAACACTGGACAGAACCAAAAATCACATTTTTCGGATTTTCTTGGCCATCTAGTGCAAAACCAGTGTAGAGCTGGCTCTGATACCACTGTTGGGGTTCGTGGTACACAGCAACGGAAGCATGCAAGGTCAAAAACGAATTTTCAAACATAAACAAGACCACATGGTGAACCCCATCAATGGATCTAACTCTACAACCAAGTTATGCAACTACAACAGAAAAGAGAGAAGAGATTTTATACCCCTGATGTCTCTGGAGTTGATGTAGATCAAGAACCGAGCTATGGCACCTTCCTTGCTCTATCGAAGTCCACCCCGGGAAAACCGTGAACCACTCGTACTAGCGAGCCATCGGGTGTCCTACACCATATGGAGACACCTTCTGGAACAACAACACTAAAGAACTCCAGGACACTCTCTCTTCAAGCTCTCTCTTCAACACCCATAAGAACTACCACTATAGGTTTCATATATGTGCGTGTTTTCCAAAACCATCAAGAGAGAAAAGAGTGAGATGCATGTACTTTTTAACACTCCAGAAAAGGCTCTAGAACCTCCCAAGGCCGGACATAGTGCTCAACATGCATTGGTGGAGAATGGAGGTGGAGGGAATAAAGTTGTAATCTGCCAGACGGGTTAGCGCCGCTAACCGCCCAAACGTAGCGCCGCTAACCACTTAAGGTTAGCGCCGCTAACGCGGCCAAGTTAGCGATAGCAGGGTTTAGCGCCGCTAACCCTTCCTGATTACCAACTATCTTTAATTATTCATTTCCAACCCTCCCTTTTAGGTTGTTGTCAAGATCAACCCCCGGCGTGTGACCCGATAGGCCCATACATCATCGGTAGTGATCATTTGGCGTACGTGTGACAGTGGGCATACTCCAACATGGATGTGTAGGTTTCGCATGCTAGAAAATTTTTGATAAAATTAATAAAAACACAAGAGTTTTGTTAAAATTGGTTTTCTCTCGCGCGCGATCACATACATTGATTAACCCACCTAGTGAAAATAGGATTTGTCACTAACAAGTTAATCAAAACCAAACCGGAAACAAAAGCCCGTTTTTCCACAAAAACGTAAATTTTGCACCATCCGTAAGTCGATACCACCCAAATCTAGTCTTATGAGATTTGGTTGTCGAGCTTAGCACGAGCCAATTCTCATGAAACTGTGTGGAAGGTGAGTGTGGCAAAATTCACAATTTTGGTTGTCGAGCTTAGCACGAGCCAACTTTGGTCACTTTGTTACCGTATGTCTTGACGGACGATTTGCAATTTTAGGTTTGAAATCTTGGTTAATTGTCGAGCTTAGCACGAGTTAACCAAAATTTCAAGACTTAAAATTGGTGCAAGAAGGGATCAAACATGCCAAACGACCATTGGATGTCGTAGGATCCCGCATGTGCTAAGGATTGCAATGGAGATTGCAAATTGGCAAAATGGTTGCCGACCTAAATAGTTTTATCATGTGATCTGCGGTAACTCCGTCACATGGTAGGATGAAATACGGTTCTTAGCCTTGTTAATTTAATTCGATATGGGTAAATTATTTAACAAGATAAAATATCAAACTAACTAATATCTACTTTGCAATATTTTAGATGGCATCAACAAGCGCAACAAACACCACCACCAACGTTTCTCTTTGGGTTTTCCTTGAAAAGGAGAAACTCGACGGTAGCAATTTCATGGACTGGCATAGACAACTGAGGTTGGTCTTGCGGTATGAAGGAAAATTGCATACCATAGAGGAACCCCTCCCCGAGGCACCTCCTGCAAGTGCAACAAGGGCTGTCCGTGAGGCGTATGAAAAATGCCTCAAGGAGACTGAGGAAATCACGTGCCTTATGTTTAGCACGATGAACCAAGATTTGCAAAAGCAAATGGATCATCTTAGTGCTTACGACCTGCTCGTACAGCTAAAGGACATGTTCCAGCAGCAGGCGAGACAGGAGAGGTACGAGTGCCTCAAGACGACCCTTGCTTGCAAGATGCAAGAAGGTGGGAACGTGAGCGCGCATGTGTTGCGGATGAAAGCAAACATCGAGCGCATAGAGAAATTGGGTTTTACCATAGGGAGGGAGATGGCGGTTGATTTAATCCTCCAATCCCTGCCCGGTGCATACGATCAATTCGTTATGAGTTATCATATGCACAACATGGATAAGACCTTGATGGAACTTCATGGTATGTTGAAGACCGCTGAGTCTAGCATGACCAAGAACAAGCCATTCTCCTCCACTTCTCAACTTCTCGCCATCCGGGAAGGCCGCATCACGAAGAAGAAGGCCGCCCCTTCCAACAAGAGGAAGGGTAAGGGAAAGGTTGGTGTGGCCAAGCCTAACCCGGCTTCCGAGGGCAAGGGCAAAGGGAAACTTCATCAAGCCAAGGCTCCGGAGGATTCGGAGTGCTTTTTCTGCAGGGGCAAGGGCCATTACCGCCGTACTTGCCCAAAGTACCTGGAGGGACTCAACAAGCTTAAATCTATGAGCATTTCGGGGGTCCGGATACGTCAGGTACGTTCATGATAGAACTCTACCATACTTCTACTTCTAAAGGCTGGGTTTTAGATACTGGCTGTGGCACTCACATATGTAATATGGTGCAGGTGCTAAGGGAAAGTAGGAGCTTGGAGCGGGGAGAACTGGATCTTGTAATGGGAAACTCGGAGGTTGTCCCAGTGGAAGCTAAAGAAGACTTGAAGCTTTCATTCAAGACCGGTTTTTCTATTTTGTTAAAGGATGTATGCTATTCGCCCAATGTGGCTAGAAACATTATTTCTTTTCACAAATTGTATGACGATGGTTTTGATTTTAAATTTATAAGTGGTACAATCATTTGCTTTAAAATGAAGTTGTGTATTTTAAAGCTTTACCATGTCATGGCATATATGAGGCATATGCATACATTGAATCAAGACAATCTATCATGAATATTGATTCTGACTCCAAAAATGGTTTGGATAAATA
The DNA here is from genome assembly GCA_947179395.2 of Pulicaria dysenterica. Classification (NCBI taxonomy): domain Eukaryota; kingdom Viridiplantae; phylum Streptophyta; class Magnoliopsida; order Asterales; family Asteraceae; genus Pulicaria; species Pulicaria dysenterica. The sequence goes on from OX359292.1 coordinate 36,626,295, forward strand.
TTCTATGTGGCATAGTCATCTTGGCCATATAAACAAGACTCATATCACCAAGCTCCAAGCGGATGGGATCTTGGAATCATTTGATCAAGGATCAAATGAAGTATGCGAATCTTGCTTATTGGGTAAAATGACAAAGGCACCCTTCACGGGTACAAGTGAGAGGGGAAAGGACCTTTTAGACATAATCCATACGGATGTATGTGGACCTTTCAAGCATGTCACGAGGAATAATTCAAGATACTTCGTAACCTTTATTGATGATTATAGTAGGTACGGATATGTCTATCTTGTTAAACACAAGAATGAAACCTTTGGGGTATTCAAGACATTCCAAAACGATGTTCAGAATCAGTTGGGCAAGACTATAAAGATACTCCGGTCTGATAGAGGTGGAGAGTATCTTAGTACCAATTTTATCGATCATCTTAAGAATTGTGGAATTATTTCACAATTAACACCTCCGAGGACTCCACAATTAAATGGGGTCGCTGAGAGGAGGAACCGGACTTTGCTTGTTATGGTAAGGTCTATGATGAGTCGAGCGGAGGTACCTATTAGTTTCTGGGGATATGCCTTAGAAACTGCGGTAAGAATCCTTAACCTCGCACCAACCAAGAAAGTTGCTAAGACACCTTATGAAATGTGGCATGGTAAGAAGCCGACACTTTCATACCTATGAGTTTGGGGTTGTCAAGCCTACGTGAGACGTGAGGCCGAAGACAAACTTGAACCTCGTTCAGAGAGGTGTTATTTTATCGGATATCCTCCTAACGGTGTTGGATATTTATTTTATAAACCTTCAGAGAACAAGGTATTTGTTGCTCGAAGGGCATTCTTCCTTGAAAGGGAGTTGCTATCCAAACATGGTAGTAAGGAAGTTGATCTTGAGGAAGATAAAGGGTCGGCCGATAAAGGACTTGAGGTTGGCACTAGCCAAAATACCGAGCAAGAAAATGTTGCGGTACCTGACACTCTTGCAACGTCTACTCCTAGGCGTTCCAATAGGACTCGTTTTGAGCCAGAGAGATATGGGTTTCTCATATCTGATGGCAACGAGTTATTGGTGGATCATGATGAACCTACCACGTATAAGGAAGCCATGGCAGGCCCTGAGTCTGCTCAGTGGAGAAAGGCGATGGAGAGCGAGATGCAATCTATGTCGGATAACCAGGTTTGGGAACTGGTTGATCCTACACCAGGGATAAAACCCGTTGGGTGTAAATGGGTTTTTAAGAAGAAACCCGGCATAGATGGAACCTTGGATATCTTCAAAGCCCGACTGGTGGCAAAGGGTTTCACTCAGACTCAAGGAATTGATTATGATGAAACCTTCTCCCTAGTGGCCATGTTGAAGTCAATACGGATACTACTTGCCATAGCTGCATTTCATGATTATGAAATTTGGCAAATGGATGTAAAGACCGCCTTCTTTAACAGGAAGCTTCATGAAGAGGTGTATATGAAACAGCCTGACGGTTTTGAACATCCAAAGTATCCAAACAAGGTTTGTAGGCTTATGAAGTCCATTTATGGACTTAAGCAAGCATCTCGAAGCTGGAATCTTTGCTTTGATGAGAAAATCAAAGAGTTTGGATTTTCAAAGAGTAAAGATGAACCTTGCGTATATGTCAGGGCTAGTGGGAGCACAATAGTCTTCTTGGTTCTATATGTAGATGATATTCTACTTATTGGAAATCATATCCCAAGCTTAAGGAGTGTCAAAGCTTGGCTAGGGAATTGTTTTTCAATGAAGGACCTAGGCGATGCGAGCTGTATTCTGGGAATAAAGATCTATAGAGATAGATCTAGAAGGCTGTTAGGGCTTTCTCAAAGTGCATACATAGAAAAGGTCATGAGACGCTTTAAAATGGAGGAATCCAAGAAAGGAAACCTCCCTATGTTGCATGGTTTGACTTTGAGTAAAACTCAATGTCCTACCTCCAAGGAGGAGATAGAAGTAATGAAGCGGGTACCATATGCTTCGGCTGTGGGCTCGATCATGTACGCCATGCTATGCACTCGTCCTGATATGTCATGTGCTTTAAGCATGACTAGTAGATATCAGGCGAACCCAGGAGAGCCTCATTGGAGGGCAGTGAAGAGCATTCTTAAGTACTTGAGACGTATAAAAGAGATGTTCTTGGTATATGGTGGGGAAGAAGAGCTGAGAGTAAAGGGTTACTCGGATGCTAGCTTCCAAACTGACAGGGATGACTGCCGATCTCAATCGGGGTTTGTATTCCTGTTAAATGGCGGTGCTGTCAACTGGAGGAGCTCAAAGCAAAACACGGTGGCTGATTCGACTACCGAGTCGGAGTACATTGCGGCTAGTGAAGCTGCAAAGGAAGCCGTGTGGATGAAGAAATTCATCCTAGATCTACAAGTGGTTCCAAGCATCGCTGACCCTATTGAGATCTTCTGTGACAATGAGGGTGCGGTGGCTTTGGCAAAGGAACCAAGAGCTCACAAGAGGACAAGGAATATTTTGCGCAAATACCACTTTATACGGGATGTTATTGAAAGTGGTGAAGTCATCATTAGCAGAGTAGCATCGAATGGAAACTTGGCAGATCCATTCACTAAGCCGTTACCGCAAGCAGCTCATGAATCTCACACTAGAGGGATAGGTGTAAGATTTGCTAGCGATATGGCTTGAGTTGTAAATATTAGTTTATTTGATATGTATTAATTTATTTTGGGAACGATACAGATAGTATTGTAATTTATGCTTGTTTCGATATGCGAGTGATTCGGTTACATTCATAAGACTTTACTGTGTTCCATCTTAGCATGTTTAACCACTTCCCAGAATGTTTATACATTCTAAATTACCACAGTCAGTCATTCTTCAAGGGAAGGAAGTTTGAAATAAGGCTGAGGTTAGGTGTTGGTTATGCATTAATCAAGGATTGAATGCATGAAACGCAACAGTAACCTGTGCTTGAAAGGAGTTTCAAGTGACTGGAAGACCCACACCCAAGTATACTTCATGGATTATAGTCACAAGTAACTTGGGATGATAAAATCTTACATCCTCAGACCCGAGATGTATGAATTGCTATATCATAGTTCTTACTTGCTTTAGCCATTTTCAAAAGCAGTTCGTAACTGGCTGTGATAAAGGGAATGACTAGGTAAGTCAAGAGGTATGGTATAGGATTATGCAGTCGAAGGGATTTGTTCCTCCTGTATGAGAGATATCCCTGGGCCCCTCGATGATTGGGAGCTGACGTCAAATATTGCATGGCCATGCACAAAGGAATATTGATTGAGAATCAGATATGTCCTTACCTTTTGGTCACCACCAATCAAGATCGAGAACATAATCGTGAACGATCTGGGGATTGACATTTTCTAATCCATGTCTCGTGTTCACAAGGATATCGCGAACAAAAGGATGTCTAAGGTCACTTATCTAGGACCACTACTTTTAGTATGATGGTTTTCTGTAGGTATTCAGAACCCATACAGACTTGGGGGCATTGATGCTTTGCTAGAGGCCGCTCTTTGTCTGTGCTTGCCAGGGTACAATATATTATGTGCAAGTGGGAGTTTGTTAGAATCTGCCCCGATAATATATGTACGCCTTAGAGCACTGCCGATGATGTATGGGCCTATAAGGCTTACAAACCGGGGTCTAACATGACAGCAAATCAAGTTGAGGGACCAAAGATGGCAAAAGTGGAAGTTGGCAATGCAGGCCACGATAGTGCCGCTAACTTAACGAGTTAGCGCCGCTAACTGTTAAAGGTTAGCGCCGCTACGGCTGCATGTGCTTTACGTCAAATCGAAGTCAGGCCGCGTTAGCGCCGCTACGGGTTAAGGTTTAGCGCCGCTAACTCTTGGTTAGCGCCGCTAACCCTGCATGGGCTTTGTGTCAAAATCACCTCCACTTGGAGCCAATGAGTGGGATCTTCTAGAACCGACTTGGCCGGTTAGAGGGGAGATATGGGGTCATCTTTGAGTCTTTAAAAGACTGAAGTATTGGACTCTTGCCACTGTTGGTCAATTGCTCTAAAAAACACACCTAATTCTCTCTCTCAAACTTTGATACTAAGTTGAGTGATCAAGTGAGGGTATTCTCGGGTTCCAGAGGAGTTTTGCTGTCCTTGAGTGATATTTCAGCAAGAAGATATCATCAAGCTTGCTAGCACACGTTGTTGGACTAGTTCCCGGTTTGAGATTTCGAGAAAGAGGCCAAGAACCTAGAAGAAGGAGTTCCTTGCTTCAACATCCACGATCAGCCACCAACAAGAACGTTACTGGATCTTAGGAGCTGGTATAACTCCTTTTCTTTCTTGTCTTGTTGCTATTTTGTACATAGAGTAGATCCATGCTTGGGATTTATTTGTTTTGAACACTTTTATGCATGTTTTTCTTTGTTCTCGCTTCCATTGCGCGTTCATGAAATCCCAACAGCACATCCCAACAAACTTGGCTATATCTGTTTTCATCGTAGGCCACCAATATCGAGTCTTCAAATCATGGTAAATCTTCATGCTACCCGGATGTATTGATAATCTGGACTTGTGAGCTTCATTCAGAATTAACTCCCTCAAATTACCAAACTTCGGTACCCAACACGTGTATGATAAATCCTCAAACCACGCGAATCGGTAGTTAACTCTTGCTGACGTTTAATCATCAGTTCATCCTTTAAGTTCTCATCTTTCAAGGCTTCTAGCTGTGCAGCTACTAATTGATCCACTAAATCAGACTTAATCTCCAATCGCATAAATTGTACAGTATCCGAAGATCCCTTTCTGCTGAGTGCATCTGCAACTACATTCGCTTTACTCGGATGATACTGAATGTCGCAATCATAATCCTTGATCAATTCTAACCAACGGCGCTGTCTCATATTTAACTCCTTTTGTGTAAACACATACTGTAAAATTTTATGGTTGGTACAGATCGTACATTTAGTTCCATACAAGTAGTGCCTCCACAATTTCGGTGCAAATACCACAGCAGCTAATTCCAAATCATGAGTTGGGTAATTTCATTCATTCGGTTTCAACTGTCTAGAAGCATAAGCAATTACTTTACCCCTCTGCATCAAAACACATCCCAAACCGGCGTGAGAAGCATCGCAATATACAACAAAATCCTCTGAACCCTCAGGCAATGAAAGAACAGGCGCTTGACACAACAATTGTTTCAGAGTCTGAAAAGTATCCTCTTGAGCTGAACCCCATAGAAACAGAACATCCTTTCGAGTTAACTTAGTAAACGGACCAGCCAGCTTAGATAAGTCTTTGATAAACCTGCGGTAATAACCTGCCAATCCAAGAAAACTCTTTATCTCTGTAGGCGTTTTCGGAGCATTCCAGTTCATAACGGCTTCAATCTTGGATGGATCCACTTTGATACCTTCTTGACAAATCACATGACCCAGAAACTGAACTTCACGTAACCAAAACTCGCACTTCGAAAGTTTGGCATAAAGCTTGTGTTGTTTCAGAATCTCCAATACTTGTCTCAAATGCTGATCATGTTCATCCTCAGTCTTTGAATATACTAAAATATCGTCAATAAACACAATAACAAACTTGTCTAGAAAAGGTCTACACACACGATTCATCAAATCCATAAATACTGCAGGCTCATTCGTTAAACCAAATGGCATTACTAGGAACTCGTAATGACCATACCTAGTACGAAAAGCAGTTTTTGGAATATCTTCCTCTGCTACCCTGACTTGATGATAACCCGATCTCAGATCAATCTTCGAGAAATAAAAAGCTCCTTGTAACTGATCAAACAAATCATCAATAGAGATAGATCTAGAAGGCTGTTAGGGCTTTCTCAAAGTGCATACATAGAAAAGGTCGTGAGACGCTTTAAAATGGAGGAATCCAAGTAAGGAAACCTCCCTATGTTGCATGGTTTGACTTTGAGTAAAACTCAATGTCCTACCTCCAAGGAGGAGATAGAAGTAATGAAGCGGGTACCATATGCTTCGGCTATGGGCTCGATCATGTACGCCATGCTATGCACTCGTCCTGATGTGTCATGTGCTTTAAGCATGACTAGTAGATATCAGGCGAACCCAGGAGAGCCTCATTGGAGGGCAGTGAAGAGCATTCTTAAGTACTTGAGACGTATAAAAGAGATGTTCTTGGTATATGGTGGGGAAGAAGAGCTGAGAGTAAAGGGTTACTCGGATGCTAGCTTCCAAACTGACAGGGATGACTGCCGATCTCAATCGGGGTTTGTATTCCTGTTAAATGGCGGTGCTGTCAACTGGAGGAGCTCAAAGCAAAACACGGTGGCTGATTCGACTACCGAGTCGGAGTACATTGCGGCTAGTGAAGCTGCAAAGGAAGCCGTGTGGATGAAGAAATTCATCCTAGATCTACAAGTGGTTCCAAGCATCGCTGACCCTATTTTGATCTTCTGTGACAATGAGGGTGCGGTGGCTTTGGCAAAGGAACCAAGAGCTCACAAGAGGACAAGGAATATTTTGCGCAAATACCACTTTATACGGGATGTTATTGAAAGTGGTGAAGTCATCATTAGCAGAGTAGCATCGAATGGAAACTTGGCAGATCCATTCACTAAGCCGTTACCGCAAGCAGCTCATGAATCTCACACTAGAGGGATAGGTGTAAGATTTGCTAGCGATATGGCTTGAGTTGTAAATATTAGTTTATTTGATATGTATTAATTTATTTTGGGAACGATACAGACAGTATTGTAATTTATGCTTGTTTCGATATGCGAGTGATTCGGTTACATTCATAAGACTTTACTGTGTTCCATCTTAGCATGTTTAACCACTTCCCAGAATGTTTATACATTCTAAATTACCACAGTCAGTCATTCTTCAAGGGAAGGAAGTTTGAAATAAGGCTGAGGTTAGGTGTTGGTTATGCATTAATCAAGGATTGAATGCATGAAACGCAACAGTAACCTGTGCTTGAAAGGAGTTTCAAGTGACTGGAAGACCCACACCCAAGTATACTTCATGGATTATAGTCACAAGTAACTTGGGATGATAAAATCTTACATCCTCAGACCCGAGATGTATGAATTGCTATATCATAGTTCTTACTTGCTTTAGCCATTTTCAAAAGCAGTTCGTAACTGGCTGTGATAAAGGGAATGACTAGGTAAGTCAAGAGGTATGGTATAGGATTATGCAGTCGAAGGGATTTGTTCCTCCTGTATGAGAGATATCCCTGGGCCCCTCGATGATTGGGAGCTGACGTCAAATATTGCATGGCCATGCACAAAGGAATATTGATTGAGAATCAGATATGTCCTTACCTTTTGGTCACCACCAATCAAGATCGGGAACATAATCGTGAACGATCTGGGGATTGACATTTTCTAATCCATGTCTCGTGTTCACAAGGACATCGCGAACAAAAGGATGTCTAAGGTCACTTATCTAGGACCACTACTTTTAGTATGATGGTTTTCTGTAGGTATTCAGAACCCATACAGACTTGGGGGCATTGATGCGTTGCTAGAGGCCGCTCTTTGTCTGTGCTTGCCAGGGTACAATATATTATGTGCAAGTGGGAGTTTGTTAGAATCTGCCCCGATAATATATGTACGCCTTAGAGCACTGCCGATGATGTATGGGCCTATAAGGCTTACAAACCGGGGTCTAACATGACAGCAAATCAAGTTGAGGGACCAAAGATGGCAAAAGTGGAAGTTGGCAATGCAGGCCACGATAGTGCCGCTAACTTAACGAGTTAGCGCCGCTAACTGTTAAAGGTTAGCGCCGCTACGGCTGCATGTGCTTTACGTCAAATCGAAGTCAGGCCGCGTTAGCGCCGCTACGGGTTAAGGTTTAGCGCCGCTAACTCTTGGTTAGCGCCGCTAACCCTGCATGGGCTTTGTGTCAAAATCACCTCCACTTGGAGCCAATGAGTGGGATCTTCTAGAACCGACTTGGCCGGTTAGAGGGGAGATATGGGGTCATCTTTGAGTCTTTAAAAGACTGAAGTATTGGACTCTTGCCACTGTTGGTCAATTGCTCTAAAAAACACACCTAATTCTCTCTCTCAAACTTTGATACTAAGTTGAGTGATCAAGTGAGGGTATTCTCGGGTTCCAGAGGAGTTTTGCTGTCCTTGAGTGATATTTCAGCAAGAAGATATCATCAAGCTTGCTAGCACACGTTGTTGGACTAGTTCCCGGTTTGAGATTTCGAGAAAGAGGCCAAGAACCTAGAAGAAGGAGTTCCTTGCTTCAACATCCACGATCAGCCACCAACAAGAACGTTACTGGAGCTTAGGAGCTGGTATAACTCCTTTTCTTTCTTGTCTTGTTGCTATTTTGTACATAGAGTAGATCCATACTTGGGATTTATTTGTTTTGAACACTTTTATGCATGTTTTTCTTTGTTCTCGCTTCCATTGCGCGTTCATGAAATCCCAACAGCACATCCCAACAAACTTGGCTATATCTGTTTTCATCGTAGGCCACCAATATCGAGTCTTCAAATCATGGTACATCTTCATGCTACCCGGATGTATTGATAATCTGGACTTGTGAGCTTCATTCAGAATTAACTCCCTCAAATTACCAAACTTCGGTACCCAACACGTGTATGATAAATCCTCAAACCACGCGAATCGGTAGTTAACTCTTGCTGACGTTTAATCATCAGTTCATCCTTTAAGTTCTCATCTTTCAAGGCTTCTAGCTGTGCAGCTACTAATTGATCCACTAAATCAGACTTAATCTCCAATCGCATAAATTGTACAGTATCCGAAGATCCCTTTCTACTGAGTGCATCTGCAACTACATTCGCTTTACTCGGATGATACTGAATGTCGCAATCATAATCCTTGATCAATTCTAACCAACGGCGCTGTCTCATATTTAACTCCTTTTGTGTAAACACATACTGTAAAATTTTATGGTTGGTACAGATCGTACATTTAGTTCCATACAAGTAGTGCCTCCACAATTTCGGTGCAAATACCACAGCAGCTAATTCCAAATCATGAGTTGGGTAATTTCGTTCATTCGGTTTCAACTGTCTAGAAGCATAAGCAATTACTTTACCCCTCTGCATCAAAACACATCCCAAACCGGCGTGAGAAGCATCGCAATATACAACAAAATCCTCTGAACCCTCAGGCAATGAAAGAACAGGCGCTTGACACAACAATTGTTTCAGAGTCTGAAAAGTATCCTCTTGAGCTGAACCCCATAGAAACAGAACATCCTTTCGAGTTAACTTAGTAAACGGACCAGCCAGCTTAGATAAGTCTTTGATAAACCTGCGGTAATAACCTGCCAATCCAAGAAAACTCTTTATCTCTGTAGGCGTTTTCGGAGCATTCCAGTTCATAACGGCTTCAATCTTGGATGGATCCACTTTGATACCTTCTTGACAAATCACATGACCCAGAAACTGAACTTCACGTAACCAAAACTCGCACTTCGAAAGTTTGGCATAAAGCTTGTGTTGTTTCAGAATCTCCAATACTTGTCTCAAATGCTGATCATGTTCATCCTCAGTCTTTGAATATACTAAAATATCGTCAATAAACACAATAACAAACTTGTCTAGAAAAGGTCTACACACACGATTCATCAAATCCATAAATACTGCAGGCGCATTCGTTAAACCAAATGGCATTACTAGGAACTCGTAATGACCATACCTAGTACGAAAAGCAGTCTTTGGAATATCTTCCTCTGCTACCCTGACTTGATGATAACCCGATCTCAGATCAATCTTCGAGAAATAAAAAGCTCCTTGTAACTGATCAAACAAATCATCAATTCTGGGCAACGGATATTTATTCTTGATGGTTCTTTTGTTTATATCTCTGTAGTCAATACACATACGAAAAGTTCCATCCCTCTTTTTAAGAAACAACACTGGTGCACCCCGAGGTGAAGAACTCGGTCGGATAAACCCCTTATCAAGTAACTCTTGAATCTGTGTCATCATTTCCCTGATCTTAGAAAAAGCCAAACGATACGGAGCTTTCGCAATCGGTGAAGTACCAGGAATCAGATCTATCTTGTATTCAACATCCCGAACAGGAGGCAATCCCGGTAAATCATCTGGAAACACTTCCGGATACTCTGACACAACCCGAACATCGGTAACCGCTTTCTTTTCTTTCTTTGCATGAATTGCGTAAGCCAGGAATGACGCACACCCTTTAGCTAGAGATTTTCTAGCTTTCATATACGAAATGATTGGAAAAGAAAAAGAAGAAGATCTATCCCTACGAGCCACGACATGCGACCCGTCAGCCAAAGGAATAGTAATCAGTTTCTTGTGGCACTGGATACTAGCCCTATGGTGACTTAACCAATCCATGCCTAGTACTAAGTCAAACCCCGGAATAGGCATCAGTAAGCAATCTACAGGCAGACTAGTACCATCAATATCTATTGAAACCCCAGTCACAGAAGAAGTTACAGGCACTAACTTACCATCAGCTACCTCTACTTCTAAAGGAGAAGCAATAACAGTAATAGGTAATTGCAATTTGTCACACAAAGTTACAGACATGAAAGATCTATTTGCACCCGAATCAAATAACACACGAGAAGGCATAGAGTTCACAATAAACATACCCGTGATAACATCACTGTTTTCTGCAGCTTCTGTAACCGTCATTTTAAAAGCTCTACCTTCCGCAGAAGGTGTGGCTTTCGGTTTCTGACCTGCAGACGATCCCCCGACAGTTGCTACCCCCTGCCCCGTCCCCTTTGTCCTCTGCTTTGCGCAAGCCCCAGCTCTATGACCTTCCTCGTGGCAGTTCCAGCAGACATTGGTTTTGAACCTACCAGCAGATGGTTCATGACCAAACTCGCCACATCGTAAACACCGTTTAGTCTGAGCTGTACAAGGACCGGTATGGCTGGAGTTACATGGTTTACACCATGGCTTATTTTGATACGAACCCGAACCCTTCGACTTCTGATCACCTCTATTCTGATTTCCCTGCCCTTTACCTTTGTTTCCGCTTTGATATCAACCAAATTTGTGAGACGACCCTTTCTCACGATTCATTCTCTCCCGAGCTTTCACATCACCCTCCGCCGCCCTAGCAAGAGTAAAAGCTTGTACCAACGAAGTTTCCATTCGGGTGTTACCACGATACTCAGGCAACAGAGCTTGAACGAAGTGATCTATCTGTGATGGTTCATCTGGTACCCACTTCTTAGCAAACCTCAACTTTTCATTAAACTTAGCAATTAACTCATCAACTGACATCTTGTCGTCTTGTGCTAAATCCATGAACTCCCGCTTTACTTTTGACAAATCATAAGTGTTACAGAACTGCTCGTAGAACTTGAACTAAAATTGATCCCAAGTTATTGAATTCATCACTTCCCTAGACAAATGAGCCGTCAAAGAATCCCACCAAGTTGCAGCTTGGCCTTTCAACCTTTTGGTTGCAAATTTAACTCTGTCCGCCTCTTCACAATTACAAGTATCAAATGCCTTAATTGTTCCCTCAACCAGTTTAGAGTATCAGTGGGGTTGGAACTTCTAGAGTATTCAGGCGGCTGGCAATCCATAAAATCTTTGAATTGAGCCTTTGATCTAAAACCTCCCTGATTAGGGTACCAAGGGACAAAGAAGTTTTGTTGTGGTTGATACTGCTGTTGGGGTTGGTAGGATTGAGACATAGGAGGCATAGACACGAATGGTAAAGTTCCAAAGGGTGTTGACACCGTGTTGAAAGGTGCAACTGAGTAAACTGGTGGTGGTATCGATTGGGTAAACATAGCCGACTCTCTGGGCATCTGGATTGTCTGAGTCGGTTGTGACGACTGTGTCTAAAGTTGCTGCTGCTCCAATTCTTGTACCCTATCCCTTAAAGACTGTAAAGTGTCTTCCAATTGCAGCACATATTCTTGCTGCTCAGATTCATCGTTATGAGAAGTTCCAGCACGGTGTTGTTCGTTAGCTGCAGTGGAGGACTGGTTGTTCCGTCTGGGGGACATAGGGGTAGTTGTCGGATTCACGTTATCAGCCATTATCTATGCTATACACAGCATCTCACCAATTGTTAGATATAATCCGTTAGTTTAAACACACCAACTACACTCAAAGCTACACTACTAATTACCCACCCTGGGAATACTGGACTGACAAGAGCCTTGGCTCGAGTATTGCACAAATTATTCATGCAAATCCTCAAACCAATGCTCTGATACCAACTTGTAACACTGTAGTTTTTAAACATATAATTAAATCGCATGCGGAAGCTAAATACATATAATTAACTTAATTACATAATAGATACAAAAGATTTTAACATGTTTTATACACCAAAACTTATACAGTGTTAATCCAAAACAGGCTCTAAACAAAAACTTTGACATCAGAGTTTGGTCTGTCCATATTCCAAGTACAAAGCATCAAAACTCACCATAGTTAATCTGCAAAACAGTCTAGTGGGGAATTAGCACAAAGCTAAGTGAGGGAACCAATATCTAATCAAATACAAGGAAAACATGCCTAAACCCAAATAGCTCATGAATCCCAGGAGAACCGGCGGTGTTGCAAGCACCTACAACCAAGGTCGGCCAAAACCAAGGTTTACCGATAGCCCTGCTAACAGTAATAACAATACCAGCCTTCTTGTGTACACCAAATGCACCCCAAGATCTGGTACGGTACACCCCCAAGCAACAGGCCCAGCATCATACTGATCTCCAAATAACATGTATATACAATCCAAACAAGAGCATTCCAAATAGGATATCATATCCTGTATATCAAAAGATATAAACCCACTCACCAAAGTCTTCAATCATATGAAGCACACTCAGGTGACTAACTCACTGAGTCTTCTCAGTTCCTGAGTTTAAAGTAACCCAAGTCAGTATTCATATCATAATACTGATCCAAAATAGATATCATATCTAACCATGTAAATCATGTATGTTCACAATTGCATATAAACATATTCATCATACAATAATCCCAAAGATATACAAATCATTAAATCTGATTGAATCTAAATCCGATCATATCCAAATCCGATAATATCCAAATCCGATAGAATGGAAATCCGAGTAAAGGTCTAAATCCGAGCAAAGGTTAGAATCCGATAAAGCCACAATCCGATGAAGTCACAATCCGATAACTGAATTCCGATAAAAGAGTTAAGACCAAATCCGATAAACATGAAATCCGATAAAAAGTCCAAATCCGGTAAAATGTTCAAATCCGATAGAATATATTAAGGCATTTCAATGTTATTTTCATCGGATTCCGATACATGCTCAATTCCGAGAGAATAGGTAAATCCGAGAAAAAGTTAAGGCATTACATAGAGGTTTAGTCGGATTCCGACACATTCCCAAATGCGATAAAAGTGTTAGGGGAAATCCATGTATTTTAATCGGATTTCATCCAATACCGACTGTTTCTATCGGATTTCTCCAAATCCGAGTGATTCATTCCCTAAATCCGATAAATTCATATGTTCTTCCCCAATTTCAGTTTCTAACACAATTCAACACTGATTTCTAACATGTTAATGTTCTATGTTTCAAGTAACCATTCTAATCTCATAAAGATTATATAACAAACATAAAAACTAACATGCATACAACCTAACTCATCAATTCATTAGCATGCCATAATCAGATTTCATATATATATAAACCGAAACATTCAACAATTGATTAATCCAAATTTAGTAAGCTAACCTTGTTTATGTTATGAATTCAGTAACCTAATTGCATGCACAATCTAAGAACAATTGACGATTCTCGTTCTTCTTTTGATTCTTCGGCCGAGAGCACAACACACACACACACACCTTTGATTGTTTGTTCAAGAATGCATGTAAATGGGGTGAGGTGGTGCCTATATCACCAAACTGGCCACCTCACAAAACCCACTAACCCATATAATAATTTAATAATTAATTTTAATTAAAAACAAATAATCACTAATCATATTTAAATCAATTAATCAACCTAATTAATTTAAATCCAAATCCAAACTTGATTAATTACCTTAATCCTACTAGGCCGGGAAAGTGGGTGTTACAGATAAGGATTAAACAAAATCCACTAACATGTACGACAAAATACAACCCACTGTTCTGCAGGGCGGGATACTAAGTCTCACAGAGAAAGGTCCAAAAGTAACCTTCGGTGACAACAATCATGGCCAAACCAAAGGCTATGGAGAACTTCATAATCGGAACCTCAAGTTGTCTAAGGTCTCATATGTTTAAGGACTGAAATACAATCTCATAAGCATATGTCAATTGTGTGATGGAGATAATTAAGTCCATTTTAGTAAGACAGGGGGTTCCATAATGAATAAAGAAGACAAACAAGTACTTAGTGCCAAAAGAACCAAGGATGTCTACATCTCAGACAAGTCCTCTGGTGACCCAACTAAGGAAACATGTTTGTATTCAAAGGTTGTAGCTTATACAAACTGGTTGGCACAAAAGTCTTTTCCACTTGAACTTCAAGAAATCAACGAACTTAGCAAAGGAGAATTAGTGTCAGGACTGCCTTCTCTGACTTACTCCAAACCCAAATCTTACTCTGCATGTGAAAATGGAAAGCAATACAATACATCTTTTCCATCCAAGCATGCGTTCTCCATTACAGAACCATTCTTCATGTTGCATATGGATTTATTTGGTCCTGTTGCAACTGCAAGTTTGGTGGAAGCAAGTATGCTCTAGTTATAGTTGATAAAATTCTCAAGATACACTTGGGATTTATTTTTAAGAGCTAAGAATGAGGCTACTGAGGAAATCATTTGCTGTTTCAAGATGATGGAATTTATGAATGGCAATCTGGTGAGGATGCTGAGAAGTGATCATGGAACATAATTTACAAATCAAACTCTAGAAGCATTCTGTGATGTGAAATGGATATCTCAAAACTTCTCTGCTCCAAGAACCCTACAACAAAATGGTGTAGGTAAGAGAAGAAACAAAACACTCATTGAAGCTGCTAGAACCATGTTGTGTGAGGGTAGGTTAAACTTCAACATCTGGGCTGACCCTGTTAGTTGTGCATGTTTCACTCAGAACAGATCCCACATAATTAAAAGACACAATAAGACTCCTTATGAAGTATTAAAAAGAAGGAAGCCAAGCATCAGTTTTCTGCATATCTTTGGTTGTCAATGCTTCATTCTCAGTCAAAAGGATCAACTACAGAAGTTTGCTCTAAAAGCTGATGAAGGAGTGTTTGTAAGTTACTATGTCATCTCCAAAGCTTACAAAGTCTACAACCTCATAATCAAAGTCATTGAAGAGTCAATCAATGTAAGTTTCTATGAAAATGACTTTGTTGCTTCCTATTAGACTAATCATGTTTCAGGTGAAGAATTGTAAAGTATAATATTGTATAGAAATAGGAGTTTAATTGTAATATACTCATGGAGTATATATAGGGATATGACATATGTAATATGTAAGGTTTTGAGCATAATGAAAGAATAACTATGTGTTTTCTAAGGTGTAAACCTTGTTCTCTCTAGTTATTCATATACAAACCTTCATCAATCCTACATGATACATGAACCACTTGTTATATGGGACTAACAAGTGGTATCAGAGCCTAAGGAGTGTGATTTGAATCTGAATTCAACAACAAAAGTCAAGATTTTTGAAGACTTGAAGAAAACCAAGTGCAAAAGTGAAGATTTTCGGGTTTTCATCAAATTTTGAGATTTTTGTGAAGATTATGGTTGTTTGATGCTCGATTATCATGTTAGAATCATTCTGGAGCTTACGAGATCAAATTACCAACAAAACAGCAAGCAAATCTTTTTGTATGTTTTGTGAAAAACGGGTTTTGAAGAAAATCGCCTAATTTTGTATCAATTTGTCGTTGTTTATTGACAAATTTGATATAGGATTGATTGTTATTGATAGGTGAAGTGATCTGGGCAAGAAATTATCAGATTTGAGTAAAATTTCGAGAATTTTGAATCTCAGCGAGATGAAGATGAAGTGTTCGGAATTTCAGACTTGAATCATTCAGAATTCAGCTTGAATCAATCGGAATTCATATATTCCGGATAGAAAGTGTTGAAATTTGATTAATTCTGGATAGATTTTGCTCGGAATCTCTTCATTCCGGATAGATTTTGCTCGGAAATCTCTACATTCCGTATAAAAGTTGATAGGAATTTCCTCATTCCGAATAAATTTTGATCGGAATTTGAAATTTGATTCATTCCGGATAGATTTTGCTCAGAATCTCTTCATTCCGTATAAAAGTTTCTAGATTCGGGTTTGCTTTGGGTCATTGTTACCATATGTTGAATGTCTAGTACCCTTATGTCTAGTCATCCGGTGCTTTCCTAACTGATTTTTGGTTCTTCTTTCTTTGTGTCACCAATTTTTGGTCTCAAAACCAGATTTTGGCCATCCATCCCTTGTTTCTTTTGAATCTTGGTTATCTTTTATCAGTCATCTCCGATGTCCCAGATCACAGTGTTGGTGAAATTGTTTGAAGGATTAACCAACATCAGGTTTCATCAGTTTTTTTTAGATTTTGTAAGTTCATTCGTGTGCTCTAAAATATGGATGAATCCGACTCCCTGATATTATTACAGTTCACAGTCAAATATCCTCTTATGTGTACCCAAGTTTGTTTGCACCCGTATGTCTTCCAGAATTTTTTCCACTTGGTGTGATCTGGTCAAGGTTGATTACACGGTATTGGGAGGCTTACCTGACAACATTAATTTCCAATATCAGCTTACATCTAACATAGAGCTATAAATCTTCAAGAATTCAGATCAAATCATTACCACTCCTCAACTATCAGAATGGTTCAAGTATCTATTCAAGTCAGGGAATGTTTGAAGATTATTTTGACTTGAAGTGTAGGATCCTCCCCACCCCTCTTCCATGTTTTTACAACTGAATCTCATGGTGATGTCTTTTATGCATGATGCTCATAACATATTATAATCATCATGAGGGGGAGAATAAAAAGCGAAGAAATTTTTTATTGTTGATTCAGTTGTTGAGGGGGAGTAAAAGAACATACTGAAAAATTATTGTGTCTACTCAAGGGGGAGAAAGAAAAAGAAACATCAGTCTATATCATGTCTAGGGGGAGTAAAGATCTATCAGATGAAGACATGGAAACAATCTGAGCTACATTGTAGGGGGAGACAAAAAGAAGATTCTTCCCAACACATCAAAAGTGTTTATGCTTCCACTGTCAAAAGCTTAAGATAAAGCATTGTTTCAGACTGATGTATTTGGTGGGACGCTACATCCAAAACTGCTTATATAATCTAAGGACGACTTAGATTACTGGCGTGTACACTCCTATTTCAATACAAAGGGGGAGAATGTAAAGTATAATATTATATAGAAATAGGAGTTTAATTGTAATATACTCATGGAGTATATATAGGGATATGACATATGTAATGTGTAAGGTTTTGAACATAATGAAAGAATAACTATGTGTTTTCTAAGGTGTAAACCTTGTTCTCTCTAGTTATTCATATACAAACCTTCATCAATCCTACATGATACATGAACCACTTGTTATATGGGACTAACAAGAATTTAATGATCAATCCAAACTGGAGAGGCTACTCTAGAGCAAGATGATCCATATTTACCGACTATTAAAGATGTTTTAGATGAACCTGTTCTTAACTAAAACTATTCCTCTGCTGAATGATGTGAAGAATGATTCAACATCATTGGACTCTAATTCCATATCAAATTTTCCATCCTCGGTAGAGTTACCCACTTATAATGCCAATGAAGTTAGTTCAGCTGATCACCATGAAGATATTACATCATCAATCAACTTCAACCCTCCATACCCAACAAAAGATCCTAATAGTCCCTCAAGTGTCTAAAATTCCTTCAAGACCTCATAAATCATCCCCATGATCTAGTTATTGGGAACATAGAGGATCTAGTGGGAACTAGATCAAGAGATTGAAAATTCTATTTTTACACTAGATTTGTATTGAACCTAAGAAGATTGATGAAACCTTAAATGATTCCCACAGGGTGAGTGACATGTAAGGTAAGTTAGCAGAGTTTAATAGAACAATGTGTGGACCCTTGTGCCTAGACTAATGGACAAATCAATCATAAGAACAATCAGAAATAAAATTTATGAATAAGGCTTGATCATCTGGAACAAGGCAAGACTAGTTGAACAGGACTACTGTGAAGAGGAGGGAATTGACTTGATGAAACATTTGCCCCTGTTGCAAGACTAGAAGCAATAAGGCTGTTCTTAGCCTATGCGCGTTCATGTAACGCCCCAAAAATATTGAATTATGAAATATGTATATAAATAAACGTCAAGCACATCATTCAAAACCATAATTATAGATGAATGAAATAGAGTACTAATTGTATCAGATTTAGATGTTGTCATCTATCCCGACCGGCCACGTAGGCATAGTCGGCTACCAACACACCATAACATTAACACATAGCACTTATCACAATCAAATACGTATAAGCATATAAAAATATCATTATACCACTTTACCACTCTACACGTTGCTGGAAATAACATTAAGTTATGGTAACTCACATGGTTGACGACACAACAGGTTCAGTAATAATTCTTGAGTTCTAGTTTAATGAATCTCGTCAGCAAAACCTTCAACACGTATACCGAATCAACACTGAGTTTAAGTCGTTGGACCACAACACACTTACACTCACAACACCAAGGTCGCACCACCCCAAGGTCGAACCTAGTCTTAAATAAATTAACCCAATCCTAGGTCGGACGCGACGCATCACCAAGCCGGACGTGACGTGATCACGGTAAAGTTTACAAGTTGCACCTCCCATGCACCAGTCAAATTCGGACCACACTTACAACCATAAGTCGTATGTACCATTTGATATACAAGTAGCACCAATCATGTTTACTAAGTACTACCAATTACCAATGCATCTTAAAGTCGAACCACATGCAAACACTAAGTCAAACGTAGGGATGAGTCAAACGACCATAGGTCCAATAAAGAGGTTAAAATCCAATCATTAACTGTTGCCATTAAATTAATACATATCATAACTTACATATAAATTTTAAAACGGGTATTACAACTCCCCCCCACTTGGATAAGACTTCGTCCCCGAAGTCACTACTCAAACAATCGTGGTTAATGCTTTCTCATCTCCATCTCCGGTTCCAACGTCCATTCAGAACCCTTACGATGTATTGAACTTTCATCATCGCGACTTGCTTATTTCGTAACACTGTCATTTCCCTATCAATAATCGTAACAGGCCTTTTGATATCACATTAATTAGATAAGATTTTACGTGTTATCCGTGGGTTTTTAATCGAGAATTGTGAGGAATATGTCAAAAAGGTACTTTTACCTTTATTTATTATTTTTAGCTTAAAAAGTTGAAGTTTGAAGTTAATTGAAACTAAAACGAAGAAAAACCAGAAAAAGGTCGAAATTGGTCTAAAAGCCTCTGACGCGTCGTGACGGGAACCTAGACGCGTCTCGTCGAGAAGATAAATACAAGATCAGAATTCAAATTTTGAACTTGCGTGATAGACAAGATAAACATCACGGTCACGACACGATGGGGGTACGGTCGCGACACGACGAAGTCAAAATAGCAACTATAAATATTTTTCAATCTCTTCGGTTTTAGGATTTTTGATCCGACTTATTCCACTGTTAACCATATGGAAACATCCCTCAAACATTCAGAGAGCTTGGAGCTTAAACTTGGAGAATTGGAGGCTTATTTGAAGATCAAGGATTAGATCCATTCGGCTTTTTTCTGTTTAGCCATCACTTTTTATTATGTTCTTGTTTATACAGGATTTCTAGATCTTATTTATGATCATGTTAGGCTAGTTCTTCTGTTTTCCTCCCTAGAGGAGCATGTAAAGTTGGTTGATTTATGGAATTTGGATACTTTTTTCATATTATTATCAAGTTTTGATTCATACATGTTTTCGGATCTGTTTTTGGGTTGTTTACATGCTGGGTTTTGATAAAGTAGAAGACCAATCTCTTTATTGAACTTGAATTATGAGTTGCTATGATCATTAGGATTCATGACTAGTGATTGATCAAATCATATGGTTAAATACCTAAAGCTTGAAACTTTAATATGTATTTCAACATATAATGATCTTTATATGTTAGTTAAATGTTTTTGTTGATCAAACAATCATTAAAGGTTAAAGATTTTCTTGAAATCGAACCAAATCGGCTAATTATACTTTTTAATTACGCTTTTGACCATAAAGCTTATTAGTTGGTATAATTAGAGAATTAGAATCGGATCAAGATTCTAACCATTTTAGAAATCAATATATGATAATTAGTGTCTATCGCACATAATTTCGTGAATTTAATCAACTTGAAAAGGGTGAAATCGAATCTAGGGAAGGAAGTCTTCATTATCTAAGTTTATTCCAACCATGTTATTTGCTACTATTCTTTTGCATTGCTTTAGGTATTATTTAAGTTTGGTAATGTTAAAGTTTGGTGTTTGATCAATTGAAAGTGCAAATTGCATAAAATCTCCCTTAAATTGCTTTATTTGCTTTTATTTGTTTTTAGTAGTTTTTAGGTTTTAATTTAGTTTAATTTAGATTAGTATAATTTTATCAAACCATACTCGTTCCCCAAGTGTTCAATACCCATACTTATTTTCTATACTATAATACAATTAGGTTCTCTTGCTTATTTGTGTTACAGTCGTATGTAAATTCTCGCGAGTTTTGGCTACAAAAGAAGGGTTTTGCACTTTCTGTCGATTGATCGCGCCACGTCCCTATATAGGTCGCGACGCGTCCTACTAGACCAACTTCGTCTTCTTCTTTGTTTTTCATTTTCTGTTTTTCCTAGCCTGTTTAGGGTAGTGCCTACTGCTCCATTAACACCCTTTAGGTTTTAGTGACAGTTTATGTCCTCTGCTTCATCATCCGAGCTTGTCCAACCATTTGAAGAACCGGAACATGAATTCAATCGGTTGAGGAAAACAGCACGCGAGTGAGAAAGTCTTCGTAAGATAGCGGATAATCTTGCAAATTTGTTGCTAGAAGAGTGCGCGAGTCGTATCCATGAGGGAAACACAACGGGACTTCATCGACCCGCAATTCCCTAAGAGACGACCTTCGAAATTAAAGGCTAATTTCTACATCTCTTACGTGAAACTCCTATCACCGGAAAGGACCACGAGGATGCCAACCAGCATGTTGAGGTCGTTCTCGAGATTGCTTACTACTTCCATTCTCCGGGAGTAAATAAAGACGTCGTGATGCTGCGAGTGTTTCCAATAACACTCCAGGGCAACGTTGGGTAAGATCCGAGCCACCCATCCATACATGGGATGCGCTTAAAACAAAATTCATCAAGACGTTCAGTCCTCCTTCCAAAATTACAAGAATGAAAATGCAAATTCAGAATTCCATGCATATAGAGGGTGAGACTCTTTACGACGCCTCGGACCGCTACAAGGAGATGCTCCAAAATTGCCCCAACACGATTTAAATCATCACTAGGTTGTCCAAACATTCTATAACGGTATAAATGTCTGCACTAGACAAATGGTCGTCTCTCAAGGACCAATACCGAAGAAAACCCTCGCTCAGGGATATGCCCTGATTAAGGAGATGGCTTAGCACTCCCATCAGTGGCATTCTACGAGAGACACTTCCTTTCGTAGAAAGACCGCATCCACTTCCAATAGCTCTAATAGCATAGCAGCCCTCAATGGCAAATAGATGCAGTGGGGCGTGATACGAAAAAGGTTCACCAGAACATGCATGCTTTGCAGGTTGGTTGTGAAAACTGCAGCAGACCCTATCTCGCGAGAGAATGCCTATACGATAGATATAGGAATCCCCAAGGATCTGCATGTTATTCTTTCGGGGATTGGTATGATTATCCAGAGGATGAAGGGTTCTCCCATAACCTAATTGGAAGCCTTATCCCGAATACCACAAGGAGATTGAGGTGAAATTTAGGCAAACTGCCCCTGGATACTATCAAAAGGAATAACCAAATGGGTCGTAGAAGAAACCTAACTTTGATGATATGCTCACCCAATTTGCAGCAGCATCCGAGTAGAGGCATAAGGAGACCTATGAGTTGGTTAAGAAAACCGGAGTCACAACTGAAGCAGCACTTAGAAATCAGCAGGCTTCCATCCATAATATTGAAACCCAGATTCGGCAGATATCTTGGGTTCTCCATGACCGCTTTCCTGGGGTTCTACCTAGCAACACCAAACCAAACCCGAAAATCGATATCAAAGCAGTGTCTACTAGGAGTGGTAAAACACTCAATGACCAATCACCTAGTAGCTCCAACACTAATTCTGATGTGCAGCAGCCTCAGCAGACTGAAAAATGGAAAGAAAAGGAGGCAACTTCCCCAAAGCTGCACCACCCACTACTCCATCCGGTCCACCTCCCGTGAAACCATATCGTTTGTCGATACCATACCCGCAACATCTTCGGAAAGACGAACAAAATGAGTAGTATCGGAAATTTCTCGAGCACTTCAAATCTTTGCATATCAACATTCCCTTTATTGAAGCTATGACCTAGATGCCAAAAATGCAAAATTCATGAAAGACCTTCTCACCAATCGCAAGAAACTAGAAGAGGACTCGAGTGTCACACTCAATGATCAGTACTCAGCAGCTATGCTCAATAAGATCCCGAAGAAAATGATTGATATCGGGAGTCTTACTCTACCGTACCAGTTTGGCAATCTACTCGTTAGTCACACATTAGCTGATTTAGGCGCGAGCTGAATATTATGCCATACTCTTTCATTGCCAAACTAGGACTGCCCGAGCTGAAGTCCATTCGTATGGCTATTTATTTGGAATATAAATCTGTACTCATCCGCGAGGGATAGTTGAGAGTTATTAGTTAAGGTAGATAAATGTAACATCCTGGTTCCGGATCTAGTAATATGATCTTAGTATTTTCAATTGGTAAAATTATAATTTAAGAGCGATTTTATCACATTATAATAACGTGAAAAGTTATAAACTCGAATTACCTGAAAAATTATCTAGAATTACCTGAAGAATTATCTAGAATTCATAACACCTTCCATGTGTCTCAACTTAGGAAGTGTTTAGCTGACGAATCAACCGATGTTCCCTTAGATGAAGTAGTTGTTGATGCGAACTTAAACTATGTGAAGCAACTCGTAGCAATCCTAGAAAAGAAAGTCACATCATTAAGGAATAAACAAATCTCCCTAGTCAAGGTCCAATGGAAGCACCGCAAAGGATGGGAGTGTACTTGGGAACCTGAGGATGAGATGAAAAATAATTATCCCGAGTTATTTGAATGAGAGATTCCGAGGACGGAATCCTTTTTAAGGGGGGTAGAATTGTAACATCATGGTTCTGGATCTAGTAATATGATCTTAGTATTTTCAATTGATAAAATTATAATTTAAGAGCGATTTTATCACATTATAATAACGTGAAAAGTTATAAATCAATTGTTGTGTAGTTTGTGACTATTCGGATTAGTAGTATTTTAACTATGAAATAAGCTTTGAAGTAATATTGCTCCTATATTAAAAAAAATAAGGATTTACTTAGATTATGAGAATAATAATATGGTTATGTGGCAAAGATGAGAAATCTTATTACTTGAAAGAAAATTTAGTGGTCAAGTTACAAATAATGAAACTTGGAGGGCTTATTGTGTAAAATTCTCAAATAGTCAAAAGGGGGTCAAACCCCCACCATCTTCTTCATATTTTATGCTGGAAATCATCTTAGAGAGAGAGAGAGAGGAGGGAGAGTGGAGAGATAAAGCATCAAATCTTGAAGATCTATGGATGCATGTTCAAGTGTATTGCACATTTGTAGGGTTTAAGCTAAAATCTACACATTATGGCTTATTTTTCCCGAAGATTTAAGCTTGGCGGCATTATTACATATCAAAGTAAGTTCTAACTCTATTTTTATGAAAGATTTTTAGTGTTCTTTAAAGCTTATTGATGAATCAATGGTTGGATATCTTAGATTTGTGTTTTATTGGAGCAAAACCCACTTGCATGTAATTGTTCTTTAAGTTTTGATGAAATGGTAACAAAAAGTGGGTTAAGTCATGTTAGAAATGTCATTTGAAGGCTTAAGAACCTGATTAAGAAGTAATATGAGCTTTAATATCGAATATGAGTGAGTTTGGAGGACTTTGTAAAAATCACGTAACCTAATCTGCACAGGTCAGAAATTTTTACCAGTTTACGAAAACTCATTAAAAATCAAGGAATCATCGTTAGGGGTTATATGATATATCGTTGGAAAGCTCTGTATGTTTAGTTTCATTCTTAATTTGACCATAAAAGCTAATTCAAACTCTAAAATGGTCAAAAATTCGAAATACTACAGAAGGGTATGAGCCTCATGGAGGAAGACTTTGGAAGCCTTAGGTCATGTTTTAGTTAATGTTGAGGATCTTTTACGTCACTTGATGTGTTATGTTATAAATATTGTATAGAATGGAAGATTACATTTTAGTTGAAGTTTTTATTAAATATACAAACTAGAGGGTTAATATTGTAAATACCCTTAGGGGTATATATACTAATGACTAATTGTCATTAGTAAGGTCTTTGGCATAATCTCAATACTTAAGTGTGTGCTTAATGGTGTTTTAGCATTTTCTCTCTATATTCAAGATTATGTTTCATAGATCTTCATGAGTTTTGTCGATACCTGAATCACTTAGGACAAACAAGTGGTATCAGAGTTGAATTAGGACTGATTTGAATAATTTTTGATCCAATTTTTGAAGATTTTTTTGAAGATTTTCGTATTCAAGAAGGCTGGAAATTTCAGAAAATTCTAGAAAATTCATACGAGCTCCGATTGATCTCATTTTTGGATATGTTGTTCCCCATGATGAAAGGAATGTTGTGTAAAAATTTCATGTCAAAACTCCAAACTGTTTGAGAGAAATCTGAGTTTTATTTTCTGGGTTTTTGGGGTGTTCTTGACGAATTTTGGTCAAAATCGTGGGTTTTGATGGTTGTTTTCAAAATTTGAGTAGATAAAAAGTGTTTGTGTTAGTGGAGAAGCATAGATCTGAAGAAAAAAATCGTTTTTGATGTGTTTTTAAAAAATAATGTTCTTGGTGTTTTTGAGGTTTTCTTGATGAAGAAGATGAAGATGATGAGTTTTGATCCAAAAATTTGTGTTAGTGTGTGGAAAAAGGTGTTTGTATGTGTTTTTGGTGAAGATTCCGATTAAAAAGGCTCGGAATTGAAAAATACTCGGAATTTAAAAAAAGGGCTCGAAATTGAAAAATACTCGGATATTGAAAAAGAATCGGAATTGAAAATGCTCGGAATTGAGTTTTATCGGAATTCAAAAGTGCTCGGAATTGTGAATTTTATCGGAATTGTTATTCCTCGAAATTTGTGAATTTATCGGAATTGTTCCTCGGAATTGCAATTTTGATCGGAATTATGATCGGAATCTGAGTTTATTCGAAATTTAGTTTTTTTGGTTGGTATCCGGAACTCGATGTCAGAAAGTAGGGTAGTCAGAGACAGTTGTAATAATTGCTTTATCTGTCACTATTAAAGTGAAAACTGCGCGTTGAGCTGTCAACTTCCGATATAATAAGCATTAAATAGCTGCCATCATTAAGGACTGCACTGAACAGTCTCGAGACCTGAACCACTAGCCGTCTCCTTTAATTGCTAAGCAGCCTTTTTAATAATTCGTTCTCCTCGAGAATTAAAAAAAAAATCATTTACATGATTGAGAATCGAGCTGTCCATTCACTTTAATTGTTGTGTAGTTTCGGGGTAATCAAGCCACGGCTTTCTTCTGGATTAAACAAAGGTCGGGTATAGTTTTTTTTAAACATAGGTGGAGCGATTGGTGTATTTCCCCTTTAAATTGTTTCTGATGTTTGTTTTGTTGTGTTGCGATGTAGTGTACTGGTGTATATTTCTAGCTCCTTGCTAGATGTTTTTTAATATATGTTGGGCCTGGAGGGGTGATGGCAATGCCACAGCTCCTCTCATGGTTCGAGTTTTTGCCGTTCAAAAAAAAAAAAATCAGGCAAGTGAGCACACACAGTCATCGAGAGAACACTGCTGCCATTTAATTCACTTTGAACTAATGTTGTCCACGTCAATTATTAATTGATTGTGCAAAAGTTTTTTTTTTAATATCAATTTCCAATTATTTTTTGTCGTGGAGCAACCAACAGAATCTTCATTTAGCATTAATATTTGATTCATTTTGCATATTCTTTTTGCAATTACTTTTCTTGAATATTCCATTTTAATTCCAACAACAATTACTTACGGTGTTGCAATTAGAATTCATGATCTGAATTTTGTTGTGGTCTTCAAAAGGAATTTTATTGTCAAGCAAATTTTTTTTTCTATTTTTCGTGCTTATTGCAAAATCATTGTTGCCATCAACCATTGTGGCATTTAATCAACTCGAATTAAATTGTTTTTAAAATCATTTTAGTTGATTAATTTTGATCAAATCAAATCATTCTTAAACGATCTTTATTTTTCAGGTATCACAATGGATCATTCACTGAGATATTTTTCAAAAGCAACCATTGAGGAAAAAATTAAGAAATGGCGGAGATCAAGATCTAAGTTTACACAAGAGGAGACCTTTATCCTTAAATTGTTTGATCATATGTTTTACTTGCATGATCGTGCATGTGCTGGAGTCACCACACGTCACACAATCTTTAAGAGCCTTCCATCTGATTTTCAACAGAAGTACAAAGATTTAGAGTATGATGAGAGTGATTTCTTTTCGAAAATAACTTGTACACAATTATATCAAGCGGAAAGAATGAATCTTGGTTGGACACAAAGAATGACGTTTGTGGGTGAAGAGGAAGAAAAAAGAGAGGAAGAGATTAAAAGGAAAACGACAAATAAATGTCAGGAATTTCTGAATTATGATCGGTTGAATGCAACATACAAAGCCTGTGACGACAACAAAGTCAAGCCTGTGTGTTCAAGTGAATATTTCATTCCTTATCAACCAGAGCAACAGGTCAAATCAACTGCAACTCGCGTGTACATTCCTTACATGGAATTACAACGCCGACAGGAGATTCTTGAATCACAATGCTTCATGTAACACTCTCTTTACCGGCCAAGATTAATTAAGGTAATTAATTAATTAATCTGGAAATTTAATTGCTATGTGGATTAGTTGTTTTAATTTGTTGTGATTTATTTGTAGAAAAGTGTTAGATGATTTAATTATGTGGTATTATTTTCTATTTATTATTTAAGGAAATAAATATTTAATAATTTAAACTGGAAGTGAGTATTGGGGGGGGGGGGGGGGGTATGGCCTGTTGGTGGTATACCCACTCCTCCCCCCATACCTTCTTTACATGTCAAAATAGACAAAGAAGTGTTTGTGTGTGTGTGATTGTGTGCTCTCGGCCGAGAACAAAAGAAGAAGAAGAACGAAATTACATTGTTTCATTTTGTTAAATCTTGAAGTGTTTAACATCAAGAGATTAAAAATTCAGAATCCTTTATGTTGTTTGATGTTGATTTTCGGTTTTGAATATATATATATATATATATATATATATATATATATATATATATATATATATATATATATATATATATATATATATATATATATATATATATATATATATATATATATATATATGTGTGTGAAATCCGATTGAATGTTTATATGATTTGATGATCATAGGACGTATGCATATTAGATTTTATGATCAATATGTGTTAATTATATGTTTAGAATGATTTCTGGAAATTTGTATAACTTGAATTCATGAAATCAGTTTAAAAAATGAAGATTAAAATTGAAAAGGTGTTGAGTTATGAAGGACTCGGAATTCATAAGTATGAATGAGCCGGATTCCGTCTCTTGCTCCGATTCCATCTAGAATTGCTCAGATGTGATATTAATTCATGTAATGTACTCGGATTCCGACTCTGTTTGATGTGCCTTCACCTTTAAACGGATTGTGAAGTTTACCCGGATTCCGCCTGTTTACTCGGATTCAACCTTGTACTCGGATTGTGACCATTTACCCGGATTGTGGCTGTTTACTCGGATTCAGCCTTGTACTCGGATTGTGACCATTTACCCGGATTGTGGCTGTTTACTCGGATTCCGCCTATTCACTAAGATTTGACTTTACTCGGAATTCAATTAGTTGTGTTGAACTTGACCATTGATCGGATTTGATGGTTTGAATATGAGCATGAGTTTTTACCTCAAGCGTGGCCTTAACATATGAAAGGAATATATGTATTGCCTGAGCTAAAGAGTTGGATGAAATTCACAGAATTACAGATTGTAAAGGGTAATAGTGAATGATGGTATATTATACTGAATATACATGAACTTGATATGTATTTGTAGATTATTGGTACATGTGATATGTAGATGTATGTACTTGTTGATTTATGTACATGTTAAGTATTGTGCTTATTGTGTGTTGATTAAGCAAATACTGATTGTTAGTTGTTTGTTCAGGTGGAGACAAAACTCAGTAGATAAGTAGAGACTGAGTTACCTGAACTTTTGAAGATATCGGTGAGTGGATATATATCTTGGATGTATAAGATATATCACCTGATTGTTGCTCTTTGAGATGTATTCTCTTGTTAACTGTATATACATGTTGTTTGGGAGATCAGCTTGGCAGTTGTTTTTCAGCTGGGCCTTGGTTTAGGGATATACAGTACTAGCATTCGTCTTGATAGCATTTGTTGTAATCAAGAGTTGCTAGTATTGTTGTCTGTTGTAACTAAGCTATCGGTAAACCTATGCTTTGGCCGGCATTTGGTTGAAGGTCCTGCAAGACCGCTGGTTCTCTTGTTGTTTGAGCATATGTTGGTTTGGGCTTGATGCCTTGTATGTTTTTGATATCTTATCTCTCACTTAGCTTTGTGCTAATCCCCCACTGTTGAACTCTTTTACAGGATACTCCTGGTATGTTGAAGATAGAGGTGAAACTGGAATTATGGACTGATCTAACTCTGATATCTATTTTGAAAGTGTGTAGAGTCTGATTTTGCAGTAACACTGTTGTAATTTTTGTAAAGTTAACCAGAAAAGTTGTATTTACCATATTATATATATGTTATTATGTTATTAGCTTCCGCGCGTATTATAAAGTTGTGTTTTAGAAAATACGGTGTTACAAGTTGGTATCAGTGCCCGGGTTTGAGGATTTGCATTGAAGTTGTGCAATACTCGAACCGAGGCTCTGATCAGTCAAATATGTTCAGGGTGGGTAATTAGTAAGGTAGCTATAGAGAATATGATGTGGTACTAACAGATTATAATCTGACAACTGGTGAGATGTTGTGTAGAATAGATTATGGCTGATAACAACGAAATCCCGGTATTTACCCCAGAGTCCCCAAGAAGACAGCACAACAACGTGTCCTCTACTGCTGCCAATGAACAACACAGAGGTGGTACCTCTCACAACGGGGAATCTGATAACCAAGATTATGTGTTACAACTAGAAGATACTTTACAGACTCAGAGAGATAGAATTCAAGAGCTTGAACAACAGTTGAACCAAACCCAATATTCACAACCAACCTCTTCTATTCAGATGCCTCATATAACCGCAACTTTTACACAACCTTTACCACCACCTGTCTACACCACAACTCCTGTTAGCACGGTGTCAACTAATGGATCATTCCCATTCATTCCTATGCCACAAGGAGTGTCTAACCAGCATCAAACCCCACAACAAAACTTCTTTATTCCGTGGTTTCCGTAGCAAGAAACTAGGAACAAATGCCAATTCAAAGATTTTGTGGCGTGTGGAGCACCGGAGTATTCGGGAAGCTCAAACCCGAATGTTACTCTAAACTGGTTGAAAGAAACTGTGAAGGCTTTGGAAGCCTGCAACTGTGAGAAAGCTGAATGGGTCAAGTTTGCAACGAGACGTCTGAAGGATCAAGCTTTAGTGTGGTGGGATTCACTGACCACACACCTGCCAAGGGAAATTGTTAATGCCGTCACCTGGGATCAATTCCAGGATAAATTCTGTGAGCAGTTCTGCAATGCGTTCGACATGGCAAAGATTCAAAGAGAGTTCCTAGATTTGGCACAGACAAGTAATATGTCTGTGGACGAGTTAATCAACAAGTTTCAAGTGACTCTCTGTTTCGCAAAGCAGTGGGTGCCCGAAGAGCGTTCTCAGGTTCAACACTTTGTGAAAGCTTTGTTACCAGAATATCGGGGTAACACTCGTTTGGCGACATCGCTTGTCCAGACATTCACCTTAGCAAGATCTGCAGACTTTGACGTCCACGATCGGGAAAAGATGAACAAGGGATCGTCTAGCAGGTTTAGTGGAAGTGGCATTGGGAATCAAAGCAAAGGTAAAGGGCAGAGTTATCATGGGAAGTCCGATCAGAGGTTCAAAGGATCAGGATCTTATCAGAGCAAACCTTGGTGCCATAATTGTAAATCTCGGCACACTGGGCAGTGCACGCCCCAAACTCGCAAATGTTTGAAGTGTGGTGAGTTTGGTCATGATTTAGGTGCATGTAAGTTCAACACCTTTGTTTGCTGGAACTGCAAAGAGGAGGGACATCGAGCTGGAAGTTGTCCAAAGTTGAAGACCGCGGGGACTTGGGCAGGGGTAAGTAATACCGGGGGATCGTCTTCTGCAGGTCAGAAGAGAAAGACTGTACCTTCTGCTGAGGGTAGAGCTTTCAAGATGACTGCCAAGGAAGCTACTAGTAGTGATGATGTGATAACCGGTATGTTCATAGTTAACTCTATGCCTGCGCGTGTTTTGTTTGACTCTGGTGCAAATAGATCGTTTATATCTATGACTATGTGTGATAAATTGAAATTACCTGCTTCTGTGAATACTACTCCTTTAGAAGTAGAAGTAGCTGACGGTAATGTAGTACCTGTGACCACTTCTGTAACTGGAGTTCAGGTTAATATTGATGGTACTAGTTTCCCTGTAGACTGTTTGGCGATGCCTATACCTGGTTTTGATTTAGTATTAGGCATGGATTGGTTGAGTCACCATAGGGCTAGTATCCAATGTCATAAGAAACTGATAACTATTCCTCTGGTTGACGGGTCGCATGTCGTGGCTCGTGGGGATATATCTCCATCTTCTCTTCCGTTTATCTCGTACATGAAGGCTAGAAAATCTTTAGCCAAAGGGTGTGCGTCCTTTCTAGCTTATGCTATTGATGTGAAGAAGGAGAAGCGGCCTGTTCTTGATGTTCGTGTTGTTTCGGAGTATCCGGAAGTATTTCCAGATGATTTGCCAGGGTTGCCGCCAGTGCGTGATGTCGAGTATAAGATTGATTTGATACCTGGTAGTACGCCTATTGCGAAAGCTTCGTACTGTTTAGCTCCTTCAGAGATCAGAGAGATGATGACTCAGATACAGGAACTGTTGGATAATGGGTTTATTCGTCCAAGCTCTTCGCCTTGGGGTGCACCAGTATTGTTTGTTAAGAAGAAAGATGGGACTATGTGTAGGTGTATAAATTACCGAGATTTGAATAAGAGGACCGTCAAGAATAAGTATCCATTGCCGAGAATAGATGATTTGTTCGATCAACTTCAGGGAGCTTCATATTTCTCGAAGATTGATTTGAGGTCGGGCTATCATCAGGTAAGAGTAGCCGAAGAGGATATACCTAAGACAGCGTTTTGTACATGGTATGGTCACTATGAGTTTCTTGTGATGCCGTTCGGTCTGACTAACGCTCCTGTAGTGTTTATGGATCTAATGAATCGGGTGTGTCGACCATTTTTGGATAAGTTCGTCATAGTGTTTATTGATGATATCTTGGTGTATTAAAAAACGGAGGACGAGCATGATCGACATCTGCGACAAGTTTTGGAGACTTTAAAGCAAAACAAGTTATATGCCAAATTGTCCAAGTGTGAGTTCTGGTTGCGTGAAGTCAAGTTTCTGGGTCATGTGATTTGTGAAAATGGTGTTAAGGTTGATTCGGCGAAGATAGAGGCTGTGATGAATTGGAATGCTCCTAAGACACCGACAGAGATCAAAAGTTTTCTTGGGTTATCAGGTTATTACAGAAGGTTCATTAAAGACTTTTCAAAGCTCGCGGGTCCATTAACCAAGTTGACTAGAAAGGATGTTCTGTTCCAATGGGGCGAGGCTCAGGAGAATGCTTTTCAGACTTTGAAGCAATTTCTGTGTCAAGCTCCTGTTCTTGCGTTGCCAGAAGGGTCTGAAGATTTTATGGTATACTGTGATACTTCACATGCTGGGTTAGGATGTGTATTGATGCAAAGGGGTAAAGTTATCGCTTATGCTTCCAGACAAGGTTAGGATGTGTATTGATGCAAAGGGGTAAAGTTATCGCTTATGCTTCCAGACAGTTGAAACCCAATGAAAAGAACTATCCGACTCATGATTTGGAGTTAGCAGCAGTGGTGTTTGCTTTAAAACTGTGGAGACATTATCTGTATGGTACAAAGTGCACGATTTGCACCGATCACAAGAGTCTGCAGTATGTGTTTACACAGAAGGAATTGAATATGAGACAGCGCCATTGGTTACAGCTGATAAAATATTATGACTGTGATATTCAGTATCATCCGGGGAAAGCTAACGTTGTAGCTGATGCACTTAGTAGGAAGGGTTCGGCAGATACAATAAAGTTTATGCGGTTAGAGATCAAATCTGATTTGATAGATCAGTTGATGGCTGCTCAATTGGAAGCACTGAAAGAAGAAAATCTGAAAGATGAGATAATGGTGAAAAGACAACATGAACTAACAACTGATTCTCGTGGTTTAAAGATATATCGGAATCATGTCTGGGTGCCAAAGTTTGGTAACTTGCGGGAATTGATTTTGACTGAAGCACATAAATCCAGAATGTCTGTTCATCCTGGTAGCACTAAGATGTATCAAAGTATGAAGACTTTTTATTGGTGGCCTGCTATGAAGTTAGATGTTGCACGATTTGTGGAGTCATGTCATATATGTGCTCAAGTGAAAGCTGAACACCAAAAGCCGTATGGATCTCTGAGACAGTTAGCAATACCTGAGTGGAAGTGGGATCACATCATGATGGATTTTGTAACAAAACTTCCGAGGACCCAGAAAGGAAATGATATGATTTCGGTTATTGTCGACAGATTAACCAAGAGTGCACACTTTCTTGCTACTGCTGAGACTGCAAACTTGAGTAAGTTAGCCAAGATGTATATCGATGAGATAGTATCAAGACATGGAGTTCCTTTGTCTATCGTGTCAGATCGGGATTCGAGGTTTGTGTCAAACTTCTGGAACAAACTACAGCAAGAATTGGGGTCTAGGGTTAATTTGAGTACAACTTATCATCCACAGACAGATGGGCAATCAGAATGAACAATACAGACTTTAGAAGATATGCTTCGGGCATGTGTGTTAGAGTTTGGAGGTTCTTGGGATTCGCATTTACCGCTGGTTGAATTTGCTTACAACAATTCTTACCACTCCAGCATCGGAATGCCGCCGTATGAGATGTTATATGGGGCGACCGTGCAGAACTCCTACTTGTTGGTTAGAGGCAGGAGAGAAACAGTTTGCTGGGCCAGATATTGTACAGATCACAGCGGATAAAGTTGCAGTGGCTCGGGAAAAGTTGAAAGCTGCAAGAGATCGACAAAAGATGTATGCAGATCCACGTTGTCGAACAGTGACTTTTGTGAAGGGAGAACGAGTTTACTTAAAGGTTTCACCATGGAAGGGTGTGATACGTTTTGGGAAACGTGGAAAGTTAGCTCCTCGATATATTGGTCCGTTCAGAATTCGTAAAGTAATGAATGATCAGACTGTGGTTTTGGATCTTCCTGATGAACTAGCTGGTATCTATGATACATTCAATGTTTGCTATCTGAGGAAGTGTAATGTAGAAGACCAGACTCAGGTGTTACTGATAAAAGATCTGCGTGTGGATTTCAAGAAGAGGTTGATTGAAGAACCTGTGGAGTTGCTGGATCGTAAAGTAACAAAGTTGAGGAGTAAGCAGATACCAATGGTATTGGTGAAGTGGAAGCACAGTTTGGGTTCAGAATTGACTTGGGAGACCAAAACTGATATGAGGAGTCGATACCCAGCCTTGTTTGAGCGCGATGAGATTCCGAGGACGGAATCTTCTTAAGGGGGGAAGATTTGTAACACCCACTTTACCGGCTAGATTAATTAAGGTAATTAATTAA
Source organism: Pulicaria dysenterica (assembly GCA_947179395.2). NCBI lineage: Eukaryota > Viridiplantae > Streptophyta > Magnoliopsida > Asterales > Asteraceae > Pulicaria > Pulicaria dysenterica. Next base: position 36,660,481 of record OX359292.1, read on the forward strand.
TTAATCTGGAAATTTAATTGCTATGTGGATTAGTTGTTTTAATTTGTTGTGATTTATTTGGAGAAAAGTGTTAGATGATTTAATTATGTGGTATTATTTTCTATTTATTATTTAAGGAAATAAATATTTAATAATTTAAATTGGAAGTGAGTATAAGGGGGGGGGGGGTATGTCCGGTTGGTAGTATACCCACTCCTCCCCCCATACCTTCTTTACATGTCAAAATAGACAAAGAAGTGTTTGTGTGTGTGTGATTGTGTGCTCTCAGCCGAGAACAAAAGAAGAAGAAGAAGATCGAAATTACATTGTTTCATTTTGTTAAATCTTGAAGTGTTTAACATCAAGAGGTTAAAAATTCAGAATCCTTTATGTTGTTTGATGTTGATTTTCGGTTTTGAATATATATATATATATATATATATATATAAGTGAAATCCGATTGAATGTTTATATGATTTGATGATCATAGGACGTATGCATGTTAGATTTTATGATCAATATGTGTTAATTATATGTTTAGAATGAATTCTGGAAATTTGTATATCTTGAATGCATAAAATCAGTTTAGAAAATGAAGATTAAAATTGAAAAGGTGTTGAGTTATGAAGGACTTGGAATTCATAAGTATGAATGAGTCGGATTCCATCTCTTGCTCAGATTCCGTCTAGAATTGCTCAGATGGGATATTAATTCATGTAATGTACTCGGATTCCGACTCTGTTTGATGTGCCTTCACCTTTAAACGGATTGTGAAGTTTACCCGGATTCCGCCTGTTTACTCGGATTCCGCCTTGTACTCGGATTGTGACCATTTACCCGGATTGTGGCTGTTTACTCGGATTCCACCTTGTACTCGGATTGTGACCATTTACCCGGATTGTGGCTGTTTACTCGGATTCCGCCTATTCACTAAGATTTGACTTTACTCGGAATTCAATTAGTTGTGTTGAACTTGACCATTGATCGGATTTGATGGTTTGAATATGAGCATGAGTTTTTACCTCAAGCGTGGCCTTAACATATGAAAGGAATATATGTATTGCCTGAGCTAAAGAGTTGGATGAAATTCACAGAATTACAGATTGTAAAGGGTAATAGTGAATGATGGTATATTATACTGAATATACATGAACTTGATATGTATTTGTAGATTATTGGTACATGTGATATGTAGATGTATGTACTTGTTGATTTATGTACATGTTAAGTATTGTGCTTATTATGTGTTGATTAAGCAAATACTGATTGTTAGTTGTTTGTTCAGGTGGAGACAAAACTCAGTAGATAAGTAGAGACTGAGTTACCTGAACTTTTGAAGATATCGGTGAGTGGATATATATCTTGGATGTATAAGATATATCACCTGATTGTTGCTCTTTGAGATGTATTCTCTTGTTAACTGTATATACATGTTGTTTGGGAGATCAGCTTGGCGGTTGTTTTTCAGCTGGGCCTTGGTTTAGGGATATACAGTACTAGCATTCGTCTTGATAGCATTTGTTGTAATCAAGAGTTGCTAGTATTGTTGTCTGTTGTAACGAAGCTATCGGTAAACCTATGCTTTGGCCGGCATTTGGTTGAAGGTCCTGCAAGACCGCCGGTTCTCTTGTTGTTTGAGCATATGTTGGTTTGGGCTTGATGCCTTGTATGTTTTTGATATCTTATCTCTCACTTAGCTTTGTGCTAATCCCCCACTGTTGAACTCTTTTACAGGATACTCCTGGTATGTTGAAGATAGAGGTGAAACTGAAATTATGGACTGATCTAACTCTGATATCTATTTTGAAAGTGTGTAGAGCCTGATTTTGCAGTAACACTGTTGTAATTTTTGTAAAGTTAACTAGAAAAGTTGTATTTACCATATTATATATATGTAATTATGTTATTAGCTTCCACGCGTATTATAAAGTTGTGTTTTAGAAAATACGGTGTTACAAGTTGGTATCAGAGCCCTGGTTTGAGGATTTGCATTGAAGTTGTGCAATACTCGAACCGAGGCTCTGATTAGTCCAATATGTCCAGGGTGGGTAATTAGTAAGGTAGCTAAAGAGAATATGATGTGGTACTAACAGATTATAATCTGACAACTGGTGAGATGTTGTGTAGAACAGATTATGGCTGATAACAACGAAATCCCGGTATTTACCCCACAGTCCCCAAGAAGACAGCACAACAACGTGTCCTCTACTGCTGCCAATGAACAACACAGAGGTGGTACCTCTCACAACGGGGAATCTGATAACCAAGATTACGTGTTACAACTAGAAGATACTTTACAGACTCAGAGAGATAGAATTCAAGAGCTTGAACAACAGTTGAACCAAACCCAATATTCACAACCAACCTCTTCTGTTCAGATGCCTCATATAACCGCAACTGTTACACAACCTTTACCACCACCTGTCTACACCACAGCTCCTGTGAGCACGGTGTCAACTCCGTATGGATCATTCCCATTCATTCCTATGCCACAAGGAGTGTCTAACCAACATCAAACCCCACAACAAAACTTCTTTATTCCGTGGTTTCCGTAGCAAGAAACTAGGAACAAATGCCAATTCAAAGATTTTGTGGCGTGTGGAGCACCGGAGTATTCGGGAAGCTCAAACCCGAATGTTACTCTAAACTGGTTGAAAGAAACTGTGAAGGCTTTGGAAGCCTGCAACTGTGAGAAAGCTGAATGGGTCAAGTTTGCAACGAGACGTCTGAAGGATCAAGTTTTAGTGTGGTGGGATTCACTGACCACACACCTGCCGAGGGAAATTGTTAATGCCATCACCTGGGAGCAATTCCAGGATAAATTCTGTGAGCAGTTCTGCAATGCGTTCGACATGGCAAAGATTCAAAGAGAGTTCCTAGATTTGGCACAGACAAGTAATATGTCTGTGGATGAGTTAATCAACAAATTTCAAGTGACTCTCCGTTTCGCAAAGCAGTGGGTGCCCGAAGAGCGTTCTCAGGTTCAGCACTTTGTGAAAGCTTTGTTACCAGAATATCGGGGTAACACTCGTTTGGCGACATCGCTTGTCCAGGCATTTACCTTAGCAAGATCTGCAGAATCTGACGTCCAGGATCGGGAAAAGATGAACAAGGGATCGTCTAGCAGGTTTAGTGGAAGTGCCAGTGGGAATCAAAGCAAAGGTAAAGGGCAGAGTTATCATGGGAAGTCCGATCAGAGGTTCAAAGGATCAGGATCTTATCAGAGCAAACCTTGGTGCCATAATTGTAAATCTTGGCACACTGGGCAGTGCACGCCCCAAACTCGCAAATGTTTGAAGTGTGGTGAGTTTGGTCATGATTTAGGTGCATGTAAGTTCAACACCTTTGTTTGCTGGAACTGCAAAGAGGAGGGACATCGAGCTGGAAGTTGTCCAAAGTTGAAGACCGCGGGGACTTGGGCAGGGGTAAGTAATACCGGGGGATCGTCTTCTGCAGGTCAGAAGAGAAATACTGTACCTTCTGCTGAGGGTAGAGCTTTCAAGATGACTGCCAAGGAAGCTACTAGCAGTGATGATGTGATAACCGGTATGTTCATAGTTAACTCTATGCCTGCGCGTGTTTTGTTTGACTCTGGTGCAAATAGATCGTTTATATCTATGACTATGTGTGATAAATTGAAATTACCTGCTTCTGTGAATACTACTCCTTTAGAAATAGAAGTAGCTGACGGTAATGTAGTACCTATGACCACTTCTGTAACTGGAGTTCAGGTTAATATTGATGGTACTAGTTTCCCTATAGACTGTTTGGTGATGCCTATACCTGGTTTTGATTTAGTATTAGGCATGGATTGGTTGAGTCACCATAGGGCTAGTATCCAATGTCATAAGAAACTGATAACTATTCCTCTGGTTGACGGGTCGCATGTCGTGGCTCGTGGGGATAGATCTCCATCTTCTCTTCCGTTTATCTCGTACATGAAGGCTAGAAAATCTTTAGCCAAAGGGTGTGCGTCCTTTCTAGCTTATGCTATTGATGTGAAGAAGGAGAAGCGGCCTGTTCTTGATGTTCGTGTTGTTTCGGAGTATCCGGAAGTATTTCCAGATGATTTGCCAGGGTTGCCGCCAGTGCGTGATGTCGAGTATAAGATTGATTTGATACCTGGTAGTACGCCTATTGCGAAAGCTCCGTACTGTTTAGCTCCTTCAGAGATCAGAGAGATGATGACTCAGATACAGGAACTGTTGGATAATGGGTTTATTCATCCAAGCTCTTCGCCTTGGGGTGCACCAGTATTGTTTGTTAAGAAGAAAGATGGGACTCTGTGCATGTGTATAGATTACCGAGATTTGAATAAGAGGACCGTCAAGAATAAGTATCCGTTGCCGAGAATAGATGATTTGTTCGATCAACTTCAGGGAGCTTCATATTTCTCGAAGATTGATTTGAGGTCGCGCTATCATCAGGTAAGAGTAGCCGAAGAGGATATACCTAAGACAGTGTTTCGTACACGGTATGGTCACTATGAGTTTCTTGTGATGCCGTTCGGTCTGACGAACGCTCCTGCAGTGTTTATGGATCTAATGAATCGGGTGTGTTGACCATTTTTGGATAAGTTCGTCATAGTGTTTATTGATGATATCTTGGTGTATTAAGAAATGGAGGACGAGCATGATCGACATCTCCGACAAGTTTTGGAGACTTTAAAGCAAAACAAGTTATATGCCAAATTGTCCAAGTGTGAGTTCATGTTGCGTGAAGTCAAGTTTCTGGGTCATGTGATTTGTGAAAATGGTGTTAAGGTTGATTCGGCGAAGATAGAGGCTGTGATGAATTGGAATGCTCCTAAGACACCGACAGAGATCAAAAGTTTTCTTGGGTTAGCAGGTTATTACAGAAGGTTCATTAAAGACTTTTCAAAGCTCGCGGGTCCATTAACCAAGTTGACTAGAAAGGATGTTCTGTTCCAATGGGGCGAGGCTCAGGAGAATGCTTTTCAGACTTTGAAGCAACTTCCGTGTCATGCTCCTGTTCTTGCGTTGCCAGAAGGGTATGAAGATTTTGTGGTATACTGTGATACTTCACATGCTGGGTTAGGATGTGTATTGATGCAAAGGGGTAAAGTTATCGCTTATGCTTCCAGACAGTTGAAACCCAACGAAAAGAACTATCCGACTCATGATTTGGAGTTAGCAGCAGTGGTGTTTGCTTTAAAACTGTGGAGACATTATCTGTATGGTACAAAGTGCACGATTTGCACCGATCACAAGAGTCTGCAGTATGTGTTTACACAGAAGGAATTGAATATGAGACAGCGCCGTTGGTTAGAGCTGATAAATTATTATAACTGTGATATTCAGTATCATCCGGGGAAAGCTATCGTGGTAGCTGATGCACTTAGTAGGAAGGGTTCGGCAGATACAATAAAGTTTATGCGGTTAGAGATCAAATCTGATTTGATAGATCAGTTGATGGCTGCTCAATTGGAAGCACTGAAAGAAGAAAATCAGAAAGATGAGATAATGGTGAAAAGACAACATGAACTGACAACTGATTCTCGGGGTTTAAAGATATATCGGAATCGTGTCTAGGGGCCGAAGTTTGGTAACTTGTGGGAATTGATTTTGACTGAAGCACATAAATCCAGAATGTCTGTTCATCCTGGTAGCACTAAGATGTATCAAAGTATGAAGACTTTTTATTGGTGGCCTGCTATGAAGTTAGATGTTGCGCGATTTGTGGAGTCATGTCATATATGTGCTCAAGTGAAAGCTGAACACCAAAAGCCGTATGGATCTCTGAGACAGTTAGCAATACCTGAGTGGAAGTGGGATCACATCACGATGGATTTTGTAACAAAACTTCCGAGGACCCAGAAAGGAAATGATATGATTTGGGTTATTGTCGACAGATTAACCAAGAGTGCACACTTTCTTGCTACTGTTGAGAGTGCAAACTTGAGTAAGTTGGCCAAGATGTATATCGATGAGATATTATCAAGACATGGAGTTCCTTTGTCTATCGTGTCAGATCGGGATTCGAGGTTTGTGTCAAACTTCTGGAACAAACTACAGCAAGAATTGGGGTCTATGGTTAATTTGAGTACAGCTTATCATCCACAGACAGATGGGCAATCAGAAAGAACAATACAGACTTTAAAAGATATGCTTCGGGCATGTGTGTTAGAGTTTGGAGGTTCTTGGGATTCGCATTTACCGCTGGTTGAGTTTGCTTGCAACAATTCTTACCACTCCAGCATCGGAATGCCGCCGTATGAGATGTTATATGGGGCGACCGTGCAGAACTCCTACTTGTTGGTTAGAGGCTGGAGAGAAATAGTTTGCTGGGCCAGATATTGTACAGATCACAGCGGATAAAGTTGCAGTGGCTCGGGAAAAGTTGAAAGCTGCAAGAGATCGACAAAAGATGTATGCAGATCCACGTCGTCGAACAGTGACTTTGGTGGAGGGAGAACGAGTTTACTTAAAGGTTTCACCATGGAAGGGTGTGATACGTTTTTGTTGGTGCATAATTGTGAATCCCTAGATCTTATCAATCAAATACATACATGTTTACTTGAAATGTTAATTCAAATGTGTTTTGATTAATTGTTTGTATGTGTATATATTCTTAGTGATTCTTTGTGATGATCTTAAGCTTACAAGTACTTAATCATGTGTTGATGTGTGTTTGGAAGTTTAAGTTTAGGTGACAGATCACCACGTGCGAAGTCAGTCTCACTACGTGCGTAGTGGAGCTCAGTGCGCACGTAGTGAAGAAGGTCAGTTAAAGTTAAATTAATTATCATTAAAACAACCAGTACGTGTGTACTGGACTCGTTACGTGCGAAGTGCGTTGCATCACGTGCGTAGTGAAATTAATTACACTATAAATACTGATTAACTTCATATGTTCGCGGGTAATCGAGCAATCAACATAAATCGCTAGAAATCAACCGGGAGCCTTACATAATCGACCTTATATGACCTTAAGCCTACTAAATCGAAAACTTAGTGTTAATCTCGAATCCAATCGCAGCCTTAAGCATCTCTGTGTGAGTTCTTAGGAGTTGTTCTTGCTTCTACTCTGTGTGTTTCTCTGTGTGATACTGTGTGCCGGACACCTAAGCAGATCTTAGAATCCTTAGGAGGTTTGGGAAATAGAAATTCCGCACTATTTCTCATCCTAGATCAGTCCTAGCGTATGGGTGTTTTAGTTTAGTTTAGAACCCCGTTTCCCCATCGGTCCTACAAAGTGGTATCAGAGCCTCGTGCTTTAATTGATCACTTTTCCTTAGGTTTCGTGATCTAGGTGTCGATTAGGCCTGTGTGTTTTGTCCTTTTCGTCGTTTTTAATCGGTTGTTAGGTCGAAAATAGGTCGTTTTTCGTTAAAAAGGGTTGTGTTTTACATTAATCGTTTGAGTGTTACCCGTGCGAAGTGATTCCCTGTGCGTGCGTAGTGCCCTTAGTGCGTGCGTAGTGTGTCGTAGATCATCTAGAATCTTCGTCAAGCTGTGTGTTCATTCCGTGCGTAGTAGGTCCTCAACGCGTGCGTGGTGTATCCAGTTCGTGCGAGTTGAGTCTGTGTGGTTTACTTTGTCTTTAAAAAATTATTTTGTTGCTTCGTGCGTACCATCTGCACTCCGTGCGTCCTAGGTTCTCAATCCGTGCGTGGTAGAGTTCCAGTTCGTACATAGGAGCATCTGTGTGTTCTCGTGTCAGTCCGTACGTAGTGCTTCGTGTTCGTGCGTAGTAGCTCCCACTCCGTGCGTATTGAATCTGTGTGGTCTATCAAATCCTAATTTCAGTCTGTGTGTTCTCAGCTCTTGATTACTGAAATGGCATCAAAACAGACAACAGTTTTAAACAACTTATTATTAGACAGTGAAATAGGGAGTGCCAATAAAGTACCTAAACGGTTAACCATGGAAGACTATCCTATGTGGAAGCCCAGGTTCGAAATATTCCTCGATGGCCTTGATTGTAGACTTCGAAGAGCAATAAGCACCGATTATATGGTTCCCAAGGGGGAGGGAAATATTGAAACCCCCTATGATGGAATGACTGTTGAACAGAAGAGCAATCATGATGCAGAGAAGAAGGCCTATGCTCAACTAATCCAGGCCATTCCAAATGAGATCTTCCATCAATTCAGAAGATATAAAACTTCCCACAGCCTGTGGAGAGCACTAGAGAAGAGAAATGAGGGAAATGCCGCCCTCAAGGAATTGAAAGCAAGTCAATTGAGAAAGGAATTAGATCATTTCATGGCTACTAGAGATGAAAAAATTCCTTCTCTCATTACAAGATATAATCATCTTCTTAGTGAACTGGACAGTCTGGGTGTTACTGTTCCAGAGAAGCAGCAGGTGGAAATTTTGGCAAAAGCCTTGCCCAAGAGCTGGTGGCCATATATTATGATATTGAAGAATAGTGATGGCTTTGACGGGATGGATCTAAATGATTTCATCACAAAGTTGAAAGAGCAAGAGCAGGAGGAACAAAATTTGGATTCCATGTCCGGTTATCAACAAAATCCTTCTCTCTACTACTCTGGAACACCTGTATCGTCATCCACTTCTTCAAATGCCGCCTTAAAATCTGCCTATGTGAGTAATGTACATGAATCTGGCAGATCTACATCTGAAGCTTCATCTTCTGGGCCATCCTATACTGTGTCTACTTCTGGATTCAATGCCGAGCATTTCAAGTATGGGAGTGCGGATGAAGTCACAGCACATATGAGCATGCTAAGTGCGCTAGTCTCCTCTTATGATGATCTACTGAAGGGGAAGATTGGTAATGCTCATCTGACACAAGAGGACTATGACCAGATCGATGATGATGAGATGGAAAGACAAGATATCCTCTGGTCATATGCTAACTTAGTCAGGAGGGCGAGAGCATATGAGAAAAGAACAGGAAAGCAAATATCAGCTACAAAGGACACCAACCTTGGTTTTGATAAGTCTGCGGTAACATGCTATAATTGCGGTGAAAAAGGTCATTTCGCGAGAGAATGTGATAAGCCGAAGAGTGTGGGACCGAAGTATCCCTTCAAAACCAGTCCTGGCAGTAGATCATTTTCCTCTTCAACCATAAAGTCTGAATCAACTCCAAAACCGGCTAAGGCAATGGCAGTTGTTCAAAAGGACGAGGGAATTGACTGGTCAGTACAATTTGGGAATGATGGTGCTGATATTAATGTGGCAAATGTTCATGTGTTGAACGAAGATTCTCAATCCGAGACAGAGAGTTACTCAAGTGAGGAAGAATCAATTGCCAGCATTGATGATGAACCAGCCTCGGTTTCCGCTGCAGAAAAGACACCAGTGAAAGTTCGTGCCAATGAGTCAAACCAAAAGGTGTGCAGTTGTGATCAATCATCCGAGGAAAAGGTATGTACTTTTGGCTTACCTTGTGGTTCTTGTAATGATTATGTAAAACAGATAATGTTCCTAAAGTCTACAATTTCAGAGCTCACATCTAAGTTAGATAAAAACCTGTTGATAAAAGAAAGAGAAAAACAGTTGAAAGAAAAGAATGAAAATTTAGGCAAACAGGTGCATGAACTAGGTGTGGCTATGTTAAATAAACAGGATGCTATAGTGTTTTACATAAATGAGATTGATAAGCTGAAACGAGACCTTGCTACTTCAAAGGTCGATTATGAGACTCTGAGTCAAAAACTCAAAAGTTATTCCACGTCTTCTTACTTATTTGAGTACATAATCGATCAGAGAGGTCAAGGTACTGATTCAGAAAAGAACAAGAAGTTATACTCTAAATGTCCACCACCAGTGTTAAATCAACTGGTGAATGATGATGTTCACTCTGAATCTGACCCACTACTCACAAAGGTTGATGAATCTTTTGCATCAACCCCAAAAGAGGATTTAAAGTTACACGAGAATGTGGGTGGGCCTCAGAAGAATGAGGTTCAGCAAGAAGAAATTAAAAAGGCTGAACCAGGAATGAGAGAACTGTTGGCAAGTTCTAATGTCAAAGATCCGTTGATGCATCGTATCCACAATGCCCTTCGGAAATTTGAAAAGGAGGGTGTAAAGTCTCCTGATACCCGTCCATACCAAGAGGTCAAAATCTTACCCAAACATCAAGGGTTAGGGTATCAATCTCAAAGGATGTCGAAAGGTCCTATAAAGCAAAATCCAGACAGGATTTGCTATGTGTGCAGGAGACCTGGTCACCTCAGTTACGAGTGTGATCAGCAGCCACATCAGCGCTGTAACAGGAAAGTTGAGACTTATCAAAAGAATAAAACGTTTACTAAAAACAATCAAAACTCAACTCTTCCAGTTCAGCATCAAAGGACAAACGGGGATACCATAAGAAAATCTAAAAATCCCGAAGTTGTTAGCAAAAGAAAATCTTCGCTCAATCAGACTTCTAAGTGGACTAACAAACTGTGTGTTCAAATGCCTAAGGATTCGAGTGACAGGTTCAGCAATGCTGCTTAGAAGACTGGAACTTGGATGAAACTTTCAGTGATTGGAGAAGACGGGAAACCCATGACTATTCGGGCTTGGGTTCCTAATGCTTTCTAATTCTTTCTTCTATGTGAAGGGTGTCAACCGCTATAATCAAGTGTGAGGTATTTGTGACTGTGTGTCTATTTTCTGTGTGACTAAAGTGTTCTTTTGTCTTTGTGTTTATTTCCTGTGTGCATCTGCGTTTCTATTTTCTTAGCTTTTAGATTGTTTAGTATTTTAGGGGGAGATAGTTATTAGTTCAGAAAACATAGAAAATACAAAAAAAAAATCAGAAAACATAGAAAATACAAAAAAAAATCAGAAAACATAGAAAATACAAAAAAAAAAATCAGAAAACATAGAAAAAAAAAAAAAAAAATGAGAAGTTGATCCAACCTAGATGGAGAATGATGGTACACTGGCTTTCTATACAAAGTATGTCTAGTAAAATTAGGACTGAAGGCATGCACACATTCTTGAGAAAACTGTCTGAAAATCTAGTTGAATCAGATAAGAAACAGATAGTGTGTAAGACATATAAGGAAAGTCTAGACTGATAAATGGTTATGCATGTGAAAATCAATCATAGATTTAAGCTATCGAGACATTCCAAGTCTATAAGTCAATAACAGTTGAGAATGACTTAGTTTGATGCACACACCTGTTACCATGCCTAATGTGTTAAAAGACATTGAACTATATGTAAAAGAGGGTGAAAAATTGACCCCAATTTGAGAATGTCAAAAGATATAGATACATTGATCTATCATGATAAACTGTCAAAGAGCATAAAATGCATTGACAAAAGCTCAGCAAGAAAAATGTCTAGAGAGGTGAAAAATCGACCTCCATGTCAAAAAGCATAAAATGCGTTGACAAATTAACATATCACATAAGCATGGTGGTTTTGGTAATTAAGTTGTGCAACCTACTGAGTGAATCAAAATACTGTGAGACTTTGAAAGAGATAGTCTTAATCATGTATCCAGTCTAGACAATCTGAAAATGTTGAAACAAAATCTGTTATTATCTGAAGAAAGATAGGTTGACAGACAGAGTTTAAGAGAATATGTTTATGCCCAAGGTTCTGAAATGAATGATTACTGAGTATAGACGAGTAGTACTGACTCCATACTGGAACCTTCTCACAAAAAGATTTAATTTTCAGGAATTTACTTCTTTTGCAAATTTATTCTGAGTTAATTTCTTTTCAGTTATTTTCTTTTCTGTCTTATAATTTTAAGTTTTTAAATAGTTGAATTTAGATTCCCAAAAATAAGTTGTTAATAGTTTGCATTTTTATCTCGTTTCTGTTTAAGAAAATACAAAAAGAGTTCTAGTATGTTCTATTTTCTCTTAGTGTGATTTGTTCTGTTTACATTTCTTTCATCTCACTTTGATGTGTTTTGCTTAAATGTTTATAAGTGATCTTGAAGTTACTGACAGTTTATTGTTGAGTGCAGTACTAACAGTAATTAAGGTTCACAGATGAGAAACTCATTACATGCGAAATGGAACCCCACTAAGCACGAGTTACAGCTCACATCGTGCGTAGTGCAGGTAAGGGCATGACGAAAGGTATTCGTTTCGCATTCTGCTGTATGAATTTTGCTTTGTGCATTTTACTTTGTGCAAATTTTTGCTTAGTACATTCTGCTGTGTGCATTTTGCTTTGTGCATTTTACTTTGTGGAATTTTTGCTTAGTGCAATGGTTATTGATAGAACTAGGTCTTAGGGGGAGTTTGTTGGTGCATAATTGTGAATCCCTAGTTCTTATCAATCAAATACATACATGTTTACTTGAAATGTTAATTCAAATGTGTTTTGATTAATTGTTTGCATGTGTATATATTCTTAGTGATTCTTTGTGATGATCTTAAGCTTACAAGTACTTAATCATGTGTTGATGTGTGTTTGGAAGTTTAAGTTTAGGTGACAGATCACCACGTGCGAAGTCAGTCTCACTACGTGCGTAGTGGAGCTCAGTGCGCACGTAGTGAAGAAGGTCGGTTAAAGTTAAATTAATTATCATTAAAACAACCAGTACGTGCGTACTGGACTCGTTACGTGCGAAGTGCGTTGCATCACGTGCGTAGTGAAATTAATTACACTATAAATACTGATTAACTTCATATGTTCGCGGGTAATCGAGCAATCAACAAAAATCGCTAGAAATCAACCGGGAGCCTTACATAATCGACCTTATATGACCTTAAGCCTACTAAATCGAAAACTTAGTGTTAATCTCGAATCCAATCTCAGCCTTAAGCATCTCTGTGTGAGTTCTTAGGAGTTGTTCTTGCTTCTACTCTGTGTGTTTCTCTGTGTGATACTGTGTGCCGGACACCTAAGCAGATCTTAGAATCCTTAGGAGGTTTGGGAAATAGAAATTCCGCACTATTTCTCATCCTAGATCAGTCCTAACGTAAGGGTGTTTTAGTTTAGTTTAGAACCCCGTTTCCCCATCGGTCCTACAGTTTTTGGAAACGTGGAAAGTTAGCTCCTCGATATATTGGTCCGTTCAAAATTCGAAAAGTAATGAATGATCAGACTGTGGTTTTGGATCTTCCTGATGAACTAGATGGTATCCATGATACATTCAATGTTTGCTATCTGAGGAAGTGTAATGTAGAAGACCAGACTCAGGTGTTACCGATAAAAGATCTGCGTGTGGATTTCAAGAAGAGGTTGATTGAAAAACCTGTGGAGTTGCTGGATCGTAAAGTAACAAAGTTGAGGAGTAAGCAGATACCAATGGTATTGGTGAAGTGGAAGCACAGTTTGGGTTCAGAATTGACTTGGGAGACCGAAACTGATATGAGGAGTCGATACCCAGCCTTGTTTGAGCGCGATGAGATTCCGAGGACGGAATCTTCTTAAGGGGGGAAGATTTGTAACACCCTCTTTACCGGCCTAGATTAATTAAGGTAATTAATTAATTAATCTGGAAATTTAATTGCTATGTGGATTAGTTGTTTTAATTTGTTGTGATTTATTTGTAGAAAAGTGTTAGATGATTTAATTATGTGGTATTATTTTCTATTTATTATTGAAGGAAATAAATATTTAATAATTTAAATTGGAAGTGAGTATAAGGGGGGGGGGGGGTATGGCCGGTTGGTGGTATACCCACTCCTCCCCCCATACCGTCTTTACTTGTCAAAATAGACAAAGAAGTGTTTGTGTGTGTGTGATTGTGTGCTCTCGGCCGAGAACAAAAGAAGAAGAAGAAGATCGAAATTACATTGTTTCATTTTGTTAAATCTTGAAGTGTTTAACATCAAGAGGTTAGAAATTCAGAATCCTTTATGTTGTTTGATGTTGATTTTCGGTTTTGAATATATATATATATATATATATATATATATATGTGAAATCCGATTGAATGTTTATATGATTTGATGATCATAGGACGTATGCATGTTAGATTTTATGATCAATATGTGTTAATTATATGTTTAGAATGATTTCTGGAAATTTGTATAACTTGAATGCATGAAATCAGTTTAGAAAATGAAGATTAAAATTGAAAAGGTGTTGAGTTATGAAGGACTCGGAATTCATAAGTATGAATGAGTCGGATTCCGTCTCTTGCTCGGATTCCGACTAGAATTGCTCAGATGTGATATTAATTCATGTATTGTACTCGGATTCGGACTCTGTTTGATGTGCCTTCACCTTTAAAAGGATTGTGAAGTTTACCCGGATTCTGCCTGTTTACTCGGATTCCGCCTTGTACTCGGATTGTGACCATTTACCCGGATTGTGGCTGTTTACTCGGATTCCGCCTTGTACTCGGATTGTGACCATTTACCCGGATTCTGGCTGTTTACTCGGATTCCGCCTATTCACTAGGATTTGACTTTACTCGGAATTCAATTGGTTGTGTTGAACTTGACCATTGATCGGATTTGATGGTTTGAATATGAGCATGAGTTTTTACCTCAAGCGTGGCCTTAACATATGAAAGGAATATATGTATTGCCTGAGCTAAAGAGTTGGATGAAATTCACAGAATTACAGATTGTAAAGGGTAATAGTGAATGATGGTATATTATACTGAATATACATGAACTTGATATGTACTTGTAGATTATTGGTACATGTGATATGTAGATGTATGTACTTGTTGATTTATGTACATGTTAAGTATTGTGCTTATTGTGTGTTGATTAAGCAAATACTGATTGTTAGTTGTTTGTTCAGGTGGAGACAAAACTCAGTAGATAAGTAGAGACTGAGTTACCTGAACTTTTGAAGATATCGGTGAGTGGATATATATCTTGGATGTATAAGATATATCACCTGATTGTTGCTCTTTGAGATGTATTCTCTTGTTAACTGTATATATATGTTGTTTGGGAGATCAGCTTGGTGGTTGTTTTTCAGCTGGGCCTTGGTTTAGGGATATACAGTACTAGCATTCGTCTTGATAACATTTGTTGTAATCAAGAGTTGCTAGTAATGTTGTCTGTTGTAACTAGGCTATCGGTAAACCTATGCTTTGGCCGGCATTTGGTTGAAGGTCCTGCAAGACCGCCGGTTCTCTTGTTGTTTGAGCATATGTTGGTTTGGGCTTGATGCCTTGTATGTTTTTGATATTTGTTCTCTCACTTAGCTTTGTGCTAATCCCCCACTGTTGAACTCTTTTACAGGATACTCCTGGTATGTTGAAGATAGAGGTGAAACTGGAATTATGGACTGATCTAACTCTGATATCTATTTTGAAATTGTATAGAGCCTAATTTTGCAGTATCACTGTTGTAATTTTTGTAAAGTTAACCAGAAAAGTTGTATTTACCCTATTATATATATGTAATTATGTTATTAGCTTACGCGCGTATTATAAAGTTGTGTTTTAGAAAATACGGTGTTACACTTCACAAAGAATGTCATGCTTGAGTTATCTTATGCAGTTGAATTGGAACAAAAGCAAGCAGATATTGAGACTGCTATGCATACGATTAACAAATTGACACAAGCCAATGCCGAGATAAATGACAAATTGTCTTCGGTGTTGAATAATGATACAAAGATCATAGACAAATTGTGTGTTGAAAAAGCTGAGTTGAAGGAAAAAGTCAATGATCTTGAACAAAAGCTACATGTGTCAATTCAATCGTATGTTCCTCGTTCAATCTTGGAGAGGAAAATATCTGAATTGCAACTGTTACTGGACACTAAGAGAATGCAGTTTGAGAAAGAGAGGAAAGAGTTAATGGCTAAAATTTTGAATGCTGAGCTTAGCGCTGCAAAACTCACTGAATCAACAAAGACTTCCGCTGACAATATTAATTTTGATTCAGTTTCACATTGTAGTAGCCAATCTGATTCTTATTTCTCTGTTGCAGGTTCTTTGCTTTCAGATAAAGATTTCACCAACTCATCAACTGCTATGAAGACTCCTAAGATCACAACATCTGTCAGATCTTTTTATCAAGTGAAATCACCTTCAGCTGCAACGACTCACTCTCCGAAACAAAACACCTAAGCATAAACAAGCTGCTTGCAATTATAAACAGAATGCTTGTACATCAAGTAGTTCTAATTCTGCTTGTTCTGTGATTACAGATGATACTTTGCCGAAGCCTCAACAAACATGGATTTCAAAGCAAAATCTAGCTGTAACATTTGCAAAGTTGTCATCAATATGTAATTTATCAATTTCAAAGCGTACGAAATCATCATGGATTGAAAAGAAGAAACCTTCTGAATATGCACCTAATGCATCAGAATTCGGAGTACATAAGGTTCTTAATGATGATATCTCATCAAATACAACAACAATGAGGATTCCAAAGAAAGAAAATAGAGTTAATAAGTCAAATCATACTTCTCATCACAACAACAGACGCCGATCTTTCTCAAAACCAAGATCAACAGGGGAGTTTGTGCTTAAGACAGACGTCATGTATCCTTTTGTAGTTTACTCGGTAAAGCACTTAATCCGCCTTCCAAAGAAAAGATCTGTAAGACGTCAAGAATCAGACAAGAGTTTGTTGTGAAAAACGGAATTCCTCAATGGCATTCAGGACCATTGAATCGAAAGGTCCTTAAACCTGTTATTACTGCAAATACACAAAAATGGATGCCAAAACATGCGACTAACAAATCTGGACCCAAACAATAATGGGTACCAAGTTTTGTTAATCCATTTTGCAGGTAAACAAAAAGAGACATTGTTGGAGCACAATGAAGATCATTCAGACTGCAGTGAAGAGCCTTGGGTTCAGTGTGCTGATTTGTTTTTAAATCTCATAATTTTTCAAACAAGATGGAGTTTCCCTACATTTCCATTCAATTTCATTTTGTTCAGCATTAGCCCGAGTCTAATGTCTGAGATGCTTATTTTGTGCAGTTTTATCATTTCATGATATAACTTGCTTTAAACTGGATTGTTTGCAGGGGGAGCAAAATTCTATCTTCGCCTAATTGATGAAAAACAATTTTCATGCATCAATTTAGGGGGTGTTTGTTTTTACTGCTTTATCTTTTTCAGAAAAAGCCAAAAACATTCAAATATTGAAAAGCCAAAAACATTATAAAATTTCAAAATACAAAAAGATTTGCTGCTTTTCATTTGCTGTTATCTGTTCAAGAAGGTATTCATTCTTTGATATATTCTGATACCTTTCTTGATTCAACTTGTTGTTGATCTTCGCATGATCATCTTTCATTTCTGCGTTTCCATCTCTAATCATACATTCCTTCATTCTTAAATGTTTCAAATCATTTCTGGAACCGTTCATTCATGTGATATTATTTCAGTGATCACAACGCACCATGAGTGAGGGAGTGTAGGAAATTTATACTCCTATGGTCAATCCAGAACCGGAAGGACCTGCCCCAGGAGCTCAACATAATCTAGAAAGAGATAGTAAGGGTTACTTACTAGGTTATTTAGGTGAGTAGAATCAGTTATCACGAGATACTGATTGGTGTGCAGAGGTAAAATGAAACTGAGAGGGGTGGAACACGAGATGGGGGTGCATATCTATACTATATTATAAAGCATTTAGACATTTTGCTTAAAACTCTTAAAATTTAAGTAACTTGAAATGACCTTAATACCCCTCTTAACCCTTTCACATATCTACATAATTAATGGCTATAATTAATAGCAATTAAGGAAACTATATCTTTTGTTATTTTTATGAAAAATATTATAGTCCTACATAAGGAAACTATATTATAAAACTATATATATATATATATATATATATATATATATATATATATATATATATATATATATATATACACACATATTATATTTCATGTAATTTACGCTATCTTATAAGTAGAGAAATTTTTTGTTATTTAATTGTTCTCAAAATTTATATTAAAAATAATAAAAGAAGTGATTGAGAACAAAAAAATAAATAGAATGAAAAAAAGATAAAGAAAATAAACTTGATACGAAAGTGAAATTAATTGTTGTCACTGTACTACGTGTATGCCGAAAAAAGAAAAAGTTATCAAGTAGAAACTATTTGATACCGCCTCATTGCGCGGGTTCCATGCTAGTAATCAACAAATCATCTTGAGCATATTGTTAAATCATTTTGTGACATCATTTGTCATATTTCCTAATTGTTCATATTCTCTGATTGTTCAAATCAACCTTGACAATCCTACTCAACACACCGAATTTCTTAAAATCATTCTTGTTATAATTCACATGATTTCTCACACCGGTTACGAAAGATAACAAGTGTCCAAGTGTATCCAACCAGAGATACATACACAAATTTGGAAAAAGAGTTTGAGGGAGAAGTTGAAAAATATTTAGAGAGCTGTGGGTGAGACAAGATCAAAAGAAAAGAAAGATCCTTACCAAATAGTATATATCTGGGTAGCCACATCTGCTACTGAATCTCATTCATTGAGATTTGGTATTGAAATAGACATCATGGACCCAGTGATGCAATGCTCTAACCCCACCCAACTACTCAATTATCTCTTAAAAGATAATTGTTTCAACTTCACACGGAGAATTAGCACATTCTATTGACATCTCACTTGGAGATTGTTGATATTGAAACAAGGAGGATAGCTGCTCCCGTCCCCGACTTCTTTCTTGCACTTATTGAGTCTAGAGCTTACTTGAATATGAATTGCATTTCTTAGGACACATTGTAGAAATATTAAGTGTATCTAGTTTCCGTAAGTACCGGAACATCTTGGAGTGATATCTTTTGTGATATTCCCGATGATTAGATGGAAATCCTACCAGAATCAACGTTATGCCAGTTCTGAATGTAGGTCACACAGTTTATTTAAACTGCTGTGTTAACGAGAATCTATGTGATCTCGGTGTTATCCCACGATAATTTTGAGACGGTGCCCTAAAAAATGTCTCTGATACTTTCATTGCCATATCATTGTAGTGACACCATTATTCAATTGAATCTCATGATGAGGGTTCAAAGCTTCAAATGTTCAACATATTCTGGCCAAAATTAAGCCGAATACAGATGTCAAGTACATGATGCTCATGATGAATCCTGATCATCATGAGGGGGGAGAAAATTGTAATACTCATTCAGTTGATTTTGAGCTTATCGATCAAGAGAAGAGATTCATGTGTTGAGGGGGAGACAAAGAGAACTAAAATAAAAGATCATACATGTCAAGTCAAGGGGGAGTAAAGTAAAGAACAACAGAAGAAAAGATTTTAACTTTAGAAAAGTGATAGTACTTAATTGAAATTCAAGAAGTTCTGATGAAATAAACCAGATCTAGAGCTACACTCAAGGGGGAGAGAACTGTTATTCTTCCTAAATCGTTGTGTTTAAATGCTCGAGATCGCAATTGCTGAAAACTACCTAAAGGTAAACCGTTCATACAACCAAAGGTTTCAGCAATTGCTGAAAAAGGATGTTACTGTGTGCTATCAAGGTTCAAGTTCTTATCAAGTTCACAAAGTCAAGACTATTTTTAAAAATTGAAGAGTCTATCTTTCAAGATGAGAAGACATTCTGAAGACATCCAATCAAAGACTTAAGATTCAAAAAGAAATCTTTCAAGTCTTGTCTCCTAAAACTTAAAGAATGCAGCAAGAAATCTGCATATTTGTAAGAGGAGATTGTTAGAGTTCGTATGATGCTGAAAAGACAAACATCTTCTATTTCTATACAAAGGGGGAGATTGTTAGGTTATAAATATTGTATAGAATAGAAGATTACATTTTAGTTGAAGTTTTTATTAAATATACAAACTAAAGGGTTAATATTGTAAATACCCTTAGGGGTATATATACTAATGACTAATTGTCATTAGTAAGGTCTTTGGCATAATCTCAATACTTAAGTGTGTGCTTAATGGTGTTTTAGCATTTTCTCTCTACATTCAAGATTATGTTTCATAGATCTTCATGAGTTTTGTTGATACCTGAATCACTTGGGACAAACATGATGACTTAATCAAGTGTGTTGCTCGGTTGCTTGGTATCAGTTGAGTTTGACTAAGTAATTTTGTTCTTATACTTGTTTAGGCTTATACATTTACTATTGCTTGGATTTTGTTGTGAGTATTTAGGTGTTGATTCTCATCACACCAACAGGTGAGTACACTGATTCACTTAATGTACTATGTGAATATGTGCCTATTGTGCTATGTATGTGAAAGATAACTCATGCTCTGATTGTTTAGCCTTCGTGGCGGGATACGACCTTTATGGCTGTTGGTTTAGCCTTCGTGGCGGGATAAGGCCTTCATTGCTGTTGGTTTAGCCTTCATGGTGGGATACGGCCTTTATGGCGGGATACTACCTTTATGGTTGTTAGTATAGCCTTTGTGGCGAGATACGGCCTTAGTGGCTGTTGGATATTTATGTGGAGTAAATGATAATGTGAAACATATACGTGCGTACAATTTGTACATATGTGGTATATTATGTGATATTTGTGTACTCACTAAGCCTTGTGCTTACTCGATGTGGTGTTTACCTTTTTCAGATACTCCCGGCTCTTCGGGAAAAGATAAGGGAAATGCTCCAGCTTGAACTGATGGTTAAACTTCCGTGCGCGCCATTTTTGTAAATCATATAAATGATTTTGCTGAAGTACACTGTAATGGTGTGGTATATGTTTAAACATTTCTTCTGTTAACTATCTTATAACTTATGTACCTAAACAAATTATGGTTTTCATTTACTTGATGATGGACCATCTAGATGTGGTGGTACAAAGTAAAACCTATGTTTTGATGTAAAACTTGTTTAGTAATCTTAATTATAAAATTATTGCTTTATCATTATATCAAATCTTTGAATATTTATAATAACAAATTTGGGCACTACAACTTGGTATTAGAGCCAAGGTTTAAGAGAATCAGACACGTCCGGGTGAGGTGTCTGGACTTAAGGTGTTTGATTGTTATGAGACTGTCAGCTAGAGCTTGAAGGTATAGTAAGCACATTTGATGATGTATCTGATTAAAATTTGTGATGTGAATAATGCACGATATATGATACTTGCAATTATTAGGAATCAAGTAGACTAGTGAGTCTAGTATGACTAAAATAGAATATGAAAATGTGCTACTTGTATATAACTATATATATGTAGGAAAGTTGCACTCCTTATAGTGATTAGATGTGGTAGATATTGTGTAATGTATAATGCCTAACCCACACTTGTGAACTTAGATGCTTAGTGATGGAGTATTGAGTAAATATGTATAATGTGTTTGCAGTAGCATAGGGCCCGTGCTATTATAAACACATGGTACATATTAAACTCGACAAAGTCACGAAAGAATCTAATGAATCAAGTTAGTGGTGATAGGTTGGTCTGATAGGCTTCCTTATGTAGTAGGAGCCTAACTTGGAATATGATGATGACATAACTTGCTTTATGTTTACTGTTTTTATAGAAATGCATGAGTAGGAATCCTATGTTTTTCCTACTTTATGCTTAGTCATTCATATATATATCAGAATGGTGAAAACAAGATGTAGCCGAAAGGTGGTAAATCAACAAATTGGTACTAGTAGACCAAGGGATGGAGAGGAAGCTAGTGTAACTAATGAGAACCAAACCCCTTCACCAGTAGCAGCACCTGTGCTACAACAACGGGTGACGCCAGTTGAGAATATCGCAGATAGACCTCTAGTGATTCAAGAGGTAAGAGGAAACTTTGTAGAATCAACTATACAGGAAACGATAGTTAGTGAAGTGATTAAGGCCTTTCAAGAGGCTATACCCACTCTAAAAGAGCAAATGCAAGCTGAAATGCTGACTTTGGTTCAGCAACAAGTGGAAAGCTCACTTTCAGCAAGAAACCTAAACGCTCCGCTTGTTAACCTTGCGGGTCAGTGATAAAAGGGAAAAGAGTGCAATTACTGGGACTTTTCGGCATGTAATCCACCAACTTTTGAGGAAGTACCCGATCCAATAGTTAGCTACAGATGGATTTCCGTAGTAGAAGGTGCTTTTCGCACTAGTTCTTGTGCACCTAGTCAAAAGGTGATATTTGCTTCTAATTTGCTTAGAGGGGAAGTTAAGGACTGGTGGGAGCTCTGAGTGCAGATAATGGGGGCTGCTGAGATCGAAGCAATGACTTGGGAGAAATTCCTTGAAGTGTTCAAAGAACAATATGCACCTCAAGTTTAGGTAGACCGTTTGGCAGAGGAATTTCTAAGTCTCCATCAAACTACTGAGACGGTGCATGAGATAACCCCTAAGTTCCTTGAAAGAACTCGTTTTTGTCCTGATTATGTGGCAAATGAGAGAATGAAGATGAACAGATACATGGTGGTGTTAAGATCTGACATTAGTGAATTTGTGAACCCTACTACCTGTAAAACCTTTAACCAACTGTATGATGCCACTAGGGCAAGGGAGATTGAGATTGAAAAGCAGAGAAAGGAGAAGGTATTAAATGTGGGTACATCACCACCCCAAAAGAAACAAAAGACCATTGAAACTAACTTTAAGAGAGGTGGTAATAAAAACAATGCTCCCACCGCCGTTACTACGTGAAAGAACAACTTCAAGTGTGGGAAGTTTGGCCACCTGGGAAAGGATTGCAGGTCCTCAATAAAGATCTTTGTTGGTCAAATGATCTTATCAGTTTAGATTTGATGAGACAAAGTTAAGTTTGTAACATATGTTCTAAATATAACTTAAACAGAATTATGAAGCTTGATTAGACTGAACACTTATAGTGTTTCAGACTGAGCATAAGCTGAGTATAAGCTGAGCATATAGTTGATCAGCTTAGACTATATCTTAGTTAGTTTATCAATATGTTTGATAAGCTATGTGTGTCACCTAATGTAACACCCTCCTTACCTGCTCAGTATTAACAAGGTAATTAATTTATAAATCTTAGGATTTATATTTTATTATGTGGTTTAGTTATTAATATGTGTTAATTATATGTGAATGATGAAAAGATGAATTAATATAGTATTAGTATTATTATTACTATTATTAAATAATAATTAATAGATTAATTAAGTTAATGGAAAGGTAAGGTGTCCACTTTGGACACCTAATCACCTCTTTGCCATCACTCTCTTCTCATTTGCAAACAAATCAAAGTGTGTAGTGTGTGTATTGTGGTGTACGGCCGAGAAGAAGAACACAACAATCTTTATACTTCAAATTCTGAATTTATTGGATTGGATTTTTGCTATAACTGATCCAGAAGGTTAGAATACTGAATCATAGTTGTTAATTGATAAATTGTTGTTTAAATTTGATTTTATTGAAATAATATGAATTCCGCATGATTCTTGGATTATATGAAATTTGGATGAAGCATGTTACTAATTGATGAACAAATATGTTCTTTATATGCTTATAATGCTTTCTGGAAACATAGATTACATTGCATGTTCAAATACAGTATAAAATTGAAGTTAGAATCGAAATTATGCAAGAACACATGATTTGTTCGGAACTGAGTATGAATCAATCGGAATTGGTGAGTTCAGAACAAATTTAATCGAAAATGGGGTTGAATCTGAATAAACAGTTGAATTTATGGTTGAAATCTGAACACTATTATCCGGAACTGGATAGATCCGAACAAACAGTTGTTGCCTTAAACACTTGGAGATCTGAATGAATTGATCGGAATTGACACAATCCGAATAGAATGATTGAATCTTGTAGAATCCGAATAATACTTTGACTAAAATTTCCTTAACACTTTATTTGGAATTGGATTGTGTTCGGAACTGATGATTGTTCGGAAATGAATATGTGCCTTTACTCGGAAGTCCTTTGATCGGATTTGGCTTCTATTCGGAACTAGACTTTATTCGGAACTGAACCTTATTCGAAATTAGCCTTTGCTCGTAATTGAATTGCATTGGAAGTGAATTGTATTCGGAAATGGACTTTGTTCGGAAATGGACCTATTCGGGATTGACCTTGCTTATTCCGAATTGTGAAGTTATCCGGAATTATGATAATTCCGCATGACCTATTCGGATTTTGGGAAACTTATGATTTCTTTAACAAATCCAGAATAATATGTATTGAATTTATATATATATATATATATATATATATATCTGTGATATGAATATATACATGTGATGTATGAATAAATATGTTATTTATTATGAATCAGTATTATGAATTAAATACTGACTTGTGTTCACTTAATCTCAGGAACTGAGAAGACTCACTGAGTTAGTCAACTGAGTGTGCTACAGCCTTGCTAACTGTTGTGAGTGGATTTATATCTTCGGATATACAGGATATGATATCCTATTTGATACTATGCTCTTGTTTGAACTGTATACATGTTATTTTGGAGATCAGCATGAGCTGAGCGGCTGGGCCTGTTGCTTGGGGATTTACAGTATTAGATCTTGAGATGCATTTGTTGTATTCAAGGGTGCTAATACTATTATCCATGTTCCTTGGTTTTGGCCGACCTTGGTTGTAGGTGGTTGCAACACCGCCGGTTTTCCTGGGATTTATGAGCTTTGTGTTTTGGGCATGTTCGCCTTGTATATGCTTAGATATTTGTTTCCTCACTTAGCTTTGTGCTAATTCCCCACTAGATTGTTTTGCAGATACTCCATGGTGAGTTGTTGGATAATGAAGACTGGGAATATGGACAGACCAATACTCTGATGTCCAAGATTTTGTATAGAGCCTATTTTGTAAATTAACACTGTAGTGATATTTTGTAAATGAAAATCAGTTAAAGTTGTATTCTGTTCTGATTTTTAAATCTAAGTATATGTAAATAGCTTCCGCGCACAGTTTAATGTTAATTAAAAAGTACAGTGTTACAAATTGGTATCAGAGCCCTGGTTTGAGGATTTGCATGAATGATTTGTGCAATACTTGAACCGAGGCTCTGGTTAGTTCAGTATTCCCAGGGTAGGTAATTAGTACTGTAACTTTGAGGATGGTTAGTGTGTTTATACTAACGGTTTAAATCTAACAACTGGTGAGATGCTGTGTATAGAACATAAAATGGCTGACAACGTGAACCAGACAACTACCCCTGCGTCCCCCAGGAGAAACAACAACCAATCTTCTACCGCAGCTAATGAATAGCACAACAGAGTTGGTATATCTCACAATGGTGAATATGAACAACAAGATTATGTATTACAGTTGGAGGATACTCAGCAAATCCTAAGAGATCGGGTTCAGGAATTGGAACAGCAGCGGCAGACTAAGTCCTCCGAGCAAACTCAGACCATTCATATGCCTCGAGAGTCGGCTGTGTTTACTCAGTCAATACCACTTCCTGTTTATACTGCAACCCTGTTCAATACTGTGTCAACACCTTTTGGAACTCTACCATATGTGTCTTTACCACCGGTATCACAACCTCAACAACAATATCAACCCCAATAGCCAAACTTCTTTATTCCGTGCTACCAAACTCAGGGAGGTTTCAAACCCAAATGCCAGTACAAAGATTTTATGGATTGCCAGCCACCTGAGTATTCTGGAAGCTCAGACCCTACTGTTACTTTGAACTGGTTGAGGGAGACTGTCAAGGAGTTGTATGCCTGCAACTGTGAAGAGGTGGATAGAGTGAAATTCGCGACTCGAAGGTTGAAAGGCCAAGCTGCAACTTGGTGGGATTCTCTAACTGCTCATTTATCCAGGGAAGTTGTGAACTCAGTAACTTGGGATCAATTTCAAACCAAGTTTTGTGAACACTTCTGTAATACTTATGATTTAGCCAAGGTAAAGCAGGAGTTTTTGGATCTGGCACAGGATGATAAGATGTCAATTGATGAATTGATCACCAAGTTTAATGAGAAGTTAAGATTTGCAAAACAATGGGTACCTGATGAGCCATCACAAATTGACCATTCTGTTCAAGCTTTGTTGCTAGAGTATCGGGGTAACACCCGAATGGCAACATCTTTGATGCAGCATTTACCATTGCTCGAGCTACTGAGGGTGATGTGAAAGCCCGAGAAAGGATGAACCGTGAGAAAGGGTTGTCACACAAATATGGTGGAAATCAAAGTAGAAATCAAAGTGGAAATCAAAACAAAGGTAAATGGCAGGGTAATCAAAACCAGGGTGATAAAAAATCCAAGGGTTCGAAGTCAAATCAGAACAGGTCATGGTGTGGAACATGTAAGTCAAGTCATACTGGTCCTTGCACACCACAGACTCGATGGTGTTTGCGTTGTGGTGGAATTGGTCATGAGCCATCAGATTGTCGGTTTAAAACAAATGTATATTGGAACTGTCATGAGGAAGGTCACCGATCAGGAGCATGCACAAAATAGAGATCAACGGGGATGGGGTAGGGGGTAGCAAATGTCGGGGGATCGTCTTCTGCAGGTCAGAAGCGAAAGGCTGCACCTTCTGCAGAAGGGAGGGCCTTCAAAATGAATGTTACTGAGGCTACATAGAACAGTGATGTTATCACGGGTATGTTTTTAATAAACTCTGTACCTGCCCGTGTGTTATTTGACTCTGGTGCAAATAGATCGTTTATATCTGTATCCTTATGTGATAAATTGAAACTACCTGCTACTGTGATTGCTTCTCCATTAGACGTAAAATTAGCAGATGGTAAATTAGTGCCTGTAACCTCTTCTATGACTGGGGTGCTACTAGATATATATGGTACTAGCTTTCCTGTAGAATGCTTGTTGATGCCTATACCAGGGTTTGACTTAGTACTAGGCATGGATTGGTTAAGTGACTATAGTGCTAGTATCCAGTGTCACAAGAAACTGATTACTATTCCCTTGGCTGACGGGTCGCATGTCGTGGCTAGTGGGGATAGATCTCAATCTTCTTTTCCAATTATCTCGTTTATGAAGGCTAGAAAATCTTTAGCCAAAGGGTGTGCGTCTTTTCTGGCTTACGCTATTGATGTGAAGAAGGAGAAGAAACCTGTCACCGATGTTCGTGTTGCCTCCGAGTATCCGGAAGTATTCCCAGATGATCTGCCAGGGTTGCCACCTATATGGGATGTTGACTACAAGATAGAATTGATACCTGGTACTACACCGATCGCGAAAGCTCCGTATCGTTTAGCTCCTTCAGAAATCCGAGAGATGATGACACAGATCCAAGAATTGTTAGATAAGGGGTTTATTCGTCCGAGTTCTTCACTGTAGGGTGCACCGGTATTGTTTGTTAAAAAGAAAGATGGAACTCTCCGTATGTGCATTGATTATCGGGATTTGAATAAGAGGACCATCAAGAACAAGTATCCGTTGCCCAGAATCGACGATTTGTTTGATCAGTTACAAGGAGCTTCGTACTTTTCAAAGATTGATCTAAGATCTGGATATCACCAAGTCAGAGTAGCAGAGGAAGATATACCTAAAACTGCTTTTCGTACGAGCTACGGTCACTATGAATTTCTGGTGATGCCGTTTGGATTAACAAATGCACCTGCAGTATTTATGGATCTGATGAACCGCGTCTGCCGACCGTTCTTAGACAAATTTGTCATTGTGTTTATTGACGACATCTTGGTGTATTCTAAGACAGAGGATGAGCATGATCAACATTTGAGACAGGTTTTGGAGATTCTTAAGCAACAAAAATTATATGCCAAGTTCTCGAAGTGTGAATTCTGGTTACGTGAAGTTCAATTTCTGGGTCATGTAATTTGTCAAGATGGTATCAAGGTGGATCCGTCCAAGATCGAGGCTGTGATGAATTGGAATGTTCCGAAAACGCCGACAGATATTAAGAGTTTTATGGGATTGGCAGGTTACTACCGCAGGTTTATCAAGGATTTCTCTAAGCTTGCTGGTCCGTTGACCAAGTTAACGCGAAAAGATGTTCCGTTTCAGTGTGGTTTAGCTCAGGAGAGTGCTTTTCAAACTCTAAAACAGTTGTTGTGTCAAGCTCCTGTCCTTTCATTGCCTGAGGGTTCAGAGGATTTTGTGGTTTACTGCGATGCTTCTCACGCCGGGTTGGGTTGGGTTATGTTTTGATGCAAAGGGGTAAGGTAATTGTGTATGCTTCGAGACAGTTGAAACCTAATGAACGAAATTACCCGACTCATGATTTAGAGTTAGCTGCTGTGGTATTTGCTTTAAAATTATGGAGACATTATAGGTACGGAACCAAGTGCACGATTTGCACTGATCACAAGAGCCTTCAGTATGTGTTTACTCAGAAAGAACTAAACATGAGACAACGCCGTTGGTTGGAGTTAATTAAAGATTATGATTGTGAAATACAGTATCATCCGGGGTAAAGCAAATGTAGTTGCTGATGCACTCAGCCGGAAGGGATCCTCAGAAACTGTGAAATTTATGCGATTAGAAATCAAATCTGATTTAGTGGATCAACTTTTGGCTACTCAACTTGAAGCTTTGAAAGATGAAAATCTGAAGGATGAACTGATGATCAAAAGACATCATGATTTAGCTAATGACTCGTGTGGTTTGAAGGTTTATCATACACGCGTTTGGGTACCAAAGTTTGTTAACTTGAGGGAATTAATTCTAAACGAGGCTCATAAGTCTAGGTTGTTAATACATCCGGGCAGTACGAAGATGTATCATGATTTAAAGACTCGTTATTGGTGGTCTACAATGAAAACAGATGTTGCTCGTTTTGTTGAGACCTGTCACATCTGTGCACAAGTTAAAGCTGAACATCAGAAACCGTATGGATCTCTGAAACAGTTAGAAATACCCGAGTGGAAGTGGGATCATATTACGATGGATTTTGTAACTAAACTTCCACGAACTCAGAAAGGTCATGATATGATTTGGGTTATAGTTGACAAATTAACCAAGAGTGCTCATTTTCTTGCTACTACTGAAACTGCTTCATTGAGTAAGTTGGCACAGTTGTGCATAGATGAAATAGTGTCTAGACATGGAGTTCCATTGTCCATTGTCTCAGATCGGGATTCGAGATTTGTGTCTAACTTCTGGAATAAACTGCAACAGGAGTTGGGATCCAGGGTAAATTTGAGTACAGCTTATCACGCGCAATTAGATGGTCAATCAGAAAGAACTATTCAAACTTTAGAAGATATGCTTAGAGCATGTGTGT
The DNA here is from genome assembly GCA_947179395.2 of Pulicaria dysenterica. Taxonomy (NCBI): domain Eukaryota; kingdom Viridiplantae; phylum Streptophyta; class Magnoliopsida; order Asterales; family Asteraceae; genus Pulicaria; species Pulicaria dysenterica. The sequence continues at coordinate 36,689,397 of OX359292.1, forward strand.
TAGAGTTTGGTGGTTCTTGGGATACACATCTGCCTTTGATTGAGTTTGCTTACAACAATTTTTATCACTCCAGTATCGGTATGCCTTCGTATGAAATGTTGTATGGTCGTCCTTGTAAAACTCCGACTTGTTTGTTAGAGGCTGGGGAAAAGCAATTTGCAGGGCTGATATAGTACAGATGACAGCTGACAAGGTAGCAGTTGCTCGAGAAAAATTGAAAGCTGCAAGAGATCGACAAAAAATGTACGCTGATCCGCGTCGTCGACCAGTATCGTTTGTTGAGGGAGAGAAAGTTTATCTGAAAGTATCTCCGTGGAAGGGCGTTATTCGTTTTGGTAAACGCGGGAAGTTGGCTCCCCGTTACATTTGTCCTTTCAGAATCAGACGGGTAATTAATGATCAGACAGTTGCTTTGGATCTTTCTGATGAGTTGGCAGGTATTCATGACACTTTCAACGTGTGTTATCTGCGTAAGTGCAACGTAGAAGATCAGACTCAGATTCTTCCGATACAAGACCTTCGAGTGGATACGAATCAAAGGCTTATCAAGGAACCAGTTGAACTACTTGATCGAAAGGTCATCAAGCCAAGGAAAAAGCAGATACCAATGGTTTTGGTCAAATGGAAACACAGTCTAGGTTCAGATTTAACTTGGGAGACCGAAGCTGATATAAGAAATTGTTATCCTTCCCTGTTTGAGCGCGAAGAGATTCCGAGGATGGAATCTTCTTAAGGGGGGTAGATTTGTAACACCCTCCTTACCGGCTTAGTATTAACAAGGTAATTAATTTATAAATCTTAGGATTTATATTTTATTATGTGGTTTAGTTATTAATATGTGTTAATTATATGTGAATGATTAAAAGATGAATTAATATAGTATTTGTATTATTATTATTATTATTAAATAATAATTAATAGATTAATTAAGTTAATGGAAAGGTGAGGTGCCCACTTTGGACACCTAATCACCTCTTTGCCATCACTCTGTTCTCATTTGCAAACAAATCAAAGTGTGTAGTGTGTGTATTGTGGTGTACGGACGAGAAGAAGAACACAACAATCTTTATACTTCAAATTCTGAATTTATTGGATTGGATTTTTGCTATAACTGATCCAGAAGGTTAGAATACCGAATCATAATTGTTAATTGATAAATTGCTGTTTAAATTCGATTTTATTGAAATAATATGAATTCCGCACGATTCTTTGATTATATGAACTTTGGATGAAGCATGTTACTAACTGATGAACAAATATGTTCTTTATATGCTTATACTGCTTTCTGGAAACATAGATTACATTGCATGTTCAAATACAACATAAAATTAAAGTTAGAATCAAAATTATGCAAGAATACATGATTTGTTCGGAACTGAGTATGAATCAATCGGAATTGGTGAGTTCCGAACAGATTTAATCAAAAATGGGGTTGAATCCGAATAAAATGTTGAATTTATGGTTGAAATCCGAACACTATTATCCAGAACTGGATAGATCCGAACAAACACTTGTTGCCTTAAACACTTGGAGATCCGAATGAATTGATTGGAATTGACACAATCCGAATAGAATGATCGGATCTTGTAGAATCCGAATAAGACTTTGACTAAAATTTCCTTAACACTTTATTCGGAATTGGATTGTGTTCGGAACTGATGATTGTTCGGAAATGAATATGTACCTTTACTCGGAAGTCCTTTGATCGGATTTGGCTTCTATTCGGAACTAGACTTTATTCGGAACTGAACCTTATTCGGAATTAGATTTTTCTCGGAATTGAATTTCATTGGAAGTGAATTGTATTCGGAAATGGACTTTGTTCGGAAATGGACCTATTCGGGATTGACCTTGCTTATTCGGAATTGTGAATTTATCCGGAATTATGATAATTCCGCATGACCTATTCGGATTTTGGGAAACTTATGATTTCTTTAACAAATCCAGAATAATATGTATTGAATTTATATATATATATATATATATATATATATATATATATATATATATATATATATATATATATATATATATATATATATATATATATATATATACATGTGATGTATGAATAAATATGTTATTTATTATGAATCAGTATTATGAATTAAATACTGACTTGTGTTCAGTTAATGTCAGGAACTGAGAAGACTTAGTAAGTTAGTCAACTGAGTGTGCTATAGCCTTGCTGACTGTGGTGAGTGGATTTAAATTTTCGGATGTACAGGATATGATATCCTATTTGATACTATGCTCTTGTTTGAACTGTATACATGTTATTTTGGAGATCAGCATGAGCTGAGCGGCTGGGCCTTTTGCTTGGGGATTTACAGTATTAGATCTTGAGATGCATTTGTTGTATTCAAGGGTGCTAATACTGTTATCCATGTTAGCAGGGGTATCGGTAAACCTTGGTTTTGGCCGACCTTGGTTGTAGGTGGTTGCAACACCGCCGGTTCTCCTGGGATTTATGAGCTTTTTATTTTGGGCATGTTCGCCTTGTATATGCTTAGATATTTGTTTCCTCACTTAGCTTTGTGCTAATTCCCCACTAGATTATTTTGCAGATACTCCGTGGTGAGTTGTTGGATAATGAAGACTGGGAATATGGACAGACCAATATTCTGATGTCTAAGATTTTGTATTGAGCCTGTTTTGTAAATTAACAATGTAGTGATATTTTGTAAATGAAAATCAGTTAAAGTTGTATTCTGTTTTGATTTTAAATCTAAGTATATGTAAATAGCTTCCGCACGCAGTTTAATGTTAATTAAAAAGTACAGTGTTACACCTAAGGTATAGGTTGAGTATCCAGCTTGATGCGTTTCAAGCTGAATGACTCAGCTTCTAGGCTGAGTCAGCTCAACAGAGTTGCTAAGTAAGTTCTAGCTAACTCTTATGACTTCCAAGGATAAGTTAGTCATTATACATGTTAGTACATGTTTGATTTCAAGTTTGTTCTTGAATAACTTAGCTTGATGAGTTTCAAGCTGAGTAACTCAGCCTGACTAAAGAAGTCACTTTAAGAGAATTTAAATATATTTTAAAATTCTTTAAATTATCTATATCTACGGAGCAGTTAAGAAGATTCCAGAATCAAGATTGAAGATTAAAGACTCAAGATAGAAGTTTCAAGATTCAAGATTCCGGGTTATCCATTAGTTTGTTAGAAGATTAGGATAAGTTCTAGTTTGTTAGGATCCATAGGAACAGGATTATAAATACTAATCTCTTGATAAGTTCAGAGAACACCTAACCTCACCATCGTATGTGTTATGAATCTTGATACATTGTTTGTGTGTTCAACGTGATCAAGAAATTCACAGATTGCCAACATAGTTCATGTGTTCGATCTTCACGTCTATTGTGAAGTTGGTAAGTATTCAATCTGTGAATAAATCCTGTTTAGAGAGTTAGTCTGCATCTATAATCATTAGTTGATTATAGATAGCAAGTTTGATCAATTAGTTTGAGAGATTGAGAGATTTGATTTATATTAGGTGTTTACATATCAAGTGTTGCTTACTTGATAGTCACTGTAATCATCTTCTTATTAATGAAAGCATTCGATTTCATGTGGTTTGATTTGTGTAACACTTTTTATTGATTTGTTCAATTTTCCACAGAAAGTGTATTCAACCCCCCTTCTACACATTACTTGCTTGTTATTTATCTCACCAAGGGACCAACAACTGGTATAAGAGCAGGCTGAACTATTCATAAGTTGAAGTTCAAGATTCTGAGAAAGTATAATATGTCGACACGCAACAATTCATCTAACTTTCCTCAGATGGCTGCTAAAGGATGTCCCATATTTGATGGATCTCATTATCCTATGTGGAAATTCAGAGCCATGCTTTTCCTTAAGTCCATTGACATCAGAATATACGATGTCATAACTCGTTGACCAATTATCCCCAAGATTCCTGCTGCTGTCAGTGATAAGTCTCCTGACAAGACTGAAAAGGAATCCAAGAAGCCTTTGGCATCCTCGACTGAAGAGGATTGGAAATTACATTCTCTGGATGACAAAGCAAAGAGTGTTCTGGGAAATGCCCTGGCCAATGAGATGTTGCATACTGTGACTGGGTGTCAATCATCTTAACAGATCATATGAAAACTTCTATTCTAAGAAGAATGAAACCTTATCTGATGTATTTACAAGGTTTCACTGCTTGATTAATGACCTGCTAAGTGTAGGCATTAAAAAGGATGAAGCTGACGTTGTACTGAAATTTCTGGATGTGTTACCAGAGAAATTTAATGAGGTAGCCATAGCACTAAGGGCTGGAGGTACATTACATATGTATAACCTACAGTCCATATATGGGTTATTGCTTAATCATGAACAAATCACAGAACACAAGAAATCTTCTCAACAACAAATGAAGGAGTCCTTTGATAAAAATTAAATTGCATTAGTTGCAGAGAAGAAGAAAAAGAATTCAAAGGCCTTCATAGCTGAATCTTAGACTGAGTTAGATTCTCAAGCTGACCACTCAGACTCAGACTCAAGTGATACTGATGATGTTCAGACTATCACTGAACAAATGGCTATGCTTGCCAGAAGATTGAGAAGAGCAGAAAGAGGAGTAGGAAGATCTGAAAGAGACAAAGGAAAGACTTCTTTTGACCCCAAGAAAGCTGTGTGCTTCAACTGTCAGAAGAAGGGACACATTGCTGCTGAGTGCAGAGTGAAGAAGGGTGAAACAACTTCAGTAGCTGACAAGAATGCTTACAGAGCTGATAAGTACAAGAAGAAATATACTCAGCTCAAGAAAGAAAAGCCTGAAGACAAGCCCAATGCTAAAGGACTTTATGCTGAATCTTGGGATACAGAACATCTACCTCCGAAGATGATGACAAGTGTTTGATGGCTCAAGAAGATGAAGAGTTTGACATAGATGAAGTTGATTATGGTCTGTCTGAATCAACTTTTGAAGCTGATATGAAGGAAGCTGAGGAAAACAGCAAACTAAGTGACTGGGATCCTTCCTTCATGTATAAGGTTAGTAATTTCAACTCTTACACCGATGAAGAAAAAGGTCTTACATTTGGTTATCTGTTAAACGATTTTAAGACCAGCCTTAAGACTCAAGCCGACCTCAAAGCTGAAATAACTACGGCTGGAAAGAAAGCACAATGTGATCTTGAATGTCAAAGACACAGTAACAAACTTCTAAGTGAAGAACTTTAGGAAGCTAAGGATAAAGCTGATCAACTTCAAAAGGTCACTGAATCCTGGTGTAAGTCAACAAAGCTTGCTGAAAGGTGCATCAACCAGAAGATTCCTAAACAGGTAAAAGTTGTACTTGGAGGTGACTATCAATCTGCAGCTTATGCAGCTGATGATGAGGAGGTAGCAAGTACAGATTCTGAGGAAGATAGACAACTGATTAAGTCTCAGAAGTTAGCCTCAGAAAAGAGACATGATCAAAGCCTTAAATACAATAAGTTTGTAAAGGCAAAGAATCTTGGGAATGAGTGTTCAACTTCTAGAAAGCATAGTAAGTCTGTGCATGATAGATTAGGCAATCAGCCTATTCAAAGAACATCTGTTATTGAAAGGTTGAATCCAAACCCTTTCAAAAGACAGCATTCTCTGTCCAGTTCAGAGAGAAGTTTCAAGAATAGGAAGAAAACTGTAAGTCATATATCATATCACAACAATGGTAAGTCCAAAGTTGTTGAAACTGGTAAGTCCAGAGAACACAACAATGGTAAATCCAAACTTGTTGAAACTGGTAAGTCCAGAAAACATGACAATGGTAAATCCAAAGTCAATGAGTATCAGGTAAATCATCTTGCAAATAAAGTTGAGAAATTATCCACAACCTATAATCCTAAAACTGAGAGCAAATTCTTAAAAGGATTATTGGATAACCTACCTCCTGTAGTCATTGGAAGAAGGAAGTGCTACAAGTGCGGAGGTAGAGGACATGGGGCCAAGGACTGTGATAGTGAAATTTTAAGGCTTGAAAAGGAACAAGCTGATCAGCCAACGCAGGACTTAACACCTGCTCAAGCTGACCAGTTAGCTCCACAAGATGAAACGGCTAAGTGCTCATCATCTGAACCTACTACAAAGTGGGTTCCTAAACAAAACTAATATGTTTAGTTTTTCATGTGCAGGGTTCAAGTAAATGGTACTTGGACAGTGGATGCTCAAGGCACATGACAGGGTGGAAAGGACTTCTAAGTGAATTCCAGGAAGATGAAGGTCCTAAAGTAACATTTGGTGATAACTACCATGGAAGAACTAAAGGATATGGGAAGATGCATGCTGGCAAGGTGACTTTCCAGAAGGTTGCATATGTTAAAGGTCTTAAACAAAATCCGATAAGTATCAGTAAATTTTGTGATGAAGACAATGTTGTTACTTTTAGGAAGAAAGCAGGAACAATATACAATGCAAAGGGTAAGCCAGTGCTAATAGCAAAGAGAGAAAGAGATGTGTATCTACTTGATCTAAATTCTGCTGATCCCTATATTGAAACCTGCTTATATTCCCAATCTGTTCCTAAGCTGAGTTGGCTGTGGCATAAAAGGTTGTCACATTTAAATTCTAAGAATATAAAATAGCTATCCAACAAAGAGTTAGTCTTTGGATTTCCAAAGATCACATTTGTCAAAGACAAATTGTGCTCAGCTTGTGAACAAGGGAAACATCTCAAAGGGTCATTTAAATCAAAGCAAAACTTTTCAATAACAGACCCATTGTATATGTTGCACATGGATCTGTTTGGACCCATAAGTACTCCAAGCCTAAGTGGGAAGAAGTACACCCTGGTGATTGTTGATGAGTTCTCTAGATTCACCTGGGTAATATTCCTTAAAGCCAAAAGTGAAGCTGCCCTGGAGATAATAACTTTTATCAAAGAGGAAGAGTTGCAAAAAGGTAAGTCTGTTAAGCAACTCAGAAGTGATCATGTGACTTAGTTTAGAAACCCAACCCTAGAAGGCTTTTGTGAACAAAAAGGAATATTACAAAACTTCTCCTCAGTTAGAACTCCTCAACAAAATGGAGTTGCTGAAAGGATAAGTAGAACCTTAATTAAGGTTGCTAGAACATGTTGGGGTTTCGGGGCAAGCAATGGAAGCAAGGTACAACATAAAAAAGCACAAGGTAAAAGTCAATAATGCATAAAAACAAGGAAACCCCAAGAAAGTGTACCAAACTCCATATCAGTAAAATGCAACATGAGAAGTACAGAGAAAGGAAGTTATACCCTTATTAATCTTCTGGAAATGGTGAAGATGGTGGTGAAGAACAAATAAGCCAAAAATGACTCCCTCTATTAAAGTCCACCCCGGGTATATGCCAATCTACTTGTACTAGCAAGCCTTCGGTGGTCTTCAACTCGTGAAACCACCTCTGGAACAACAAGTAGAACTCTCCTTACTCTCCTCTTCAAGAACACATCAAGAACCCTCAAACTATCTCTCAAAAGAGAGAGTGTTTTTGTGTGTATTGTGCAAGAGAGAATACCCTTGAGAGAAAAAGCATGTTCCCACACATTCAAATGAAGTCTCTGGACTACTATTAACCCCAAAGGCCGGCCAAAAGATCCTCACTTTGATTGGTGGAGAATGGAGGCAACATGCAAAAGTTGCATGCAATCTGACAGGGGTTAGCGCCGCTAACTTTTAGAGTTAGCGCCGCTAACTTTTAGAGTTAGCGCCGCTAACTATTAAAGTTAGCGCCGCTATCGGGCTCTAGTTAGCGCCGCTAACCTTTAGGAGATAGAGCCGCTAACTTTTAAAGTTAGAGCCGCTAACTTCATCTGCATGTCAACCTTTTTGCAATTTGACCAAATTGGTCCCTCCACTTAGGTTGTTGTCGAAAATGATCCCCGGTGTATGACCCAATAGGCCGATACATCATCGGTAGTGATTCATATGGCGTACGTGTGTCAGTGGGCATATCCCAAGAAACTCCCACTTGCACATGACACACTGTACCCATGAAATCACAGACAAAGAGCGGCCTCTAGCAAAGCATCATTGCCCCCAAGTCAGTATGGGTTTTGTCATCCTGAACAAAACCAAATCCAAAACAATAATGGGATGGCATAAAGATAAGTGATCAAACATCCTTTTGTTCGCGATATCCTTGTGAACACGAGACATGGATTAAGATGTCAATCTCCAGATCGTTCACGATTATGTTTTTCGATCTTGATTGGTGGTGACAAAAAGTTAAGGATATATCTGATTCTCAATCAATATTCCTTGTGCATGGACATGCTTATTTTGGTGTCAGCTCCCAATCATCGAGGGGCCCATGGATATCTCTCTAAACAGAGGAACAAATCCCTTTGACTACATAGCTCCGCTACACGTATCATACTTTATTTGAAAACTTTCTTTATAGCAGCCAGTTACGAACTACGTTTGAAAGCAATCAAAATAAAGCAAACTCGTGCTTTAGATGCTCATTTATCTCCGGTCTAAGGACGAAATGATATTATCATCCCGAGTCACTTGTTACCAAGATCCATGAAGTGAGCTCAGGTGCGGGTCTTCCAGTCACTTGAAACTCCTTTCAAGCACAGGTTACTGTTGCATTTCATGCATTCAATCCTTGATTAATGCATAACCAACACCTAACCTCAGCCTTAATTTAAACTTCCTTCCCTTTTAGAATGACTGACTGTGCAAATTTAGAATGTATAAATATTCTGGAAAGTGGTTAAACATGGTAAGATGAAACACAGTAAAGACCAATGAAGGTAACCGCATCATGCGTATATATAGTCCCCACTATATATCGATACAATCATCGGTGGCAGTACTGCTTACAGTTCCCAAAGCTAATTAGTAAATCAAACATTTACTAAAACGATGTTCAAGCCTAGTCATTAGCATGAACGATGCTATTATACCTAGTATGACATTCATCACTAGTATTTGACAATGGCTAAACGATGGGATCATCAACGCAATATCCCCTTGAACTCTTTTGTATTCTCTTATTAAACCACTTTTGTAGTGTTTATCAAATAGATTATACATAAGATTATCAGAGTCGTCACATCCTCAATGTTACCGAAGTCTACAATAGGATCAATGACGCTCATGTTTATTAGAGTCGACACACCCTAAATGCCATCGAAGTTCACAATAGGGTCAATGACACTCATTGGGATTTAAATGTCGTATCTACACCACATATTTGCATACTCAAAAACTTCGATAAAAATCGACAGTCTTTTTAGTATAGATTGGCTTACAGCAAATACTTACTCAAGACAATCTATTTTCGTCGAACATCAAGAACATACTTCAGTATTTCTTGAATTTTAGAATTCACTTAAACCCATATTTCCTACTTGTACTCGTGGAACAATAATTCAATCAATAGGTTCAAAACAACCCTAAATTAGGACATTATTTTCGTTGAGTACATTTTACTAGGAACACATAAAGCTCCCACTAGCCCTGACAAGTTTATTGGCTTAATCTATGCTCTCCAGAAAACTCATCTCAATGACTTTCTCACAAAGCAAAATTATAGCCATAAGATGCAAGTCTTATCACAAAGCACTCACCCGTAGTTGCAGAGCTAATTTGGATATTATGGATGTGTAAGACCTTTGGAAAATGCCTCAAGCATTTCCTCAGGCATTTCCTCAACTTAGTCCTATGAAGGATCTTGGTCTCTCACGTCCATGTGAATTTACTTGTTTCCGAAAATCGACAACAATATTTCACTTAATCCAAATTATCTTCAACATAGCCCCTATGACAAGTTTCCATATGATCAATATGAAATCTTTTGCCACTAGTTAGTATTTGAAGTTCTCTGCTATTGCATATTAGTTAGTCCCTTCACCCTTCTTGGATTACACCTTTGGTATGGGATCAACCCAAGTCAAGTACTTGGATGCAGCAAATGGGTTACATCTATATATACGATTCCCTTCTTATATTCACTAGTGAACTCTGGGCCCACTATGTTATTCCGATGAATGGTGACCTCATAATGATTCACCATCAAGCCGCTGTTACTATAACATGATAACCTCATATCTAAACAGCCTTCTTGACTTTCATCAGACTTAAAGAAGCAATGGGTATTGTCAGGTTTTACCAGCATCTTTATGTTAATTAAATGCTAGTGCCAATATCTGGTCTCTTATTTATGTTTTACGTTCTTCCACTGGAATGCTTTTGGATATTGTCTTCTCCTTTTAAGCATCCAAACATGGTTCCCATAAGTCTAAGAAACAATTATCCAAAATTCCGATGAACTACTTAAATATATGAGCATCAACTTAGTTTATGATTCATCCATCTCCCACTGAATGTAGACTGGATAATTTTAAATTATGAGATTGACAAGCAAAGGACTCTTTCTCGTCAAATCTCATCAGATGCTCAGGTAACCATCATGTTGAGTTTTAGATTGAGGACTTGGTTCACGAAATTAATGAATACCAATAAATTGAATACATGTTTTAGGCCTGCCTTTCATCAGATCATCAGTAATGATATCCGGCTTCCTTCAATGTGACGCCATGTACCAATGTGTCTTTATTAGGAAATGAATTATGGGTTAAACCCATGATCCATTTCATGTTTAACCAATGTAGATAAGAAAACTTAGCATCTTGACTGGATATAAGAATTCATGTCTACATGCCCTTACTGATTCTTAGTTTTCCTTAGGTTAGTTCCAAACACCTCTAAGGTTTCAGATACAAACCTTTTGTCTAGTAAAATATTCTCCCAACAACTATCTTTAAGATGGTGATGGAGATTTTTTTTACTATTGTCACTCTTTGTGGCATACTTGAACGGATTATCCACACAAGTGTGATCAATATCCAACAAGTCTTAATCCCTCTCAACAAACAGAGGTGAAGGATTTCTTAATCATCCAAGTCCAATAAACAAGATTTGTATCTATCATTTAAACCAAGGCTAAACTCTTACGAAAATCCTAACCACATGGATCTAAGTGATGCAATTCTTGTTTATTTGGTCGAGTTTGATTATGCCATAGAGTTAACATATCCAAACCACTTTTGGATCTAAGAATCAATTATTCATGATTGCCTTATTACTTGTAGCAAGTCTTTATGTATGCTATGATATGGATAAGTTTTGATTTCAATAAACATCTCAAAACAATTTTTCAAAACAAATGTTTCAATTCAAAACCATATCCATCATCATCAAATGTGTATTTGAGCACCATAAATGGTCAAAACTAACACATAAGCAATGACATGGATAGAATTCGAAATGAAACCAACAATATGAAAAATCATTACATAAAAAAATACAAGAGTCAAAAAACATCCATCATCTTCAAAAGGCATACACTAAAGTAAACTTGCCACGCAGGGCATAAAACAAAAGTAATAAGTGATCCGGAAGTAATGGCGAGATCAACACTCCTAATTCTCTTGCATAGGACAATCAACAGGGTTTCCTCTTCAGAGATCCGGTTGTTCAAGCTCTTCCTTATGGCAACAAACATACCTACACTTTGTAACAAAATAAATTTTTGACAACCGTGAGTCTTATAGCTCGGGTTAACAACCCAGCTTATTAAGGAATAGAAATGAAGTGTACTCATGAATGTACCTTAAGTAGGAAAATTAACTCTCTCTTTTCTGAGAAGTTTTATATCCTCTCGGCACGAAGGACAGACATGAAGGGCCCAATCCCCAAGTCTTCCGTAGAAGTAGCAAACCACCCCTTGTTGAGTCTTCTTTGGCACATCATCAATGTCCAAAGACTCTATTCTTAAAGCAGGCTTGGATACTCCAACCTCTTCTTGTAGGGTCGATTTCTTCTGCTTTACGACTTGCTGTTCCTTTGAACTAAAACCGGGAATGGATGAGGTTGAACCATACTTGGACATGTTAGACTCTACAGTCTTCAACATTCCATGCAGTTCATCTATGGATTTCACCATCCCATGCATATGATAGTTCATAACAAACAGATCATATGATGCGGGCAGGGACTGAAGTATGAAGTTTACACCGAGCTCCCTCCCTATAGGAAATCCAAACCTCTCCAATTGGTCCATGTATGACTTCATCTTGAGAACATGGGCACTAACACTCCCACCTTCCCGCATCTTACAACCGGCTAGAATTTTAACACACTCATAGTGTTCCTGGCTAACTTGCTGTTGGAACATATCCTTCAGCTTGTTAATCATGTCGTACACACTCATGTGCTCGAATTGCTTTTCCAATCTGAGCTCATAGTTGACAACATGAGATAGGCAACATCATGTGTGTCCTTAACACGCTTTCCATACGCATATCGGACAGCCCAAGCCGCGTTGGTAGCAGGTGGTTCAGGAAGGGGTTCCTCAAGGATGTGCAATTTAGACTTGGCACGCAGGACAATCCTCAGTTGCCGAAGCCAGTCAACAAAGTTCACTCCCGTGAGTTTCTCCCTTTCTAGAAATATACGAAGTGAAAAGTTCGACGTGGTGTTATTATGTATCGACATCCTAGAGGAAATAGAGTACACGAATTAGTTAGTTTGATTTAATCCTCGTTAAAATAATTACCCGAAGCGTTCCGAAAAACAAGTTATTTCAACAAGGGCTAAGAACTGATGGTCCCGTATTATGATACGGATGAAGCAATGCTAGATGATTATCTTCTTAGTGTGTGTTTGTGTGTGTAATTGGTTAGAGAGAGAGAGAGAGAGCCGAGAGGTTGAGAGCAAAACACAAACACAAGTAACTTATAATGCAAAGCTTAACATTGAAATGTGGGGGAAATGCCTTTATATAGCATTTCCCCAACTTTGAGTAATTACATATTACACCCCTCACTTTAATATTTCTAACAATCTCCCCCTAAGCGAGGTGTGTAAACATTCACAACAAATAAATACATTAATCTATTCATAGGCTGATTTGTTGTGAATCCCGAATGCCACTTGCCACTTGCGTATTTTCCTTCTGCTTGCTAGTGTCGTTCTCATCCTTTCTATAGCACGATAGGCTTCCGCATGTTCTTCATCAGTATAGGCTGCCCGGTTATCCCACACTTTCTGATTTATCTTATGATGGAGAATTTTCAAAGTGCCGTATGAATACGCCATGAGTTCATCAAGTCTGATGAAGATCTTTTCGCCTTTTGTATTCTTTGAGACGACCCCTCAATCACCTTTGAAGTTTGGATGCCCATCATAGATAACTGTCAATTCTTCAAGCTTTTCTAGATCTGGATGGCTCTGGTTAGGCTTTAAGAGATTGACTTTCAGATAGTTGTTTTCAGCTCCGAGTTGCAGATCATGTTCCTCAAAGTATTCCATATCAGAGCACCCCTTCCAAACTCTTCTTCAGGCCACTTTCCTCTTTTCTGAGAGAGGGTGTCAAAGATAAAGCTGATGTCTTCAATACTAACAAACCTTAAATCTACTTCGTTGAGGAAGTATGACAGGTTGTTTGCTCTCCTGACATGAAAGATGGCATACTTTATTCTGAAGGTTGTCTGAGTATAGATATTGATAAGTTCAACTATAGGATACTCTGATTTGATCTCTTCGGGTTTTGTCATGGACTGAGAGAGGATGTGTTCATATCTTCTTCTCTGTTTGTCGTCCATGTTTCGCAACTCAGGGGAAATAACCTGTATTAGCTCATTGCTGAATATGTCTGGAATTCTTTCTTCAAGATTAGCAGCATTGACAAAATAAGGTTTCCATATAGGTTGTTGGGCAGCACTTCTTATGAACATGTTGCCTGCATCAAGTCCTGGATCCCCACGATACACTGGAGGAGCAGGTGGCACAATGAAGCTCCTTGGCAAGGGTCATTCAGACTCTTGTCTTGTTTTCTCAGCTACCTCTCTCTGTTTGTTTCTTTCTAGTACATCGGCAGCTGATTCTTGAAATTGACCAGGAGGAGGCAATTGTTGATGAACTTCAAATTTTAGACCACTGAGGACCCATGGACATGTCAAAAGTTGGTTTCTTCTTTTTAGGCTTTCTCCTAGAGATTGCTAACCTTTCTTTCTTTTTGAGTGCAAGTTCCCTTTCACTAGGGATATTATAGAATCTGTCAACAACTCTGGATGAAGCTGGGCATGTAGCAACCTCGACGTATTCATCAATACCCTTGAATAGACTTTCCATCTCAGGATCCTCAGCTTCCTCCTCTGGCAGAGCAAAACTACCTTCCCCCACATGCCTTGCAGGTGATGTGTGAATAAACTCATATAAATCTTCCACTTGTTCCTCTGAGTCACTAGACCAGTCAAACATCTCGGCATGGGGCTGCTCGTAAGGTATTTCACCTTCTTCAAGATCACTTGGCCTTGGTTCAGATTGTTGCTGAGGTACGTAAAGTACAATTTGTTTGTCAGCATTTTCCTTTTGTTGTTGTTCATAAACTTCATCGGCCATTTGTTGTTGTTGTTGGTGTTGACTTCCGGACCCAGTTGAACTTGTACCTGCAGATAAGTATGAAGTAACGAGTGGTACAGGTACAATAGGAACAACTGAGGGAGCAGACATATATTTTCTCCTTTTCTCCCCCTCTGGTTGATCATCCGGATCCTGATCATCCCGTCTCCTCTTACTCCCCTGAGCCTGAGCCTTGTTTGGAGGTAGTGGCCACTCGGAATCTTGTCTTGCCTTTGCTGCAGCTTCTTCTTGTCGGTTTCGTTAAATAATGTCAGCTGCAGAAACTTGAAATTGACCACAAGGAGGAGGAAAAATGTCATGAACCTCTCTGTTGTTACACCCCTCAGAACCCGAGACACATCAAGTGTTTTATTTTTGGCTGGTCTCCTTCTTGCTTCCCTTCTTGCAGCAGCAGCATATTCTTTTTTTCTTGCTGCAATTGCTCTTTCATTAAATTCTGGTCCGAAGTTGTAGACCATGCAAGGGGAGTTTGGGGTTGTAACAGAAGTGACATAAGTATCAATGTCTTCCAAGATGTCAGCAAATTCTCTATCATCCTGTTCCTCCTCGGGTTGACTTTCCTCATGCCTTTGAGGTGAAGTATGCAGATCTCCATAGAGTTCCATATCATCTTCAAGGTCTAAATCAGTCCAATGATGAATTAAAGTAAAGACCCGATATTTGTGTTTTTTGAAGAGCAGAGAAAAATCTGCATCTCCTTCATTAAAATCAGCTTCGGCATGAGTACTTTCTTCTTCGTGTATCTCCCCTTCTTCACTACCTGATTGCCTCAATTCACTTTCATGCTGTGGTTGATAAACGACCATTTGTTTTTCAGCATTTGCTTCTTGTTGTTGTTGGTAAACTTCACCGTTAGTGCTCAGAGTTTGGCTTGGACCTGCAGAACTTGTATGTGCAGATGATGGTAATAATGAGCTTAAACGTGTAACAGGTACAGTTGCAGCCGCAGAGGGAGTGGATAAATATCTTCTTCTTTTCTCCCCCTCGGGATGATCATCAGGATCTTGATCATCCTGTCTCCTCTTGCTACTCCCAGCCTGAACTTTGCAAGACTCTTCCACTACCTTGACTCTTTCTACTACTTTTTCTATTGTAGTGTAAAAGCCTCTTGTTACCCCATCAATCTTGTTAACAACATCCTCTTGGAATCCTTGAAATTTTGCCAAAGGTATACCCTGAGGCCTTTGATCGTTGCGAAGAGTTGTAAGCAGATCTTGGTCATGAGCAAATTCGGGTCTTTATTCAAGAAGCTTTACATAGAGAAGGCTCCTTAGTGCCTCTACAGACATGCTGGAAGGATCAGATTGGTGCGGTGGTTGAGTAGCTTGATTTCTGGCAGCAAGAAGTGCTTCTATACGATCCAATTTCAGATTTGTGTCAGTGAGTTGTTGTTGAAGAGGGGCCATGGCTTTTTAAATTGTATCATGAATTCTGCACGTGTAACAAACCCGGTAACATTAAGATTACCGGTTATGGTTCCAGCCATGAAGGCAGAACCACCTACTGGAGCTGTAGGTATGTTGACTCCAGCAGGATTTCCTTCCAATCCTCGTATGACACTAGAAGTGGTACCAGTTATGGAAGTTCCAGGCGTCAGGCCACAAGCCTGAGCTAATTATGTGATAGTGTCAGATCTATGTGAAAGGTATGTAGAAATCTACGGCATGTCAAAGTGCATAGAAGGAATGGTCGTGGACGAGGGAGGTAGTCCTCTTATTTTAATACCAGTCGTCTCTGAATGAGAGGTTGGTAGCATACGTGCTATAGCCCTATGCAATAAAGTAGATGCCTGTTGAGAAGCACCTAAGTGGCTAGGAGGGGTTTCAACTTGCACGAGTGTGATAACCTTTACTTATTCAATACTAGACCTAACAATGTCAGGTCAAATAGTAGATGTGGCTTCCAAGCTTTCTTGTGCTGGGGGCAGCACTCTCCTTTTCTTTTCTCACTCCCTCGTTCTCACTGACACTCCTAATCACAAAACTATATTCGTCTTCTTCACTACCTTGGCCAAACCCCGTATAACGATTTGGTGAAAGAAAAGAGTCAGGGGTGACAGATGCAGTCTCAACTGAGAAATCATGTTCTGGTGCAACGATTGCTTGAGTTACTGCTGGGACTACAGCAGGTTGTGGAGGTTGGTTAAGAACAAGAACAAGGCCACTAGCTTGAGGAAGTACAGGAGCCGTTTTAGCAGTGTGGGCCAAGTCCGGAGATGTAGTATGAGGGTTAGTGAGTTTCATGAATGATGGGGTGCTGTCTACAGGTTGTTCTATTTGAACTTCAGGGGTACCCAAAGGTGATTGAACAGGGTCGAATAAAGGGTCACTACCTGGTTGAGAGGCAGACTCAGCACTGATTGACTCAGAATTGGTTGACTTAGAACCGTCAAGACCAAGTTCTTCAAGAACGGATTTACTTTTGGTGGTGTGGGAAAGGGATTTAATAAAAGTTTGAACGGTGGCAGGATCATATGTATCCCCACCCTCTATATGCTCATCTTCCTCACCTTCTTCACCACCCATCTCGTCAACATTTTCTCTCTCCACTTCCCTCTCAGCATCTCCCGCAGATGGCTGAGCCCTAATCTCTACACTCTCACCAGGAACTACTCCTTCCTGGGTAAGTATGGCCGGCTCTGGCTAAACCATGGAAGGTTTACCTAAACTCGTCCTATAACTCACAACTATTTCATTTTGCTCACAAAGCTCTAAGAGCGACATAGGAAGTGGTTGAGGTTCAGGTAAGTTAGCCGGAACACCAAGTTTAACAAAATTAAAGAGTTTAGGAGTTATAGAAGGTAGACCTACCCGGCGAGGGATGTCAGCATTTTGATCCATCAGATACTGGATGATCATGGGAATGAACCGGTGGTATGGCAGAAAATGAGCATCTGTCTTCCTTTGGTTGTTCTTTTTCAGAATGGTTGTCTTCGTATCGTGGAAGATCGGGTATGCATAGTACACATGCAGATGGTTTGCTGCCACCACAAAGATTTTCATTTGATTCTCCGTCAGGAACTTATATCCAGTATGCTTCGGAGTAAGACATTTTTGAAGCAACGTCATCAGAATATTATACATGGGATGCAAGTTGGTTCGCTTGAACTGGGCGTTCTTTTCTAGTGGCCCATTATATCCCATTGCTTGGATAGCTGCCAAGAAAGAAGCCTCATCCGGTAATTCATCAAAGTCAGTGGCAGGAGGCCTGCTGTCAATTGTGGGAAGTCTAAGAATTGTTCTGAGTGTGTTGATGGGAATGACAACTACAAATTCATCTATCTCTGCCCTGATTTAGAGATTGCCCCTCCTGCTAGTTTGAATGGTGCAAGTCTTCCAGAACTGTTGGGCATATAGCTCAGGTACATGAGTGCCGGAGGTCACTGGGTTGTATGTTAAGACATGGTTCACCGGGTGGACTTTGAGTATTTTAGTGATTATTGGAAAGGTAGGGTTTTTGAATGTGGAAAGGTCAATATACTGGTTACTTTCATGGTTGTTAACTCATAGGAATTCAGCCTCGGGCATCAGATCATCAGGGTTTTGTTCAACTTGAGCCATAATATTTGCACATTAAGTAAATTGGTTAAGTTCAGGATACTGAGATAGGCAACAATAACCCATACACACATGAAAACCTTTGAATTGTGGGTAAACTTAGATCAAACAGAAGGAATGAGTCTAAGTTGACTAGAGTTGACCAACTTTGAAAATGTTAAGTTTTGGTTTGAAAAACCCTAACACTGAAAAACTCTCATTGTGTACACGATGATTTAACATACACAAACGTTGTTTTGACACTTGTAACATATTAGTTAGAGGTAAACAAACAACTTTGTAATATTGAAGTGTAGTAAAAAAATCATCATAACACCCCTTTTTGAACCAAAACATGAGTTATAAGTGTAAGTTCATACATCCCAAGAACACGAAGAATACTTTTTGAGATTTTTTGCATACTAGAGTTCCCCAAGTGATCCTAAGCCCCATTGCAAACTTAGTTTGTCCTAAAAGGATCATTTCTTTGGTCAAAAGTCCAATCTAAGTTCCGACATACCCATCGAGTTCAATACTTTCAGCCCTTAAAAACATCAAATAAACTCAATTTTTAAACAATGTAATCCGTGTATGGTGTTACCTAAGTGATTACGAGTTTTTTGAGTCTAAAAATGCAAATTTTGGCAAAGTAACGAGATGAATCACGTATTCAAGTAACCAAAAACGAGAGAGAGTTCGTGTGAATTTTTGATTTGGAAAAGATGAACTGATCTGGTGGGGGATGGGACGGTTAAATAGGGTAGGACACGTGTCATCTTCCCATTGGACCAACAACGGTAAGAACCCAGTCGATAGAGCCTTCTATTGCATGTAAACACACGACATCGATAGAACCTATTTTCACTCACAACCGTTAGTCAATTTTCAGGAATTGGTGCGATAGGATCCTTGCGATAGAATCCATGCGATAGGAAGCGGTCGATAGAGTACGTATGCCCACCAACCCTTAGACAAATTTTGCAAGGATTGGTTCGATAGGAATGGTTCGATAGAACACGGTCGATAGACCAGTGTGGTGCACATGACTGAACAATATTTGGTTCGATAGGCTTCGTTCGATAGACAAATTTGTACTCTGTCCCTTAGGTATTTTTCTTGAAAAATTTGTTCGATGGGTCCTAAGCAAGCCTTCTCTCGAATCAACAACTTAGTAATTTTCTTATAAAAACCACTTGACCTATCAAGATCTACAACATGAGGTCGATAGGTCAAGAGTCCTTACCAACCCTAGGTAAAATTCAAGAACATTCTATAAATAGGAGCGATAGGTTATAACTTTCAAAATCATCTATATTTTTATTTTCAAGAAAACATGTTTGCATATGTTTTGATTATTGTTAAACACACCCCCTACACTTTTGCTTGGATTTTCAAATTTTTCAGTTTAGAGAGACAGAAACATCAGTGTATCTATCGTTTTCTCCCCCTACACATATGTAATATGTGTATAAATCGATAGACACTCCCCCTGGAATTATGCATCCTGTAACTGAACAAATGAACAAATAGTGTAAAACCCGCTCAAAAAGAAAAAATAAGAAAGGAAATTGAACAGCAGCAAGTTATATTCTTAAGTTGAGCATGCCTAGCTTGGAGACCAACTCATTAAAGCAACTTTCGTCCAATGGTTTGGTAAACAACTCACCCAACTGATTATCAGTGTGAACATACTGAAGTTCAATCAAGCCTTTTTCCACATTATCTTTAATAAAGTGATATCTAATATCAATGTGTTTTGTTTTTGAGTGGTGTACCGGATTGCAGGAAATGGCTATGGTAGATTGGGAGTCGCATAGTAATGGTATCTTGTCATATTGTAGGCCAAAATCTGATAGTTGTGTATGGATCCATAAGCTTTGAGAACATCACATTGTAGCAGCAACATACTTAGCTTCAGCAGTGGAGGTGGACACACAGTTCTGTTTCTTTGAGGCGCAACATACTAAGCAACCACCTGGAAAATAAGCACAGCCAGAGGTACTTTTCCGATCAAGCACGCAACCGGCATAGTCAACATCAGAGTAAGCATAAAGTTCCAGGTTGGAATCTCTGGGATACTGCTTGTAGATGTGACTCCTTAGGATTTGCATGGAATCGGACACATAGATAGTTGGAGAACATGATGTCAGGATGACTCACAGTCAAATACAGTAATGATCCAATCATCCCACGATATGTTTTTAAATCTACAGGTGATCCATCAAGATTAGCAGATAGTTTTGTCTTAGCAGCCATGGGAGTGGATATTGGCGTACAGTTGATTATATCATACTTCGTGAAAAGATCTTTGATATAATTGATTTGACAAAGGAAACTGCCATGACTCATCTGTTTCACTTGGAGTCCGAGGAAAAAGGACATTTCCCCCATCATACTCATTTAACCTATTTGCCATTGTTTTGGCAAACTCATCACTGTATTTTTGATTGGTAGAACCAAAGATGATGTCGTCCACATAAATTTCTACCATGATCTTGTCTCTCCCCTTTGTCTTGGTGAATAAAGTGGTGTCGGTCTTGCCTTTCATGTAGCCTTTGTCAATCAGATACTCGGAAAGGACATCATACCATTCACGTGGAGCTTGTTTCAACCCGTATAATGCCTTATCAAGAATGTAGACATGAGTTGGAAGTCTAGAGTTGATAAAACTCTCAGGTTGTGAGACATATACTTCTTCTTTGAGAACACCATTTAGGAAAGCTGTCTTCACATCCATTTGAAAGACACGAAAGCTACGAGAGGCTGCATAGTCTAGAAATAGTCTGATAGCTTCAATTCGAGCAACAGGGTCAAATGTTTCATCATAGTCAATGCCCTCTTGTTGATTGTAGCCCTTTGCAACCAGTCTTGCCTTGTTTCTTACCACCACTCCATCAGAATCCCTTTTAGTCTTAAAGACCCACTTAGTCCCCACTACAGATTTTCCATATGGAAGAGGTACCAAACTCCAAACCTTTAGGCGATCAAACTGATGTAGTTCTTCTTGCATAGCAGTCACCCAGTCTGGATCATCAAGTGCCTCAGAGACTTTTGTAGGTTCGAGGATGCTTAGGAAACTTGAAAATTGGCATTCGGTAGCTGTAGCAGAACGAGTTTGAACACCAACTGAAGGGTTTCCTATGAAATCAGACTCAGAGTAATGTCTGATCCATTTTGTTGTTAGAGATATGCCCACTAATGTACATACGCCATAGACCGCTGCTGATGATGTATGGGCCTATTGGGTCATACACCGGGGTCAAACCTGACAGCAACTTAAGTTTGGGGACCAATTATGACAAAAGACAAAAGTTGACATTGCAGGCCGCGTTAGCGCCGCTAACTAGAAAGGGTTAGCGCCGCTAAGTCCTAAAGATTAGCGCCGCTACGGCTGCATGTACTTTGTGTCAAATCATTGGCAGGCCCCGTTAGCGCCGCTAACCATTTTGAGATAGCGCCGCTAACTCTTGGTTAGCGCCGCTAACCCTGCAGCTGGCCTTTTGTCAAATCCACCTCTAAAACTAACCAATGCATGTGAGTTTCATTTACTCGATGCTTGGCCGGTTGAGTGAGGTAAATACACGATTCTGGAGCTGGAAAGGAGTAGGTGAACTTATTTTATGGTTCTCTCTCACTTTTTCTCTCTAAGTTTGAATACACAAAATTCTCTTTGATGCCCAAGTGATCAAGAGAGAGTTTAAGAGAGTGCTCCAGGCATTTGGTCCTTATTGTTGCTGTTCCTAAGTGATATTCATGTTGAAGTATCACAAGGCTTGCTAGCACTCGTGGTTTGACTTGTTCCCGGGGTATATCCCAATAGAAGATCGAGTTTTCGTTCTTGGAGGATCATCACCACGGTTGGAGATTACTGGAGCTAAGGAGAAAGGTATAACCTCATTCCTTTTCAAGTTGCATTTCTTGAACATAGAGTTTGGTCCATTTGAGGGATTTCGGTTTTTATGCTTTGATTACTTGTACATTGGGCTATTTTGTTTGTACCTTGCTTCCGCTGTGAGCCCACGAAATCCCAACAGTGGTATCAGAGCCACCTCTATGTTAGATCTGCACTTGGTGGCTTGAAAAATCCCGAAATCAAAATGGTTGTTTTCTGTTCGAACAGGGTTAGCGGCGCTAACCTCGGGTTAGCGGCGCTAACTCATAAATGTTAGCGGCGCTAACGCGCTGTAACAGTTTAAATTTTCAAAGTTAAAATCAGTTTTGGTCTCGGGAATTTTTAGCTTTTTTTTTGTGATTCTGGAAATTTGTTCCAGTTTTGTGTTTGGTAATTTTGTTACCACCTTGTTTGTTTGGTTGTATGTGATAGATTTGAAATTGGTAACCTTGTCTTTGACCTTGTGGTTGACTTTGTGTGTTTGGATGCATTTGGTGATTTTTAATCACATGGGCTGTAATATTTATTAAAATTGTTATACTTGTAATAATATTGTGGCTTGCATGCCATTTCATTCATCCGTGTATTTGTACTAGATAAATAGGAAATTAGTGTGGCTTGTACGCCATTTCAAATTTCTATTGTATGTTTTGTACAATTGGATGAAAACACACAAGATGGAGTCGGAAGGAGATGGAGCGTGTCCATAGAAGCCGGTGAAGTCCATTGGAAATAGCGGTTCTAGTGGGAGCTCGCATTGAAGACCTTCCGTCCCTTAGTTGACCACGTTCTACCCGTTTTGGCTCACGGGAAGAACGCATAGGATTTTGGCAAGGGTTACCAATTTATTTCGTATATATGCGTGTGATGTGATTTTATTTTATTCTTGCATGGTTTGCTTAGGATTCGCATGCTAGAAATTTTTTTTCGAAATTAATAAAATCACAAGAGATTTGGTAAAAATGGTTTACAACTCTCTCGCGCACTCACATACAAGATTAACTCACCTAGTGAAAATAGGTTTTGTCACTAAACAAGTTAATCAGTAACCAAGCCGAAAACAAAAGCCCGTTTTCATAAAAACGTAAATCTTGCACCATCCAAAAGATGACACCACCCAAATCTAGTGAAGCATGGAGTGATTGTCGAGCTTAGCACGAGTTATTCCATGTGGATCTGTGTGGAAGGTGAGTGTGGGATCTTGAAATTATCGGTTGTCGAGCTTAGCACGAGCCGGTAGTTGTCGGGGTATCACCGTGTATCTTGTTGGACGATTTGCAATTACAAATTAGAATCCTTGAGTGATTGTCGAGCTTAGCACGAGTCAACCAAGAATTTTAATTTGGAATTGGTGCTAGTAGGGATCAAGCATGCCAAATGACCGATGGTTGTCGTAGGATCCCGCAAGTGTCTATGAGTTGCAATAAAGATTGCAATCGGTAAAGTGGTTATCGGCCTAAATAGCTCCATGAAGTGATCCGCGGCAACCCCGTCATGAATTGGAGTGAAATATGGTTCTTAGCCCTTGTTAAAATATTTTTCGAGACGATAAGGGTAATTATTTTTAACGAGGATTCAAATCAAACTAACTAATTCGTGTACTCTACTTTAATATAGGATGTCGAATCAAAACCACAACACGTCGAATTTTTCACTTCGTATGATTCTACAAAGGGTGAAACTCACGGAAGTGAACTTTGTTGACTGGCTTAGGCAATTGAGAATTGTCCTACGTGCTGAGTCTAAGTTGCACATTCTTGAGGAACCCTTTCCTGAACCACCTGCTATCAATGCGGAATGGGCTATCCGATATGCGTATGAAAAGCGTGTTCGGGATACACACGATGTTGCTAGTCTCATGTTATCAAGTATGAGCTCGGAACTGCGAAAGCAATTTGAGCACATGACTGTGTATGACATGATTAACAAGCTGAAGGATGTTTTCCGACAGCAAGTTAGACAAGAACATTTTGAGTGTGTTAAAAGTCTAACCGGTTGTAAGATGCGGGAAGGCGGGAGTGTAAGTGCCCATGTTTTGAAGATGAAATCATACATGGACCAGATGGAGAGATTAGGTTTTCCTATAGGGAGGGAGCTTGGTGTGAATTTCATACTTCAGTCTCTGCCCGCCACATATGAAAAGTTTATAAAGGACTATCATATGCATGGAAAGGAAATGTCTATAGATGAATTGCATGGAATGTTGAAGGTTGTAGAATCTAACATGTCCAAGCATGCATCATCTTCATCCACTCTTGTTTTTGGTTCTAAGGAACAACATAACATGAAGAAGAAGAAATCGATCCCATTAAAAGAAGAAGTTGGAGTTTCCAAGCTTGCTTCAAGTTTTGAGTCTATGGACATTGATGATGTGCCTAAAGAGACTCAACAAGGGGTGGTTTGCTACTTCTGCGGTAGATTTGGGGATTGGGGCCGTCATGCCTGCCCTTCATGCCGAGAGGATATAAAACTTCTCAGACAAGAGAGAGTTAATTTTCCTACTTGAGGTACATTCATGATTATACTTCATTGCTATTCCTTATAAGCTGGGATGTTAACCCGAGCTATAAGACTCACGTTTGTCACAAATTTATTTTTGTTGCAAAGTGTAGGTCTATTCGTTGTAAGAAGGAAAAAGCTTGAAGAACCGGATCTCTGAAGAAGAAATTTTGGTAATTGTCTTCTACAAGAGAATTGGGAGTGTTGGTCTCGCCATTAAATCCGGATTTATTATTACTTTTGTTTGTATGCCCTGCGTGGCAAGAACTACTTTAGTGTATGCTCCTTTGGAGATGATGGATGTTTTTTAATCTTGTATTTTATAAAGATTTTTCATTTTAATAGTTTCATTTCAAATTTGATCCATGTCTATGCTTTTGTGTTATTTTGACTATTTTAGTGCTTAAATACACATTTGATGACGATGGATATGACTTAGAATTGAAACAATTTTGAAAAATTATTTTGAGATGATTTTATCAAAACTTATCCATATCATTGCATACATAAAGGCTCGTTATAAGTAATAAGACAATCATGAACAATTGATTCTTAAATCCAAAAGTGATTTGGATATATTAGCTCTATGGCATAATCAAACTTGACCAAGTAAACAACATTTGCATCGCTTAGATCCATGTGGTTAGGATCTTTGTAAAAGTTTAGCCTCGGGCTAAATGAAAGATACAAATCTTGTTTATTGGAATAGGATGATTAATGAAATCCTTCACCAGTATTGGTAAGGAAGGATTGTGACTTGTTGGATATGATCATATTTGTGTGGATAATCCATTCAAGTATGCCACAAAGAGTGACACTAGTGAAATTCTTCATCACTATCTTTATGGTAGTAGTTGAGAGAATGTTTACTAGAGAAAAGGCTTATGTCTGAAACCTAGTGGTGTTCGGAATTAACCTAAAGAGAATTAAGAATCAATAAGGGCATATAGATATAAATTCTTAGATCTAGAATAGATGCTAAGTTTTCTTATCTATATTGGTTTAAACATAAAATGAATCATGGGTTTAACCCATAATTCGTTTTTCCGAAGAAACACATTTGCACATGGTGTTACTTTAAATAAAACCGGATATCTGTGTTGATGATCTGGTAAAAGGCAGGCCTAAAACATGTATTCAATGTGGTTGGTATACATTAATTTTATGAACCAAGTCCTCGATCTAAAACACAGCATTGTGGTCACTTAAGCATCGAATGAGATATTGACTAGAAAGAGTTCTTTGCTTGTCAATCTCATAACTTAAATTATCCAGTCTACATTCAGTGAGAGATGGATGAATTATAAGTTGATGCCTACATATTTAAGTAGTTCATCTGAGTTTTGGATAATTGTTTCTTGAACTTTTGGGAACCATGTTTGGTTGCGCAAAAGGGAAAGTACGATTTACAAAAGCATTCCAGTGGAAGAACGTAAAACTTAAATAAAAGACCTAATGTTGACACTAGCATTTAATCAGCATAGAGATGCTGGTAAAACCTGACAACATCCATTGCTTCTTTATATCTGATGGAAATCAAGAAGGTTGTTTAGATATGAGGTTGTCATATTTTACTAACAGCAGCTTGATGGTAAATCATTGTGATGTTACCATTCATCGGAAACATAGTGGGACCCTGTGTTCACTAGTGAATAGAAGAAGATAATGGTGTAACCTATTTGCTGCATCCAAGTACTTGACTTGGGTTAATCCCACACCTAAGGTGTAATTCAAGAAGGGTGAAGGGACTAACATATATGCCATAATGGACAACTTCAAATACTGACTAGAGACAAAGTGTTTCATATTGATTTTATGGAAACAAGTTCTAGTGGTTATGTTGAAGATAATTTGGATAAAGTGTAATTTTGTTGTCACCTTGTGGAAACAAGTTTGCTCACATGGACAAAAGAGATCTGAATCCTTCATAGGATCAAGTTGAGGAAATACTTAAGGCATTTTCCGAGGGTCTCATTCATCCATAAAAACCAGATTAAGTCTGGATTAAGCGAAACATTGTTGTCACTATGGGGAAACAAGTAATCTCACATGGAAATAAAAGGCCAAGATCCTTTGCAGGATTAAATTGAGGAAATGTTTGAATCATGTTCCGAGGCCTTATATATCCATTATGTCCAAATTGTGTTCATGACTAAGTTCAGCAAAACTTGCATCTTGTGGCTGTAATCCTGCTTTATGAGAAAGTCAAAGGAATGAGTTTTCTAGAAAGCGTAGATTAAGCCAAATACCCTTGTCAGGGCTAGTGGGAGCATCATGTGTTCCTAGTCAAATATGCTCTATGAAAATAATGTCCTAATTTAGGGTTGTTCTACAACCTAATGGTGGAATTGTTGTTCTATGAGTATAAATAGAAAATATGGAATCAAGTGGATTTTCTAATTCAAGAAGTACTGATGTATGTTCTTGATGTTCGACGAAAGTAGAATTGTCTTGAGTAAGTTATTACGGCAAGCAGATCTACGCTTATGAGACTGTCGATTTTATCGAAGTTTAGATTAGTCAAGTATGTGGTATAGATACGACATTTAGACCTAAATAAGTGTCATCGACCCTATTGTGGACTTCGGTCACATTGAGGGTATGTCGACTCTGATAAACATGAGTGTCAATGACTCTATTGTGAACTTCGGTTACATTGAGAGTATGTCGACTCTGATAATCATAAGTGTCATTAATCCTATTGTTGACTTCTGTAACATTGAGGATATGATGACTATGATAACTTTGTAAATGATCTCTTTAATAAACACTTCGCTAGTGGTTTAATAAGAGAATACAAAAGAGTACAAAGGGATATCGGGTAAATGATCCCATAATTAAGCCATTGTCAAATACTAGTGATGACTTTCATACTAGGTATAAAAGCATTGTTCATGCTTATGACCGGGCTTAAATATCGTTTTAGTATATGTTTGATTTACTTATAAGCTTTGGGAACGATACAGACAGTATTGTAATTTATGCTTGTTTCGATATGCGAGTGATTCGGTTACATTCATAAGACTTTACTGTGTTCCATCTTAGCATGTTTAACCACTTCCCAGAATGTTTATACATTCTAAAATTCCACAGTCAGTCATTCTTCAAGGGAAGGAAGTTTGAAATAAGGCTGAGGTTAGGTGTTGGTTATGCATTAATCAAGGATTGAATGCATGAAACGCAACAGTAACCTGTGCTTGAAAGGGGTTTCAAGTGACTGGAAGACCCACACCTGAGTTCACTTCATGGATCATGGTCACAAGTAACTCGGGATGATAATATCATTACGTCCTTCGACCCAAGATGTATGAATTTCCATAGCATGAAACTTTCTTACTTTGGTTATTTCAAAACGTAGTTCGTAACTGGCTATTATAAAGGGAATAGCTGGGTAAGACAAGGTTCATGTTATGGGATTGTACAGTCAACGGAATTTGTTCCTCCTGTATGAGAGATATCCCTGGGCCCCTCGATGATTGGGCGCTGACACCAAAATAAGCATGGCCATGCGCAAAGGAATATTGATTGAGAATCAGATATGTCCTTAAATTTTGGTCACCACCAATCTTGATCGAGAAACATAATCGTGAACGATCTGGAGGTTGACATATTAATCCATGTCTCGTGTTCACAAGGATATCGCGAACAAAAGGATGTTTGATCACTTATCTATAGGACCTCTACGTTTTATGTAGGTTATGGTTTTCTGCAAGGAAGCGGAACCCATACTGACTTGGGGGCATCGATGCTTTGCTAGAGGCCGCTCTTTGTCTGTGGTTACATAGGTACGGTGCATTATGTGCAAGTGGGAGTCTGTTAGAGATATGCCCACTAATGTACGTACGCCATAGACCGCTGCTGATGATGTATGGTCCTATTGGGTCATACACCGGGGTCAAACCTGACAGCAACTTAAGTTTGGGGACCAATTATGACAAAAGACAAAAGTTGACATTGCAGGCCGCGTTAGCGCCGCTAACTAGAAAGGGTTAGCGCCGCTAAGTCCTAAAGATTAGCGCCGCTACGGCTGCATGTACTTTGTGTCAAATCATTGGCAGGCCCCGTTAGCGCCGCTAACCATTTTGAGATAGCGCCGCTAACTCTTGGTTAGCGCCGCTAACCCTGCAGCTGGCCTTTTGTCAAATCCACCTCTAAAACTAACCAATGCATGTGAGTTTCATTTACTCGATGCTTGGCCGGTTGAGTGAGGTAAATACACGATTCTGGAGCTGGAAAGGAGTAGGTGAACTTATTTTATGGTTCTCTCTCACTTTTTCTCTCTAAGTTTGAATACACAAAATTCTCTTTGATGCCCAAGTGATCAAGAGAGAGTTTAAGAGAGTGCTCCAGGCATTTGGTCCTTATTGATGCTATTCCTAAGTGATATTCATGTTGAAGTATCACAAGGCTTGCTAGCACTCGTGGTTTGACTTGTTCCCGGGGTATATCCCAATAGAAGATCGAGTTTTCGTTCTTGGAGGATCATCACCACGGTTGGAGATTACTGGAGCTAAGGAGAAAGGTATAACCTCCTTCCTTTTCAAGTTGCATTTCTTGAACATAGAGTTTGGTCCATTTGAGGGATTTCGGTTTTTATGCTTTGATTACTTGTACATTGGGCTATTTTGTTTGTACCTTGCTTCCGCTTTGAGCCCACGAAATCCCAACATTTGTTTCATGAGAGGCTGAAGTCTGAGGGTTGAGATTGTCGAGTTGTCGTGCTGCTTCTTCATCCGCCTATGTAAAGTTTGGATCTGAATCAAACATATTTGGACACTCAGGTTCTGGAACTTGAGACACTTCTGGGGGACGATTGAAAGAATCTGATGTAGAATCCTCAGTATAGAGATCAACAAAAGGATTCGTCTCTGTCACAGTAGGAGGTGTAATTGTTACACTTTCTTGAACCTCTGTATTTATCATGTTATCAGACAACACAGGAGGAGATTCATATGGAAATAAATCAACAAGAAATCAAGATTGGTATTAGAACTAGAGGCATTGTTTGTGTCTTTAGTTTGAAGAGCTGGTCCTGAACAAGTTTGTCCAGAAATGATTTGTGTTTGCTATGGCGGAAAAAATGCAACATTCAATGAGTCATCAAATGTGAAATTGATACTCTATTATGGTTTTCGTTATTTTATATAAAACTTTATAGGCTCTAGATTCTTGAGAGTAACCTAGAAAAATCGCTTCATCTGCTTTTGGAGCAAATTTTCCCATGTTATCTTTATCATTGAGACAAAGCACCTATTACCAAATACATGAAGTATTTTATATTAGGCATTATCCTGTTTCCCAGTTCATAAGGAGTTTTATTAAAATGTGTATGTATGAAAGAACTGTTCTGCATATAGCAGGCAGTGTTGATTGCTTCAACCTAGTAGGAAGGTGGGAGCCCTGAGTAAGACAGCATGGTACGAGCAGCTTCGACCAGAGTTCGGTTGCGTTATTCCGCCACACCATTTTGTTAAGGTGTGTATGATGTAGAGAACTGATGGCTTATCCCAACAAGGTCACAGTAGACTTTCAATTCTTCAATTCTGTTCCGTTGTTAGTACGAATGGAAACCCACTTTGATTGTGCTTATTCTGCTGTTGCTTGATGAATGAGATTATCACTAGTGTAGCTTCATCTTTTAACCGCAGAAATTTGACCCAAGTATACCGAGAGTAGTCATCCATCATGACTAAGATATACTTCTTCCCATTTCATGATTGAATCCTCATTGGACCACATAGATCCATGTGCAGAAGTTCTAAAGGCTTTGTAGTGCTAAACACTTGTTTAGATTTTTGAGAAGCCTTTTTCATCTTTCCCTTTTCGCAATCTGCACATAGGTGGTCCTTTTTGAATCTCAACTTTGGTATGCCTCTCATCAAGTCACCTGTAACCAACTTGTTGATATGTTGAAAATTCATATGAGAGAGCTTGCGATGCCATTGCCATGTGAGATCAGATGAGGCTTCGAACAGTAGACAGACTGATGTAGGGTAATCATATTTGTTCAGATCTATGGAATAGAGATTGGATTTTTTTGATCCGGATAGCAGTTCATCTCCATTCTCAGTCAACACTGAACAAGTATTCTTTTTGAACAATACATTGAGATCTTGGTCACAAAATTTTCCGGTACTGAAGAGATTATGACCTAAACCCTCGACATAGGAAACTTTCTTTATGTTGATATTCTTTTGCTATATATCTTTGTACCCCAGTATTGGTGCAACATTTTCGTTCCCAAAGCGTACATTCCCGGAGTAATTAGAAACATAGTTATTGAGAAGACTCTTGTTGCCGGTCATATGTTTGGTGAAACCAGAGTCAGGTACCAGAGGTTAGGTGCCTGCAAAATAAGAATAAAGCAAGTTCAGGTCCCCATCTATGAATAGGTCCTTGGTTAATACTTCCTATTGGTTGAGTCTGGTTTGTTAATCGTGGTAGTGGTGAAACTCCTAAAGATCTATTCTTTGGTAACCACGTGTGGGTTATCCGTTTGCTAGAAGGAATATGCGTTAATGGAATTTGCTGTGATGGAAGTTTCGGTGCCACTGATGATTGGGAGTTTGATTGTGAACGAGGTTTAGGATTCGGTAGAGTTGCGAAAGCGTTATGTTTGTGAATCCATTCTTTAGAGGAATGATTGCGATTCAATTGAGTCCACGGTACATCAACCTGCTTTTGTGGAACTGGAACCTTGGGGATTGTAGGTTAGACAACCCTTGTTGGTTCCTTGGTGAGAGTATCAACAAGCAAGTAATGTGTAGAAGGGGGGTTGAATACACTTTCTGCGGAAAATTAAACAAATCAATAAAAAGTGTTAACACACATCAAACCACATGAAATCGAATGCTTTCATTAATAAGAAGATGATTACAGAAACAATCAAGTAAGCAACACTTGATATGTAAAACATCTAATGTAAATCAAATCTCTCAATCTCTCAAACTTTGCTATCTATAATCAACTTATGATTATAGATACGAACTGACTCTCTAAACAGGATTTATTCACAGATTGAATACTTACCAACTTCACAACAAACGTGAAGATTCGAACACACGAACAATGTTGGCAATCTGTGAATTTCTTGATCACGTTGAACTTACAAACTGTGTATCAAGATTTGTAACACATACGATCAATAGGTTGAGTTGAGATTAGAGTCTGGCACTCGTCATTGTACCTCTAAACTTATCAGGAGATAAGTATTTATAATCCTGTTCCTACGGATCGTAACAAACTAGAACTTATCCTAATCTGCTAACAAACTAACGGATAACCCGGAATCTTGAATCTTGAATCTTCTATCTTGAGTCTTCAATCTTGATTCTGGAATCTTCTTATCCATGCCGTAGATATAGAGAGTAAAAGGAATTTAAAACATATTTAAATTCTCTTAAACTGACTTCTTTAGTCGGGCTGAGTTACTCAGCTTGAACTCATCAAGCTGAGTTCTTCGAGAACAAACCCGAAATCAAACATGTACTAACACGTATAATGACTAACTCATCCTTAGAAGTCATAGGAGTTGACTAGAACTTACTTAGCAACTCTGTTGAGCTGACTCAGTCTACAAGCTGAGTCACTCAGCTCGAAACGCATCAAGCTGAATACTCAACATATATCTTAGGTGACACACACAGCTTATCAAACATAGTGATATGTTGACTAAGATATAGTCTAAGCTGATCAACTATATGCTCAGCTTGTACTCAGATTATGCTCAGTTTGAAACACTATAACTGCTCAGTCTGATTTAACTTCATAATTCTGTTTAAGTTAGATTTAGAACATATCTTACAAACTTAACTTTGTCTCATCAAATTTCAACTGCTGAGATCATTTGACCAACAAACTCCCCCTATTTTATGATGACAAAACCATCAAACATTTTTTAAGTTTGTTGAACAGAATTATGTTTTAAATCATAAACTTACTAAGATTTTATTTTTGAACTAATCAAATATTAATTGAACTTATCAATTTTAATTGAACTTATCAATTATAAGTTAAACATACCAACCAATCATATTAATGAATATGAACTAATCAAATTATTCATTCAAACTGAACTAATCAGACTAAGAATTATGAACATATTATAAACAGTTGAACATATCAAACTAATACTTGTATTCATTGAACATATTAGAGTACAAAATTTTGATCACTAAGATCATGCACACTTAGTGCTTACAAATTATTAGAACTAATCTAATAATTACATATAGAACTAATCTATTAAAAAAATTTCTCTTGAACTCAGGATGTAGAACCTCCCAAAGAATGATTTCTCTGTTGATTTCTTCTAGTAGGCTTTCTGCTTCTACATCTCCTTTCAGTTCCTTTTGTTGCACTCTGATGATTTTATTCAGCTTATATCTCACAAAATGATTTGAGCTATCACCACAACAACTTCTTATGCGTATAACATCCTTATCTTTCAGATAACAGATTTCATTCAGCTTGATGAAGCTAGGATTGCCTGCCTGATCCTTAAACATGAATCCTGAACAGGTGTATCAATACCTTGATTCTCTTTTAATGTTACACCTTCAGGTATCTCAAATAATCTCTCCCATTGCAGACCAGGAACTGGAACATACGTTAGCTCCTCAACTCGATAAATCAACTTAGAGACTTCAGTTACAATCTCTTGCTTAATCTGACTCTTCTTGAATTTCTTGAGCATCATACTTATTCTTTTCCATTCAATGTAGCCCATCCTGTGAACATATCTCAGGTCCATTCCCACTGTTTATTTATCATGAAATAGATAGGTGATAATGATTGCTCCATTTGCTTTGCTCAGAGTCATGCTCTTGATTTCCTTGCTGGTGCTGCGTCTGAAGTAGAAATCCTGAAAATCTGCATCCGTATACGGGATCGGATCAGGCCTTGGACCAGAATAATCAGCTTCAGCTTAAGCTAAAGCCTTTCTCTCCTTTTCCCTTTCTTGGTCCCTCACTTCCTTCTCCTTTCTCTTTTTCAGCTCAACTACACAAATCCCAAGCTCATCAGCTTCTTCTTGCTCTACCATCTTAATTATCAGCCTTGTAGCTTTCTCTTCCTCTGTTTTACAAACACTGCCAGCTTCGGATTCATATTCTATCACTTTTTGTCTTTTAGCTGCAGGTTCCTCTTTCTCTAACTCCAACTCCCCTACAAACTGAGCTTGCCTCTCTGCTTCTTTTGCTAGCACCAGTAGAGCCTCAGCTTCAACTTGAACTAACTCAGCGTCAGCTTGAACCTTCTCCCCCTTTTTGTCATCATCAACAGGGTTCGAAGTCTATTTTTGTTGAAGGGCAGCAACTGTAGAGGCTGTCTCTTTAACATCATTAGTTAGCTTCTCAAGCCTCTGATAGATTTGGCGATTATGCTTCTTTAACTTGAGATGGAACAGACCAAACTGAGTAGCGATGTATGATTTTAGCTCTTGAATGCTTGAGGAGGCAGTTTCATCTTGAGGAGGCTGACTCCTACCTTTGAACTCAAACTGTTGATTCTCTGAAGTAAAGGAGTCAAGAACATCAAATGGTGAGTGTTTGGGTGCATCAGTCAAGAGTTGGTGTATACCCTCAAAGTCATGTGCACCAGATTTTGAACCCTGTAATTCACCTTGGTATGGAGCTGAATCATTGACAGGTCGTGCTGGAGAGTGTGAGAAGTGAAGAGAAGTAATTGGGCTCGAATCATGATGTGTATGGGTTGGTGGTTGGCTTATTTGGTGAGAGGGGGTGATTGACCCTAGGGATTGTTCATAATTTCAATGTAACATGAGTGTGTCTGCTCAGGCATAGCAGTAGGCTCTCCCATGGCTCGAGTAAGTGTGGGCTGAGTAGTCACCACACCCAGTTTAGGTTGTTGGGTTGAAATGAGCCTTGAGGTTGACACCTTAAGAGTAGGTGCCTCCCCCTCAACTCCTGCCGGTGGACCTATCAATGTGAGAAAAATGAGAAGTTGTAGAGAGAGGATGAGTCAAACCTGTGCAAATTCTGCCAACCAATGCAGACTCTGAAGATGGAAGAGGGAAGAATGATGATGAAGTTGAATCACCCTCAGCTTCAGATATAGGCTCAGCTTGAGCAGAGTGCTCAGCTTGAGTTGCTGGTTCAGCTTCAGAAGCTCCCCCTTTATTGGGCTCCTCGGCTTCACTTGCAGATGCAGCACCCTCAGCTATCCAACACATAGGATCACTAAGACCCTCCTGCTCTGGAAAGATGTCATTGTTGAACATCTTTGAGCTGAGTGCCTGGGTAAGGAACACATCCTGCCCAGCTTCATAAAGTGTTGTCCCTAGCTCAGCTTCAAATGTCAAGGACATGTACCTTATACATGGTATATGAAGATCCCTTGTAGTCTTCATCACTTGGACCTTGAGTTCGTTGAAGATGAGCTGTGCATACTCCAAGTTGCCTACAAAGAAAATATTGTAGAGCAGTTGCATCTCGAACTCATTTAGCTGGTCCAGTCCTCCAACCTTGGTACAAACTGAACGAATCACTGTTGACACCATGAAACCCCATCCGGTTGGAAAGGTGGCCTTTTTGATAACACCCTTTGTTTGTGGGTGACTCATTCTGGGTAGGACTGACCTTACTACCTGCCTCATCACAGCAGGCTCGAACACATCGTTTTGAGGGAGTTGAAGAACTTCCCTTAACTTTGAGCTGTGAGAGCAATGATTCTCTCTCTATTCAGCACCGTGCCGTGGATTTCGCCGATGTCCTGGTCATAAGCACACGTATACCAGAACTCCAGTAAGTGCTAAGGAACAACGTGAATAGGTGCTCCAGTAAAAGAGAATGCCAACGGGCATTTTTTGATGTAAGCCACCCATGCTTCGTAACCTCTGCCTCGTTTTCGCTCGGGAATAGCGAGACAGGCTCGTTGATTATTCAGCTTAATCACGGGCATTCCGTTGTTCTTGAATAATTCACCTCTTACCATTCTATGATGGAGATTCAGAATGATTCCGTCCATGTTAGAAGTGAGCAAACTTGAAATTTATTCACACCGAGTGATTACAAAAGTCGCACTGAGCAATTAGGGATTCAAGTTTGATTGAACGGTGAATTGCACTTAGCAAATAGGTGGTTGTAGAAGGTATAGAAATAATATCATAAGTTTAGTAAGTGTAAACGACTGAATTTTGGTTACAACCGATATATATACCTTTTTGAGGAGAGAGAAAAGTTAGCGTTGGATACCCTTTTTATCCGTTACGCAAACGAAATTACGGCTTGATGTAACAGTAATAGAGTATAAACACATCAACTCCCAACGGATAAGTATGTAAAATAACATTCTTGACTTACAAAAATATTATTTACACTGTTGTATTATACCAATACGTAATCGGTATAAAACGTAATTTGAGACTGATTCAAATACAATGACTCATGGATTAATAACACATAGTAATTAAAACATGGTTTGGACACACCAGGCTGAGTAAACTTATCACTCAGCGTGAGTCAAGCACTCAGCTTGATTTGAGCACTCAGCTTGACATTGACACTCAGCTTGATTGTAGCACACAGCTCAGAATCAATGACACTTAGTCATTTTTATTTGAGACTAACTCAAATTAATATTTTAACTGCACTTAGCAGTTAAACCATGTTTGGAACAAACCAAACGTGTGAACTTATCACTCAGCTTGACAAGGTAGGCAGTTTATGAAAACTTATCTATAAACTATGCACTCAGCTTAAGACACTTAGTCTTTGTCAATCTGAAACTCAGTTGTAGAGACTTATCTAAGGGTTAAGCATACCCAATTCACTTAACAGATACAAAAACCTCTTTTCGTCAAGTGGTTTTGCAAAGATGTCTGCTAATTGGTCATCAGTGGAGATAAATTTGATTTCAACTTTACCTTTTTCCACGATGTCTCTTATGAAGTGATGTCTAATATCTATATGCTTTGTTCTGGAGTGGAAGACTGGATTATATGTAATGGCTATTGCACTTTGGTTATCACAAAATATGGGTGTTTTCTTGAAATTCATACCAAAGTCTTGAAGCTGATGTTGCATCCACAGGATTTGAGCACAACAACTGTCTGCAGCAACATACTCAGCTTTAGCAGTTGAAGTAGCCACTGAGTTCTGTTTCTTACTTGTCTAGGTTACTAACTTCCCTCCAAGCATTTGACATCCTCCTGTTGTTGATTTTCTATCTAACTTGCACCCAACATAGTCAGCATCTGAAAAACCAACTAATTCAAATCCAGAGTCCTTTGGATACCAAAGCCCTAGATTTGGTGTACCTTTAAGGTACCTAAAGATCCTTTTCACAGCTTGAAGATGTGATTCCTTAGGATCTGCCTGATATCTTGCACAAACACATGTAGCAAACATGATATCAGGTCTACTAGCTATCAAATAGAGTAATGAACCTATCATTCCTCTATAGGTAGACTGACATACAAACTTTCCATCTGAGTCTTTGCTCAGCTTGACAGCTGGTGACATGGGAGTTTTTATGGTTGAACTCGAATCAAAACCATATTTCTCTATCAAATCAAGAACATACTTGCTTTGATTAATGAATATTTCATCAAGCTTTTGTTGAATTTGCAAGCCTAGGAAATATGTCATTTCACCCATCATACTCATCTTGTACCTTTTTGACATAATTTTGGAGAACCATTCACACAGAGATTCATTTGTAGACCCAAAGATAATGTCATCCACATATATTTGTACAAGAATCACCTGTCCTTTACTCTTTTTAATAAAGAGTGTCTTATCAATACTACCTCTGGTGAAGTCCATTGATAGTAGATAGGTAGACAGAGTATCATACCAAGCTCTTGGAGCTTGTTTAAGATCATACAAAGCCTTGTCTAACTTATAGACATGATGTGGATACTTTGAACTGACAAAGCCAGGAGGTTGTTTCACATAGACTTCCTCCTGAAGTTTTCCATTTAGGAAAACACTTTTCACATCCATTTGATAGACTTTGAAGCTAAGAAAAGCCTAATGGCTTCAATTCTAGCAACAGGGGCAAAAGTCTCATCATAATCGATTCCTTCTTCTTGTTTATACCCTTGTACTACCAGCCTAGCTTTTTTTCCTAACAATCACTCCATCCTTGTCCATTTTGTTTCTATATACCCACTTAGTGCCAATGATTGTATGATATTTGGGGGTTGGGACAAGACTCCATACCTTGTTTCTCTCAAACTCATTTAATTCCTCCTACATAGCTTCAATCTAGTCTTCCTCCTCTAAGGCTTCTTCAGTCTTCTTTGGTTCTATTTGAGATAGAAAACCAAAGTAAGCAACATAGTTTGCTGTTGCCTTCGATCTGGTAATCACTCTTTCTTGAACATTACCAATCACTTGATCTTGAGGATGATCTTTGAGGAATTTAAATGTTGTAGTAGGAGATTGTGGTTCTCGATCTGAGTGATATTAAGGACTCTGAGGTGAACTTACACCCTCAGTCTCAATTGCAGCATTGTCATCAAACTGTTGATCACTAAGATCTTCAGTCTGAGTAATATCAGCTCCAAAGGGATTAATAAACTCATCATCTTTCTCAGCTTGAGAGTCCTTTGGAGCTTGTGATGATCTATTTGATGGACACACATCATCATCATTGTCATCATCGATGACATACATATGATTTGACATTTTGGTTTCCTCAAGCTTTTCAAGCTCACTCAGACTGACCAAGTCAGCTTGTCTTTTATCAGCTTGATCAAAACTGTCTTCATCAAATGAGACATGAATTGATTCTTCTATAGCCTTTCTCCTTGAGTTATATACTCTGTAAGACTTGGAGATTGAGGAATAACCAACAAAGATTCCAGGATCAGCTTTCGGTTCCAACT
Organism: Pulicaria dysenterica; assembly: GCA_947179395.2. Taxonomy (NCBI): domain Eukaryota; kingdom Viridiplantae; phylum Streptophyta; class Magnoliopsida; order Asterales; family Asteraceae; genus Pulicaria; species Pulicaria dysenterica. The sequence continues at coordinate 36,727,585 of OX359292.1, forward strand.
TATGGAGCTGATCTCTTTGATTCATCACATAGCATTTTGAACCAAAGACATGGAAGTACCTATATTGGGCTTTCTTGATTTATACATCTCATATGCTGTTTTTCCATGTCTTTTTACTATGATTGATCTATTCTAGGTATAGCATGTTGTACTTACAGCTTCATCCCAAAAATAGAGTTTCAATCCTGCCTCACATAGCATGGTTCTAGCAGCCTCAATTAAGGTTCTATTTCTCCTTTCAGCAACTCCATTTTGTTGAGGAGTTCTGACTGAGGACAAATTTTGTAATATTCCTTTTTGTTCACAAAAGCCTTCTAGGGTTGAGTTTCTAAACTCAGTCCCATGATCACTTCTGAGTTGCTTTACAGACTTACCTTTTTGCAACTCTTCCTGTTTGATAAAACTTATTATCTCCAGGGCAGCTTCACTTTTGGCTTTAAGGAATATTACCCAGGTGAATCGTGAGAACTCATCTACTATCACCAGAGTATACTTCTTACCACTTAGGCTTGGAGTACTTATGGGTCCAAACAGATCCATATGCAACATATACAATAGGTCTGTTATTGAAAAATTTTGCTTTGACTTGAAAGACCCTTTGTGATGTTTCCCTTATTCACAAGCTGAGCACAATATGTACTTGACAAATGTGATTTTTGGCAATCCAGAGACTAACTCTTTGTTGGATAGCATATTTATATTCTTGAAGTTTAAATGTGACAACCTTTTATGCCATAGCCAACTCAGCTTAGGAACAGATTGGGAATATAAGCAGGTTTCAGTATGGGGATCAGCAGAGTTAAGATCAAGTAGATACACACCTCTTTCTCTCTTTGCTATTAGCACTGGCTTACCCTTTGCATTGTATGTTGTACCTGCTTTCTTCCTAAAAGTAACAACATTGTCTTCATCACACAATTAGCTGATACTTATCAGATTGTGTTTAAGACCTTTAACATATGCAACTTTCTGGAAAGTCACCTTGCCAGCATGCATCTTCCCATATCCTTTAGTTCTTCCATGGAAATTATCACCAAATGTTACTTTAGGACCTTAATATTCCTGGAATTCACTTAGAAGTCCTTTCCACCCAGTCATGTGCCTTGAACATCAACTATTTAAGTACCATTTACTTGAACCCTGCACATGAGAAGAAAACTAAACAAATTAGTTTTGTTTGGGAACCCACTTTGTAGTAGGTTCAGATGATGAGCACTTAGCAGCTTCATCTTGTGAAACTGACTGGTCAGCTTGAGCAGGTGTTGAGTCCTGTGTGGGCTAATCAGCTTGTTCCTTCTCAGGCGTTAAGATTTCACTGTCACAGTCCTTGGCCTCATGTCCTCTACCTCTACACTTGTAGCATTTCCTTCTACCAATGACTATAGGAGGTAGATCATCCGATAATCCTTTAGGGAACTTACTCTCAGTTTTAGGATTATGGGTTGTGGATAACTTCTCAACTTTCTTTGCAAGCTGATTCACCTGATCCTCATTGACTTTGGACTTACCTTTGTCAGATCTAGGTTTATTATCCTTTTAATTAGAAGCTTGTCCAACAAACTTCTCCGCTGTTGTAGCTAACACTCTAAACTAAAAAGGTCTTTGTTTTCAGTCACCTTAGGTTGACCCTTAGTTAAAATGAGTTTTTGATCAACTTTAGGTGTGGCAGACTTAGATTTTATGCGAGCATTAAATCCTTTTCTCTTGGTTTCTCCTATTGAAAGAGTTTGAAGTGATACAGGATCAGCTAAGCAATTATCAAAGGATTCCTGATCAGCTAATAGGTTATGATCAGCTGAGCAGTTATCATTTACTATTTGATCAGCTGATGAAGTATCATTAACTAAAGAAATGTCAGTCAGCTGAGTACTTAGACTTAATTTATCAGCTTTCAAGGTTTGACAACATGTTATCTCTTTGGTATCAACAAATGATTTCATTCCTTTACTGGCTCTTCTATCATTAAATTGTTGGTACTTGTACTTCTTGACATAGTAATAGAATTTGAGTCAACTTTTAAAGTAGTTAAGTCCTTTAGCTGAGAAGATGTACTTTTGACAAATCTGTTGGTGATTATACTTTTTCCTTTTACAATCTTTTGAAAGTAAGAGGCAAAATATCAGCCTTTTCCAAGATATTTATGTCCTTGGTAAAATCAACATAATTAGCAGCTTGGGAATAATTTTCACCAATAATATCTTGAACTTGTTTTGGAATCTTCTCATTGACACACTTAGTGGTCTTTTCAGCAGAAACACACCAAGATTTAACTACTGTTTGTAGGTCATTAAACTTTATGGTTGCTTCATTGGTTTCTTTTATCAAGATCTGATTAAGTATATTTTGATTAGCTAAATCTTCCTCCAGTTTTGACATTTGTTTTAGTTTCTCATCTTTCAGACTTAACTTCTCTTTTAGTGATTCAATTTCTATTTTTAGTTTCTTTTCTCTTTGAATATTTGACTAAAACTCAATACACAGATAATCAAACATAGTGTTCTTTTCAATGGCATCATAAGTAATAAACTTTCCAACCTGATACATTGAAGAAGGATCCCAGTCAGAAGAAATACAAGCTTTTGCAGCTTTCTTCATGTCCTCGTCAAAGGAACTTGTACTCCCAGTGTTGGCTATCAAGCTGAGCTAAGCAGAGAGGACCTCATCTTCATCACTTGAGAGATCTTCCTCAGCCCAATCCTCTTCTTCATCTACCAACACCTTGTTATGGGATTTCTTCTTTTTCTTGTCAAGGACAGCAGCAAGGAGCTTCTTATACTTAGCTTCATAGTCAACCTTGTTGTGTGAGCTTGAGGAACCCTTAAATCCTGTGCTTCCTCTGGACTTACATTCACTGGAAAAATGACCAGTCTTGCCACAGGAGAAGCAACCTTCAGAAGCCTTTGATTTAAACTTGGCTTTTTCTCCTTTAAAGGGTTTCTTCTCAAACCTCTCAACACCCATTCTTTTCAAGAAAGGTTTAAACCTCGTAACCAACATGGAAGCCTGCTCAACAGCAGCTTCAATGTTGTCCATGTACTCCAAAACCTCATCCCCATCACCCACCTGCTTTTCCTCTTCAGAGGACTCCTCTTCTTCCTCTTCCTTACTTGACTCATCCACCACTGCAGCAAAACTTCTTGGTCTTGTATCCTTAGACACAAGAGCAGTAGTGGGAGCCTTAGCAACTTCCTTCATCTCTATGGTAGAGAGCTTCCTTTACTTCACTAATAGCTCATGGTTCATGAGGTTACCATAAAGCCCAACCAGTGACAGCCCTTGATTTTCTCACCATGTTTTAGTACAATGATAAAATGATCACAAGATTCTAGGAGAGAGTCTAGAAACTTAGTAACAAGTTCTTTGTTGCTCTTGGGAACATCTGACCTTCGGAGATCATTGACAAGGCAGTTGAACCTTGTGTAGGTCTGAGTAAGACTTTCACCTTTATGAGCAAAGAAGAACTCATACCCTCTAACCAACAGAGTCTTCTTGTTCTCTTGAACCTCTTCTGTACCTTCATAAGCCACAGTGAGGTGTCTAGCATCTCCTTTGCAGATTTGCAGTTGAGAACTTGATGATAGACATCATTTGGTAGTGCAGAGACTAAGGCTGTTCTTGCTTTAACATCAAGATTAACAAGCCTTTTGTCTTCATCAGACCACTGATTTACAGGTTTATTGATCATTCTTTCAATAGCAGGAGCTTCATCAATTGCTTCAATAACTTGTACTGTTGAGGAAGGAACATGAGGACCATCTGAGACAATCTTCAGCATCACATCATCCAAGCTGGACATATAGAGATGGACTCTACTTTTCCAAAGAGAAAAGGTATCACCATCAAACATGGGACACCTAGATAGTGAGCCATTGTTATTCAGATTGTTTGAAGCAGCAACAGGAGTGGCTATTTTTGAGTGTGGGGTAGAAGCAGTTGAAGAGTAAGCAAAACAGATCTTAGATATGAGTTATCTAGCTAGCTCTGATACCAGTTGTTGGTCCCGAATGCATACTACAACAACAAATGTTATGTTTGTAGAAGGGGGGTTGAATACAAACTTTAGAGTTTTAAAATTACAGACATACGATTTACTTTTATATAATTCTTATTGATTGAAATCAAGAATTACATAGACTAATCTATTCTTAAACATCTTATGTCTAAGAAGTTCAACACATGAACAAGTTTGTTTCACACAGCTAGAAATATGCTAACTCTTATAAATACTCAACTAATGAGATGACTGTGCTCAACTTATCAAATCTGATACTTAGCATGTTTCCATGCAAGAGTATATATAAGCAAGTTGGTGTCCGGGTTGATGAATTGTAGAAGGAGACAAAGGTACTTGATTTATTAATGTTATAATAGATACAGTTAATGGGTAGAAAGTAAGTTCAGTTTATACAGAAAGTGTTTAAAGTGAATGTACTATCTAGTAAAGTCAATTCCCACTATCTATTATTATATTATTAAAGTACTACCTTTTTGTTTAGGGAGTGTAAACTTCTTTTTCCATGCTTGTACTTTTATCAACACCATGTTTTTTGAAGACTTGACTTAACCAAGTGTGGAGTTGCCGGCTATACTTTAGTTGTTGAAGTATATCTTTGAGATCTTCTCTTCTAAAGTATCTTTCTCATTTTCCAGAGGATAAAGATCTATCCTTTTTGTATCTTATGCAGATCCAAAAAGTGCTAAGTACTTTTACAAAGAAAGATCTAAGGCATAATAGAACAACACATGTTCTGCCTTTGACTTAAGAAACTATTACATTGAAAAACTATTAACTGAGATACTGTGTAAATACTCAGCTAATAGACAAACTGCAAACATAATTTTGCTTAGCTAAGGATAAATGTGAAAGACTTAGCTACTCAGATATGCTCAGCTGATCATACTGCTCAGCTAATAATACATATCAGAGTATAGCTAATAAACTAATCAATCTAAACAATCAGCTAATCCCAAGGGCATAGCTAATTATTTGAGTGTGATCAGCTTATCAAGAAAATATTGGATAAGTAATGAATACATTATCTGACAGATGCATCAGTTGATCAATATGATTTTCTCAGCTGATCCTTTGATTGCTCAGCTGATCTTGAAAGAACCCTCAACCATCAGCTGATTCTTTAGCTGACACTTCTTAACTTGTCATTTCTTCTTGGCTGATCTTCTTGAAGCTGATCCTTTGGCTGATACTCAGTGTTCAGCTGACACTTTTGTTCTTTAGCTGGCATTTCTTACTTAGAAACTTCTTTAAGTCTAACATGAAAAACAACACATGTTTTTCATTGATCCAGGTATAAAACTGAATATGTGGTTTTGTTAGCATCAAATCCTATTTTAAATAATAGACATGTTTGATTATGGTTTGACATCTCTATCTCCCCAACAATATCTGTGTGGAAATAATTAATCAGTGGAATTAATTATTTGAGAAAAGAAATAAATTATAAATAGTTATTTATTATTTAAAGGGAAATTAAATATTAAGTTTAATATTTAACGGACCAGTTAAGTAATAGTTAATTAATTAACTAGTAAAGTCCAGGGGTCAAAGTGCAAGGAATGAAACTTTAATTAAAGTCATGGGCTTTAATTAAACGAGCTTGGGCTTGGATAATGTTTAAGTATTTAAACCTAGAAAAGACTCATTTTATGAGATAAGTGATTTAATCCTAAATCAAAGAAAACCCTAGCCACCTTGCTCCCTCCCTGCGTCAACCCCTCCTTTACATGCGTCGACTTACAGAAAACCCCAAGGGGGTTTCGGCTTTGGCGATTAACGCGTACAAACACACACACACGGTTCGTGTTGTTCGGGAAATTCCAGCAGTGGTCTAGCAGCTAGTTCGTTGGTGGTGAAGTAGTGGTGGACTAACTTTAGCAATCCCAAGATTCAAAGAGGTATTGTTTTTCCTTAACCTTTTATCTGGATTGTAGATAAGAAACTGATGTGATCATAAGAAAGATCATAACCCTTTTAGGGTTTAGAGGGTTGTGTTCAATCTGTTTCTGCGATTGAACCAGTAGAATCAAACCCAGGGCTTAACCAGTTTGTGTCTTAGGGTGGTTTGGTCTAATCAAAACCCTTCACAACTTTCACTTGTTTAGGAATCTGCTGGTTGATACACTTTTCAGCAAGCTTTGATGACTTACACCAAGATTCAGTGACCTTTTGAAGTTGTTCAGCCTTGTCCTTAGCTTCCTAAATTTCTTCACATAGAAGTTTGTTAATGTGTCTTTGACATTCAAGATCACATTGTGCTTTCTTTCCAGCAGTAATGAGAGTTTGATTTTCCTTAATCTCATCTTTAAGCTTAGTTATTTCAGGTTTGAGGTCAGCTTGAGTCTTAAGGCTGGTCTTAAAGTCATTTAACAGATAATCAAATGTAAGACCTTTTTCTTCATTGGTGTAAGAGTTGAAATTATTAACCTTGTACATGGAGGAAGGATCCCAATCACTTAGTTTGCTGTTTTCCTCATTTTCCTTCATGTCAGCTTCAAAAGTTGATTCAGACAGACCATAATCAACTTCATCTATTTCAAACTCTTCATCTTCTTGAGCCATCAGACACTTGTCATCATCATCTGAGGTAGATGATTATGTATCCCAAGTTTCAGCATAAAGTCCTTTAGCGTTGGACTTGTCTTCAGGCTTTCCTTTCTTGAGCTGAGTATATTTCTTCTTGTACTTATCAGCTCTTTAAGCATTCTTGTCAGCTACTGAAGCTGTTTCACCCTTCTTTACTCTTCACTCAGCAGCAATGTGTCCCTTCTTCTGACAGTTGAAGCACACAGCTTTCTTGTGGTCAAAAGAACTCTTTCATTTGCCTCTGTCAGATCTTCCTATTCCCCTTTGTGCTCTTCTCAATCTTTTGGCAAGCATAGCCATTTGTTTAGTGATAGTCTAAACATCATCAGTATCACTTGAGTCTGAGTCTGAGTGGTCAGCTTGAGAATCTGACAGTCTCAGATTTAACTATGAAGGCTTTTGAACTCTTTTTCTTTCAAGAGAGTCCTTCATCTATTGTTGAGAAGAACTTTTCAACAATTTCTTCAAAAATTTGATCAATAATCACTCAAATTAATCCTAAATCAGCTCTGATACCACTTGTTTATCCCAAGTGATTCAGGTATCAACAATGTAATGAAGATCAATGTAACATAATCAAGAATGTAGAGAGAGAATGATTAACACCATGATAAGCACACACTTAAGCTTTGTGATTATGCCAAAGACCTTCCTAATGTTACATGATTAACACTAATCATATGCTTATATACTCTTTGAGTATATTTACAATTAAGCCCACTTAGTTTGTATTTTATACAAACTTCACACACAATGTGATCTTCTATTTCTATACAATATAAGATCCTAACAATCTCCCCTTTTGTATTGAAATATAAGATGTTATGTCTTTTTAGCATCTTGTGAAATCTTTAACAATCTTCCCCTTTTGAATCAACAGTCTTTTTACTTGATGTCTTCAGAATGTTTTCTCATCTTGAATGACAGACTCTTAAGTTTTGAGAATAGTATTCACTTCAACATCTTAATGAGAACTCGAATCATGTAAGCATATATTGACATCCTCTTTCTTCAATCTTCAAACTTTCACTAGTAACGTTAGGCTTTTCAACATTTGGTTGTATAAACATTGTGATTTTCAGAATTCACAATCTTCACGATCTCTTGATCTTGAGCCTTCAAACAAAATGATTTTAAACTTTCATTGGGAAGAATCTTTTATTCTCTCCCCCTAGAATGTAGCTCTCGATCGTGAAACACTTTAAACACTCTTGGTCTCAAAACAAACTGATTTTCTTCAATCATGTCAAACACAATATACTTTTCTTTGCTCCCCCTACATACATACATGAGACTTCATAATAATGTTTCCTATGAACAACTCAAACTGATTTTCTTCTCCCCCTGAATATCTTGAATAACGTTTTGCTTTTATATCTCAAAATCAACTATACAATCTTCACTCTTCAAATTTTATTCTCCCCCTCATGATGCTCAGGATTTACCATGAACATCATGTTCAAAAAAATTTGCATACAACTTGATTTACATACATGAATATAAGCACTTTGTGTAAAAAATCCACATCATGATAGACTTGCGCTTCTTGAAATGTCACAACAATGATATATCTTGAAAGTATGCGAGACAGTCTTTAGGGCACCGTCTCAAAGTTCCCTTGGGTAAATTTAACACCGATATCACATAGATTACTCGTTAACACAACAGTTTAAATAAACTGTGTGACCTACTTGCAGAACTGGCATAGCGTTGATTCTGGTAGGATTTCCATCTAATCATCGTGTATATCACAAAGATATCACTCCAAGATGTTCCGCTAGTCACGAAGACTAGATATGTATGACATTTCAAACATGTGTCCTAAAAATGAATTTAATATATCAATGTGCTCTAGACTCAATATGTGCATGAAAGAAGTCGGGGACCGGAGCAGCATGTCCTCCTTGTTTCAATATTAACAATCTCCGAGTGAGATGTCAATAGGAATATGCTAATTCTCCGTGTGAAGTTGAAACAATCATCTTTTAAGAGATAATTGAGTAGCTGGGTGGGGTTGTGCATTGCATCACTGGGTCCATGATGCCTACTTCAATACCCAATCTCAACACATGAGATCTAGTAGCATATGTGGTTACCCAGATTTATATTGTTTAGTGAGGATCTTTATTTTCTTTTGATCTTATCGCACACCCTCAGCTCTCTAAATATTTTTCAACTTCTCCCTCAAACTCTCTTTCCAAATGAAATGTATCATTATTTGGATACATTTGGATACTTATGATAAACAATTCAACATGAATGATTTTCAAGAAATGAGATGTTGAAAATGATTGTCAAGAAATATTTGAACAATCAAAGAATATGAGCAATCAAAGAATGAAGTATGAACAACTCAAAGAATTTTGCATTATGAGAATGATGTTTCATTGAATCACCGACATCTCCTGTTCCACCCCTCTCGGTTTCATTTTATCTCTGTACACCAATCAGGATCCCGTGATCACTGATTCTGCTCACCTATACGACCTAGTAAACCCTTACGATGTTTATCTAGTGGTGAACTCCCGGGGCAGGTCCTTCCGGCTCTGGATTAACCATAGGAGTTAAAATACCTACACTCCTTCACTCTTGGTGCATTGTAGTTCACTTCGAAATATGACCTTGTGATTGAGTGAATCACCAATGGAATGGTTCCAGAAAGAATGATATTAATAAGGAAGGAATTAGAATGATAGCGAGATGAAATGCAGGAAATGAAACATGATCATGCGAAGATCATCAATGAAATTGAATCAAGAAATGTATTTGAATGAAACAATGAATGAATAGCTTCTTGAGTAAGATCAAAACAAATGAAAATGAAAATCTTTTTGCATTTTAATATTTCTATTGTTTTTGGGTTTTCAATTTGTAATGTTTTTGATTTTTCTGAAAAAGATATGAAGCATAAAAAATAAACTCCCCCTAAATTGATGCATGAAAACTAGTTTGACATCAATTAGGTGAAGGAAAAATATTTGCTCCCCTTGCAAGAAATAATCAGTTAGAATACAAAATAAGCATCTTAGAACATTAGACTCGGGCTAATGCTGATCAAAATGATTATTAATTGTATTGCAGGGAACTCTTTCTTTCTTGAAGTCATGAGATTTAAAAACAAATCAGCACACTGAACACAATGATCTTCACTGCAGTCTGAATGATCTTCATTGTGCTCCAACAATGTCTCATACTCATCTGCAAAACAGATTAAGCACACTTTGGTACCCACTTGAAGTTGGGTCCAACTATGTTAGGTTTATGAACGTTTCTATGCATTGGGCCTGTATGCCACTGAGGAATACCATTTTGAACTACAAATTCATGTTTAGTCCTTGAATTTTGACAAATCTTTCTTTTGAAAGTCTAACTAAATGCTTGACTGAGTACACCACAAATGGATATTTCACGTCAGTTTTTAGCACATATTACTATTTTGCTTTGCCTTTGAAAAGAATTTGTTGTTGTTTTTGTTGTTCAAGAAGTTGGTATTTTGATGTTTAAACGAATGATATTGATTATCAGCATGATTAACCTTTCCGGAATGATGGTGTCTATGCATTCTTCTTTGTGATACGATATTAGACGAAAAACCATCATTTATGACATTCTTCATTCGAAACTCGGATGTTTTCGGTTTAATTTTTGAAGATGTCCTCTTTTCAGTCCAGAATGATCTTATCTTTGCAAACTTGTCAGCTAGATTTATCTTTGGAATCCAAGCTTGTTTAGGTTTTGGCAAAGTATCATCTGTACTTACTGAAAATCCAGAATCAGTATAACTTGAATGAGATGCATTCTGTTGATTTCTGAATTCAGTTGATTGTTGTAGTTGAGAAGAGGAAGTTGCTTTGGGAGTAGAAGTATCAGTGAAATCGTCATCTGATGTTCTATTTTCAGCATCTGCAACAGAGAAATAAGAATCAGTATCGCTACTAAAAAGTGTTTCTGAATCAAAATTAATCTTGACAGCGGAAATCTTTGTAGATTTCGAAGCTTTTTCAGCAAGCAGCATAGCCATCTTGAGTTTAGCCAAAAACTGAATTTTCTCTTTCTCCACCCTGTTTCGCTCTTCTTCAATAATGTGTTCAAGTTGTGAGATTTTCTTCACAAACTTATTTGTTTCTTCTTCAAACCTTTTTCTTTCATTTTCTAGATTCGTTTCAAGTTCTATGATTTTCGATTCATAAACTGAATCGGGAATGCATGACTGAGAAGAGACACGTAGCTGTTGTTCAAGTCTCTCGATCTTGTCACACAACTCAGCTTTTTCAAAAAGTAGCTGTTGCTCAAGATTTGTGATTTTGTTTAGCAATACAGCCTTTTCTGTGCAATAATCATTCATCATCTTACTATCATTCTTTAATATTTTCTCTAAATCTTGAAGTCTTACAGAGATGTCAGACAAATGCTCTTTAAGCTTAGCATTGTCTTTGTGCAAATCATTTGCTCTTTTCTTCTTTGTTTCAAGATCTGCTTCTTTCTTCCCAATTTCATCTTTTAAATCTTGACATTTTTGATCGAGAAGTTGAAATTTCTCAGACATTGTAGAAACTTGCTCTTTGAACTTTTCATTCCCTTCTAACATAATCTCTTCTTTCTTCTTCTCAGAATGTAATTGTTCAGAATTTTGTTCAAACTCTTTGAGTTTCGCAGTTAAATCAGAATTTTCCTGTGTAAGCTCTTTGAGTTTTGCATTCTGTTTGTTCCATCTAGCACAAGCTTTAGAATGCAAGGAAAACATACGATCATACAATGCTTGAGTAAAGGTCTCCTCTTGTGTAAAACTATATCTTGACACTCGCCATTTCTTAATTTCTTCCTCAATGATTACTTGTACAAAAGATCTCATTGGATAATCCATTGTGATACCTGAAAAAAATGATCGTTTAGGAATGATTTGATTTGATCAAAAAATTAATCAACTAAAATGATTTTTAAAAATCAATTTAGAACAAGTTGACTAACATAACAAAAATGTTGGCAACAATGATTTAGCAATAAGCACGATATACTGATAACGAACAACAATTAAAATCAATTGAATTGAATTAATTGAGTCAACACAAGATTGCAACAAAATGATTTTATTTTATATATATTTTAAAAAAAAAATCAATCCTTTGTCAAAATATGAATTCAATGGTCAATATCTTGAAACCAATTAAATTGTGTACGATTGTAATTGTGTACGGTTTTTGAATGGTCCCACACGCAATATTATAAAAATGAATCCGATACAGCTGTGTTGTCTCGGTTTCTAACGCGCCTCGACTCACGCGCCGAAATATCAATTCCGATAACAATTCACAAATTCCGATAAAATCAAAATATTTCAGATTCCGAGAACCAATAGCTGTTCTCGATGAAGAAATGAGCTGTTAAGGCTGGGTTCTCGATGGCTGTGGTCTGTTGATGGGATGAATCAATGCTGATGAGTTGTTCTCGGTTTTTTACAAAAAATAAAATGGCAGACTCGAGAAACAACAATTCCGATAAATTCCGATAAAATCCTTTTGAATTCCGATAAATTATTAAAATCCGATAAAATCCTTTTGAATTCCGATACAAACAAACCCAAATTCCGAGATCCAATTCCGACTATTTTCAAATTCCGAGAAATTTTTTTTTTCAAATTCCGACACTTTTTAATCGGAATCTTCTCCAAAAACACACACAAACACCTTTTTCCACACACTAACTCAAATTTTAGGATCAAAATCCACCATCTTCATCTTCTTCATTAAGAAAGCTTCAAGAACACCAAGAACACAAATTCTAAAAACTCATCAAAATCGATTTTTCTTTTCAGATCTATGCTTCTCCACTAACAAAAACACTTTTTATGTACTCCAAACTCGAAAACAAGTATCAAAAATCCTGTTTTTGGGCAAAAATCGTGAAGAACACATGAAAAACCTGGAAAAAAAATTCAGATTTCTCTCAACACGTATGGAGTTTTAACATGAAATTTTTACACAACGTTCCTTTCATCTACAGGAACAACATATCCAAAAATGAGATCAATCGGAGCTCGTATGATTTTTCTATGATTTTCTGAATATTCCAGCCCACTTTTTGACAAACTTTTCAACAATTTCTTCAAAAATTTGATCAATAATCACTCAAATTAATCCTAAATCAGCTCTGATACTACTTGTTTGTCCCTAGTGATTCAGGTATCAACAATGTAATGAAAATCAATGTAACATAATTAAGAATGTAGAGAGAGAATGATTAACACCATGATAAACACACACTTAAGCTTTGTGATTATGCCAAAGACCTTCCTAATGTTACATGATTAACACTAATCATATGCTTATTATTTATGGGTTTGATGATATATGATTAGAAAGTTTATCTGCAATTACTAATTAAACCAAGGTTTTAATTTGTAGATGGCAACCAACGTTACTAGTACTAACAACCTCTCTCTCCGCTCCATCCTTGAGAAGGACAAGCTTGCCGGTCCTAACTTTCTCACGTGGGAGAGAAATCTCCGGATCGTGCTTAGGCACGAGAGAAAGTGGCATGTCCTAGAACAACCTCTAGGAAATACTCCTGCCAGTAATGCTAGGGCAGACGTCAGGGAGGCTTTTCAGAAGCGCTCCAATGACGCCCTAGATGTCAGCTGCCTCATGCTTGCAACTATGAGTCTAGAGTTGCAGTCTAGCATGATGGAGACTCCTGCCTATGACATGATCCACCAGCTGAGAGACATGTTCCAGTAGCAAGCTCGCACAGAGCGTTATGATGCTACCAGGGCATTTAACTCGTGCAAGATGGCTAAGGGGACCTCGGTCAGTAACCACGTCATGAAAATGAAAGGTTACATGGACCACCTAGAGAGACTTGGGCACCCATTACCGTTGCAGCTAGCAACGGATACGATACTCAACTCATTGTCAGATGACTATAAGCCTTTTATAGTCAACTACAACATGAACAACATGGAGAAATCCGTGGCTGAGTTGCACTATATGCTCAAGACAGCTGAGCAGAGTATCGGGACCAAGTCCAAGGACATTCTCATGGTGGGACATGGCGGACATAAGCAGAGGAAGGGGCACAACGGAAAGGGAAAGGGCAAGGCCCAGCCCAGCCAGAATGCACCCAGGGCTAATAACGACAACAAGGGCAAGAAGTCGAAGCCGAACAAAGCAAGAACCGAGAATCGGTGCTTCAAGTGTGGTGAGGTCGGGCACTGGAAAAGAGATTGCCCGAAGGGTCACGAGGCAGGTGGCAAGGCTGGCCCCTCAGGTATCGTGTGAATAGCTTCTTTGTCACTTTCCACTTGTAAAAGTTTTTATGAGTATTCTAATGTCTTGCAATCGTTTATTGCAGGAGGAGATGGAAAGTGTTGCGGCCCAGCATAAAGAGATCCTTCGTGCAGCCTGCAGATATTATAATATTTATATTTCCTAGTTTTTTAAACTCCTTTAAGTTTATATGAACATTTTTATCTTGGTTGTTTTTGGAAACTTTTGTGATTGGTTTTATGGAAATTTAATTATTCAGTTCAGTTCATATCCGTGCACGTAATTTTATGAATCAGGATTAGTCCAGTTGCGACCAAAATAATACCAATAAGTCAAGTCTCGACTTAATTGGTGATTCATAGTAATCTTATGCTATGATTTGTTGTAGTTACATAAATGTTGGCTCCACTATTCAAATGCTTAAATAAACAAGTGTTGTTTATAAAATTAGATAGTTTTTCTAATTTTAACAAGTATTTTTGGAAAGGTAAAAGTTCAAAGTCTTGAACAAAAGTGAAATAATAGTTATTATTTCTAAGTGAAAATAGTTTTTGATAAAACATTTAAGAAAGTATAAAAGTGATTATGGTAGCTACTATAATCAAGGGATTTTTATACTGAATGTTTTTAATGGAAAGAAATTTAAAATGCCTTCACAAGTGTTTTTGCACTCATGACAAGTTTAATGAAACCACTTTCTGTAATTAGAAAGATGGATATATGGACATCCAAGTTCTCGGTTTCATAAAAACAAATTTCTTACAAAAAAAAACTAAGTTTTAAAACATGTGTTTGGAACACAAGTTTTAGGCATGGTAGTCAAGGATTGACTAAAGCCTAAAATGATGTTTTAAAGTAATGCACTTTTCCATAAAAGATAGTGGGAGCATCTGACTAATGTATTTATCTGAGTTAATAGTTTTTAACCAGTGTGATAAATACAAGTTTGAACTTTTAGAGTATATAATTATCGGATGATTTTAGAAGTTATCTAAAATAGTAAGTTCTTGAGAAAGAATCAATCCGAGGAATGCATGACTTATTGAGAGGTATTCAATAAAGACATCATTGCAAGATTTTGAGTCAAGTTATGCCTTAAATAAAAATTATACTCATTAAGTTCAGTAAGTCAGCTTAATTAAATATTGTTGGCTGTTTAAAGTTGGAAATGATGAAATAGGATGTTTTTAACATTCTTAGTAGTAATGTTAGATTAGTGTTGACATACACAGGGAATCTAATTTCAAATTTCTTGCAAGTAGGTGCAAGAAGGTTTATCATTTCAAAAGGACAATAAAATCTAGTATATCTACAAATGTAATTAAAGTTTTAATTACAAGGAAGTTATTTTGTAAAGTCAGAAACTTTGGAGTTATTTCCAGTTTCTCCAAGTTTAAGGAATTTTATAAAATAAGTAAGTCTAGAATTGTTCTTAGGTTGCAATAACGAGTTCTAGCAAAAACCAAGAAGGAGTACTTCAGGGTGCTAGTCTTGAGTTTTAGGTTTATAATTATATTATTTTTCCCTTGTAATCTGTGATAAGTTACAATGCAAAATAATAAGTAATTCAGATATACACCGTGAATCGAGTCAATGTGATGGTAGAAATTATGCACCTTTATTCCAGGGTGGAATATGGAAGGGTGTAGAAATTAGTTTCATTATTCTTCACAATTTTGTATGTTTTGGTTCATCCAGGAATAAACTAGGTTTATTCGAAACAACATCCGTGACTACTTATCATGGTGGGAACTATGATAGGGCTATAAAGTCATCTTAATTTTGGGGTAGATTCGAAAGTATATCGAATATAGCTGCAAAAGGTTTTTGCGGACCAAAATTGACGGATATTCGTTAGGGTTACGAATATTGGATTGACCTACTGTTAAAAATACTTCGTGGATTCGTGTCAAAAGTATTTATCAAATAGGTTATCCTTAAGCCTGAGGTATTTGGTTTGGGATGTGGTAACTGTTGTCTTCTTAGCTCGTTTTAACGCCACGCCGTAACAGGGTGGTCATAAGGAGTGTGTCTAGATTCAGTGGAAGCCGTATTTCCAAATGCAAATATGCAAGATGGTAATTGAAATTTCTTTTTAGAAGAGATATTTCTGGGCCCCTTGACTGATTAGAGAAACTGGTAAGTGCACGGCCGTGCCCAAACGAACTGATCTGTTCTTTGTTGTTTATCACGCAGTTTTGAAATTAAGTATGTCATGAACCAATTTTTGGGTCTCTGAGTTGACTTTCACCATGCTCATGCTTAAAATTAAAATATCGCGCTGCAAGGGACAAACCTATATATATGCAAGTATGTATATATAAAAACGTACCCATTCATGAACAGGGAGTTTATGATAGTTTAGTTAATAAACAGTTAGTTTATAACAAGTTACTTCTAAGCATGTTGCTTATGAAATTTTATCACAAGTTACTTTGGGGTATAAGAGTTCTTATAACCTGGTTACCCTAAGTGTTTGGCTAGGGACCTCCTTAGACTAACAATGTGCAGTAACTATTACTTATCTTGCACAAGTGGGAGTCTGTTGGATTATGTGCAGAGATAATTAATAGGCATATTGTATCCAATGTTATAAGAGGCTAAAGGGTTACACTGCTACACACCCAAATCCGAACAGTTGGATTACACCATAAATCTCTGTGGAAATAATTAATCAGTTAGATTAATTATTAAAGAGAAAAACGAATAATTAATCAGTAGAATTAATTATTGAAAAGAGAGATATAAATAATTAATCAGTTTATATTAATTATTAAAAGGAATAAATAATAAATAGTTATTTATTATTTAAAGGGAATTAAATATTAAGTTTTAATATTTAACGGACCAGTTAATTAATAGTTAATTAATTAACTAGTAAAGTCCAGGGGGTCAAAATGAGAAGAGATGAAAGTTTAATTAAAAACCAGTGGGCTTTTAATTAAACGGGCTTAGGTCCATCTAATCCTTATATATATCCTTAAGCCTTAAGGATTAAGAAATAAGATAACAAGGATTAGAAAGTTTAACCTAGCCACCATCTCTTTCCCTCTCTCCTCTCGTCGAACTCACTCTCTTTCGGTCTCTCTTTCTTCGTCGATGTCGAAGAAACAAACACCCAAGGTGTTTGCGGTTTTGGTGATCGACGCAAGAGTACACACACACATTCTCGGTTTTTTGAGAATCATTGGTTGGTGATCCAGGAGCGGTCTTGCAGCCAGTTCCAAAGGAGGTGCAGTAGTGGTGGACTTATTTAGCAATCCCAAGTTTGATCAGGTATATTTTTTTGTAACCTATTTTGTGGATTGTATGTTAGAAACTATGTTTGATCATTAGTATTAAGATCCTAACCCTTTTGGGGTTTAGAGGGTTGTGTTCAATCTAGTTCCGTTTTTAGGATTGAACCAGTAGAATCAAACCCAGGTTTGATCAGTTTGTGTCATTAGGTGGTTTGGTCAGGTTCAAAACCCTTCATTTTCTCCTTGTATACACTTTCTTAAACCTTTTATCTTCAAGTTTAGTTTGTGGAGGTGGTCCCTGGTTAGTTTCGGTTTCAACTGGTTGTGGGCCGGATGATGGTTTTGTTTCAAGTTTATTGGCAGGTTGTGGATCATGTGTGTAAAAAGATCTTCAAATCCCCAATTGTCCTTATCTTCCCTCACTAAACTCTCCCCTTGAAGATGAGGATAATTGAAGTAGGATTCCTTTTCGTGAAATGTTACATCGATGGAAACATAAAAACGTTTGGATGGAGGATGATATCATTTGTATCCTTTTTGTGTGGATGAATATCCTACAAAGTTGCATTTAAGATCCCTTGGATCTAGTTTACCCCGTTCATGACTATGAATATGGACATAGGATACACAACCAAAGATTCGAGGAACAAGATTATTTGTGATTTGAACTTGAGGATAAAAGGCAGAAAGTTTTTCCGTAGGACTATTAAAGTTTAGCACTCTGGTTGGCAACCGATTAATTAAGTAAGTAGAAGTAAGAACAGCTTCTCCACAGAAAGACTTTGGTATCTTGTTATGGAATAACAAGGCCCTGGTTGTCCCAAGTAAATAACCCATTTTCCGTTCTGCCACTCCATTTTGTTGAGGAGTGATGACACAAGAGGATTCATGCACAATTCCTTTTTCTTCAAAATAGAGGTCAAGTGTTTGATTAAAGTAATCTCTCGCATTATCCGACCTTAACCTCTTAATTCTAACCCCAAACTGGTTTTCGATTAAAGAACAAAATTTTGGAAGGATATGACTTACATCCGACTTGTGTTGAAGCAAAAATAACCATGTGACACGAGTGCAATCATCTATAAAGGAAATGAACGATCTTGCCCCTGAAATATTTGCAATTTTCGAGGGTCCCCAAATATCACTATGAATAAGATGGAAAAGAAACACGCTTGTGTTTGGCAATTTCACATGATTCACAATGAAATTGAGAGACATCAATATCATGAAACAAAGAAGGAAATAAATATTATATGACTTTAAACGAGGGATGACCAAGACGGTGATGATGCAACCAGATTTTGTCAAGGTTTGGTGAAAGATGATTGGCTTTTAGGGAATGAGGTAAATCACCGCCTCTTTGTGATCCAAATGATGTATCCAAGTAGAAGAGATTGTTCCTTTCTCTAGCACGTCCAATCATCCTCCTCGAAACTTTGTCCTGAAATAAGCAACAATTCAAATCAAAAAACACATCACACTTTGAATCTTGCATCAACTTTTTTATGGATATGAGATTGGTAGACAAGGTTGGAATATGGAGAACATTTCTCAAGATGATTGATGAAGTTATCTTGATGTCTCCGAGTAAAAACCCATTTGCTGTTGCAATTTTCTGACTACTTGGACATGGAGAATAATTAAGAAATAGATTAGGTGAGTTTGTCATGTGATCAGTGTTGGATTATGTGTAGAGATAGATAACATGTATCATCATGTCCAATACTATGTGACACTAAAGGATCACACTGCTACACACCCAATTAGAACCTTTTGGATTTTACCTGTTTGTGTATCACAATAATTAATAGTTTAATTAATTATTGAGAAAGAGAAAAATAATAAAAGTTATTTATTATTTAAAGAGAAGAAGTTAATATTTAGTTTAAATATTAATGGGACCAATTAATTAATAGTTATTAATTAATTAGAAAGGTCGAGGGTATTTTCTGTAATTGATTAATAGTTTGATTAAAGTTGAGCTTTAATTAAATGGGCTTGGGCCTAATAAGGGTTTATTATATAAACCTTATTTCGCCTTTAATCTAATTACAAGTTAATTACAAAAAGAGAAAAAGATTACCCTAATCCCTCTCTCTCTCTCTCTCTCTCTCTCTCTCTCTCTCTCTCGGCTGCCGGCCCTCTCTCCCTCTCTTGGGGTTTTCGGCGGCGGCGCAAAGGCAACACCGAACCACCGAGCACGGTGGTTGGCGGCAGCGATACACACACACACATCGCGGGTCACGTTTTGATCCAAGGTTTAATCCTTAGGCGGTCTGGCAGCCAGTTCAAGGTGGTGCAGTAGCGGTGGATAACCTGCAGCTGTCTAGAGGTTTAAATAAAAGTTTTTGTTTTCATCAAGGTATAACTTTTTAATCCTTTTCTTCTTCTAAGTTTCTATACGAGTTAGATGAGATCACTGGATGGGGTTTTATTCCGCTGTGCATGTTTTTATACCCTACAAAACCCTTCAGTGGTATCAGAGCCACTTCTAACCTCGTAAGGAACTAGGTAGGTTTCTTTTATTCTGATGAAAAAGGTTTATCTTTTATCAAGGAAAAAGTTTTATTATCCAGAATAATAAAAATCAAGTTTTGATTTTTATTGGATAAACTTTTGATAAAAGATTATTAGATTTAATTTTTAAATTAAATCTGTTTTTTTTATTTTTTTATTGTTGTTATTTGCGATGACCGAGATTTTTGACCACGACTTCGCCGGCGGCGGCCTCGGTTGGGGCGGCGGTCCACGGCGGAAGACGGCAACGGTCCACTCAATCGGCGGCGGTCTTCGACGATCCGCGTCTCAGTTAGCGGCGCTAAGTGTGTGGTGGGCTACGACCGAGAAACCACGGCCCAGGAAGCCGGCGGCCCAGCTAGGGTTTTAGCAGCTAGGGTAGCGATTTGAGGTCAATGTTAAATTAAAATACAATTGAGGTCAAGCCAAAAAGGGCCTCGGCCCAGTTTTTTGTTCTTTTCGGTCCGGTTACAATTATTGGCCCAGTTTAAATATTTGACCCAGCTTGCGGCTCAGGTATTTGAGGTCAATGTTAAATTAAAATACAATTGTTGTTTTTAATTTAAAGTTTAAATAATATTTTGAGTTTTTTGATTTATTATCAAAGTATAAAATTTGAAATATATATTTATTGCAAATAATGGAAAAACAATATAGGGGTTTTAACAGGTTGTTAAAATCAATAATTTTCATCAAGATGAATAATTAGAAATCAGTTGTTGTTTTATTTTCATGTATTAGTTTAGTACATGTTTTGGGATGTCATAGCCGAGCCCTAGACCTTGTGGATTGTTTATTTTCTTACACTTGTGGTTGTTTTGGATTTATTATTCTATGGTGTGGGGAGGCCTGCGTGCCACTTACAACCCCTATTCTATTTTGTAAAAGTTTTAGATTAGCGGGCCTGCGTGCCTTTGTATATCTTGTACTTTTATATTTCTAGTTTTTAGACAATAGAATAGAATAGATTTTTTAGAATATATATATCTGGACCAAGGAGCAAGGAACAAGGAGCAAAGAGAAAGATTGGATGTTGGAGCTAGTGGGAGCTTCAGAATGCCATGCCGTCGAGTTTTTGCATATCTTGTACTTTTATATTCCACTTAGGTTTTGACCGTCGAGTTTTTTTTCGTGTGGATCACGAAACCGACAAAAGGGCAAGGCTAAGGCATAGTTGTGTGTGGTTGTTTTATTTCTTTACATATTATATACGCGTGGTTGTGATTCTCACGATGAAATAAAACAAGAGTTTTAATAATAGTTAATTATTAAACAGATGGTTTTAAAAGAAAACTGGCATTAAAGTTTTTCTCCAAAAACTTGGAAATCCTTTTTAGAAAAATCTTAGATCAGTGTGCTACCCACCTAATGGTACACCTTTCCTGTTAAACGGTACTCGGGTGTCGGAAGTGACCAAACGTTGGGCATCGGGTTCAAACCATTGCGGGGGAGGGTGTGAAAGACTCTGCAATAATCGGGAGTCCCGGCCAGAGTTCACACTGTCTTAGGTGGTGCGATCTATTTTGGTGATAATCGGGAGTCCCGGCCCAAAATGCACTAGAGGGACTAAACATGCACGGTTCTTGTAACCGATGTCCCGCGGATCTAGGAGTCGTGTCCAGTTATGATACGATTAGTATAGTTTTTACCTACCAGAAATAGCATTGTCCCGGTGGAAAGTGCCCCAAACCTTGCATCGGGAAATGTGAAATATGGATCCTAGTCTAATAATTTATTGTTTAAAAGGTAATAATTATTAGAATATGTAATCAATACTGAATCGGTTTTTTCTTTTTCTTTTTCTGTAGATGTCTTATATATATGTTATTCCGTTTTATTCACCAAGAGAGTCTCTAAGTCTCATCACTAGCAAGTGGAAGCTTTCAGGTCCAAACTTTGCCGTTTGGAAGATGCATCTGAAAAATGTTTTGGATGCACAGGGAAAGCTTCACATTATTGAGACATTACCTCCAGAGCGACCAGGAGTAGATGCCCAGGATAGTGAGTATGACACTTACTATCAGTATCTGGCTGACGAGTCTGATGTTATGTCGATTCTCGTTCTCATAGCATCATCCGAGTTTATGGATGATCTCCGTGAGAAGTCATCTTATGAGGTTGTTCAAGGGCTGGAGCGAAAGTTCAAGTTTAGTGAACGGATATGTCGCATGCTATTGATGAAGGAAATTCTTTCAGCTAAGATGAATGAAAGCCAGCCAATTAGTGATCATCTCATTAATATGAGAAGGCTCTTAGATTGCTATGAGAGCTTTGGGTCAAAATCAAAACCACATGAGCTAGTTATGCTCTTGTTCGGTTCCTTGTCGGACTATTACCAGAGAAGAGTAATGTATGTCCTCGCTGATTTTAAGATGACTGTCGCAGGGTTGCACGAAATCCTTATGTGCATCAGCGATGAGTTAAATCAAAAGCAGCTAGAGTCAACAGTTATGGACCCTATGCAGGAGGATGACTGGCTGGAAGAACTTGGAGAGATTTGTTGCCCAGACTGTGGCAGCAAGGATTCATGCGAGCACTCACTCGACATAGATCAGCTGGACATTGGTTCGCCCAATGATACATGTATCTTTATGATAGATTGTCTTATCACTTCTTATGAATCATGGGTATTGGATACCGGATGTGGTCATCACATATGCAATCATTTGCAGGGATTCAAGAGAAGTAAGAAGCTGAGACAAGGAGATATGGACCTGCGGGTAGGCGAAGGCTCCATGGTTGGTGCCGAAGCTGTAAGAACATATTGTCTTAGTTTGCCCTCGGGCATGGTCTTAGAACTAGAACCTTGTTATTATGTTCCTAGACTTTTAAAAAATGTTATCTCGTTTAATTTACTTATAGACTGTGGATTTGCTTATGTTTTGAATGAAAAAGTTAATTCATGTTTTAAAAATGATATTTTCTTTTTCAAAGCTACTCCAGAAAATGGTCTATATACGCTAAATTTAGATAACAATGACATCTATCATATAAGTAAGAGATCCAAGAGTAACTTGAATCAGACTTACCTCTGGCATTGTCATTTAGGACATATAAACGAGAAACGCATAGAGAAAATCCGAGATGACGGAATTCTAGAACCTTTTGACTTGGAGTCATATGATATTTGCGAATCTTGTTTGTCTGGTAAAATAACAAAGCAACCTTTCAACAGTGAGAATGAAAGGACCAGCGAGTTATTGGGGATTATATACACAGATGTGTGTGGACCCTTTACTCCAGAGGCTAGAGGAGGATACCGGTATTTCATAACCTTTACTGACGACTTCAGTAGGTTCGGTTATGTCTACCCCATGAGACTCAAATCTGAAAGTTTTGACAAGTTCAAACAGTTTCAGAATGAGGTACAAAATCAGCTGGACAAGAAGATAAAGTCGCTTCGGTCGGATCGAGGTGGCGAATATCTGAGTCAGGAATTCGACGATCATTTGAAGGAATGTGGGATTGTTTCACAACTCACACCTCCGTATACACCTCAAATGAATGGTGTGTCAGAAAGGAGGAATCGTACACTGCTTGACATGGTATAATCAATGATGAGTCGAAGTTCACTACCATTGTCGTTTTGGGGACACACACTCGAGATAGTGGCGTTCATGCTGAACCGGGTTCCAACCAAAGCGGTTGAAAAGACACCGTTCGAGGTATGGACGGGAAAAAAGCCCAAAATGTCTTTTCTCAAGGTTTGGGGATGTGAGGTGTATGTTAAGCGAACATTCACGGATAAACTCAATCCCAAATCAGATAAGTGTATCTTCGTGGGCTATCCGAAGGAATCCATGGGATACTATTTCTACAACCCAGACGAGAACAAAGTTTTTGTTGCTCGTAAAGGGGTGTTCTTGGAGGAGAAATTTCTTAACTCGGAAACTCCAAGAAAAGAAATAGAGCTTCAAGAAATTGAAGAGGACGAAATTACACCACCACCGATAATTGAACCTGTGGTTCAACAGAGAATTGTTAAATCCCAACCCGAGTCTGTGGTTGAGGAAGAGGTGCAAACACAAGACCTTTGCAGGTCTAGTAGGCCTCGTAATGAGCCAGATAGGTATATGGGATTCCTAGTTTCTTAAGACGAAGGGGATCTTTTAGAACCCACTACCTACCAAGACACTGCCTTAGGTTTAGAATATGAGAAATGGCTAGAAGCCATGAAGGCAGATATGCAATCCATGTATGACAACCAATTTTGGGAGTTAGTAGATTTTCCTCAACACAGTAAAGCTGTTGGGTGCAAATGGGTCTTCAAGAAGAAGACAGACATGGATGGAAAGGTGCATACTTTTAAAGCAAGGCAAGTGGCAAAAGGTTTCACGCAAACTCATGGCGTTGACATGATGAAACTTTTTACTCAGTGGCAATGCTTAAGACTATTAGGATCCTTATGGCCATATCAGCATATTTTGACTATGAGATATGACAGATGGATGTCAAAACCGCTTTCCTTAATGGGAAACTGACAGAGGATGTATATATGATACAACCGGATGGTTTTGCGGATCCAAAGAACCCTAATAAAGTATGCAAGTTGCTTAAATCCATCTATGGACTAAAGCAAACATCTAGAAGCTGGAACTTACACTTTGATGAGCGTATCAAAGAGTTTGGTTTTACCAAAAGTGAGTTTGAGTCATGTGTTTACACTAAATTCAGTGGGAGCACGGTAACCTTCCTAGTCTTGTATGTAGATGACATACTTTTAATAGGAAACAATATACCAGTATTACAAGGAGTAAAATCCTGGTTAGGTAAATGTTTCCAGATGAAAGACTTAGGAGAAGTTGCTTATATACTGGGTATAAGGATCTATAGGAATAGATCTAAGCGGCTTATCGGACTTAGTCAAAGTACTTATATTGACAAAGTTGTGAAAAGATTCAAGATGGATGAATTCAAGAAAGGATTTATTCCTATGCAATCTAGCGCGATTTTAAGCAAGGCTCAGTGTCCTGTGTCTAGTCAAGATCAGGACAAGAAGAAATTGATACCATATGCCTCGGCAGTTGGTTCAATCATGTATGCCATGCTATGTACTAGACCCGATGTTGCCTATTCTATCAGTGTCACGAGTAGATATCAGCAAAATCCTGGTGAAGCTCATTGGGTAGCTGTCAAGAATATTCTCAAGTATCTGAGAAGGACGAAAGACATATTCCTAGTATATGGAGGTTCGATGGATGAGCTCAGTGTAACTGGTTACACTGATGCTAGTTTCCAGACCGACATGGACGACTTCAGGTCGCAGTCAGGATTTGTTTTTACCCTAAACGGAGGAGCCATATCTTGGAAAAGTCAGAAGCAAGATACAATAGCAGACTCTACTACAGAGGCAGAGTATATTGCGGCAAGTGATGCGGCAAAGGAAGCTGTCTGGCTGAAGAATTTTATCTCGGATCTTAGAGTTGTTGCCAGTATCTCTAGACCGATTGATATATTATGTGACAACTCAGGGGATGTGGCGCAAGCTAAAGAGCCTAGAGATCATCAGCGGACTAGGCACGTACTCAGGAAATATCACCTCATCCGAGAGATTATTGGAAGAGATGATATTAGAATGCAAAAGATATCGACAGACGAAAACGATGCTGACCCGTTGACGAAGCCGCTAGCTAGTGCTAAGCATGAGAGGCATGCGAGTTCTATAGGAATGCAGTACTTAGAACATAGCAGCTAGTTCGGGTTTTTGATTATTACTATAGATGTAACTTGAAACTCTTTTATTATGTAATTACATTTCATGGGATTGAAATAGGAGGTTTTTACATAATTGTTTCTAATTGTCTATTTTTAGCATGTTTAACCTATCCATGACAAGTCAAGTGATGAATTGTCTAAATGCCCGTAGCTACTTAATGTAGTGGGAGCTATATTAGGGAGGTAACCCTATTATGGATATTTGATGATTTATTCGGGTATGAATAAAAGCACAAGGTTGTGACCAAATATTCATAGATATTTATCAGGGGATAAATATTGGGGTGATCCGCATCGAGTTTACTTCATGGAGGGTTCACATAAGTAAACTTGATAGGTTGTCCTTAGACCTGAGATATTTGGTTTGGGGCGTGGTAACTTCTGTACTTTAGCGTGTTCTAACGTCACGTCGTAACAGGGTGATTATAAGGGGCATGTCTAGGTGCAGCGGAAGTATGTGCTCAAATTGCAAATAGTCAAGATGGATTTGCACCTCCTTTTTAGGAGATATATTTTCTGAGCTCCTCGACGATTAAGACTACTGAAAATGCGTGGCCGCGCTCGGTTAGAATGGTAGTTTTTCATTCGGTAAACCGTAACTGTAGATATTTAATAAGATCCCTGCTCCATGTCAAATACTCACATTACGGAATATCGCGATGCAAAAGGAAAAGCCTAGATAATCCAAGGCGTGGATTATGTCTCTAGATATAAGAGATCTCATAGTCTGGTTAACTTAAGCGTCTGGCTAGGGACCTCCTTAGGTCAACGATGTACAAGGAGTGTTACTTATCTTGCACAAGTGGGAGTCTGTTGGATTATGTGCAGAGATAGATAACATGTATCATCGTGTCCAATACTATGTGACACTAAAGGATCACACTGCTACACACCCAATTAGAACCTTTTGGATTTTACCTGTTTGTGTATCACAATAATTAATAGTTTAATTAATTATTGAGAAAGAGAAAAATAATAAAATTTATTTATTATTTAAAGAGAAGAAGTTACTATTTAGTTTAAATATTAACGGGACCAATTAATTAATAGATATTAATTAATTAGAAAGGTCGAGGGTATTTTCTGTAATTGATTAATAGTTTAATTAAAGCTGGGCTTTAATTAAACGGGCTTGGGTCTAACAAGGGTTTATTATATAAACCTTATTTAGCCTTTAATCTAATTACAAGTTAATTACAAAAAGAGAAAAAGATTACCCTAATCCTCTCTCTCTCTCTCTCTCTCTCTCTGCAGCCGGCCCTCTCTCCCTCTCTTGGGGTTTTCGGCGGCGGCGCAAAGGAAACACCGAACCACCGAGCACGGTGGTTGGCGGCGGCGATACACACACACATCGCGGGTCACGTTTTGATCCAAGGTTTAATCCTTAGGCGGTCTAGCAGCCAGTTCAAGGTGGTGCAGTAGCGGTGGATAACCTGCAGCTGTCTAGAGGTTTAAAGAAAAGTTTTGGTTTTCATCAAGGTATAACTTTTTAATCCTTTTCTTCTTCTAAGTTTCTATACGAGTTAGATGAGATCACTGGAGGGGGTTTTATTCCGCTGTGCATGTTTTTATACCCTACAAAACCCTTCAATCAGTAGCACCCGAGTCATTAATCCAAGCTTTGGAAAAAGAGTTATCTGAGACATTTAATCCACCGAAGTGAAAAGACATACATGAATACACCAAGGAGCAAGTACCTGAAGGTTTTTCAAGATTACTGAGTAGGCTTTTTATTTTTCCAATTTCTTCTTCACTGAAGTCATTAGAATCTTGTGAACCTGTAACTACATTAGCGTGTCCCCTTCCTCTTGTTTGATCCCCTCTTGGAGTCCATTCACGACTTGGTGGTTTCCCATGAAGTTTCCAGCACTTGTCTTTGGTGTGCCGTGGTTTTTTGCAATAACTACACCATAAACTATCACGGTCCTCTGTTCCTCCAAGTCCCCGTGACTTCTCATTTTCTAAATTCTGGTTCTTGTTGAAGACTTTGAAGGAATTATTAGTAGCCCTTGTTGCCATAGCTGAACCGTCATTAGTAGTATCTAACATTAGACTTCTTCGGCTTTCCTCACTTCGGATTATTGCAACAACCTCATTAAAGCTTGGAACTTCTGGTATTCCAAGGATTTGGATACGTACTTGATCAAATTCTTGATTGAGACCAACCAAGAAATCATAAATTCGATCTTGTTCAATGTACTCCTTAAGAATCGCAGCATCATCTGGGAAGTTAGTCTTGATTACTCTATAGTGATCTAATTCTTGCCATAAGGACTTCAATTGGTTTGCATACTCGGTGACAGATCTGGCTCCTTGTTTTGCTTACATTGTTTTAACCTTCACATCGTACACTTGTGCTGCATCCCTCGCCTTTGAGTACGTTTGCTGAATTGATTCCCATATGTCTTTTGCAGTTGACAAAAACATACAGGTATCACTAATTTCTGGAGTCATAGAACTCCATAACCATGCTATAATAATTGAATCCTCTTCATCCCATTTTTCAAAGGATGGATCATCTTTACTAGGTCCAGCCTTTGTGATATGGCTAATCTTGACTTTACCTTTAAGGATTGTGCAAACCAGTTAAGATCACTTGAGTTAATTCTTTCCATCAAGTTTATCGGACGCATGTATGCTCTACGACTCTCCAGGGTACTGCTGTTTGATACGAGGTTTCAGGTTTTTCTGTCATTGTTTAAACTTTAAAGTAGATGTCCTTTGAAAAGACAACACAAGTATGTGTGAAAGGAAAGAGGAGTGCAGTATTGAAGGCTGTCACAAAATAAGGGAAGGTTTACGAAATGCTTTCAGCAATGAAGGCTGTAGTTAAAGTGGTTTCAGCAATGAAAACTGTATGTCAACAGGTAGCACAGGTAGTAATATTTCATACTATTTCTGGGGCATAAAGCCTCATATTTAACATGAGTAAATAAACCTATACTAGTAAAAAGCACTAAGTTACAGCCCTACTATTACAGCTGGATAACAGCCAATTACAGCTGGATAATTACAACAAAAATACAGCCACAGCTATATATACAGCCTACTACAGCTGTAATACTTCTGTCTTAAGTAATCTTCTCCAACACTTTTAATAGATAATTTAAAATTGTTCAAGTCAGATATGAGGGCAAAATGCCAACTTTTATCATATATTAAATAAACACTGTAATAAGGACTAAAATGTCAATTTAATGTCAATTATACTTCATTTTGCGTGTTTTAGATATTGTATTATTAGATGAAAGTTGGTGGGTGTTTGGGATCGCTTATATTTTACTTTTTAGTAGAGACAACATATAATAACCGTTAAGCATAAACATATTCAAACTGCTTTGATTTATATTTCCCCTTACTATTTTTTAAATAACACTGTTCATGCACTAATATCTAAGGAATTCTAACATCAAGTTGTCACTTTACTCTATACTACCATCATCAGCGTAGCTGTTCTGATAATAAAAATCTAAACAAAATTCTGTAAATGTTCATCTTTTTATACTAGTTTCTCTTCACATAACAACAACATTGCAACATTTAAACTGTTAAAACAACAATTAATAGTATTTTCCCTACTTATTGAAGGATGATAACCAAAGAAATGGTTCTTGTTCTGATAACCGGGAGGGCTAAACCAGCTCCAGAAAATGAGTCAGGAGAACTTCAAAAAATATTAACTCTTCTTAATAAGACTAAGCCAACTGACTTGCACTTTCTACAGACTCTCCATCATAATTTCTAAGAGCATGTTGGATTATGTTTGAAAAAAATGACACCGACACCGTAGTAGATGTTTCTGAGGGCAGATGGAGACACAGCAAGAAGAAGCACACACAGGGCAGAAGGAAAATAGGAAAAAACGATTTTTCCGTGGAATATGACGATATACGTGAGAAAAAATAGACTAGATCATAGGCAAATTAGTAATCATACAAGAGTTTTAAAAAGTCCATTATACTTTCTTCTCAAATCATAACCGTCCCATACCCGCAATTTTTTTTGAAAGAAATCCCATACCCGGTCCCATAACCATTTACCCGTCCCAAATCCCGTCCCAAAAGTTTCGGTTTCGGATATTCCCATCGGGATCAGGTATTTTTGCCATCCCTAGTTAGGGAGGAAAATAGCCTTAAATCTTCTCTTCTCTTCTCTCCTTTTCTTTTCTTTCCAATTTTTTTTTCGGGAACACGAGAATTATACAATTTCCTTCGTAATCTGTTCCTTTCTCTCCTTCAAAATAATTTTGGAACACAGTGTTGAGCAATGGACAATTTTCGATGTGCCGAGTAAAAATTGGTCATTTTGGGTAAAGAATTCTTTACCTGGAAGTTAGAAACGTTATGGAAGAAGTTGAAGGGGTAATTTGGTCATTGCCAATTAGATATGACTGGATGCACAAGGTACAACCTTTCGTGCACAAGGTACAACCTTTCGTGCAGAATGTACAAGGGCTGAAAAGGAGATATCTAAAAGGTATGGATGAATTTGGGAAAAAGGAGTGATAGGAATTGAGAAGTGGTGTGTGTTTGTATGTGTTAAAGAGAAGCAAGAAAGAGATGTAACGATGAAAACATGTAAGGTCGTAAGGATTGAACTTAAAACTAAAATAAGTACTTATTAGAAGATACGGATAACAGAATTAAGATAAACACGACATAAAGATATAATGTGGTTCGGTCAATGTAACACCGGGTTTCACGAGCTATAAATTAGGGATAATTTAAATTTTTAAACTTATTTATCAAAAGCTTGCAGCGGAATTAATCACCATTTACCAAATTATTAAATCGTTATCTGACTAGTCAATATATTAGTCAACAAGTGTTACCACAACTATCGAACGACCATCGGATCCCATAAACAATTATAACGAGTGTTCCACAAAAGGCATACATAATAACCCACAAGTATCTCCAACTCGCCAGGCCATCAGTCACTAACCTGCGAAAAAGAGAAATCATGCACCGTTAGCTACAACTATCTAGTGAGTACCAATTTACACATAAGCATCAACAAGCATGCTAACACAATACAGGAACATCACACAATGCTATCCTGTCACATCATGTCGCGCCAATCATGTCAGCAAGGGTCATATCTCGCAGGGTTACAAGCCCCACTCAACGACCCTGGGTGGGGAATCAATCACAACCATCCGCACTGGTAGGGGAGCAAAGAGAAGTCCACCCAGCGTGTTACGGAGTCAGATCAACTCAACCAGTTCCCCTTTGCACCGAGAACCCCTTTTTCGAAACAAATCTGGCTTGCACCGAGAACCCCATTACAACCAGTTCCGGCTTACACCGAGAACCCCATCATGTCAAGGAACGGTGGCCTGCAGAGCCCGACACCCAAGCATATACACTCGGATTCCGTTAATCCCCCACTTCCCACCCCGATGGCCCAAGGGATCCAGCCTGAGTTGACCTCAACATTACCAAGAACTGATAAACAGTCCCCCAATTTTCCGGACATAACACAATAACACGTAGCTGATCCAATCAGTATCCAATAACACATAGCCGATCCAATGAGGATCCAATTACATGCATGCATAACATCACAATAGCTTGTGCTCATGCTTGATGAGCAGAACACACAAGTACAACTTAATCATAGCATACAATTATCACGTAGCTCATAATCTCTACACTTGTCTATCATCACTATCACTTAATCATCGTACATGTCATAGCATAACATGTCAATTCATAGCATACCTCACGCGTGTATATGTTAACTCCACAATAGCACGTCTCAACACACAACAGTTAGCCCTACTTACTGAGTCTCATGAGAAAACCGGTACTCACCTGGGTGTCAGAGAAGACATATATAACGTGCGGAATCCTCAGAGTCCTCATATACACCTCAA
This sequence comes from Pulicaria dysenterica, assembly GCA_947179395.2. Classification (NCBI taxonomy): domain Eukaryota; kingdom Viridiplantae; phylum Streptophyta; class Magnoliopsida; order Asterales; family Asteraceae; genus Pulicaria; species Pulicaria dysenterica. Next base: position 36,758,797 of record OX359292.1, read on the forward strand.
CGCTTAACAGTTATAACACTGGGATCTACTTAAGCACACAACAACAACAACAAGAAACTTATGTTCTGGTCCACTACTTGTGCCCGCAAGCAGGGACCCTTACGGTCACAAGGACCAAAACAAACCCCTCCTTACGGCCGTAAGGGACCCCTTTACGCCCGCAAGGGTGCTTTCTATCTCACCATGGCTTTTGTCCGCAAGGACAACTCCTTACGTCCGTAAGCTTGGTTCTTTGGGTGTTTTTGGCCGTAGGCTATGTGCTTAGCCCAAATAGCCATTTCCATCGTCTATAGACGGTAAACAACAAGGTACATGCCTTGCGCCCGCAAACACCTTTGCTTACGCCCTCAAGGAACATCTCACGCCTCAATAAACGAATTACAACAAAACTAGTAACTGTTCCTGAAAAACACCCCCTTACGCCCGTAAGGGTTTTCCCTTACACCCGCAAGGTGTAACAACCCCGGGCTGGCGCCTGCCGTTAATATGGTGCATACTGGTCTCCGCCGGCGCCTGCCACTGGTCGGTGCGGACCTAACACTCCGGTGACTGGTAGGCACTGACTAGTGGCAGGCGCCGGCGGAGACCGGTAGGCACCATATTAACGGCAGGCGCCAGCCGGGGGTTGTTACACAAGGACTTTTCTTAAAAACACCCCCTTACGGCCGTAAGGGTTTTTCCTTACGCCCGCAAGGGCTTTTCTTGAAAACACCCCCTTACGGCCGTAAGGGTTTTCCCTTGGCGTAAGGGCACCGGTTACAGATAAGTGACGAGTTTTCATCCCTTGTTCGTAAAACAAACCTGCAACTCGTCGTTTTCACCATTTTTAAGCACTGAAATTCACACTTAAATGTCCCAACATGTTCTTTAACATTACTACAACATTTCTACATGATTCTTGATTTCAAACAAAACTTAAAACTCAATTTGTACCATCAAAACTCATTACCTCCTTCAACTACTCAAGAACAAGGGTTTTCAAAGAAAACACTTAGAATTTAGTAAACCAAATGGTATAGAAGTAGGAAGACAACTTGAATCAGCTATTGATTTTCATCCAAGCTTGAGCATGTGTGCGCTTTCTTACATACGTTTGTATGTATGTTTTGTGTGTGTGTATTGTAGTGTTTCCAGAAGATAAGTGAAAGAAACAGACCGAACTCAATTGGTCTAATACTTAACATGGGTATTTTGTTCCCCTATTCAATTTACAACATGACTTGGGTTTACCCGTTTCAACTAACGGGGATATTTTCGGAATCATTATTTGAAACCGCTCAATAATTTACCAACTATATCTATTTTCAACACTTTCCCACGTGACCACATTTTACCACAATTAACACCAATTAACAACTAAAACACTTTGACTAAAGTCAACGTATAACTATTTAAGCACTAGGTACAAGCATACATAACTAGCCCAATTTAGGGATGTTACAAATCAACCCCTCTTAAAAAGGATTCCGTCATCGGAATCCAATCACAATCACACATTTAGTCACACTCACTGCCACAATTATCCTGCATTTGGCCATAATTATCTTGCACTAAGCAACAAGCACAATTGAGACTGAAAACTACTAATACAAAACTCTATATATTCCGACTAACTTCAATTTTAACATGGCACACGACAAGTACATACCACAAATCACTTAACCACTAAAGAACTCTCTACAACTATCTCAGAGTTTACACAACACTTTCGACTAGTTAGGGCACTCCGAGGAGTCATGCCCATACTGACTACACTCATCGCAGAACTTACCCAAACACTATCTAGAATAATGCCCTCGGAGTCCACATGAATAACACACTTTATCCTTGTATCTGCACCGCATGATTCTTTCCACAAATGTCGCACACAACTCGATGCCTGGATCCTCCGACCTCAGCCTGTGTCTTCGCTTTCTTGACTTCCTCATTTAGTTCCTCTTTCAGCGTACGAAATTCTTCTCATATCACGCTTCTTATCTCATTTCTATTTTTGTTCCTTATTTCATTCCTTATCCCTGCTACAATCGGAGGCATATTCTTCTTAAAAAATTTGTAAAATTGTTCTAACATAACTTCCCGGTGATGACGTGTAGGTACAGCTCTACGTCTATTTCCATAAACAGAAATATAATCCTGAACTTTTCCTAGAGTGGTTAAATCCAAGGTCTCTTCATGTATTTCCTCATTTCTAGCTTGCTTGTTCACGTTTCTATCCATCTTACTGCATCAAAAGAACTCTTAGTTAGTATAAACACAAAATGTCATTATCATTCTTTCAATATTCACCAATTCAATCTAGTCACATTTGGACAATTTCAACTGTCCTCATTGACACATATCATTTCTTAATACACTAATTAAGTTTTGTTTTATTACCGCCAAAACTATTCTTTCACATTACTTATAAACACATATCACTTTATATCTTTATCGCATTCATGCTTACTTATCACAATTGTCATTTATTATTGACTAACTCTCTCAAATTTAGTCCTTACACTTAATCAACACGGATAACACACTCCCGTCGTTTGCATCGAGCTAAAGAACTTGTCTAGAAAAACAACGGAACCTCTATCATCTTTTCTGAATTGGATTCCTCGACAATTATATTGCCGAACTAATCCATTCCATCTCAACACCGAAATCCATAAGAAAGACAAAAGGAAAAAAAGTGGGGAAACTAATCCCGTTAATGTTAACAATAATTCACAAGACACTACTCACCATTATAACTACTTTATCATCAGTAATTTCTACTCTAAAAGAGTTAGTCAAAATAAAGACAGACACTTACAGTTCATCAAAAATTCACAAACATAAAATAATCAAAACTATACATCCCGTCTCTTCAACTTCCTCCACTACACCCCTTTGCATGGGAACAACCCTCTTTCTTTTGCCGTGACACAGGTCCTCCAGTTCCCACATCCTGTCTCGTCGGACAATCACTGATGGTGCCCCAGCTTGTGGCACCTATGACAAACATTCCCTTTGAATTCACATTCCACCGTTGTATGCCCTATTTGTCCGCAAATAAGTACTTCTTGTATTGATCGGTTTCTCTAGTTAATTACTTCAATCTTTATATATTTATATGCTTTAGAGTTTAGATATCAAATTTAATTACTATATCACATCAGCTAATTAATTAATGTTCAGTTCTACTACAACACATTTTTATGCGTGACAACTAGAGCATGGGGTGGTTAGGTGGTTAGGTAGGGGTGGGGTGGGGTGCGGGTAGGAGACTATTTGATATATTATTATATACATAATTGTAAATTAGTAATATATATATATATATATATATATATATATATATATATATATATATATATATATATATATAATATTAAGCAAATTACGTAACAATTCTTTTGATTTTATATTTTGTACATTGGATATTAATTTGAATCTAAATGTATGATAATTTTATTTAGATTGTTGAATTTAGTTTAAGATTGCAAAGTTATAACATATATGGCATTTCTTAAAATTAAATAAACAAATAATCTTATTATTATTATTATTATTATTATTATTATTATTATTGTTATTATTATTATTGTTATTATTATTATTATATTATTATTACTATTAGTATTATTATTATTATTATTATTACTATTAGTATTATTATTATTACTATTACTATTAGTATTAGTATTATTATTACTATTATTATTACTATTACTATTAGTATTATTATTATTACTATTACTATTAGTATTAATATTATTATTACTATTATTATTACTATTATTACTATTACTATTAGTATTACTATTATTATTACTATTAGTATTACTATTATTATTACTATTACTATTACTATTACTATTACTATTACTATTACTATTACTATTACTATTATTATTGTGTGTGTAGATGAGATGCAATATTTTTTAGATAAGATACAGTGATTTTATATTAGATGTAGTGGTTTTTACTTTTTAGACAAGATGCATCGTTTCTTAAATGAGAATCCCTCTATTAATTCACGCATGACTAGTTTAAATATAAATCCATGTTTTTAGATAAAATGTAATGATTTAAGGTTGGATGCGGTGGTTTATAGACAATATGCAGTGTTTCTATACTAGATGCAGTGTTTCATTTAGTTGAATATACAGAAAAGGTCAAAATCCCTATTCTCTCCCTGTCTCTTTTTCTGTTCTCTTCATTCTAACACGGTATTAGTCTTCATATCCTATTTACGCATCAAGATTTGATAAATTTCGTTCTAATTTCTTCTATAATCTGATTCAATCTCATCTTTCATCACCAAGAATATTAGATTACGCTACAAGTTTTCTTTAATCATGTCTGATTCTGATTCTTCGTCAACTAATCAACTGTGGTTGATTCTTCCGGTCCTTTCTATCGTGGAACATATGATAATCCAAACAGTGTTCTCACTTCACACGCGTTTACTAGAGTTGGATTTTCTGCATGTGTTGGTAATTTCTCTTTCCGCCAAAAATAAGTTAGTATTCGTTGATGGTTTGATTTCTCAACCACCGTTTAATTCTCCTACATATTCCGGCTAGAATAGAGTCAATTCCATGGTGATTAGTTGGTTATTAAATTCTATTCACCGTAATATTGCTGATAGTGTTCTTTTTCTTCAAACGTCTCATGAAATTTGGGGAGAACTTAACAATCATTATGAACAATCTGATGGTGCTCTTATCTATCAGATTCAGGCACAACTATACTCACTATCTCAAGGATCAGATGATTTTTCCACATATTGTACCAAACAGATGAAAATTTGGGATGAACTTCGAATTATGCAAAGTATTCCTAGTTGTACATGTGCTGCTACTGCAAGTATTCAAAAGTATGTTGATGATCAGCGATTGATTCAACTTCTTATGGGGCTTAATATCACAAACAAGGTTCTAAGTGGCCCATATTAATGATGAAACCATTTCCGAGAGTGTCAAAGAGAAATCAAGTTTCACCAGTCCAGATTCTATTGCTATGCATGTTTCAAATGAATCGAAGAAATCATTGATTTTTAACCAACGCAAGAAGTCAAGGCATACATATCCCAATGTTATCGATTGATTGGTTTTCCACCAAACTTAAAGTTCACAAAACAAAAAAGGAGGATCATAAATCCACAGTTCATTTTGCTACTACCAAATATTTCACAAGAACAATATCAACATCTTATTTAACTCTTGAATCAATCAAATTTTGATTCTTCTTCTTTCAGTCAAGCTCATTCAGCACCTGATGATGGTGCAATGCATCCACATGGTATTTCTCTTTCTTATTCTTCTTTCATTGCTAACGTGGTTCAATCTTCTTGTTCTCTTAAACCACATATATCTTTTATCATTGATACTGGAGCAACCGATACATGTGCTCTAACCAACATCTGTTTTTATTCATGAAAAATTCTCACAACCTCATTCAATTGGGCTACCTAATGGATATAATCTTCTTGTTACTGACTGTGGTGATGTTCAAAAATTCATGACTCAATTGTTTTACAAAGTGTTCTATTTGTTCCATCTTTCAATTATAACCTTGTTTCTGTTATTGAACTCTCTTCTCAACTAATGAGACTTGCCTCATGCACGACCCATCTTTGAAGACTAGTTTAGCTCTTAGTTTCTTGGAAGAAAATTGAATAGTCTCTATGTGTTTAATTGTAATGATCTCAAACGTACTTTTCTGTATACTTTGACTGTGTTTCCTTCATTTCATTGTTCCAAGTCTCATGTTTTAAGCTCACAATTAAATGTTCTGCTATTGCATAAACGCTTTTGCCATATTCATTTAGACAAGATGAAGGATTTTTTACCTATTTCTTCAGATTGTAATCATTCTACTATTGATTATTGTCTTGTTTGTGCACAAGCTACACAAACACGTTTACCGTTTCCAAATTGTCTTTCGCAAACACATGCTCCATTTGATCTTATACATGTTGATGTATGGGGACCATATAAGCATCCTCCTCATGATGGTTATAAATATTTTATAACTATTGTTGATGACTTTACACGTCACACATGGGTTCATCTTTTAAGTCACAAGAGCTATGCATTTTCCTTTATTAAAGCTTTTGTATCTCTTGTCAAAACTCAATTTCAAGTCGGTAATGCCAAAGAACTCGTTTCAAGTTTTGATGGGAAAAGTTTCTTTAAGGCTATTGGCATTGTTCACCATAAGCCTACTCCCATACACCTCAAGAAAATGGTATTGTTAAACAAAAACATAGACATATTTTAGAAGTTGCTAGAGCATTACATTTTCAATCTGGAATAGATGTTCATTATTGGGGTGAATGTGTCAAGATTGCTATCTATTTAATCAATCGAACACCTTCTCAAGTTCTTTCAAATAGATCCGTGTTCAAAGTTCTTTTCAACAAATAGCCAAATTTGAATGTTTTAAGAACCTTTGGTTGTCTTTGTTACATTTCTTCTAGTTCTGTTGGCCATGACAAATTCATGCCTTGTGCCCATCCATGTATTTTTATTGGTTATCCTTTTGGGCAAAAAGCTTATAAATATTTAGATTTGATAACCAATTAAGTGAAATTTCACGAGACATTAAGTTCTTTGAAGATATTTTTCCTTTACATGCTATTAAACATACATCTTCATCATCTATGCCTGTTTCTTCATATATTCCTATTGTTTCAGCTGATATTGATTCTCTTGAATATTCTCATTCTACTAAAGTCCCTAATCAAGAAGAATTGTCATCACAAACTGAGAATTTGCATCGGTATAATAGAATTAGACAACCATCCACTCAGTTTCAAGATTATGTGTGTCATAATGTCACTTCTCATGATGATTCCTTATGTCGTCACCCTATCACCAACATGTGTATCAGTGATAACATCCACTCTTTTTCTGTTGGTCAAATGAATCTGCTTCTACTAGAGATTCTCATTTTGAATATACCTTTTATCATCAAACTAAAGGAATTCCAGAGTAGGAGGCTTATATGGCTAGTGAACTCAATGCTTTAAAAGTAAATAATACTTGGGAGGTAGTTAAACTTCCGAAAGGGAAAAATCCAATTGCATATCGATGGGTGTTGAAAGTAAAATATCGTTGCAGATGGTTCTAGTGACATATATAAGGCTCGTCTTGTAGACAAGGGTTTTACTTAAAAAGAGGGAGTGGATTATCATGAGACTTTTTCTCATGTTGTTAAGTTTACTATTGTAAGAAGTATTTTGCTCTTGCAGATAAACACAGGTGGGATATATATCAATTTGATGTAAATAATGTGTTCCTACATGGAGATTTACGTAAAGAGGTTTACATGCGACTTCCACCAGGCTATGAAACTTCCCCATCTCATGTTTGTTGTTTAAATAAATCTTTCTATGGTTTGAAACAAACATCTAGGTAGTGGTATGAAAAACTATTTGTTGCTTTACGCCTTGAAGGTTACTCCCATTCTACAAATGATCATTCCCCTTTTCCAAAAAAAAAGACTATATATTCTATTGTCATTGTTGCCTTGTATGTTGATGATGTGCTGGTAACCGGAGATAACATTGATGATTAATCTTAAAGCTTTTCTCAATGGTCAGTTTCGAAGTAAAGATTTGGGTTTGGTTATTTTTTATTGGGAATTGAGTTTACCAAGGTTGATGGAGGAATGGTGGTTCATCAGAGCAAGTTTATTAAGTATTAAGGAGTTATTACAAGCTTATGATATGGCAAATTTTCTACATGTGACTATTCCTCTTCCATCTTCATTGAAATTTTTTCCATTAACGGATGATCCTTATGTCTATAGGCAACTTATTGGCAAACTTAATTTTCTTCTATACACAAGACCTGATATCTCTTTATATGTTCAATATCTAAGTCAATTCAACAAGCCACCTTCTCAATCACATTATAAGGCTGCTTTACATGTTCTTCGGTATGTCAAAGGAACAACATCACAGGCTCTCTATTTTAATAACAATTCTTAATTCAAAGTGGAAGCCTTTTGCGATTCCGATTGGGTAGCATGCCCAATTACAAGAATACTAGTGAGTTGTTATTATATTGTCATTGGTGGCACACACATTTCTTGAAAATCCAAAAAGCAAGTCACTATTTCGTTATCATATGTCGAAGTGGTACTCGTTTTATGAGAAGAGTGTGTGTTGAACTTGTTTGGCTTAGTCGATTATTTGAAGAAGTGAATGTTCCTAATGTTACCCCTATCCCCTTGAAATGCGACAATATGGCTGCGATTTACATTGCTTCCATTCCTGTTTTCCATGAGAAGATAAAGCATATCGATTTGGATTGCTATTTTGTTCGGGAACAACTGCAAAGTGGTATCATAGATTTGTCTCATGTTTCAACTGTGCTGATATTTTTACCAAACAATGACATGGTTCTTAACATTCTAATGCAGTTTCCAAGCTTGGTTTGCATTCATGCCCACAAGCTTGAGGGAGGAGGGGGGGGGGGGGGGGGGGGGGGGGGTTGTTAATATGTATTTGAATTAGTTAGAAAGTTGTATTTTTTGTTTTTCTTTTTGTTGTATGTATATATATGTATGTACTCTGTTCATTTAGTTGAATACATAGAAAACGTCAAAATTCCTATTCTCTCTCTGCTCTCTTCATTGTAACAACCAAGGATATTAAAGTTCCATCCATTTTACGTCATGAATGAATGGAAACCCATTAAATATGGTTTTATGTTAAAAGCTGTATTTATATTATAATTAAAACCTTTCATTCGCCTTACCTTCACCTACGATTGTATTCTTTTCTAATTATTTGTAACAAGCTTCGTTGATGGAATGAATATTTTTGGGAGAAAAAGAGAAACCAAGTAGGAGATGGTAGTTTTTGTTGAGTTAGATATACTTGGTGGGGTATGGGACACCAGTTAAAATTATATGCATAGTTTAAATTTTAATTTTTTGAGGCGGCACTATCATTTCGTATTGTAAATTTTGATTTTTTCTAGTCAATATTACCATCTATTTCAAATGGTTCCACCACCCATTTAAAATTCTGGACCCACCCTTAACATACTTGAGACCGACCTCAAAAGGGAAAATAAAAGGAGAACAAGTTTTCAAGTTTGTATTTATAAGAGTGTTGGGAGTGGTTACCTCCCATCACACCCACCACACCGCCACGTGAGCTTTTCACTTCCACCACTCAGCTCACCACATACCATAGTGGTCACTTTTCACGACATTAAATTTTGGGACCCACCTTATATATTTATTTTATATCTAATAATACTTAATAATTAATGTGTTCTATGAAAGATTTAACTAATTAAAGTTTATATTTTATATGATATATTTGTTGATAAACAAAGTAAAACAAGTTAAATTTGAAGGGGGTAAAAGTATAAACATAATAAACTTTGACGGTGCTTTTAGAAATTTACTTCAATATTTAACAAAATATTAGGATATAAGTTAGAATGGTGAGCCACCTTTGTCTTCTTCATCTTCTTTTGTTCTCTATTTTTTTTCACATCACACACATCTCATCTTCTTCTTGTTTTTCTTCTTTAAATAAAGTATTGCCAACTGAAAAAGGGTGACTTAAATCAGACTTAAATCTCCTTCCACGCCACTGAAGTTGCGTGGTGGATGCCACGCCGAGGGGTTACCACACCACCATAGTTTGGTTTTTCTTCCCACCACAACGCTGTGAGGGTGTTTCCACGCCGGTTCTACACCCCACTCCGAACTCTCTAAGGATTGATTTTAAAGCTATCTCTGAACCTTTAGGGGATATGAAACATGGTAGAACACACGTGGCAGCTGCATACGAGTAAAAAAAGAGTTTTGAGGGTGTTTTTCCTATAAGGCTGCACACTAAATAAGTTAAGCAATTAAAAGGTCTATTTCTTTTAAGCAGCACACGAACGACATTAGATGTAAGAATATTTTTATTTGACTAATTTTATTGATCCACAATGGTTTTTGGCTTTTGCGGTTCTCACAATAAACGATTCTCAAATGATCTTTTTCCTATATATTTAGTGAGAGAGAAAAGTTCATTCGAGAATAGTTTTTAGCGCGAGAACCGCGAGAACCAATCTGAGTCGTTCAATTCTCCTTATTTCAATGTCATTGTCCACCCATTAATTCCTCACATACACCCTGCCACACTCTATCGCTCCACACTCTCCATCGATGATCTTCCTATTTCCAAGGAACGGCTGAGATTGGTTCTCGCGGTTGTCGCGCTAATAATGGTTCTCGAATGAATCCTTACTTATAATTATATATAATATAATTATATTCAAAAACTACGAATAATAAATATATTTTAAACAGTGTCACCTATAAACTCCCGTAGAATCCTTTGCGTTTTTCTCGTAACATACATACTTTCTCGTTTTTACTGCAAAGCAAAGGAAAAAACAGGAGGATTCTACAAGAATTGAGAAGAAAAAAAAGGAGAAAGAAGTGTAAAAAAGAGCATGTCACAGGAATATTTAGAGAAAACCCCACATAAAATCAAGTGATACCAGATAAGTAGTTATCTCTCTCTGGTTTAAAGTAAAACCCACTATTATCTATACTACTATATAAACCATCTAACATTCTCTCTCTTATTTAATTTTAAGTGTTTTTGAAATTCAGTCAACATAAAATATTGACCATTCATTTCATTTAAATTAATCTCATCCACTCAATCTTTAACCATTTCATGATCTCTCTTAATTTACTCTAACTTTTTATTAATTTAAAATATACTCTTTCACACTAACACACTTTCTCATAAAAACACAATATTATTCATCCACATCAACATAATTTTTAAAATCTTGTATAAATCTTTTTTCTTATTTAAAATCTTCAAGAATTTATTTTTAAAATTTATGAAATAGTTACATGCACATAAAAGAAAATTTAAAAAAAATATACATGTGGCTGTAAAAAAGAATTTCGTGACATTGAGTCGCACGAATAAAATATCATTACATTTTTTAAAACGACGTATTGTAAAACAAAAACTGTTTACCACCGCAGTATTGCACGGATACAAAGCTAGTCCTTTATAAGTTAAAAATAGTTTATTGGTTTAAACATTATCGATAAAATAGTTCAATGATACATACACAAATTTAATAGTTAAACCGATAATTTAAAAACTTTATTGGTGTTTTTAAATATCAAGCATAAGAAATAATAAACAATCAAATTAACGAAGAAAAAGAATTAATTCCATGAAACGAATTGAAATATTAAAAACCCATAACTATCCATTTAAATTATTAAAAAAATAAAAAAACAAAATATATTGATCAACATAGCTATAATGGTATGAATGTACACTAACACCCTTTCAGAATCTTCTAATATCTTACAAACATGAACATAGCCTTATCAATAGACCACTTATTTATGTGTAGTTTTATGATATTTCTCTTTAATCCAATGGAACCCAAGTGTAGTTCCTTTTGAAACCTTTTTCATCCCACTTGTTGCCACTGCTTTTGACTTCCCAAAACCTTCTTCAACCTTGCTTTTAATGCCATCATTACTTTTGTTTCCTTGATTACCATAGTAGTATTCTGGTTCTGGATCCCATTGATCTGCCCATGAATTATATTTGTTGTCGAGTGACATTTCCTTGAGCTTTTCGATCAAAACTTCGAGTTCTCAATAGTATGATACGTATTTTTTTCTGAAAAACCTGAGTTTAGTAACGATGAGAAGCTATTCCTTTTGAAGAGATGTAAGAGTTGTAGTTCTTGTGTTAGAGTTATGGAGATTATTAAGGTTTGTTTGTGTTTATATAGAACAAATGGTGGTTTCGAGGGTAATGAATGTAATTTAGATGTTTGAATTTCAATTTTGGGTGCTCTTGAGTCCAAATATTTAATAGTTTACGTGTGAACGGCTTGTATTTGAAGTCAAATGTTCGAACTGAATTGACTTTATTGCCCTTCATATTTTAAGATTTCTAGAAACGTTTTGATAAGCGAAGCGTGCGTCTTAGCTAGTAAGACAATTAATTGGATTTCTATTAAGACGAATAATTGGATTTCTAGAAACATCTTCGAAGTCGGGTAAAGATGTAAGAGAAAATATCATATATGTCCTTTTTAACTAGTAAAATATTCTACATGCCTTGATACATAAAATTAAATGGTCTTAGAATATACTTTAGTTATATAAGATATTTTATAATTTAAACAAAATACCAAAAGTCTCATTCCTGACCGTTAGATCGATCAAATCATTGGTTCAGATCTATAATGACATTATTGTAAATAAGTAAACAATTATAAGATTTAATTTTAGAAAGAAGGGTATTATGGTCAAAGCCCCATTTTTTTTACCTCTTAGATCTTTAAATGACCATAACTATTTCAATTTTTTGAATTTGAGCAAAAAAAAATTATACCAATCTTCTCATTTTTTAATCCTCTTTCAAACGAGACCACTTTTCCTATATTTATATAAAAAAAAAATTCGACGAAATTCATCATTTTCGTCACCTGCTGTTATATCACCTAACAGCAGGTCCCGAAAATGATAAATTTTGTCATTTTTATCATTTTCGTCACCTGCTATTACATGATATATAAGGGGACACGAAATTGATTAAAATGACAAAATTTTTATCATTTTCGAGACCTGCTGTTTATGTGATATATAAGGGGACACGAAAATGATGAAAATGACGAAATTTATCATTTTCGTCACCTGCTGTTAAGTTATATAGAAGGGGCAGCCGAAAATGATAAATTTCGTTATTTTCATCATTTTCGGGACCTGCTGTTTAACTGATATATAAGGGGGGACACGAAAATGAAGAAAATGACGAAATTTTATCATTTTCGTCATGTGCTGTTAGATTATATACAAGAGGCACGAAAATGATAAATTTTGTCATTTTCATCATTTTCGGGACCTGCTCTGTAAGTGATATATAAGGGGGAACACGAAAATGATGAAAATTACGAAATTTATCATTTCCGTCACCTGTTGTTACATGACATATAAGGGGGCACGAAAATGATAAATTTCGTCATTTTTCATCATTTTCGGGACCTGCTGTTTGAGTGATATATAAGTGGACACGAAAATGATGAAATTGACGAAAATTCATCATTTTCGTCACCTGCTGTTACGTGATATATAAGGGGCAGCCGAAAATGTTGAATTTCGTCATTTTCATCATTTTCGTGCCCTTGTAAATCATGTAACATCACAGCAGGTGACGAAAATGATAAATTTCCTCATTTTTATCATTTTTGGGACCTGCTGTTTAAGTGATATATAAGGGGACACGAAAATGATAAAAATGACAAATTTATCATTTTCGTAAAAAAAAATTCAGATATATAGGAAGAGTGGTCTCGTTTGAAAGAGGATTAAAAAAATGAGAAGATTGGTATAATTTTTTTGCTCAAATTAAAAAAATTGAAGTAGTTATGGCCATTTAAAGATTTGAAGGGTAAAAATAAAATAAAAAAATGGGTTTTTTGGATGGCTAGAAGTTGGCGTGGGTTTTTTTGATCAAATTATTAATTTCCCATCTTGCCCTTTTAGATGAATGACTGAGATTGGGACTTTGGGGTCTTTGTTTAAAGAGGGGTCTTTGTTGATCCTTACCATATATATATATATATATATATATATATATATATATATATATATATATATATATATATATATATATATATATATATATATATATATATATATATATGTTGGGACTATATAGATAGTTAAGTGGAGCCTTGGCTACTAGGTATTACCTTTTAGCCTATTGGTAAAGCTAAACTTTCCATTTGGTATCAGAGCCACACCCTGGTTCGAATCCCGCTGGTGCTGAGTATTCTTAAAAATAGTTCCGCTCAGTGACCGGTAGTATCGTTCGAATGAATTTACACGAAGCCACTACGAGAGGGTAGGGATCGCTCGGGGGATGGTTATGGGACTATATAGATAGTTAAGTGGAGCATTGGCTACTAGATATTACCTTTTAGCCTAGTGGTAAAGCTAAACTTTCCACACACACACACACACATATATATATATATATATATATATATATATATATTACAAGAAAAAATGAACAGTAATAATTTTGTTTTTTTTTAAAATAAAATATATAAGAATAAAGATGGATCTCTATGAGACTATGACAATTAAGTTTCTTGGTTGGGATGGTAAAGCCATGGAGTTGTAATCAGGATTTGGGTTTCAAATCTTGGCCTTTAGTAAAAGTGTTATCCCTCTCTTCACAAATTATCCATTATACACAAATTAATCTATTATACTAATTATTTCACTTTAAGATAAATTAATATATAAAAAAGTTTAATCCGTGAAGAAATGGCCCTAGGTGTGAGTGCTAGGCGTGGCGCTTGCCTAGGCGCGCCTTTGCCCGCCAAATAATGGCGAGTTTTTTAAAATGTACCGCGAAAAATAAAATAATTTCTTTTAGAAAAATTGGACTTTTTGTATATATTTTACGATCGAGTGTATAGAACTTCTATAAATTTGTATTTTATAATTTGTATATGTTATTTTGCTCATCATTTCTGCAACTTTGTGTAATTAGTATATTAATAATGATAAATTTGATATAGAACCATGGTTCTATGAGAGTTTTTTTTCCGTTAAAACATTTTATGATTGTAAGGAGTACACATATTTGAGAATTAAAAAATGTTAGCAAATATGGCCGAGTGGCAAGAAACCTAGATTGGATGTCAATGGTTCAACGACCTCATGTCATTTAATTTCTTTTTTCCCCGCATATCTACTACAATCCCTCACCTCTAGCAGACTAGCAAATATATTCATTAATATATTTTATGATTGTAAGGAGTAATTAATGATATTTATGTTGTATGTAATATGAAAAAATAAAACCTGAAACAATTTTGAATATGATCAAATAACGTATTGCAATTTTAAATGTTTTAATTTTTCATTCTTTTTTAATATATTTGTGCTCAATGTTAGTTTTATATTTTGTTTATTCCAAATTCCTGCCGCAACTCGTGGGTGTAATTAACTTGTTAAAAACATAGGCATGCAAAATAACTTAAAAACATAGGCATGTAATATAACTCTAGATTAAATAGCTGTGTGACATATTGATTTAGAATATAATAAATTTTAAATATTCAACGGAAAGTATTAAATAGTTATAAAACATAGAAGAAATGAAACTTAAATAAATGGTGATAGACAGTGTTAATATCTAGACCCGTTGTGAAAGCGTTGACGCGAGAGGAATGACATACGTGATGGCTGAAACGTATTATGATACGAAGAGAAGTTATTGTATTTTTTATACAAACCATCGATCATTATTGTAACAATTAGAAGCAATAAGATTAAGTATTTATTGGTTATAACTAAAAAGAATTTAAAATTATTATAAGATATTTTCAAATAATAAAAGTGTAACACCCCACTTTTTTTTGAAATATGTAAAACCAATACAAAATGCATTCACAACCGACAATGTTCGCATTCGTTGTCATAGTACATGTTTAAAGGTTGACAAATTTGTAATATGGATGTTTGTCACTTTTTAAGTACTTCAAAAGTCTTCTTTTATAGAACAAGCTATCGTTTCGGGCTTACTTATTTGAAACATGTGCCGCTGTGCGTGCACGGATCCATAAACTATTTTTACAAGAATTCACGTACTTCAAATATTTTGTATTTAATTTTGTTGTTTTTAATCAGCCATGCGTAAACAAGCTGTGGGTATCTATGTCACCAACTTACAATTTCGTATTGTATGTAACAAGTTTATCTTCACAAAAATTAATGCTAGGTGGACACTTGTGATTGTTTTTTATTGTTATGTTGCAATGATGTTTCTTTTAGGATACATTGCCCTATATTCTTTACTATCCTCAAAAACCACTTGTGACTACTCGAGCAATGGAGCACTTGCACTTCAGACAACTTCTTACTGGCATTGTAAGTTCTTTTATTTGTAAATAAGATGTTTTATCTTTACTGAATACCGTCCCACTTGAGCCTATCAATCTGCGGGATAGATTGGTATTACTAACCAATCAACTAATTGTAGTACACCACAGTCCATTATTTTCTGTTGTAAACCTCAACTGCTAATAACAGTCAAAATGTAAGTGAAAGAAACTGGCTGTTGAATCTTTTTCATGCTTTATTACTTAAATCACAAAAATGTAATGTTTATGTGCTTATTATATTGTACTATATCTATTAGAAATTGAACCAGGTGTGCGACTCTGATTTTTGGAAGAGTTAACATGTTTGATTTTTTATGCCTTCAATTTTTTTATTCCATCATCAATATTACTAGCATCAGATTACATATTATATACATACATAATACATAATGGCAGTTAATTACTTTGTCAAATGTAATGATTATTGCTAACAAAGGTATTGTTACCATTATTAATAAACGGGGTGAATTATTACAAGTCAGATAGTAGTACTTTTTGAACATGTCAATTTGGAAGTGGGGTTTATGCTATTTTGGTCTTTGTGTCTGTTTATTGCACCGTATCCTTTTCACTTTCTCAACCTGTCTGCGAACTGAAGAGAGCACAGCCTTGCCGGTGGTTCTCCTTGCAATTGTCCATCTGCTTGCCTGCTTGGCCTCCACCGGCGACATCCGACTACCACCTCCTTCTCCTGCCTTAATCGCCAATACACAAGCGTTAAAGTAGGGCTTATCTTATCCTTCAACATCCTTCCATCTTCATCAGTCAACTCCAATTTACATGTAATTTTTTATCCTCTGGAATTGGTTGTTATTTGGTATGAAATAATGTTTTTAGATTTGATTAACAAGCATTATTTTAGTCAAAATAGAGAGATATAAAATCATATATCAAAAATCTTATATACTGGCCCGTGTTTACACGGGCTTGAAATCTAGTAAAATATATAACTTTAAATAAACTAATACATCAAAATCTAACCATAAATCATCATAGTATAATATTTGTAAGACCAACTATCAAACACTTATACACACATGTCGTGTAATTGGCATTTATCAATAGAAAATATTATCCAAAAATTTTAAATGATCTAAACTAAAATCTATCATTTTCAAACACCTTTACTAATATAGATTTATTCACTAATACATATATATCCTGCCTTTAAAAAAATATATATCCTTATTTATCAAAACTTGGTTGAATAATATTCTTGCTTACATATATTTTACTTGATAGATTAATTTTATAGATAGTATACGCGTGTCGTCATATCCAAACACTATAAGACGCTAAACGGTCTCATGGCTTCACACCCAACTCCATTAGAACAAAGTCTTTGTTGCTCGAATTGAGAGTTTTCTAAAATATTAAATATCAAGAAAATAAATAATAAATAGTTATTTATTATTTTGGAGATTAAATATTTACTTAAATATTTAAATAAAAGGTTTGATTAAAGAATTATTAATTAATTAGTTAATTAATTACCTTTAATCAAACTAAGGCGTTAGTTTTGACAAGAGGCTTGAAGTTTAAACTTGGACCGGACTTAAAAGCCTAATCCAACTTATAGGATATTTAAGTGGTTTAAACTTGAGGATTAAGGAATAACATAATCTTAAGCCACATGTCACATTAACTCTCTCCATCTCTCCTCTCTTTGCGACCTCTGTCGAAAAACACACACGGTGTTGGCGACACGGCGCGATATCTGTGGCCGGCCCCTTGTGGCAACGAAAGGCTGTTTCCGGTGACACTAGTTGGCCGAGCCCCTTTGCGGCGGCTCTTGGTTCTCGGCAGCCCCTAGGGCAGGTGGCGGTAGCGTCGGATCAATGTACACATACAAATATGCGATTTGTAATATGGGAAGGTTCAAATGAGAATTGGAGACTAATTCTCAGCCGTTCATTTTGTAAGTGAAATTCATGGATGGAAAGCGTGAGGGGATAGAGTGTGACAGGGTGCATGTGAGGAATTCATGGGTGGACAATGACATATGTGGTTGGGGAATTAGACGGCTGGGATTGAGTCTCCCATTCTCTCATAACCTAAGATTCTCATTTGAACCTCCCTATATATATATATATATATATATATATATATATATATATATATATATATATATATATATATATATATATATATATATATATATATATATATATATATATATATATATATGTTTGTGTAATATGATTATATATCTGTTTTGTTCCCCTAGTTGATCTAGTTGTGATATATGGAATTGGGATTTAGTTTTATTCCGTTGTGCATATTGTACCCTATAAATCACAATAGTGGTATCACAGCTCCTTATAGGCTCGATAGGGAATGATTTATTTTTAATATTATTCATATTATTGTCGATATATGCGGTGAAACTTTTTTTTCGGTTTAATATCATGTTTTGATCATTTTACCGAATAAAGTTTTAGGATTTATTTGTTATTGTATTTATATGTGTATGAAACTTGGTTTTAGCCAAAGATCAAAGTTTTTGATCTTTTTGCTAATTAAGGTTTCAAGCTTTATTTGTTTTTCATATATATATGTTTTGTATGAAACTTGAATTTGACAAAAGATCAAAGTTTTGAACTTTTATTCAAATAAAGTATCAAGCTTTATTATTATTGTGATCATATTGACATACACCTAGGTGGTGTTTTTGTTAATTACCCAGATTGAGGTAAATAGCAAAAAGACCTAGTTTTAATCCCAGTTTTGAGGCCCGGTTGATGGTTTGGGATTAACACTAAATCAGGTTGGTTTTGGTGTTAGGTGTTTACCTAAGACCTTGTGGATCACCGTGTTGCTTTATTTCTCTTGCTGTGGTTGATTATATTTATTTTATCTGGTGTGGGGAGACCTAATTGCCACTTACAACCCTATTCAGTTTTTTGAAAGTACTAGTTTTAGCGGGCATGCATGCCTATGAATTCTATTGTAATAGGACACTAGCTTTTTCAAAAAGAAAAATTATACAGGGTAGTTTGATATTTGTAAATGTAATTTTTCGGAGACAAGGTGTAACACCGCAAAATAGGCCTAGTTGTACCCTATGTTTGTGGAGTTGTATCCTTAAGGATTAAATAAGAATTTGTACTATAACAAGATAAAGATATGTTATTTCTATTAAATGAGGTGATGAAGAAAAGTTAAGGTTAATGAGTAAAAGTTATAAAGTGTAAAACGGATTTAAATAATGATTTCAAATATATCTACGTTAGTTGAAATAGACAAACTAGTGTTAAGCTGTAAGTTGAAAAGGAAAACAAATTACCCATTATGGATAATATTAGAACCAAGGTCGGTTCTATCTTCTTTAACTACACAGACAGATACATACGTGTACGAACCAAGACACACATAACTTGATTTTTGGATGTTGAAGGAGAAATCAAGGGAACAATAATTAAGCTAAATTCCAGTAGCAAATTCAAGCCAACAATATGCTCTTCATCATCTTCTGCATATCCCTTGTAAGTTCCTCTTCTTCATGTTCTTGAGTTTTGAGGTTCTAGGTCAAAATGGTTCAAACCCGAATTAGGCATAAAGGATTGAATTTTAATGCTTAAAATTCTTGGATTAAAGTGTTAGTTTTGGTTGAATTTGGAGAAGTTGCTCAGTTGGGTCAAATTTGGTTAATTGATCCCAAGCTTTGAATGGATTGTTAGAAATTGTAGATTAGATGTTTTTAAACTCCTTATGGTTCCTTAGTTCTTATGTAATAAATGGAAATCGAATTGAAAACATTGGATTTGAGTTAGAAGTGAAAATGGACAGAATAGGGGCTGGAAAATCGACATTGGTCTGTAACCAGTACCCTTACCGGCGTAGGGAAAACCCTTGTGGCCGCAAGGGATGTTTTTAAAGGCCCTTACTGGTGCAAGGAAAACCCTTGTGGCCACAAGAGATGTTTTTAAAGGCCGTACCGGCACAAGGAAAACCCTTGCGGCCGCAAAGGGAGATGTTTTTCAGAAACATCGATCAGTTTTGCTGTAATTCGTGTACTGAGGCATGAGATGTTCATTTAGGTTATAAATGGATTAAGGACATCATTAATAGATTAATACTAGTATTTTAGTTGTGGTACCTTTTGTATTATGTTTAAATGTAAGTAATGTGTGGTAGGTGAATTAGACAACCCAGGCGAGCCAGAACCTGTTATCGGCGCGTTGTAGCTACACAGGGACTACTTGACCTAAATGACATTGTGTGGATTGATGGTTTAGTTGTGCTAATCATAATTGTGTGGAACCAAGGTGAGTACCGACTTAACCATTATCATTCTATAGTATATATGGAATTATTGATTGGCATTAGATATGTATGAGGCATGATGGTTCAAAGAATATGATACAATGCTTATGTTGATTACATTCACCATGATAGTGAATGAATACATGATTTATGATTATGAAAGGAATTATGCCATGGCAAGTGTGTACTCATATGTTCTACTCATCTTGTATGAGTAGAAGTTGTTGTGGTGTTTATGCATGCATGTTATTGGATCCTGCTTGGATCATCTATGTGGTTTGTATATGTCCGGACAATTGTGGTTGCATGGTTGAGGTCAGTTGTGGACTAGATCCCGGGGACCTTCGGGTCAAAGTTTGGGATTAATGGTACTCGAGGGTCGATTTCGAGTCTTGGGTTCTGTAGGACCGTCGTTCCTTAATGTGAGGGGAAATTAACTACCCGCTGAACCCGAAGGAGCCGATGGCTCCATAACGATGCTTGGTGGACTGCTACCCGCTCACCCACCAGCGCGGGTGTAGCAGAAGCCGTGTGCTCAAATGCAAGCAGTCAAGATGGGATTTGCACCTTCTCTTTTTTTAGAAGAGATATTACAGGGCCCCTTGACGGTCAAGACTAAGTAAAATGCGTGGCCGCACTCGGATAGAATGATAGGTATCATTCGGTAGATACATTACTGTAGTTACTAAAGATCAGAGTCAAGAAACATAATATGAATATTAGAATAGATCACGTGCTCCATCTCTAAACTTCAAATTACGGAATATCGTGATGCAAAAGAAAAAGTCGGGTAATCCAGGTGGTGATTAAGAATCTCTGGACGTAAGAGATCTTATAGTTGAGGTTAACCTAGTGTCTGGCTAGGGACCTCCTTAGGCCAACGCCATATAAGAGAGTGTAACTATCTTGCACAAGTGGAAGTCTGATAGATTGTGTGCATAGATAATGTATGTGTGTTGTCATATCGAAGCACTATAAGACACTAAAGGGTCACACGACTGCACACCCAACTCGAAACAAGTTAATAGAATAATACCTTGTATGGTGAGTGTTAATAGTTAATTAATTATCAAGGAACTAAATAATAAATAGTTATTTATTTTTTGAGATACTAAATATTTAGTTAAGTATTTACATAAAAGGTTTGATTAAAGAATTAATTAATTAATTAGTTACTTAATTAATATTAATAAGGGGTTAGTTTTGACAAGAGGCTTAAAGTTTAAACTTGGACTGGGTTTAAAAGCCTAATCCAGCTTAAAGGATATTTAAGGGGTTTAAACTTGTGGATTAAGGGACAACATTAATCTTAAGCCCCAAGTCACAAAAATTCTCGCCCTCTCTTTCTCCTATCTTTGCGATCTCGGCCGAAGAATACACACCGGCGGCGGCGGTGTTGGCGACGCGGAGCGACAGCGGCGGCCGGCCCCTTACGGAGGCGACAGGGCGACACTAGGTGGCTGAGCTTCTTTGCGGCGGCTCGTGGTTCTCGGCAGCCCCTAGGGCAGACAGTGGCGACGGCAGATCAAGGTACACACACATACACGATTCGTAATTCGCGGGTACTGTTTTTGGCGGTCTAGCAGCTGGGTTCAAGGGGTAGTAGCTGTGTATCCCCCTATAGTAGTCCAAGGGTATATTATCTAATCCTTTATCTTGTGTGTGTGTATATATATATATATATATATATATATATATATATATATATATATATGTGTGTGTGTGTGTGTGTGTGTGTGTGTTTAATATGATTATATATGTGTTTTGTTCCCCTAGTTGATCTAGCTGTGATATCTGGGATTGGTATTTAGTTTTATTCCGCTGTGCGGAAGAAATAAATGTGTAAAATAAATTTTCTAAAATCAAATGCCAACTAACAGGCCCTAATGGACCAAACTCTAATCATGGAACAATGCAACTAAAAAGAATAACAAGATTTGCTTTTAAAAAATGTGCTTTTCAAAAAAAAAAAAAAAATAACAAGATGAATTGAGATGTACCCACATGTGATCTTTTCTCCTTGTTCTTATGAAGATGGTGATGTTTGGATGTGAGATCAGAAACTAGCGATCCTCTACCAGTATCCACAACAAGAACCTAGATTCCCACTTGCTAGAGAGCTAGGACGCCGCCTAGAATAACACCAATTTGAGCAAGACACTTGTAGCACATTAACGAATGTCTACCAAGTGTATCTTTGAGAGAAGTATGTTAACTTGAAACTCCTTAGCTTCCAAGATCAATTAGCATACAATCTAGACCACCAAATGTAGCATAAAAACGTACATATTTGTTCTAGAGTTAAGTGTAGTCAATTGTCAATTAATCTAGCATTAAAATGTTAATTAATTAGGCTGTTATAGTGTCAGGCACTCCCGTGCCAGCCCTACCAGGCACACCCAAGTTACGCCCGACTTGGGTTCGTGCTAAGCCACTAGGCACGACCGTACCTCCACGAGGCACGCCCGTGCCTGCCCAAAAGGGTACGCCCTAAGCACGCTGGCCTTGGGCCAGTACCATGCTATAGGGCACGCCTGCACCATGCTGATACTCAGGAAACACAAGTATCTCCAGTAGAAGGATAAATAATATTATTGTTGGGAAGATGATCTCATCAGTTGAGATTTGATGAGACAAAGTTATGTTTGTTAGATATGTTCTAGATATAACCTAAACATAATTATGAGGCTTGATCAGACTAAACACTTATTGTGTTTCAGACTGATCCTAAGTTGAATATAAGCTAAGCATATGTTCGATCAGCTTATACTATATCTTAGTAAGATTATCACTATGTGTGATAAGATGTGTATGTCACCTAAGATATATTGAGCTTTCAGCCTGATGTGTTTCAAGCTGAGTGACTCAACATATATACTGAGTCAGCTCAATAGAGTTGCTAAATAAGTTCTGGCTAACTCTTAGGACTTCTAAGGTTGAGTTTATTAATATACGTGTTAGTTCATGTTGGTTTTCGAGTGTGTTCTCGAAGAACTCAGCTTGATAAGTTTCAAGCTGAGTAACTCAGTCCGAGCAAGAAGTCAGCTTAAAGAAAATTTAAATATGTTTTAAATTTATCTTTTTAACTCTCTATATCTACGGGAAGGATAAGAAGACTCCAGAATCAAGATTGAAGATTGAAGACTCAAGGTTGAAGATTCAAGATTCTAGATTCCGAGTTATCCGGTAGTTAGTTAGTAAATTAGGATTAGTCCAGTTTGTTAGGAACCGTAGGAACATGATTATAAATACTTATCATCCTGATAAGTTTTGAGGTACGACTACAACGACGATTACGACTAAGTGTTGTAGAGCCAAATACCTCACCTCCACCGTATATGTTATGATTATTGAATCATTGGTTGTCAGTTCAACGTGATCAAGATATTCACAGATTGCCAAGTTATTCGTGTGTTCGAATACTCACATTAGTTGTGAGATTGGTAAGTTTTCAATCTGTGATGAAATCCTGTTTAGAGAGTCGTCAAGTATCTATAATCATATGTTGATTATAGATAGCTAAGTTTGAAAGATTGAGAGATTTATATTAGGTGTTTACATATCAAGATTTGCTTACTTGATAGAGTCTGTAATCATCTTCTTATTAATAAAAAGCAAAGAATTCGATTGTTGTCATATCGAAGCACTATAAGACACTAAAGGGTCACACGACTGCACACCCAACTCGAAACAAGTTAATAGAATAATACCTTGTATGGTGAGTGTTAATAGTTAATTAATTATCAAGGAACTAAATAATAAATAGTTATTTATTTTTTGAGATACTAAATATTTAGTTAAGTATTTACATAAAAGGTTTGATTAAAGAATTAATTAATTAATTAGTTACTTAATTAATATTAATAAGGGGTTAGTTTTGACAAGAGGCTTAAAGTTTAAACTTGGACTGGGTTTAAAAGCCTAATCCAGCTTAAAGGATATTTAAGGGGTTTAAACTTGTGGATTAAGGGACAACATTAATCTTAAGCCCCAAGTCACAAAAATTCTCGCCCTCTCTCTCTCCTATCTTTGCGATCTCGGCCGAAGAATACACACCGGCGGCGGCGGTGTTGGCGACGCGGAGCGACAGCGGCGGCCGGCCCCTTACGGAGGCGACATGGCGACACTAGGTGGCTGAGCTTCTTTGCGGCGGCTCGTGGTTCTCGGCAGCCCCTAGGGCAGACAGTGGCGACGGCAGATCAAGGTACACACACATACACGATTCGTAATTCGCGGGTACTGTTTTTGGCGGTCTAGCAGCTGGGTTCAAGGGGTAGTAGCTGTGTATCCCCCTATAGTAGTCCAAGGGTATATTAACTAATCCTTTATCTTGTGTGTGTGTATATATATATATATATATATATATATGTGTGTGTGTGTGTGTGTGTGTTTAATATGATTATATATGTGTTTTGTTCCCCTAGTTGATCTAGCTGTGATATCTGGGATTGGTATTTAGTTTTATTCCGCTGTGCGGAAGAAATAAATGTGTAAAATAAATTTTCTAAAATCAAATGCCAACTAACAGGCCCTAATGGACCAAACTCTAATCATGGAACAATGCAACTAAAAAGAATAACAAGATTTGCTTTTAAAAAATGTGCTTTTCAAAAAAAAAAAAAAAATAACAAGATGAATTGAGATGTACCCACATGTGATCTTTTCTCCTTGTTCTTATGAAGATGGTGATGTTTGGATGTGAGATCAGAAACTAGCGATCCTCTACCAGTATCCACAACAAGAACCTAGATTCCCACTTGCTAGAGAGCTAGGACGCCGCCTAGAATAACACCAATTTGAGCAAGACACTTGTAGCACATTAACGAATGTCTACCAAGTGTATCTTTGAGAGAAGTATGTTAACTTGAAACTCCTTAGCTTCCAAGATCAATTAGCATACAATCTAGACCACCAAATGTAGCATAAAAACGTACATATTTGTTCTAGAGTTAAGTGTAGTCAATTGTCAATTAATCTAGCATTAAAATGTTAATTAATTAGGCTGTTATAGTGTCAGGCACTCCCGTGCCAGCCCTACCAGGCACACCCAAGTTACGCCCGACTTGGGTTCGTGCTAAGCCACTAGGCACGACCGTACCTCCACGAGGCACGCCCGTGCCTGCCCAAAAGGGTACGCCCTAAGCACGCTGGCCTTGGGCCAGTACCATGCTATAGGGCACGCCTGCACCATGCTGATACTCAGGAAACACAAGTATCTCCAGTAGAAGGATAAATAATATTATTGTTGGGAAGATGATCTCATCAGTTGAGATTTGATGAGACAAAGTTATGTTTGTTAGATATGTTCTAGATATAACCTAAACATAATTATGAGGCTTGATCAGACTGAACACTTATTGTGTTTCAGACTGATCCTAAGTTGAATATAAGCTAAGCATATGTTCGATCAGCTTATACTATATCTTAGTAAGATTATCACTATGTGTGATAAGATGTGTATGTCACCTAAGATATATTGAGCTTTCAGCCTGATGTGTTTCAAGCTGAGTGACTCAACATATATACTGAGTCAGCTCAATAGAGTTGCTAAATAAGTTCTGGCTAACTCTTAGGACTTCTAAGGTTGAGTTTATTAATATACGTGTTAGTTCATGTTGGTTTTCGAGTGTGTTCTCGAAGAACTCAGCTTGATAAGTTTCAAGCTGAGTAACTCAGTCCGAGCAAGAAGTCAGCTTAAAGAAAATTTAAATATGTTTTAAATTTATCTTTTTAACTCTCTATATCTACGGGAAGGATAAGAAGACTCCAGAATCAAGATTGAAGATTGAAGACTCAAGGTTGAAGATTCAAGATTCTAGATTCCGAGTTATCCGGTAGTTAGTTAGTAAATTAGGATTAGTCCAGTTTGTTAGGAACCGTAGGAACATGATTATAAATACTTATCATCCTGATAAGTTTTGAGGTACGACTACAACGACGATTACGACTAAGTGTTGTAGAGCCAAATACCTCACCTCCACCGTATATGTTATGATTATTGAATCATTGTTTGTCAGTTCAACGTGATCAAGATATTCACAGATTGCCAAGTTATTCGTGTGTTCGAATACTCACATTAGTTGTGAGATTGGTAAGTTTTCAATCTGTGATGAAATCCTGTTTAGAGAGTCGTCAAGTATCTATAATCATATGTTGATTATAGATAGCTAAGTTTGAAAGATTGAGAGATTTATATTAGGTGTTTACATATCAAGATTTGCTTACTTGATAGAGTCTGTAATCATCTTCTTATTAATAAAAAGCAAAGAATTCGATTGTGGTTTGATTTACTATGTGTAACACTTTATTTTGATTTGTTCAATTTCCACAGAAAGTGTGTTCAGCCCCCCTTCTACACATCTATTGCTTGTTGTTATTCTCACCAAGTGACCAACAACTGGTATCAGAGCAGGTTGAACAAGTTCATACGTTGAAAGTTCAAGATTCTGAGAAAGTTCAAGATGTCTACAAACAACAATTCTTCAAACTTTCCTCAGATGCCAAGGCCAAGGGTTGTCCCATCTTTGATGGATCTGATTATCCTATGTGGGAATTCAGAGCCATGTTATTCCTCAAGTTCATTGACAATCGTATGTCCGATGTCATTACCAAAGGACCAATTATCCCTAAGATTTCTGCTGTTGTCAGTGATACGTCCGCTGATAAAACAGACAGAAGTGAAAAAAAAGTAAGGAAGCATGTTGCATCCTGGACAGATGAAGACTAGAAACTGTTCAATCTGGATGATAAGGCAAAGAGTGTTCTGGCAAATGCCCTGACCAACAAGATCTTGCATACAATGAAGGAAACTAATGGCTAATGGCTCAAGAAGATGAAGAGTTTGAAATTGACGAAGTTGATTATGGTTTGTCCGAGTCAACTTTTGAAGCTGACATGAAGGAAGCTGAGGAAAACAGCAAGCTTAGTGATTGGGATCCTGCTTCCATGTACAATGTTAGTAATTTCAACTCTTACACCGATGAAGAAAAGGGTCTTGCCTTCGATTATTTGTTAAATGATTTCAATACCATCCTTAAGTCTCAAAAGGACCTCAAAGCTGAGATAGCTAAACTGAAGAACGAGATTAAGGAAAATCAATATCTCATTGATGTTGGTAAGAAAGCACAGTGTGATCTTGAATGTCAAAGAGACATTAATAAACTTCTAAGTAAAGAACTTCAGGAAGCCAAAGATAAAGCTGACCAACTTCAAAAGGTCACTGAATCTTGGTGTAAGTCATCAAGGCTTGCTGAAAAGTGCATTAACCAACAAATTCCTAAACAGGTACAAGCTGTACTTGGAGGAGACTATCAAACTGTAGCTTATGTAGTTGATGATGAGATAGCAAGTACAGACTCTGAGGAGGATAAACAACTTATTGAGTCTCAAAAGTCAGCCTCAGGAAGAAACATGGTCAAAACCTTAAATACAATATGTTTGTAAAGGAGAAAGATCATGGAAATGAGTGCTCAACATCCAAACAGCATGGTAAGTCTGTGCTGGACAGATTAGGCACTCAGCCTATTCAAAGAACTTCAGTCCTAGAAAGGCTTAATCCAAATCCTTTCAAAAGACAACATTCTCTATCTGGCTCGGAGAGAAGTTACAAGAATAGGAAGACCACGGTAAGTCAGAGGTCAAATCACAACAATGGTAAGTCCAAAGTTGTGGATCTTGGTAAGTCTAAGAAGATCAACAGTGGTAAGTCCAAACCTGTTGAAACTGGTGAGTCCAGTAAGCATGACAAAGGTAAGTCCAAGGTCATGGAAAAGAAGTTTGTTGGTCAAACTTCTAATCAAAAGGATAACAAACAAAGATTTGACAAAGGTAAGTCCAAAGTCAGTGAGCATCAAGTGAATCAACTTGCAAAGAAAGTTGAAAAGTTATCCACTACATATAATCCCTAGACTGAGAGCAAGTTCTCACAAGGATTATTAGACACTCTACCTCCTATAATCATTGGAAGAAGGAGATACTAAAAGTGCAGAAGTAGAGGTCATGAGGCTAAGGACTGTGATTTGAAATCTCAAGGCCTGAACAAGAACAGGCTGATCAGCCTACACAGGACTCAGCTCCTGTTTAAGCTGAATAGTCAGTTCAACAAGATAGAGATGCTAAGTGCTCCTCATCTGAACCCACCAAGAAGTGGGTTCCCAAACAAAACTAATGTGTTTAGTTTTTATATCATGTGCACGGTTCAAGTAAATGGTACTTGGATAGTGGATACTCAAGGCACATGACCGGGTGGAAAGGACTTCTTAGTGATTTCTAGGAAGACGAAGGTCCTAAAGTAACATTTGGAGACAATTCCTACGGAAGAACTAAAGGCTATGGGAAGATGCATGCTGACAAAGTTACTTTCCAGAAGGTTGCATATGTCAAGGGTCTTAAGCACAATCTGATTAGTATCAGCCAATTGTGTGATGAAGACAACATTGTTACTTTTAGGAATAAAGCAGGAACAATATATAATGCTAAGGGAAAGCCTGTATTAATAGCTAAAAGAGAAAGAGATATGTATCTACTTGATCTTAATTCTGCTGATCCCTATACTGAAACCTGCTTGTATTCCCAATCTGTTCCTAAGCTGAGTTGGTTGTGGCATAAACGATTATCACATTTAAATTTCAAAAATATAAATATGCTATCCAATAAAGAGTTAGTCTCTGGATTACCAAAAATCACATTTGTCAAGGACAAATTGTGTTCAGCTTGTGAACAAGGGAAACACCATAAAGGGTCCTTTAAATCAAAGAATTTTTTTTCAATAACAGACCCACTGCATATGTTGCATATGGATCTGTTTGGACCCATAAGTACTCCAAGCTTAAGTGGCAAGAAGTACATACTGGTGATAGTAGATGAGTTCTCACGATTCACCTGGGTAATATTCCTAAAAGCCAAAAGTGAGGCTGCCCTGGAGATAATAAGTTTTTTCAAACAGGAAGAGTTGCAGAAAGGTTTGTCTGTAAAGTAACTCAGAAGTGATCATGGGACTGAGTTCAGAAACTCAACCCTTGTAAGCTTCTATGAACAAAAGGGAATATTACAAAATTTCTCGTCTGTCAGAACTCCCCAACAAAATGGAGTTGCTGAGAGGAGAAATAGAACCTTAATTGAGGCTGCTAGAACAATGCTATGTGAGGCAGGATTGAAACTTTATTTTTGGGATGAAGCTGTCAGTACAGCCATTTATACCCAAAATAGGTCAATCATTGTCAAAATACATGGCAAAACTTCATATGAGATGTATACATATAGAAATACCAATATAGGTTATTTCCATGTCTTTGGTTTAAAATGCTACGTGCTGAATCAAAGAGATCAGCTCCATAAGTTGGAACCCAAAGCTGATCCTGGAATATTCGTTGGTTATTTCTCAATCTCCAAATCATACAGAGTGTATAACACTAGGAGAAAGGCTATAGAAGAATCAATTCATGTCTCATTTGATGAAGACAGTCTTGATCAAGCTGAGAATAGACAAGCTGACTTGGTTAGTCTGAGTAAGCTTGAAAAGCCTAAGAAACCAATATGTCAAATCCTATGTATGTCATGGGAGATGATAGTGATGATGATGTGTGTCCATCAAAGAAATCATCACAAGCTCCAAGGGACTCTCAAGCTGAGAAAGATGATGACTTCGTTAATCCTTTTGGAGCTGAAGTCACTTAGATTGAAGATCTCAGTGATCATCAGTTTATTGACAATGCTGCTATTGAGACTAAGGATGTGTGTTCACCTCAGAGTTCTCAACATCACTCAGACCCAGAACCAGACTCTCCAACTACAACATTCAAATTCCTCAAAGATCATCCTCAAGATCAAATCATTGGAAATGTCCAAGAGAGGGTTATGACAAGATCTAAGGCTACAGCTAACTACGCTGCTCACTTTGGTTTCCTATCCCAAATGGAACCAAAGAAGACTGAAGAAGCCTTAGAGGATGAGGACTGGATAGAAGCTATGCAAGAGGAATTAAATGAGTTTGAGAGAAATCAGGTCTGGAACCTTGTCCCTGCCCCCAAAGATCATTCAATTATAGGCACTAAATGGGTCTATAGAAACAAAATGGACAGGGATGGAGTGATAGTTAGGAACAAATCCAGGCTTGTAGCACAAGGGTATAAGCAAGAAGAAGGAATCGATTATGATGAGACCTTTGCCCCTGTTGCTAGAATTAAAGCCATAAGGTTGTTCCTGGCCTATTCAGCATATAAAGACTTTAAAGTCTATCAAATGGATGTGAACAGTGCTTTCCTAAATGGAAAACTTCAGGAGGAAGTCTATGTGAAACAACCTCCTGGCTTTGTTAATTCAAAGTTTCCATATCATGTCTATAAGTTAGACAAGGCTTTGTATGGTCTTAAACAAGCTCCAAGAGCTTGGTATGTTACACTGTCCAACTATCTACTATCAATGGATTTCACCAGAGGTAGTATAGATAAAACACTCTTTATTAAAAAGAGTAAAAGACAGGTGATTCTTGTACAAATCTATGTTGATGACATTATCTTTGGTTCTACAAATGAATATGTGTGTGAATGGTTCTTCAAAATAATGTCACAAAAGTACAAGATGAGCATGATGGGTGAGATGACATACTTCCTCGGTTTACAAATTCAACAAAAACCTGATGGAATATTCATCAATCAAAGCAAGTATGTTCTTGATTTGATAAAGAAATATGGTTTCAATTCTAGTTCAACCATGAAAACACCCATGTCACCAGCTGTCAAGCTGAGTAAAGACTCAGATGGTAAGTCTGTGTGTCAGTCTACCTATAGAGTAATGATAGGTTCATTACTCTATTTGACCGCTAGTAGACCTGATATCATGTTTGCTATATGTGTTTGTGCAAGATATCAGGCAGATCCTAAGGAATCACATATTCAAGCTGTGAAAAGGATCTTTAGGTACCTTAAATGTACACCAAATCTAGGCCTTTGGTATCCAAAGGACTCTGGATTTGAGTTAGTTGGTTTGTCAGATGCTGAATATGTCAAATGCTTAGAGGGAAGTTAGTAAGCTGGACTAGTAAGAAACAGAACTTAGTGCCTACTTCAACTGCTGAAGCTGAATATAATGCAGCAGAAAGCTGTTGTGCTCAAATCCTATGGATGCAGCATCAGCTTCAAGACTTTGGTATGAGTTTCAAGAAAACTCCTATCTTCTGCGATAAGCAAAGTGATATAGCCATAACTTTACTCAAGAACCAAGCACATTCAAATTCAACATCACTTCATCAGGGACATCGTGGAAAAAGGTAAAGTTGACATTAAATTTATCTCCACTGATGAGCAATTAGCAGATATCTTTACTAAACCACTTGATGAGAATAGGTTTATGTACCTTCTAAGTGAATTGGGTATGCTCAACCCCTAGCTAAGTGTCTAGAATCTGAGTTTTAAGTTTGACAAAGACTAAGTGTCTTAAGCTGTGTGCACAGTTTATAAATAAGTTTTCATAAACTGAATAACCTGTCAAGCTGAATGATGAGTTCCAAACATATTTTAACTGCTCAGTGTAGTTAAGATATATAGTTTGAGTCAGTCTCAAACATAAATGACTACATGTCATTGAGTCTGAGCTATGTGCTTAACTCAAGCTGTGTGATTGGTTCGCACGTTTGGTGAGTTCCAAACATATTTTAACAGCTCAGTGTAGTTAAGATATATAGTTTGAGTCAGTCTCAAACATAAATGACTAAGTGTCATTGAGTCTGAGCTATGTGCTTAACTCAAGCTGTGTGATTGGTTCATACGTTTGGTAAGTTCCAAACATACATTAACTACTCAGTGTAGTTAAAAATGTAAGTATGAGTAAGTCTCAAACAGTAATGACTAAGTGTCATTGAGCCTGAGCTGTGTGCTCTACACAAGCTGAGTTTCAATCTCAAGCTGAGTGATCAATTCAAGCTGAGTGCTTGACTTAGGCTGAGTGATTAGTTTCCTCAGCTTGGTGTGTCCAAACTATGATTTAATTACTAAGTGTCATTAATTCATATGCCAATGTGTAATTGAGTCAGTTTCAAATCGCATCGTATATCAATTGTGTATTGGTATACTTCAACAGTGTTTATAATCTTATTATAAGTTAATAATATTATTTTACACTTGTATCCGTTGGAAGATGATGTGTTTCTACCCTCTCACTGTTACATCAAGCTGTAATTTTTCCGGCGTAACGGATAAAAAGGGATTCTAACAGTAAGTTTTCTCTCTCCTCAGAAAGGTATATATACCGATCATAACCGGTTTAGAGAAGTTTACGCCTAAAAATCTGACTTCTCACATTCTAAAATACCTTTCGCAAACACCTCTATTGCTCAGTGCAATCTTCCGTTCATCTTCGAAACCCTAAATTGCTAAGTGCAGTTTTCAATCCGCTCAGTGCGAACTCTAAATTGCTCAATGTTGCTTCAACAAATTACTTAGTGTGATTATACAATGGATGGAATCACATTAGTTCTCGGTGATCAATTGGTTCGAGGTGCTCAATTTAAGAACAATGGAGCGCCGTTGATCAAAATCAACAATCAACGGGCCTGTCTTGCAATTCCTCCAAGGAAACGAGGCAGAGGATATGAAATATGGGTGGATTAGATCCGTAAATGCCCCCTGGCATTCGCCTTCTATGGCGCACCAATTCACATTGATCCTCAACTTCTTTTGGAGTTTTGGTACACTTGTACGTATGACCAGAACAGGGGAGAGATTACAGGGACTGCTCTAAATGGCAATATAACAGTTGTACTTTCCGTGCAGAGGCTAAGGGAAGTTCATCAACTCCCTGTTCATGATGAGTTCGAGCCTGCTGTCACGAGGCAGGTGGCTAGGTCAGTCCTACCCAGAATGGCTCACCCGCAGACAGAGGGTGTTATTAAAAAGGCTACCTTTCCAACCAGTTGGGGTTTTATGGTGTCAACAGTGATTCGTTCACTAGGAACCAAGGTTGGAGGACTGGACCAAGTCAACGAGTTCGAGATGCTGCTGCTGTACAACATGTACTTTGCGAGGAATTTAGACTATGCTCATCTCATCTTCAACGAACTCAGGGTCCAAGTGATGAAGACCACAGGGGATCTTCATGTACCTTTCATAAGGTACCTGTCCTTGGCATTTGAAGCCAAGCTGGGGACAGCTCTCTACGAAGCTGATCAGGATGTGTTCCTGTTTCCTACACTCAGCTCAAAGATGTTCCATAATGATATCTTCCCAGAGCAAGAGGGTCTGAGTGATCCCATGCTGCTGATAGCTGAGGCAGCTTCATTAGAAAGTGAAGTAGAGGGATCCAATCAAGGGGGAGCTTCCCAAGCTGATCCAAAGGTTCAAGCTCATCAAACTGCTCAGGCTGAACCAGTAAATATTGAAGCTGCTTCTGGTACGATCTCTCCACTTTCTTCTTCTTCTCACTATTCTCCATCCACTTTTGGAGACAGGACTGCAGTAAACTCAACTCAGTCTAACCCATCTCCTCCACCTTTTATCCATCTTAAATCCCACTCTGAAGCCACCCCTAGTGTGCCCAGTGCTACTATGGAGAAGATCCAAACCTATACTAGAAAAACTGCCAAAGGTGGTGCCACTCCTATAGGCATCACTGGAGCTGAGATCACATTGATCCCTCCACCGGCAGGAGTTGAGGGGGAGACGCCTACTCTTCAGGTGTCAACCTCGAGGCTCATTTCAACCCAAAATCCTAAGCCGGGTGTGGTGTCCACTCAACCCACACTCTCCAGAGCCATGTGAGAGCCTGTTATTGTGACTAAGCAGACACACTTAAGTAACATTGAAAAAATGACCAATCCCCAGGGTCAATCACCCCCCTCCAAACCAATAAGCCAATCACCTACCCATACACTTCACGTTTCTAGCCCAGTTACTTCAGTTCACTTCTCACACCCCCTTGCACGACCTGTCAATGTTTCATCTCAATACCAAGATGAATCACAGGGTCCAAACTCTGGTGCAAATGAGTTTGAGGGTATATACCAACCCTTTGATGATGCACCCAAGTTCCAACCCTCTCAAGCTGACTTGGATGATTTAATGAAGTTCTTTAAAGGTCTGTTTGATATCTTGCACCTCAAGAGAAAGAAGACTAAGAAGAATATGCTGATGATTCTGGATTCTCTGGATGAGGAGGTGTTGCGCTTGAAATCTGTTGTTGCTGCCTTTCAACAACAAAAGACTTCGACCCTTGTTGATGATGACAAAAAGTGGGAGAATGTTCAAAAGGCTGAAGCTGAGTCTGTCCAAGCTGAAGCTTTACTACTATTGGCAAAGGGAGCAGATCAGATTAAGGGGGAGAAAGAAATAGAGAAAGAAGCTGAGCTGACTGAAAAATAAAAAGGCAAGAGACTAGTAGTGGTCAGCTCAGATGAGTCAGAAACCCCTCAACAGAAAAGAAAAAAAATGATTCTTAGTGAATCAGCCTCAGATGAAGACTCTGCTGATAAAATGACACTACAAGAAAGAAATTTTCTGCTGGCAGTAAGGAGATTGGAACAAGAAGATGCTGACCAGCTTGGGATATCTATCAACGAGTTAAGAAGAAGACTATTGGATGCTCAAGCTGTGTTAGTTGCTGAGAAACAAGCAAGAGAACAGGCCTGGGCTGAACAAATCAGAAAGCAGAATGAGGAATTAGCTAAACTCAAACTGGCTATTGTGCCTAAGGAGGAAGAGGTAGAAGAACCTCCTGTTCAGGATCAACAAGAGGAGGAGAACATAACTCAGTGTTATACAATAACCTACTTCTCTTCTCAGATTGATTCACTCAAGTTGAGTTCAGTTCAAGGGATTATCATTATGGAGTTCGTCTTAAAGAATGGTGAATTAATTTCTCTGGAGCTGAATCAACTACATAATCTGGGATATGAAGAGTGGAAGCAAGTGGCTATTCTCATCAAGCAGATTGAAAAGTCCTCTGCCAGGAATCAAGTTAAAGACGAAATCTTAAGGCTACTTGCAAGAGCTGATGCAATGCAAATCATACCCAGATCTGAGATAGCTACCCTACTGACTTCTTTTCATAAAGTTGGAAAGAAGAAGCAAACAAAACCAGCTGGATTAGCAAATACAGACCAGTACAGTCTAAATCTTCCTGAAGGTATGGAATTCAAAGAAAATACTTATGTGGAAAAGCCTCAGAAAGGATTCATGTACTTGGACAGGAATGGTGTATAATGCTTCCAGTCTGATGCAAGTATCTATACATGTGGAAAAGAGTGAACAAATTGCAAGGTTCAGATATAGAATTAACAGAGCAATAAGATCACAGAAGGATCAGCTTCAACACCTACCTAATTTGCAAGAAATCCTTGAAGAAATCAACAAGGAGATCAAGGAGTTTGAAGAGCTGCATCCTGAATAGATTAGTTCTATTGTATAAATTAGATTAGTTCTAATTTTGTAAGCACTAAGTGTGCATGATCTAAGTGATAAAAAAATTTGTATTATGATATGTTCAATTAATACAAGTATGAGTTTGATATGTTCAACTGTGTTATGATATGTTCATAATTATAAGCCTGATAAGTTCAGCTTGAATGAATAACTGATTAGTTCTTATTCATTAACGTATTTAGTTGGTGTGTTCAACTTAAAATTGATATGTTCAATTAATATTTGATTAGTTCAAAAATAAAATCTTAATAAGTTTGAGATTTAAAACATAATTCTGTTAAACAAACTTAAGAACTGTTTGGTGGTTTTGTCATCATCAAATAGGGGGAGTTTGCTGGGAAGATGATATCATCAGTTGAGATTTGATGAGACAAAGTTAAGTTTGTTAGATATGTTCTAGATATAACTTAAACAGAATTATGAGGCTTGATAAGACTGAACACTTATAGTGTTTCAGACTGAGCCTAAGTTGAATATAAGCTGGGCATATGTTCGATCAACTTATGCTATATCTTAGTAAGATTATCACTATGTGTGATAAGCTGTGTATGTCACCTAAGATATATTGAGCTTTCATCCTGATGTGTTTCAAGCTGAGTGACTCAGCGTATATACTGAGTCAGCTCAATAGAGTTCCTAAATAAGTTCTAGCTAACTCTTAGGACTTCTAAGGATAACTTTATTAATATACGTGTTAGTTCATGTTGGTTTTCGAGTGTGTTCTCGAAGCACTTAGCTTGATAAGTTTCAAGCTGAGTAACTCAGTCCGAGCAAGAAGTCAGCTTAAAGAAAATTTAAATATGTTTTAAATTTATCTTTTTAACTCTCTATATCTATGGGAAGGATAAGAAGACTCCAGAATCAGGATTGAAGATTGAAGACTCAAGGTTGAAGATTCAAGATTCAAGATTCCGAGTTATCCGGTAGTTAGTTAGCAAATTAGGATTAGTCCAGTTTGTTAGGAACCGTAGGAACAGGATTATAAATACTTATCATCCTGATAAGTTTTGAGGTATGACTACAATGACGATTACGACTATGTGTTCCAGTTTGCCAGTTCAATGTGATCAATATATTTACAGATTGCCAAGTTATTCGTGTGTTCGAATACTCACATTAGTTGTGAGATTGATAAGTTTTCAATCTGTGATCAAATCCTATTTAGAGATTCGTCCAGTATCTATAATCATAAGTTGATTATAGATAGCTAAGTTTGAAAGATTGAGAGATTTATATTAGGTGTTTACATATCAAGAGTTGCTTACTTGATAAAGTCTGTAATCATCTTCTTATTAATGAAAAACAAAGCATTCGATTGTGGTTTGATTTACTATGTGTAACACTTTATTTTGATTTGTTCAATTTCCGCAGAAAGTATATTCAACCCCCTTCTACACATCTGTTGCTTGTTGTTATTCTCACCAAGGGACCAACAATATCATCCTGGTTTACTTGTGACCTTGTCCATGAAGTAAACTAAGGTATGGGTCCTCCAGTCACTTGATCCATTATCAAGTACAGGGTAACTGTTGCGTGACCATGTATTCAATCCAAGATGAATGCCTTTACCAACAGCTTACCTCGATCTTAATTCACTTCTTCCTCCCTTATGAAGAACGACCGATCATGGAGCATTTAGAATAAACATTTTATTCAAGTAAGCGGTTAAACATGCTAAAATGGAACTCAGTAAATGCTAATGAAAGTACCCGCTCCACGCGTATTACCAAATCCCCATTTGATAATCAATATGAACAAAAGTACACTTATTGCTTAATGATCTCAACACATGCATATCAAATTTAGCTAGAACAAACTCAAGCCAAAGTCCTTTACACACTAAGTGCATGCAAGTCTAGTACGACGAATCATCACTAGCCGGTGATAATTGCTTAGTTAACAAATAAGCCAAAATCTATCCATGTGTACTCTTATAGCCGCCATATCTCTACTCATGACCAATCACTTACCGTGCGTCATAGAGATCATTGTTCATTGTCTAAGCCTTCGTATTCTGATTTATTATATAGGAACACAATCGAATCAACGAAGCTTACGACTATTATCCTTGTCCACTAGACATCATACTCTCATTGGTCCCGTAATGGTTCGAACAGAGTCATGACACCCAAGAATACAATTCATGCTTATGAACCATCACATCTTCATTATCCCAAAAGAACCCAATAGGATCATGATGCTCAAGGTTATGGTTCATGTCGATGAACCATCGTATCCTCGTTGTCCCAAAAGATCCCAATAGGATCACGATGTTTAAAACTATGATCCTTGTATATAAGTCATCACACCCTCATTGTTTCAGAAGAACCCAATAGGGTCAATGATACTTAAATAACCATTTCATTTGACACCATCATAACAACACC
Source organism: Pulicaria dysenterica (assembly GCA_947179395.2). NCBI lineage: Eukaryota > Viridiplantae > Streptophyta > Magnoliopsida > Asterales > Asteraceae > Pulicaria > Pulicaria dysenterica. The sequence goes on from OX359292.1 coordinate 36,796,804, forward strand.
ATTCGGTAGGGTTACAAGCCCCTTGTACCCACCGAACATCAAGAACATATCTCAATATTTTTTAAACTCCATAAGTTCCACTTTGTATCTGCTACATCTTCTTATCAAGCAACAATCCCTAAAACCGCTTTGTAAACCACCAATTCAAGACATTGTCTTCAATAAGATAGATATCACAGATATACAATATTAGGAATATAAATGCTCCCACTAGCTCTGGCATTCATTAAAGATTCATCTTTGCTTCTTGAAACAAAAGTCTATGATTTTCTCATCAAACAAAGATCTAAACCTTGAGATGCTTTGTATAAGCCCCCAAACGGGTCTTGAATTTGTAGACATTACGAGGATACTTTCAATGTACAAGACTCTTGAAGAGTGTTGAAACACTTCCTCAGAATTCCTATGAAGGAATACGGTCTTTACACTTTACTACCATTCCTCATAGCCATGAGAAGGTAGTGATACCCGTGAGTATCTGAGTTACCATCAATATTACCACTAGAGATAAATTTTCTTCTGATACCACCATCATGGTCAACCACAACAGAACATTTTACCACTAGTCGGTATTTGAAGTTATCTACAACCACAACAGCATGTACACCCTCTAGGTTTGCACCGAGGTGTTGGATCATCCAAGTCCATTACTTGGATAACCGACATGGATTGCATCCCATTCTCATCACCTCTCTCTCCTCCTAGCAGACCCTAGGCCTACTACGACTTTCGATATTTAATTAATTCAACAAAACCCATCATTTGAATCGTATTCCTCTAGATATAGATGTACATCTATCCGGTCTTATGACGACTCCTATCAGAAATAGGAAGAGTGATGGAATAATGCCAAGAACTCTAGCCTAGCCACGTTGAGTTTCCATTATTTCTGATTGAGTGCTAGTGTCAACATTAGGTTTTACCATTCAAGGCTTACTTTCATCCCACTGGCTCCCATAGATATCAAGTTTCCACTAGCCATCGAGCAACAAAACTTGTCCTTGAAAGTTTGTGAAACGGATATCCAATGGTCTCAGGAAGAGTGCCTAATGGAGCAGCCCCTCTAGACCCTGGATTCTTCTACCTCACGTCTAAACGAAGGCTAGATAATCTAGGCTTTGAGATAGACAAGGAAAGACATTCATTCTAGTCACATCCTCAAAGGTGCATACTAGACCATCTTTGTTGGTTCTATACTAAGAACATTGTCTGCCACTTTCATGCATTCCCAGAACTTAGGTGTAAACTTGTAACCCACCAATAACCAGCACATATCCAAGAATGTCCAGTTCCTCCACCATGTGACCCCATATGCCAATGACTCATAATTCTTTATGATGGTTATCAAATTCAATTTAAGGTACTTAACATCTCTACAAGATTCAAGTATCTTAGTTACTTTGCCCATTTGACCATATGCCTTGTTTTGGTAAGTCTTAAACACCTCAAAGGTTTCAAACATACCATCCCTACTACCACCATGGGTAAAGGAAACGAAGTATATGGAGCCATCCTCATGGATCACTTGAACGAATTAACATACATAAGTGTGACTAAGTTCAACAAGCTACCAATCCTCTCACAAACGCCGGTGAAGGATGTCTAAGTCATTTAGCACAATAAATTATTCTCGCACCCAACATTTGATCCAAAACCAAATGTGTCCAAGATCCTAAACCACATGAACCTTGGTGATGCAAGTCTTATTTATATGGCTAAATCGACTTTCAATAAGGATAACTAATCCAAACCATTTTTGGACTCAAACATATCATTCATGATTATTTTATTACTTTTAAGCGAAAGCTTATAAATGCCATGACATGGATAGATTTTGAAATAAATTTCCACACATAAATATATTTAAATATATAATTCATAGAAACATCCATCATCAACCAAGGCATAATAGACAAAATATTATTTGCGCCACACAAGAATAGCTAGACGGAATGGCGAGATCCGAACTCCGATTTATTCAATAGAGACAACTTCCAAGTTTCCCTTCATGAAGTCCAGCTCTCCATGCCACATCCATCTACTTCCGTTTTAAACCTACACTTTGAAACAAACCATTTTTGTAACAAATGTGAGTGTTGTAGCTAGCATTTCATAAAACCCAGCAATAAGAAGTATAAAATCAATAGAGTTAACCATGAATGTACCTGAAGATGAGGAGTTATTCCCCTGCCTGATAAGAAGCTTCAACTCCTTCACGCACTCAGAAAAAGCATGGCGAATCACATTTCCATACCCACCGCAAACGTAGCAAACTTCTCCCTTAGGAGTCATATCCTTCTCATCGGGTTTCCGTTCCTTAAATATCGAGGTGGGAATGAATGTGGGTGACTTAGACTTGGCCATGTTAGACTCAAAAGTCTTCAGCATGCCCTGCAAGACCACTAAGGATTCCACCATTTTATGCTTATGAAAGTCCTTGACGAACTTATCATAGCTCGCAGGCAGGGACTGGAGAATCATAACCACCACAAGGTCCCTCCCAACAGGAAATCCCAATCTCTCCATTTGGTCAATCTACGCCCTCATACGAAAGATGTGAACACTAACCTTCTCACCCTCCTGCATCCGGCAACTGACAAGGGTCTTGACATATTCATAGCGTTCCTCCCTAACCTATTGTCGGAACATGTCCTTCTATTGGTTAATTATGTCATGCGCACTCATATGTTCGAGTTTCTTTTGCAGCTTGCAGCTCATAGTCGATAACATCAAAATAGAAACCTCTTTTGTATCTTTGACACGTTTTTAAAAAGTGTATCTATCGGCCCAACCCACGTTGGTAGAAGGCGCCTTTGGAAGGGGTTCCTCAAGGATGTGCAACTTTGATTAATGGCGAAGGACAATTATCAATTGCCGATGCCAATCAACGAAGTTCACACAAATTAGTTTCTCTTTCTGTAGGAACGAACGGAGCGATAAACTCGGTGTTATGTTGTTATCGTTTGCCATCTACAAATTTAGAGTACACATTTTAGTTAATTTGATATAACCATTGTGAAAATAATTACCCAAATAGTAAAAAAAAAACAATTATTATAACAAGGCTAGAAACCACAATCCACTTCACCTAGATGACTCGGCTAGAGCTCGACGCAACTTAAGCAAAGTTATTTTGGCATGTAACTATTTTACCTATTGCAACCATTTTGCAACTCCTAGATCCTTGCGGGATCCATTGACATCCATTATGTCATTTGGCATGTTCGATCATTTCCCGCGCCAATTCCTACTTGATCTCCCTAAATGACTCGGCTAGAGCTTGACGCCATTTAAGTGTCACAAAAGAAATTATAAACCGCCCACCAAGACACACGGTGGTACTCTCGACCAATGATAGGCTCGTGCTTAAGCTCGACAACTAACCTTGCGAGTTGCCACACTTACCTTCCACATAGTTCCACAAGGAATGATTCGGCTAGAGCTCGACAATCATCGAAGCTTCACTAGATTCGGGTAGTGTCGTCTTATGGATGGCTCGTGATTTACTTTTGAAAAACGGAATTTTGTTTTTCCGGTTAAAACCAATTTTTAACCATTTTGCAAATTAACAATTCAAGTGATAAAACCAATTTCTATCTACTTATAATATAATACCACTTTTATATTATTTTGTTAATTCTTTACGTGCGGCGAATTGTAAATCATTTTTACAAATCTTTACGTTTTATTATTTTATCAAAAAAATTCTATCATGCGATTCCTAAATATCCATGCATGAATAATATATAATAAAACACAACCACGTATAAACAATCATAGTTCGGTAACATGCCTAAAATTCCTATGCAGTTTCCCCTTGAGTCAAACGTAAAAACAAGGTCAACTAAGGGATCCAAGATCCAAAGTACCTAGGCGGGTGTACTACAATCCGGCATCTCCATTAGCATCCCTGACTTCATCTCGTTAAGACGTCATCGCCATGACTCTCGATGGTGTGCTACAATCTAAAATAAACTTTTATACTATTGAACAAATACATAGACGTCACATTCCTATGCTACTATACAAGTACAAAGGAATAAATTAACGACATGCAAGCCGCACAAAGTAATTAAAAATTACAACAACATGGCACACAGGACACCAAAAAAATCATGACACACCAAACACCAAAAAACATAGGTCTAAAAGGCATATCACGTTATCAAATCAACGAAGCAAGCACAACCAAGATAAACATATGATGTGACACACAAAACCATGTCAAACATATATTTTGATCAAGATTGTTAAACAAAACATAACCAAGATAAACATATGATGTGACACACAAAACCATGTCAAACATATATTTTGATCAAGATTATTAAACAAAACACTCAAGGCACTATGACAATCCTAGTACACATGCATTAGTGATTCTAAGACCAAGTTTAAAATCACATATTCATATATATTCTTATAAGTATATGTTTTTATGCAATTCATGCCAAGCCATAAGAAATATATTATCCTGGTACTGCCCATGACCCCACAGGAACGGTCGTACCTGTAGGGATTTAAAGGGTACAAACGTGCACAGCGGAATAAAAACAATACTTGTAAATCCCGTTCCCAGGATCACAACTGGATCAGGTGGGGAAACAGTACCAGAATCATAAACCAGATATATCATGCAACATACACAGGTTTAAAACAGTTATTTCTAAAAGAAAGAAATTATACCCTGAAAACTGCTAAAGGAGGATACACAGCTACTGCACCCTTGAACGGGCTGCTAGACCGCCAAAACTGAATGTCAAGTGTGTATAAATAATACCCGACAAAAATTGGCCTCGGTTTTTGCCATAGACCGCCGCTGCCGAGAAGAGCCGCCGCAAAGGGGCTCTCGTCCCTAGGGTTTCGTGCCGCTAAGGTCGCAGACCACCACCACCGTGGCCGCCGTGCGCCGCCGCTGCCTGTCGCCGGTGTCCGCCGCCGGAGAAAACCCGAAATCACCTTCGGGTGGTGTTCGGCCAATCGCAGAGAGGGAGAGAGAGAAGGAGGAGGCTTATGTTTGTTTTAGGATTAGATAACTTTGATTAGTTTGAATTAGGTTTAAACTAAGGTTTATACCCCTTTTATAGATATTCTCTAGGCCTAAGCCCTTGGACCTTACAGCCCGGTCCATAATCTATAACTTTAATTCTATTACAGTATAAGCCCTCCAAATTCAGTTATTATTAATTAAACCACTGTTAATTAATAATTTTCCAACTAAACTTTATTTATTAAATGCTTAACTAATATTTAATTATCCTTTCTTTTTGTTAATAAATATCCATTTATTAATTCCCTCTTTCCTGATAATTAATCAACTATTAATTATCCATTTTATACACACCGATTTATTCCTGGTTCATTATTTGGGTGTGCAGCTGTGTGACCCTTTAGTGACTCATAGTGTGCATGGATGTGATGACACGTGTACACTATCCCTGCACATAATCCTTTCAAACTCCCACTTGTGCACGATAGTTACACTCTCTTGTCCATCACGGGCTTAATGAGGTCCCCAGCCAGACGCTTAGGTTAACCACGACTATAAGTTGTCTTATGTCCAGAGATTCTGTAATCACGCACTTGGATTACCCGGGTTTTCCTTTCACATCGCGATATCCCATAATATGGATTTTAGACATGGAGCACGTTATCTATTATGAAAATCCAGATTATGTTTCTTGACTTCTTATTTTGATTAACTGCAGTTACGAAGTTACCAAATGATGTCCATCATTCTATCCGAGCGCGGCCACGCATTTCATTTAGTCTCAACCGTCAAGGGGCCTAGGAATATCTCCTCTCCTCAACAGAAGGTGCAAATCCCATCTTGATTGCTTGCATTTGAGCAAATGTCTTCCGCTGCACCCAGATACGCCCGTTATTACTACCCAGTTATGGCGTAGCGTTAGAACATTCCAAAATACAGAAGTCCTCGTGTCCCAAACCAAACATCTCAGGTCTAAGGGCAACCAATCAGCTAACTCATGTCATTGGCTCCATGAAGTTAGACTGATGCGGATCACCTCCAATATTTGTACCCCTGACAAATATCTATAAATACTTGATCACATAACTTGTGCTGTTATTCTCTACGCGAATAATCCAACAAGTATTTATAATAGCGTTAGTATCACCCTAATATGGCTCTCACCGCATTAGGTAGCTACAGAGTAATTTTGATATATCAAGACTTGTATATCACGGATGAATAAATATGCTAAAAGTATTGAGATAATTAAAAGATTATATTATACCTCCTATTTCTATCACGCATAAATGTTTAATACATAATCATAAAGTTTAAATCTCAATCCATACAATTTTAATTAAATACTGAAAAACTAGGTGCTGGGTCCCATATACTACATTCCTATGGAACTAGCATGTCTCTCATGCTTTTCGCTTGCTAGCGCGTTGGTCAACGGATCAGCAACGTTATCCTCTGTTGGTATCTTGCATATCCTCACATCTCCCCTTCCGATAATCTCTCGGATGATGTGATACTTTCTAAGTACGTGCCTGGTCCGCTGGTAATCTCTTGGTTCTTTTGCTTGCACCAAAGCTCCCATTTATCACAAAATATATCAATTGGTCTAGAGATACTGGCAACCACTCTAAGATCCGAGATAAAATTCCGCAGCCAAACTGCTTCCTTTACCGCATCCCTTGCCGCAATGTACTCTAGCCTCCGTAGTTGAATCTGCTATAGTATCTTGCTTCTGGCTTTGCCAAGATACTGCTCCACCGTTTAGGGTAAAAACAAACCCTGACTGTGACTTAAAGTTGTCTATGTCTTTCTGGAAGCTCGCATCTGTGTAACCAGTAACACTGATTTCATCCGCGCTTCAACCAAAGACCAAGAACATATCTTTTGCCCTTCTCAAATACTTGAGAATGTTCTTGACAGCCACCCAATGGGGTTCACCCGGATTTCTTGAAGATCTATTCCAGCTCCTAGATGCTTGCTTTAATCCATAAATGGATTTCAGCAACTTGCATACTTTTCCTGGATTCATGGAATACTCAAAACCGTCCGGTTGTGTCATATATACATCATCTGTTAGTTTCCCGTTAAGGAAAGCGGTTTTGACATCCATTTGCCATATCTCATAATTGAAATATGCAGATATGGACATAAGAATCCTAATTGACTTAAGCATGGCCACTAGCGAAAAGATTTCATCATAATCAATACCATGAGGTTTCATCATTAGCGAAAAGCTTCCATGTCGGTCTTCTTCTTAAAGACCCACTTGCACCCAACAGCTCTACAGTGTTGTGGCAAGTCTACTAACTCCCAAAATTGGTTGTCATACATGGATTGCATTTCTGCCTTCATGGCATCCATCCATTTGTCAGACTCACTGCCCGACATAGCAACCCCGTAGGAAGTGGGCTCATAAAGATCCCCTTCTTCCTGAGCGATTAGAAATGCTAAATATCTATCCGGCTCAGTCCGAATCCTACTGGACCTGCGAAGGTCTTGTGTTTCCACTTCTTCCTCAACCGCAGACTCGGGTTGGGATTCAACAACTCTTTGTTGATTTACGGGTTCCACTAGTGGAGGAGGCATACTTTGCATCTCTTCAATTTCTTGAAGATCTATTTCTTTTCCAGAAGTTTCTGAACTTAGAAACTTATCCTCTAGAAATGTCCCTGACCGAGCGACAAAAACTTTGTTCTCATTGGGATTATAGAAATAGTACGGTAAGGTTTCCTTAGGATAACCCACAAAGATACACTTATCTGATTTGGGTTTGAGTTTATCCGAGAACGGTCGTTTAACGAATGCCTCACAACCCCAAATCTTAATGAAAGACAGTTTGGGCTTTTTCCCCATCCATAATTCGAATGGTGTCTTTCCTTTTTCCACAGACTTAGTTGGAACTCGGTTCAGCATATAAGTAGCCGTTTCGAGTGCATGACCCGAGCACGACATTGGCAAACTAGTTCGACTCATCATAGACCGAACCATGTCAAGTAAGGTCCTATTCCTCCTTTCTGATACACCATTCCACTGTGGCGTATACGCAGGTACGAGTTGTGAAACAATCCCACATTCCTTTAGATGACCGTCAAACTCCTGACTCAGATATTCACCACCCGGTCAGACCGAAGCAGCTTTATCTTCTTGTCAAGCTGGTTCTGTACTTCTCTGAAATTGTTTGAAGAAATCAAAACTTTCAGACTTGTGTCTCATTAGATACACATAACCATACCTACTGAAGTCTTCGGTAAAGGTAATGAAGTATCGGTATGCTCCCCTAGCTTCCTGACTAAAAGGACCACACACATCTGTGTGCATAATTCCTAGGAGTTCCTTTGACCTTTCATTCAAAACTATCAAAAGGTTTCTTTCTAGGACAAACAAGATTCGCAATTGTTAATTGATTCAAGATCAAATGACCCTAGAACTCCATCACTATGAAGTTGCTCTATGCGTTTCTTATTTATGTATGCGAGCCGACAATGCCAAAGCTAATTCTGGTTCAAAGTGTCCTTTGACCTTTTACCTATATGATAGATTTCCTTGTCATCTTCTAGATTTATCATATATAGACCATTTTTTGAACTTGCTTTAAAATAGAATAAATCACCTTTAAAGCACAAAATTGTTTTACCTACCGACTGATAGTTAAAATCACTGTCTATTAATAAATCATACGAGATTACATTTTTAATCAATCTAGGAACGTAAAAACAGTTCTCTAGTTCTATGATTAATCCTGAATGTAGCCTGAGACAATAGTTTCCTACAGCTTCAGCACCAATGATGGAGCCTTCGCCTACCCATGGGTCCATGTCCCCCTTCCTTAGTTTCCTACATCTCTTGAATCCCTGCAAATGATTGCAAATATGATGACCACATCCGGTATCGAGTACCCATGATTCAAATGAAGTAACTAAGCAATCTATCATAAAGATACCTGACTCGTCGGTAGAACTGGGTAACAAACGTCTAGTAGCTCATCAATCCAGTTGTTTTCCTCCATTGACTCAACTACTATCTGGTCCACCAAACGTGTCCACTACCTCTGCCTGATAGCGGTCAGTTAGGGTACCGACCAAGAGCATCACAAGTTCATGCTCAGTGACTTGTGATCCCATAATCATTAAGCAATCAAAGAGCCTTCTCATGTTAATGAGATGATCGCTCAATAACTGGTCTTCTTTCATCCCCTGTGAAAGAATATCCTTCATGATCAAAAAGCGTTAATAGCGCTCACTATCCTTGAAACGCTCCTCTAAGCCTTGCACGACCTCAAAAACTGACTTATTCTTGAGTTCATCCGAATACTCAGACTCTGTGGAGAGTATCAGAATTGACAAGACATAATATTCATTAGACAGATACTTATAATATGTATCATACTCTCCATCCTGAGCAGAATAGTCAGGTCGTGCTGGAGGAGGTTTGTCTATTGTGTACAGCCTTCCATGCGCTCTTAGGATATTCCTAAAGCGCCACTTCCAAACCATAAAGTTTGGACCTGAAAGCTTCCACTTGCTCATGATGAGGCTAAGAGACTCCTCGGGTATATAAAACGGTATAACATAAAATATTGACATCTACAGAAAAAGCAACAAATAAACATTTCAGTAATTTAATTCCTCTAAAATAATTTATAACCCTTTAAATAAATATATTTTAGAATATGATCCATATTTCACACGTGCCGGTGCACGGTTTGGGCACGACAACACCGACCCTGTGTTATTTCTGGTGGGTATAAACCATACCGATCGTGTTTAAACCAAAACACGAATCCTATTTCCTTGGGACATCGAATGAAACAATAATTAGTACATATTTAGTCCTCCTAAATGCACTTTGGGCCCGTCACATCAGGGAATCACCAAAATAGACCTCACCATCTAAAACGGGGTGAACTCTGGCCCGTCACATCAGGGAATCGCAAAGTCTTTCACCCCCTCCCCACATCAGTTTGAACCCCGGTGTGCACGGTTTGGGCACGACAACACACCAAAGTACTGGGAGCAGGAAAGGTGTACCATTAGATTGGTAGCACTACTGGTCTAAGATTTTGAAAGGGTTAACGTGTTTCAAAAACACTTTGCCAGTTTTAACCGTTTTACAAAACTTGTAAAACTTATAACCTTTTTAAGTGAAAAAACTTTTCAAGTTAGAAATATCCTTTATATATGTATATGGTTTTTAATGACGTGTGTTCACTATATAATTAAATCAAAACCACGCAATTAATAATAACAATAATAAGCCAACACACATAACGCCTTTGACCATCACTAGTACTTTAAAAAAGTACCCATGTGGTCAAACCCTGAAGTGGATCATAAACAACACACAAGGCATGAATCTGATGCTGATGCTCCCACTGGCTCCAGCATCCATGGCGTCCTCTCTCCTTCGTCTTGATCCTTGTCTTGATTGGCTCCAAAAGTTACATTTACAAATATCAAACTAACCTATTACAATTTTGATAAAAACTAACACCCTATTACATAATAATTCAATGGCACACAGGCCCGCTAAATCTAGTACTTTTACATAATTGAATAGGGGTTGTAAGTGGCACGCAGGCTTCCCCACACCAGATAAAAATAAATGTAAACTAATCCACACACAACAAAGTAAACAACCACAAACTTGATCCATTAGGTTTAAGGCGTTTGGCTTAAAAGTAATAATCAACCAATCACGTACTAATAATTAAATAATAATACACGCATTATAAACCGCCATACATATATATAAATCCGGGCAGATTCAAAGTTGAATATCTAACATCAAAACACCAACTGGTTTTGTGTTTATCCCAATATTTAACCTAGACCTCAAACTGGGCCTGAAACTGGGCCTTTTGTTAAATATCACAAACTGAATAATAAACAAAAAATTACCACAAGGTTAAACGTCAATTATTAAATAATAATAAAGCAAACTTGATTTTAAAAATTCAAGAACTTTGAACATTTAAATAACCATTAGTTTCACACAAAATTTATACAAATATATATAAAGCATGTAAACTGGAAACTTTATCCGGTTAAAAGTCAAAACTTTTACCTTTTACCATAAACCAAAATTTCTCACATAATAAATGTATAAATAATAAAAAAGGATAATCTGGTCATAAACCTTGACCTTTGACCAAAAACAAAGTTTCATGCAATTAATACAAATAAATAATATATAAACAGCAAATTGGAAACTTTAATGGTAAAAAGATCAGAACTTGATCCTGAAAGCAAAAACAAAGTTTCACACAAATATATAAACAATATATTTAATCAGCAGAACTGGAAAATTAATCAGGTAACAGATCAAAACTTGATCTTAATCACAATACTAATTTTCGCAAATCATATATACATATATATCTATGATTAACTTGTTCCCCGTCGAGCCTAGAAGAAGGCTCTGATACTACTGTAGGGATTTACAAGGTATAAACGTGCACAACGAAATAAAAACAATACTTGTAAATCCCCTTCCCAAGATCACAACTGGATCAGGAGGGGAAACAGTACCAGAATCATAAACCAGATATATCATGCAACATACACAGGTTTAAAATAGTTATTTCTAAAAGAAAGATATTATACCCTGAAAACTGCTGAAGGGGGATACACAGCTACTGCAACCTTGGGTTTTTGCCCTGGACCGCCGCCGCCGAGAAGAGCTGCCGCAAAGGGCTCTCGGCCCTAGGGTTCCATGCGCTGCCGCTGCCTGCCGCCGGTGTCCGCCACCGGAGAAAACCCGTAACCACCTTCGGGTGGTGTTCGGCCGATCGCAGAGAGGGAGAGAGAGAAAAGGAGGAGGCTTGTGTTTGTTTTAGGATTAGATAACTTTGATTAGTTTGAATTAGGTTTAAATCAAGGTTTAAACCCCTTTTATAGATATTCTCTGGTCCTAAGCCCTTGGACCTTAAAGCCCGGTTCATAATCTATAACTTTAATCTTATTACAGTATAAGCCCTCCAAGTTCAGTTATTATTAATTAAACAACTGTTAATTAATAATTTTCCAACTAAAATTTATTAAATATTTAACTACTATTTAATTATCCTGTCTCTTTATTAATAAATATTCATTTATTAATTCTCTCTTTCCAGATAATTAATCAACTATTAATTATCCATTTTATACACACTGATTTATTCCTGGTTCATTATTTGGGTGTGTAGCTTTGTGACCCTTTAGTGACTCATAGTGTCCATGGATATGATGTCACGTGTACACTATCCCTACATACAATCCTTTCAGTACCCAGCCGTCGGTGCGGCCCGTGCCTCAAAAGGTACGGCCGTGCCCAGTCGTCAGAAACCTCTTCTCGACAGAAGTATCTAGTTTTCAAACCAAACGTGCAAAGCCATGTTAGAGATGACTCTGATACCACTGTTGGGTATCGGGGACAACCAGAAAACGCAACAGAAACAATATATGATATAAACAAATTTCAAAACTATGTCAACCAATACTTCCCAATTAACTAAACTATAATCATGGAACAATGCAACTAAAGAAAAGATGAAGAGAAGAAGTATACCATACAAAATGCTTCTTCTTATCTCCTTGATGTTGTGGCTTCGGATGCGAGGACTCAAAGTAGAATCCCTCTACCGGTATCCACACCAAGTGTCTTTTGATTCCCTCGTGCTAGCTTAGCTTGGATGCCACCAAGACAACCAATGGCTCACACGAACTTAAAGAACAATTGAGTTACCTATCTTCCAAGTGTGTGATTAGAGAGAGATTTCATGAGCTAAAACTAACCATGTGGCCTTACCCACTACTTAGAACTACCCTTAGACCTTCAATGGTTGTCTATAGTCGTCCATAACCGGTCCATGCAATAATGACCATCATTAACCTATTAATACAATCTTAAAAGACAAATTAAATAGGCTGTTACATAGTCGGGCACGTCCGTGCCTTACCGGGCACGCCCGTGTCTGCCCAATCTAGCACACCTAAATCACGCCCGACTTGGGCTCGTGCCTAAGCACAAGACACATCACTACCTCCCAGAGGCACGCCTATGTCGGCCAAAATAGGTAGGTCCTAGGCACTCCAGGCTTGGGCCTGTACCTGGCCATGGGGCACGCCCATATCTACAAGAGGCACGGCCGTGCCTGGCCTACCGAAACCATCTTTCGGATTTTCTCTCTCTAATTCAAAAGTTTTGCTGAAATACTTGGCGTGTGACCGAATAGGCCTATGCCTCATCGGTAGTGATACCAACTTGTGTGTATCAATGGGCATATTCTAACAAAACTTTCATACACAAATTCATAGGCCATGGTAAATATCCATTACAACACTAAAACACAAACACTTCAACTAAAATATCCAAGATACATCAAAAGAAACCAAAACACATTAAAACTAAACTTCAATCATCAACCCCACCTGCTTGCTACAAATACCACTCGTTCATCATGATGCAAAAGTTGAAACTTCAACCATTTCTTGTATGCAAGCCTATGTGTGTATTTAAATTACTCAAAGTCACCATTGATAGTCATATGATCAATGTAATAGTTTGGTCTTCTTACATCATCATAAAGACGCATTTCCATCACATGCTCTATGTTATCTATCCTAAGAAAGACAACACGATAGTCTTGCAGATCGTGCATCCTTACAAACGCAGTATGTATACTCTGTTAAAAACAACAAAATGGTGTTTAAACTAACAAACAAAACATCAATGGTAAAAGAAATTACTAACATAAACACTTACCAATCTACCAAGCTTACCAATATGCTTCTGAAACTACATGTAGAAACAAGAGGGGTTGTTCTAATCTAACATTGTTTTTCTATTGTTATTGTTGCTGTTGTCATCGTCTTCATCGTCGCTGCTGCTGCCGTTGTTGCTGTTGCTGTCGTTGTTGTTGTTGCCGTGTTTTTGTTGTTGTTGCTGCTGCTTCTGCTGCTGCTGTTGTTGTTGTGATTGTTGTTGTTGTTGTCTTCGTCGTTGTTGTTGTTGTTGTTGTTGTTGTTGTTATTGTTGTTATTGTTGTTGTTGTTGTTGTTGTGGTTGTTGTTTTTGTTGATGTTGTTGTTGTTGTTGTTGTTTTTTTTTTTTTGTTGTTGTTGTTGTGACATATACAATATAACATGACCCTCCTCATGGCATATAAATAGATCAACATTTATAATAGAATCAAATACACCACCAACCCCACTACCAAAACTGATAAGATTTCATTAATGTATACAACTTAAATTACAACAACCCAAAAGTTTAAACAATCAATTGAAGTCTAATGCTACTTTAATACTGACTTCAAGTACCAAAAATCCAATAAAAGTCCAAAATTTTACTACCATATATATTAAACATAGGAATACTGACTTCAAGTACAAAAAATCCAGTAAATGTCCAAAACTTGACCACCGTATACATTAAACATAGGGAATTGCAATGACAAAAAACACTAACCAACTAAGTAGCAAATAAAACTTCAACTTCCAACATTGTGCTTCCTTTTCCTTTAATTTTAATTTAAGATCATTATTTGATTGTAGCAAACCAGGAATGATCATGTTGATCTTTCACAAGTCAGACAAGTGTATCTTTGTAGGTTATCCTAAGGAAACCTTACAGTACTATTTCTATAATCCCGATGAGAACAAATTCTTAGCTTCTCGATCAGGGACTTTTCTGGAGGACAAGTTTCTAAGTTCAGAAACTGCCAAAAAAGAAATAGATCTTCAAGAAATTGAAGAAGATGAAAGTATGACTCCACCTTTTGTGGAACCAGTAATTCAACAAAGAATTGTTGAAACCCAACCCGAGTCTGTGGTTGAGGAGGAAGTGGAAATACAAGACCCACTTCCTATGCGGACACTATGTTAGTAGACTTGCCACAACATGGTAGAGCTGTTGGATGAAAGTGGGTCTTGAAGAAGAAGACAGACATGGAAGAAAATGTGCATACTTTCGTCAGTAGCCATGCTTAAGTCTATTAGGATTCTTATGGCAATGTCTGCATATTTCAATTATGAGATATGGCAAATGGATGTCAAAAGCTTTCCTTAACGAGAAACTAACAGAGGGTGTGTATATGGCACAACCGGACGGTATTGAGGATTCCAAGAATCCAAGAAAAGTATGCAAGTTGCCAAAATCCATTTATGGATTAAAACAAGCATCTAAAAGATGGAACTTGCATTTTGATGAGCGCATCAAAGAGTTTCATTTTCCCAAAAGCGAGTTCGAGTCCTGTGTTTACACGAAATTTAGTGGGAACATAGCAATCTTCCTGGTCCTCTATGTGGATGCCATACTGATCATAGGAAACGAGGTATCAGCGTTACAAGGAGTAAAATCAAAGTGAATCCCATTGGGTGGATGTCAAGAACATTCTCAAATATTTGAGAAGGACAAAGGAAATGTTCTTGGTCTTTGGAGGAAGCACAGATGAAATCAGTGTAACTAGTTACACAGATGCGAGCTTCCAGACGGACAAAGACGACTTTAAGTCACATTCAGGGTTTGTCTTTACTTTAAACGGAGGAGCTGTATCTTGGAAAATCCAGAAGCAAGATACAATAGTATATTTGACTATGTAGGCTAAGTACATTACGGCAAATGATGCGGCAAAGGAAGCGGTTTTTCTAAGGAATTTTATCTCGGATCTAAGAGTTGTTGCCAGTATCTCTAGACTGATTGATATATTCTGTGATAATATGGGAGCTTTAGCGCAAGCAAAAGAACCAAGAGATCACCAGCGGACCATACACGTACTTAGAAAGTATCACGTCATCCGAGAGATCATCAAAAGGGGAGATGTGAGCATATGCAAGATACCAACATATGACAACGTGGCTGATCCGTTGACTAAAGCGCTTGCTAGAGATAAGCATGAGAGACATGCTAGTTCTATTGGAATTCAGTACATAGGACCTAGCAACTAATTTCAGTATTAGATTAAATTGTATGAATTGAATTTTATGACTTAAAATTATATATTAAACATTTCTGCGTGATGGAAATAGGAGGTTTAATATAATCGTTTTAAATTTCTCCATTTTTTAGCATATTTATTTATCCATGATATAGAAAGTCTTGTTATATCAAAGTTATTCCATAGCTACTTGATGCGGTGGGAGCCACATCAGAGAGATACTAACGCTATAATAAATACTTGATGGATGATTCGTGTAGAGAATAACAATACAAGTGTTGTGACCAAGTGTTTACAAATATTTTTCAGAGGTGTAAATATTGGAGGTGATCCGCATCAGACTAACTTCATGGACCCTTTTGACATGAGTTAGCTTATTGGTTGTCCTTAGACCTGAGATGGTTGGTTTGGGGCATGAGGACTTCTGTATTTGGAATGCTCAGACGTTACGCCGTAACACGGTAACTATAACGGGCGTATCTGGGTGTAGCGGAAGATGTGTGATCAAATGCAAACAATCAAGATGGGATTTTCACCTTCTCTTAAAGAGAGGAGATATTCCAGGGCCCCTTGAAGGTTAAGACTAAGTGAAATGCGTGGTCGCGCTCGGATAGAATGATGGATATCATTTGGTAACTCCGTAACTACAGTTAGTCGAGAGCAGAAGTCAAGAAATATAGTCTGGATTTTTTAGAATAGATCACGTGCTCCATGTCTGAAATCCACATTACGGAATATCGGGATGCAAAAGGAAAATCCGGGTAATCGAAGAAGACGATTACAGAATCTCTGGACACTAGAGAACTTATAGTCGTGGTTAACCTAAATGTCTGGCTGGGGACCTCCTTAGGCTCATGATGTATAAAGGAGTGTAACTATCGTGTACAAGTGGGTGTCTGATGGATTGTGTGCAGGGATAGTGTACACATGTCATCATATCCATGAACACTATAAGTCACTAAAGGGTCACACAGCTGCACACCCAACTATTGAACCAGGAAATAATACAATGTGTGTATAACGATAATTAATAGTCAATTAATTATCAGGAAAAATAATAAATGGACGTTTATTATCTAAGGGAGAAATTAAATATCAGTTGTATATTTAATTATAATATTTGATTGGAAAAATATTAACTAATTGTTGATTAATTAATATTAAATAGAATTAGAAGTGGTTGTTTTTCCAAACGATCAAAGTTATTGATCGAGGAACGGGATTTAAGGTCCAAAGGCCTTAATCTACTTAAATATATATTTAAGGGATTAAGCCTTAGTATTTGTATACCCTAATTCACAATTAAGAACAAAAAGGCAAGAACACACACACTCTCTCTCTCCGTTTGCTCTCTTCGGCCTAAAACAACCACCACCACCCTATCGGCGATGGTCGATAGTGGATAGAAGGTGGTGAACGGTGGGGGTCGGCAGCCACTCTCCGGCGGACGGCGGCGGCGCAAAACCGAGCCCCCCCTTTGCGGCGGCGGCTTCTCGGCGACGACCCAATCACACCCAAAAGCCGGCGGCTTTTTGGTAATACACACACGGGACCAGTTTCTTGTCTCGGGTATTATTTGATGTTGCGGTCTAGCAGCCAGTTGAAGGGTGCAGTGGCTGTGTATCTCCCTATAGCTGTACAAGGGTATAATTTCTAATCTTTAATACTGTTATATACATATATATGTTATGTGTTTACTATGATTATTTGCCCTGTTTCCCTACATAATCTAGTTGTGATCTTGGGATGGGATTTATGTTATATTTTCGTTGTGCATGTTGTGCCCTGTAAATCCCAATAGAGAAATGATATCAGACATGATAGTAAGTTTCATGAAACTAATGCTCTCAGAAGAGGCCTTTCGGCTTAATGCATCTGCTACAATGTTCGCCTTTCCCGGGTGATATTTGATTTCACAATCATAATCTTTGATCAACTCTAACCACCTTTGTTGCCTCATATTAAGCTCCTTTTGAGTGAAACATATGGCAGGCTTTTGTGATATGTGTATACCACACATTTGGAACCATAAAGATAGTGGCGTCATAGTTTCAAAGCGAAGACATCAGCAGCAAATTCAAGATCATGTGTCGAGTAGAACTTCTCGTGAGGCTTTAACTGGAGGGAAGAATATGTAATAACCTTGTCCCTTTGGATTAGGACACTTCCCAAACCTGCATAAGAAGCATCACCATAAACAACAAAGTCTTCCGACCCGTTGGGTAGGGTTAGAATTGGAGCTTGACATAACAACTACTTCAGAGTTTGAAAGGCCTTATCTTGAGCATCAGAGCATTCATAAGCAACATCCTTTCGCGTAAGCTTGGTTAGAGGACTCGCTATTTTATAGAAATTCTGAATGAACCGCCGATAATAGCGAGTCCTAATAGATTTTGATCTCAGATGGGGTTTTAGGAATCCACCAATTCATCATGGCCTTGAATTTGGTTGGGTCAACCATTACCCTTCCTTGCATATAACATGACCAAGGAAATGTATTTCTTAAAGCCAGAATTCACACTTAGAAAATTTAGCATATAACTGCTCACGTAGAAGAGTATCAAGGACCATACGAAGGTGAGTTTCGTGTTCTGCCTCGGACTTAATATATATAAGAATATCATCGATGAAGACTATCACGAAGTTGTCACAAAACACACACAAACACACACTTTCATACGGAAACACACATACACACATAGTTCTTGTGAGTTCTAAAGAAGAAAATCAAAAGTAAGCTTGGATTGGGAGGTTATCTACTAATTCTTGTTGAAAGCATCACCTGCATCTGAAATCATCTTCATCTTTGTAAGTAATTCAAGTCAACACCTAGGTCTTGAGCTTAGTGAGGAAATGACCGATTTTGAAGGTTTAAATAAGTTCAAGTGATTTTCTTGTGTGTCAAATGTATTCATAAGCTTCAAGGAATGTTAAACAACATGTAGAAACAACTGAAATTGGTATTTGGTCGAATTAGATTTAAAAAACACGGAGTTACAGGTGCTGTTCGAAACAATGATGAAGGTCTGCTGTACAGACCCTTCCTGCGGCCGTAGAGGAAAGTTCCTGCGGCCGTAGAAGCCATTTCTTTCTGCGATCATAGAGAAAAGTTCCTGCGGTTGTAGAGGGGTGTTTTTCAGGATTTTTGAAATAAGTCTTCTGCGGCCGTAGGAGGGTGTGTTATGTGGTTTACCTTCTACGGACAAAGAAACAAGGTCTACGGGTGTAGGTACGTAACCTACGACACTTTGTTAGCTGTTTGGGGTAGGGTGATTCGTCGATCGCGAATCAGGGTTCTTCCAAAAACCTCTGTGCCTTAACTTGATATACGGGCTCTCAGTTCCTACTGATCCCGATAGGGGGGATCTCTCCCCGCCTCGTTAATGCTATGGTGGACTGCTACCCGCTCCCCCACCGGCGCGATATGATGTATTTGGTTCTCCCAGTTTGGATCATTGAGTCAGGCTTACAACTCTGCAAGATGTGACTCCTCCTGGCTATATCGGAAAGCTGTTAGGGTAGACTTGTTTGATAAACTGTGATATGCCTTGCATGTTATAACCTTCTTGTTATAATACTATTGTTTAATCGTTACTCACTAGCTATTTATAGCTAACCCTCTCCATGCAACCTTCCTATGTGTAGGTAAATAGTTGTTGGTGAGGATGGGGTGCTATGCTATGAATGTTGCTGCCAAGTTCAATTTTTGGGGAACACTTTTGTTATTGCTTTTGGTAACTCAGATACTTAGTTTTAATGGTCGGCAGATATTTGGTAACATCGTTGGGTTCTTTTTTTAAAACTTATAATATATTTGGTGTAAATAAGAAACTAGTAGCTTGCGCTATGTTTGCTAAACAAATCTTTTGGTAAGATAATCGATGTAAATGTTATATGTCTACTAATTAAGCTTGTGAAACCAGCGCGTTACAAGTTGTTATCAGAGCCTAGGTTTGAGGGAATTGGATACTCTAATGAGTACTCAGTCTCAAACTCAGGCCCGACCATTATTCAGTGTTTCCTGGGTGGTATTGGGGTTTGATGAGCTATATACGTGAATTGTTATATGTTAAGGTAGTACTGGTATTTGGTAACTGTTAAATTATTTGAGTTATAGCTAGTATTTCTCTTTTGGTATAGAAGTTGAATCAAATGGCTAGTTCCTCTTGTAACGATGATAGGGATGTCTACATACGTCACCTGGAAACTCAACTGAAACAGGCTAACGATCGAGAGTCGTTACGAATTGCTAGAGAAGTTTCCAAGTCTACTGTTATAAAACTTTCATTAGTTGTAAGCCTCTTGTTTTTACTGGTGTAAATGATCCTTCGGTTGTGGAAACTTGGATTCGGAACATGCAAAATGCTTTCGAGTCCAGCGAACGTGAGGAGAAAAAAAAAGTTACCTTTGCTAAGAAAATGATGCGAGACCGTGCACTTACTGAAGGGTTTTGAACCTGACCAAACCACCATATGACTCAAACTGGTCAATCCTGGGTTTGATTCCACTGGTTCAATCCTAAAAGCGGAACTGGATTGAACACAACCCTCTAAACCCCAAAAGGGTTAGGATCTTTAAAACTTTAAATGATCAACATAGTTTCTTAACAAACAATCCATAGATAAGGTTGTAAGATTATACCTGAACAAAACCTTTAGGATTGCGAAAGATAGTCCACCACTACTGCACCTCCGATTAAACTGGCTGCTAGACCGCTCCTAGATCACCAAGCCTTCAAACCGTGAAGACTTCCCGTGTGTATGCTTGCATAGATCAACACAAGACCAAAAACCGAGAACACCTTGTGTTCATCTTGCCTTGCGATCGTCGAAGTGAGAGGAACCGAGAGAGAGAGAGTACGATTGAGAGAGAGATCGACTTGGATGGAGAGAGAGCCGAGATCGAATAGAGAGCAAGAGAGAGTGGCGGCTAGGTTTAATCCCTTGTGTCACTTATCTTAATCCTTAAGGCTTAACATATATTTATAAGGATTAACTTGGACCTAAGCCCGTTTAATTAAAAGCCCACTGGTTTTAATTAAACTTTCATCTCTTCTCACTTTGACCCCCTGGACTTTGCTAGTCAATTAATTAACTATTAATTAACTGGTCCGTTAAATATTAAAACTTAATATTTAATTCTCTTTAAATAATAAATAACTATTTATTATTTATTCCTTTCTAATAATTAATCCAAACTGGATAATTATTTATATCTCTCTTTTCAATAATTAATACTACTGATTAATTATTCATTTATCTCTTTAATAATTAATCTAACTGATTAATTATTTCCTCTTTCTATTTAATAATTAATCCAACTGATCAATTATTTCCACACAAATTTATGGTGAAATCCAACTGTTCTGAATTGGGTGTGTAGCAGTGTGACCCTTGAATCTCTTATAACATTGGATACAATATGCCCATTAATTATCTCTGCACATAATCCAACAGACTCCCACTTGTGCAAGATAAGTAATAGTTACTGCACATTGTTATCCTAAGGAGGTCCCTAGCCAGACACTTAGGATAACCAGGTTATAAGAACTCTTATACCCCAAAGTAACTTGTGATAAAACTTCATAAGCAACCTGCTTAGAAGTGACCTGTTATAAACTAACTGTTTATAAACTAAACTATCATAAACTCCCTGTTTATGAATGGGTACGTTTTTATATATACAAACTTGCATATATATAGGTTTGTCCCTTGCAGCGCGATATTTCAATTTTGAGCATGAGCATGGAAAACGTCAACTCAGAGGCTCAAAATTTTGTTCATGACATACTTGATTTCAAAACTGCGTGATAAACGACAAAGAACAGATCAGTTCGTTTGGGCATGGCCATGCACTTACCAGTTTCTCTAATTAGTCAAGGGGCCCAGAAATATCTCTCCTAAAAAAGAGGTGCAATTACCATCTTGCATATTTGCATTTGGCAACACGGCTCCCACTGAATCTAGACATGCCCCTTATGACCACCCTGTTACGACGTGGCGTTAGAACGCGCTAAGAAGACAACAGTTACCACATCCCAAACCAAATACCTCAGGCTTGAGGATAACCTATGTGATAAATACTTTTGACACAAATCCACGAAGTATTTTTCACGGTGGGTCAATCCAATATTCGTAACCCTAACGAATATCCGTAAATTTTGGTCCGCAAAAACGTTCGCAACTATATTCGATAAATTATCGAATCTATCCCAAAATTACGATGACTTTACAGCCCTATCGAGGTTCCCACCAAGATAAGTAGTCACAGATAGTGTTTCGAATAAACCTATTTTATTCCTGGATAAACCAAAACATACAAAATTGTGAAGAACAATGAAACTAATTTCTACACCCTTCCATATTCCACCCTGGAATAAAGATGCATAATTTTTACCATTTCACTGACTCGATTCACGGTGTTTATCTGAATTACTCATTATTTTACATTTGTAACTTATCACGGATTACAAGGAAAATAATATGGTTATAAACCCTAAAACACAAGACTAGTACTTTGGAGCACTCCTTCTTGGTTTTGCTAGAAATCATTCTTGCAACCTAAGAATACTTCTAGGCTTACTTATTTTATAAATTCCTTAAACTTGGAGAACTGGAAATAACTCATTGTTTCTGATTTATAAAACAACCTCTCTGTTATTAAAACGTTAATTACATTTGTAGATGTATTAAATCTTACTAAATTTGTGTCCTTTTGAAATGATAAATCCTCTTACACCTACTTGAAGAAACTTGAAATTAGATTCCCTGTGTATGCCAACACTGATCTAATATTACTACTAAGAATGTTAAAGAACATCCTATTTTTATCATTTCTAACGTTAACCAACCAATATTATTAAGCTGACTCACTAAACATTTTAGAACGTATATAATTTCTATTTAAGTCATAACTTGACTCAAAAATCTTGCAATGATATCTTTACTGAGTACCTCTCAATAAATGATGCATTCCTTGGATTAGTTCTTTCTCAAGAACTTACTGTTTTAGATAACTTCTAAAAAATCCAATAATTATATACTCTAAAAGCTTAAACTTGTATTTATCACACTGGTTAAAAACAACCTTTTATTAACTCTGATAAATACATTAGTCAGGTGCTCCCACTATCTTTTATGAAAAAGTGCATTCTTTAAATCATCCTTTTAGGCCTTAGTCAAAAACTTGACTACCATGCCTAAAACTTGTGTTCCAAACAAATGTTTTAAAGAACTTAGTTTTTGCAAGAAATTTGTTTTATGAAACCAAGAACTTGGATCTCCCATATATCCATCTTTCCAATTACGGAAAATGGTTTCATTAAACTTACCATGATCACAAGTATGAAACACTCATAATTGTATTTTAAATTTCTTTCCTTAAAACATTTAGTATAAAACTCCCTTGATTATAATAACTATTTTAATCATTTTTATACTTTCTTTAATGTTTTATCAAAAACTATTTTACCCAGAAATAATGACTATTATTTCCATATGTTCAAGACTTTGAACATTCACTTTTCATAAAATCTTAAATACTTGTTGAATTAGAAAAACTATCTAATCTTATAAACAAAACTTGTTTATACAAGTATTTACATAGTAGAACCGGCATTTATGTAACTACAACAAATCATAGCATAAGATTATTATGAATCACCAATCAAGTCAAGACTTGACTTATTGGCACTCTTTTAGTCACAACTGGACCAATCATGATTCATATAATAAGAACACGTGCACGGATATGAACCAAATATTTATAATTTCCATAAACTTAAAAGTATCCATAAACAATATAAAATTTGTTCAAATAAACTTAAAAAAGTTTAAATGACTAGGAAATATAAATAATATCCGTATGCTGCACGTAGGATCTCTTTATGCTGGGCCGCATCACTTTCCATCTCCTCCTACAATAAACGATTGCAAGATGTTAGAATACTTGTAAAACTTTACAAGTAGGAAAGTGACAAAGAAGCTAATCACGCAATACCTGAGGAGCCAGACTTGCCTCCTGCCTCGTGACCTTTCGGACAATCTTGTTTCCAATGTCCGGCCTTGCCGCACCTGAAGCACCGATTCTCGGTCCTTGCCTTGTTTGGCTTCGGCTTCTTAACCTTGTTGTCGTTATTAGCCCTGGGTGCATTCTGGCTGGGCTGGGCCTTGCCTTTCCCTTTCCATTGCGCCCCTTCCTCTTCTTACGTCCACCATGTCCCACCATAAGAATGTCCTTAGACTTGGTCCCGATACTCTGCTCAGCTGTCTTGAGTATGGAGTGCAACTCAGCCACGGATTTCTCAATGTTATTCATGTTGTAGTTGACTATAAAAGGCTTATAGTCATCTGACAACGAGTTGAGTATCGTATCCGTTGCTAGCTGTAACGGTACTGGATGCCCAAGTCTCTCTAGGTGGTCCATGTAACCTTTCATTTTCATGACATGTTCACTGACCGAGGTCCCCTTAGACATCTTGCATTAGTTAAATGCCCTAGTGGCATCATAACGCTCTATGCGGGCTTGCTCCAGGAGCATGTCCCTCAGCTAGCGGATCATGTCATATGCAGGAGTTTCCATCATGCTTGATTGCAACTCTGGACTCATAGTTGCAAGCATGAGGCAGGTAACATCCAAGGCGTCATTGGAGCGCTTCTGAAAAGCCTCCCTGACCTCTGCCCTGGCATTGCTGGCAGGGGGATTTCCTAGAGGTTGTTCTAGGACATACCACTTTCTCTTGTGCCTTAGCACGATCCTGAGATTTCTCTCCCAAGTGAGAAAGTTAGACCCGGTGAGCTTATCATTCTCAAGGATAGAGCGGAGAGAGAGGTTATTAGTATTGGTAACGTTGGTTGCCATCTACAAATTAAAACCCGGTTTAATTAGTAATTGTAAATAAACTTTCCAACATATATTATTAAACCCATAAACAATATATATTAGACCTAGGACCCATATTTCACATACTTTACGCAAGGTTTGGGCACTTCCCGCCAAGTCATGCTATTTCTGGTAGGTAACACCCTGTACCAATCGTACCTAACTAATACGACTCCTAGAACCTCGTAGAGCACTTAGACCCAGTCTAGTATGTTTAACTCTACTCTAGTGCTTTTTGGGCCGGGACTCCCGATTATCACCAAAATAGATCGCACCACCTAAGACAGCATGAATTATGGCCGGGACTCCCGATTATCGCAGAATCTTTCATGTCCTTTTCCGCAATGGTTTGAACCCGGATGCTCAAGGTTTGGGCACTTCCGACACCCGAGTACCGTTTAACAGTCAAGGTGTACCATTAGGTGGGTAGCACACTGATCTAAGATTTTTCTTGGGTTTTAATTAAGTCAATAAAAGACTTAATTTTCCAGTTTTTGAAAAACCATTTTAAAACTAACTGCTTTAAAATACGATTTATATGTGTACCTAACCATACTGGTTAAAATGGAGAAGGGCATGAAAGATTCTGGTTTAAACTAACCATTTTAAACAAAAACCTGGTTTAAACCTAACTGGTTAAAATCAAAAACTTTTATAAACTGGATAAAAACAAAAAACTTGTTTTTATCCTTTTATGGTTTTCGAAAATTTAAATGGAGAAGAATAAGATGAAGAAGATCATATAATTATTAAACAAACTAACAAATTAGATTAACTAGGTTTAACCGATTAAACAAACTGTTTAATTTAATCTTAATTCAAAACTTATTCTTTTTTTCATAAAATCATAATCCTTTTAACCATTCAAACTTACTGTTTGAATTTTCTGATTAATAGGATAAAAACTGATAACAAAACAAACTGTTTTGCTACCTTCTTGATTTTCGAAAATACCAAGAACAAATAGAGAATCAAGAATAAAACCTTAATCTAAAACATATAGAACTAGAAACTATGGATCATAGAGCCGAGGCTCTGATACTACTGAAGGGTTTTGAACCTGACCAAACCACCATATGACTCAAACTGGTCAATCCTAGGTTTGATTCCACTGGTTCCATCCTAAAAGCGGAACTGGATTGAACATAACCCTCTAAACCCCAAAAGGGTTAGGATCTTTAAAACTTTAAATGATCAACATAGTTTCTTACCAAACAATCCATAGATAAGGTTGTAAGATTATACCTGAACAAAACCTTTAGGATTGCTAAAGATAGTCCACCACTACTGTACCTCTGATTGAACTGGCTGCTAGACCGCTCCTGGATCACCAAGCCTTCAAACCGTGAAGACTTCCCGTGTGTATGCTTGCGTCAATCAACACAAGACAAAAACCGAGAACACCTTGTGTTCTTCTTGCCTTGCGATCGTCGAAGTGAGAGGAACCGAGAGAGAGAGTACGATCGAGAGAGAGATCGACTTCGAGGGAGAGAGAGCCGAGATCGAATAGAGAGCAAGAGAGAGTGGCGGCTAGGTTTAATCCCTTGTGTCACTTATCTTAATCCTTAAGGCTTAACATATATTTATAAGGATTAACTTGGACCTAAGCCCGTTTAATTAAAAGCCCACTGGTTTTAATTAAACTTTCATCTATTCTCACTTTGACCCCCTGGACTTTGCTAGTCAATTAATTAACTATTAATTAACTGGTCCGTTAAATATTAAAACTTAATATTTAATTCTCTTTAAATAATAAATAACTATTTATTATTTATTCCTTTCTAATAATTAATCCAAACTGGATAATTATTTATATCTCTCTTTTCAATAATTAATACTACTGATTAATTATTCGTTTATCTCTTTAATAATTAATCTAATTGATTAATTATTTCCTCTTTCTCTTTAATAATTAATCCAACTGATCAATTATTTCCACACAGATTTATGGTGAAATCCAACTGTTCTGAATTAGGTGTGTAGCAGTGTGACCCTTTAGTCTCTTATAACATTGGATACATATGCCCATTAATTATCTCTGCACATAATCCACCACTTACCTGGTGGGATACGGTTGTGAGTGTCACACCATCAGAGGTTCTGGATGCTTTAACCTGGGAGGATTTCTTGAAGAAGCTCAGAAAGAAATACTTCTCAGATTATGATAAGCAGAAGATGGAGGACGAGTTTCGAGTTCTTCAGAAAGGCGATAAACACGGGGAGGATCTGATATCTAAGTTCTCGGATAAGATGAAGTTTGTTTCTCATCTGCTACCGGATGAGATAGCTAAGATTAGCAAGTTAGCTAATGGCTTCCCTGTTGAATACCGATCTGCTGTGAGGTCTGCAGCAACTTTGGATGCGGCTTTTGATATAGCGCGGCAGACTGAGGATGATTATAGGCAAAATCCAAAGGCACAACCACAACAACAAGGAGGAGGGTACAAGAGGAAGTATGAACAGTCATCGGGTGGTAGGAGAGGTGATGGTGGATCTGGAAACAGACCACGAGGTGATACATCCCAGAAGTCGGGAAGTTGGGACGTGGTTAAATGCGGGAAGTGTGGAACTAAGGGTCATCAAACAAATGATTGTCGGTTTAAAGAAAATGTTTGTTATACGTGTCATAAACCTGGCCATAGAATCTCTTAATGCCCTCAGTGGTATAGCTCGGATACTAGAGGTTCGTCTAGAGCAGTGGGCCTGAAAAAGGGAGGCGCTCCTCGTACTCAAGGGAGAGCCTTCCAGATGACTACAGAGGAGGCAAAGAATGCAGGTGATGTTATTACTGGTATCTTCTTAGTTGATTCTATACCTGCATGTGTTCTATTTGATTCTGGTGCTACCTATTCCTATGTGTCAACTGTTTTCTGTGATAAGTGGCAACTACCTGTACTGTGATGAAAGATCCTATTAGAGTAGAGATTGCTGACGGTAGTCGAGTTCTTGTTACGTCACACGTGCCTCAAGTTTCTATTTCTATTAACGGGCAATGTTTTGCTATTTCTCTACTCCTCATGCCAATTGCTAGTTTTGATGTTGTTATTGGCATGGATTGGCTTACCAATCAAAATACCAAGATATTGTGTTCTAAAAAGTTAATCAAGATTCCGTTACTTGATGGTACCTACGCTATGCCGCGAGGAGAAAGATCTAAATCCGATATTCCGTTGATAAACTTTATTAAAGCCTAAAAATCCCATGTTAAAGGTTGTGATTCCTACTTAGCATACGTGATTAATGCTGAGACGGAAGAAAAGACCGTCAATGATATCAGGGTGGTTTTAGAATACCCTGAAGTATTTCGTGAAGAGTTACCGGGTTTACCTCCTATCAGGGATGTAGAATACCGGATTGATCTTGTTCGTGGTGCTACACCTGTAGCAAAATCCCTGTATCATCTTGCACCGTCTAAGATTCGAGAAATGATGACTCAAATCCAGGAACTACTCGATAAAGGCTTCATACGCCCAAGTTCTTCACCTTGGGGAGCTCCGGTGTTATTTGTTAAGAAGAAGGACGAGACTCTACGAATGTGCATCGATTACAGGGAGCTGAATAAGCGAACTGTGAAGAATAAATATCCATTGCCCCGTATAGAAGATTTGTTCGACCAGTTGCAAGGTGCTACTTGTTTCTCAAAGATTGATCTTCGTTCTGGTTATCATCAAGTTCGTGTTCGAGATGAAGATATTCCTAAAATTGTGTTTAGGACTCGATATGGGCACTATGAATTCTTGGTGATGCCCTTTGGTCTAACCAACGCTCCTGCAATTTTCATGGATATGATGAATCGCATAAGCCGTCCTTTTCTTGATAAATTTGTTATTCTATTTATTGATGATATCTTGATATATTCCAAAACAAAAGTGGAGCATGAGCATCATCTCCGTCTAATTTTGGAAATTCTTAAGCAGGAACGACTCTACGCTAAATTGTCTAAGTGCGAGTTCTGGCTTAAGGAAGTTCATTTTATGGGTCATGTTATTTGTAACGAAGTCGTTAAAATTGATCCAACCAAGATAGAAGCTGCTATGAACTGGGAAACTCCTCGAAATCCTACAGAGATTAAGAGTTTCTTAGGTCTTGCTGGTTATTATAGACGATTCATTCGGGACTTTTCTAAACTTGCGGGTCCGTTAACCAAATTGACTCGATAAGGATGTTGCGTACGTATGGACCGACGAACAAGAAAAAGAATTTCAGTCCCTGAAGCAGTTGTTATGTCAAGCTCCTATTCTAACATTGCCTAATGGGTCGGAAGACTTCATTGTCTACTGTGATGCTTCATACGCGGGTCTAGGTTGCGTTCTCATGCAACAAGACAAAGTGATTGCATACGCTTCGCTTCAGCTGAAACCTCATGAAAAGAATTACCCAACCCATGATCTAGAACTTGCAGATGTGGTGTTTGCTCTATAATTATGGAGGAATTACTTATACGGTACTAAATGTGTGATATGCTCATATCACAAAAGTTTGCAGTATGTATTCACGCAAAAAGAGCTTCATATGAGACAACAAAGATGGTTAGAGTTGATTAAACATTATGATTGCGAGATCAAGTATCATCCCGGGAATGCCAATGTTGAAGCTAATGCGTTAAGCCGAAAGAGTTCTTCTGATATAGCTAAGTTCATGAGACTTACGGTTGTATCTGATACTATAGCTAAACTAAAGGAAGTAAAACAAGAAGCGCTGCAAGAAGTTAACTTGAAAGTTGAAACGATGACCAAGTTGTCAAAGCAATTACAAGAGGATGGTCAGGGTTTGAAGACATTTCAATCTCGCATTTGGGTACCAAATCTTGGTGGTAATCGGGAACTAATTCTTCAAAAGGCGCATAAAACAAAGCTATCTGTCCATCCCGGCAGCACCAAGATGTACAAAGATTTGAAAGCTTTATATTGATGGCCTACCCTAAAGCGTGACATAGCTTCGTTTATCGAGAAATGTCAAATCTGTGCTCAGGTGAAAACAGAGCACCAAAATCCCTATGGTAATTTACAGCAGTTAGAGATCCCGGAGTGGAAATGGGATCATATTACCATGGATTTTGTGACAAAGTTACCTCGTACTTCTAAGGGGCATGATATGATTTGGGTTATTGTTGATTAACTTACTAAGAGTGCTCATTTTCTCGCGACTAACGAATCTGCGCATATGAAACAATTGGCCCAACTTTATGTTGCTGAAATAGTTTCTCGACATTGTATACCATTATCTATTGTTGCAGATCGAGATGCGCGTTTCACTTCAAATTTCTGGAATAGTTTGCAATGCGAGCTTGGTACACAGGTAAATTTTAGCACGGCATATCATCCGCAAACTGACGGTCAGTCCGAAAGGACTATTTAAACTCTTGAAGATATGCTTCGGGCGTGTATACTTGAATTTGGTGGTTCTTGCGATTCTCACCTACCTTTGATCGAACTTGCCTATAATAATTCTTGTCATTCGAGTATCGGCATGCCGCCATATGAGATGTTATACGGTCGGCGATGTCGTACTTCTACCTGTTGGTTGGAACCGGGAGAGAAACAATATACGGGTCCTGATATTGTTCAAATAACTGCTGACAAGGTGAAGATAGCACGCGAGAAGTTGAAAGCTGCACGTGATAGGCAAAAGATGTATGTAGATCCTAAACGACGACCAGTTACGTTTGAAGTAGGTGATCGTGTGTTTCTAAAAATTTCACCTTGGAAAGGGGTGATTCGATTTAGTCACAAAGGTAAGCTAAGTCCAAGGTATATAGGTCCATTCAAAATTCTATGACGAGTTAATGACTAGACAGTATCACTTGAGTTACCACCTGGGTTGTCTGGTATTCACAACACTTTCAATATATGTTATCTAAGAAAGTGCAAAGTTGAAGATGATCAAATCCTACCTCTACAAGAGTTGAAAGTTGATTCAGCTAAATGCCTAGTAGAAGAACCTGTTAAAATTCTCGATACCAAAACCAAAAGACTACGCAAGAAGGTGATC
Organism: Pulicaria dysenterica; assembly: GCA_947179395.2. Lineage (NCBI taxonomy): Eukaryota > Viridiplantae > Streptophyta > Magnoliopsida > Asterales > Asteraceae > Pulicaria > Pulicaria dysenterica. The sequence continues at coordinate 36,827,580 of OX359292.1, forward strand.
AAGTTGATTCTAGTAAAATGTAAGCACAATTTAGGTCCTAACTTGACTTGGGAGGCAGAGGATGAGATGATAGCTAGATACCCTCATTTGTTTTCGATAGAACAGATTCCGAGGACGGAATCTTCTTAAGGGGGGTAGATTTGTAACATCCTAAAATAGGGCCTAGTTGTTAGTTGTTGTACTATGTGCTTATATGTTTTTACATTGATTTTAATCAATGTGTTTTGTTGCTAATCGTGTTATTTGTTGGTTATATGTGATAAAAAGGTGTTATGAGATAAAATTGGTAAGTTAGTAACAGGTTTTAGGTAATGGTTCCAAATGTATCCTTGTTAGTTGAAACGGGTTAGCGTGTCTTAAGTTGTAAGTTAAAAATGGTAACAAAATACCGCGTTTAATTTAATTAGACCACAAGGATCGGTCCTGGGCTTATCCCCTGGGGTTTCACAAAACACACACAAACACACACTTTCATACGTAAACACACATACACACATAGTTCTTGTGAGTTCTAAAGAAGAAAATCAAAAGTAAGCTTGGATTGGGAGGTTGTCTACTGATTCTTGTTGTAAGCATCACCTACATCTGAAATCATCTTCATATTTGTAAGTAATTCAAGTCAAAACCTAGTTCTTGAGCTTAGTGAGGAAATGACCAATTTTGATGGTTTATATGAGTTCAAGTGATTTTCTTGTGTGTCAAATGTATTCATAAGTTTCAAGGAATGTTAAACAACATGTAGAAACAATTGAAATTGGTATTTGGTCGAATTAGATGTAAAAAACACGGAGTTACAGGTGCTGTGTCGAACAGGGACGAAGGTCTACTGTACAAACCCTTCATGCGGCCGTAGAGGAAAGTTCCTGCGGCCGTAGAAGCAATTTCTTTCTGCAGTCGTAGAGAAAAGTTCCTGCGGACATATAGGGGTGTTTTTCAGGATTTTTGAAATTAAGTCTTCTGTGGTCGTAGTAAGTGGTTCATGCGGCCGTAGGAGGGTGTGTTATGTGGTTTACCATCTACGGACGAAGAAACAAGGTCTACGGGTGTAGGTACGTAACCTACGGCCGTAGTTCACCATAGAACAGCTCCTGCGGGCGTAGGGATAAGTTCCTGCGGTCGTAGGGCTTGGTTTAATGGAAAGAACCTCTACGAGCGTAGGGCGTTGCCTCTACGGCCGTAGGAGGAGTTTGTTATGCCTTGTGCGGCCGTAGGACATGTCCTCTGCGGCCGTAGGACCCTGTCCAGTATGAACAGCTTGTAATTCGTATTCTGTGATAAGTGTTAACTGTTGACAAGTCTGTAAATGATGTGTTAGGCGCTCCTGAAGAACCAGAGGACACCGAACACTACTTTTGTCTGCTGTAACCGTTGAGGTGAGTACCGGTTAACCTTAGGCCTCACAATAAGAATGTTATACCAAGTCTTGAAAGGATTGTGTGCAGGTATAGTCTACACGTGTCATCACATTCATGGACACTATGAGTCACTAAAGGGTCACACAGCTGCACACCCAAATCATGAACCAGGAAGCAATACATTGTGTAAAAGGGATTATAATTAATAGTGGTTTAATTATAATGAAAAGAGAGAAATAATAAATGGATTTTATTATTAAAAAAAAGGGATATTAAATATTAGTTAAATATTTAATAATAAAGTTTGGTTGGATAATATTAATTAATAGTTAATTAATTGATATTAAACTAAACTAAAGGGTAGTTTTTGTCAAATAACCAAAGTTATTGGTTAACGGACTGGGCTTAAGGTCCAAGGGCCATGATCCATTTAAAAGTCTATTTAAATGGATTAAGGAGGTTAAGTTTAACCTAATGAAACATTAAGCCTCCAAAACAAAGACAGAAGCTCTCCCTTGCTCCCTCCCTTTCTTCGATCGACGGCAACCCCACCACCGGCTGGTGGTTTGCGACGGTGCCCTGCGTCGGTGCTGGTGGTCGACGGCAGCCTCCTTCACGGCTGCTTTCTCTCTCTCTCGGCAATCTCCCTCGGCCGAACCCCCCATTGCGGCGGTGATCGGCGACGGTTGATTGGACCAAAAAGCCGGCGGCTTTTTGGTGTTTTGTATACACACGTGAGTCTGCTCTCGAGTATTGTTTGGTAGGCGGTCTAGCAGCCAGTTCAAGGGTGCAGTAGCTGTATATCCCCTTCAGCAGTTTCAGAGTATAACTTTTATCTTTTAGATAAATCTGTGTTTATTACATGTTCTACTTATATCTGGTATATGATTTCTGAAATTCTTTCCCCACCTGATCCAGTTGGGATCCTGGGAACGGGATTTACAAGTTTTGTATTGTGATCCACTGTGCATGTTTGTACCCTGTAAATCCCTACAAGTCTAAGGTAAGTTGTTTATGTGTTATTAACTTGATATGATATGAGATGCTATATAACCATGTTAGGCTTGAGTAGGCCAATTATGATATAATTTGATACATGCTAATGCTATGGGCTTGAGTAGGCCACTTTGTTATACTATGCCTTTTGTACGCCAACTTTGTTATGATGCGGCCAGAGTCGGCCAATACGTGTTCGTTCCGGCACTTTGTTAGCTGTTTTGGGTACGGTGATTCGTCGATCGCGAATCGGGGTTCTTGCAAAACCTCCGTGCCTCAACTTGATATATGGGCTCTCAGTTCCTACTGATCCCGATAAGGGGCATCTATCCCCGCCTCGTTATTGCTATGGTGGACTACTACCCGCTTCCCCACCGGCGTGATATGATGTATTCTGTTCCCCCAGTTTAGATCATTGAACCGGGCTTACAACCCTGTATGATGTGACTCCTCTTGGCTATACCGGAACATCGCTAGCTGTTAGGGTAAACTTGTTTGATAACCTGTGATATGCCTTGCATGTTATAATATTCTTGTTATGATACAATTGTTTAATCGTTACTCACTAGCTATTTATAGCTAACCCTCTCCATGTAACCTTCCTATGTGCAAGTAAATAGTTGTTGGTGAGGATGGGTTGCTATGCTATGAATGTTGCTGCCAATTTGAATTTTTGGGGAATACTTTTGTTGTTGCTTTTGGTAACTCTGATACTTGGTTTTAATGGTCTGCAGATATTTGGTAACATCGTTGGGTTCTTTTGTTAAAACTTTTAATACAGTTGGTGTAAATAAGTAACTAGTAGCTTCCGCTGTGTTTGCTAAACAAATCTTTTGGTAAGATAATCAATGTAAATGTTATTAGTCTACTAATTAAGCTTGTGAAACCCATCGCGTTACGCACAGCCGGAACATTTGTCAAACCAACAGGCATCACCACAATTTCATAATGCCCGTATCTGGTTCGGAAAGTTGTTGTTGGAATATCCTCTTTGCGTACTCGCACTTGATGATAACCAGACCAAAGGTCGATCTTTGAAAAACAAGTAGCACGCTGTAGTTGATCGAACAGATCGTCAATACGAGGAAGAGGGTACTTATTCTTGATAGTTCGTTTATTCAACTCCCTGTAATCAATACACATGCGCATCGTCCCGTCTTTCTTTTTGATAAATAAGACTGGAGCTCCCCAAGGCAAAGAGTTGGGACGAATAAAGCCTTTATCAAGGAGTTCTTGAATGAGTCATTATCTCACGAATTTCAGATGGAGCAAGAAGATAAGGAGCTCTTGCTACAGGTGTAGCACCTAGAATAAGATTTATTTGATATTCTACATCTCTTACATGAGGTAATCCAGGTAATTCGTCAGGAAAAACATCAGGGTATTCCAATACCACCCTTATGTCATTAACAACTTTCTTTTCCATGTTTGTATCAATTACATAAGCCAAGTATGAATCACATCCTTTGGCTATTGATTTGTGAGCTTTCATTGCTAAGGTCAAAGAAATTTCAAACTTCCTCCCTTCACCACGCGCCACAGCATATGACATATTGGGTAGAGGAATCTTGATCAGCTTTTTAGAACATAGAATCTCAGAATTTTGATTAATAAGCCAATCCATTCCGACAACTGCATCAAATCCAGAAATAGATAAAAGTAACAAAGATATTGGAAAGCAATGCCCATCAATTTCAGTGAGGCTTGAGAATTGATGAAGTAACCAACACTAACTTACCATCGGCAACTTCCATGTCAAGAGGATTTGTCATAAGAGAATTAGGTATTTGAGCTCTTTCACAAAAAATCAGAGAAATGAAGGAGTAAGTAGCACCAGAATCAAATAGAATACATGTAGTCATTAAGTTAATTAAGAATGTGTCTATTATAACATCACATGTTGTCTTGGCCTAATCGGCCGTCATCTGAAAGGCTCTACCAGCTGCACGAGGTGCATTCTCCTTCTTCTGACCCAAAGATGATCCTCTTACTCCTCCCGATCCCTGTCCTTGACCTGGTCTGCATTCAGATGAGCGAGGTCCAGGTTTGAAGCATTTATAACAAACATTCTCCTTGAAGCGGCACGCCTCAGTATTATGCCCCTTCTACCCACATTTGTGACATCGGGCTGTCTCCCGTGTACAATGACCAGTATACTTAGTACGACATCTGAGTCCCCTGTTGTTGCCGAGACCCACTTCCCCAATTCCCCGACCCAGAAGACTGATCGTACTTTCTTTTGGAACCCCCACGGGTAAATTCCTTTTTCTGCACGTGGTCCCTCATACTGTCAGGCCATCTCGAATGCCATATCTAAATTTAAAGCACTCCGGACCGAAGATTGACAGTCTGGAGGTAAAGTTTAGGAAAACCGTTTAATCTTTAACTTTTCATCAGGCAGCAATTGAGCAACAAACCTTATTTTATCGGAAAATCTGCCCAAGTATACGAAATCTGCCCAATTGAGCAGCAATTAATCAACTCCTCCACCGGTTTGTCATCCTTTTTCAGTGCCATAAACTTCTCCTCTAGCCGATCCATAACCTGATCAGTACAATACTTGCTGTTGAGAATCCGAAGAAAATCTGCCCAAGTATACGAAATCACCGTGTCATATCACGTAATAGCATTGCCTCTTAGTTACTTCCGAGCAAAACCTACCTTGTTGCATTCCTTATAATTGTTGTTCTCAAAAACCAGCTCCATTTCACTGATCCATCTTTCAGTTACGCTAAGATCTATACTGTCCTCAAAGGTAGAAGGTCCGAAAGATAAGAAAATCTTAAGATCCGGCGACTGTTTGTGTTTTGTAGTTGGATGCACGGGTATCCGTTCCCCAGACGCCTTAAATCGAGACTCTAACTGTCGAATATAAGCCTTCCTATTCTCGTGTTCAGCAATACAATCTCTTAAGTATTCTGGTCAAACAAAACATATATAAACATACTTGTTACTCTTATTACACTTTACTAGCATAATAAGCAAATAAACAATAGCATTTCAGAAACATAATACTCTTTCACACACCCTATGACTTCCCAAGGAACACTAAACAATGGTCGTGCCTAGGTTTGAGACTGAATACTCTCACAAGTACCCAATTCAATCAAACCTAGGCTCTGATACCAACTTGTAACACCATGGTTTTGAAAACCAGATTTTTCTTTTAAAACAAAGTTAATTCAAGAATTTAAACTGTGTGAATCCGTTTGTAAACACAACTTAAACCAAACTTGTTTTTCAAAACTTATATAAGAAGTGGAATATTTAAAGTGGCTATACTTACAAACCAAAATCAACCACAACATACAAAACTACAGTTGGTGTTACCATGATTAACGGCCGACCATCACAAAACAAGTTATACAAACATAAGTAGCATAGCAAGTGTTACTCCAAAACATAAAAACATCCGGCACGCACCCAACTCTCACATCTATTTGTCACCTGCAATCAAGGTTCTAAATAACGTGAGGCGTGGCGTGGCGGCGAGGTCAAGCATCAAGTTTTAGAAGCCATGGCGAGCCATGGCGTTTTTTAAGGCGGCACCTAAGGAGAAAATTTTGTATATATTTCATAAATATTTATATCCAATTTATCATTGTTAATATACAAATTACACAAAGTTACACAAATTAGGGGCAAAGTAACATATGTAAATAACAAAATACAAATTTATAGAAGTTCAAAACACGCGACCGCAAAATGTATATAAAAAAAGTCAATTTTAAAAAAAATGTTTTTGGGGTGCCACGCCTTAAAAAACTCTCCATATGGCGCGTAAAGGCGCGCCTTATGCCGCCTTGTCTTACGCCACGCCTAACCTCGCCGCCAAAGGCTATTTCTTAACGGCGGAGTCACGCCTCACGCCTTGGCGCCGCTACGGCGCGGTCATGGCGCTTTTTTTAGAACCCTGTCTTCAATCATGGGGAGAGTATTTATTAGCTATTTAAAGCTACTGAGCATAAGACAACATAATGATCAATATAAACATATCACATATCAGCAATCAATAGCAAACAGTGCTATCCTCACATCTCGAGATGAGCTGGCATAGCCAGAAGGAAGCATAATCTTGCAGGGTAGCGAACCCGGATCAACGCTGCTAACTGGGGAAACCAGACACATCAACCACGCGGGTGGGTGAGCGGATAGCGGTCCACCGTTGCGTTATGAAGTCATTTACTCCATGGGGTACAGCGAGAAACTGATCCCCCTCATCGCACGAGGAACATTGGGTTAGCCAAACCCTAAATACCTATCCAGGTACCGTTGACGCTATCATCGACCAGCAGGCCTCAAGGCATCCCAGACCGTGTGCTGGCCTCGTTCAAGGACTATAAATAGCCCCCATATCTTGGATCCGATCACAACCACATAGCTGACCCATTCCGGGCCTCACAGCGCACATACAAATAATCATATCATGATCATGATTGAATTGTTACAGGTTTCATGGACAAACATATCATATAGTACGCATTTCATACATGTAATAATAATAATTACCTTTCATGAATTACTTTCACATAATGATAATATGTAATATAATTATATTAATTCTTATGTTATCAGACACTCACTTGAGAGGCTACAGCAAACAAATACAATGTTTGGGTTCGTCTCGGTCGTCTGAATCACCTATAGCAGAATACTTATGTTTAGTCACATCACATAAGTTCAATAACTAAAATACTAATATGAATTCTCTCATGATGCCCTTAATACATTTAAAACCCTAAACGAACATCCCGTACAACAACACGACGAAAAAACAGTAAAACGGTGCACTGCCCTAGGAAACACCCCAGCCGTAAGGGGAGGGCCTTACGGCCGTAAGGCACCCTTGGGACACCCCCTTGTGGCCGTAAAGGCCACCTTTGCGCCCGCTGTTGGATTATGTGCAGAGATAATTAATGGGCACATTGTATCCAATGTTATAAGAGACTAAAGGGTCACACTGCTACACACCCAATTCAGAACAGTTGGATTACACCATAAATCTGTGTGGAAATAATTAATCAGTTAGATTAATTATTAAAGAGAAAAAGGAAGTAACTAATCAGTTAGATTAATTAAAAAGAAAAGTGAATAATTAATCAGTCAGAATTAATTATTGAAAAGAGAGATATAAATAATTATCTAGTTCGGATTAATTATTAGAAAGGAAATAAATAATAAATAGTTATTTATTATTTAAGGAGAATTAAATATTAAGTTTTATTATTTAACGGACTAAGTAAATTAATAGTTAACTAATTAACTAGTAAAGTCCAAGGGGTCAATATGAGAAGAGATGAAAGTTTAATTAAAACCAGTTGGGCTTTTAATTAAACGGGCTTAGGTCCAAGTTAATCCCTATATAATATCTTTAAGCCTTAAGGATTAGATATGAGACACAAGGGATTAACCCTAGCCACCACTCCCTCTCTATCTCTCGATCCCGTCCCTCTCACTCTCGAACTCGCATCTCTCTCTCTCGGCTTTCTCTCTTTTGTGCCGAGATCGAAGAAGGCAAAACACAAAAGTGTTTTGCGTGTTTGGTAATCGACGCAAGGCAAGTACACACGCAAAGCTTTCGTTTTTTGTTGAAATCTTGGTAATCCAGGAGCGGTCTAGTAGCCAGTTCAATCGGAGGTGCAATAGTGGTGGACTATCTTTAGCAATCCTAAAGGTTTTGTTCAGGTATAATCTTGTAACCCTTCCATGATGGATTGTTTCTGCAAGAAACTATGCGGATCATGTATTAGTTAAAAGATCCTAACCCTTTTGGGGTTTAGAGGGTTGTGTTCAATCCAGTTCCGCTTTTAGGATTGAACCAGTGGTATCAAACCCAGGATTGACCAGTTTTAGTCATATGGTGGTTTGGTCAGGTTATCAAAACCCTTCAGTGGTATCAGAGCCTCGGCTCTATGATCCATAGTTTCTAGTTTTATCTGTTTTTGGGATAAGGTTTGATTCTTGATCTTCTACTTGCTCTAGCCTATTTCGAAAATCACCAAGGGCAACAAAACAGTTTGTTTTTGTTATCCAGTTTAATCCTATTAATCAGAAAGTTTAAACAGTTAGTTTAAACGGTTAAAAAGGATTGTGGTTTTTGGATAAGAACAAGTTTTGGATTAAGATAAATTAAACAAGTTTGTTTTAATTAATTAAACCTAGTTGGTTTGTTTAATGAATTAAATGATCTACTTCATCTTGTTTCTTTCTCCACGAGATTTCGAAAACCATAAGGGGATAAAAACAATATTTCTGTTTTTATCCAGTTTATAAAAGGTTTAATTTTAAACAGTTAGGTTTAAACCAGGTTTGTGTTTAAACGGTTAAAAGGGATAAACTTTTTATCTAAAACTAGTTTTTAACAAGTTTTGAACTTTTTGTTTAAAAAGGTTGAAATCAAGTTTTAGCATAATTAGTTATTAATAAAACAAGTTTTGTTGATATTAATAATTAATAGTTTTTGGTTTTAGAAATTAAATCGTTTTAATCAGTATATTAAAACAGTTAGTTTTAATAGGTATAAAGGATTTAATATATATTAATCAGAAAACACGAACCGAGAACATCACCGTGTCGCGGTGCTGGTTAGCGGCGCTAAGGCCAGTTGGGCCTTCGCGACAGCCGTTAGCGGCGCTAAGGGTCATGATGGGCTTCGGCCCAAGCCTTTTTGGCCCAAGATAGCGGCGCTAAAGAAGGCTTAGCGGCGCTAAGTAGGACTTAGCGGCGCTATGGCCTAATGGGCTCCGGCCCAAGGGGTTTTGGCCCAAGGAAGTTCTTAGTCCAGTGGGTCTTCGACCCAAGAGGGTCTCGGCCCAAATAGGTTTCTCGGGTTGACGGGAGATGTTGGCCAGATTGTTTTTCCGGATTAATACAAAAAGGATTATTAATTTTTAAGTTATAAAATTAATAAGGTGTTATATAAACTAGTACTATATATATTTTAATTAGTTTAGTTAAAATATATATTTTAGATTTTTATTTATTATGACTAGTTCAAGTCATTTTTGAATAAAGTCTAAAAGGATAAAGTTTATATATATATTTAATGGAGAAACAAATGAGATAGTATTTAATTGACCAAAGTTGTCGGTTTTAAGTTTTTGGAAAACTAGTAATAAAACTCGACGTGAGGATTTCATTCAAGTTTTGAATGAGGTCAAAGTTTTTAAGTTTTGTTGAAAGACTAGTTTGGTCAAATAAATTAGAAGTTCATAATTCTCATTTTTGGTTAATAGGTATTAATCAAAGGGTAAATGAGAAAGTTTAAACAAATCAGGCTGCGTGCTTAACAGCACAGTTTATTGTTTACTTTAATTATAACTGCGTGGTTGACTTTTATATATAGTGCTTATATATAATTGCGTGGTTGTGATAGCTATAGTTTTGCCGACTTAGGACCGTTTTTCTTATTCTTCTTTTATTTTGGTTTTTGGGAAGGCATGCGTGCCAATTACAATCCCTTTTTCTTTTTTGTAATTTTGTACTAGTTCGGGGAGGCCTGCGTGCCACTTACGACCCCATTCAATATTGTATTTGTAATAGACTAGTGTTAGTTTAATCCCTCAACCAAGATGGACTCGAAGAAGATGACGACGTAAATGGTGTTCTATACGCGAAGCACGGACACTTCGGGGAGGTGCCAAGGCTAGTGGGAGCAGCATGTCAAGAAAGGCGAATCCAAGTCATTTTGTCCTTAGGTTTGACCATAGGATTAGTTGGCAAAACTATAGGGTTTTATATGCTTACTCTTATATCTGCGTGGTTGTGTTTCTTTTATTTACTGTTTATCATATATTCTTGCGACACTTATATGATGCTAAATAAAAGGGGATTTAATAACAGGCTGTTATTAAACAGTGAAAAACCACGCGCTTTATGACAAACTAGAATACGACTACAGGCTGATTTTTTATAAATCTAAAGTTTTGTCAAGGTTATAAGTTTGGAACTTATAAATGCCGTTTTGTGCACCTAGTTTAGGTACACATATAAATTGTATTTTTAAAACAGTTAGTTTTAAAATGGTTTTTCAAAAACTGGAAAATTAAGTTTTTAACTTAATTATAAAACCCAAGAAAAATCTTAGATCAGTGTGCTACCCACCTAATGGTACACCCTAACTGTTAAACGATACTCAGGTGTCGGAAGTGCCCAAACCTTGGGCATCCGGGTTCAAACCATTGCGGGAAGGGGCATGAAAGGTTCTACGATAATCGGGAGTCCCGGCCAGAATTCATGCTGTCTTAGGTGGTGCGATCTATTTTGGTGATAATCGGGAGTCCCGGCCCAAAAAGCACTAGAGTAGAGTTAAACATACTAGACTGGGTCTAAGTGCTCTACAAGGTTCTAGGAGTCGTATCAGTTAGGTACGATTGGTACAGGGTGTTACCTACCAGAAATAGCATGACTTGGCGGGAAGTGCCCAAACCTTGCGTCAAGTATGTGAAATATGGGTCCTAGGTCTAATATATATTATTTATGGGTTTGATGATATATGATTAGAAATTTTATTTGCAATTACTAATTAAACCGGGTTTTAATTTGTAGATGGCAACCAACGTTACTAGTACCAATAACCTCTCTCTCCGCTCCATTCTTGAGAAGGACAAGCTTGTCGGTCCTAACTTTCTCACATGGGAGAGAAATCTCCGGATCGTGCTTAGGCACGAGAGAAAGTGGTATGTCCTAGAACAACCTCTAGGAAATCCTCCTGCCAACAACGCTAGGGCAGAAGTCAAGGAGGCTTTTCAGAAGCGCTCCAATGACGCCCTGGACGTTAGCTGCCTCATGCTCGCAACTATGAGTCCAGAGTTGCAGTCGAGTATGATGGAGACTCTTGCTTATGACATGATCCACCAGCTGAGGGACATGTTCCAGGAGCAAGCTCGCACTGAGCGTTATGATGCCACCAGGGCATTCAACTCGTGCAAGATGGCTAAGGGGACCTCGGTCAGTAACCAAGTCATGAAAATGAAGGGTTACATGGACCACCTAGAGAGACTTGGGCACCCAGTTCCGTTGCAGCTAGCAACGGATACGATACTCAACTCGTTGTCGGATGACTATAAGCGTTTTATAATCAACTACAACATGAACAACATGGAGAAATCCGTGGCTGAGTTGCACTCAATGCTCAAGACTGCTGAGCAGAGTATCGGGACCAAGTCTAAGGATGTTCTCATGGTGGGTCATGGCGGGCATAAGAAGAGGAAAGGGCGTCACGGAAAGGGAAAGGGCAAGGCCCAGCCCAGCCAGAGTGCACCCAGGGCTAATAACGACAACAAGGGCAAGAAGCCGAAGCCGAACAAAGCTAAAGCCGAGAATCGGTGCTTTAAGTGCGGCGAGGTACGGCACTGGAAAAGAGACTGCCCGAAGGGTCACGAGGTAGGTGGCAAGGCTGGCACCTCAGGTATCGTGTAGCTTCTTTGTCACTTTCCACTTGTAAAGGTTTTTACGAGTATTCTAATATCTTGCAATCGTTTATTGCAGGAGGAGATGGAAAGTGATACGGCCCAGCATGAGGAGATCACACGTGCAGCATGCGGATATTATTAATATTTATATTTCCTAGTTTATTAAACTCTTTAAGATTATTTGAACAATTTTTATATTGTTGGTTTATGGATACTTTTTGAGTTTATGGAAATTTAATTTTTTGGTTATATATCCGTGCACGTGTTCTTATCTTATGAATCGGGATTAGTCCAGTTGTGACTAAAAAAGTGCCAATAAGTCAAGTGTTGACTTGATTGGTGATTCATAATAATCTTATGATGTGATTTGTTGTAGTTATTATAAATGTCGGCTCCACTATTCAAAATACTTAAATAAACTAGTGATGTTTATAAAATTAGATAGTTTTTCTAATTTAACAAGTATTTAAGTTTTTAGTGAAAAAGTGAATGTTCAAGTCTTGAACAAGTAGAAATAATAGTCATTATTTCCAAGTATAAATAGTTTTTGATAAAACATTTAAGATATTATAAAAGTGATTATGGTAGTTATTATAATCAAGGAAGTTTTATACTAAATGTTTTTAGAAAGAAATTGAAATGCCTTCACAGAGTTTTTATGCTCATGGCAAGTTTAATGAAACCACTTTCTGTAATTAGAAAGATGGATATATGAAGATCCAAGTTCTTGGTTTCATAGAATAAATTTCTTACAAAAACTAAGCTTTAAAACATGTGTTTGGAACACAAGGTTTAAGCATAGAAGTCAAAAGTTTTGATTGAGGCCTAAAAGGATGTTTTAAAGTAATGCACTTTTTCCATAAAAGACAGTGGGAGCATCTGACAAATGTATCTATCAGAGTTAATAAAAGGTTGTTGTTAACCAGTATGATAAATACAAAATCGAACTTTTAGAGTATATAATTATTGGATGTTTTTAGAAGCTATCTAAAACAGTAAGTTCTTGAGAAAGAACTAATCCATGGAATGCATGATTTATTGGGAGGTACTCAATAAAGATATCATTGCAAGATTTCAAGTCAAGTTATGACCTGAAATTATATACGTTCTAAAATGTTCAGTAAGTCAACTTATTTAAATATTGTTGGTTGGTTAACGTTAGAAATGATAAAATAGGATGTTCTTTAACGTTCTTAGTAATGATGTTAGATTAGTGTTTGCATACACAGGGAATCTAATTTCAAGGTTCTTACAAGTAGGTGTAAGAAAGTCTTATTGTTTCAAATGGATAAATCTAGTAAGATTTAATCTATCTAGAAATGTAATTAAAGTTTTAATTATGGGAAGGTTATTTTATAAAATCAGAAACTAAGGAGTTTTTTTTTTCAGTTTTCTCCAAGTTTAAGGAATTTTATGAAATAAGTAAATCTAGAATTGTTCTTAGGTTGCAAGAACGATTTCTAGTAAAACCAAGAAAGAGTACTTCAGGGTTCTAGTCTTGTGTTTTAGGTTTATAATCATATTACTTTTCTTTGTAATCTGTGATAAGTTACAATGCAAAATAATAAGTAATTCAAAGAGACACCGTGAATCGAGTCAATGAAATGGTAGAAATCATGCACCTTTATTCCAGGGAGGAATATGGGAGGGTGTATAGATTAGTTTCATTGTTCTTCACAAATTTGTATGTTTTGGTTTATCAAGGAATAAACTAGGTTTATTCAAAATATCATCCGTGACTACTTATCGTGGTGGGAACTATGATAGGGCTATAAAGTCATCGTAACGTTGGGGTAGATTCGAAAGTTTGTCGAATATAGCTGCAAAAGTTTTTGCGGACCAAAATTGACTGATATTCGTTAGGTTTACGAATATTGGATTGACCCACTATGAATAATACTTCGTGGTTTCATGTCAAAAGTATTAATCACATAGGTTATCCTTAAGCCTGAGGTATTTTGGTTTGGGATGCGATAACTGTTGTCTTCTTAGCGCGTTCTAACGCCACGCCGTAACAGGGTGGTCATAAGGGGCGTGTCTAGATTCAGTGGGAGCCGTGTTGCCAGATGCAAATATGCAAGATGGTAATTGCACCTCCTTTTTAGGAGAGATATTTCTGGGACCCTTGACTGATCAGAAAAACTGGTAAGTACACGGCCGTGCCCAAACGAACTGATCTGTTCTTTGTCGTTTATCACGCAGTTTCGAAATCAAGTATGTCATGAACAAATTCTTGAGTCTCTGAGTTGACTTCCTCCATGCTCATGCTCAAAATTGAAATATCGCGCTGCAAGGGACAAACCTATATATATGCAAGTTATGTATATATAAAAACGTACCCATTCATAAACAGGGAGTTTATGATAGTTCAGTTTATAAACAGTTAGTTTATAACATGCCACTTCTAAGCAGGTTGCTTATGAAGTTTTATCATAAGTTACTTTGGGGTATAAGAGTTCTTATGACCTGGTTATCCTAAGTGTCTGGCTAGGGACCTCCTTAGGCTAACAATGTGCAGTAACTATTATTTATCTTGCACAAGTGGGAGTCTGTTGGATTATGTGCAGAGATAATTAATGGGCACATTGTATCCAATGTTATAAGAGACTAAAGGGTCACACTGCTACACACCCAATTCAGAACAGTTGGATTACACCATAAATCTGTGTGGAAATAATTAATCAGTTAGATTAATTATTAAAAAGAAAAAGGAAGTAACTAACCAGTTAGATTAATTAAAGAGAAAAGTGAATAATTAATCAGTCAGAATTAATTATTGAAAAGAGAGATATAAATAATTATGCAGTTCGGATTAATTATTAGAAAGTAAATAAATAATAAATAGTTATTTATTATTTAAGGAGAATTAAATATTAAGTTTTAATATTTAACGGACTAAGTTAATTTAAAGTCTAGGGGGTCAATATGAGAAGAGATGAAAGTTTAATTAAAACCAGTTGGGCTTTTAATTAAACGGGCTTAGGTCCAAGTTAATCCCTATATAATATCCTTAAGCCTTAAGGATTAGATATGAGACACAAGGGATTAACCCTAGCCACCACTTCCTCTCTATCTCTCGATCTCGTCCCTCTCTCTCTCGAACTCGCATCTCTCTCTCTCTCGGCTTTCTCTCTTTTGCGCCGAGATCGAAGAAGGCAAAACACAAAAGTGTTTTGCGTGTTTGGTAATCGACGCAAGGCAAGTACACACGCAAAGCTTTCATTTTTTGTTGAAAGCTTGGTAATCCAGGAGCGGTCTAGCAGCCAGTTCAATCGGAGGTGCAGTAGTGGTGGACTATCTTTAGCAATCCTAAAGGTTTTGTTCAGGTATAATCTTGTAACCCTTCCATGATGGATTGTTTCTGCAAGAAACTATGTGGATCATGTATTAGTTAAAAGATCCTAACCCTTTTGGGGTTTAGAGGGTTGTGTTCAATCCAGTTCCGCTTTTAGGATTGAACCAGTGGTATCAAACCCAGGATTGACCAGTTTCAGTCATATGGTGGTTTGGTCAGGTTATCAAAACCCTTCACCCGCAAGTAGCCTATTGTAGTTCAGTGTCGATTTCCAGCCCTGTTCTGGCCATTTTTACACCAAACTCAATTCCAGTTGCTACAATTCGCTTTCAAGTACTTCCATATCATCTAAGGCATCATAATAAGTCTAGAAACGTACATTTAACAAGCTCTAATCAAGAATTCAAGATATGGGATCAAATTCTTCTATTTTGACCCATTTGAAGCTATTCATGGAACAAGATATAAATCAACACTTTAATTTAAGAAAATGATTCCTAAACACTTAAAATTGATGTAGGAGCATATTCGAACATTGAAATCCAACTCTTGATTCTAATTTCCCATTTTTTGACCTAACTTCAAGAACTAAGGTTAAAAGAGATGAACTCACCAAGGGATGAGAAAGATGATGATTATGAGATTAAGAACAACTTTAGAACTTATACTTGCAGTAGAAATTGAAGATCAATTGAGCTCTATGATATTTTCCTTCTTGGTTTAGCTTCAAGTTCAAGAACAAAGGAATGAGTGTGTGTGTGTGGGTGTGTCGCATAGTCAAAGAAAAGAAACCGACTTTGGTTCTATTTCACCTACAAGGGGTATTTTATTCCGCTTTCTAACTTACAATTAAACACCCGTTTGCCCGTTTTAACTAACGAGGATATTTCTGGAATCCTTATTCAAAATCGTTTACTAATTCATTAAAATTATCTATTTTCGTTATTAATTTAATATTACCATTTCTCTATTATCTTCATAATAATTTCATCTTAATTTAATTAATTAAATTCTAATATTCTCTATTAAGTTCGAGATTAAAACTTATCGAAAATATAAACGACTAGACTGCTTAAGGATATTACAACTTGTCTTAAATTTATTTATTTACAATACTATGACGTTACCAATATAATGTGATTCCACAAGACTTTTCTTACGTTGCATCAAATTGAATTCTGTTTGTCTTTTTTCCTTATTCTAGATTGATATAAATATTATTATTATTATCAGAATATATTAATATTATTATTAATACAACAAACGAAAAAAAATAAAGATAATTTAAACCTTTTTCGACAACAAAAATGTAATTTTTTATATAATCCATCTCAAATCACAGCATAAAATTCAAATACTTACATTATGCGAATAAAGCAATCCTAAATATTAATTCTCTAGGAATAATAAAATGTTTATTTTTAAAACTGAAATTATAAAAAGAAAATGATTCGTACACAACATAATTTTATCATACATAAGTAGAGATGAGCTTGCTTTTGAAGGTGAGCCGAACTCAAAAAACGGAAACCAAATAATCTTAAAAGTTAGGATCAAGAACCGAAACTTTATATACGGATTTGTTCCGGTTCAGGTTCTTCGGTTCAAATTCTACTTCTTTTCCGGGTAAAGATCGAATCTAGCGGAATCAAAAACTAAAATAAGATAAATAAAGGAACCGAGAACCAACCCAGAAATGTATATGTCAGTGTGATCCGGTTCGAGAAATGTTTGGTTCGAGCCAAACAATTTTTTTGTCCATTTATATACATAACAATACGACCTTTCACTAGAAAAGTGTCCTTTCTCCACGCTTCATAAAAAGCGTGTAAAAATTATAGAATTTATCATACTTATAATTGTGAAGATTAGTTTAAGTATAAAGATTGTTAGAAAAATAAAAAAACTCCATGTTAATTTGTAAATGTGCAGATTTGATTTTAAAAGTCCACGCTTTTAACTGTGAAAGTTTAGTAATAACAGGAGAATTAGATAAATGCACACTTAAAAGCGTGAACTTTTGTAAATTTATAATTATTTTCAAAATTTTCACGCTTAGTGGTGTAAATTTTTTGATAATTTGTCCACACTAATAAATGTGATTTCTTACTACCATTTTCATACTTTTGAATGTAGATTTTTTATATAAATTTGTCACACTTGTTTTTCCATGTTTAATTAGAATTTTCCTCACTTTTAAATGTATTTATATTGCTCAAATGCACGAATAATCAATAAATTTTGTGTAATGTTTATGTCATTATAAAATTTTTTAACTATTTTTTCATCTCCGGTCACAAAACCTTCAATGTTTGAAAGAATTTTGAAAGTTCTTGCCGTCCTTTTAAGAAAGAAAAACGAAGTTTCCACATCTAGATAATCCATGTGTTCCTATAATAAAGCCTTGTGCATGGGCAGAGCGGGCATTGGGTAGCCTTTTGTTCATAACCTACCCTACAAGCAATTCCACATCATTATTTTTGGTTTCTTCGTACACGAATGCTTTGACGTCATTTTGGACGTCAAGCAAAGGACTTTTTTAATCCATTATATAAAATTACTTAAGACAGACGGTATGGCTACACTCGAAGGGTTTGGGTAGTCATTCGGTTTTCTCGAGTAGTCATAGTACACCATTATGCTAAACGTTCGGGTCCATTACTTGGCTCCCACACCCGACGACACCCGAAACCTTTTTAACTTTTTTTTCCAAAAGACTATTCCTAAAGTATTTAGGCAAGAGAGAGTGGGGAAAAATTGTGTTAGCTTAGGTTAGTCTATACTAAATATCTTGGTAGAAGAAAGAAAGATGTTGAAAAAATGATATGACACTAATATAACATTTAAATAAGAGACGGTAGAAGAAGCCATACAAATGGCCTTAAAGAGTCTAATATGCCCAATGGACATCCCACCAAAAGAATATTTGCAAGAAGGAACAAAATGTCCACCTCTTCTCCACAATATGGACATAACATAGAATGAATATCAATACCTCGATCATTCAGAGAACTTTTCATTGGCAAACCATTCTTTAAACCCGCCAAACAAAAATACTTACCTTCCTAAGCAATAAAGCATACTATGTTGTCTCCACGACTGAGTTACCAAATTTAAGAAGCTTGTTGTCAAGCAATGACGACAATACTTTTACGAAAAAGATACCTTCATCATATAACTCCCAAACCCATTTATCCGGACCATTTAAACTGAAACCCAAAAAGTAACGAAGATTTGACACAATCCTTATAACATAACTCCACACGACCCACTCTTTTTACTCTATTACCATTCCCCCCTCTTTACAACGTAGAAATTAACTATTAATAACAAGTTTAATACTTTAATTCGACTTTATGGAACCATGGCAATGATCAAGTGATTTGTTATAAACCAATCAAAATAAACAAATAAAACTAATTATCAACAAAAATAAAGATACATATGCATAAAACAAACACTAATCTCAATACACTAATGCACAAAATTTACAAAGCCACTTGAAGATCTACAATTCTTCATTCTGGATCCCGGTTACGATCGATATCGATCAACGCTTGTTATACTTATCTTTGATCCAGTTGATACCGATGCTTGTTCCATGTTTAACCTTCTTCATCCCGACCAAAGCTACGGTTTTTGTCTTATCAAAGCCATTACCGACCTTGTTCTTGACGTTGTTGCTACTGCTACTATTCTTGCTTTGTGGATAAACATATTCTGATTTTGTATCCCACTGGTCAGCCCATGAATTGTAACTGTTATCCAGTACCATTTTTGTCTATCAAAGTTGCTTAGATTATATCTTGAATCTGATGCTAATTGAAAGAAAGTTAGAAAAGGAAGATGTGGGTTTAATTGGCAAGGAATTGGGTGTTTATATATAAAGTGGTTTGTGTGTATGTATACATGTTGATTTTCAACATGAGGATGCGCATGACAACTATGAAGGAAGTTTCTAGAGGAATGACCTCTTTTTGTGAAGTCAAAAACTCTATCCTAGCTATTAATTAACTTTAAATTTAGTCATTGGACTTCATAATTTATGTGGATTTCATGTTGTCATAAAATAATAATAATAATAATAATAATAATAATAATAATAATAATAATAAAATAATAAATATTTTTCTGTAAAAAACTAGAACTGATTTAAATCAATCATGTTAATTATACATTTCATAAACACATAATTTAATAGAATATCATTAACAATATGGTTCATATTTTAATCTTAAAATTTGTATAATGAATTATTCGGTTTTTAATTATCTTGAAATTTGGCTTAATTTTCATACCATGGATTAAGATTCAACATACCTACACGTAATATATTTATAATAAAATATATGTAAAGCCTAATTAAAACATGAATTCCACACGTAATTGTTCATGGATCCTTTTTTTTTTAACATATAAAAAACTTCATTCTATTCAAAACTGTCTCTTATTACAAACTAGAACTCAAATTTTTACACACCCATCATAATATAACTAGCAGATCAAGTACTTGAAACCAATACTCACAATAAAGCATATAAGACCATACGTTATGGTTGACTCGAGGGTATCGGTTTCCTTCGAGTTCTCGTGGGAACACCAAAACGTCTTCTATAGGTAGGCAAATCGAGTAGATGGAGCGTGTGTATTACTCGATGGACAACTGCCGCACCCCCACCCCCAACCCCCCTCTCCCCTCTCAACCTATCACACGTAGATGTGTTATCACCCATGATTGCCATACCCATACAACCTTCTTCTTATATTTCATTATTGTAAAACAGATTAGCACCCTCAAACAACTTCACCCTTCAAATATACATAGCTCACTTGGCTTTATCTCTTTTTGTGAATTTACTACCCTTCCTGCTCAATGTATAAGGTCCCCAACTTTGAAGCTTTCATTCCTTGCCACAAGATTCTTCTCACTAAGCAATATGAATTTAAGCTTCCTACTTATTTTTATCAGATTTGGCATACAACCCAGTGAGGGAACTCTAAACAAGATGCTCCTATTTTCTAGTCTTGCAGTTTTGTTAGAACTGTATTATTGTAATAGAATAGGAGTTCAACAATAGTTGAGGGTGCTTATTGTAAATATACCTTATAGGTATATAAGCCTTGTGCTAGACAAGGAAATGTAAGGATTGCCACACTTACATGAAATAAACTATGTGTGTTTTGAAGGTGAAATGAGATTCTCTCTCAACTTTTCATAGTTATCTTAGCAATCCTTCATTCTACCGCTTGTTTATTCCTAACAAGTGGTATCAGAGCCAAAGGAGTGAAGATCTATAGAGTGTTATCATCAACAAATCGAAGTTTGAAGATCAAAGGGGCTGTTCATCGAAGAAAAAGGGGCTGATCATACGGTTTTCATCTCAAAAATCTCGTTTATGATCTGAAAAAGGGGTTATTGATCCAGAATCGAAGCTACAACTATTTGTTCTTTGTGCGAAATGACAAATTTCAACTGCTCAAGACACTACAAAGCAGATTGATCGAAGTTCATGGCTGTTATTGTCCAAGGTTCGGTAATATTATTCATCCTACGAAGGTCCTGTTTTGTATGTTAATGATTCTGATTTTCGTAGAGGATTGGTCGAAATTGGTTCTCGAATCATTTACAAGAACTTTTGATCTGAATCTGATCGATATTGAAGCTTTCAAAATTTTGTCAAGATTAGTTGGAAAATTGAAGAACACTTTAGATCTGGGATTTTGATTTCAAAAAGGATAAAAACACCAAAAATTTGGTGTTTGTGTGTGAAATCAAGTGTTGGTATGGGTGTTTGTGTTTGAGTGTGGAACTTGCACAAGTCAAGATCAAATCAAGTACAAATCAGGTACAAGTGGGCAGATTTGACATCTTTTGTGTCAGGTACGATAGCTATCAGCCGCACTTTTAAGTTCCTGTGCGATTAGCAAGAAATTCATCAAGTGTTGGCCAATCGCATGGATCCAATCGCATGGACCCAATCGCATGCGATTCGAATCACACTATCAGCCGCACTCTAGGGCTATCGCATGCGATCGAGCTGAATTTGGTTAAGTATAGGGTTCTATCAGCCGCATCTTGTCAATCGAATGCGATTCAATCGCATGCGATTCAATCTGAACCATTCGCACGCGATTCAACCAGATCCAATCGCACATCCTATCGCGTGGATCCAATCGCATGCGATCCAAACAGGTTTTTCAGACTTGCAATTTTCACTCAAAATTTCAAATTTTTCATCCGATATGCATTTTCTGATATAGCGAAATTCTTCATTTTCAAAAAATTTCACCCCTTAGACCCCGCCAGGGGTTGCCACCCCTTGGACCCCGCTATCAGGGGCGCTGCCCCCGAACCCCCGTCGTCGTTCTGACTGATTTAAGTTGCCACCTTGATTTCTAAGTCAAGTGTTTGGATTTTTTGACTAAGTCAGGAGTTCTCAAAGTTTCAGTTATCATTCTGATGTTTCTAGATTTGGGTTAGCTTTGGGTCATGACTACCATGAACTTAATTCCTAATACCCTATGTCTAGTCATCCTGCCCTTTCCTAACTGATTTTTGGTTCTTCTTTCTTAGTGTCACCAATATCTGGTCTCAAAACCAGATTTTGGTCATCCATTCCTTGTTTCTTTAGAATCTTGGTAGTCTTTTATCAGTCAGTTCTGAATTCTGATTTGTCATTCTTATCTTTCAGAATTCGTGTATCGTTGCTTGATTGTCTTAACCAACATCCGTTTACTTCATGTTTGCGAAGAGTTTGATAGATTTTTGTGTGCTTTCGAATAAGGATGTATCCGACTCCCTGTTCACGTTATGCGTTCAAAGTCACCTTTTCTATAGTCGTACAGGTTGAAAAGGCTTGAATATGATTTCAGCTCCCTGTGTTCCTTAACGCTTATTTCTTACTATAGAATCCTTATCCGTTCCAAGTTCGTTTGCATCCACTTGTCTTTCATTCTTTTTGTCACTTGTTGTGATCCGGACTAGGTTGATACTCTTGTACGAGACTTCTCAGATTTTCGATTTGGTTTATGTACTCACTTTGGATCTACAATCACTCCTCAACGATCCATTTTGGCTCACAAGTGGTAGAAGTTATTAGACTGATGCTTCACAACTGAACATTTTTCATGATGACCAGTAGACTTTGGACATCATGAGGGGGAGATATAAAGATTTATTCAGTTGGTTACTGCTTGAGACATACTTTAGCAGGTATTCAGTCTAGGGGGAGAACTACTCAGAAGAAAGAGCAAGTATTCTCGCCCCAAATTTTGTCAAGGATCAAGAGCAACATTGTAGGGGGAGGATTTCCCCGTTTGTGATTCTAGGAGGAGTAAGAAAAATATTCTCCTCTGATGATGAATCCTTATACGCTTCTGCTAATTGCCTAAATGCTCGAGAGCTACATTGTAGGGGGAGGGTTTCCCCGGTTGTGATTCTAGGGGGAGTAAGAAACATATTCTCTCCTGTTGATGAATCCTTTTATGCTTCCGCTGATGCTATCAATGCTCAATGATCCACATGCTGAAAACCTCTATATGCTAAATTGATTATATAACCAAAGGCGATCAATGCCTTAGGTTACTGGAGCGCTACAAGACAATAAGCACAAGACCCTCAAGATGCTGAAAAGATCAAGACTTCTATTCATTTTATTCTGCAACTCCTATTCCATTCCAAAGGGGGAGATTGTTAGAACTGTATTATTGTAATAGAATAGGAGTTCAACAATAGTTGAGGGTGCTTATTGTAAATATACCTTATAGGTATATAAGCCTTGTGCTAGACAAGGAAATGTAAGGATTGCCACAATGAAAGAAATATACTATGTGTTTATGAAGGTGAAAATGAGATTCTCTCTCAACTTTTCATAGTTATCTTAGCAATCCTTCATTCTACCGCTTGTTTATTCCTAACAAGTTTCTAACTCTCTTGGTTTAGATCTCAACACCATCTAGCAATCAGGTAAAAACTAGTTTTATTTAACTTTACTGTAATCACTCCATCATCTGAATTCTTGAGTTGCTCCACATTGTTGTAGATTTCTAAAGTACTCTAAGAACTTTAAAAACCACAAACACTAAATCTACTACTAAATCTACACCATTGTTCACACCGGGACTTGAACCCACAACCTCTTGGAATGGGGCACCATCTTACAACACCACATACCACTAGACTACAAAACCTTTAACAATGGTCTTTAATTGATCGATGATTTAAAGCGCTCACATAGTACCAGTTTTTCTTGCTTTTCATGCCTTTTAAATATTCAATCACCACTGCCAATTTGATCCATTATATCTTTTGTTCAATTGCCTCGTGGTCCCCCTCTAATTACCTTCTTAGACCACACGTTGTGGTCGAGCCAAAGCCATCGGTGAGCTCGGTAGTAGCAGGTACACCAAAACGTGTACTGCGAGTAAGGGCAGCGGGTAAGTTCTTTGGGTTTCCACACTCGCTCGAGTATTCCTCCCCACCCCATCCCCTACCCCTTCTCAACCAATCACAATCAAACAGCCATTTAATTATTTTAATACACTACAAAAAATTAGACTTTTTGCGGCGACATATAACTCAAAATGTCGCCGCTAAAAATCTTTTGCGACGATATTTCGCCGCAAAATCGTCGCTGCTAATAATTCGTACCCAAAAGTTTTTTGCGATGACATTTTTGACTTTTTGCGACGACACACGACGGACCCATCAAGTGCCACGTGGAACCTTTTTTGCGGCGACAATACACCTTTTAGCGGCGACCTATTTAATTTAATTTAAAAAAAAAAAATCTTTTAGCGGCGACATATATACCATTTGCGGCGATATAATAATTTAAAATTAATTAAATTAATTAAATTTTAAATACTTTTTTGCGGCGACATGTCGCCGCTAAAAGAAAATATAATAATTAAAAATTAATTAAATTAATTAAATTTTAAATTATTTTTTGCGGCGACATGTCGCCGCTAAAAGCTAAATTTTTTTTTCAGTATTTTGCTGTATTTTGCTTTTTCCACCCATTTTTAACCGGACATTTACTAAAACCTGCTGTTTCAGAACTCAAAACAACTGTAACACGACATTTTAAGCTATATAAAACAAACATACATACCAATCAATAGTTTCAAAGTTAACATAAACGTTTTTAGACAATCACAACGTCGCCTAACAAACTAATAGACTAATCCTCATGATCCCTAGACGCTTCATCACGAGAAGCCAAATCAGTGCTTGGTTCATGTCGGGAAGTTGAGGGAATATCGACATTTATACCTGCCACACGTAATACTTCAAATATTGCTTGTGTACGTTGAGAATTAGTATGCATCTCCTCCCGGACCTGCTGGATATCAGAAGAATGAGACGCAAGCATGACATCTACCTCGGCTTGTGTATATAATCTCCCTGTAGGCTGGGACTGTGCGGTAGATTGTGCAACAGATACGGATGAAGAACTTAATGTTCTTCCCATTCCACGAACATGTCCTCGGCGTTGACCCAACACCGCCTTCAAGATTTCTTCTTCACTCAACGGATTTTGGCTCCCGACTTGACCGTCTCTCAAGAAAACCATACGGCGCTGTGTATAAATAAGATATAAAAACAATTAAAATCATATTATATATATATATATATATATATATATATATATATATATATATTTAAACACATATGTTTCATGAAGTATAAATAATTACTTAGATAATTTTCTTGAAGAGACTCGGATGTAAAGACGCCATTGCGTGAATGGTTTAACATGTACTGTTCAATCAAGCTAGGGGGTTCTAGCGTTTCCGGGTCACACTATAAACAAATTTAATAAGTATATATTTAATAACGATTAATATATAGACTTAAAGATAAATACTATGTCAAAATTAAGATTTAAAGATAAATAGACTTACGTTCTCGAATCGATACTGACAGTATGATCTCCGACCATGCAAGCTTTGATTTACTTGCTGCGCTCTTACTTGTGTGTTCGCTATTGACCGTTGAACGGTCTTTACTCAACAATAATAGTCAATATACAAACCCCACTCACTCGGTTCCATGTTAGGAGGAGGATCTTGACGCAGTCGTTGAGCCTGCGAGACCCCCCCTCTTCTATCCAACCATTTAAGCTTAAACTTGTATTTTTTGTCTCTGTACATCTCAGCACACATCTTATCGATTACCGTCAAGATCGACGAACGGTGTGGAGTGTCATAATGGTGCCTCAAATCAAAGTAAGTCTGTAAATTATACGAAAAGGTTAGTTTATTGTATATTTTTTACAAATATACAATATATAAAATAACTTAAGTGAAACCTCAAGGCCCGGTACGATCGCTGCCTTCAATTCTACGGGGACTTTTTCCCATGACGGGAAGTAATATGGGATGTCGTCTCTCACCAAGGTCCCCGCGTAACTCGTAAAGTAACCGGCATTAACCCCGACCGGTCTCCAAGTTTTGTTACATCTAATATCATCAAACTCGATTGGAAGTGGTCGTTTCCCGTTCCTCTTCCACGCCTTTCTCATTTCTACATTTCGGGCTACTCCACGCCCTTTCTTGCTGCCTACGATTTCAAGCAAACAAGTTAAGAATACACGTAATTAAATTAACTTATAAAAAACATTTCAAAGTTATATAATACCATCACCGCCACAAGCACCAGAAGAAGGTTGCCAGTTACCATGCGGTGGATCACCACCATAATCACCACCATGGCCGCGAGCTACAGCTGCCATATGAAAAAAAATACAAATATACAAACAAGCCCATGAAAGTAGCATTAATGTTAGTTTACAAATAACCATTATATAAATCAAAAAACCTGCTAAAAATAAGAATTCAAAGTAGTATCTTTTTACAAATACCAATTACTACTTTAGATTAATCAGATTCATCACTACTACAATTATGTGGTTCACATTCATGTTCGGAATCAGAATCTTCATTATCATAGTCGTCAATGTCATCATCACTGTCATCAACAATATTAGCATGTTCGGGTAAATGAACATGTTCAACTTCTGTTGGTTGACCTATACTCAAACTCGTATAAGTCAAATGATCCAAATCAGCAGACAATGATAGATCTGATGAATTGCTGTCATGTATAACATCTTCGTCACCTTCAGTAATGATATCCCGGTCCTAGATCTTCCTATGATTTACCTCATGAACGACCTTCCAATAATGTTGGCTTGAATCACCTCCTTGACGGCCTTTTGACGGGTCATCAAGGTAAAAGACTTGATTTGCTTGAGTTGCAAGAATGTATTGGTCTTCTACATACCATTCATTCTGAGTAGAAATACTAGTTATGTTATTCTTAGTGACACAACGTTGTTGATTATCGGTTTTAAACCATTTACATCGAAACAGCACAACCCTGTAATCACTAATATATGTCAGCTCCAGAATTTCTTCTAGCAGACCATAATACTTTGTTCCATCTGGTCCGGTTGTTGAAACACCACTGTTTTGAGTTGTACGGCCTAAATCTCGACTATGAACCACAAACCTCACACCATTTACAATGCACGCGGTGTAAGTGTTTGCACTATTTGGTCCGTTTGCAAAAGCAAATAACTCATCACTGCATTGAGATTTATTCGCAGCTCGTGCACAATTGATCTATGAAAAACAAAAAATTATAAGTGATTAAGTGATAATTGTTATTTATTCAAGGTAAGATACAATGAGCTTACCTTCTTCTTAAACCAACGAAGAAACATTGTTTGTAAATTACTCCCGATCGGCGAGATTTCGACCGGCGAGAGGGAGCAACGACGGAGAGAGAGGGGCGGCGGGCAACGGGGAACGAAAAACCCTTCGACGGGGAGAAAGAGCGGCGGCAGTGAGAGAGGGAGAACGACCGGAGAGAGGGGCTGCTTGTGGGGCTCGTAAATGAAAGAAAGCAGGGGAAAAAACCCTATATCTCGTAACATTTTTTGCGGCGACGCCTTTTGCGGCGACGGTGGACTTCTTGCGGCGACGCATTATTTTAAGTAAATAAATAAAATAGAAAATAGATTAATAAAATAAAGAAAATAGAAAATACTTTTTGCGGCGACACTTTTAGCGGCGACATAGTAGTTTTTGCGGCGACATCTAATTTTCTAGGAGGGAAAACATCCCGCCATGGTTTTCGGTGGAGGGAAACCTCTTTAGCGGCGACCGGTGTCGCCGCAAAAACGATTTAACGGCGACGCGTTCCAATATGATGAAAGTGGGCCACCTTTTTGTCGTTTAGCGAGGATTTAGCGGCGCTATGGTGTCGCCACAAAAAGTGGTCGCCGCAAAAACAGATATTTCTTGTAGTGATATAGTAATAAAAAAATGGGGAAAGTATTAAGGTAAGGTAAAACTTGTAAATTGGGTAAAGGGAGGGAGAATGATGTGACGCGGATGTGACATCGGGTAAGAAGAAGTTGGAGGTAACCCACAACGGCATAGCTTAGAATTCCTTTTTATCTCTTCTAAAATTGATAAACGCATCCAAAAATTGTCATGGGTGCTTTGTGTATAATCTTTTGAGATCACAAATTATAAAAAAGAAAGAACCAAAAACAGAAACAGACTATTTTCTCTTAAATTGTATATTTATATATCTAATTTTTGTCTCACAAAAAAATTAAACGAATCGAGACGAGAAAAAACACAAACACATGTTGTCACTTCAAAATCTTAAAGAACCAAACCTGAAATCAGAGTAAACCTAAAAAACACAATAACGTAATTTACTCGTAAAAACTGTTACATTAATCCTTATACAAAAATTATTTACCTTTTATACATCAAACAAAATGATTATATTACATAAATTCAAGAAATAAAAATTAAAATGGAAGAAATCTCTAGCATTAATACATCCAAAAATAAATATAAAAAATATTACAAAAGTCAAGAACAGGAAAGAAATCAGTGTTTTTGTGTTGTTTTGTGATACTTGTCTTTAATCCATTGAATACCAACAGAAGTGCCCTGTTTCACCTTCTTAGCGCCGGTGGCAGCCACCTCTTTCGTCTTCCCAAATCCTTCTCCGACCTTCTTCCCATACTTTCCGGCCATCCCTCCGCCGCCGCTCTTTTTATTATAATTGGTTGTCGGAGAAGGATCTGGGTTGTGATCCCACTGATCCGCCCATGAGTTGCCATAGGAACCGTTTCCTGACATCCTTCTTGATCAAGCAAGATTCACTGGGAGTTACTGTTTAATGTGTTAATTTCTCCGGCGAACGATAGCTCTGCTTCTCCGGCGAAGTATAATAAGTGTTGTTGGTCAGATATAGCAGGCGATCGATGCATGTATTTATAATATGTAAAATGTATCGGATGCTTACGCGGAAGAAATGAATAAATTCCAAATGGCTTTTGACCAAGTTATCTTTTAAAAAGACGATATTGCCCTCTCTCTTTTCTTTGCCGTGTGGTATTGTCAAATAAATACTGAAATTACCAAAATAAATATATCTATAATACTCTCCACCTCTCAAAAATCTTTTGACTTTTTAATTTTTTTAATTTTGATTTTACATATGTATGTTTTTTTAATAATACTTCATGTAAAGTATATGAATGAATTATATTTTGAATATATTTTTATTATTATACTTTTCATCAAACATTATATAACATCTATAAAAATATTTTAGATGAAGTAGAAAAAAGCAGGACTTTGAAAACATAAAAGTGGACAATATTTTTGGTATGGAGTAAGTATAAGAGATTGGCTCTATGTATATGTCCAGGGTGCCGGTGTGCCGGTCCCAACTGAGGTTTTAATAAGAGATGGTAAATAATGATACAAAATTAAATAGTTACAGTAACAATTACGTCACATACATCTGAGCAAATTTAATGACTCTATGTGAAGAGCTCTAAGCAAGAAAACTTGTTGTGATAAGATACAAATAGGTCATCGTCTCTCGTAAACTATAGATATATGGTTCTATATTTAGTAAACGATATAAGAAGTTATAAACAATTTAAAAATGAGTGAGTTTTATATTTTTCCTTATTAACAATTTTCTTACAGTTTGTTACTGCATATTTTAAACGACAAAACAGATGTACACATTAAACGTACTAATAAATTAATACTCTTTATCTTCAACGATACTAGAACCCTTAAGGATAATGAAACTTTTTCAAAACACATGATATCGCAAGGCTTTTGTTATCCTTTTTGAAATATCATAGTTTTAAAAAAATTAAAACTTTAGAAAAATCTAGATAAAATAGATAAACATTTTAAATAAATTCTTGAATTAAGAAGTTTTATAATGTAGAAATTGAAATTACTATTATTTAACTAACACATGCTAAACCGAACATCTTAAATTAAAACCACATTGTTTAGATAAATAAAACCTCTGATTGGGACATCATGTTTTCGGTTGTTTTTTTATAGATATAACGCTATTCGTTATTAAAATATTATAGATAGATAGATTTAATAGGAGTTAAACGAGTCTTTTATTTTAATGGGTATTTCGCGTCATTGATGATGAATGGAACTTTCGCCTTAGCAATGTAAAGTCTTGGCTATTTCTAGAAGCTTCATTAACAACTCCATCATTGACCCTCATGTGGTGCACCATGAGTCCATGTTGTTAAAATTCATAATAATTTGATTATGATTTAGGTAGGTCTGGTTTATGGTATATACAATGAGTTATAATAATTATTTTTTGTAAAAGCACTAGTTAATAGTATATATAAGAAAAGAACAAATACAAACAACAATAGTATATGCATTATACATTAATTAGGTTTGTTGGGTTTTATAAAAGTATTATATGTAATGGAACCAAGAAAAGAATGACAATAACAATAAACTCTTTAAATTTTTTTAAGATGATCTATATGTATAAATATAATATTAAACAAATAATTATAAGGGTGTTAAAACTATAACATTTGGAGCATGATTCCACTCCAGAGAATGTATGCTATGAATGACATAGAACCAAGTAGCTTCCCTCTAATGGAAATCCACACCAAGCAAGGTTACCAAACACTTATACATCCACAAATGGTCATCACACAAGAAGATCCACCAAGAGCGCGACCTGATTCACAAATTACATCATGTGCATCGGTTAGAGGGAAAGCACACATTAGGAAACAACCATAACAGAAAGTGACCCAACCATTAATTAAATATTTATTTTTCTTTTAAATAAATAGGTGCCTTTTAAGTCTATAAATATAATTTGCAATCAGACTTTGAAGTTATGCCAAAAAGCTCTGTTATCTCTTGAATCTTCTTCTTTCATTTTGTACTTTTCCTAGGAGTATTCCTCTACTCGAAACAGACACACTATTATTGGTGCTTTCATTGAATCTTCTTCCTTATCTCATTCTTCATTCTTTCCGTTTACGTATTCCAATCCAATAATGCCAGATTGTTGGCAAACTACACAAGGCAACCTAGCTTCCCTAAATGTAGTCATGAATCTGTTGGGATTTACAGGGTACAACAAGCACAGAAGAATAATAACATAAATCCCATCCCAAGATCACAACTAGATATACTGGGGAAACAGAATAGATAATCATACTAAAATAGATATAAATTTTATGTGTACATAATAGTATTAAAAAAGGATAAATGATTATACCCTGAATTGCTATAGGGGCTGCACAACTACTGCACCACTTGAACTGGCTGCTAGACCGCTAACACGAAACAATACCTGGAAAAATGATCCTGTGTGTGTACCACCTAAAAGCCGCCGGCTATCTGGTGTTTTCCAATTGCCGCCGCTGAGAACCTGCCGCAAAGGGGGTCTCGGTTTACGCCGCCGCCGTTCGTCGGAAGGGGGCAAGCCGCCGCCACTGGCTGGCTACCGTCAACCACCGTGAGTGCCGCCGTTCACCACCATCAACCACCGTCGTAGGGTGGTGGTGGTTCTCGGCCGTAGAGAGCAAGGAGAGAGAGGGAGAGATTTTGTCTTTTGTCAATTGCTACTTGTGATTAGATTAGGTTTAAAGCTTAAGCTTAATCCCTTTAAATACCTATTTAAATGGATTAAGGCCTTTGGACCCCGAAGCCAGGTCCGCGACCAATAACTTTGATCGATTGACAAAACAAACCCTCTAGTTCGGTTTAATATTAATTAATTAACTATTAATTAATATTTTTCCAACCAAACTTTATAACTAAATATTTAATCTCTTCTTTAAATAATAAATATCCATTTATTATTTTTCCCGATAATTAATTAAGTATTAATTATCACTTATACACACATTGTATTATTTTCTGGTTCAATAGTTGGGTGTGCAGCTATGTAACCCTTTAGTGACTTACAATGTTCATGGATATAATGACACGTGTACACTATCCCTGCACACTATCTATCAGACTCCCTCTTGTGCACGATAGTTACACTCACTTGTTCATCATGAGCCTAAGGAGGTCCCAAGCCAGACACCTAGGTTAACCAGGACTATAAGTTCTCTTATGTCAAGAGATTTTGTAATCGCCTTCTTCGATTAGCCGGCTTTTTCTTTTGTATCGCGATATCCCATAATGTGCATTTCAGACATGGAGCACATGATCTATTCTAAAAAATCCAGATTATATTTCTTGACTTCTGATCTCGACTAATCGCAGTTACGGAGTTACCAAATGATGTCCATCATCTATCTGAGCGTGGCCACGCATTTCATTTAGTCTTAATGGTCAAGGGGCCTTGGAATATCTCCTCTCTTTAAAAGAAGGTGAAAATCCCATCATGACTGCTTGCATTTGAGCACACGTCTTCCGCTGCACCCAGATACGCCAGTTATAGTTACCTTGTTACAGCGTAACATTAGAACGTTCCAAAGTACAGAGGTCCTCGTGCCCCAAACCAAAGATCTCACGTTTAAGGACAACCAATCAGCTAACTCATGTCAAAAGGCTCCTTGAAGTTAGTATGATGCAGATCACCTCCAATATTTGTACCTCTAACAAATATCTATAAACACTTGGTCAAAAATCTTGTGCTGTTATTTTCTACACGAATAATCCATCAAGTATTTATAATAGCGTTAGTATCTCCCTGATGTGGCTCCCACCGCATCAAGTAGCTACGGAGTGATTTTGATATAACAAGACTTGTATATCATCGATAAAAAAATAAGCTAATAATGGAGAAGTTTAAAACGATTATATTAAACTTGCTATTTCCATCACGCAAAAATGTTTAATACATAATCATAAGTCTTAAAATTCAATCCATACAATCAACTACTGGAAACTAGCTTCTAGGTCCTATGTACTGCATTCCAATAGAACTAGCATGTCTCTCATGCTTATCTCTAGCAAGCGCTTTAGTCAACGGATCAGCCACGTTGTCATCTGTTGTATC
The DNA here is from genome assembly GCA_947179395.2 of Pulicaria dysenterica. NCBI lineage: Eukaryota > Viridiplantae > Streptophyta > Magnoliopsida > Asterales > Asteraceae > Pulicaria > Pulicaria dysenterica. The sequence goes on from OX359292.1 coordinate 36,859,995, forward strand.
TTGCATATCCTCATATCTCCCCTTCCGATGATCTCTCGGATGATCTGATACTTTCTAAGTACTTATGTGGTCCGCTGGTGATCTCTTGGTTCTTTTGATTGCGCTAAAGCTCCCATATTATAACATAATATATCACTCAGTCTAGAGATACTGGCAACAACTCTTAGATCCGAGATAAAATTCCTCAGCCAAACTGCTTCCTTTGCTGCATCATTTGCTGCAATGTACACAGCCTCTGTAGTTGAATATGCTACTTATCTTGCTTCTGGCTTTTCCAAGATACTGCTCCTCCGTTTAGGGTAAAGATAAACCCTGACTGTGACTTCAAGTCGTCTCTGTCCGTCTGGAAGCACTCATCTGTGTAACCAGTTACACTGATTTCATCCGTACTTCCTCCAAAGACCAAGAACATTTCCTTTGTCCTTCTCAAATACTTGAGAATGTTCTTAACAACCACCAATGGGCTTCACTTGGATTTTACTGATATCTACTCGTAAGGCTTATGGAGTAAACAACATCGGGCCTAGTACATAACATGGCATACATAATCGATCCTACTGCTGAAGCATAAGGAACCGATTTCATCCTCTTCTACTCTTTTGGAGATGTAGGACATTGAGCCTTGCACGACGGTGTACCAGATCTCATTGGAATGAATCATTTCTTGGATTCTTCCATCTTAAAGCGTTTTAATACTTTAATAGATGTATGTACTTTGGCTAAGTCCGATCAGCCGCCTAGATCTATCTCTATAGATCTTTATACCAAGTATATATGCCGCTTCTCCTAGATCCTTCATCTGGAAAAATTTACCTAACCAAGATTTTACTCTTTATAGTGTTGGTATATCGTTTCCTATGATCAGTATGTCATCCACATACAGGATCTGGAAGATTTCTACGCTCCCACTGAACTTTGTGTAAACACAGTTTTCGAACTCGCTTATGGTAAAACCAAACTCTTCCATGTACTCATCAAAGTGCAAATTCGAGCTTCTAGATCCTTGCTTTAATCCATAAATGGATTTTAGCAACTTTCATACTTTTCCTAGATTCTTGGAATCCTCACAACCGTCTGGTTGTGCCATATACACATCCTCTATTAGTTTCCTGTTAAGGAAAGCGGTTTTGACATCCATTTGCCATATCTCATAATTGAAGTATCCAGATATTGCCATAATAATCCTAATAGAATTAAGCATAGCTACTGGCGAGAAGGTTTCATCATAATCAATACCATGAGTCTGAGTATAACCTTTCGCAACAAGTATAACTTTAAAAGTATGCATATTTCCCTCCATGTTCGTCTTCTTCTTGAAGACCCACTTGCATCCAACATCAACTACTGTGTTGTGGCAAGTCTACTAACTCCGAAACTTGGTTGTCATACATGGATTGCATCTTTTCCTTCATTGCATCTAGCCATCATAGCGTCCCCGTAGGATATGGGTTCATAAATATCCCCTTCTTCCTGAGCAATTAGAAATCCAAGATATCTATTTATCTCAGTCCGAATCCTACTGGACCTGCGAAGGTCTTGTGTTTTCACTTCCTCCTTAACCTCAGACTCGGGTTGATTCAACAATTCTTTGTTGAATTACTGCTTCTACAAATAGTGGAGGCATACCTTCATCTTCTTCAATTTCTTAAAGATCTATTTTTTTTCTGGCAGTTTCTGAACTAAGAAACTTGTCTTCGAGAAAAGTCCCTGACCGAGCGACAAATATTTTGTTCTCATCGGGATTATAGAACTAGTACCCTAAGATTTCCTTAGGATAAACCAAGAAGATACACTTGTCTGATTTAGGGTTGAGTTTATCCGAGAACGTTCGTTTAACGAACGCCACACAACCCCAAATCTTCATGAAAGACCGTTTGGGCTTTTTCCCCGTCCACAACTTGAACGGTGCCTTTATTTTCTCCATAGACTTTGTTGGAACTCAGTTTACCATAAAAGCAGCCGTTTCCAGTGCATATACCTAGAACGAAATTGGTAAACTAGTTCGACTCATCATAAAACGTACCATGTAAAGCAAGGTTCTATTCCTCCTTTCTGATACACCATTTCACTGTGGCGTATACGGAGGTGTGATTTGTGAAACTGTTGGGAGGATGATCTCATCAGTTGAGATTTGATGAGACAAAGTTAAGTTTTTTAGATGTGTTCTAGATATAACTTAAACAGAATTATGAGGCTTGATCAGACTAAACACTTATAGTGTTTCAGACGGAGCATAAGCTGAATATAAGCTGAGCATATGTCCGATCAGCTTATATTATATCTTAGTAGGATTATCACTGTGTGTGATAAGCTGTGTATGTCACCTAAGATATATATTGAGCTTTCAGCCTGATGTGTTTCAAGCTGAGTGACATAGCTTGTATACTGAGTCAGCTCAACAGAGTTGCTAAATAAGTTCTAGCTAACTCTTAGGACTTCTAGGGATGAGTTTATTAATATACGTGTTAGTTCATGTTAGTTTTCAAGTTTGTTTTAAAGTTTGTTCTCGAAGAACTCAGCTTGATGAGTTTCAAGCTGAGTAACTCAGTCCGAGCAAGAAGTCAGCTTAAAGAAAATTTAAATATGTTTTAAATTTATCTTTTCAACTTTCTATATCTACGGCAAGGATAATAAGACTCCAGAATCAAGATTGAAGATTGAAGACTCAAGATAAGAAGATTCAAGATTCAAGATTCCGAGTTCTCCGTTAGTTAGTTAGCAAATTAGGATTAGTCCAGTTTTTTAGGAACTGTAGGAACATGATTATAAATACTTATCTCCTCATAAGTTTTGAGGTACGACTGCATTAAACGAGTTACAGAGCCATAACTTAGTTTCACCTCAACATTCAACCGTATGTGTTACGATTCTTGAATCACTGTTTGTCAGTTCAACGTGATCAAAATATTCACGGATTGCCAAGCTATTCGTGTGTTTGAATATTCACATTAGTTGTGAAATTGGTAAGTTTTCAATCTGTGATTAAATCCGTTTAGAGAGTCGTCCGGTATCTATAATCATAAGTTGATTATAGATAGCAAAGTTTGAAAGATTGAGAGATTTATATTGGGTGTTTACATATCAAGAGTTGCTTACTTGATAGAGTCTGTAATCATCTTCTTATTAATGAAAAGCAAAGCATTCTATTGTGGTTTGATTTACTTTGTGTAACACTTTATTTTGATTTGTTCAATTTTCGCAGAAAGTGTATTCAACCCCCCTTCTACACATTTGTTGCTTGTTGTTATTCTCACTAAGGGACCAACAACTGGTATCAGAGCAGGCTGAATAAGTTCATAAGTTGAAAGTTCAAGATTCTGAGAAAGTTCAAGATGTGTACAAGCAACAATTTTTCAAACTTTCCTCAGATGTCTGCCAAGGGTTGTCCCATCTTTGATGGATCTGATTATTCTAAGTGGAAATTCTGAGCCATGCTATTCCTCAAGTCCATTGACAATCGTATGTCCGATGTCATTACCAAAGGACCAATTATCCCCAAGATTTCTGTTGTTGTCAGTGATACGTCCGCTGATAAAACAGACAGAAGTGAAAAAGAAGTAAGGAAGCCTGTTGCATCCTGGACCAGATGAAGACTTGAAACTGTTCAATCTGGATGATAAGGCAAAGAGTGTTCTGCTAAATGTCCTGACCAACAAGATCTTGCATACAGTGACTGGGTGTCAAATTGCAAAAGAGATCTGGGATACATTAAGTATTACATATGAGGGCACTGATCTGGTCAAGCAGCAAAAGAAGAGTCATCTGAATAGATCCTATGAAAACATCTTTTCGAAGAAGAATGAAACCTTGCCTGATTTGTTCACAAGGTTTCACTGCTTGATAAATGACCTACTAAGTGTGGGTGTGAAAAAAGATGAGGCTGAACTTGTGCTGAAGTTTCTGGATGTGTTACCAAAAAGGTTCAATGAAGTAACCACATCACTGAGGGCTGGAGGAACACTGCATTTGTACAACCTACAGTCCATCTATGGGTTCTTGCTCAACCATGAACAGATCACAGAGCACAAGAGAACTTCTCAACAACAACTTAAGGAGTCTTTGGATAAAGTAGATATTGCATTAGTTGCACAGAAGAAGAAGAAAAGTTTCAAGGCATTAGTTGTTGAATCTGAGACTGAGTCAGAATCTCAAGCTGACCACTCAGACTCAGAACCAGGTGATATTGATGATGTTCAGACTATCACTGAGCAAATGGCAATGCTAGCCAGACATTTGAGAAGAGCTCAACGGGGAAGAGGAAGATCTGACAGGGGCAAATGGAAGAGTTCCTTTGATCCCAAGAAGGCTGTGTGCTTCAACTGTCAGAAGAAGGGACACATCGCTGCTGAGTGCAGATTAAAGAAGGAAGAATCGGCATCAGTTGCTGATAAGAATGCTTATAGAGCTGACAAATACAAGAAGAAATATACTCAGGTCAAGAAAGGAAAGCCAGAAGACAAACCCAGTGCAAAAGGACTATATGCTGAAACCTGGGATACAGAATCATCTACCTCAGATGATGATGTATGTCTAATGGCTCAAGAAGATAAAGAGTTTGAAATTGACGAAGTTGATTATGGTTTGTCCGAGTCAACTTTTGAAGCTGACATGAAGGAAGCTGAGGAAAACAGCAAGCTTAGTGATTGGGATCCTGCTTCCATGTACAAGGTTAGTAATTTCAACTCTTACATTGATGAAGAAAAGGGTCTTGTCTTCGACTATTTGTTAAATGATTTCAAGACCATCCTTAAGTCTCAAAAGTACTTCAAAGCTGAGATAGCTAAACTGAAGAATGAGATTAAGGAAAATCAATCTCTCATTGATGTTGGTAAGAAATCACATTGTGATCTTGAATGTCAAAGACACATCAATAAACTTCTAAGTGAAGAACTTCAGGCAGCTAAAGTCAAAGCTGACCAACTTCAAAAGGTCACTAAGTCTTGGTGTAAGTTATCAAAGCTTGCTGAAAAGTGCATAAACCAACAAATTCCTAAACAGGTACAAGCTGTACTTGGAGGTGACTATCAAACTGCAGCTTATGTAGCTGATGATGAGATAGCAAGTACAGACGCTGAGGAGGATAGACTACTGATTGAGTCTCAGAAGTCAGCCTCAAAGAAGAAACATGGTCAAAACCTTAAATACAATATGTTTGTAAATGCCAAAGATCATGGTAATTAGTGCTCAACATCCAAACATCATGGTAAGTCTGTGCTGGACAGATTAAGCACTCAGCCTATTCAAAGAACTTCAGTCATAGAAAGGCTTAATCCAAATCCTTTCAAAAGACAACATTCTCTATCTGGCTCGGAGAGAAGTAACAAGAATAGGAAGACCACTATAAGTCAGAGGTCAAATCACAACAATGGTAAGTCCAAAGTTGTGGATCTTGGTAAGTCCAAGGAGATCAACAATGGCAAGTCCAAACCTGTTAAAACTGGTGAGTCCAGTAAGCATGACAAAGGTAAATCCAAGGTCATGGAAAAGAAGTTTGTTGGTCAAGCTTCTAATCAAAAGGATAACAATCAAAGATCTGACAAAGGTAAGTACAAAGTCAGTGAGCATCAAGTGAATCAACTTGCAAAGAAAGTTGAAAAGTTATCCACTACATATAATCCTAAGACTGAGAGCAAGTTCTCACAAGGATTATTAGACACTCTACCTCCTGTAATCATTGGAAGAAGGAGATGCTACAAGTGCAGAAGTAGAGGTCATGAGGCTAAGGACTGTGATGTTGAAATCTCAAGGCCTGAACAAGAACAGGCTGATCAGCCTACACAGGACTCAGCTCCTGCTCAAGCTGAACAGTCAGTTCAACAAGATGGAGATGCTAAGTGCTCCTCATCTGAACCCACCAAGAAGTGGGTTCCGAAACAAAACTAATGTGTTTAGTTTTTATATCATGTGCAGGGTTCAAGTAAATGGTACTTGGATAGTGGATGCTCAAGGCACATGACCGGGTGGAAAGGACTTCTTAGTGATTTCTAGGAAGATGAAGGTCCTAAAGTAACACTTGGAGACAATTCCCATGGAAGAACTAAAGGCTATGGGAAGATGCATGCTGGCAAAGTTACTTTCCAGAAGGTTGCATATGTCAAGGGTCTTAAGCACAATCTGATTTGTATCAGCCAATTGTGTGATGAAGACAACATTGTTACTTTTAGGAAGAAAGCAGGAACTATATATAATGCTAAGGGAAAGCCTGTACTAATTGCTAAAAGAGAAAGAGATGTGTATCTACTTGATCTAAATTCTGCTAATCCCTATACTGAAACCTGCTTGTATTCCCAATCTGTTCCTAAGCTGAGTTGGTTGTGGCATAAACGTTTATCGCATTTAAATTTCAAAAATATAAATATGCTATCCAATAAAGAGTTAGTCTCTGGATTACTAAAGATCACATTTGTCAAGGACAAATTGTGTTCAGCTTGTGAACAAGGGAAACACCATAAAGGGTCCTTTAAATCAAAGCAAAACTTTTCAATAACAGACCTACTGCATATGTTGCATATGGATCTGTTTGGACCCATAAGTACTCCAAGCCTAAGTGGCAAGAAGTACACACTGGTGATAGTAGATGAGTTCTCACGATTCACCTGAGTAATATTCCTTAAAGCGAAAAGTGAGGCTGCCCTGGAGATAATAAGTTTTATCAAACAGGAAGAGTTGCAGAAAGGTAAGTCTGTAAAGCAACTCAGAAATGATCATGGGTCTGAGTTTAGAAACTCTACCATTGAAAGCTTCTGTGAACAAAAGGGAATATTACAAAATTTCTCATCTATCAGAACTCCCCCAAAAAAATGGAGTTGCTGAGAGGAGAAATAGAACCCTAATTGAGGCTGCTAGAACAATGCTATGTGAGGCAAGATTGAAACTTTATTTTTGGGATGAAGCTGTTATTATAGCCTGTTCTACCCAAAATAGGTCAATCATTGTGAAAAGACATGACAGAACATCATATGAGATATATAAATCTAGAAAGCCCAATATAGGTTATTTCCATGTCTTTGGTTCAAAATGCTATGTGTTGAATCAAATAGATTAGCTCCATAAGTTGGAACCGAAAGCTGATCCTGGAATATTCGTTGGTTATTCCTCAATCTCCAAGTAGTACAGAGTGTATAACACTAGGAGAAAGGCCATAGAAGAATCAATTCATATCTCATTTGATGAAGACAGTCTTGATCAAGCTGAGAAAAGACAAGCTGACTTGGTTAGTCTGAGTGAGCTTGAAAAGTCTGAGGAAACCAATATGTCAAATCCTATGTATGTCATGGGAGATGATAGTGATGATGATGTGTGTCCATCAAAGAAATCATCACAAGCTCCAAGGGACTCCCAAGCTGAGAAGGATGATGAGTTCGTCAACTCCTTTGGAGCTGAGTCACTAAAGGGTTTTGATCTGACCAAACCACCCAATGACACAAACTGGTCAAACCTGGGTTTGATTCTACTGGTTCAATCCTAAAAGCGGAACTGGATTGAACACAATCCTCTAAACCCCAAAATGGTTAGGATCTTTAATACTTACATGATCTACTAGTTTCTAATCCACAACAATCCATAGTTAAGGTTATGAGAAAATATACCTATTTTGATTTTCGATCTTGGGATTGCTAAAGAAAGTCCACCACTATTGCACCTCCTATACGAACTGGCTGCTAGACCGCTCCTGGATCACCAATCAATGATGCTCGAAAAAATGAGAATGTGTGTGTGTGTGTCGACCTTGAATCGCAAACACCCACTTGGTGTTTTCTTTGTTTGGTTTCGACGAGAGAAGAGAGAAGCCGAGAGAGAGAGAGAGTGCGACGAGAGAGAGGGAGAGAGTTGATGGTGGCTAGGGTTATCCCTTTAATCCCTTGTTGTCTTATATTAATCCTTTAGGCTTAAGGATATATATATATAGAGATTAAATGGACCTAAGCCCGTTTAATTAAAAGCCCACTTGTTTTAATTAAACTTTCAATCTTCTAACTTTTACCCCCTGGACTTTACTAGTTAATTAATTAATATTAATTAACTTGGTCCGTTAAATATTAAAACTTAATATTTAATTTCTCTTTAAATAATAAATAAATATTTATTATTGATTCCTTTTCTAATAATTAATACAAACCGATTAATTATTATTTCTCTCTTTTCAATAATTAATACTACTGATTAATTATTTACTTTTCTCTTTAATAATTAATCCAACCTGATTAATTATTTCCACACAGATTTATGGTGAAAAACCAACTGTTCTAATATGGGTGTGTAGAAGTGTGACCCTTTAGTCTCTTATAACATTGGATACAATATGCCTATTAATTAGCTCTGCACATAATCCAACAGACTCTCACTTGTGCAAGATAAGTAATAGTTACTGCATATTGTTAGCCTAAGGAGGTCCCTAGCCAAACACTTAGGACAACAAGGTTATAAGAGCTCTTATACCGCAAAGTAACTTGTGATAAAAAATTTCATAAGCAACCTGCTTAGAAGTAACCTGTTATAAACTAACTGTTTACAAACTAAACTATCATTAACTCCCTGTTCATGAATGTGTACATTTTTATATATACATACATGCATATATATATATAGGTTTGTCCCTTGCAGCGCGATATTTCAATTTTGAGCACGAGCATGGAGAAAGTCAACTCAGAGACTCAAAATTTGGTTCATGACATACTTGATTTCAAAACTGCGTGATAAACAACAAAGAACAGATCAGTTCGTTTGGGCACGGCCGTCCACTTACCAGTTTCTCTAATCAGTCAAGGGGCCCGGAAATATCTCTCCTAAAAAGAAGTTGCAATTACCATCTTGCATATTTGCATATGGAAATACGGCTCCCACTGAATCTAGACACGCTCCTTATGACCACTCTGTTACGGCGTGGCGTTAAAACGAGCTAAGAAGACAACAGTTACCGTATCCCAAACCAAATATCTCAGGCTTAAGGATAACCTATGTGATTAATACTTTTGACATAAATCCACGAAGTATCATTCACAGTGGGTCAATCCAATATTCGTAACCCTAACGAATATCCGTCAATTTTGGTCCGCAAAAACTTTTGCAACTATATTCGACATACTTTCGAATCTACCCCAAAACTACGATGACTTTATAGCCCTATCATAGTTCCCACCACGATAAGTAGTCACGGATAATGTTTTGAATAAACCTAGTTTATTCCTTGATGAACCAAAACATACAAAATTGTGAAGAACAATGAAACTAATTTCTACACCCTTCCATATTCCGCCCTGGAATAAAGGTGCATAATTTCTACCATTTCATTTACTCGATTCACGATGTATATCTGAATTACTTATTATTTTGCATTGTAACTTATCACAGATTACAAAAAAAAAAAAAATGATTATAAACCTAAAACTCAAGACTAGCACCCTGAAGTACTCCTTTTTGGTTTTGCTAGAAATCGTTCTTGCAACCTAAGAACAATTCTAGACTTACTTATTTCATAAAATTCCTTAAACTTGGAGAAACTAGAAATAACTCCTAAGTTTCTGATTTTATAAAACAACCTTCCTGTAATTAAAACTTTAATTACATTTGTAGATATACTGGATTTTATTATGCTTTTGAAATGATAAACCTTCTTACACCTACTTGCAAGAAACTTGAAATTAGATTCCCTGTGTATGCCAACACTAATCTAATATCACTACTAAGAATGTTAAAGAACATCCTATTTCACCATTTCTAACTTTGACCAACCAACAATATTTAATTAAGCTGACATACTGAACTTAATGAGTATAATTTTTATTTAAGTCATAACTTGACTCAAAAACTTGCAATGATGTCTTTATTGAGTACCTCTCAATAAGTCATGCATTCCTTGGATTAGTCCTTCCTCCAGAACTTACTATTTTAGATAACTTCTAAAATCATCCGATAATTATATATACTCTAAAGGTTCAATCTTGTATTTATCACACTGGTTCAAAAATTTATTAACTCTGATGAATACATTAGTCAGATGCTCCCACTATCTTTTATGAAAAAATGCATTACTTTAAAACATCCTTTTAGGCTTTAGTCAATCCTTGACTACCATGCCTAAAACTTGTGTTCTAAACACATGTTTTAAAACTTAGTTTTTGTAAGAAATTTGTTTTATGAAACCAATAACTTGGATCTCCATATATCCATCTTTCTAATTACAGAAAGTGGTTTCATTAAACTTGCCATAAGTGCAAAACACTTGTGAAGGCATTTTAAATTTCTTTCCATTAAAAACATTCAGTATAAAACTCCCTTGATTATAGTAACTACCATAATCACTTTTATAATTTCTTAAATGTTTTATCAAAAAACTATTTTCACTTAGAAATAATAACTATTATTTCCATTTTGTTCCAGACATTGAACATTTACTTTTCCAAAAAAACACTTTGCTAAAATTAGAAAAAATATCTAATTTTATAACCAACACTTGTTTATTTAAGCATTTGAATAGTGGAGCCAGCATTTATATAACTACAACAAATCACAGCATAAGATCATTATGAATCACCAATCAAGTCAAGACTTGACTTATTGGTATTCTTTTAGTCACTACTGGAACAATCTTTGATTCATAAAATACGCGCACGGATATGAACTAAATAATTAAAATTTCCATAAACCGAATCCAAAAGTTTCCAAAAACAATCAAGATAAAAAAATGTTCAAATAAACTTAAAAGAGTTCTATAAACTAGGAAATAGAATTATTAATAATATCCGTAAGCTGCACGTGGGTTCTCTTCATGCTGGGCCGCATCACTTTCCATCTCCTCCTGCAATAAACGATTGCAAGATATTAGAATACTCGTAATAACTTTTACAAGTGGAAAGTGATAAAGAAGCTATTCACACGATACCTGAGGGGCCAACCTTGCCACCTGCCTCGTGACCCTTCGGCCAATCTCTTTTCCAGTGCCCGACCTCACCGCACTTAAAGCACCGATTCTCGGTTCTTGCTTTGTTCGGCTTCGGCTTCTTGCCCTTGTTGTCGTTATTAGCCCTGGGTGCATTCTGGATGGACTGGGCCTTGCCTTTTCCCTTTCCGTTGCGCCCCTTCCTCTTCTTATGTCCGCCATGTCCCACCATGAGAATGTCCTTAGAGTTGGTCCCGATACTCTACTTAGCTGTCTTGAGCATAGAGTGCAACTCAGCCACGGATTTCTCCATGTTGTTCATGTTGTAGTTGACTATAAAAGGCTTATAGTCATCTAAGAACGAGTTGAGTATCGTATCTGTTGCTAGTTGCAATGGTACTGGGTGCCCAAGTCTCTCTAGGTGGTCCATGTAACCTTTCATTTTCATGACGTAGTTACTGACAGAGGTCCCCTTAGCCATCTTGCACGAGTTAAATGCCCTGGTGGCATCATAACGTTCTGTGCGAGCTTGCTCCTAGAACATGTCCCTCAGCTGGCGGATCATGTCATAGGTAGGAGTCTCCATCATGCTAGACTGCAACTCTAGACTCATAGTTGCAAGCATGAGGCAGCTGACATCTAGGGCGTCATTGGAGCGCTTCTGAAAAGCCTCCCTGACATCTGCCCTAGCATTGCTGGCAGGAGGATTTCCTAGAGGTTGTTCTAGGACATGCCACTTTCTCTCGTGCCTAAGCACGATTCGGAGATTTCTCTCCCACGTGAGAAAGTTTGGTCCGACAAACTTGTCCTTCTCAAGGATGGAGCGGAGAGAGAGATTGTTAGTACTAGTAACGTTGGTTGCCATCTACAAATTAAAACTCGGTTTAATTAGTAATTGTAGATAAAACTTTCTAATCATATATCATCAAACCCATAAATAATATATATTAGACCAAGGACCCATATTTCACATACTTGACGCAAGGTTTGGGCACTTCCCGCCAAGTCATGTTATTTCTGGTAGGTAACACTCTGTACCAATCGTACCTAACTGATACGACTCCTAGAACCTCGTAGAGCACTTAGACCCAGTCTAGTATGTTTAACTCTACTCTAGTGCTTTTTGGGCCGGGACTCCCGATTATCACCAAAATAGATCGCACCACCTAAGACATCATGAATTCTGGCCGGGACTCTCGATTATCGCAGAATCTTTCATGCCCCATCCCGCAATTGTTTGAACCAATATGCCCAAGGTTTGGGCACTTCCGACATCCGAGTACCGTTTAACAGCAAGGGTGTAACATTAGGTGGGTAGAACACTGATCTAAGATTTTCGTGGGTTTTACTATTAAGTTTAAAAACTTAATTTTCCAGTTTTGAAAAACCATTTCAAAACTAACTGTTTTAAAAATACGATTTATATGTGTACCTAAACTAGGTGCACAAAACGGCCGTTATAAGTTCCAAACTTATAACTTTGACAAAACCTTAAATTTATAAAAATTTAATTAATACGACTACCAAACTGAAGTCATATTTTAGTTTGTCATAAAAACGTGTTTTTTCACAGTTTAATAACAACCTGTTATTAAACCCCTTTTAATTTAGTATCATATAAATGTCACATATCTATATGAAAAACAGTAAATAAAAGAACCACAACCACGCAGATAATAATAAGCATAAGAAACCTATAGTTTTGCCAACTAATCCTAAGGTCAAACCTAAGGATAAAGTGTCTTGGATTCGCCTTCTTGATGTGCTGCTCCCACTAGCCTTGACACCTCCCCGAAGTATCCGTGCTTCGTGTGAAAAACATCGTTTACTTGATCACCTTCTTCGAGTCTGTTTTGGTCGAGGGATTAAACGACTACTAATCTATTACAAATACAATATTGAATGGGGTTGTAAGTGACACGCAGGCCTCCCCGAATAAGTACAATATTACAAATAAGAAGGGGATTGTAATTGGCACGCAGGCCTTCCCAAAACCAAAAATAAGAAGAAATGGAAAAACGAGTCCTAAGTCGGCAAAACTATAGCTATATGTATCACAACCACGCAATTATATATAAGCACTATATATAAAAACAACCACGCAGTTATAATATATAAACAATAAACTGTGCTGTTAAGCATATAACCTGATTTGTTTAATCTTTCTCATTTACCCTTTGATTAATACCTATTAACCAAAAATGAGAATCATGATCTTCTAATTAAATTTATTTGACAAAAAAGCTTTTCAATAAAACTTTTAAAAAACTTGATCTCATTCAAAACTTGAATGAAATCCTTATGTCGGGTTTTCTTACTAGTTTTCTAAAACTTAAAACCGACAACTTTTGGTCAATTAAATATTATCTTATTTATTTCTCCATTATGTTATATAAACTTTATCCTTTTAGAATTTATTCAAAATGACTAAACTAGTCAGAATAAATAAATATCTAAACAAATATATATATTTTAACTAAAGTAATTAAAATATATAATACTAGTTTATATAACACCTTATTAATATTTTAACACTTAAAATTAAAAATCCTTTTGTTTTAACCGAGAAACTATTTGGGCCAAAAAATTCGTGGGCTGAGAGCCCTACCTGGGTCGTGACCTCCTTTGGGCCGAAGCCTAATGGGCCGAGACCCCTATTGGCCCGAGAAACTCCTGGGCTGAAAAACCATCTTGGGCCAAAACCCCTTGGGCCGAAGTCCACTGGGCCTTTAGCGCCGCTAACTCCTTTTAGCGCCGCTAACGGTCACGGTGATGGTTTCGGTTCCCGTTTCCCGATTAATAAAATATTTTTAAATGCTTTTTAACCTATTAAAACTAACTGTTTTATTACCCTGATTAAAAGGAAACTGGATATAATTTCAAGAACCCAAAAAAAAAATCAATTATTAATATTAACTAAACTAGTTTTATTAACAATTGATTATCCTAAAACTAAACATTAACCTTTTTAAACAAAAGTTCAAAAAATTACTGGTTAAGATAAAGTTTTAGATAAAAGATTTATGGATTTTAAATATGTATTTTAGTGATTATTTATCTCTCGTCTGCCCTCCGTCTCGTATTTTCAGGCCGGACAAAGAAACCACTAATAGCTCACTCGCCGCCGCCTCCCGGCCCTCCCTCTGGCAACCTCGCCGACTCCCGGCACATCCTGGTAAACTCACCGACCCTTTAAAGTCGCCCAGAACACCTCCCTGGTCTGCCTTTTTCCAGCTGGCCGGAGCCACCTGGGTAGCTCGCAGGTAACCTCGTCGTTTTTTCCTGGTAAGATCGCCGACGCCCGGCCCCACCCTCGCTGGTAAGATCGCCACCGCCTCTTGGTATCGCCGTCTCCCGGTTAGCCGTACTTACTATCTTGTAGATCTGGGTTTGTTTGCTGTATTCTTTGTTTTGTGTTTTGCTTGTTTTTTGGCATTTAACATCAGAGAAGGAGTGCTTCGCTTGGTTTTTTGGCATTTAACAGGTTCAGAGAAGAAGGAGCAACTTTTCCGGCCGCCGCGTGCTGCTTACAGTTCCCGACCGTTTAGCGTTTGTGGGTTTGTAGTCTTCTATACTTTTAGCCCTCTCTTCTTTCTTTATTTTTTTTTTGTTTTTCTTGTCTTTATATATTTACATTATCTTAATTCTATATATTTATTAGTTTATATTTTATATTTGTTTTTATTTTGTATTTGTTTTTTTGCCAGCTTGCCTGATTGTTTTTGTTTATTCTTTATTTATTATTTGTTTTTTGCCAGAATTTGTATATTAATCTATTCCACTTGGTATTTTTATTAATAGGTAACGAGTGTATCTACATTATATACTGTCTTTTGGCATTGTTCTTTTCCCCTAGATTTTACATAGTTTTTTTGATTCACTATAGAGATTAGTAGGAATGATAGGAGACTGAGATCATGTCCTGCATATCTGGGTTTGGGGGAGGTCGTAGAGAGCCAAGTAGGGGCGAGGGGATTTAAGGATCGCAGAAGGGGCCGTCACAGAGAGTTTGGACATAAGCTTAGAATTGGTAGTTGGAATGTGGGAACCTTAACAGGTAAACTTTTGGAATTAGTGGATTGCCTTAGAGATCACAGGGTAGATATAGCGTGTTTTCAAGAGACTAAGTGGAAGGGATGTCGATCTAGAGAGTCGAATGGTTATAAGCTTTGGTACTCGGGCTCTGGTAGTGCTAAGAATGGAGTGGGAATTATCTTAGCACCTAGGTTCAAGGATAATGTAGTTGAGGTGAGGAGACTTAACGATAGGATTATGGCTATTAAGGTGGTGTTAGGAGAAGCACTAGTTAACATAGTATGTGCTTATGCACCTCAGGTGGGTTTGGGGGTAGAGGAAAAGACCAGCTTTTGGGAGTCTTTAGATGATCTTTTGAGGGGGATCCCAGAGGATCAACTGTTGTTTATAGGGGGTGATTTTAATGGGCATATAGGTGCAAGTGTAGAGGGTTACCCGCAAGTTCATGGTGGTTTTGGCTATGGGGTTAGGAATGAAGAAGGGAGGTCTTTACTCGAGTTCGCTTCTGCTCACGAGATAGTCATCACAAATTCCTTCTTCAAGAAAAGGGAAGGACATTTGATTACTTACCTTAGTGGAGGTCATTGCACGCAAATCGATTTCCTTCTTGCACGTAAAAGAGACATGAGGAGCTGCATTGACTGTAAGGTTCTTCCAAGAGATGTTGGGTACTCGCAACATCGTTTACTAGTGTTAGAAATCTGTTTCAGGAAAGGTTTCACTAAGGACAGAAAAGAGGGCAAACCTAGAATTTTGTGGAGAAATCTAAATGGGGAAGGTAAAGAAGAATTTAGGAATAGAGTCGCGGTAGAGTTAACTAAAACCCCTATAGGAGATGCAGATTCAGAGTGGAACCGCGTGGCCCAATCTATTAGAGATATAGCCCAAGAAACCCTAGGAGTTACTTCCGGTAAGGTTCGTGTAGACAGAGAATCTTGGTGGTTTGATAATGAGGTCCAGGGCAAGGTTAAAAGAAAGCAGTCCTGCTTTAAGGAGTTAGTTTTAGCTAGGGTAAGTGGAAGAGAAGATATGGTGAGCGCTTTGAATTCTTATAGAGAAGCTAAAAGAGAAGCAAAGAAAGCGGTTGCACAAGCGAAGGAAAGAGCTTATGGAAACTTATACAATAGGTTAGACTCTAAAGAAGGGCTTAATGAAATCTTTAAATTAGCTAAAGCCAGGGAGAGGAAGAAAAGAGATATAGGAACCATTAAGTTTATTAAAGATGATAGAGGAAGAGTACTGTCTAAGGATAGAGACATTAAGGGTAGATGGGGAGATTACTTTCGACATTTATTTAATCAGGAGACAAGTCAGGTTATGAGCGATAGTGGGGAGGGAATAATGTTGGGCTCTGAAGTTAGGAATAATTGTTTTTGCACTAAGATTTCCCCAGGAGAAGTAAAAAATGCTCTTAACAAGATGGGTAGAGGTAAAGCGGCAGGACCTGACCAAATACCTATTGAGGTGTGGAGGTGTCTTGGGGAACCAGACATCTACTGGCTTACGAACCTCTTTAACCTAATATTTAGAATGGCTAAGATGCCAAAAGAGTGGAGACGCAGTGTGGTTATCCCAATTTTTAAGAACAAAGGAGACTCCCAAAGCTGTGAGAACTATCGTGGTATTAAACTTCTGAGTCATACTATGAAGTTGTGGGAAAGGGTGATAGAAAACAGGTTGAGACGAGAAACTAGAGTATCGGATAACCATTTCGGCTTTATGCCAGGGAGGTCATCGATAGAAGCAGTGCATTTGATTAGAAACCTAGTGGAAAAGCATAGGGAGAGACAACGAGATTTGCATATGGTGTTCTTAGATATAGAGAAAGCATACGACAGTGTCCCTAGGGAACTTATTTGGAAGACTCTTAACAATAGAAGAATCCCCGGGAGATACATTAGGGTTTTGAGAGACATGTATGAGGGTGCGATGTCATGTGTGTCCACCCCCGTAGGAGACAGTGAATACTTTCCGGTGGTTCGGGGCCTGCACCAGGGGTCAGCTCTTAGCCCTTTCCTTTTTGCAATCATTCTAGACGAGCTTACGACTAGTATTCAAAGAGGAATACCATGGTGTATGATTTTCGCAGACGACGTCGTTTTAGTCTCGGATTCGAAGGAGGATTTGAATAGACGTTTAGAACAATGGAGGAAAGCGTTAGAGGTTTCAGGACTAAGGATTAGCAGGGGTAAGACCGAATATCTCTATTGTCACTTCAGCAGAACAACAAATGAGGGGAGCCTAGAAATCCGCCTTGGGGACCAAGTACTGAGACCCCAGGATTCCTTTAGGTATCTAGGCTCCATATTACATAAAACAGGGAGGGTTGACGAGGACGTCTCTAACCGTATACAAGCGGCGTGGAGAAAGTGGAGAGCGGCTACAGGAGTGTTATGCGACAAGAAAGTTCCTCTTAAACTTAAGGGAAAATTTTATAGATTAGCTGTTAGACCGGCCATGCTATATGGTTCCGAGTGTTGGCCCCTAAAAAAGGCGCAAGCTGAGAAGATGGAAGTAGCCAAGATGAGGATGCTTAGATGGATATGTGGGAAGACGTTGATGGATAAAATCCCGGTAGGAG
This sequence comes from Pulicaria dysenterica, assembly GCA_947179395.2. Taxonomy (NCBI): domain Eukaryota; kingdom Viridiplantae; phylum Streptophyta; class Magnoliopsida; order Asterales; family Asteraceae; genus Pulicaria; species Pulicaria dysenterica. Next base: position 36,877,490 of record OX359292.1, read on the forward strand.
TCTTTAGAAACGAATTAGGAGTTACTTCTATTGGCAATAAGCTGAGGGAAGGTAGACTACGGTGGTTTGGCCACGTTAAAAGGAGACCACCAAATGCACCAGTTAGGAGCACAGAAGAGATTGTAGTTGAAGGTACTAGGAGACGTGGTCGTCCTTTTCTGAGGTGGGAGGATAGGGTGAGAGCAGATTTACAGGAGTTGTCTCTTACCGATGATATGATCTCAGATAGGGTGTCTTGGAGAAGAATGATTAAGATTCAGGGTTAGGAGGTATAGAGACTGCAGCTACCTTCATAGGGTTAGTGAGTAGGGTTAATCTTCTTTGTTTTATTTTATATTTTTAATGTATTTTCTCTTTTTATCTATTTATTTTATTTTACTTATTTATCCTTTCTTATTATTTACTCAGTTTTTTTATTGTTTTTTATTTTTCTTATTTTTATTATTGAGTTTCCTTTATCGTGGCCGGAGGTAGTTTGCTGGAAGCAATCTCCCTACATTTTGGTGGGGGTATGATTGTCTACATTTATACCTCCCCCATACCTCGCTTATGCGGGATTGGGTATCGTTGTTGTTGTTGTTGTTGTTGTTTAGATAAAAGATTTATCCTTTTTAACCGTTTAAACACAAACCTGGTTTAAACCTAACTGGTCAAAATCAAACCTTTTATAATCTGGATAAAAACAGAAAACTTGTTTTACCACCTTATGGTTTTCGAAAAACTATATGGAGAAAAAACAAGAAGAAGATCAAATTATCTAGAAAAATCAAATATCAGGATTAACTAGGTTTTTACCAACTTAAAAAAACTGTTTAATTTAAAATGTAATTCAAACTTATCCTTATACAAAAATCATGATCCTTTTAATCATTCATACTAACTGTTTGAATTTCCTGATTAATAGGATAAAACTGATAACAAAACAAACTGTTTTGTTACATACTTGATTTTCGAAAAAACTCAAGAACAAGTAGAGAATTAGGAACAAAACCTTAATCCTAAAAACAGATAAACCTAGAAACTATAGATCATAGAGCCGAGACTCTGATACCACTGAAGGGTTTTGATCTGGCCAAACCACCCAATGACACAAACTGGTCAAACCTGAGTTTGATTCTACTGGTTCAATCCTAAAAGCGGAACTGGATTGAACATAACCCTCTAAACCCCAAAAGGGTTAGGATCTTTAAAACTACATGATCTACTAGTTTCTAATCCATAACAATCCATAGTTAAGGTTATGAGAAAATATACCTCTTTTGATTTTCGATCTTGGGATTGCTAAAGACAGTCCACCACTACTGCACCTCCTATACGAACTGGCTGCTAGACCGCTCCTGGATCACCAATCAATGATGCTCGAAAAAACGAGAATGTGTGTGTGTGTCGACTTTGAATCGCAAACACCCACTTGGTGTTTTCTTGGTTCGGTTTCGACGAGAGAAGAGAGAAGCCGAGAGAGAGAGTGTGACGAGAGAGAGGGAGAGAGTTGATGGTGGCTAGGGTTATCCCTTTAATCCCTTGTTGTCTTATATTAATCCTTTAGGCTTAAGGATATATATATGTAACACCCCAAAGTTTGAAAGTTCTTTTGTTGTGAAATGTTGTATGTGTGTTTAGCAAGTTGCCTTTTCTTTGTGATTATGTGATTTAAATCTAGAAGGGGCTAAAGTTGTCAAGTGTGCAAAGTGGTTAAGTGCAGGGGCTGAATTGCCATTGTTTGAAAGTGTAATTATATATATATGCATTTGACTATGTTTAGTCAATGAGACCATTTGCAAGAACAGATAAAAACACACACACACACATAGCCACTAAAATTGAGATTCTTAGCAAGAAATCAAGAGGAGGATAGCTGATTTTGTTTGTTATAGCGAAGTAGAAGCAGAAGGTAAGAATTCTTTATGTTTTAGAACCTGTTGGTATCATTAATTTCGAGTTGTTCAAGATTTGAGTAGAAGAACATGATGAGTTTTAGCCGTGCGAAGTGAAGCCCATTTCGTGCGTAGTGACTTCATTTCGTACGAAGTGCTCAATGTAAGAGATGAAGTCGATGAGTTTTGGTCGCACGAAGTGTGAGCCACTTCGTGCGTAGTGATAGTTCACTTCGCGCGTAGTGGGATTCACTTCATGCGTAGTGAGAGTTCACTTCATGCGTAGTGAGAGTTCACTTCGCGCGTAGTGTGTTCATCTCGTACGTAGTGTTCAGAAGTTAATTCAGTTATTATTTTTTGTTTGTAGGCAATAAGAGTTGACACTTTTCCGATAGGAGTGTAATTCTTAACTGCTGCGGAGGTGAGTGTACTTACCTTTAATCAGATTAGTATATGTTTGTGCACTAAGTGATTACTATATCAATTGTATGTTTGATATGTTAAGTTAAAGGCTGTTGTTCAGTTGTTCAGTAGCACTATGTTATAGTATTTGATATGAGTAGTATGTATTTATGTACCAAGTGAACAATATGATATATGTGTTTGTGATATGTGTTATGTATGTGCTCGAGTACAGAAAGTACCTGGCTTAGAGAAGTCTTGTACTAAGAAAAGCAGATACTTTGTATCCAGAATAGTGAAAGGGGTATATTGAGATCCTTATACCCACAAATAAAGTGTCAGGGGCTTGGTTACGCGCGAGGTGTGATTATACCCCGGGACTAGTTAACAGTTTGACTGTTTTGCAGGTTATAGCTGGGATGTGAGACATCCCGAGAAGAGATACTCATGTTATGTGTTTATTAGTCAGTAGTATGCTCACTAAGCGAAAGCTTACGTTTTAGTATGTTGTACATGCAGGTAACCAGATTCCAGCAAGGGTAAGGCCCCGGTGCTCCGCAGAGTTGGATTGCTCCCAGCTATTGAAAATAGTACTTTTAACACTACTTTTTGTAAAACTGTTAGTATTAAAGTGTTGTAGTTAGTTTTCCGCAAACTCTGATATTTTAGAATGCTAATCAGTAGTAATTGAATTTCTAAAAGCTATTTTAGAAAAGTGGTGTTACAACTTGGTATCAGAGCCAAGGTTTAAGAGATTTGGGCACACACGAGTGTGATGTCTGAACTTAAACCGTGGTTTTGAGGTTAAGAGGAGCTATACCTGGGGCAGTAGCCTTGGTGAGCATACGGTTAGTAGAGGTTTATGAATTGTTATCTGTTTTACAGATTGAGCATGAGTAGTAATGTTTATGTATGTGTAATAGTTATGTGGTTAAGTGCTAAATGACCATATGCCTATATAATACCAGAGAAAAGAAAAATGTTTAACAGGTGTAATTCGTTGTGTTAATACGTGACCTAAGCTTGTGAATCGGGGTATTCCGCGATGGTATTAAGAACAATTATGTATAATATGTTCCTCACAACGCCTGGCCAGTGTATGTGAAGAACATGTGATATGCAATTGAGCTTAAGATTGCCATGTCAGTACCTTGTGAATCAAGTGAGGGGTGATACGTGATAGTACAGTATGTGTGAATCAGATAAGAACAGAAAATGAGATAAATGTAGTATTGATAATATTACATACCTTATTATGAGAAACAGAGAAAGTTGTTTAGTAGTATATGTTAAAGATATCTGATTATGAATTTATAGTATGTGGTAAGTTGGTACGAGTTAGATAAAGTAGCCTGAGGCTAGTATACTTCAGAAGATCAGAATTACCTATTTTACAGATGCAATCCTTATTTTAAACCAATAGACCTATAAGTAAACCCTTTAGAGGGAGTTGTTACAGATGGATTGCAAGATCTTGAGACCAGTTTAGTAAAGTAGATAGTAGTGATAAAGTGGAGCAAAGTCCTATAAACAACGTTTTAGATATTATCAACTAAGTGGTTGAGTAAGTTTTAGAAGGAAAAGAAAGTTATGTTATTGTAGTACATGGATACAACAGTATAGGTTACAGTTAAACCATTAGTAAGAATTAAAGCTAAGAAAGAACTCGATGCAAGGGTAGATGTGTAAAGATTGTTCAGTATGCGAAATTACCTCGTTAGAGGGAAGATTTTAGATCTAGTTGTGAGTAGTGATGATTAATAGGGATGGAATGAGATTTTTCGTATTAGTAGGTGTCAACCAGGGAGAAAAGTTATGTACGTATCGAACTTATTGTTTGAGACAGTGAAAGACTGGTAGACCATGTTGATGTGGAGAAAGTTAGAAACATAGATTGAGACTATGACATAGACTTAGTTTAAAGAGTTGTTAAGAGTATAGCAGTACTAGAAGCTTGTATAGAACAGATCACAAAAATAATCTAGAATATGATGATAAGAAGATAAAGTTGGTGAATGACATCACCTAGAAATTGTTAAGAATATGTAGTTTTGTTCAGAGTGACTTGGTATAGAAGTTTTGTAATTACAGTGGTATAGTCTGATGTTAGAAATGATACGTGTGAAGTTTAATGGCAGTTATTCACAACGAAGTGGGTGAGATGATAAGTCTTACAGGGAAGAAAAGGGAAGTAGTTGAGAAAGCAGAGAATAGTGAACCCAAAGAGAAAGGTTAAGTCAGTGACAATGTTAAATAATAAGCCGAAGTTTGTACTACAGCATGGAGGGCTAGTTCCCCACTCAGATATACGAAGTGTGAAAAGTAGAGGCATGTGATCAAAGATTTGAAATAGTTTGTTCTAAGTGTGCTACCAGTTTACTAGTTTAGACATTATTGCCTAAAGTTATTAGTCGCACAGAGTAAGTCAGTTAATTATTTAGCCTAGTTTTGTTATAATGAGAGTAAGTGCTAGAAAGTAGGGATGCCTTAGTTACGGGCATAATTATCCAGTTTATGGTTTAAGACGTAAAGGTTAGATCTAATGTGGTAGTAAGTAGATACAACAAATGATAAGACTACTATTGTAAATAGTACAGATTGGAACAAGGTTAAAGAGACAGATATTTAGCAGTTTACCATGGAAGAGTTTTAAGCAGTTATTAGTATTGTTTAATTGAGTTAATAGCAAGTTCAGGTACTCGGAGATCAGAGAGCAATGCGGGCTAAGACTCCAAGTGGGGAAGAACTATTGGACAGAAGTAATAGTAAGAGAGTCAGTGTTGTAGTTACTTGTCAGCAAAATGAGAAAGTACTTGATGCTTAATGATATAGCTTGTCTAGTTTATGTGGAAAAGTGTAGTATAAAAGATAGTCATAGTAGATTTAATAGATACCACCAGTGGTGACTACTCAGATGTATTTCCCAAGAGAATTACCAGTAATTCTAGAGTTTTGATAAGTAGAATTTAGTATTAGTATAAAGTCAAGAATAGAACCAAGGAGTTAAGATATTGTACAGATTGGCCCCAGAAAAGTAAGAGTTGGTGATTCAACTGTAATAGTTAACAGATAAGGGTTTCGTCCAATCCATTAGCCTAATGTGGGGCGCATTAATACAGATAATCTTAAAGAGAAATAGCTAGTCAGAATGTGTATAGATTGCAGAGAACTCTATAAGGTTACAAACAAAAATCAGTACCCAGTTTAAGAAGTAGATAATTTGTTGGATTAGTTTCATAGTGTAGAATGGTATGCAGGGATAGAGTTGTGGTCAGAGTACCATCAGATGAAGTCAGAGAGCAGGATAGAATCGATGAAGTTCTCAGAATATGACTCCCCACAAGTATGAAGCGATTATTCGACTCAGGATTTGAAACTAATAGTAGTTGGAAAGTTAATTTAGTAAAGATGTTTTTAGCATCAAGTCAACTACCCTAAAATATAGATACCTCAAGTAAGAATGCTAGACATCAGTCAATACTAGATCAAGTTAAAGTAGTACAAAATGAAGCAGTCAGAAGGGGGTGACCATAAGAAAGAATCTATTAAATACTAAGGTAGTTAAAAGATAGCAGCCCAAGATTCAGCATATCAAAGATTAGATGTCCAAATTGACGAGAGATATGAGCAGAAATTACTAGTAGTCAAGAATAGAATGTGTTTTAGCAAAGAAGGTTGAGAAAATTTTAAATTGTCCACAAGTTAGAGAAGAGTATCAGAAATTTTATGAAAAGTAGCAGTTAGATATAAAATGACAGTATAATGATTTAGATAGAGATACTTGGTTATCTTTAAGTTCTGGAGAAAATTTCAGAAAGATATGAGAACTAAGTTATATCTTAGCACAATATTCCACCCTTGTGAGGTTGGGCAGAGCAAGAGGAATATATCAACACAGAGAGATATGCTCAGAGCATGTATTATTGATTTTAGTGGTAGTTGAGATACGTATATATGTTAATAGAGTTCCAGTATGATCACAGTTACGTTTGAGTAATAGCATATCTAGTACCAGATGATGTATGATGGGGAATACAGAACTCCTATTTGCTGGGACGGGGTTGATCAGAATGAGAGAACTCAGCACTCGATCGAATGTAAAGATAGTATAACAGTTATGTGAGCGGCTTAGAACTGCTCAAGATAAACAGAACAGCTATGTGATAAGAAAAGATTATTAGTAGAACTCCATATTGGAGGCTATGTGTTATTAAAAGTATCATCGTGGATATGGATGAACTGATTCAGAAAGAAAGATAAGCTAGGAAGGTAGTTTAGTGGTCCTTTGAGGATCATCTCAAGGATAGAGAGAGTAATTTATATGCCAGAAAATATAGTAAAGATGTCTTAGATAGTATAACATGTATAACTACCATTGTAAGTATGTAGCAGATGCATCAGTAGTTGTCCAGACGGGACAAGAAATGATAAATCCAGTGGTAGAGAACAGCCGGTGGCTGTATTTTACAGAAAGTTGAGAGTTGTGTAGTAGACAGATGTGATAGTAAAGATAGAATAGAAACATGAGAAAGGATTAAATTACACTTAGGTGTAATTATACTATGTTGGGTATGTAATAATTGATTTATACTCAGTATGCAGTAGATCTCCTACTTTAGTAGCAAGTAGAGATGCAATAGTATACAGAGATAAAGGGATGTAAGACTACCGTTAGTGCGCTACGGTAGCATTCAGTATGTTTTGAAGCACAGTTAATAGTTTAATTAAAAGAAAAGTTGTGAGTTTGTGTAACAAACAAATAAGAATGGTAAAGTTACAGTGGAAATACTGAAAGAGATCAGATACACTTAAGTGTATATATGTTTTACTTATGATATGTTATTTTATGTTCAGTTTGTGATAGACCTTCTACAGTAATAGCAGGTAGATGTATGATGTAAGACTATTGCCAGTACGCTGCGATAGCATTCAGAGTTGAGGAGATGTAAGACTACCGCTAGTGCGCTAGGGTAGCATTCAATGTGTTATGATGTTAAGTTATTATGTGTACAGTTGATTTCAGGGACGAAATCATTCCAAGTGGGGAAGAGTTGTAACACCCCAATGTTTGAAAGTTCTTTTGTTGTGAAATGTTGTATGTGTGTTTAGCAAGTTGCCTTTTCTTTGTGATTATGTGATTTAAAACTAGAAGGGGCTAAAGTTGTCAAGTGTGCAAAGTGGTTAAGTGCAGGGGCTGAATTGCCATTGTTTGAAAGTGTAATTATATATATATATGCATTTGACTATGTTTAGTCAATGAGACCATTTGCAAGAACAGATAAAAACACACACACATACATAGCCACTAAAATTGAGATTCTTAGCAAGAAATCAAGAGGAGGATAGCTGATTTTGTTTGTTATAGCGAAGTAGAAGCAGAAGGTAAGAATTCTTTATGTTTTAGAACCTGTTGGTATCATTAATTTCGAGTTGTTCAAGATTTGAGTGGAAGAACATGATGAGTTTTAGCCGTGCGAAGTGAAGCTCATTTCGTGCGTAGTGACTTCATTTCGTACGAAGTGCTCAATGTAAGAGATGAAGTCGATGAGTTTTGGTCGCACGAAGTGTGAGCCACTTCGTGCGTAGTGATAGTTCACTTCGCGCGTAGTGGGATTCACTTCATGCGTAGTGAGAGTTCACTTCATGCGTAGTGAGAGTTCACTTCGCGCGTAGTGTGTTCATCTCGTACGTAGTGTTCAGAAGTTAATTCAGTTATTATTTTTTGTTTGTAGGCAATAAGAGTTGACACTTTTCCGATAGGAGTGTAATTCTTAACTGCTGCGGAGGTGAGTGTACTTACCTTTAATCAGATTAGTATATGTTTGTGCACTAAGTGATTACTATATCAATTGTATGTTTGATATGTTAAGTTAAAGGCTGTTGTTCAGTTGTTCAGTAGCACTATGTTATAGTATTTGATATGAGTAGTATGTATTTATGTACCAAGTGAACAATATGATATATGTGTTTGTGATATGTGTTATGTATGTGCTCGAGTACAGAAAGTACCTGGCTTAGAGAAGTCTTGTACTAAGAAAAGCAGATACTTTGTATCCAGAATAGTGAAAGGGGTATATTGAGATCCTTATACCCACAAATAAAGTGTCAGGGGCTTGGTTACGCGCGAGGTGTGATTATACCCCGGGACTAGTTAACAGTTTGACTGTTTTGCAGGTTATAGCTGGGATGTGAGACATCCCGAGAAGAGATACTCATGTTATGTGTTTATTAGTCAGTAGTATGCTCACTAAGCGAAAGCTTACGTTTTAGTATGTTGTACATGCAGGTAACCAGATTCCAGCAAGGGTAAGGCCCCGGTGCTCCGCAGAGTTGGATTGCTCCCAGCTATTGAAAATAGTACTTTTAATACTACTTTTTGTAAAACTGTTAGTATTAAAGTGTTGTAGTTAGTTTTCCGCAAACTCTGATATTTTAGAATGCTAATCAGTAGTAATTGAATTTCTAAAAGCTATTTTAGAAAAGTGGTGTTACAATATATATATATATATATATATATATATATATATATATATAGGAAGAAGTTCCATTGAGAACCATTTTTATTGCGAGAACCGCGAGAACCAATCTGAGCCGTCCAATTCCCCCTCTTTCAATGTCATTGCCCGCCCATGAATTCCTCACATACACCCTGCCACACTTGATCCCCCCACGCTCTCCTTCCATGAATTTCACTTATCAAATCAACGGTTAAGATTGGTTCTCGCGGTTATCGCAATAAAATCGGTTCTCAATGGAACCCTCCCCTATATATATATATATATATATATATATATATATATATATATATATATATATATATATATATTAAATGGACCTAAGCCCGTTTAATTAAAAGCCCACTTGTTTTAATTAAACTTTCAATCTTCTCACTTTTACCCCCTGGACTTTACTAGTTAATTAATTAACTATTAATTAACTTGGTCCGTTAAATATTAAAACTTAATATTTAATTTCTCTTTAAATAATAAATAACTATTTATTATTTATTCCCTTTCTAATAATTAATATAAACTGATTAATTATTTATTTCTCTCTTTTCAATAATTAATACTACTGATTAATTATTTACTTTTCTCTTTAATAATTAATCAAACCTGATTAATTATTTCCACACAAATTTATGGTGAAAAACCAACTGTTCTAATATGGGTGTGTAGTAGTGTAACCCTTTAGTCTCTTATAACATTGGATACAATATGCCTATTAATTATATCTGCACATAATCCAACAGTCACTCCGACTGAAGATCTTAGTGATCATCAGTTTGTTGACAATGCTGCTATTGAGACTAAGGATGTTTGTTCACCTCAGAGTTCTCAACATCACTCAGACCCAGAACCAGATTCTCCAACTTCAACATTTAAATTCCTCAAAGATCATCCTCAAGATCAAATCATTAGAAATGTCCAAGAGAAGGTCATGACCAGATCAAAGGCTACAGCTAACTACGCTACTTACTTTGGTTTCTTATCTCAAATGGAGCTTTGTCCCTACCCCCAAAGATCATTCAATCATAGGCACTAAGTGGGTCTATAGAAATAAAATGGACAAGGATGGAGTGATAGTTAGGAACAAAGCCAGGCTGGTAGCACAAGGGTATAAACAAGAAGAAGGTATCGATTATGATGAGACCTTTGCCCCTGTTGCTAGAATTGAAGCTATAAGGCTGTTCTTGGCTTACGCAACATATAAAAACTTCAAAGTCTATCAAATGGTTGTGAAGAGTGCTTTCCTAAATGGAAAACTTCAGGAGGAAGTGTTGGTCCCTTGGTAAGAATAACAACAAGCAACAGGTGTGTAGAAAGGGGGTTAAATACACTTTCTGCGGAAGTTGAACAAATCAAACAAAAGTGTTACACACAGTAAATCAAACCACAACTAGTCGAATGCTTTTATTAATATGAAGATGATTACAATGCTTTGAATAAGAAGATGATCATAGTAATTATCAAGTAAGAAACTCTTGATATATAATCACCTAATATAAATCTCTCAATCTCTCAAACTTAGCTATCTATAATCAACTTATGATTATAGATACTGACGACTCTCTAAACAGGATTTTTCACAGATTGAATCAACTAATAATTACTTACCAATATCACAACTGATGTGACAATTCGAACACACGAATGATCTGGCAATCTGTGAGTTTCTTGATCACGTTGAACTTACAAACAATGATTCAAGAATCGTAACACATACGTGAGGTGATATTTTTGGCTCTGTAATTTTTATCAGAATCGTACCTCTAAACTTATCAGGAGATAAGTATTTATAATGCTGTTGCTACGTTTTCTAACAAATTGGACTAAACCTAATTTGCTAACTAACTATCGGATAACTCGGAATCTTGAATCTTGAATCTTCTTATCTTGAGTCTTCAATCTTCAATCTTGATTCTGGAGTCTTCTTATCCGTGCCGTAGATATAGAGAGTTAAAACAGAATTTAAAACACATTTAAATTCTTTTAAACTGACTTCTTCAGTCAGGTTGAGTTACTCAGCTTGAAACTCATCAAGCTGAGTTCTTCGAGAACAAACCCGAATTCAAACATGAACTAACACGTATAATTATTAACTCATCCTTAGAAGTCCAAAGAGTTAAATAAAACAAATTTAATAACTCTGTTGAGCTGACTCTACTTCTGAGCTGAGTCACTCAGCTTGAAACACATCAAGCTGAATACTCTATATATACCTTATGTGACATACACAGATTATCAAACACATTAATAATTTAACTAAGGTATAATATAAACTGGTCGAACATATGCTCAGTTTACATTCAGCTTATACTCAGTCTGAAACACTATAAGTGTTCAGTCTGACTAAGCTTCATAATTCTGTTTAAGTTATACGTAGAACACATCTTACAAACTTAACTTTGTCTCATCAAATCTTAACTGATGAGATCATATTCCCAACAAACTCCCCCAATTTGATGATGACAATACCATCAAACAGTTCTTATGTTTGTTTAACAGAATTATGTTTTAAATCTCAAACTTATTAAGATTTTATTATTTGAACTGATCAAATATTTATTGAACATATCAATTTTAATTGGAACACACCAACTTTTGAGTTGAACACACCAACTTTTGAGTTAAACACACCAACTAATTACATAAATGAATAAGAACTTATCTGTTATTCATTTTTGTTGAACTTATCAGACTTATGAATAGGAACACATCACAACACAGTTGAACATATCAAACTTTATACTTGTATTAATTGAACTAATCATAATACAAACGTTGTTGATCACTTAGATCATGCACACATAGTGCTTACAAAAATATTAGAACTAATCTAATATTTACAAAAGAACTAATCTATTTTATCTGATGAACTCAGGATGTAGAAGCTCCCAGATGATGATCTCTTTATTGATCTCATCTAACAATCTTTCATCTTCATCGTTTCCCTGAAGTTCCTTCTGTTTTACTCTAATGAGTTTGTTCAGCCTATACTTTATTAACTGATTTAACTCCTCATTACCACAACAGTTTCTTATTTTCAAGGCATCCTCACCTTTTAGATAGCAAATCTCATTTAGCTTAATAAAACTGGGAATACCTGCCTGATCCTTAAACATGAAACCTTGAATAGGAGTGTTGATACTTTGATTTTCTCTGAATTCTACTCCTACAGGCATGTCAAACAAATTCTCCCACTGTAGACCAGGAACTGGGACATACCTCAGTTCTTCAGCTCTAGCAATCAACTTGGAGACCTCAGACTGAATTTCTTATTTGATTTGGCTCCGTTTGAACTTCCTGAGCAGCATCATTATTCTTTGCCATTCAATGTAACCCATCACGTAAACATATCTCAGGTCCACTCCCATAGTTGATTTGTCACTTAGCTCAAAAGTGAGAATGATGGCTCCATTTGCTCTGCTCAATGTCAATCCTCTGATCTCTTTGTTGAAGCTCCTTCGAAAGTAACATTCTTGCAGTTCTGCATCTGAGTAGGAAATAGGATTAGGTCTTGGACCAGTGTAAGTAGCTTCAGCTTATGCCAAAGCTTTTCTTTCTTTTTCTTTTTCTTGGTCTTTTACTTCCTTCTCTTTTCTCTTTCTCAGCTCTTCAAGAGAAATTCCCAACTCATTGGCTTCCTCTAGTTCAATCATTTCAATCATCTCCCTTGTAGCTTTTTCCTCTTCAGTTTCAGAAACACTGTCAGCTTCAGATTCATATTCTATCACTTTTTGCTTTTTAGCTGAAGGTTCCTCTTTGTTCATTTCTGACTCCCCCTCAGTCTGAGTTTGCCTCTCTGCTCCTTTGGCCAGTACAAGTAATGCTTCAGCCTCAGCTTGGATCAATTCAGCGTCAGCTTCAGCTTGAACCTTCTCCCCCTTTTTGTCATCATCAATAGGGGATGAGGTCCTTTGTTGTTGAAGGGCAGCGACTGCAGAGGCAATTTCTTTAACATCCTTGGTCAACTTCTCAAGCCTCTGATAGATTTGGCGTTTATTCTTCTTCTGCTTGAGATGGAACAAACCAAACTGAGCAGTAACATAATCTTTCAGCTGCTGGATGCCTGAGGAGGCAGTGTCAGTGTGAGGAGAGTCTTTGGGTGCATCATCCAAAGGTTGGTGTTTACCTTCAAACTCATTTTCACCAGAGTCTGGACCCTGTGAATCACCTTGGTTTGAAATTGAAACATTGACAGGTCGTGCAATAGGGTGTGAGAAGTGAAGAGAAGTTATTGGGCTCGAGATGTGAAGTGTATGGGTTGGTGGTTGGATAGTTGGTTTAGAGGGGGTGATTGACCATGGGGATTGGTCATTCTTTCAATGTAACCTGAGTGTGTCTGCTCAGGCACAGTAACAGGCTCTCCCATGGCTCGAGTAAGTGTGGGCTGAGTAGACACCACACCCGGTTGAGGCTGTTGGGTTTGAATGAGCCTTGAGGTTGACACCTTAAGAGAAGGCGTCTCCCCCTCAACTCCTGCCTGTGGAGGGATCAGTGTGATCTCAGCTCCAGTGAAGCCTTTAGGAGTGGCACCACCTATGGCAGTTTTTCTTTGGTATGTTAGGATATTCTCCCAAGCAGCAGTGGGCAAACTAGGGGTGGCTTCAGAGTGGGATTTATGATTGAAAGAAGGTGAAGGAGATGGGGTAGACTGAGTTGGTTCCACTGTAGTCTTATCTTCAAATGTAGATGGAGAAAAGTGAGAAGAGAGTGAGAGAGGAGAGGTTTTACCTGAAGCAGCTTCTGTATGAGCTGGTTCAATTTGAGCAGTGAGCTCAGCCTGAACCTCAGTGTCGGCTTGAGAAGCTCCCCCTTGATTCGATCCCTCAGTTTCACTCTCAGAAGACGAAGCCTCAGCAGATAACAACATGGGCTCACTCAGTCCCTCTTGCTCTGGGAAGATGTCGTTGTTGAACATCTTGGGGCTGAGTGTTGGCACCAGCGACAACTCCTGATTGGCTTCGTAGAGTGCTGTCCCTAGCTCAGCTTCAAATGCTAAGGACAGGTACCTTATGAAAGGTACATGAAGGTCTCTTGTGGCCTTCATCACTAGGACCTTGAGCTTATTGAAGATGAGCTGTGCAAAATCGAGATTTCGTCCAAAGAACATGTTATACAGCAGCTGCATCTCGAACTCATTGATCTGGTCCAGTCCTCCAACCTTGGTACTAAGTGAACGAATCACAGTGGACACTATAAAACCCAATCCGGTTGGGAAAGTGGCCTTCTTGATCACCCCTTCAGTTTGAGGGTGACCCATCTGTGGCAGAACAGACCTTGCCACTTGTCTCGTCACAGCAGGCTCGAATTTGTCATGTTGAGGAAGATGAAGAATCTCCCTTAGCCTGTTAACTGTGAGAGTGATAGTCCTCTCTCCATTTAGCACTATACCTCGGATTTCATCATTGATTTGGTCGTAGGTGCATGTATACCAAAATTTGAGGAGGTGTTGAGGAACCATATGGAGAGGTGCTCCAGTGAAAGCAAAAGTCAATCGGCATTTACGGATGTAATTGACCAATTGTTCATATCCTCTTCCTTGTTTCCTTGGAGGAATAGCAAGACAGACTCGCTGATTGTTTATTTTTATCAGCGGCAATCCGTTGTTTTTAAACACCGCACCTCTGACCATTCGATCACCAATAATTAAAATGGTTCCTTCCATCGATGAAATATTTGATTACACAGAGTAATTACCACGGAATTCGGACTTAGCGATTGTCGATTGCGCACTGAGCGACTTAGAGTTTTGAGATCGATGGAACTGAAAATTTGCACTTAGCAAAGAAGAGGGAAGGTATTTGAGAGGATGAGAAGTATGGATTGTAAGCGTAAATCCTCTAATCCGAACTTGATCGGTATATATACCTTTCCAAGGAGAGAGAAAAGTTACCGTTAGAAATCCCCCTTTTTATCCGTTACGCCGTAAAATTTTGATGCAACAGTAAGCGGGTAGAACTAATCATCTTCCAACGGATACTAATGTAATATAATAATATTGACTTACAATAAGATTATATATACTGATGTATTATACCTATACACAATTTAGTATAATATGCGATTTGAGACTGACTCAAATACGCAATGGTCATGAATTAATCACACTTAGTAAATAACACATGAGTTTGGACACACCAAGCTAACTAAACATATTACTCAGTTTAACTCAAGCACTCAGCTTGAAATGTGCACTCAGCTTGAGAATGAAACTCAGCTTGAGTAGAGCACACAGCTCATGGGTAATGACACTAAGTCATTTTCGTCTGAGACTGACTCAAAAGAACCTTTTAACCACACTGAGTAGTTAAAGAATGTTTGGAACCAACCAAACGTGTGAACCAATCACACAGTCTGAGTGTAGCACATAGCTCAGACTCAGTGACACTTAGTCATTTATGTTTGAGACTGACTCAAACTGTATCATAACTACACTAAGTAGTTGAAGTGTGTTTGGAACTCACCAAACAAAAGAACTCATTGTTCAGCTTGATAAGATTCAGTTTATGAAAACTTATTCATAAACTGTGCACTCAGCTTAAGACACATAGTATTTGTCAAACTGAAAATTCGGATGCTAGACACTTAGCTAGGGGTTGTGCATACCCAAGTTACTTAGCAGATACATAAACCTCTTCTAATCAAGTGGTTTAGTAAAGATATCTGCTAGTTGGTCATCAGTGGAAATAAATTTAATGTCAACTTTACCTTTTTCCACGATGTCCCAGATGAAGTGATGTCTAATTTCAATGTGCTTGGTTCTTGAGTGGAAGACTGGATTGTAAGTGATGGCTATAGCGCTTTGGTTATCACAGAAGATAGGAGTTTTCTTGAAACTCATGCCAAAGTCTTGAAGCTGATGCTGCATCCATAGGATTTGAGCACAACAGCTACCTGCTGCAACATATACAGCTTCAGCAGTTGAAGTAGCCACTGAGTTCTGTTTCTTACTAGTCCAGCTTACTAACTTCCCTCCAAGCATTTGACATCCTCCAGTAGTTGATTTTCTGTCTAACTTGCACCCAGCATAGTCAGCATCTGAAAAACCAACTAACTCAAATCCAGAGTCCTTTGGATACCAAAGACCTAGATTTGGTGTACCTTTAAGGTACCTAAAGATCCTTTTCACAGCTTGAAGATGTGATTCTTTAGGATCTGCCTGATATCTTGCACAAACACATGTAGCAAACATAATATCAGGTCTACTAGCTGTCAAATAGAGCAATGAACCTATCATTTCTCTATAGGTAGACTGACACACAGACTTTCCATCTGAGTCTTTACTCAGCTTGACAGCTGGTGACATGGGTGTTTTCATGGTTGAACTTGAATCAAAACCATATTTCTTTATCAAATCAAGAACATACTTGCTTTGATTGATGAATATTCCATCAGGCTTTTGTTGAATTTGCAGGCCTAGGAAATATGTCATCTCACCCATCATACTCATCTTGTACTTATGTGACATTATTTTGGAGAACCACTCACACAGAGATTCATTGGTAGAACCAAAAATGATGTCATCCACATAGATTTGTACAAGAATCACCTGTCCTTTACTTCTTTTAATAAAGAGTGTCTTATCTATTAGAGTATGCCCACTGACGCACGTACGCCATTAGGATCACTGCCAATATGGTGTGGGCCTATTGGGTCACACGCCGGGGATCAATCCTGACAGCAATGAAGGATGAGAAACTTAAAGTGGCAAAGTGGAGAAGTTGGTGTGCAGGAAGAATACGCGACGCGGTGCGTGTTAGGGTACGCGGCGCGGATGTTCCGTTGCGCGGAAACCTACGGGTACACGGAGCGGAAATTCGTCTGACAGCATGCAACTTTTGGCTCCACCTCCCCTATTGACCAATGCATGTGGAAGCTTTTTCCAAAAGCCTGTGGCCGGTTATTGGGGCTGTATTTGGTCGGTTTAAGCCTCATTTTTCCAGAGGACACTTGACTTCTCTCTCTCTCTAGATGAATTTTACTCTCTTGGAGAGTTCTTGAAGAAGTACACTTAGAGCTCTTTATAAGGGTTTCATTTTAGAGTGTATAGGAGAGATTAGTCCAGGAAATCGAAGCATTGCTATTCTTGTGTGGATTCAAGGCTTTGAAGTCCACATAAGCAAGCTAGTACTTGTGGATTGAGCAAACTCGGTGTGGACTTGCAATATAGGGAAACTTCTTTGTTTTCTAGTCATCCACATCTTCTATAGGTTGCTGGAGCTAAGGAGAAAGGTATATCTTCTTTCTCTTTGTTTTTCCATGTTGCAAATATCATGTTATAGAATTTGGTCCATTTTGGGTGTTTATGCTTTGTAAGTTTGTACATTTGGCATTGTATGTTGTTCCCATGCTTCCGCTGTGCTCATAGAACCCCAACAGTGGTATCAGAGCCACCTTTATACTGTATTTGCACATGGTGGCCTGAAAAACCCGAAAATAAGTTTTAGTTTTCTGTCCAGTGAGTTTCCGCGGCGCGTACCCAGGCTTGGTACGCGGCGCGGAAAGTGACGGGACGAAATTTGGATATCTGCTAGAATTGTTACGCGGCGCGGCACTTTTGCTGGGTCCGCGGCGC
Source organism: Pulicaria dysenterica (assembly GCA_947179395.2). Classification (NCBI taxonomy): domain Eukaryota; kingdom Viridiplantae; phylum Streptophyta; class Magnoliopsida; order Asterales; family Asteraceae; genus Pulicaria; species Pulicaria dysenterica. Next base: position 36,894,847 of record OX359292.1, read on the forward strand.
GGAATTTGCCTGTGCAGAATCTGTTTTTCTTTTTGTTAAAGATAAATTGTTTTTGGGTTTTTAGCACTAAATTTTGGTTTCTGGATTTTTTGTCCAGAACTTGAAATTTGGTTTTTTAAGTTGCCTTGTATAATGGTTGGTGTATTTATATGTGGATTATTATTTTGGCAAGAAAATGGTAATTGCATATACTTACATTATGTATTTATGAATATGTTTCATCAAAAATGGTTTGGTGTTACTAATGCATAAGTACATGGGATTTTTAGTGCCTTGGGTGTTTTGTAAAAATCTTAACCATTATACATAAGTTTACATGGTTTTGTGTGGCACACCATGTTGTTGTTCATTAGTGAACTTGGTTGTTTGTTCTTGTGATGTTGGTAACCATAGTTATGCCCTAGACCTTGTGGATGTTTGGTTGTGCTTTAATTATTCATTCTTTTGGTGACTTTAAGTCACATGGTTTGTAATAATTAAATTTATTTATTTGGTATGTAATTTTGTATATGTGGCTTGCATGCCATTTAAATATTCCATATTATGTATTTGTACTAGAAGTTAGGAATTGTGGCTTGCATGCCATTTATTTCTTTTTCTATGTAATTCTAATATGGAGCAACCATCGGGAGTCAATGGAGTGACGTCTTGGCGAACACAAATTCGAGAGGCCCAATGGAGGTAGCGGGTTTAGTGGGAGCACATCCGAAGTCAAGGTTTTTGGTCCTTAGATGACATAGTTTTCCCGTAGTGGCTCACGGGAAAACGCATAGGTTTTAGGGGCATGGTTACCAATTTGTTGTATGTGTGTGATGGTTTTATTTTATTGTTTATGCATGAGTTGTAGGACTATTGCATGCTAGACAATTTTTGTAAATAATAAAACCCAAGAGTTTTTAAAGATGGTTTAACAAACTCTCGCGCGCACACTTGATTAACAAACGGATTTAACGATGGTTTAGTATCCAATTAGTGAGAACGTTTGGTTTTTGTCACTTTTTGTTATTCATCCTCAAAATGGTTTTTTAACCGGAAAACTAAATCCCGTTTTCTAAAATGTAAATCGCACACCAGCCATAAGATGACACCACCCGAATCTAGTCGTGTAAGGGTTGATTGTCGAGCTTTAGCCGAGTTAGCCTTTGCATGAGCTGTGTGGAAGGTGCATGTGGCAACTCGCAAGGTCGATTGTCGAGATCTAGCCGAGTCGATTTTGGGCGAGAGTACCACCGTGTATCTTGATGGTTGATTTACGGTTTCAATGTAATATTTTGGATGATTGTCGAGCTCTAGCCGAGTTATGCAAAATATTAATTGAGAATCGGTGTGGAGGGATCAAACATGCCAAACTTGGCACAATGGTTGTCAAGTAGGATACCGCAAGAAACTAAGAGTTGCAATAATGGATTGCAATCGGTCAATGGTTGCCGGCCTAAGTAGCTTTGCCACGTGATCCGCGGAAAACCCGTCACGGTACAAGGTGAAATAAGGTTCTTAGCCCTTGTTAAAATAGTTGCTTTTCTTAAACACATGGGGTAATTATTTTAACGAGGATTTCAATCACACTAACTAAAACTACTCTGCTTTCATAGATGACGTCGACTAGTATCAACAACACCAACTTCACGTTACGTACATTTCTTGAGAAGGAGAAACTCGATGGGAGTAACTTTATGGATTGGTCTAGGCAATTGCGCATTGTCCTACGACACGAAGACAAGTTACACACCATTGAGGAACCCCTTCCGGAAGCCCATGCTACCAACGCAAGTAGGACTATTCTTGATGCGTATAATAAACGCGTTAAGGACACCAACGAGGTCTCTTGCCTCATGTTAAGCATGATGATCCCCAATTTTCAAAGGCAATTAGAGGATCTAAGTGCATACGATATGATGCTTGAGTTGAAGGACATGTTTCAACAACAAGCAAGGCAAGAACGGTTTGGGTGTTTAAATAAACTACTTGGTTGCCGGCTGTAGGATGATGAGAGCGTAAGCATTCACGTGCTTAAGATGAAAGCACTTGTGGAACGCTTGGAGAGGCTAGGATTTACCATTGAAAGGGAAATGGTGGTGGATATTGTTCTCCGATCACTCCCACCATCATATGCGCAATTCATTATGAATTATCACATGCATGGTATGGATAAATCCTTAATGGAGCTTCATGGCATGCTGAAGACTCTTGAGTCTAAGATGGCCAAAAGAGAGCTCACCTCATCCACTCTCGCTAAGGCTACTGGAAAGCGAGCTACCACAAATGGGAAGCTTGGTTCTACTAAGCTCACCATGTTCATGGAGTCGAAGGGCAATGAGATTGCACCTCAAGATGAGACTCCTAATGGGGAAGTTTGCTACTTTTGTGGAAAGCATGGAAATTGGCGCCGCCACGCCTGCCCTAAGTGCCTTGATGAGCAAAGGATGCACAAGATGAGAAATATTGGCTCCAAAGCTTAAGGTACATTCATGATCAAACTCTACTATTTATCTACTTCTATGGGCAAGTTATGGATACTAGTCACAACACTCACGTTTGTCACAATTTTGTTTGTTGCAAAGTGCAGGTGTTAGAGAGAAGTAGAAGATGTAGAGAGCTGGACTTCATAACGGGAAACAAGATGGTTGTCCCTATTTGAAAAGGATTGGAAGTCGTAATCTTGCCACTCCTTCCAGCTAGTCTATTACTTTACTAGATCTATGTTTAATGCCCTGCGTGGCTAGAAACAATGTATCTTCTATGCCTTTTGATAATGATGGATTAACTTCTTATGAATTATGTCTTTGGTGACTTATTTGAAAGTTTATCCATGTTATGGAATTTATTATAAGCGTTTGCTTATGAAGTAATAGATTGATCGTGAATGATTTGTACATGTTACTCTTATTGCTAAAGTCAATTTAACCATATAAATAAGACTTGCATCACCAAGCTCCATGTTGTTAGGAACTTGGATCTTTTGATTTAGGATCAATTGATGACTGTAAATCTTATTTATTAGGGTAGAATGACTCAAACATCCTTCACTTATGTATGTGAGAGGAATGAAGGCTTGTTGGATTTCGTTCACACTTTTGTGTGTAGACCGTTCAAGCAAAACCTAAGGAGTAACATTGGATACTTTGTTACCTTACCAATGAAGGTAAAAGGATTAATATGTTTAATTTGTTAGACACTCGTCTGAAGCCTTGAGAGGTGTTCAAGACACATCCGCGACAAAGTACATGACTAAGAGGGCATAAGACTATAATACTCAAATCTAATAGAAATGTTGAGGATGAAGTTCTGAGTTTTGTGACCATCATAAGAATTATGGTTTTGTCTCATAATTCAATCCTCCTAGGACATATTGTTATATATGGTCGCCAAGTGGAGGAACCGGACATTCTAGTTATGGTCCGATTATGATGGGTTTAACCAAAGTACCCTATTGTTTGGGGAGTACTTTGAGAGTGACGGGAAATGTTCCATAAGCCAAACCAACAAAGATAGTTAAGTATGCACCTTAGATGATGATACTAGAAAGTATGTCTTTGCTAGTCCATCACAAAGTCCTAATTCCTCAACCTGTATTTAAGGTGTGTTGGAGGAAACCGGAATCTAGAGGTGCTACTCCATTAGGTATCCTGCTGTGGCCATGGGATATTTGAACAAGGAGTGTGTTGTTCAAAAGGTTTCAAATATATGTGGGCGCCAGTAGGATTAAAGTTTACCTTGAATGGAAAAACCTGATGTTGGCACTAGCAATCAATTGTGATTGAAGCTCAGCATGGCTATACTGGAGCACCTGACATTAAGTCATTACCTCTTAAACTTGGTAATAGTTGTCATAAGGCCAGAAATATATAGTTTTATATTTGAGGGAGACAACTTAATGATGTTTACATCAAACTACCAAAAACAAGAGTGGGCCTAGAGTCTGCTAGAAGGAAAGGGGTGATGAAAATGAGATGCAATTCATGTGGGATATCCAAGCATTGGACTTGGTAATTCCAACCCTTGGGTTGAAACTCGAAGGGTAAAAATGGTTCTTTGTTGAAAGAGACCAACATGGATAAGTGTACGATTTCGAATACCGACTGGTAAGAAAGATCTATGATTGACCATGTGGAAGGTATCATATGATGTCTTTCTCTCAGTGGCTATGTCAAATATTGAGTTCGTAGATAACTTCAAATACCAACTAGTAGGAGATAGTTTTATGATGATTGACCATGAGGAGGGTATCATCTAAAAATTCTCTATCGGTGGTTATGTTGAAGTAAACTCGGATACTTGTGATTTTAGTGCCTTTCATGGCTAAGACAACTTAATGCAAAGACCACATTCCTTAATAGGAATTTTCCGAGGAAGTGCTCATAACACTATCCAATGGTCTGTTACATTAAGAGTATCCTTGTAAAGTCTACAAGCAAAAGGAGTCCCATGTTGGACTTAAATAAGCATTTCAAGGTTACAATCTTTGCTTTGATATGAAAATCAATTGTTTGAGTTTTCAATAAGCAAAGAAGAAACGTGTATGAATGTCAGGGCTAGTGGGAACATTGTTGTAATTCTATATCTACAACGTAATGGAGATAATGTCCTTACCTTATATTGTTCAAGAGATAAAGTAAGGAATTATGCATCCATGACGACAATAGAATATACAAAACCTGTTTAGGGCATCGAGAAATATTAAGATATGTTCTTGGTACTCTGTTATAAAAGAAGCAAGAGTAAGTTGTTACTCTAGTGTTAGCTTCTGAATAGAATGGGATAACTGCCGATCTTATTCGGAGTTTATGATCCTATAATATATGGTGTTGTTGATCAAAATAGTTCTTGAAGCATCAATGACCCTATTGGGATCTTCTGAGACAATGAGGGTAGGATGATTTTACTATAAGAACCAAAGTATCGAATAAGTCATTTACCTTATTGGGTTCTTCTGAAACAATGAAGGTACAATGAATTGCAAGAAGCATCATGGTCTCACCAACGCATACTTTATGAGTGATTGGTTGAGGTAGAGACATGATCGCTAGCAGAGTTCACACGGATGGCTTTATGGCAGATCCGTTGACTAAGCTGTTGTCACGGGCTAGTGATGTTTACCATACTAGGCCTAGGTGAACAAATCTTGAGTTTGTTTTAGTTATATGTTTGGTATATATATTATCTTGGGGAACATTAAACAGTATTGTACTTCATACTATATTGATTATTAAATGTGATTTAATAATGCGCCAAGGGCGGATATTTTATGAATCCTTACTGTGTTCCATCTTAGCATGTTTAACACTTCACAGAATACTCTTTTCATTCTAAATGTCCACAGTCGGTCATTCTTCACTGGGAGGAAGTTTGAGATAAGGCTGAGGGAAGTGGTTGGTCACTATCTAATAATGGATTAGATAAAAGAGACGCAACACTTCGCCTGTGCTTGCAATGGTCAAGTGACTGGACGACCCGCACCTGAACTTACTTCATGGTTTCTGTCACGAGTAAGTCAGGATGATAATATCATTTAGTCCTCAGACTGGAGATACATGTGTTCCAAAGCATGAATCTGCTTTGCTTTGATTGCTTTCAAACGCAGTTCGTAACTGGCTGCTATAAAGGGAGCTTTTATGTAAAGTATGGTGTATGTGGCGGAGCAATGTAGTCAACGGGATTCGTTCCTTTAGTTTTAGAGAGATATCCATGGTCCCCTCGATGATTGAGCGCTGACGTAAAATGCATGACCATGCTCAAGTTGCGATGATATTTGATCGATTGCAACTAGATTTTGGGTCACCATCAATCGAGATTGAGAAACATAATCGTGAACGATCTGGAGATTGACATTTAACCATGTCTCGTGTTCACACGGATATCATGAACGAAGGGATGAATGATCACTTATCTATAGGACCATTCCTTATCTGATTCTGGATTTGGTTTTTGTTCTTGATGACAAAACCCATGCTTATTGGGGGCAGAGATGCCTTGCTAGAGGCCGCTCTTTGTCTGTAATTTATGGGTACGGTGTGTCATGTGCAAGTGGGAGTTTGTTGGAGTATGCCCACTGACGCACGTACGCCATTAGGATCACTGCCAATATGGTGTGGGCCTGTTGGGTCACACGCCGGGGATCAATCCTGACAGCAATGAAGGATGAGGGACTGAAAGTGGCAAAGTGGAGAAGTTGGTGTGCAGGAAGATTACGTGACGCGGTGCGTGTTAGGGTACATCCGCGCCGCGGAAACCTACGGGTACGCCGCGCGGAAATTCGTCTAACAGCATGCAACTTTTGGCTCCACCTCCCCTATTGACCAATGAATGTGCAAGCTTTTTCCAAAAGCCTGTGGCCGGTTATTGGGGCTGTATTTGGTCAGTTTAAGCCTCATTTTTCCAGAGGACACTTGACTTCTTTCTCTCTCTCTAGATGACTTTTACTCTCTTGAAGAGTTCTTGAAGAAATACACTTAGAGCTCATTATAAGGGTTTCATTTTAGAGTGTATAGGAGAGATTAGTCCAGGAAATCGAAGCATTGCTGTTCTTGTGTGGATTCAAGGCTTTGAACTCCACCCAAGCAAGCTAGTACGTGTGGATTGAACAAACCCGGTGTGGACTTGCAATAGAGGGAAACTTCTTTGTTTTCTAGTCATCCACATCTTCTATAGGTTGCTGGAGCTAAGGAGAAAGGTATATCTTCTTTCTCTTTGTTTTTCCATGTTGCAAATATCATGTTATACAGTTTGGTCCGTTTTGGGGTTTTATGCTTTGTATGTTTGTACATTTGGCATTGTATGTTGTTCCCTTGCTTCTGCTGTGCGCATAGAACCCCAACATTATCTATACTACCTCTGGTGAAATCCATGGATAGTAGATAAGTGGACAGTGTATCATACCAAGCTCTTGGAGCTTGTTTAAGACCATACAAAGCCTTGTCTAACTTATAGACATGATGTGGAAACTTTATACATACAAAGCCAGGAGGTTGTTTCACATAGACTTCCTCCTAAAGTTTTCCATTTAGGAAAGCACTCTTCACATCCATATGATAGACTTTGAAGTCTTTATATACTGCATAAGCTAGGAACAGCCTTATGGCTTCAAATCTAGCAACAGGGGCAAATGTCTCATCATAATCGATTCCTTCCTCTTGCTTATACCCTTGTGCTACCAGCCTGACTTTGTTCCTCACTACCACTCCATCCTTGTCCATTTTATTTCTATAGACCCACTTAGTTCCTATAATTGAATGATCTTTGGGGGCAGGGACAAGGTTCCAGACCTTATTTCTCTCAAACTCATTTAATTCCTCTTGCATAGCTTCAATCCAATCCTCATCCTCTAAGGCTTCTTCAGTCTTCTTTGGTTTCATTTGAGATAGGAAACCAAAGTGTGCAGCGTAATTAGCTGTAGCCTTGGGGATCTGGTCATGACCTTTTCTTCGACATTTCCAATAATTTGATCTTGAGGATGATCTTTGAGGAATTTGAATGTTTTAGTTGGAGAGTCTGGTTCAGAATTTGAGTGATGTTGGGATTCCTGAGGTGAACTTATCTCCTCAGTCTCAGCAGCATTGTCAACAAACAGATGATTACTAAGATTCTCAGTCTGAGTGACTTCAGCTCCAAAGGGGTTGATGAACTCATCATCCGTCTCAGCTTGAGAATCCCTTGGAGTTTGTGATGATTTCTTTGATGAACACACATCATCATCACTATCAAATCATATGACATACATAGGATTTGATAAGTTGGTTTCCTTAGGCCTTTCAAGCTCACCCAGACTAACCAAGTCAGCTTGACCAAAACAGTCTTCATCAAAAGAGACATGAATTGATTCTTCTATGGCCTTTCTCCTTGTATTATATATTCTATAAGACTTGGAGATTGAGGAATAACCAACGAATATTCCAAGATCAGCTTTAGGTTCCAACTTATGGAGCTGATCTCTTTGATTCAACACATAGCATTTTGAACCAAAGATATGGAAGTAACCTATATTGGACTTTATAGACTTATACATCTCATAAGATGTCTTTCCATGTCTTTTGACAATGATTAATCTATTCTGGGTATAGCAGGCTGTACTAACAGCTTCATCCCAGAAATAGAGTTTCAAACCTGCCTCACATAGCATTGTTCTAGCAGCCTCAATTACGGTTCTATTTCTCCTTTCAGCAACTCCATCCTGTTGTGGGGTTCTGACATATGAGAAATTTTGTAATATTCCCTTTTGTTCACAGAAGCTTTCAAGGGTAGAGTTCCTAAACTCAGTCCCATGGTCACTTCTTAGTTGCTTTACAGACAAACCTTTTTGCAACTCTTCCTGTTTGATAAAACTGATTATCTCCAGGGCAGCCTCACTTTTGGCTTTAAGGAATATTACCCAGGTGAATCGTGAGAAATCATCTACTATCACCAGTGTGTACTTCTTGCCACTCAGGCTTAGAGTACTTATGGGTCCAAACGGATCCATATGCAACATATGCAGTGGGTCTGTTATTGAAAAATTTTGCTTTGACTTAAAAGACCCTTTGGTAATCCAGAGACTAACTCTTTATTGGACAGCATATTTATATTTTTAAAGTTTAGATGAGATAAACGTTTATGCCATAACCAACTCAGCTTAGGAATAGAATGAGAATACAAGCAGGTTTCATTATAGGGATCAGCAGCATTAAGATCAAGTAGATACACATCTCTTTCTCTTTTAGCTATTAATACAGGCTTTCCCTTAGCATTATAGATTGTTCCTGCTTTCTACCTAAAAGTAACAACATTATCTTCATCACACAATTGACTGATACTAATCAGGTTGTGTTTGAGACCTTTGACATAGGCAACTCTCTGGAATGTAACTTTACCAGCTTTCATCTTTCCATAGCCTTTACTTCTTCCATGTGAGTTGTCTCCAAATGTTACTTTAGAACCTTCATATTCGTGGAAATCACTAAGAAATCCTTTCCACCCAGTCATGTTCCTTGAGCATCCACTATCCAAGTACCATTTACTTGAACCCTTATACATGGAAGCAGGATCTCAGTCACTAAGCTTGCTGTTTTCCTCAGCTTCCCTCATGTCAGCTTCAAAAGTTGACTCAGACAAACCATAATCAACCTCATGTATCTCCAACTCTTCATCTTCTTGAGCCATCAGACATACATCATCATCTGAGGTAGATGATTCTCTATCCCAGGTTTCAGCATATAGTCCTTTTGCACTGGGTTTGTCTTCAGGCTTTCCTTTCTTGAGCTGAGTATATTTCTTCTTGTATTTATCAGCTCTGTAAGCATTCTTATCAACAACTGATGTTGATTTCACCTTCTTTAATCTGTACTCAGCAGCAACATGTCCCTTCTTCTAACAGTTGAAGCACACATCATTCTTGGGATCAAAGGAACGCTTCCCTTTGCCCCTGTCAGATTTTCCTCTTCCCCTTTGAGCTCTTCTCAAACGTCTGGCTAACATTGCCATTTGCTCAGTGATATTCTGAACATCATCAGTATCACTTGAGTCTGAGTCTGAGTGGTCAGCTTGAGATTCTGACTCAGTCTCAGATTCAACAACCAGTGTCTTGGAACTTTTCTTCTTTTTCTGTGCAACCAATGCAACTTCATTCTTATCCAAAGACTCCTTAAGTTGTTGTTGAGAAGTTCTCTTGTGTTCAGTGATATGTTATTGATTTAGCAAGAACCCATAAATGGACTGTAGGTTGTACACATGCAGTGTTCCTCCAGCCCTCAGTGCTGTAGTTACATCGTTAAACCTCTCTGGTAACACATCCAGACATTTCAGCACAAGTTCAGCATCATCTTTCTTTACACCCACACTTAGTAGGTCATTTATCAAGCAGTGAAACCTTGTGAACAAATCTGACAAGGTTTCATTCTTCTTTGAAAAGAAGTTTTCATAAGATCTATTCAAATGAATTCTCTTATGTTGCTTGACCAGATCCGTGCCCTCATATGTAACACTTAGTGTGTCCTAAATATCTTTTGCTGATTGAAACCCAGTCACAGTGCGCAAGATTTCGTTGGTCAGGGCATTTGCCAGAATACTTTTTGCCTTGTCATCCAGATTGAGGAGTTTCCAATCTTCATCAGTCCAGGATGCAATAGGCTTTCTTGTTTCCTTTTCAGTTTTGCCAGGAGACGTATCACTGACAGTAGCAGGAATCTTGGGGATGATGGATCCTTTTGTAATGACATCGAACATACGAATGTCAATGGACTTTAGGAACAGCATGGCTCTGAATTTCCACATAGGATAGTCAGATCCATCAAATATGGGACAGCCTTTGGCAGACATCTGTGGAAAGTTTGAAGGATTATTGCTTGTAGACATTGTGAACTTTCTCAGAATCTGGAACTTTCAACTTATGAAATCATTCAGTCTGCTCTGATACCAGTTGTTGGTCCCTTGGTGAGAATAACAACAAGCAACAGGTGTGTAGAAGGGGGGTTGAATACACTTTCTGCGGAAGTTGAACAAATCAAACAAAAGTGTTACACACATTAAATCAAACCACAACTAGTCGAATGCTTTTATTAATATTAAGATGATTACAATGCTTTGAATAAGAAGATGATCATAGTAATTATCAAGTAAGCAACTCTTGATATATAATCACCTAATATAAATATCTCAATCTCTCAAACTTAGCTATCTTTAATCAACTTATGATTATAGATACTGACGACTCTTTAAACAGGATTTTTCATAGATTGAATCAACTAATGATTACTTACCAATATCACAACTGATGTGACAATTCGAACACACTAATGATCTGGCAATCTGTGAGTTTCTTGATCACGTTGAACTTACAAACAATGATTCAAGAATCGTAACACATACGGTGAGGTGAGATTTTTGGCTATGTAATTTTTATCAGAATCGTACCTCTAAACTTATCAGGAGATAAGAATTTATAATCCTGTTGCTACGGTTCCTAACAAATTGGACTAATCCTAATTTGCTAACTAACTATAGGATAACTCGGAATCTTGAATCTTGAATCTTCTTATCTTGAGTCTTCAATCTTCAATCTTGATTCTGGAGTCTTCTTATCCGCGCCGTAGATATAGAGAGTTAAAACAGAATTTAAAACACATTTAAATTCTTTTAAACTGACTTCGTCAGTCAGGCTGAGTTACTCAGCTTGAAACTCATCAAGCTGAGATCTTCGAGAACAAACCCGAATTCAAACATGAACTAACACGTATAATTATTAACTCATCCTTAGAAGTCCAAAGAGTTAAATAAAACAAATTTAATAACTCTTTCGAGCTGACTCTGCTTCCGAGCTGAGTCACTCAACTTGAAACACATCAAGCTGAATACTCGATATATACCTTATGTGACATACACAGATTATCAAACACATTAATAATTTAACTAAGGTATAATATAAACTGGTCGAACATATGCTCAGTTTACATTCAGCTTATACTCAGTCTGAAACACAATAAGTGTTCAGTCTGACTAAGCTTCATAATTCTGTTTAAGTTATACGTAGAACACATCTTACAAACTTAACTTTGTCTCATCAAATCTTAACTGATGAGATCATTTTCCCAACAGGAAGTCTATGTGAAAGAACCTCCTGGATTTGTCAGTTCAAAGTTTGCACATCATGTCTATAAGTTAGACAAGGCTTTGTATGGTCTTAAACAAGCTCCAAGAGCTTGGTATGATACAATGTCCAACTATCTACTATCAATGGATTTCACCAGAGGTAGTATAGATAAGACACTCTTTATTAAAAAGAGTAAAGGACAGATGATTCTTGTACAAATCTATGTGGATGACATTATCTTTGGTTCTACAAATGAATCTCTGTGTGAATGGTTCTCCAAAATAATGTCAGAAAAGTACAAGATGAGCATGATGGGTGAGATGACATACTTCCTTGGCTTACAAATTCAACAAAAGCATGATGAAATATTCATCAATCAAAGCAAGTATGTTCTTGATTTGATAAATAAATATGGTTTTGATTCAAGTTCAACCATGAAAACACTCATGTCACCAGCTATCAAGCTGAGAAAAGACTCAGATGGTAAGTCTGTGTGTCAGTCTACCTATAGAGGAATGATTGGTTCATTACTCTATTTGACAGCTAGTAGACCTGATATCATGTTTGCTACATGTGTTTGTGCAAGATATCAGTCAGATCCTAAAGAATCACATCTTCAAGCTGTGAAAAGGATCTTTAGGTACCTTAAAGGTACTCCGAATCTAGGTCTTTGGTATCCAAAGGACTCTGGATTTGAGTTAGTTGGTTTTTCAGATGCTGACTATGCTGGGTGCAAGTTAGATAGAAAATCAACAACTTGAGGATGTCAAATGCTTGGAGAAAAGTTAGTAAGCTGGACTAGTAAGAAACAGAACTCAGTGGCTACTTCAACTACTGAAGCTGAATATGTTGCAGCAGGAAGCTGTTGTGCTCAAATCCTGTAGATGCAACATCAGCTTCAAGACTTTGGTATGAGTTTCAAGAAAACTCCTATCTTCTGTGATAACCAAAGTGCTATAGCCATCACTTATAATCCAATCTTCCACTCAAGAACCAAGCACATTGAAATTCGATATCACTTTATCAGGGACATCGTGGAAAAAGGTAAAGTTGACATCAAATTTATCTCCACTGATGACCAATTAGCAGATATATTTACTAAACCACTTGATAAGAAGAGGTTTATGTATCTGCTAAGTGAATTGGGTATGCTTAACCCCTAGCTAAATGTCTAGAATCTGAGTTTTCAGTTTGACAAAGACTAAGTGTCTTAAGCTGAGTGCAAAGTTTATAAATAAGTTTTCATAAACTGAATAACCAGTCAAGCTGAATGATGAGTTCACACGTTTGGTGAGTTCCAAACATATCTTAACTACTCAGTGTGGTTAAGATATATAGTTTGAGTTAGTCTCAAACAAAATGACTAAGTGTCATTGAGTCTGAGCTATGTGCTTAACTCAAACTGTGTGATTGGTTCACACGTTTGGTAAGTTCCAAACATATTTTAACTACTTAGTGTAGCTAATTTACATGTTTGAGTTAGTGTCAAACATAAATGACTAAGTGTCATTGAGCCTGAGTCGTGTACTCTCCTCAAGCTGAGTATCAATCTCAAGCTGAGTGCTCATGTCAATCTGAGTGCTTGACTTAGGCTGAGTGATTAGTTTCCTCAGCTTGGTGTGTCCAAACTATGATTTAATTACTAGGTGTCATTATTTCATATGTCAAGGTGTAGTTGAGTCAGTCTCAAATCGCATCGTATACCAATTGTGTATTGGTATAATACAACAGTGTTTATGATATTTTTGTAAGTCAATAATAATACTTTACACTTGTATCCATTGCAAGATGATGTGTTTCTACCCTATCACTGTTACATCAAGCCGTAATTTCTCCGGTGTAACGGATAAAAAGGGATTTTAGCAGTAACTTTTCTCTCTCCTCAAAAAGCTATATATACCGATCATAACCGGTTTAGAGAAGTTTACGCCTAAAAATCTACCTTCTCACCTTCTCAAATACCTTTCGCAAGCACCTCTATTGCTTAGTGCATTATTCCGTTCATTTTCAAAACCCTAAATTGCTAAGTGCAATTTTCAAAACGCTCAGTGCGAATATTAAGTTGCTCAGTGCTGATTCAACAAATTACTCAGTGTAATTAAACAATGGACGGAATCACATTAGTTCTTGGGGATCGAATGGTTCGAGGTGCTCAGTTTAAGAACAATGGAGCGCCGTTGATCAAAATCAACAATCAACGGGCCTGTCTTGCAATTCCTCTAAGGAAATAATGCAGAGGATATGAGATATGGGTGGATTACATCCGTAAATGCCCCCTGGCATTCGCCTTCTGTGGCGCACCACTCCACATTTTTCCTCAACATCTTTTGGAGTTCTGGTACACTTGTACTTACGACCTGAACAGCGGAGATATTACAGGGACTGTTCTAAATGGGGATAGAACAGTTGTCCTTTCAGTGCAGCGGCTAAGGGAAGTTCTTCAACTCCCTGTTCATGATGAGTTCGAGCCTGCTGTCACGAGGAAGGTGGCTAGGTCTGTTCTACCCAGAATGGGTCACCCACAAACAGAGGGTGTTATAAAAAAGGGCACCTTTTCAACCAGTTGGGGTTTTATGGTGTCAACAGTGATTCGTTCATTAGGAACCAAGGTTGGAGGACTGGACCAAGTAAACGAGTTCGAGATGCAGCTGCTGTACAACATGTACTTTGCGAGGAATTTAGATTATGCTCAGCTCATCTTCAACGAACTCAGGGTCCAAGTGATGAAAACCACAAGGGATCTTCATGTACTTTTCATAAGGTACCTGTCCTTGGCATTTGAAGCTGAGCTGGGGACAACACTTTATGAAGCTGATCAGGATGTGTTCCTGTTTCCAACACTCAGCTCTAAGATGTTCAATAATGACATCTTCCTAGAGCAAAAGGGTCTGAGTGATCCCATGCTACTGATAGCTAAGGCAGCTTCATCAGAAAGTGAAGCAGAGGGATCCAAACAAGGGGGAGCTTCCCAAGCTGATCCAGAGGTTCAAGCTGAGCAAACTGCTCAGGCTGAACCAGCAAATATTGAAGCTGGTTCTGGTAAGATCTCTCCACTTTCTTCTTCTTCTCACTATCCTCCACCTTCCATTCAATTCAAATCTGCAGCCACCCCTAGTATGCCCACTGCTGCTAGGGAGAATATCCAAACCTACAATAAAAAAACTGTCAATAGTGGTACTACCCCTAAAGGTATCACTGGAGCTGAGATCACATTGATCCCTCCACCGGCAGGAGTTGAGGGGGGAGACGCCTACTCTTCAGGTGTCAACCTCGAGGCTCATTTCAACCCTTAAGCCTAAACCGGGTGTGGTGTCTACTCAGCCCACACTCTCCAGAGCCATGGGAGAGCCTGTGACTGTGCCTAAACATACACACTTAGGTAACATTGAAGAACTGACCAATCCCCAGGGTCAATCACCCCCCTCCAAACCAATAAGCCAATCACCTACCCATACACTTCACGTTTCTAGCCCAATTACATCTCTTCACTTCTCACACCCACTTGCACAACCTGTCAATATGTCATCTCAATACCAAGATGACTCACAGGGTCCAAACTCTCGTGCAAATGAGTTTGAGGGTAAACACCAACCCTTAGATGATGCACCCAAGTTCCAACCCTCTCAAGCTGGCTTGGACGATTTAATGAAATTCTTTAAAGGTCAGTTTGATACCTTGCACCTCAAGAGAAAAAAGACTAAGAAGGATATGCTGATGATTCTAGATTCTCTGGATGAGGAGGTGCTGCGTTTGAAATCTACTGTCGCTGCCATTTAACAACAAAAGACATCGACCCCTGTTGATGATGACAAAAAGGGGGAGAATATTCAAAAGGCTGAAGCTGAGTGTGTCCAAGCTGAAGCTTTATTAGAAGCTGAGTGTGTCCAAGCTGAGTGTGTTCAAAAGACTTAGGTAACTATTGGCAAAGGGAGCAGATCAGATTGAGGGGGAGAAAGAAATGGAAATAGAAGCTGAGCCGACTGAAAAAGCAAAAGGCAAAAGACCAGTAGTGGTCAGCTCAGATGAGTCAGAAACCCCTCAACAGAAAAGAAGAAAAATGATTCTTAGTGAATCAGCCTCAGATGAAGACTCTGCTGATAAAATCACATTACAAGAAAGAGCTTCTCTGCTGGTAGTAAGGAGATTGGAACAAGAAGATGCTGACCAGCTTGGGATATCTATCAACGAGTTAAGAAAAAGACAATTGGATGCTCAAGCTGTGTTAGTTGATGAGAAAGAAGCAAGAGAACAGGCCTGGGCTGAGCAAATCAGAAAGCAGAATAAGGAATTAGCTAAACTCAAACTGCCTATTGTGCCCAAGGAGTAAGAGGTAGAAGAACCTCCTGTTCAAGATCAACAAGAGGAGGAGAACATACCTCAGTGTTATACAAGAACCTACTTCTCTTCTCAAATTGATTCACTCAAGTTTAGTTCAGTTCAATGATGGAGTTCGTCTTAAAGAATGGTGAATCAATTTCTCTGGAGCTGAATCAACTTCATAAACTGGGATATGAAGAGTGGAAGCAAGTGGCTATCCTCATCAAGTAGATGGAAAAATCCTCTGCCGGGAATCAAGTTAAAGACGAAATCTTAAGGCTACTTGCAAGAGCTGATGCGATGCAAATCATACCCAGATCTGAGATAGCTGCCCTACTGACTTCTTTTCATAAAGGTTGAAAGAAGAAGCAAACAAAGCTAGCTGGACTACCAAATACAGACCAGTACAGTCTAAATCTTCCTGAAGGAATGGAATTCAAAGAATATACTTATGTGGAAAAGCCTCAGAAAGGATTCATGTACTTGGACAGGAATGGTGTACAATGCTTCCAGTCTGATGCAAGTATCTATACATGTGGGGTATCTCAGGTGTTTGCTCTGAGACAAATAGTGGAAAAGACTGAATAAACTGCAAGGTTCAGATACAAAACTAACAGAGCAATAAGATCATAGAAGGATCAGCTTCAACACTTACCTAATTTGCAAGAAATCCTTGAAGAAATCAACAAGGAGATCAAGGAGTTTGAAGAGCTGCATGTTGAATAGATTAGTTCTACTGTATAAATTAGATTAGTTCTAATTTTGTAAGCACTAAGTGTGCATGATCTAAGTGATCAAAACTTTTGTATTATGATATGTTCAATTAATACAAGTATGAGTTTGATATGTTCAACTGTGTTATGATATGTTCATAATTATTAGTCTGATAAGTTCAGTTTGAATGAATAACTGATTATTTCTTATTCATTAATGTATTTAGTTGGTGTGTTCGACTTGAAGTTGGTATGTTCCACTTATAATTGATAAGTTCAATTAAAATTGATATGTTCAATTAATATTTGATTAGTTCATAAATAAAATCTTAACAAGTTTGAGATTTAAAACATAATTATGTTAAACAAACTTAAGAACTGTTTGATGGTTTTGTCATCATCAAATAGGGGGAGTTTGTTGGGAGGATGATCTTATTAGTTGAGATTTGATGAGACAAAGTTAAGTTTGTTAGATGTGTTTTAGATATAACTTAAACAGAATTACGAGGCTTGATCAGACTGAACACTTATAGTGTTTCAGACTGAGCATAAGCTGAATATAAGTTGAACATATGTTTGATCAGCTTATATTGTATCTTCATAGGATTATCACTATGTGTGATAAGCTGTGTATGTCACCTAACATATATATTGAGCTTTCAGCCTGATGTGTTTCAAGCTGAGTGACTCAGCTTGTATACTGAGTCAGCTCAACAGAGTTGCTAAATAAGTTCTAGCTAAGTCTTAGGACTTCTAAGGATGAGTTTATTAATATACGTGTTAGTTCATGTTGGTTTTCGAGTTTGTTCTCGAAGAACTCAGCTTGATGAGTTTCAATCTGAGTAACTCATTCCGAGCAAGAAGTCAGCTTAAAGAAAATTTAAATATGTTTTAAATTTATCTTTTTAACTCTCTATATCTACGGCAAGGATAAGAAGACTCCAGAATCAAGATTAAAGATTGAAGACTCAAGATAAGAAGATTCAAGATTCAGGATTCCGAGTTATCCGTTAGTTAGTTAGCAAATTTGGATTAGTCCAGTTTGTTAGGAACCGTAGGAACATGATTATAAATACTTATCTCCTCATAAGTTTTAAGGTACGACTGAATTAAACGAGTTACAGAGCCATAACTCAGTTTCACCTCAACATTCAACCGTATGTGTTACGATTCTTGAATCACTGTTTGTCAGTTTAACGTGATCAAGATATTCACAGATTGCCAAGCTATTCGTGTGTTCGAATATTCACATTAGTTGTGAAATTGGTAAGTTTTCAATCTGTGATTAAATCCTGTTTAGAAAGTCGTCCGGTATCTATAATCATAAGTTGATTATAGATAGCAATGTTTGAAAGATTGAGAGATTTATATTAGGTGTTTACATAACAAGAGTTTCTTACTTGAGAGAGTTTGTAATCATCTTCTTATTAATGAAAAGCAAAGCATTCGATTGTGGTTTGATTTACTTTGTGTAACACTTTATTTTGATTTGTTCAATTTCCGCAAAAAGTGTATTCAACCCCCTTTCTACACATTTGTTTCTTGTTGTTATTCTCACTAAGGGACCAACAGAAACAATCCCACATTCCTTTAGATGATCGTCAAACTCCTGACTCAGATATTCACCGCCCCAGTCAGACCGAAGCACCTTTATCTTCTTGTCAAGCTGGTTTTGTACTTCATTCTGAAACTATTTGAAGAAATCAAAACTTTCAGACTTGTGTCTCATAAAATACACATAACCATACCTACTGAAATTTTAAGTAAAGGTAATGAAGTACCGGTATCCTCCTCTGACTTCTTGACTGAAGAGACCACATACATCTGTGTGTATATCCCTAGCAGTTCATTTGACTTTTCATTCAAACTGTCGAAAGGTTTCTTTGTCATCTTTCCGGACAAATAAGATTCACAATTGTCAATTGATTCGAGATCAAATGACCCTAGAACTCCATCTTCATGAAGTTGCTCTATGCATTTCTTATTAATATGCCCGAGCCGACGATGCCATAGGTAAGTTTGGTTCAAAGTGTCCTTTGACCTTTTACTTATATGATAGATTTCCTTGTCATAAAATAAATCATCTTTAAAGTATATAGCCCATTTTGTATAAAGACCATTTTCTGAACTTGCTTTAAAATAAAATAAATCATCTTTAAAGCACAAAATTATTTTTCCTACTGACTGATTGGTAAAACCACTGTCTATTAATAAATCGTACGAGATTACATTTTATATTAATCTAGAAACATAATAACAGTTTAAAAAGGGTTTATTTGTTTCAAAAACTTTTACCAGTTTTATTGTTTTACAAAACTTGTAAAACTAATGTCCTTCTAACTAAAAAACCTTTTTGACGAGCGTGCACTATATAAATAATTAAAAACACAACCACTCAATAAATAATAATACGCCAAAAAATGCATGACGCCTTTTTGACCATCACTGGTACTTGATTTAAAAATCAAGCACCCCTGTGGTTAAACCCTAAGTGGATCACAAACAACACACATGGCATGGATTCTTGATGCTCCCACTGACTCCAGCATCCATAGCATCCTCTCTCTTTGTCCTGCTCCTTGTCTTGCTTGATCGTCTCCAATAATATTACATTTATAAATATCAAACTAACCTATACAATTTTGATAAAACTTGTGCTGTATTATAAAATAATTCAAAGGCACGCAGACCCGCTAAAACTAATACTTTTACAAAATTGAATAGGGGTTGTAAGTGACACGCAAGCCTCCCCACACCAGATAAATAATAAATGTAATCAACCACAGCAAGAAATTAAAACAACACAAATTGATCCACTAGCTTTTAGGCGTTTGACTTAATAAACAATAATAAATATTCCAATCACGTCATCAAGAATTAAATAAATAATACATGCATTATAATCATACATCATACATATATAATCCCTGGATGATTCAAAACTTGAATCTAGACATCAAAAACACAACTGGTCTTGTGTCAATCACAATAATTTAACCTGGGCCTCAAAATTGGGCCTAAATTCGGGTTTTTATTAAATATAACAAACTGGATAAAAGACAAAAACACTGCACAGGTTAAATATAACTCCCTCTATCCCAAAATTAGTGTCCACTTTTGACTTTATAAAGTCTTTCTTTTTCAACTTTGACCTTAAATATTTTTATTTGTGTTATGTAATACTTGATGAAAATTATATCAATTAAAATACATTTAAAACAAAATGCATTCATATATTTTGTATCAATTATTATATAACACAAACAAAAATATTTACAGTCAAAGTTGAAAAATAAAGACATTATAAAGTCAAAAGTGGACAATAATTTTGAAAAGGAGGGAGTAACATTATTAAATAAATAATAATAAAGCTGGAAACTTGATTAAAAATTCAGAAACTTTAAACTTTTATCAATTTCAAGTTTCACACAATATATATATATATATATATATATATATATATATATATATATATGTAAACTGGAAACTGGAAACTTTATTTGGTTAAAAATCAAAACTTTGACTTTTGACCAAAACTCAAGTTTCACACATAATATATGTATAAATATAAAAACAGATAATCTGGAAACTTTATTTAGCTAAAATCAAAACTTATTGACTTTTGGCCAAAAACCAAGTTTCACGCACATAATATATATAACTAGAAAAACTGGAAACTTTAATTGGTAAAAAGACGAGAACTTGATCCTAGACAAGAATTTAAGGTTCACACGTATATGCGATATATATTTAAGCAGTAAAGCTGGAAACTTTATTAGGTACAAGATCAGATACTTGATCTAAACCACATTACAAGTTTCACACACACACACATACACACACACACACACACACACACACACACACACACACATATATATATATATATATATATATATATATATATAAACAAGATAATATGATTAAACTTGATCCCCACCAAGCCTAGAAGAGGCTCTGATAGCACTCTTAGGATTTACAGGGTACAACAAGCACAGCGGAATAATAACATAAATCCCATCCCAAGATCACAACTGGATCTAGTGGGGAAACAGAACATATAATCATACTAAAACAAATATAAAAATATATGTACATAACAGTATTAAAAAAGGATAAAGGCTTATACCTGAATAGCTATAGGGGGATACATAGCAACTGCACCACTTGAACTGGCTGCTAGACCGCCAACACGAAACAATACCCGAAAAAACGATCCCGTGTGTACCACCAAAAAGCCGCCGGCTTTTTGGTGTTTTCCGATTGCCGCCGCCGAGAACCCGCCGCAAAGGGGGTCTCGGTTTACGCCGCCGCCGTTCGCCGAAAGGGTGCTAGCCGCCGCTGGCTAGATGTCGTCGACCACCGTGAGCACCGCCGTTCACCACCGTCGACCATCGGCGTAGGGTGGTGGTGGTTCTCGGCCGTAGAGAGCAAGGAGACAGAGTGTGAGAGTTTTTATCTTTTGTCAATTGCTAATTGTGATTAGATTAGGTTAAAACTTAGGTTTAATCCCTTTAAATACCAATTTAAATGGATTAAGGCCTTTGGACCCCGAAACCCGGTCCGTGACCAATAACATTGATCGATTGACAAAACAACACTCTCTAGTTCGGTTTAATATCAATTAATTAACTATTAATTAATATTTTTCCAACCAAATGTTATAATTAAATATTTAGCTAATATTTAATCTCTCCTTTAAATAATAAATATCCATTTTTTATTTTTCCCGATAATTAATTAACTATTAATTATCATTTATACACACATGGTATTATTTCGTGGTTCAATAGTTGTGTGTGCAGCTATGTGACCCTTTAGTGACTTACAGTGTTCATGGAGATGTTGACATGTGTATACTATCCCTGCACAGAATCTATCAGATCAACTACAAATCGCTAGTGCAAGCTATGATGCCTCAAAAGCAAAATTCTTCAATCATCACAGACCATAAAATCCCAACTTAAACCCTAACAACTTCAGTCAATGAGTTTCTCCTCAACATGGCTCATCTACAAAAAGCCCCAAAAAATCGAAATCCTCTTCCTAACCCCAACGTTTCACCTTTATCTTCATTTGTTCCCTCACCAAATTCACCTCCTTCATTTTTACTCCTCTGCCATATCGACCACCACATTTTCCTTTAGTAGTTTGACGAATCAGGCTAGAAACCACACTCTTCAATGGATGCAGTCCACTTGATTGGATTATGCAAACGGGAAGATATCTCATATTGAAAACCATCAGAATCATGTCGCCTCCTTTCTTCATGGTGAAGCAATGAGTTGGTTCAATTGGTTACATCAAAATTAGCAACTAACCTCATGGCCTGAATTTTGTAGAGCCCTCGAGTTTCTGTTTGGTCCATCAGCTTTTATTAACCAAGAAGTGGAACAATTCAAACTTACTTAACACTCATCGGTCCCTGTTTATCGGTCAAAATTTGAGAAGCTTTCAAATTGGGTATTTGACTATCTCCTCAAACTCTCTTAAATATATTTCTATGATGGCTGAAGCTTGAAACTCGAAGAAAATTCCAAGTACTAAAACTAAATACAGTTGCTGATGCGATGGGATTGGCTTGTGTGATCGAAGATGATATCCTAGCTCAAAATCCAAACCACAAAATTGACCACATTTACCTTGTTTCAGCCAACAATCGCTAATCACAAATACTTCGCATTTGCTTACGAATCCCACAAGAAGTATTACTTCTAAACGAAAGGTAAAACCCGTCTTAACTCCTCAAACACTAACTCTAAATCTTTATTTCATAATGTTACACCTGCAAAGGGTCAATTTAGAAAAGAAAAGCGCTTATGCTTTAAGGGTGATGAAAATTTTGGGTTGGGCCTAAAGGTTAATCTCAATTTTATTCGATTGTGCGTTATCCAGATCCAATACCTAATGGACATGATCAACTTATTTAGTTTGACATAGACCCAGCTAATAATCAAACAACATATCCCATCATTGACCTACTAACATCTCGAAAACCTCCGACCGATCTATTCACCATCGCCCTCCTTTGCTTTACCGGAGCCACACAAACTTCAACCCTCCGTGCACCACCATCATCAACGGAAAATCACTTTCTACCCTAATCGATAGTTGTAGTAGTCATAACTTTATCCATCCCTAATGCCTAAAACACCTATTGTTTCCATCCCCGATACCATCATCGTCTTAGTCAGAGTTGGAAATGGTCAACTCCTTCGAACAGAGGGACTACTCACCAAAATCTCATTCTCCATTTAAAGCAATCTTTTAACCTCCGATTTACATGTCCCCCGAATTCATGGCTGTGAGTTAGTCCTGGGAAACCATTGGTTCACTTGGCGGCATCTTCACACACCGCTACGATTTCACAATGTCATTTTTTCATCAAGGTCGGAAAACATCCATTACAGGACCCCATAACTTATCAATCTCACAAACAACCCCACATCATTCATCGATCACTTGACACAGATTTTGTTATTACCTTCACGTTTCTATCAATATCGGAACCTCCAAACTTAACCAGCATCCTACAACCTCAAGCCCCTGAACTCACAAAAATTCTATCCCAATTCTCTAATGTTTTCAAAACACCAAGTCAAACCCCTACTATTAAGTCTGTGATCACCACATTCACTTCCTACGGAACTTTAAACCCATAAATGTTCGACCCTACCAATACCCTCAGTTTCAAAGAGTCGAAATCACTAGACTTATTAACATAATGCTGTAGGAGGGAGTCATTAAACCAAACACAAGCCCCTTTTTATCTCCCATCCTCCTAGTGAAAAAGAACAATGAAATTTGGAGATTCTATGTTGATTACAGAGCCTTGAATGCAATTACTATAAAAGAGAGATTTAAAATACCAACCATAGATGAATTACTTGATGAATTACATGATGTAAATTATTTTTCTAAACTAGATTTATGGCAGGGATACTTTCAGACGATCTAGTCCTAAATATGCTGCCAAAACTGCATTTCGCACCACAAATGGGTATTTCGAATTCATTGTAATGCCATTTGGGTTATCAAACGTCCAATCAACATTTGAGGCAAAAATGAATGATTTTTTGAAAATGAATACAAAAGTTTGTATTGATTTATTTGATGATATCCTTATTTACAATTAATCTTTCTCTGTTCATCTGATACATTTAACTCATGTGCTAAAGTTGTTACAGAAAAATCACTTCCTTGTAAAATGATCCTAGTGTTCTATTGGCAGCACATTAGTATGTTTTCTAGGTCATATAATCTCTACAGATGGTGTATCAACTGACCCAAAAAAAGATATGAGCAATCTTAACATCCTTCTATTAGGCCCAGCAGTTTGCGTGTCGTTGGTAAGATATTTAATTATTTATTTATCTGTTTATTGATTTGATAATTGGACTGCGAGGTAAAAGGTAAAAATATAAGTTATATATTTTTATGTGTTTGTTGAACCATTAGATTTGTTTTTAAATGAGGGTCACAAATAAAACCTTGTTGTTTTGTAATTAATTGTGTAGGACCACTTAAATAACTTATTGTATGTCAGAAAGCAGTATAGTGTACTATGTGTAATTAAATCAAAACTTAGGAACCGACTTGGGCTTATTTTCTTCACTGTGAGGTTTTCTTTATGTGGGCATGTGGTTTTGTTTTCCTGTACTTGAAGAAACCTCAAGAAGATTTATGCTACAACCTTGATTCTTTGCTATTTAGTATGAATTGCTGCTAGATTAAAGGTTAGTAAGTGATTTGATTATGTTTTTGACTTGTTCTTGTAGAGTTCTTGCACAAAAAGCCCACTTGAATTTTCTAGGTTTCATAGGAATTGGGTATATGATGGACAAAGCTTTTCTTTGTGCTTAGGCACGATCTATGATGAGTTATAATCTGATTTAGTATATATATATATATATATATATATATATATATATATATATATATATATATATATATATATATATATATATATATATATATATATGTTAATAATTTATGTGTTTTATGATAGATTATGTGCAGGGATAGTGGTACACGTGTCATCACATCCATGGACACTATGAGTCACTAAAGGGTCACATAGCTGCACACCCAACTAATGAACCAGGAAACAATACGATGTGTGTAAAATAGATAATTAATAGTAAATTAATTATCGTGATAAAGATGGAAATAATAAATAGATATTTATTATTAGAAATGGGAATATTAAATATTAGTTAAATATTTTATAATTATAGTCTGGTTGGAAAATATTAATTAATAGTTAATTAATTAATATTAAACTAAACTAACAGGGTTTGTTTTGTCAAATGATCAAAGTTGTTGATCATGGATCGGGCTTTAGGGTCCAAAGGCTTTGGCGTTAAAGGTTATCTATTTAAGTAGGTTTAAACCTTAGTTTAAACCTAATTAATTGAACTTAATCCTAAAAACAAGATAACCCTCTCAATCACTCTCCCTTCTCTCTCTCTCTCGGTCGACAGCAGCCACCACCACCCTTGGTGGCTTTTTGGTTTTCCGGCGGCGGTTTACCGGTGGACAAAGGCGGCGGCGATAGGGCAAAAACCGGTCGGTTTTTCCGGTTGATACACACACTCTCGTATTGCTTGTTTGGCGGTCTAGCAGCCAGTTTAAGGGTGAGTAGCTATGTATCCCCCTTCTGCAGTTTCAGGGTATATTTTTCTATCCTTTAGTTTATAACTGTTATGGGACATATATATTCATGATATATCTGTATGTGTATGATTATTTGTTTTTGTTTCCCCACCCGATCCAGTTAGGATCCTGGGAATGGGATTTACAAGTTCTATTTCCGCTGTGCTTGTTGTACCCTGTAAATTCCTACACTGGTATCAGAGCCTTCTTCTAGGCTCGGTGGGGAACAAGTTGATCATATTTATATTATGTATATATATGTGCAAAAACTAATATTGTGGTTAGGATTAAGTTTCTGATCTATTACCTGATTAATTTTCTAGTTCTGCTGATTAAATATATATTTTATATATTTGTGCAAAACTTTGGTTTTGGTTTAAGGATCAAGTTCTGATGTTTTTACCATTAAAAGTTTCCAGTTTATTAACTGTGTGAAACTTGGTATATGGTCAAAGGTCAAGGTTTATGACTTTTAACCAATTAAAGTTTCCAGATTATCTGTTTTATTATTTATACATATATTGTGTGAGAAACTTGGTATTTGGGAAAAGATCAAAGTTTTGACTTTTAAGCAATTAAATTTTCCAGTTTACATGCTTTATCTATTAGATTAGATGTATACTTTGTATCATTTATTTAGTCCGGCCCATGTCTGGCCCGTTGTATTGTATCTCTATATATATTTCTGTTAATGCAAATATCTCCCCAAGGGAGTTTTACCAACTTACATGGTATTAGAGCACGGTTCACCCACTCCACTTAACCTATAAGTATCCTCATGTTAGGCGCGAAAAAAAATGACGCCACACGTGAGGTGGCGTGTTGAGTAATGTCCCACATCGGACGAAGAGTGACTTTGTAATCTGCTTTATAAGTGTCGTGGGCTACTCGTCTCATAACCAATTGGTTTTGAGTTGGAACCCCACATACTTACATGGTATCAAGCCTTTCGTAGCCGGCCCTAGCTTTCCCGTCCCTCTCTCCACGCCGCACTCCTCCCTTGCGATAACCTTCCTCTGCCGTCGGCAGCCCTTCTCTCTTCCGCCGCCCTCTTTTTCTTTTCCTTTCTCCTCTACTATGCCCGAGCCCTCCTCCTCCCCTATCGAGAAACCCTTCGGGATCACAAACATCAAAACATATATCCCTTTCACTTTCGATTTGGAGAAGCTGAATTACGATGCCTGGTGCGAATTATTCGAAACCCATTGTACCGGTTTTGGGGTCTTAGGGCATCTTGATGGCTCTTCTCGACCGATGGGTCCCCAAGACGTGGAATGGCGGAAGTTAGACTCCATTATCGATAATGATCTTCGCAGATGGTTATTACAAAGAACGCTACTGCACGCGATGTTTGGGTTAGTATTGAACAACTCTTCCGGGATAATAAGGATGCATGTGCCATTGAACTCAATAATGATCTTTGCACGATAACTATTGGTGATCTCTCTATTACGGCTTATTCTCAGAAAATCAAGACCATCTCTAATCTTCTTGCAAATATTGATGCCCCGGTGCCGGAGAAAACCCTAGTTACCTGTCTCTTGAATGGCTTATCCGAGAAATATGAAAACATTACGATGATTCTTCGTCATCGGTCCCCATTGCCCACTTTTTTCCAGGCACAATCAATCCTTTTGTTGGAAGAACGTCTTGCCCGCACCCGCACGGTCTAGCCATCCCATGATGACCACGCCTCCTCCCCTTCGGTTCTCTATACAGATGCTCCGGGTGATTCTCGCAGCCGCAACCAGCCCCGCCAAGGGAATAATCGCCCTGACAGCCGGTCTTCGGACCGCCGCAAGCAGCCTTACGGCCCTCCGCTGCCACCTGCTTCCGTTGCCCAGCCTGCCACACCCTTCCCTTGGCCGTATCCTTGGTACTACGGCATGCCGTTGTCTCCCCTGTGGCCTGGATTTCCGTCACAGCCGCCTGCGGGCAACAGCCGCTCAGCCGCCCGCCGCCAGGACCGCCGGCAGCCCCCTCAGCCCGGTCTCTTTGGCCCCTCTCCGCCGTCACAGCAGGCCTTTGCCACTGCCACTCCGCCGCCGATCCCTCCACCGTGGTCTTGGTTCCCTTCTATGAACAATGATCAAGCCACATCTTTCACGGAAGCTTTTAGCACGTGCTACCTCAATGATCCGACCGATTTGTCTTGGTATATGGACACCGGGGCAACATCTCATCTGGCTTCCGACGCAGGTATACTCTCGTCTGTTTTAATTAAGAATGTTTATTCTAAAGTTATTGTCGGTAATGGTTCATCTATTCCTGTTTCTAGTACGGGTCACACTAGCATAGCGTCCACACACCGACCAGTTCATTTACACAACATTCTTATTACACCTAATATCATTAAAAACCTTATATATGTTCGTCAATTTACAAAAGATAACTCTTGCTCTATTGAATTTGATCCTTGTGGTTTTTTTTGTGAAGGACCTTCAGACCCGACAAATCCTGCTTAGGTGTGACAGCTCCGATGAACTCTACCCACTCAACTTTCCACATGTTTTTGTTTCCGTTGGTCCTTCGGTCTGGCATCAAAGGCTCGGCCACCCTAGTCCTAGTGTCATTCGTGTCTTAGATAGTAGTGGTCTTATTTCAAGTCCACTCAATTTTGGATACCACAATCCCAAATTGATTGTTCCTTTAATGTACCGAAATATTCGTTTGACGTCCTCATAGTGTGATTTCTTTGAATTTTCCTGAAAACGTGCACAAACACAAACACTATACTGTTAGATTATGTGCAGAGATAATTAATGGGTACATTGTGTCCAATGTTATAAGAGACTAAAGGGTCACACTGCTACACACCCAATTAGAATAGTTTGAAATTTACCAATATGTGTGTGGAAATAATTAATCAGTGAAATTAATTATTTGAGAGAGAAATAAATAATAAATAGGTATTTATTATTTAAAGAGAAATTAAATATTAAGTTTAATATTTAACGGATCAGTAAATTAATAGTTAATTAATTAACTAGTAAAATCTATGGGATCAAAGTGCATGGAATGAAACTTCAATTAAAGACATGGGCTTTAATTAAACGGGATTGGGCTTGGATAAGGTTTAAAGTATTTAAACATAGAAAAAGCTCATTTATCAAAAAGGGAATAATATTTGAAACAAAAAGGAACCCTAGCCTCCTCCCCCCCCCCTCTCTCTCTCTCTTGTTTGCGTTGACACCAAGAAACCCCAAAGGGGTTTTCGGCTTTTACGACTCACGCGATACACACACACGCACGGCAGCGTGTTATTTTCGGGTAATTACAGCAGTGGTCTAGCAGCTAGTTCGTTGGTGGTGCAGTAATGGTGGACTATCTTTAGCAATCCCAAGATCATAAGAGGTATTTATTTCTAACCTTTTATCTGGATTGTAGATAAGAAACTGATATGATCATTAGAAAGATCCTAACCCTCTTAGGGTTTAGGGGGTTGTGTTCAATCCAGTTCCGTTTTAGGATTGAACCAGTAGTATCAAACCCAGGGTTAGACCAGTTTGTGTCTTAGGGTGGTTAGGTCAGATCAAAACCCTTCAGTGGTATCAGAGCCTCGGCTCTATGATCTATAGTTTCTAGTTTATCCTGTTTTTAGATTTATGGTTTGTTCTTGATCTCCTGCTTGCTTCTAGTGTAAATTAAAAATCACAAAGGGCAACAAAACAGTTTGTTTTTGTTATCAAGTTGTTAAAAGATTTAATCCTACTGATCAGAAAGTTTAAACAGTTAGTTTGAACTGTTAATAGGATTGCAACATTTGGTGAAACAAGCTTTTGATCAAGAAAACTGAACAGTTTGTTTAGTTGATAAACACCTAGTTAATCTAGTTAGTTGATTTGTTTAAGTAATATCATCTTCTACTTCATCTTGTTTCTCCTTGTAAAAATCAAAAACCAAAGAGATGATTAAAACAAGTTTTTGTTTTTCATCTAGAATATAAAAGGTTTTATTTTAATCAGATAAGTTTAAACAAGTTTCTGTTTAAACGGTTAAAAATATAATCTTTTTATTAAAACCTGACCTTAACCAAGGAATTAAACAAGTTTTTCGTTTAATGGTTAAAATCTGGTTTCAGGATTATTAATTATTAGTGGAACAAAGTCTTGGTCACATTAATAATTAAAATTTTTGGTTTTTGATTAAAATCCAGTTTTTAATCACAATATTAAAAACTAGTTAGCTTTTAATAGGTTAAAAGGATTAAGGATTTAAAAGTTTTTTTTTGTGTTAATCGGAAAGAAACAAAACTACCACAGTCGCAGGCGGCGGCGGACTTTGGCGGCATGGGCAGGTGGTTGGTGGAGGTCGATCGGCGGTGGTCGGTCGGCGGCAGCCGCAGGTGGCGTGGCAAGGCTTAGGCCCAGGTGCCACAACCCATCTCGGCCCAAGAGGGCTTTGGCTCACGTGGTCTACGGCCCAAGGTGGGTGTTCGGCCCAAGAGGGCTACGACCCAAGGTGGGTGTTCGGCCCACGTGGTCTACGGCCCACGTAGTTTTCGGCCCAAAGGGCACTCGGCCCACGAGGGCAACCGGCCCAAGTGTTGGTCGGGCAAAAACAGTTTTTTTCCGATTAAGTACAAATTTGTTAATTTTAAGCGTTAAAATTAATAAGTGTTTTATAAAAACTAGTAATTTTATATATTAAAACTAGTTTAGTTAAAATATATAATTCTTGGATGTTTGTTTATCATGGCCAGTTGATACATTATAAATAAACTCTAAAAAGGTAAGTTTATATAAAAGGATTGAAACAAGATGTTGTTATTTAAATAGTGATCAGATTTTGTCATGTTTGAGTTTTGGTAAAACTAGTAAGAACTCCACATAGGGTTTATTCAAGTTTTTGAATAAAGTTATGTTTTTCAAAGTTTGTTGAAAAACTATTTTGGTTGTTAATTTAAATAACTTAGATGATTATAATTCTCATTTTTTGATTAATAATTATTAGTCAAAATGGTAGTTAAACGAATCAGGTTTTGTGTTTATCGTTTTTATATCGTTTATATATATAATTGCGTGGTTATTACATATATATTGCTTATATTTATGTTCTAGAATCATTAACTCGCATGTTTTTCGCATAAACATTTTTGGATTATATTTATAGTTTTTCGTATCAACTATAAATATTTAATCTAGTCGAGTTAATATATGATTCTTTTGTGGTTGAGATACGTAGCTATAGTTTTGCCGTCTTAGGACTAGTTTTTTACTTTCTTCTTTTATTTTTGGTTTTGGGAAGGCCTACGTGCCAATTACAATTCCTTTTTTCATTTGTAATATTGTACTGATTCGGGGAGGCCTGCGTGCCACTTACAACCGTTTTTATTATTGTAATTGTAATAGTAGTAGTTGTAGTTTTGTCCCATAATCAAAATGGAGTTCAAGGAGATGTTCAGATGATGGCTTGCACAGTGCTCGAGTATTTCGGAGGAGATGTCAAGGCGAGTGGGAGCAAAGCATCATGAAGGCGAAATAAACAAGTTAGGATTGACCTTAAGATTAGTTGGAAAAACTATAGGTTTTTATGTGCGTGGTTGTGTTTATTTTAATGCATACTCATGTATGTATGTGTGTGATGCTAAATAAACAAGTTAATAATAGGCAATTATTAAACAGAGAAAAACTATGGTTTATGACAAACTAGAATACGACTTCAGTTTGTTAGTCGTATTAGTTACACATTTAAAAGTTTTGTGAAGGTTATAAGTTTTGAACATATAAAGCCATTTTGTGCACCTAGTATAGGTACACATGTAAATCGTATTTTTAAAACAGATGGTTTTAAAATGGGTTTTCAAAACTGGAAAATTAAGTTTTTCTTTTAAACTTAATTATAAAACCCAAGAAAAGCTTAGATCAGTGTGCTACCCATCTAATGGTACACATTTGCTGTTAAACGGTACTCAGGTGTCGGAAGTGCCCAAAGCTTGGGCATCCGGGTTCAAACCATTGCGGCAAAGTGTATGAAAGATTCTGCGATAATTGGGAGTCGCGGCCATAATTCATACTGTCTTAGGTGGTGCGATCTATTTTGGTGATAATTGCGAGTCCCAGCCCAAAATGCACTAGAGTAGAGTTAAGCATACTAGACTTGGTCTAAGTGCTCTACGAGGTTCTAGGAGTCGTATCAGTTAGGTACGATTGGTACAGCGTGTTACCTACTAGAAATAGCATGACTTGGCGGGAAGTGCCCAAACCTTGCGTCAAGTATGTGAAATATGGGTCCCAGGTCTGATATATATTATTTAAGGGTTTGATGATATATGTTAGAAAAGTTTATTTTCAATTACTAATTAAACAGAGTTTTAATTTGTAGGTGGCAACCAACGTTACCAACACTAACAACCTCTCTTTTCGCTCTATCCTAGAGAAGGATAAGCTCACCGGACCAAACTTTCTCACATGGGAGAGAAATCTCCGGATCGTACCGAGGCATGAGAGAAAGTGGTACTTCCTAGAACAACCTCTGGGAAATCCCCCTGCCAACAATGCTAGGGCAGACGTCAGGGAGGCTTATCAGAAGCGCTCCAATGACGCCCTTGATGTTAGTTGCCTCATGCTTGCAACGATGAGTCCTGAGTTACAGTAAAGCATGATGGAGACTCCTGCTTACGACATGATCCACCAGCTGACGGATATGTTCCAGGAGCAAACCCGCACGGAGCGTCATGATGCCACTAGAGCATTTAACTCGTGCAAGATGGTAAAGGGGACGTCGGTCAGTACCCATGTCATGAAAATGAAAGGGTATATGGACCACCTAGAGAGACTTGGGCACCAGTACCGTTGCAGCTAGCAACGGATACGATACTCAACTCGTTGTCAGACGACTATAAGCCTTATATAGTCAACTACAACATGAACAACATGGAGAAATCCGTGGCGGAGCTGCATTCTATGCTTAAGAGTGCGGAGCAGAGTATCGGGACCAAGTCTAAGGACGTTTTCATGATGGGCAATGGTGGAAATAAGAAGAGGAAGGGGCGCAACGGAAAGGGAAAGGGTAAGACCCAGCCCAGCCAGAATGCACCCACGGCTAGTGAT
Source organism: Pulicaria dysenterica (assembly GCA_947179395.2). Lineage (NCBI taxonomy): Eukaryota > Viridiplantae > Streptophyta > Magnoliopsida > Asterales > Asteraceae > Pulicaria > Pulicaria dysenterica. The sequence continues at coordinate 36,927,141 of OX359292.1, forward strand.
AACAACAAGGGCAAGAAGCCAAAGCTGAACAAAGCAAGAACCGAGAATCGGTGCTTCAGGTGCGGCGAGACTGGATACTGGAAGAGAGATTGTCCGAAGGCTCACGAAGCAGGAGGCAAGTCTGACTCCTCAGGTATCGTGTGACTAGCTTCTTTATCACTTTCCACTTGTGAAGTTTTTACGAGTATTCTAATATTTTGCAATCGTTTATTGCAGGAGGTGATGGAAAGTGAAGCGGTCCAGCATTCAAGATCCTACGTGCTTTTTCGGATATTTAATAATTCTTTTTCCTAGTTATTAAACTTATTATTCAAAGTTTTGGATTTGATTGGTTTGTTTCAAACTATTGGTTGACATTATGGTGTAAGTTTTTTGGAAATTTGAATTATTTGACTGATATCCGTGCACGTATATTTTTTAATAAATCAAGTTAGTCCAGTTGCGACTAAATGTTACTAATATGTCAAGTTTTGACTTAACAGGTGATTCATAGTGATCTTATGCAGTCATTGTTGTAATTACATTAATCTCACTATATAAATACTTAGATAAACAAGTTGTGTTTATGAAATTAGAAAGTCTTTCTAATTTACAAGTATTAAAGGATTTTTATGAAAAATGAATGTTCAAAGCATTGAACATGATTTGATAAGAAATAATAGTTATTATTTCTAGATGAAAGTCTTTGGATAAAATATTTAAGAAAGTATAAGGTGATTATAGTAGTTATTATGATCAAGGTTGTTTTATACTAAATGTTTTAAGCAAAAAAATTTAAAATACCTTTACAAGTGTTTTATACTTGTAATCGTGTTTTGGGTTTAATGAAACCACTTTCCGTAATTGGAAAGGTGGATATATGAGAAATCCAAGTTCTGGTTTCATAAAACGATTAAATTTCTCATAAAAACTGGTTTTAAGAGCAAGTGTTTAAAACACAAGTTTTAGGCGTATTAGTCAAAGATTGACCGATTCTAAAAGGGTGTTTTAAGGTAATGCACTTTTTCATAAAAGATAGTGGGAGCACCTGACTAGTGTATTTATCAATTTATCAAGGTTGATCTAACTAGTATGATAAATACAAGTATGAACTTTTAAAGTATATAATTGTCGGATGATTTTAGAAGTGGTCTAAAATAAAAGGTTCTTGAAAAGGAACTAATCCGAGGAACGCATGACTTATTAAAAAGTTCTCAATAAGGATGTCCTTACGAGTTTTTTCAGTCAAGTTTTTACTTAAATAAAATTATATATGATTTAAAAGGTTTCAAAAGTCAAAATAATTAATGCTGGTAGTTGATTAACGTTTGAGATGATTAAAATAGGATATTTTTCGATATCCTTAGTAATGAAATTAGATAAGTGTTAGTGTACACTGGGAATCTAATCTCAAGTTTACAAGTATGTGTAAATGGATTTATCGTTTAAAAAAGGGTATGAATCTAGTAAGATTTAATATATCTACAAGTGTAATTAAAGTTTTAATTACAACGAGATTATTTTATAACCTCAGAATCTTTGGAGTTATTTCCGGTTCTCCAAGTTTAAGGAATTTATAAAATAAGTAAGACTAGAATTGTTTTTAGGTTGCAAAACAATTTCTAGAAAAACCAAGAAAAAGTACTTCGAGATACTAGTGTTGAGCTTTGGGTTTATAGGCATATTATTTTCTTTGTAATCCATGATAAGTTACAATGTAAAATAATAACTAACTCAGATAAAAGCTGTGAATTGAGTCAATGAAATGGTAGAAATTAAGCATCTTTATTCCAAGGTGGAATATGGAGGGTGCAGAAATTAGTTTCATTGTTCTTCACCATTTTGTATGTTTTTGTTCATCCAGGAATAAACTTGGTTTATTCAAAACATTATCCGTGACTACTTATCTTGGTGGGAACCTTGATAGGGTTGTAAAGTCATCGTAATTTTAGGGTAGATTAGAAGGTATATCGAATATAGCTGCAAAAGGTTTTTGCGGACCAAAATTGACGGATATTCGTTAGGGTTACGAATATTGGATAGACCCACCGTGAAAAATACTTCGTGGATTCTTGTCAAAAGTATTTATCACATACGTTATCCTTAAACCTGAGGTATTTGGTTTGGGATGCGGTAACTGTTATCTCCTTAGTGCGTCCTAACGCAACGCCGTAATAGGGTGGCCATAAGGGGCGTAACTAGATTCAGTGGGAGCCGTATTGCCAAATGAAAATATGCAAGAAGGAATTTGCACCTCCTTTTTAGGAGAGATATTTCTAGGCCCCTTGACTGATTAAAAGCTGGTAAGTGCACGGCCGTGCCCAAACGAACTGCTCTGTTCTTTGTCGTTTATCACGCATTTTTTGAAATCAAGTATGTCATGAAATAATTCTTGAGATTTTGAGTTGACACTCTCCGTGCTCATGCTGAAAATTGAAATATCGTGTTGCAAGAAACAAACCTAATAACCGTACCCATTCATAAACAAGTTGTTTATGATAGTTAGTTCATGAACAGTTAGTTTATAATAGATTGCTCATAAACAGTTATTTTATGAGAATTTACTTTATCACACGTTACTTTGGGGTATAAGAGTTCTTATAACCTGGTTATCCTAAGTGTCTGGCTAGGGACCTCCTTAGGCTAATAATGTATAATAACTATTACTTATCTTGCCAAAGTGGGAGTCTGTTAGATTATGTGCAGAGATAATTAATGGGTATATTGTGTCCAATGTTATAAGAGACTAAAGGGTAACACTGCTACACACCCAATTAGAACAGTTTGGAATTTACTAATATCTGTGTGGAAATAATTAATCAATGGAATTAATTATTTGAGTGAGAAATAAATAATAAATAGTTATTTATTATTAAAAGGGAAATTAAATATTAAGTTTAATATATAACGGACCAGTTAATTAATAGTTAATTAATTAACTAGTAAGTCCAGGGGGTCAAAGTGCAAGGAATGAAACTTCAATTAAAAACATGGGCTTTAATTGAACGGGATTGGGCTTGGATAAGGTTTAAAGTATTTAAACATAGAAAAAACTCATTTATCAAAAAGGGAATAATATTTGCAACAAAAAGGAACCCTAGCCTCCTTCCCCCTCTGTCTCTCTCTCTCTTGTTTGCGTCGACCCCAAGAAACCCCAAAGGGGTTTTCGGCTTTTGCGACTCACGCGTTACACACACACACGCACGACAGCGTGTTATTTCGGTTAATTCAGCCGCGGTCTAGCAGCTAGTTTGTCGGTGGTGCAGTAGTGGTGGACTATCTTTAGCAATCCCAATATCATAAGAGGTATTGTTTTCTAACCTTTTAACTGGATTGTAGATAAGAAACTGATATGATCAGTAGAAAGATCCTAACCCTCTTAGTGTTTAGGGGGTTATGTTCAATCCAGTTCCGTTTTAGGATTGAACCAGTAGTATCAAACCCAGGGTTAGACCAGTTTGTGTCTTACGATGGTTTGGTCAGATCAAAACCCTTCATATACATAATATCGGGGCAACTTGCCGTTAGATAAAGCAAGCTCCGGATTAAACCACGATATTTAGTACTATCAAACACTTCATCTTCTTCATCTAGTGTCAAGTGTGTGTTTGTGGCCATAGGTGTACTCATGGGTTTCACATTCTCAAAATCAAATTTCTTAAGCATATTCTTGTTGTACTTTGATTTGGTTTCACAAAGATTTATGCTTGTATCTAGGGGGAGTTTTTGAAAAATTGGAAAATCTGAGTTTGTGAGAATTTTTCTAAGTATAGGATAAGATACGGTTTTTGGAACATGCGGGAAATGAGTTGGATCCGGGAAGTGGAGATCCGGAATTTGAATTACATCCGGAAGTTGGATAATCCGGGAAATGGGTCAAATACGGTTTGTCAATATGGGTAAAACCCATGCGGGATTTGGGTACACTATAAATATAAACATCCGGGATTTATTTCAGATACGGTTTTCAAACTTAAACACTCTCAAATTTCAAATCGGTCAAATCTTGGCTCTTTGCTTCCAATCTTTGGTGTTTTTGGTCGTATTCTTCACGTGATCTCAAAGGTATTACTGATTTCTCTTGATTGTGCGTTTGATATGTGTTTCATGCGGGTTTTGGTCTCGTAACTTTCCGTATTAGTTTTTTAGATTGTTTGGGGTTGATTAAATGTTCTTTTGTTGTTGATTCATGTTTGTTAAGTGTCGATACAGTGTGAATCGAGTTTTTCATGACTTCTATTGGTTATTAATCGAGTATTTGTTGAGTTTACTACTTGTTGCGTATTTCTTCTGTTGGACATGGTTTTGGGTTGTTTGGTAGACTTATTGTTGTTGTTTGTGTCATGTTATGCTTGTTGATGATCGATTTCATGTGTATAACATTGTTTTTCAATCAATTTTGGTTTCTAAACGAGTTTTATCATCAAGTCTTTTTTTTGTTCAAAGTACAGATGCGGGAAGTTGATTTCCCGGATGTTATGTAATAGGAAGTGATTCTCGGATATAGATTCGGGAAGTGTGGTTAAGTATAATTCTCGGATAATATTTCATTAAATTTTTGAAGTGTTGTATTTTAAACACATTCGGGAATTGTTATCATGCGGGAATTGAAATACATACGGGATTTGAAGTTTTTTGTGTAATTCCCGGATGAGTTCATACGGGATTTGATCATATGCGGGAACTGAGTTCATACGGGAATTGGGTTGATTCGGGATTTGGATACATACGGGATTTTCACACATAGGATTTTTTTTGGGTGTTAGTATTTTTCCAAAGTGATTGATACGGTTTTTAGGAATTAGATGCGGTTTTGCAAAATACCGGATCCACATCCAGGATTTTCTAAGTGTTGTTATTTTTCACCAAATTGTAAAATTTTTTAATCAAAATAAAAAGAATTTACATATTGTCATTTTATGACGATTGTACTCAATGGATTCTAACTGTTTGTTAATTACAGATGGCTGCGGATAACCCTAACCCTCCAATTCCTTCTCATGAACTTTTCCCACCAGAAAATTACCTACCATATTCCATGAACAACACCTACTTTGATTCTACTCTCACCACCATACAATTTCCCATTGTTTCTGAACTAATTGCCTCACATCCATTACAATATATTTTTACTCATAACCCGATGGAGGAGGAAGCCGAGATTTCGGAAGTTTATGTGCAGCAACTCTGGAATTCTCTTAGATTAGATACAAATGATGACAATGAACAAGTTTTATCTGGGCAAATTGAAAATGTTGAATTTGACTTTTATCAGTCAAGTATCAAAAGAATTTTTTGAGCTCCAAAGGAAAACACTTACACTTTAAAGCAACATTATGATCCGATGCCTGAGAATAGGGAAATAATTGATCATGTTAATGAATTAGGATATTCGGGTAATCCATTCACAACGGTGGCAAATTTCAAGCGTGCAAACATGGTTCCAATTTGGCAATCACTTTACTCAATAATCACCAGATGCATGTCTAGTATTTCCAAAGGCACAGATGCCGGAACATTTAGTGCGTTTAAGATTTTAGTTTGCATAGTTAAACACTGGCATTTAGACTACTCTGAGATTATCTGGCAAGATTTAGTGAAAGTTGTAAATGAGAAACAGATTGAAGGAAAGCGGAAGAGGTTTTTACCATATCCGCGGTTCTTGTCCATGATAGTGAGACGTGTAATGACCTTGAATCCAGAAATTTCAAGACGTGACAATGATCCTGTACAAAAGGTTGATATGATGAGCAAATTGTATAAAATCAAGCCTGTTGCAAATGTGGCTGCTTATGTTTTACCGGTAGATCTGATTCGGTTAATGGAGACTGAGGATCCTCATGTAGCTGAGTATATTGGAGAGAATAACATCGTTCTACAAGAACAGCAAGAGCCTGCTGATTCTAACCCCGGGACTGTAGGATCTCCTATAGAAAGTGATAGGAGTCGGTCTTCTCAGGGAGAAGCTGACAGGGGAGAGCAGAGTGAAAAATCTGAGAGGGGCGGTGAAGAAAGTGAGGGTGATTCAGATAGTGAGGGAGAAACCGAATCAGATGAAAATACTCAGTTGAACTCTGGGTTTGAATTGATTGAATCTCCGAAATCTCCGCCACAACAGGAGTTAGGTCCTGAAGGTCAAACAATTTTTGGTACACCTACTTCAATCACCAAGGGTCTTGATTCTCTATTTACTGATGATTCAGTTCAGTTTCCTTAATCACTGCCAGCATACTTTCAAGAAACAGCTGATGATTTTGATTTGAATGATTTTGATTCTGCGGAATTATATGATGATATCTCCATTCGGAAAAGCGTAGAAGCAGAAGGTGACGTGGAAAAAGAAACAGAGAGTGTGATAGTGAGAAAAGAAATGATGAGTGCTGATGGACCCCCAAGCCCAAAAAGCCAGGAAACCACATCCACTACTGGGCTACGGCCTGGTATTGAAGAAGTCTCTGTCATCCCAATAGAGCAAGCACAATTACCTCCTAGCCACTCAGTTTCATCGCAAAAGGAATCTGTTTCAATTTCTCACGGAGATCAAGCACATAATCTATCGGCTTCTCATTCGGAGAAAGTTGATATTGAAGCAAGTGACAGTCCGCTCCACGTCACTGAACATCTTTCTGCGCACATTGTTAGCCGTCAGTCACCTGACATTCATTCTATACACATTGCTACACATGTTACTGATAGCAGTATATCACGTGATGTAACTACCGGAACTATCATAGAGACTGCTCCTAAGGACAGTTCTCAATGATTGATAGGAAATCCAGCCACGGTCAATGTTACTCCAGCCTTGACTGCAGGTCGCTCAACATCGACGGGATTCGTTCATGAAACTGTTGCAGTCAAAACGGGTAATCTATGTGATACCGGTACTGAACATGTTACATATTCTAAGTCGGCTACGAAATTTATTTCCAAGGCTGATTTAAAACTGGTGCTTGAAATGTTCACGGCAACATTGGAGGAGGTTAAGAAAGAAAATGCCGAGCTTCGTCTTCAAAATTCACAACTGTTGAGGCAAAATTCTGAAATTAATGCCAAGTCGGATAAAGTAATTGCAAGGAAAGATGACGACATTTCGATTGATGATCTTAAAACACAACTTCATGCAAAACTGCTTTCGCTACATTCAAATGAGGATGTAGATCTACTTGAATTGCTAAGATTGGATAAAGATTATGCGTGCAAACCTGCTGCTGAGTCTTCAAAACGTAAGCATAACGATCAAGATCCTGATTCAGATCGTCATGAGAGGGAGAAAAGAGCTAGGGTTGAGTCCTCATCAACTATGGTTCAGAGATTGGAGGAGTCATCGTTTGTGCACAGGTTCAAAGATCATGGAAAACAGAAAGTTTAGGAATCTGTTGATACAATGGTAGAACAAGACACAATGTTTGATTTTGAACAAGGTGGTATTTTTGAGTTAGCAGAGTCAGATGAAGAGGAAGGATCTGAGACTCTGGCTAGTTGGTTAACAAAGCACAATGTTAGTGTATCTAGTACTCCTAATACTCTAAGGGTTGAAAAGCCTGAGGAAGTGAGTATTTAGGTTCCAACTCCAAGGACAGTACCAAAAAGAAAGAAGTCAAAGAAGTTGGATATAATGAGTATGTTGTCTTTAAACAGAGATGTACATGAAATGTTTCCACCTCTTCCTTGTCAGTTCAGAAGATATCCAAAAGAGTTCATTGAGAAACAAACGATGGATGCTAAAAGAGAAGAGTTGCTAAAAACTGCTGAATAGCCAATTCCAGACAATATTCACATAGAAAAGGTGTCTATTTCATCACTTCCTGATATTTCAAAGAAAAATGTTCTTACCAAGGAAGCTTTAAACAAAAACGTTCAAAATTGGAGTTATCAAATAATTCCAGTGGCATTTCTTGAAGAAAAGATACCAGGTATATATGTAGAAGAGCATGAACAGATGCTGGATATAGATCTGTTGGGAAACATTGATGTATCAGAGGTTGGAAAAATGTTGTATCTGAATTGGTTTGGGTCTACAAAAGAAGAAGTGTATTCTAAACATCCAATTCAAGATTTGAGATATCTGTCTTACAATAAGATCTTAAATTTCAAGATGTTGAATTTTACAGTGACCAGAGCAGATCGACAGAGTTATTCATTTGGTCATGTGTATCTGAAACATGACATCTTGAGTTCAAAATTTGGAAGGAATAGAATTGAAACTGAAACATTTGATAAGATTTGTGAATTTATGAGACAAAGAATAAGAAGAGAAGAGGAGACAGACTTACAACTGGGAGCTGAGGCAGATAGACGAAAGATCAATGTGTTGAAGCCAAATACAAATCATCCAAACATTGATCAGCTTGAAGTCTTCCAGGTTGTTTGGAGTTGTGATGAAGAGTGTGATGGTGATGAAGGAGTGGTAGTGGAAAACAGGAAAAAGGAGAAATTTTTTGTTAGATTCAAGGAGCTGAATGCATTCTCTGATGGATCATTGAATATCTGGAAACTTCAAATTGTCAAACATCTTTCCAATGAAAGGGACACAATGCCACATGACTTGCAGTGTTGGTTAACCGAAGTCACATAAATGTTTGAAGCCAAATGTGCAGAAAGAAGAAAGATCAGAAAGTTTCAGAGGATTCTTGACCAGAGAATTAGTTGAAGAAAAGTCAAGATCTAAAAAGGGGGAGATTGTTAGATTCATGTTTTAGATCTTGATTATGTATTGTTTCTATGTTTTTGATATATACCTCAAATGTCAAAATGGCTTATATTGTTAGAGGTATATATATGATTTTGTCTTTGTAAGATGTAAGAGTTTAGACATATTGTGAATAGAAAAACACACACTTTATGGTGTTTTCTCTCATCGCTCTCTCTCTACATATTGAAGATCATTGAATGTTATCATGAGTTTGGGACTTTCAATTCAATTCACCCATCATGCTCATTTCAAATTCATTATGCATAATTGTTGAGAATTCATCACATAAATCTTGACATGTTGATCCAAATATAATATCATCTACATAAATTTGCACAAGTAATATATCATGTTTCCACTTCTTGGTAAACAAAGTGTTATCAAATTTACCCATGATATAATTATTTTTCAACAAGAATGATCTTAATCTACCATACCATGCTCTAGGTGCTTGCTTAAGGCCATACAATGCTTTTCTAAGTTTGTATACATGAGATGGATTAATTGGATCTTCAAATTTGGGAGGTTAACATACATAAACTTCCTCTTTTATAAAACCATTTAGAAAAGCACTTTTGACATCCATTTGATATAGTTTAAAATCATGTGCACATGCATAAGCAAGTAGAATCATAATGGATTCCAATCTAGTAACCGGAGCAAATGTTTTATCATAATCTATCCCTTCTTGTTGATTGTATCCTTGGGACACTAGTGTAGCTTTATTCCTAGTAATGACTCCATTTTCATCCACTTTGTTTCTAAACACCCATTTGGTTCCTATTATGGTATGACCACTAGGCAAAGGTACTAAGTCCCACACTTGGCTTCTAGTGAATTGGTTTAACTCCTCTTGCATTGCCATTACCCAACTTTCATCTTTAATTTCTTCTTTAATATTCTTGGGTTTTATGTGAGACACAAAGGCAAAGGATGTACTAAGGTTTGGTGCTTGGGATCTAGTGAGTCTTTGGTTTAGGTCTCCTATAAATTGTGTTATTGGATGATTCCTATTTTCCCTAACCTCATTTTGTTCACTAGTGATCTTATCATCTACTATAGGATTTTGGTCACTAGGTTGATCTAAGTCTAACTTGGAAAGGTGTTGTTCTATGGCTTCCACTTCTAGTTGATTATCATCTACTAGAGGTTTAGTCTTAGGTGGTGGTGGAGATTCATCAAATGTGACATTTAGGGATTACTCCACAACCATAGTGGATTTGTTTAGAACTCTATAGGCTTTGCTATTTATAGAGTATCCTAAGAAGACAACCTCATAGGCTTTTGGGTCAAACTTGGTCAAGTAGTCTTTGGTGTTAAGGAGAAAACATTTACTACCAAATACTCTAAGGTGACCTGAAGATGGTTTCCTAGCTTTGATAATCTCATAAGGTGTTTTACTTAGCATTGGTCTAATCAAAACTCTATTGAGTATGTATGTGGCCGTTGAGACCGCATCACACCAAAACTTTTTGGGTATGGATTGTTCATTTAAGCATAGTCCTACTCATCTCTTGTAAGGTCCTCTTTTTCCTTTCAACAACCCCATTTGATTGAGGAGTGCGAGGAGCCAAAAAGTTATGTGAAACTCCATGTTTATAACAAAATGCTCCAAATTGCGCTTCATTTTCAAATTCTCTACCATGGTCAGTACGAACTGAAATAATCGTACAACCGAATTGGTTTTGAATTTTCTTTCCAAGAATTTTAAACTCGTCAAAAGCTTCATTTTTTGTTTTCAAAAAGGGTGTCCAAGTATATCTAGAAAAATCATCAACAACAACTAGTGTGTAAAAGTTTCCTCTATAACTTTGGATTGATGAAGGTCCAAAAAGATCCATATGCAACAATTCAAGACATCTCTTAGAAGATATAACATTCTTAGACTTATGAGATGAATGCATTTGCTTTCCTACCTTACATGCATCACAAAATTAATTATCAAATTTCACAATAGGCATGTCTCTAACAAGTTCACTACTAGACAATTTTTGCAATAATCTTATGTTAGCATGTCCTAGTCTTCTATGCCACAAAGTTGAATGATCAATTATGGATGCAAGACATACTTGTGTGTTAGAATTGTCACCAAGTCTACATGTATAAAGTCCATTTCTCCTAACACCTTTTACTAGCACTTATCATCTTTGTATATGAAACTTTCATGTTTAGAGAATCTAACATTCAAATCCTTATCACATAATTGACCAACACTTATGAAATTGTAGGCTAAACCATTAACATGCTCAACATTAGAGAATTGTATATTGTCATGGAGAATGTTACCTCTACTGACCACCTTTCCTCTTAGGTTGCTCCCAAACACCACATGTCCACCATAATACTCTTTATATGAAGTGAAGAATTCTCTATATCCGGTCATGTGTTTTGAGCAACCACTATCAAGTATCCATTCATGAGACATAATCTCATTTTTGTTGCATCCCTACATACATGTAATTATCATTCAAGCTTTTGGTGCCCAATGTTTCATGGGTCCGGGATGGTTAGCATCAAACACTCATACTCTAATCCACCTTGGAGTAATCTTGAAACCCTTATGATACCATGTGTTCATAGAGTTGATAGGTTTGATATAATGCTTTGGTCTTTGAATCACATTTGATTTGGGTTTCTTGAATCCAAGTCCATGCTTATGGTTGGAGTGTAAAACCTTTTTACTTGTTCATCACTTGCAACTTTTGGTCTACAAGTGGAAGAACTAGAGCCAAGTGACATGTTTTGAAACTTTGAAAAATTCCAGTGGGCGGACGGTCGATGCACGGTATCGACCGTGCTTTGACCGTGGGTCTCCTGGATTTTTTATTTTCCTTTTTCTTTCACAAATTTGATTGTTGTCACATGGCTCATAGGCATGGTGTTTGAAAGACTTGAAAAACCAAGACCACCCTTATCATTTGATGATTTTTGGACTTTTAGCATTTCATCCAACTTATATGTGCTCTCTTCAAATTTTGAGAAGGTGGAGTTCTGAAAGTTTGTCTTTAGCTTGGTCTCCAAACATATCAAGCTTGGAGATGGATGAGGAACAACTTGACCTTGTAAATTTTTTATTGTCAAGTTCAACTTTTCAATCTCCTTTTTCAAATTTTTGTTCTCAATTTTTAGTTCCTCATTTTTTGCAAGTATTTTTGAGCTAAAGTCACACAATTGATCATATTGGTCATTATCACTATTGTACCTCACTTGTCTCAAAGGCCATGAGACATGTTTCCTCCTTGGTGTCATCTTGATTTTCATCACCACTATCACTCCATGCTCCTCCTACAAATGCTTTGTGGTTTTCTCTCTTCTTTGAAGCAACTTTTGAACAATCACCAATGAGGTGTGAGGAATCACCACATCAATAGCATTCTTTGATGGCTTCTTGTCTTTCTTGGCATCAATGCCTTGCTTGTACTTTCTAGGATCAAAGGGAGCCTTCACATGTTTTCCCTTCCTCTTGAAGAACTTCTTGAAGTTCCTCACCATCATTGCATATTCTTCATCATCATCATTATTGCCACCATCTTCCTCATCACTTGAGGATTCTTTAACATGCTTGACTTTGAGAGCAATTGATTTGGACTTCTCCTTCTTAAATTTAGCTATTACATCATCTTTTTGCATGATAACCTCATACACCTTGAAGTTTCCAATAAGCTCACCATTTGGAGTAGATTCAAGTCCTTTGACTCCTCAATAGTCGTCACCTTAGCTCTCCATTTTTGTGAAAGAGCCCTATGAAACTTTCTCACAATTTTATTGTTAGAATAATTAGTCCCAAGTGACTTGACACTAGTGACAATAGTATTAAACTTAGAGAAAGCTTCATCAATGCTCATTTCATCAAGAATGTGAAATTGCTTATATTGTTGTACAAGCAACTCAACCTTGTTGTCTAGGACTTGAGTATTTCCTTGATGGGTAATGACAAGAGATTTCCAAATTTCATTTGCACTATCCGACATAAAAATTCTTTCATACTCTTTTCTAGGCAAAGCATTATATAAAAAGAGTTTTGCTTCAAAATTTTTGGAAATCATCTTCTTGTCCTCTTGATCCCATTTGTCCTTAGGAGTTGGTATATATGCATCTATTTAGGAATCAAAGTTTTTGGAACATGATCTCCATTTTCAATAATTTCCCAAAGATCAACATCTTTGGCTTTGACATATGTCATAAACCTTTGCTTCCAAAAACAAAAACCTTCTTCTTCAAGAAGTGAAGGTCTAGCCATAGAATTCCCCTCAACAAAGTTTAGTCCCATTTTCAACTCAAAGAATTTTTTAAAAATGTTTTAGAACACTCAAAGCAAGTTTTCAAAAATTATCATGAGCAACTTGCTCTGATACCAATTGTTAGAACCTAGAGGGCGAGTGAATAGGTTATATATCCAATTTTTGAAGTTTTTACAAGTTCTTGCAATAATATAAAAGATATAGAGTTAGAGAGATATCACATATCACAAGTTGGACACAATGATTTATAGTGGTTCATGCAAGTGTTAACAAACTTGCACTATATCCACTCCTTGGCCTCACCCACCAAGAGTTTGCTTCACTAGCTTCTCTCTATGAAGGTAGAGATAAACCTTTTACACTTCTCTTTTTCACATGCAAGAATTAAAACTTCAAACTTGCAAGTAAGGTAGAGATAACCTTGCTTCACTCTAATTCTAAAGGTTAGAGTTGATCCTCACTTCTCTCTAATTGTATAGACTAGAGATGATCCTAACACTATTACAAGTATATGAAAGATTTGAGTAGTGTTTAAGCTTTGAAAGCTTTGGCTCCTGCTTGAATCTTTATCTTGAGAGTTAAATGAATAATCAAGAAATATGAGCTCACAAGTATTAGAGAATATTCAGTATTATTCTGTTTGCAAGAGGTGAGTAATGAATGAGGTATGAGTTGGTTTTAATAAAGAAAAAGGTGCAAGTTCAAAAGCTATCCAGACGTCCCACGGTCGATGCACGGTCGACCGTGTCTTCGACCGTCGATCTGCTGGAACATCTTGTTTTTTGCAATATAGACATTGGTCTTTATCTAAAATCACACACAACTCATTTTTACCATAAAAATCAACTGAAAAAAAGATTTATAAAAGTTTGGTTGATCCCATAATTCTAAAGTTTGAATTTAAACACAAATGGAAGTTTAGAAACCAATACACAAAGCATGTTGGAATTTTACCCCTTTGAGAGATTTCTTTGCTAAATATGGAGTTGTATTGTTTCAGAGTGAGATTGTGTTTAGTTTTTGCTTAAATGGGAAATCTTAGATTTAATCAACCAACACAAATAAGTTAATAAAATATTTTTCCATTTTTATAAAAGTTTTTTAAAATAATTTTATAAAAACTTAAACTTATTTAATTATTTTATTTGTATGCTCATATAATTCAAATTTATTCATGTAGGTATCTTAGGCGAAGACTTGATCTTGAGCGTTGATGACGTTAATCTTTGACGATTGGATTTTTGATGATTTGTACAAACACAATTTGTAACAAATAAATAAAAATATTTATTTGCTTGATTATATATATATATATATATATATATATATATATATGTATATATATATATATATGTATATGTGTACATATGTTAATGTTTAATAGATACAATTATATAAACAAATTGTATATTTTTGTGTCAACAAAACAGGATATAAATTTATATTCCTATTTTTCCCAACATAATTCCTCTAATAAATATATTCTAGAATAGGATCCATATTTCACACGTGCCGGTGCACGGTTTGGGCACGACAACACCGACCCCGTGCTATTTCTGGTGGGTATAAACTATACCGATCGTATTTAATCCAAAACACGACTCCTATATCTTTGGGACATCGAATAAAACAATAAATAATACATATTTAGTCGTCGTAAGTGCACTTTGGGCCCGTCACATCATGGAATCACCAAAATAGACCTCACCATCTAAGACGGGGTGAACTCTGGCCCGTCACATCAGGGAATCGCAAAGTCTTTCACCCCCTCCCCACATCGGTTTGAACCCCGGTGTGCACGGTTTGGGCACGACAACACACCAAGGTACCGGTAGCAGGAAAGGTGTACCATTAGATGGGTAGCATCACTGGTCTAAGATTTTTAAAGGGTTAATTTGTTTCAAAAACATATTGCCAGTTTTAACCCGTTTTACAAAACTTGTAAAACTATTGCCTTTTTAGGTGAAAACACTTTTCATCTTAAAAATATCCTCTATATATTTATGTGGTTTTAATGACGAGCATGCACTATATACAACCACGCAATTAATAATAACAATAATAAGCCAACACACATAACGCCTTTTTGACCATCACTAGTACTTAAATAAAATTAAGTACCCCTGTGGTCAAACCCTAAATGGATCACAATCAACACATATGGCATGAATGATCTTGATGCTCCCACTGGCTCCAGCATCCATGGCATCCTCTCTCTCCTTGTCTTGATCCTTGTCTTGATTGTCTCCATTGTTATATTTACAAATATCAAACTAACCTATTACAATTTTGATAAACTAGTACTTTTACAAAATTGAATAGGGGTTGTAAGTGGCACGCAGGCCTCCCGACACCGGATAAATAATAAATGCAAACCAACCACAAACAAGAAAGTAAACAACCACAAGGTGATCTACTAGGTTTTAGGCGTTTGGCTTAAAAGTAATAAATAACCAATCACGTACGAAATGATAAATAATAATAATACACGCATTATAAACCATCACACACATATATAATTCCTGGTTGATTCAAACTTTAATCTTTTAACACCAAAATACAGACCGGCTTTGTGTTAATCCCAATATTCAACCTGGACCTCAAACTGGGCCTAAACTAGGTCTTTTAGTTAAATATCTCAAACTGGATAGAAAACAAAAATACCTCTTAGGTTAAACGTCTATATTATTAAAAATATAATAATAAAGCTGGAAACTTGATTTAAAAATTCAACAACTTTGAACTTTTAATAACCACAAGTTTCACACACAATTTATACACATATAGATAAAACATGTATAAATAATAAAACAGATAATCTGGAAACTTTAATTGGTTTAATGTCATAAACCTTGACCTTTGACCATATACCAAGTTTCACACAGTTAATATATAAACAATATATAAACGATAAACTGGAAACTTTTAATGGTAAAAAGATCAGAACTAGATCCTTAAACCAAAACCAAAGTTTCGCACAAATATATAAAATATATATTTAATCAGTAGAACTGAAAAATTAATCATGTAACATATCAGAAACTTGATCACAACCACAATATTAATTTTTGCATATATATATATATATATATATATATATATATATATATATATATATATATATATATATATATATATATATATGTGTGTGTGTGTATTACACAACATCTCACCACTTATTAGATAAACCGTTAGTACATAACATACTAACCTCAAAAAGCAACAATAACTTTCATTCACCCTAATCCCAGACACAAGTATGTTTGACCCAACTCGAGCCAAGATTTGCGAATTGAACACACAAACAGTGCATACATCCCCAAATCTAGGCTCTGATACCAAACTATAACACCGTAATTTTTTTAAATAAATTTACGGCGGAAGCGTTTCAAATACAAATTCAAACCTATTCACTAGGTAGTATATATAAATAATAAACATACTCTTATCAAAGACCAGTATATCATAACCGGTGTTACATCGTTAAACAAAAGGCACATTGGATCAAATATTTCAGAGTGGTGGTCAAACAATCCCAAAACGATCACCAACTCCCAGCTCTACAGTTGTACTTACTTAAAACCTATACTTATCAGCTCTGTAAGCATTCTTATGAGCTACTGAAGCTGATTCATCCTTCTTTGATATGCACTCAGCAACAATGTGTCCCTTTCTCTGACAGTTAAAGCACACAACTTTCTTGGGATCAAAAGAACTCTTTCCTTTGCCCCTGTCAAATCTTCCTCTTCCCCTTTGAGCTCTTCTCAAATGTCTGGATATCATAGCCATTTGCTCAGTGATTTTCTGAAAATCATCAGCATCACTTGAGTCTGAGTCTGAACGATCAGCTTGAGAGTCTGACTCAGTCTCAGATTCAACAACTAAGGCTTTTGAACTTTTATTCTTTTTCTGTGCAACTAATGCAACATCAGTTTTATCAAAAGAATCATTCAGTAGTTGTTGAGAAGTTCTCTTGTGCTCTGTGATCTGTTCATGATTGAGTAAGAACCCATATATGGACTGTAGGTTATACATGTGTAATGTTCCTCTAGCCCTTAGTGTTGTAGTTACTTCATTGAACTTTTCTGGTAACACTTCCAGAAATTTCAGCACAAGTTCAGCTTCATTATTTTTAATGCCTACACCTAGCAGGTCATTAATCAAGCAGTAAAACCTGGTAAACACATCAGCCAAGGTTTCATTCTTCTTAGACAAGAAGTTTTCATAGGATCTGTTCAAATGATTCTTCTTTTGCTGCTTGACCAGATCTGTGACCTCATATGTAATACTCAGAGTATCCCAGATCTCTTTTGCAAATTGACACCCAGTTACAGTGTGCAAGATCTCATTAGTTAGGGCATTAGCTAGAACACTCTTTGCCTTGTCATCTAGAGAATATAGTTTCCAATCTTCTTCAGTCCAGGATGCAACAGGCTTTTTCACTTCCTTTTCAGTTTTGTCAGTAGACGTATCACTGACAACAACAGGAATCTTGGGGATGATTGGTCCTTTAGTGATGACATCGTACATACGATTGTCAATGGACTTAAGGAAAAGCTTGGCTCTGAATTTCCACATTGGATAAACAGATTCATCGAATATGGGACAACCCTTATCAGACATCTGAGGAAAGTTTGATGATTTATTGCTTATAGACATTGTATACTTTCTCAGAATCTTGAACTTTCAACTTATGAAATCGTTCAGTCTGCTCTGATACTAGTTGTTGGTCCCTTGGTGAGAGTATCAACAAGCAAGTAATGTGTAGAGGGGGGGTTGAATACACTTTCGGCAGAAAATTGAACAAATCAATAAAAAGTGTTAACACACATCAAAACACAAACAATCGAATGCTTTGCTTTCATTAATAAGAAGATGATTACAGTAACAACCAAGTAAGCAACACTTGATATGTAAACACCTAATGTAAATAAAATCTCTCAATATCTAAAACTTTGCTATCTATAATCAACTTATGATTATAGATACATGACGACTCTCTAAATAGGATTTAATCACATATTGAATACTTACCAACTTCACAACAGATGTGAAGATTCGAACACACGAGCAATTTGGCAATGTGTGAGTTTCTTGATCACGTTGAACTTATAAACAGTGAATCAAGATTCGTAACACATACGATCAATAGGTTGAGGTGAATTGAGTTTGGCTCTGTAACTCGTTGAGTAGTCGTACCTCAAAACTTATCAGATGATAAGTATTTATAATCCGGTTCCTACGGATCCTAACAAACTAGAACTTATCCAAATCTGCTAACAAACTAACGGATAACCCGGAATCTTGAATCTTGAATCTTCTTATCTTGAGTCTTCAATCTTCAATCTTGATTATGGAATCTTCTTATCCATGCCGTAGATATAGAGAGATAAAAGGAATTTAAAACATATTTAAATTCTCTTCAACTGACTTCTTTTAGTCGGACTGAGTTACTCAGCTTGAAACTCATTAAGCTGAGTTCTTCGAGAACAGACCCGAAAACAAACATGTACTAACACGTATAATTATTAACTCATCCTTAGACGTCATAAGGTTAGCTAGAACTTACTTAGAAACTCTATTGAGCTAACTCAGTCAATACGCTGAGTCACTCAGCTCGAAACACATCAAGCTGAATACTCAACATATATCTTAGGAGACACACACAGCTTATCAAACACATTGATAATCTTACTAAGATATAGTCTAAGCTGATAGAATATATGCTCAGCTTATATTCAACTTGTGCTCAGTCTGAAACACTATAGGTGTTCAGTCTGATCATGCTTCATAATTCTATTTAAGTTATATTTAGAACACATCTTACAAACTTAACTTTGTCTCATCAAATTTCAACTGATGAGATCATTTGACCAACATGAACATCTTGGAGCTGAGTGCTGGTGTGAGAAACAAATCCTGAACAGCTTCATACAGTGCTTTCCCTAGCTCAGCATCAAATACCAAGGACATGTACCTTATAAACGGTACATGAAGATCCCTCGTGGTCTTCATCACTTGGACCTTGAGTTTGTTGAAGATGAGTAGTGCATAATCCAGATTTCGTGCAAAGTAGATGTTGTATAGCAGCTGCATCTCAAACTCATTAACCTGGTCCAATCCTCTAACCTTGGTTCCAAGTGAACGGATCACTATGGATACCATAAAACCCCATCCGGTTGGACAGGTGCCCTTTTATATTACAACCTCTATTTATGGGTGACCCATTCTGGGTAGGACTAACCTTGCCACCTGCCTCGTCACAGCAGACTTGAACACATTGTTTTGAAAGAGTTGAAGAACTTTCCTTAGCCGTTGAACTATGAGGACGACGGTTCTCTCTGCATTCAGCACCGTGCCTCTAATTTCGCCTCTGCCTTGGTCACAAACACATGTGTACCCGAACTCCAGTAAGTACTAAGGAACTACATGGATTGGTGCTCCAGTTAAAACGAATGCCAGTGGGTATTTACGGATATAATTCACCCATGCTTCGTAGCCCCTGTTTCTCTTGCGTTCAGGGATTGCTAGACAAGCACGTTGATTGTTGATTTTAATCAACATCAATTCGTTGTTCTTGAAGGCAGCACCCCTCACCATTCGATCACTAAGATTTAAAATGGTTCCGTCCATCGTAAATTTTTGTGATTCACAATGAGTAAATACGCAATTCGCACGGAGCGATTTAGGGTTTCAGAATCGATTGAACGGTGAAATGCACTTAGCAAATAGGTGGTTTTAGAAGGTATAGTGAGTATATCAGAAGTCTAGTATGCGTAAACGTCTAAATTTTTGTTACAACCGATATATATATACCTTTTTGAGGAGAGGGAAAAGTTAACGTTGGAAATCCCTATTTATCCGTTACTCTAACGAACTTACAGATAGATGTAACAGTAATTGAGATGAAAGACATCATATCCCAACGGATAAGTTTGTAAAATAACATTCTTGACTTACAAAAATATTATTTACACTGTTGTATTACACCAATACGTAATCGGTGTAAAACGTAATTTGGGACTGACTAAAACATAATGTCTCATGAATTAATAACACACAGTAATTAAAACATGGTTTGGACATACGAAGCTGAGTAAGCGTATCACTCAACGTCAGTCAAGCACTCGGCTTGATTGGAACACTCAGCTTGAGATTGACACTCAGCTTGAGTGGAGCACACAGCTCAGAATCAATGACACGTAGTCATTTTTATTTGAGACTAACTGATATCGATATTTTAACCACACTTAGCAGTTAAAACATGTTTGGAACAGACCGAACGAGTGAACTTATCACTCAGCTTGACCAAGTAAACAGTTTATGAATACATATCTATAAACTGTATGCTCAGCTTAAGATACATAGCCTTTTTCAACCTTAACCTCAGTTTTAGAAACTTATTTAGGGGTTGAGCATACCCAATTTACTTAGCAGATATGAAAACCTTTTCTCATCAAGTTGTTTGCTGAAGATATCTGCTAATTGATCATCTGTGGAGTTAAAATTTATTTGAACTTTACCTTTTTCCACAATGTCTCTGATGAAGTGATGTCTAATTTTTGTATGCTTGGTTCTTGAGTGGAAGACTGTATTATATGTGATGGCTATTGCACTTTCGTTATCACAGAAGATAGGAGTTTTCCTAAAGTTCATACCAAAGTCTTGAAGCAGATGTTGCATCCACAGAATTTGAGCACAACAGCTACATGCAGCAACATACTCAGCTTCAGAAGTTGAAGTAGCCAATGAGTTCTGTTTCTTACTAGTCCAGCTTACTAACTTCCCTCTAAACATTTGACATCCTCCTGTTGTTTATTTTCTGTCTATCTTGCACCCAGCATAGTCAGCATCCAAAATACCAACTAGCTCAAATCATGAGTCCTTTGGATACCAAAGACCTAGATTTGATGTACCTTTAAGGTACCTAAAGATCCTTTTCACAGCTTGAAGATGTGATTCCTTAGGATCTGCCTGATATCTTGCACAAACACATGTAGAAAACATGATATCAGGCCTACTAGCTGTCAAATAGTGTAATAAACCTATCATTCCTCTATACGCAGACTAACATACAGACTTTCCATCTGAGTCCTTGCTCAGTTTGACAGCTGGTGACATGGGTGTTTTCTTGGTTGAACTAGAATCAAAACCATATTTCTTTATCAAACCAAGAACATACTTGCTTTGATTAATGAATATTCCGTCAGGCTTTTGTTGAATCTGCAAGACTAGGAAATATGTCATTTCACCCATCATACTCATCTTGTACCTTTTTGGCATAACTTTGGAGAACCATTCACAGAGATTCATTTGTAGAACCAAAGATAATGTCATCCACATAGATTTATACAAGAATTACCTATCCTTTACTCTTTTTAATGAAGAGTGTCTTATCAATACTACCTCTGGTAAAGTCCATTGATAGTAGATATTTGGACAATGTATCATACCAAGCTCTTGGAGCCTGTTTAAAACCATACAAAGCCTTGTCTAAGTTATAGACATGATGTGGATAATTTGAACTAACAAAGCCAGGAGGTTGTTTCACATAGACTTCCTCCTGAAGTTTTCCATTTAGGAAGGCACTTTTCACATCCAGTTGATAGACTTTGAAGTCTTTATATGCTGCATAAGCTAAGAACAGCCTAATGGCTTCAATTATAGTAACAAGGGCAAATGTCTCATCATAATAGATTCCTTCTTCTTGTCTATACCCTTATGCTACCAGCCTGGCTTTGTTCCTAACAATCACTCCATCCTTGTCCATTTTGTTTCTATAGACCCACTTAGTGCCTATAATTGTATAATTTTTGGGGGCTGGGACAACATTCCATACCTTGTTTCTCTCAAACTTATTTAATTCCTCCTGCATAGCTTTAATCTAGTCCTTATCCTCTAAGGCTTCTTCAGTCTTCTTTGGTTCCATTGGGGATAGAAAACCAAAGTAAGCAGCATAGTTTGCTGGTGGCTTAGATCTGGTAATTACTCTTTCTTGAACATTACCAATCACTTGATCTTGAGGATGATCTTTGAGGAATTTAAATGTTGTAGTAGGAGATTGTGGTTCTGGACTTGAGTGATATTGAGGGCTCTAAGGTGAACTTACATCCTCTGTCTCAATTGCAACATTGTCATCAAACTATTGATCACCAAGATCTTCAGTCTGAGTAGTATCAGCTCTAAATGGATTAATAAACTCATCATCTTTCTCAGCTTGAGAGTCCTTTGGAGCTTGTGATGATTTCTTAGATGTACATACATCATCATCACTGTCATAATCTATAACATACATAGGATTTGACATTTTGGTTTCCTCCAGCTTTTCGAGCTCACTCTTACTGACTGAGTCAGCTTGACTTTTGACAGCTTGATCAATACTATCTTCATCAAATGAGACATGAATTGATTCTTCTATAGCCTTTCTCCTTGAGTTATACACTCTGTATGACTTGGAGATTGAGGAATAACCAACAAAAATTCCAGGATCAGCTTTAGGTTCCAACTTATGGAGCAGATCTCTTTGATTCAACACATAGCATTTTGAACCAAAGACATGGAGGTAACCTATATTGGGATTTCTTGATTTATACATTTCATATGCAGTTTTGTTTGTCATTTAGTAAGAAGGTCAACAAGCAAGTAATGTGTAGAAGGGGGGTTGAATACACTTTCTGCGGATAATTGAACAAATCAATAAAAAGTGTTAACACACATCAAACCACAAGAATTGAATGCTTTGCTTTTCATTAATAAGAAGATGCTTACAGACTCTATCAAGTAAGCAACACTTGATATGTAAACACCTAATGTAAATCAAATCTGTCAATCTCTCAAACTTTTCTATCTATAAGCAACTTATGATTATAGATACCGGACGACTCTCTAAACATGATTTAATCACAGATTGAAAACTTACCAATTTCACAACAAATGTGAATATTCGAACACACGAATAACTTGGCAATCTGTGAGTATCTTGATCACGTTGAATTGACAAACAATGAATCAAGATTCGTAACACATACGGTTTGAGGTGAAACTGAGTTATGGCTCTGTAGTCGTAGTCGTAGTCGTAGTCGTACCTTTAAACTTTTCAGGATGATAAGTATTTATAATCCTGTTCCTACGGATCCAAACAAACTAGAACTAATCCTAATTTGTTAACAAACTAACGGATAACCCGGAATCTTGAATCTTGAATCTTATTATCTTGAGTCTTCAATCTTCAATCTTGATTCTGAAATCTTCTTATACATCCCATAGTTATAGAGAGATAAAACATAAATTAAAACATATTTAAATTCTCTTTAAACTGACATCTTGCTCAGACTGAGTTAGTCAGCTTGAAACTCATCAAGCTGAGTTCTTTGAGAACAAACTCGAAAACAAACATGAACTAACATGTATATTAATTAACTCATCCTTAGTAGTCCTAAGAGTTAGCTAGAACTTATTTAGCAACTCTGTTGAGCTGACTCAGTATATACGCTGAGTTACTCAGCTTGAAACACATCAGGCTGAATACTCAAGCTATACCTTAGGTGACATACACAGCTTATCAAACACATCGATAATCTTACTAAGATATAGTCTAAGCTGATCGAACATATGCTCAGCTTATATTCAGCTTATACTCAGTTTGAAACACTATACGCATTCAGTCTGATCAAGCCTCATAATTATGTTTAAGTTGTCTTTAGAACACATCTTACAAACTTAACTTTGTCTCATCAAATCTTAACTGATGAGATCATTTTCCCAACAAACTCCCTCTTTTTGATGATGACAAAACCATCAAACAGTTCTGAAGTTTGTTTAACAGAATTATGTTTTAAATCTCAAAATTATTAAGATTTTATTTTTGAACTTATCAAATATTAATTGAACTTATCAATTTTAGTTGAACTTATCAATTATAAGTGGAACATACCAACTTTAATGTTGAACAAACCAACCAAACACATTAACGAATAAGAACTAATCACTTATTCATTCAAGCTGAATTAATCAGACTAATAATTATGAACATATCATAACACATTTGAACATATCAAACTAATACTTGTATTTATTGAACATATCAAAATACAAAGGTTTGATCACTCAGATCATGCATACTTAGTGCTTACAAAATTAGAACTAATCTAATCAGGATGCAACTTTTCAAACTCTTTAATCTCCTTGTTGATTTCTTCAAGGATTTCTTGCAATTTAGGAAAGTGTTGAAGCTGATCCTTCTGTGATCTTATTGCTCTGTTAATTCTGTATCTGAACCTGGCAGTTTGTTCAGTATTTTCTACCAGTTGTCTCGGAGAAAACACCTGAGATACCCCACATGTATAGATACTTGCATCATGGAAGCATTTTTCACCATTTGTGTCCAAGCACATGAATCCTTTCTGAGGCTTTTCCACATAGGTATTTTCTTTGAATTCCAAGCCTTAAGGAAGATTGAGACAGTACTTTTCTGTATTTGCTAATCCAGCTGGCTTTGTTTGCTTCCTCTTTCCAACTTTATGAAAAGAAGTCAGTAGGGTAGCTATCTCAGATCTGGGTATGATTTGCATCGCATCAGCTCTTGCAAGTAGCCTTAAGATTTCGTCTTTAACTTGATTCTTGACAGAGGATTTTTCCATCTGCTTAATAAGTATAGCCACTTGCTTCCACTCTTCATATCCTAGTTTAGGAAGTTGATTCAGCTCCAGAGAAGGTTTTTCACCATTTCTTCAGACAAACTCCAAGATGATGATCCCTTGAACTGAACTCAACTTGAGTGAATCAATTTGAGAAGATAAGTGAGTTCTTGTATAACACTGAGTTATATTCTTCTCCTCTTGTTGATCCTGAACAGGAGGTTCTTCGGCACTCTGAGTTTTGCTAGTTCCTCATTCTGCTTTCTGATTTGCTTAGCCCAGGCCTGTTCTCTTGCTTCTTTCTCATCAGCTAACACAACTTGAACATCCATTTGTCTTCTTCTTAACTCGTTGATTGACATCCCAAGTTGGTCAGTATCTTCCTGTTCCATTCTCCTTACTGCCAACAGAGAAGCTCTTTCTTGTAATGTCATCTTGTCTGCAGAGTCTACATCTGAGGCTGATTCACTAAGAATCATCTTTCTTCTTTTCTGCTGAGGGGTTTTGGACTCATCTGAGCTGACCACTACTGGTCTCTTGCCTTTAGCTTTTTCAGTCAGCTCAGCTTCTATCTCCATTTCTTTCTCCCCCTCAATCTGATCTGCTCCCTTTGCATTGGTAATAAATCTTTAGCTTGGACAAACTCAGCTTCAGCCTTTTGAACATTCTCCCCCTTTTTGTCATCATCAACAGGGGTCGAAGTCTTGTGTTGTTGAAGGGCAGCGACAGCAGATTTCAAGTTTAGCACCTCCTCATCCAGAGAATCCAGAATCATCAACATATCCTTCTTAGTTTGCTTTCTATTGAGGTGCAATTTATCAAACTGACTTTTAAAGAAGTTCATCAAATCGTCCAAGTCAACTTGAGAGGGTTGGAACTTGGGTGCATCATCTAACGGTTGGTGTATACCCTCAAACTCATTTGCACAAGAGTTTAGACCCTATGATTCACCTTGGTATGTAGATGAAACATTGACAGGTCGTGCATGGGGATGTGAGAAGTGAAGAGAAGTAATAGGGCTCGAAATGTGAAGTGTATGGGTAGGTGGTTGGCTTACAGGTTTGGAGGGGGGTGATTGACCCTGGGGATTGGTTATTTCTTCAATATTACCTGAGTGTGTGTGCTCAGGAACAGTAACAGTCTCTCCCATGGCTCTGGAGAGTGTGGGCTGAGTAGACACCACACCCGACTTAGGCTTTACGGTTGAAATGAGCCTCGAGGTTTACACCTTAAGAGTAGACGTCTCCCCCTCAACTCCTGCCTGTGGAGGAGTCAGTGTGACTTCAGCTCCAGGGGTACCTTTTGGAGTGGTACCACTTTTGGCAGTTTTTCTGTTGTAGGTTTGGAGATTCTCCCTAGTAGTAGTGGGTATACTAGGGGTGGTTGTAGATTGGAGTTGAAAAGAAGGAAGAGGAGATGGGTTAGACTGGGTTGTGTTTACCACACTCTTATCTCCAAAGGAGAAGTGACAAGAAGTTGAGAAAGGAGGAGTGGTACCTTGCCTTGGTCGTGCAACGAATGCAGACTCTGAATAAGACTTAGAACCAGAGGGAGAGGAAGACTCAGCTTGAGCTGTCTGCTCAGCTCGATGATCTGGTTCAGCTCCAGATGCTCCCCCTTGATCCGACTCCTCAGCTTCACTCTCTGATGAAGCTCCCTGAGCTATCAAAAGCATGGGATCACTAAGACCCTCCTGCTCTGGAAAGATGTCGTTATTGAAGATCTTTGAGTTGAGTGTGGGTGACAGGAACATATCCCGATCAGCTTCGTATAGTGCTGTCCCCAGCTCGGCTTCAAATGCCAAGGACAGCGTCCTTATGAATGGTACATGAAGATCCCTTGTGGTCTTCATCACTTGGACCTTGAGTTCATTGAAGAAGAGCTGAGCATAATCCAAGTTTCTCGTGCAATACATGTTGTAGAGCAGCTGCATCTCGAACTCATTGTCTGGTCCAGTCCTCTAACCTTGGTACCAAGTGAACGAATCACCGTGGACACCATGAAACCTCAACCGGTTGGAAAGGTAGCCTTTTTGATCACACCCTCTGTTTGTGGGTGACCCATCCTGGGTAGGACTGACCTTGCTTCCAGCCTCGTCACAGCAGGCTCAAACTCATCGGATTGAGGGAGTTGAACAATGGTCCTATCTCTGTTCAGCACCGTGCCCCGAATTTCATCGTTGTTTTGGTCATAGACACACGTATACCAAAACTCCAATAGATGCTGAGGAACCACATGAATAGGTGCTCCAGTGAAAACGAATGCCAGTGGGCATTTGCGGATGTAATCCACCCATGGTTTGGATCCCCTGTTACTCTTGCGTCCAGGGATTGCAAGGCACGCACGTTGATTATTGATTTTGATAACGGGCAATCCATTATTTTTTAACACAGCACCCCTTACCATTCTATCACTTAGATTGAGAATGGTTCCGTCAATTGTTGAGTTCGGAAGATTACACTGAGTAACTATTGAATTTGCACTGAGCAAAATAAAATTCGCACTGAGCGTTTGAGAAATCGCACTGAGCAATTTAGGGTTTTTAATGTGAACGGGTGATTGCACGTAGCAAATATGTGGTGCTAGAAGGTATAAAGAGAATAGCAGAAGTTTAGTAAGCGTAAACCTCTGTAAGTCGATTATGGTTGATATATATACCTTTCTGAGGAGAGAGAAAAGTTACCGTTGGAATCCCTTTTTATCCGTTACGCAGAAGAAATTACGGCTTGATGTAACAGTAATAGGGTAAAAACACATCATCTTCCAATTGATAAATGTGTAAAATAATATTATTGACTTACAAAAATATTATAAACACTGATGTATTATGCCAATACACAATTGGTATAAGACACGATTTAAGACTTACTCAAATACACATTGACATATGAATTAATAATTAATATGTGTTATTAATTCATAGTTTGGATACACCAAGATGAGTAAACATATCACTCAGCCTAAGTCAAGCACTCAGCTTGAATTGATCACTCAGCTTGAGATTGAAACTTAGCTTGAGTGGAGCACACAACTCAGAATAAATGACACAAAGTCAATTTTGATTTGAGACTAACTCAAACTCATATTCTAACTATACTGAGTAATTAAAGTATGTTTGGAACTTACCAAATGTGTGAACCAATCACACAGCTTGAGTTAAGCACATAACTCAGACTCAATGACACTTAGTCATTTCTGTTTAAGACTAACTCAAACATGTAAACTCATTATTCAGCTTGACAAGTTTTTCAGTTTAAAAAACCTTTTTATAAACTGTGCACTCAACTTAAGACACTTAGTCTTTGTCAATCTGAAACTCAAATTCTAGACACACAGCTAGGGGTTGAGCATACCCAATTCACTTAGCAGATACATAAACCTCTTTTCATCAAGTGGTTTTGTAAAGATATCTGCCAATTGATCATCAGTAGAGATAAATTTGATGCCAACTTTACCTTTTTCCACTATGTCCCGGATGAAGTGATGTCTAATTTCAATGTGCATGGTTCTTGAGTGGAAGACTGGATTGTAAGTGATGGTTATAGCATTTTGGTTAACACAAAAGATAGGAGTTTTCTTGAAACTCATACCAAAGTCCTAAAGTTGATGTTGCATCCACAGGATTTGAGCACAACAACTTCCTGCTGCAACATACTCAGCTTCAACAGTTGAAGTAGCCACTGAGTTCTGTTTCTTACTACTCCAGCTTACTAACTTCCCTCCAAGCATTTGATATCCTCCGGTTGTTGATTTTCTATCTAACTTACACCCAGCATAGTCAGCATCTGAAAAACCAACTAACTCAAATTCAGAGTCATTTGGATACCAAAGACCTAGATTTGGTGTACCTTTTAGGTACCTAAAGATCCTTTTCACAGCTTGAAGATGTGATTCCTTAGGATCTGACTGATATCTTGCACAAACACATGTAGCTAACATGATACCAGGTCTACTAGCTGTCAAATAGAGTAGTGAACCAATCATTCCTCTATAGGTAGTCTCACATACAGACTTACCATCTGAGTCTTTACTAAGCTTAACAGCTGGTGACATGGGTGTTTTCATGGTTAAACTTGAATCAAAACCATCTTTGTTTTTCAAATCAAGAACATACTTGTTTTGATTGATGAATATTCCATCAGGCTTTTGTTGAATTTGTAAGCCTATGAAGTATGTCATCTCACCCATCATGCTCATCTTGTACTTTTGTGACATTATTTTGGAGAACCATTCACATAGAGATTCATTTGTAGAACTAAAAATAATGTTATCCACATAGATTTGTATAAGAATCACCTGTCCTTTACTCCTTTTTATAAAGAGTGTCTTATCTATACTACCTCTGGTGAAGTCCATTGATAGTAGATAGTTGGACAGTGTATCATACCAAGCTCTTGGAGCTTGTTTAAGACCATACAAAACCTTGTCTAGCTTATAGACATGATGTGGAAACTTTGAACTAACAAAGGCAGGAGATTGTTTCACATAGACTTCCTCCTGAAGTTTTCCATTTACGAAAGAACTCTTCACATCCATTTGATAAACTTTGAAGTCTTTATATGCTGCATAAGCTAAGAACAACATTATGGCTTCAATTCTAGCAACAGGGGCAAAGGTCTCATCATAATCGATTCCTTCTTCTTGCTTATACCCTTATGCTACCAGTCTGGCTTTATTCCTAACTATCACTCCATCCTTGTCCATTTTGTTTCTATAGACCCACTTAGTGCCTATAATTGTGTGATCTTTAGGGGCAGGGACAAGACTCTAGACCTTGTTTCTCTCAAATTCATTTAATTCCTTTTGCATAGCTTCAATCCAATCCTCATCCTCTAAGGCTTATTCAGTCTTATTTGGTTCCATTTGAGATAGGAAACCAAAGTAAGCAGCATAGTTTGCTGTAACCTTTGATCTAGTCATTACTCTTTCTTGGACATTTCCAATGATTTGATCTTGAGGATGATCTTTGAGGAAATTAAATGTTGTAGTTGGAGAATCTGGTTCTGGATCTGACTGATGTTGAGAACTCTGAGGTGAACTAACATCCTCAGCCTTAATAGCAGCATTGTCAGCAAACTAACGATCACTAAGATCTTCAGTCTGGTTGACTTCAGCTCCAAAGGGATTGACGAACTCATCATCTTTTTCAGCTTGAGAGTCCTTTGGAGCTTGTGATGATTTCTTTGATGGACACACATAATCATCACTATCATTTACCATGACATACATAGGATTTGACAAATTGGTTTCCTAAGGCTTTTCAAGTTCACTCAGACTAACCAAGTCAGCTTGTCTTTTCTTAGCTTGATCAAAACTATCTTCATCAAATGAGACATGAATTGATTCTTCTATAGCCTTTCTCCTGGTGTTATACACTCTGTAAGATTTGGAGATTGAGGAATAACCAACAAATATTCCAGGATCAGCTTTAGGTTCCAACTTATGGAGCTGATATCTTTGAATCAGCACATAGCAGTTTGAACCAAAGACATGGAAATAACCTATATTGGGCTTTCTAGATTTATACCTCTCATATGTTGTTTTGCCATGTATTTTGACAATAATTGACCTATTCTGGGTATAGCATGCTGTACTGACAACTTCATCCCAGAAATAGAGTTTCAATCCTGCCTCACATAGCATTGTTCTAGCAGCCTCAATTAAGGTTCTATTTCTCTTTTCAGCCACTCCATTTTGTTGAGGAGTTCTGACTGAGGAGAAATTTTTTAATATTCCTTTTTGTTCACAAAAACCTTCTAGGGTTAAGTTTCTAAACTCAGTCCCATGATCACTTCTGAGTTGGTTTACAAACTTACCTTTCTGCAACTCTTCCTACTTGATAAAACTTATTATCTCTAGGGCAGCTTCACTTTTGGCTTTTAGGAATATTACCCCGGTGAATCGTGAGAACTCATCTACTATCACCAGTGTGTACTTCTTGCCACTTAGGCTAGGAGTATTTATGGGTCCAAACAGATCCATATGCAACATATGCAGTGGGTCTATTATTGAAAAATTTTGCTTTGATTTTAAGGACCCTTTATGGTGTTTCCCTTGTTCATAAGCTGAACACAATTTGTCCTTTACAAATGTGATATTTGGTAATCCAGAGACTAACTCTTTATTGGATAGCATATTTATATTTTTGAAATTTAAATGTGATAATCTTTTATGCCACAACCAACTCAGCTTAGGACCAGATTGGGAATATAAGCAGGTTTCAGTATAGGGATCAGCAGAATTAAGATCAAGTAGATACACATCTCTTTCTCTTTTAGCTGTTAATACAGGCTTACCCTTAGCATTATATATAGTTCCTGCTTTCTTCCTAAAAGTAACTATATTGTCTTCATCACATAACTGGCTGATATTGATCAGATTGTATTTATCACCCTTGACATATGCAACATTCTGGAAAGTCACCTTGCCAGATTGCATCTTCCCATAGCCTTTAGTCATTCCATAGGAGTTGTCACCAAAAGTTACTTTAGGACCTTCATCTTCCTGGAAATCACTAAGAAATCCTCTCCACCCAGTCATGTGCCTTGAACATCCACTATCCAAGTACCATTTACTTGAACCCTACACATAATATGAAAACTAAACACATTAGTTTTATTTGGGAACACACTTCTTGGTGGGTTCAGATGATGAGCACTTAGCATCTTCATCTTGTTGAACTGACTGCTCAACATGAGCAGGAGCTGAGTCCTGTGTAGGCTGATTAACCTATTTTTGTTCAGGCCTTGAGATTTCA
Source organism: Pulicaria dysenterica (assembly GCA_947179395.2). NCBI lineage: Eukaryota > Viridiplantae > Streptophyta > Magnoliopsida > Asterales > Asteraceae > Pulicaria > Pulicaria dysenterica. The sequence continues at coordinate 36,958,446 of OX359292.1, forward strand.
ATGTCACGGTCCTTGGCCACATAACCTATACTTCTACACTTGTAGCTGTTGGAGTCTGCCCACTGACACAAGTACATTGGTGTTACTGCTGATGAAGTGCGAGCCTATTGGGTCACACGCCAAGGATTGATCCCGACAGCTTACTGATAAAGAGAGAAGGTCCAAAAATCAAATTGTTTGATTTTAGGGCTTCACGGCCGTGAGGGATGCTCCACGGGTCGTGAAGCCCACTGCCCTCACGAATGGCTCAATGACTTTTACACGGCTCGTGGAGTCTTCACGGGTCGTGAAGAGGTCGTGGAGGGGTCGTGAAGGAGATGCCCTCACGAGTCACTCGAACGCGGCACGGGCCGTGAAGAACGATGGCCAGTCGTGGCGCATTTTTTCTTCACGGGCTCTTCACGGGCCGTGAGAGGCCGTGAAGACCTGTCTGCATGTAAATCTTGTATTTGATTGGGCCACTTCTTGGTCCAATGAGTATACACTTAACAATCCGGCCAAAAGTGGCAGCTGAGGGCTGGATCAGTTGAGACAACATGCAAGAAGGTTTTCTCTCACTCTCTCTTTAATCTCTCTTGGTACCTTTATGAGAAAACACATAATAAACACTAAGTTGGTGATTCTTGAGTGTTGTGTGAGCTCTACTGGTGCAAGAGGAGAAACCTTCAAGGTTGTTCAAGAAGAGTGGAGTCATTGGTGATGTCTATTCGGAGGTGTACTAGCATACGGGGATCGTGACTACTTGGTGTGGATCATTCAATAGAGGAGAAGACTTTTGGAATCTCTCGTCACCCGTTTGCTTTGCTACAGCCGATTCTTGCAAAGGTATTGAGGTATTTTCAGCCCTCTCCTTTGTTCCTTTAAGTTGCAATTTGTGTCTTGTAGAGAAACTATCACTTTGGAACACGATACGGACCCATTTTTGTACGGTTTTCAAACTTTTGTTTTATGCTTCCGCTGTGTTTTAATCCATACCGTGTTCCAACAGTGGTATCAGAGCCAAATATACAAACAAATTGCACTTTTTTGGCTTGAAAACCGAATCTGGACATTCTGTCCAGAATGTCTTCACGGGTCGTGAAGGCTTGTTCTTCACGGTCGTGAAGGCTCACGACCAGTCTCGTGGGGTGCTTGGTCATGAAGGGTTTTTCACTGGTCAGAGTCGTGGAACTCATGGGCTTCACGGGCCGTGACAGGCCGTGAAGGCTTATGGGTCGTGAAGGAGCTCGTGAACAGTATTTTTGTCCCTTTTGAAAAAAAAATTTGTTTTCGGTTTTAGCCTCCTTGCGATTCTGTTTTTCCAGAATCTGTCCAAAGTGTTTGGATTTTTGTAAAGCCCCATATGTGTCTTGATTCATGCATTTATATGTATTGGGTGATTTTTTTTGGCATGAAATTCACACATGCATATACTTTTATTGTGTATATATGAATATGTATTCTCAAAGTGTTTGGGGTACTAATGCATATGTACAAGAATTGTTCACTTTGTGCCTTGAGTGTTTAGCTAGGTTTGAACAATCTTAATCAAGATACATTTTGCACGGTTTTGTTGTGGCACACCGTGTTGTTGTTTGTGGTTGTTGTTTGATCCGGTAACATCTTGCCCATTAGAACTACGTGTTGGTTGTTTGGTTGTGTTTAATTATTCATTCATTTGGTGGTTTGTACCACAATTGGTTTGTAATAATTAAATTTATTTGGTCTTGTATTTTGTACTTTATTTTGTCTTGCATGCCGATTGCTTTTCTTTGTAATTGTTAGAATTAGCTTAGATTAGCATTTTGCGGCTTGCACGCCATTTATTTTCAAATATTTGTATGTATTTGTAAAAGAAGACCGAAGACAACCATCGAGAGTCATGGAGGAGACGTCTCGGCTATGGTGGATCCGGAGGGTCATTGGAGATGACGGATTCAGTGGGAGCACTTCCAGCTGGGCCAAGTGGCTGTGTCCTTAGTTTGGCCTTGCTTTCCTCGTTTGGCTCACGGGGAAAGCGCATAGGGTTTAGGGGCATGTTACCGGATATTTCTTGTGCGTGGTTGTTATTTTGTTTATTTTCTTGTGTGGTTGTTTAGGATATTCGCTCGCTTGAAAAATTTTCAAAATAATAAAACCAAGAGCTTTGAATTGGTTTACAAACCTCGCGCGCCACAAGACCACTTGAAAAAAAATTCCCGTTTTTATCAAATGTAAATCACTCGCCTCCCGTAAGATGACACCACCCGAATCTAGTGAAACAAGATCGGTCGTCGAGCTTAGCCGATATCGGTTTTGTGTAACTGTGTGGAAGGTGCGTGTGGAAACTCGCAAGGGTCGGTTGTCGAGCTTAGCCAAGCCGGCCATTGGGCTAGAATACCACCGTGTATCTTGACGGTCGATTTACAATTCCAAGACTTAAAATGCCTTGGTAGTTGTCGTGCCCATACCGAGCTATCAAAGTGGATTAATGAGGAATCGGTGAGAGAAGGGATCAAACATGCCAAATGGGTGCTATGAGTACCTAGGATCCCGCAAGTGTCTAAGAGTTGTAATCTCGGATTGCAATTGGTAAAGCGTTTACCGGCCTAAGTAGCTCCATGAAGTGATCCGCGGCAAACCCGTCATGGATTGGAGTACTTTGAGGTTCTTAGCCCTTGTTAAGATAATTTGGTTTTCTTAATCAGCTGGGTAATTATTTTAACGAGGATAATATCGAAACTAACTAAAACGTTTACTATTTTATAGATGGCAAATATTAACGACACCATACCAAACTTTAGACTTTGATTATTTCTAGAAAGGGAGAGACTCATATGAGTGAACTTCGCTGACTGGTATCATGTATTGAGGATTGTCCTCCGTCACGAGTCAAAGTTGCACATCCTAGAGGAACCCTTTCCAGAGCCACCTGCTACCAACGCGAACTGGGCCACTCGATACGCTTTTGAGAAGCGTGTTAGAGATACACAAGATATTTCTTGTCTCATGTTATCGACTATGAGCTTTGAGTTGCGTCAGCAGCTTGAACAATTGAGTGCGTATGACATCATAAACCGGCTAAAGGACATGTTCCCGCAGCAGGTTAGACAAGAATGGTTTGAGTGTATAAAGGCTTTGGTCGGTTGTAGGATGCAGGAAGGTGAGGATGCAAATGTCCATTTCCTTATGATGAAGGGATACATAGACCAATTGGAGAGACTTGGACTTCCAATAGGGAGGGAGATTGTGGTGGATATGATCCTCCAGTCCCTGCCCGCGTCTTATGAGAAGTTTGTCAAGAACTATCACAAAGACAATTTGGATAAATCCTTGGTCAAACTTCAAGACATGCTGAAGGCTGTACAGTCTTACATGGTTGAGAAGGATCGTGTCTCGTCCACATCCACTATGGCTTCTAGGAAACAAGTAAGCAAGAAGGAGAAACTGACCTCAAAAGGAAAGCCTTGTATGACTAGGCTATCCGTAATTGTGGAGTCGGAGGATAATGATATTGTGCCTCAAGATGATGTTCCACATGGGGTAGTTTGCTACTTTTGCGGAGAAATTGGAAATTGGCGCCGTCACGCCTGCCCTAAGTGCCTGGAAGAGCTAAGTATCCTAAAGCGGAAGAACGTTAGCTCATCTTCAGGTATATTCATGATCAAACTCCATTGATCTTCTACTTCTAATGACTGGGTTTTGAACGCTAGTCAAAACGCTCACGTTTGTCACAAACATGTTTGTTGCAAAGTGCAAGTGTTAATCAGATGTAGGTAATGGATGCATGGAGAGCTGGATATTATAGAAGGGAAGCATGGTGCTTGTCCCTAACTAAAAGGATTGGAAGATGAGTCTTGCCATTCCATCCAGCTATACTATTACTTCATTTAGATATTTGTCTTATGCCCTGCGTGGCAAGAAGCATTCTATCTTTTATGCCTTTGATGATGATGAGTATTACTTTGAATTTTGAAATTGTGGGTTTTAAAGATTTATTTCAAAGTTTATTCATGTCTTGGAATTTATTATAAGCTTTTGCTTAAAGAAGTAATGGAATGATTATGAATGATTATTGAATAGTCATCCTTATGAAATAGTTGATTTAACCTTATAAACAAGACTTGAACCACCAAGCTCCATGTGGTTGGGAACTTGGAATCTTTTGACCATGGGTCAATTGTTGATTGCAAATCTTGCTTATAAGGCTAAATAACTAACATATCCTTCACTTGTGAATGTGAGAGGAATAAAGGCTTGTTGGATTTCATTTGCACGTTTGTGTAAAGACCGTTCAAGCAAAATCATAAGGATTAACTATATGTGATTTGTTACCTTTACCGATGATGGTAGAAGGAATGGGTAAGTCTAATTTATTAGACAAATATCTAAAAACTGAGAGGTGTTCAAGACTCACCCTTAACAAATTTAAGATGAAGAGGGCAAAAGGGAATAAAGATACTCAAATCTTGTGAGATGTTGAGCATCTACATTCTTAACCATCATAAGAATTGTGAGTTTGCCTCATAATTCACTTCTCCTAGGATACATGTTTTACATGGACCGCTTAGTGGAGGAATGGAACATATTGGTTATGGTTCCGCCTTGATGACCTAAACTTAAGTAACCTACTGAATAGGTGTACTTGAGTAGTGGCGGGCAATGTTCTTGTTATAAATCAACAAAGATTGGCAAGTTAGCATCTAAGGAGATTTGATTAGAAAGTGTTCTTTGCTTGTCAATCTCATAGATCAGAGTTATTCAGTCTACATTTAGTGGGAGATGGATGAACTTAGAGGATGCTAATGTATTTAATGGTTCTTCTAAGTTTCAGATATTTATTTCATACCCTTTTGAGAACCCGTTTTGGTTGCTCGAAAAGGGAAATGAACAACTGAAGCATTCCAGTGGAAGAACGTGAGATTTAAATAAAAGACCTGATGTTGACACTAGCATTCAATCAGAAGTGATTGAAACTCAACATGGCTATGTTGGAGTATCTGGCATAAAGTTATTACTTCTTCATATGTCTGGTAAGAGTCGTCATAAGACTAGAAGGGTATAATGTATTATATCTGAGGACGATGACTTATTGATGATACGTGATGTATGCATCAACAACCGGAAGCTGTAGTGGGCCCTTGAGTCTGCTAAGAAGAGGAGTGTAATAACATAAGATACATTCCATGCTGGATTTTCAAGTTTTGAACTTGGTTAATCCAACACCTAGGTTTTGACCTGACGGTGTATATAGATCTTTTGGATATAAGATCTGCATGGTTTAGTTTGTAGATAACTTCAAATACTGACTGGAAGGAATTGGTTTCATGATGATTGACCATTGGGTAGAAATCATATGAAGACATTCTCCCAGTAGTTATGTTGAAGTTTAAGCGGATGCTTATGCCGTTTTATGGCAGTATGATGCAAAGACCGCATTCCGTTATAGGAATTTTATGAGGAAGTGTTCACAACACTGTCCGAGGGTCTTTTACATCTTGAGTATCCTTGTAAAGTCTACAAAATATGGAGTCCTTTTGGACTTAGAATAAATCTATGTTTTGGAATCTTTGCTAAGAAAATCAAGTGTTTGAGTTTTCAGTAAGCAATGATGAAACTTGGATACATGCCAGAGCTAGTGGGAGCGCTGTTATAATCCTATTTGGTATGTCTTGAACATGCTATGTTTTGGAGATAATGTCTTGATTTGGCTTGGCAACAAGCGTAAATTGAGAATTATGCGTCCATAATAAATATGGGATATTCAAAGAAGTTTATGGAATACAAGAAATATGAGTATATGTTCTTGTGGTGATATAATTAGAAGAAGCTTAAAGTGAGTTGTTACTCTTGTGATAGCTTCTACTAGAAAGGATAATCGTCAATCTTTATTGGGGTTTGTAATCCTTTTTAAATATGGTGTTGTTAATTTACGTGTTCCTTAAAGCATCGTTGACTCTATTGGGTTCTTTTGAGGCAATGAGAGTACGATGGCTTATATACACTAAATTTTGTGAACCAAGCATTGTTTGCCTTATTGGGTTCTTTTGAAACAATGAAGGTATAACTGCTTGGACAAAATGATCAAAATCACATCAACGCACACTTTGGAAGTGGTTGGTTGTAGCAGGGATATGATCACTGAGAATCAAGCATCGCTGACTCTATAGAGATCTTTGTCAAAACTATGAGGGTACGATGGCTTATGCACATTAAATTTAAGACTCGAGCGTTGTTTACCTTATTGGGTTCTTTAGAAACAATGAAGGTATAACGGCTTGGATAAATGATCGAAATCCCATCAACGCACACTTTGGAAGTGGTTGGTTGCAGTAGGGATATGATCAATGTCAGAGTACACACGGATAACATCATGGATGGTCCGTTTACTGAGCTATAGTTGCAGTCTAGTGATGAATGTCATACTAAGGTCTGCATGAACTTGGCTTGAGTATGTTTTAGTCAAAGTTTTGATATGCTTTACTCTTTGGGAACATTAAGCAATATTGTGCTTCTGCTTGTATCGATTATCAAAGGGGTTTGATAATGCACGTGTAGTGGGTACTCTCAGTAAGCCTTATTGTGTTCCAACTTTGCATGTTTTACCTCTTCCCTGAATGTTTTTACATTCTAAATGTCCATAGCCAGTCATTCTTCATGGGAAGGAAGTCTGAATAAAGGCTGAGGGAAGTGATTGGTCAAGTGTCCAATGGTGATTGAGACACAGGGACGAAATACTTCTCCTGTACTTGAAAGTGTTTCAAGTGACTGGACGACCCACACCTGAATTCACTTTGTGGTACTAGTCATGAGTGATTCAGGATGATAATATCAGTTCATCCTCATACTGGAGATTCATGTGTCTGCATCACTTTGGTTTGCTTTGCTCTAGTTGCGTTCAAACGCAGTCCGTAACTGGATGCTATAAAGGGAGTAGCTGATCAGAGTATGATCACTGTGGTGGGCAATATAGTCAAAGGAATTTGTTCCTCTGTTTAGAGAGATATCCCTGGGCTCCTCGATGATTGGGCGCTGACACCAAAATGCATGGCCGTGCTCGAGTGTGCAATGATTTGGGTAATCGATTGCAACTTGTTTATTTTGGTCACCACCAATCTCGATCGAGAAACATAATCGTGAAGGACTGAGAATGACTTAGTACCATGTCTCGTCTTCACATGGATATCGTGAACAAAAGGATGGTTGATCACTTATCTATAGGGCCATTTCAAACCTTTGGGTTGTGAATTGGTACTTGTCTATGGGATGACATACCTCGTACTGACTTGGGGGCAGGGATGCGTTGCTAGAGGCCGCTCCTTGTCTGTGATAGCTCTGGCTACGTTTTGTAATGTGCAAGTGAGAGTCTGTTGGAGTCTGCCCACTGACACAAGTACATTGGTGTTACTGCTGATGAAGTGAGAGCCTATTGGGTCACACGCCAAGGATTGATCCCGACAGCTTACTGATAAAGAGAGAAGGTCCAAAAATCAAATTGTTTGATTTTATGGCTTCACGGCCGTGAGGGATGCTCCACTGGTCATGAAGCCCACTGCCCTCATGAATGGCTCAATGACTTTTAAACGGCTCGTGGAGTCTTCACGGGTCGTGAAGAGGTCATGGAGGGGTCGTGAAGGAGATGCCCTCACGAGTCACTCGAACGCGGCATGGGCCGTGAAAAACGATGGCCAGTCGTGGCGCATTTTTTCTTCACGGGCTCTTCACGGGCCGTGAGAGGCCGTGAAGACCCGTTTGCATGTAAATCTTGTATTTGATTGGGCCATTTCTTGGTCCAATGAGTATACACTTAACAATCCGGCCAAAAGTGGCAGCTGAGGGCTGGATCAGTTGAGACAACATGCAAGAAGGTTTTCTCTCACTCTTTCTTTAATCTCTGTTGGTACCTTTATGAGAAAACACATAATATACACTAAGTTGGTGATTCTTGAGTGTTGTGTGAGCTCTATTGGTGCAAGAGGAGAAACCTTCAAGGCTGTTCCATAAGAGTAGAGTCATTGGTGACGTCCATTCGGAGGTGTACTAGCATACGGGGATCGTGGCTACTTGGTGTGGATCATTCAATAGAGGAGAAGACTTTTGGATTCTCTCGTCACCCGTTTTCTTTGCTACAGCCGATTCTTGCAAAGGTATTGAGGTATTTTCAGCTCTCTCCTTTGTTCGTTTAAGTTGCAATTTGTGTCTTGTAGAGAAACTATCACTTTGGAACACGATACGGACCCGTTTTTGTACGGTTTTCAAACTTTTGTTTTATGCTTCCGTTGTGTTTTAATCCATACCGTGTTTCAACAGTAGCATCTCCTTCTTCCAATGATTACAGGAGGTAGAGTGTTTAATAATCGTTGTGAGAACTTGCTCTCAGTCTTAGGATTATATGTAGTGGATAACTTTTCAACTTTCTTTGCAAGTTGTTTCACTTGATGTTCACTGACATTGGACTTACCTTTGTCAGATCTTTGTTTGTTATCTTTGTGATTAGAAGCTTGACCAACAAACTTCTTTTCCATGACTTTGGACTTACCTTTGTCATGCTTTCTAGACTCGCCAGTTTCAACAGGTTTAGACTTACCACTTTTGATCTCCTTGGACTTACCAAGGTCCATAACTTTGGACTTACCATTGTTGTGAATTGACCTCTGACTTACAGTTGTCTAACTATTATTGTAACTTCTCTCTGAGCCAGATAGAGAATGTTGTCTTTTGAAAAGATTTAGATTAAGCATTTCTATGACTGAAGTTCTTTGAATAGGCTGAGTGCCTAATCTGTCCAGCACAGACTTACCATGCTGTTTGGATGTTGAGAACTCATTACCATGATCTTTGGCCTTTACAAACATATTGTATTTAAGGTTTTGACCATGTTTCTTCTCTGAGGCTGACTTCTGAGACTTAATCAGTTGTCTATCTTCCTTAGAGTCTGTACTTGCTATCTCATCCTCATCAGGTGCATCGGCTGCGGATTGATACTAAGTACAACTTGTACCTGTTTTGGAATTTGTTGGTTGATACACTTTTCAGCAAGCCTTGATGACTTACACTAAGATTCAGTGACCTTTTGAAGTTGGTCAGCTTTATCTTTGGCTTCCTGAAGTTCTTCACTTAGAAGTTCATTAATGTGTCTTTGACATTCAAGATTACACTGTGCTTTCTTACCAACATCAATGAGAGATTGATTTTCCTTAATCTCATTCTTCAGTTTAGCTAACTCAGCTTTGAGGTCTTTTTGATACTTAAGGCCAGTCTTGAAATCATTTAACAAATAATCGAATGCAAGACCCTTTTCTTCATCGGTGTAAGAGTTGAAACTACTAACCTTGTACATGGAAGCAGGATCCCAATCACTAAGTTTGTTGTTTTCCTCAGCTTCCTTCATGTTAGCTTCAAACGTTGACTCGGACAAACCATAATCAACTTCATCAATTTCAAACTCTTCATCTTCTTGAGCTATTACACAAACATCATCATCATCTGAGGTAGATGATTCTGTATCCCAGGTTTAAGCGTAGAGTCCTTTATCTTCTGGATTTGCTTTCTTGAGTTGAGTATATTTCTTTTTATACTTATCAGCTCTATAAGCATTCTTATATGCAACTGATGTTGATTCTACCTTCTTTGATCTGCATTCAGCAGCAATATGTCCCTTTTTCTGACAGTTGAAGCACACAACGTTCTTGGGATCAAAAGAACTCTTTCCTTTGCCCCTGTCAGATCTTCCTCTTCCCCGTTGAGCTCTTCTCAAACGTTTGGCTAGCATTGCCATCTGCTCAGTGATACTCTGAACATCATCAGTATCACTTGAGTCTGAGTCTGAGTGGTCAACTTGAGATTCTGACTCAGTCTCAGATTCAACAACCAGTGTCTTGGAACTTTTCTTCTTTTTCTGTGCAACCAATGCAACTTCATTATTATCCAAAGACTCCTTAAGTTGTTGTTGAGAAGTTCTCTTGTTGAGATTCTGACTCAGTCTTAGATTCAACAACCAAGGCCCTGGAACCTTTCTTCTTTTTCTGTGCAACTAATGCAATATCAGCTTTATCCAAAGAATCCTTAAGTTGTTGTTGAGAAGTTCTCTTGTGCTCTGTGATCTGTTCATGATTGAGCAACAACCCATAGATGGACTGTAGGTTATACATATGTAGTGTTCCTCCAACCCTTAGTGCTATGGTTACTTCATTGAACCTTTCTAGTAACACATCCAGAAATTTCAGCACAAGTTCAACTTCATCTTTCTTAACACCTACACTTAGCAGGCCATTTATCAAGCAGTGAAACCTTGTGAACACATTAGCCAAGGTTTCATTCTTCTTAGAGAAGAACTTTTCATAAGATCTGTTCAGATGATTCTTCTTCTACTGCTTGACCAGATCTGTTCCCTCATATGTGATACTCAAAGTATCCCAAATCTCCTTTGCAGATTGACACCCACTCACAGTATGCAAGATCTCATTTGTCAGGGTATTAACCATAACACTCTTTTCCATGTCATCCAGATTAAACAGTTTCCAGTCTTCATCTGTCCAGGATGCAACATGCTTCTTTACTTCTTTTTCACTTCTGTCTGTTTTGTCAGCGGACATATCACTAACAACAGCAGAAATCTTGGGGATGATCGGTCCTTTAGTGATGACATCGTACATACGATTGTCAATTGACATGAGGAAAAGCATGGCTCTGAATTTCCACATAGGATAGTCAGATCTATCAAAGATGGGACAACCCTTAGCAGACATCTGAGGAAAGTTTAATGAATTGTTGCTTGTAGACATTGTGTACTTTCTCGGAATCATGAAATTTCAACGTATGAAATTGTTCAGCCTGCTCTGATACCAGTTGTTGGTCCGTTAGTGAGAAGGTCAACAAGCAAGTAATGTGTAGAAGGGGGGTTGAATACACTTTCTGCGGAAAATTGAACAAATCAATAAAAAGTGTAAACACACATCAAACCACAAGAATTGAATGCTTTGCTTTTCATTAATAAGAAGATGATTACAGACTCTATCAAGTATGCAACACTTGATATGTAAACACCTAATGTAAATCAAATCTCTCAATCTCTCAAACTTTGCTATCTATAATCAACTTATGATTATAGATACCGGACACTCTCTAAACAGGATTTAATCACAGATTGAAAACTTACCAATTTCACAACAAATGTGAATATTCGAACACACAAATAACTTGGCAATCTGTGAGTATCTTGATCACTTTGAACTGACAAACAATGAATCAAGATTCTTAACACATACGGTTTGAGGTGAAACTGAGTTATGACTCTGCAGTCGTAGTCGTAGTCATAGTCGTACCTCTAAACTTATCAAGATGATAAGTATTTATAATCCTGTTCCAACGGATCCTAACAAACTAGAACTAATCCTAATTTGCTAACAAAGTAACGGATAACCCTGAATCTTGAATCTTGAATCTTCTTATCTTGAATCTTCAATCTTCAATCTTAATTCTGAAATCTTCTTATCCTTCCCGTAGTTATAGAGGAATAAAAGATAAATTTAAAACATATTTAAATTCTCTTTAAACTGACTTCTTGCTCGGACTGAGTTACTCAGCTTGAAACTCATCAAGCTGAGTCCTTCGAGAACAAACTCGAAAACAAACATGAACTAACATGTATATTAATTAACTCATCCTTAGAAGTCCTAAGAGTTAGCTAGAACTTATTTAGGAACTCTGTTGAGCTGACTCAGTATATACGCTGAGTCACTCAGCTTGAAACACATCAGGCTGAATACTCAACCTATAACTTAGGTGACATACACAGCTTATCAAACATATCGATAATCTTACTAAGATATAGTCTAAGTTGATCGAACATATGCTCAGCTTATATTAAGCTTATACTCAGTCTGAAGCACTATACGCATTCAGTTTGATCAAGCCTCATAATTCTGTTTAAGTTGTCTTTGGAACACATCTTACAAACTTAACTTTGTCTCATCAAATCTTAACTGATGAGATCATTTTTCCAACAAGTTTTGCCATGTCTTTTGACTATGATTGATCTATTTTGGGTATAGCATGCTATACCTACAGCTTCATCCAAGAAATAGAGTTTCAATCCTGCCTCACACAGCATTGTTCTAGCAGCCTCAATTAAGGTTTTGTTTCTCCATTCAACAACTCCATTTTGTTGAGGAGTTATTACTGAGGAGAAATTTGTAAAATTCCTTTTTGTTCACAAAAGCCTTCGAGGGTTGAGTTTCTGAACTCAGTCCCATGATCACTTCTGAGTTGCTTAACAGGCTTACCTTTTTGCAACTCTTCCTGTTTGATAAAACTTATTATCTCCAGGGCAGCTTCACTTTTGGCGTTAAGGAATATTACCCAGGTGAATCTAGAGAACTCATCTACTATCACCAGAGTGTACTTCTTGCCACTTAGGCTTGGAGTACTTATGATTCCAAACAGATCCATGTGCAACATATGCAATGGGTTTGTTATTGAAAAGTTTTGATTTGACTTGAATAACCCTTTGTGATGCTTCCCTTGTTCAAAAGATGAGCACAATTTGTCTTTGACAAGCTTACCCATTGCATTGTATATTGTTCCTGCTTTCTTCCTAAAAGTAACAACATTGTCTTCATCACACAGTTGACTGATACTTATCAGATTGTGTTTAAGACCTGTAACATATGCAACTTTATGGAAAGTCACCTTGCCAGCATGCATCTTCCCATATCCTTTAGTTCTTCCATGGGAGTTATCACCAAATGTTACTTTAGGACCATCATCTTCCGGGAATTCACTTAGAAGTCCATTCCACTCTGTCATATGCCTTGAGCATCCACTATCTAAGTAACATTTACTTGAACCCTTCACATGAAAAGAAAACTAAACATATTAGTTTTGTTTGGGAACCCACTTTGTAGTAGGTTAAGATGATGAGCACTTAGCAGTTTCATCTTGTGGAACTGACTGGTCAGCTTGAGCAGGTGTTGAGTCCTGTGTAGGCTGATCAGCTTGTTCCTTCTCAGGCCTTAAGATTTCACTGTCACATTCCTTGGCCTCATGTCCTCTACCTCCACACTTGTAGCATTTCCTTCTACCAATGACTACAGGGGGTAGGTATCCGATAATCCTTTTGAGAACTTGCTCTCAGTTTTGGAATTATTAGATGTGGATAATTTCTCAACTTTCTTTGCAAGCTGATTCACCTGATGCTCATTGACTTTGGACTTACCTTTGTCAGATCTAGGTTTATTATCCTTTTGATTAGAATTTTGACCAACAAACTTCTTTTCATTGACTTTGGACATGCCATTGCCATGTTTTCTGGATTTACCAGTTTCAATAGCTTTGTACTTACAACTGTTGACTTCTTTCGACTTACCAATTTCAACAACTTTGGACTTACCATTATTGTGATATGACCTCTGACTTACAGTTGTCTTCCTATTCTTGAAACATCTCTCTGAACCAGATAGAGAGTGCTGTCTTTTGAAAGGATTTGGATTCAACCTTTCAATAACAGATGTTCTTTGAATAGGCTGAGTGCCTAATCTATCATGCATAGACTTACTATAATGTTTAGATGTTGAACACTCATTCCCATGATCCTTTGCCTTTACAAACTTATTGTATCTGAGGCTTGGATCATGTCTCTTTTCTTAACAATATGTACTTGCTATATCATCATCATCAGCATAAGCTGCGGATTGATAGTCACCTCCAAGTACAACCTTTACATGTTTAGGGATCTGCTGGTTGATGCACTGTTCAGCAAGCCTTGATGACTTACACCAGGATTCAGTGACCTTCTGAAGTTGGTCAGCTATATCCTTGGCTTCCTGAAGTTCTTCACTTAGAAGTTTATTAACGTGTCTTTGACATTCAATATCACATTGTGCTTTCTTTGCAGCATTAATAAGAGTTTAATTTTCCTTAATCTCATTCTTTAGCTTAGTGATTTCAGTTTTGAGGTCAGCTTGAGACTTAAGGCTGGTCTTAAAATCGTTTAACAAATAACCAAGTGTAAGACCTTTTTCTTCATCGGTATAAGAGTTGAAATTACTAACCTTGTACATGGAGGAAGGATCCTAGTCACTTAGTTTGCTGTTTTCCTCAGCTTCCTTCATGTCAGCTTCAAAATTTGATTCAGACAAAGCATAATCAACTTCATCTAATTCAAACTCTTCATCTTCTTGCGCCATCAGACACTTGTCATCATCATCTAAGGTGGATGATTATGTATCCCAAGTTTCAGCATAAAGTCCTTTTGCATTAGGCTTATCTTCAGGATTTCCTTTCTTGAGCTAAGTATATTTCTTCTTATACTTATCAGCTCTATAAGCATTCTTGTCAGCTACTAAAGCTGTTTCATCCTTCTTCATTCTGCACTCAGCAGCGATGTGTCCCTTTCTCTGACAGTTGAAGCACACAGTATTCTTGGGATCAGAAGAACTCTTTCCTTTGCCCCTGTCAGACCTTCCTTTCCCCTTTGAATTCTTCTCAGTCTTCTTGTAAGCATGGCCATTTGTTCAGTGATAGTCTGAACATCATCAGTATCACTTGAGTCTGAGTCTGAGTGGTCAGCTTGAGAGTCTGACTCAGTCTCAAATTCAGCAATGAAGGCTTTTGAACTCTTTTTCTTCCTCTCTGCAACTAATGAAGTTTGATGTTTATCAAGAGATTCCTTCATTTGTTGTTAAGAAGATTTCTTGTGTTTTGTGATCTATTCATGATTAAGCAAGAACCCATATATGGCCTGTAGGTTATACATGTATAATGTACCTCCAGCCCTTAGTACTACAGTTACTTCATTGAATTTCTCTGGTAAGACATCCAGAAATTTCAGCACTAGGTCCGATTCATCCTTTTTAATGCTTACACTTAGCAGGTTATACATGTGTAATGTACCTCCATCCCTTAACACTATTCTTCTTTTGCTGCTTGACCATATATGTGCCCTCATATGTAATACTCAAAGTATCCCAGATCCCTTTTGCAGTTTGAAACCCAGTCACAGTATGCAAGATCTTATTGGTCAGGGCATTTGCTAGAACAGTCTTTGCTTTATCATCCAAAGAATGTAATTTCCAATCCTCATCAGTCCAGGATGCCAAAGGCTTCTTGACTTCCTTTTATGTCTTGTCAGTAGACTTATCACCGACAGCATCATAAATCTTGGGGATAATTGGTCCACGGGTTACCATATCATACATTCTGGTGTCAATGGACTTAAGGAAAAGCATGGCTCTTAATTTCCACATAGGATAATCAGATCCATCAAATACGGGACATCCTTTAGCAGCCATCTGAGGAAAGTTTGATAAATTGTTGCTTGTCGACATATTATATTTTCTATGAATCTTGAACTTCAACTTATGAATAGTTCAGCCTGCTCTGATACTAGTTGTTGGTCCCTTGGTGAGAGTATCAACAAGCAAGTAATGTGTAGAAGGGGGGGTTGAATACACTTTCTGTGGAAAATTGAACAAATCAATAAAAAGTGTTAACACACATCAAACCACATAAAATCGAATGCTTTCATTAATAAGAAGATGACTACAGGAACAATCAAGTAAGCAACACTTGATATGTAAACACCTAACGTAAATCAAATCTCTCAATCTCTCAAACTTTGCTATCTATAATCAACTTATGATTATAGATACAAACTGACTCTCTAAACAGGATTCATTCACAGATTGAATAGTTACCAACTTCACAACGGACGAGAAGATCGAACACATGAACAATGTTGGCAATCTGTGAATTTCTTGATCACGTTGAACTTACAAACGGTGTATCAAGATTCGTAACACATACGACGAATAGTCTAAGGTGATATTGGAATCTAGTTCCATACCTATAAACTTATCAGGAGATAAGTATTTATAATTTTTTTCCTACGGATCCTAACAAACTAGAACTTATCCTAATTTACTAACAACCTAACGGATAACTCAGAATATTGAATCTTGAATCTTGATTTTGGAATTTTCTTATCCATGCCGTAGATATAGAGAGTAATAGGAATTTAAAACATATTTAAATTCTCTTAAACTGACTTCTTTACTCGGACTGAGTTACTCAGCTTGAAACTCATCAAGCTGAGTCATTTGAGAACAAACTCGAAATTAAACATGTAGTCACATGTATAATGACTTACTCATCCTCAGAAGTCATAATAGTTAGCTAGAACTTACCTAGCAACTCTGTTGAGCTGACTCAGTCTAGAAGTTGAGTCACTCAACTCGAAATGCATCAAGCTGAATACTCAACCTATACCTTAGGTGACACACACAGCTTATCAAACATAGTGATAAGCTGACTAAGATATAGTCTAAGCTGATCAACTATATGCTCAGCTCATACTCAGCTTATGCTAAGTCTGAAACACTTTAAGTGCTCAGTCTGATCAAGCTTCATAATTCTGTTTAAGTTATATTCAAAACATATCTTACAAATTTAACTTTGTTTCATCAAATCTCAACTGATAAGATCATTTGACCAACACTAATGTTACACTGAACTTGCTAAGAGAGACTATTAAAGCTTGGATACATGGAATCGTGAGGTAGAATTGAGGGTTAGATATGCCACCAGGATGCTAAAAGGGGATTTTATGGTCTGGTGGGATTCATTGACAACTCACTTCACCAAAGCCTTTGATGGATTTTATTCTTGGGATTAATAGACTAAACTTTGTGAACAGTACTACAATGCCTTTGAAATAAACTGGAACAGGAAATATTTTATGGATTTGTAGATGAGTGAGTGGATGTCAATTGATGATTTGATCGGACAGTTTAATGAGAAATTGAGATTTGTGAAATAGTGGGTTCCACATGAATCTTCTCAGATACAACACTTCATTCGAGCTTTGTTACCAGAGTAAAGGGTACCACCCGGTTGGCTAGCACATTGTAACATGCTTTCACTTTAGCCAAATCAGCAGATGGTGGTGTCAGAGCACGAGAAAAGATAAATAAGGATAAAGCTGCCTTACACAAACCAAGGACAGAGCATACTGGTACACAACAAATAAAGAGATGGCAACAAAATTAGTACTGGGGAAAGCAGAACTCCAGGATGGCAGTTGGTAGTTCTAGTCAAAGGTCGTAGTTGTGTGGTAAATGTAAGTCTTAGTCTTCACACACCGAACTTTATACACCTCAGACTATGCTTTGTATCCGATGTGGTATGTTTGGATAGGAGGTTAAAGATTTTAAAATCCCTTCGTAACGTGTGCTGGAAATGTTAGAATAGGGTATCAGGGCTGGTGACTATCCTTCTGCTAAGAAGACTGGGATGGGGTCGGGGTTATGGAGTGGTCGGGGGATCATCAACATCGTCAGGCCAGAAGAGAAAGAACCCTCCTCCACCGAGGGTAAGGCATTTCGTAGGACAGTGGATGAAGCTACCACCACTGATGTCGTTGATATTGCATTTATTACACATATATTTTACGCGATATCCACGTAGTTTTAGCCTAATTGTTCAAAATATGTCAAATAGGTACTTTTTATCTTTGTATATCTATTTCAGGTGACAACGATGATTAAAGCTTAAAAAATTGAAAATCAAAAGTTTATGAAAAAAGCTGGATCATGTCACGTACAAAGTAGAAGATAGCGACGCATCCATGAAGATTAGATCGAGATTTGAATTTCAACAATCGGGCGATGAGAAAGGGATAAACTTCACGATCGCCAATGTTCGATAAGGATCGCGGTGCAATCCCGCTCGAATGCTCATCTATAAATTCCTTCATTCCTATCCAGTTTATATTAGATTAGGTGCAGAGATAATTAATGGGTACATATTGTCCAATGTTATAAGAGACTGAAGGGTCACACTGCTACACACCCAATCAAAACAATTTGGAATTTACCAGTTTTTATGTGGAAATAATTAATCAGTTGAATTAATTATTTAAAGAGAAGTAAATGATAAATAGTTATTTATTATTTAAAGGGAAATTAAATATTAAGTTTTAATATTTAACAGACCAGTTAATTAATAAGTTAATTAATTAACTAGTAAGTCAGGGGGTCAAAGTGCAACGAATGAAAGTTCAATTAAAGACATGGGTTTTAATTGAACGGAAGGTTTAATTTTGAATCAAGAAAAAAAACCCTGGCCTCCTCCCTCCCTCTTCTCTGCGTCGATCTCAACACAACACCCGAGGGTATTCGGTTTTGCTTCTGCGTCGACGACAACAAGGAGCCAAAAGCCTCTCGGCTTTTTGCGATTCACGATAACCACACATACACGCAGTTTTCGCGTGCTGATTTTCCGGGTAATTCTAGTCGCGCTCTAGCTGCTAGTTCGAGGTGGTGAAGTAGTGGTGGACTAACTTTAGCAATCCCAAGATCAAAGAGGTAATTGTTACTAACCTTTTATCTTGATTGTTGTTTGAAACTGTATAGATCATTAGTCAGATCCTAACCCTCTTTAGGGTTTAGGGGGTTTTGTTCAATCTATTTCCGCTTCAGGATTGAACCAGTAGAATCGAACCGAGGGTTAGACCAGTCTGTGTCCCAAGTAGTTTGGTCAGATCAAAACCCTTCATTGGTATCAAAGCCTCGGCTCTATGATCTATAGTTTCTAGTTTCTCTGGTTTTTTTTTGTTTTAAGGTTTGTTCTTGATCTCGTACTTGTTTCTGGTATAAATCGAAAATCACAAAAGGATGTCAAAACATTTTGTTTTTTATTATCCAGTTGTTAAAAGCTTTAATCCTATTGATAAAAAAGTTTAAATAGGTAATTTAAACGGTTGAAGGATTACAACTTTTAATGGAACTAGTTTTAATCAACAAAAATTAAACAGTTTGTTTAGTTGGTAAAAACCTAGCTAAACGAGTTAGTTGATTCATTTAATTTATTCTTCTTCATCTTGTTACTTTAAAAATCGAAAACCAAGCAGATGATCAAAACAAGTTTCTGTTTTTCATCTAAAATACAAAAAGGTTCTTTTTAATCAGATAAGTTTAACAAGTTCGTGTTTAAACGGTTAAAAGATAAAACCTTTTATTAAAACCTGATCTTGGCCAAGGGTTTAAACAATTTTTCTGTTTAAAGATTAAAATCTAGTTTTAAGGTTATTAATTATTAGTGGGGAAAAGTTTTTGGTCACATTAATAATAAAGAGTTTTTGTCTTTTGATAAAATCCAGTTTTAATCAGGATATTAAAAACTAGTTTGTTTTTAATATGTTAAAAAGGATTAGGATTTAAAAGAATTATTTTTGTTTTAATCGGAGGAAAACCAAGACCACCACCACCGCCGGTGGCGACGACGGCTGCGGCCCAAGTAGGCGGCGGTCGCAGGTCAACGGCAGTCCAGGCGATGGTCGGCGGAATCACAGGTGGTTGGTGGCATGGCAGGCAACGGTGGCATGGCGTGGCTTCGGCCCAGGAACCATGGCCCAACCAGCCTGGTTGCGTGTTTCGGCCGAGGTGTTTTTCAGCCCAGAAGGGTTCTCGGCCGAAAGATTCTAGGCCCGAATTAGTTTTTGCGGTTAAGTACAAGGTTATTAATTTTAAGTATTAAATATAATAAATGTGTTTATATAAACTAGTATTTTGTATATTTTAACTGTTTTAGGTGAAATATATATAGTTCTTAGATGTTTATTAATCACGACCAGTTGAGACGTTATATATAAACTCCAAAAGTAAGTTTATATAAAGAGAAAACAAAACAAGATGTTGTTATTTAAATAATGATCAAGTTTTGTCGTGTTTTAGTTTTCTGGAAAAGCTAGTCAAAAACTCGATATTGGAATTATTCATTTTTGAATAAAGTTATGTTTTTCAAAGTTTAATGAAAAACTACTTTGGTCAAGTTAATTTAAATAACTTAGAAGATTATAATTCTCATTTTTTATTAATAGTTATTAGTCAAAAGGGTAGATGAGAATAGTTAAACGAATCAGTTATTGTGTTTATCGCTTTTATAACGTTTATATATATATATATATATATATATATATATATATATATATATATATATATATATATATATATATATATATATAACTGCGTGGTTGTTACATATATATTTCATATATTTATGTTCTAAGAATCATTAACTCGCATTTTTTCGCATAAACATTTTAGATTATATTTATGGTTTTTTGTATTAACTATAAATGTTTAATCTAGTCGAGTTAATAGATGATTCTCTTGTGGTAGTGATACGTAGCTATAGTTTTGCCGACTTAGGATTCGGTTTTTACTTTCTTCTTATATTTTTGGTTTTGGGAAGGCCTACGTGCCAATTACAATCCCGTTTCTCAATTGTAATATTGTACTGATTCGGGGAGGTCTGCGTGCCAATTTCCAACCCCATTTATTATTGTAATTGTAGTAGTTATAGTTTTATCCCATTATCAAGACGGAGTTCAAGAATATTTTCAAAATGATGGTCTGCACAGTGCCCGGGCACTTCAAAGGAGGTGTCGAGGCGACTAGGAGTAATGCATCATGAAGTTGAATCCAAGTTCCTTTTATCCTTAGGATTGACCTTAGGATTAGTTGGCAAAACTAAAGGTTTTTCTTGCTTGCGTGGTTGATTTTATTTTATAGTATTGTTATGCGACACTAAAATAAAATGTGATTAATAGGTATCATTAATCAACTAGAAAAACCACAGTTTATAACAAACTAGAATACTACTTCAGTTTGTTAGTCGAATTAGTTAAATTTTTATAAATTTAAAGTTTTGTCAAGATTATAAGTTTTAAACTTATAAAGCCGTTTTGTGCACCTAGTATAGGTACACATGTAAATCGTATTTTAAAAACAGATGGTTTTAAAATGGTTTTTCAAAAACTGGAAAACTAAGTTTTTCTTTTAAACTTAATTATAAAACCCAAGAAAATCTTAGATCAGTGTGCTACCCATCTAATGGTACACCTTCGTTGTTAAACAATACTCGGGTGTCGGAAGTGCTCAAACCTTGGGCATCCGAGTTCAAAACATTGCGGCAAAGGGTATGAAAGATTTTGTGATAATCGTGAGTCCTGACCAGAATTCATACTGTCTTAGGTGGTGCGATCTATTTTTGTGATAATCGGGTTTCCCGGCCCATAATGCACTAGAGTAGAGTTAAATATACTAGATTTTATCTAAGTACTCTACGAGGTTCTAGGAGTCGTATTAGTTAGATACGATTGGTAAAGAGAATTACCTACCAGAAATAGCATGCCCAAACCTTGCGTCAAGTTTGTGAAATATGGGTCCTAGGTCTGATATATATTATTTAAGGGTTTATTAATATATGTTAGAAAAGTTTATCTGCAATTACTAATTAAACCGAGTTTTAATTTGTAGATGGCAACCAACATTACCAACACTAACAACCTCTCTATTCGCTCTATCCTAGAGAAGTATAAGCTCACTGGACCAAACTTTCTCACATGGGAGCTAAATCTCCGGATCGTGCTAAGGCACGAGAGAAAGTGGTACGTCCTAGAACAACCTCTAGGAAATCCCCCTGCCAAGAATGCTAGGGTAGATGTCAGGGAGGCTTATTAGAAGCGCTCTAATGACGCCCTTGATGTTAGCTGCCTCATGCTTGCAACAATGAGTTCAGAGTTGCAATCGAGCATGATGGAGAATCCTGCTTATGACATGATCCACCAGCTGAGGGACATGTTCCGGGAACAAGCCTGCACACAGTGTTATGATGCCACTAGGGTGTTTACCTCGTGCAAGATGGCAAAGGGGACGTCGGTCAGTACCCATGTCATAAAAATGAAAGGGTATATGGACCACCTAGAGAGACTTGGGTACCCAGTACCGTTGCTGTTAGCAATTGATACGATACTCAACTCATTGTCGAAAGAGTATAAGCCTTTTATAGTAAACTACAACATGAACAAGATGGAGAAATCCATGACGGAGCTGCATTCTATGCTTAATACTGCGGAGCAGAGTATCCAGACCAAGTCTAAGGACGTTCTCCAAGTGGGCAATGGTGGAGGCAAGAAGAGGAAAAGGCGCAACGGAAAGGGAAAGGGTAAAACCGAGCCCAGCCAGAATGCACCCAGTGCTAGTGACAACAACAAGGGCAAGAAATCAAAGCCAAACAGAGCAAGGACCGAGAATCAGTGCTTCAAGTGTGGCGAAGTCGGACACTGGAAGAGAGATTGTCCGAAGGCTCACGAAGCAGGAGGCAAGACTGGCTTCTCAGGTATCGTGTGAATAACTTCTTTGTCACTTTCCACTTGTAAAGTTTTACGAGTATTCTAATATCTTGCAATCGTTTATTGCAGGAGGTAATAGAAAGTGAAGTGGCCCGGCATTTGAGATCCCACGTGCTTATCGGATATTTAATAATTCAAGTTTGTTAGTTGTTATTTTTTATTCAAAGTTTTTAGACATTATTGGCATGGTTTTTCACTCTTTTTTGGATGACATTATGGTTTTATGTCTTTGAATTAATGAATTATTTAGCTTATATCCGTGCACGTATGTTTGATGAATCAAGTTAGTCCAGTTGCGACTAAAGGTTACTAATAAGTCAATTTTGGCTTAATGGATGATTCATAGTGATCTTATGCATTAATTGTTGTAGCTATATTAATCTCACTGTATAAATACTTAGATAAACAAGTTGTGTTTATGAAATTAGGAGGCATCTCTAATTTACAAATATTTAAGGTTTTTATGTAAAATTATAAGAAATAATAGTTATTATTTCTAGAT
This sequence comes from Pulicaria dysenterica, assembly GCA_947179395.2. Classification (NCBI taxonomy): domain Eukaryota; kingdom Viridiplantae; phylum Streptophyta; class Magnoliopsida; order Asterales; family Asteraceae; genus Pulicaria; species Pulicaria dysenterica. The sequence goes on from OX359292.1 coordinate 36,981,098, forward strand.
AAAAGTTTTTGGATAAAACATTTAAGCAAGTACAAAGGTGATTATAATAGTTATTATAATCAAGGCCCTTTTTATACTAAATGTTTTAAGTAAAGAAACTAAAATACTTTTACAAGTCGTTTAAAGTTGTAATCGTGTTGGGATTAATGAAACCACATTCCGTAATTGGAAAGATGGATATGTGAGAAATCCAAGTCTTGGTTTGTTGAAACAATTAAGTTTCTTACAAAAACTAAGTTTAAGAGCAAGCATAAAAAACAAAAGCTTTAGGCATATTAGTCAAGGATTGACTAAGACTAAAAGGGTGTTTTAAAAGTGATGCACTTTTTCATAATACTAGTATATTTATCAAGTTATCAAGTTTGATCTAACTAGTATGATAAATATAAGAATGAACTTTTAAAGTATATAATTGTCGGATGATTTTAGAAATTTTTCTAAAATGGTAAGTTCTTAAAAAAGGACTAATCCGAGGAACGCGAGACTTATTGAAAGGTGCTCAATAAGGATAGCATTGCGAGTTTTTAAGTCAAGTTATGACTTAAATGAAATTATATATGTTTAAAAGTGTTTAAAAGTCAAAATAAATAATATTGATAGTTGATTAACGTTGGAAATGATAAAATATAATGTTTTTCATATCCTTAGTAATGAAATTAGATAAGTGTTAGTATATACTAGGAATCTAATCTCAAGTTTACAAGTATGTGTAAATAGATTTATCATTTCAAAAGGGAATGAATCTAGTAAGATTTAGGACATCTCCAAGTGTAATTGAAGTTTCAATTAGAAAGAGATTATTTTATAAACTCAGAAACTTAGGAGTTATTTCCAGTTCTCCAAGTTTAAGAAATTTATAAAATAAGTAAGACTATAATTGTTTTTAGGATGCAAAACAATTTCTAGCAAAACCAAGAAAGAGTACTTCGAGGTACTAGTCTTGAGTTTTTGGTTTATAATCATATTATTTTTATTTGTAACTTGTGATAAGTTACAATGTAAAATAATAAGTAATTCAGATAAACACTGTGAATTGAGTCAATGAAATGGTAGAAATTTTGCATCTTTATTCCAGGGTGGAATATGTAGGGTGCAGAAATTAGTTTCATTGTTCTTCACCATTTTGTATGTTTTGGTTCATCCAGGAATAAACTTGGTTTATTCAAAACATTATCCGTGACTACTTATCTTGGTGGGAACCTTGATAGGGTTGTAAAGTCATCGTAATTTTGAGGTAGATTCGAAAGTATATCGAATATAGCTGGAAAAGTTTTTTGTGGACCAAAATTGACGGATATTCGTTAGGGTTACGAATATTGGATTGACCCACCGTGAAAAATACTTCGTGGATTCATGTCAAAAGTATTTGTCACATAGGTTATCCTCAAACCTGAGGTATTTGGCTTGGGATGCGGTAATCATTGTCTCCTTAGTGCGTCCTAACGCCACGCCGTAACAGGGTGGCTATAAGGGGCGTGTCTAGATTCAGTGGGAGCCGTATTGCCAAATTCAAATATGCAAGAAGGTATTTGCACCTCCTTTTTAGGAGAGATATTTCTGGGCCCCTTGACTGATTAAAAGCTGGTAAGTGCACGACCGTGCCCAAACGAACTGATCTGTTATTTGTCTTTTATCACGCAATTTGAAATCAAGGATTTCATGAAATAATTCTTGAGATTTTGAGTTGACACTCTCCATGCTCATGCTTAAAAATGAAATATCGTGTTGCAAGGGACAAACCTAATAACCATACCCATTGAAAAATAGGTATTTTATGATAGTTAATTCATGAACAGTTAGTTTATAATAGATTGCTCATAAACAGTTGATTTATGAGAGTTTAATTTATCACACGTTACTTTGGGGTATAAGAGTTCTTATGACCTGGTTATCCTAAGTGTCTGGCTAGGGACCTCCTTAGGCTAGCGATTTATAGTAACTATTACTTATCTTGCACAAGTGGAAGTCTGTTAGATTATGTGCAGACATAATTAATGGGTACATTGTGTCCAATGTTATAAGAGACTGAAGGGTCACACTGCTACACACCCAATCATAACAATTTGTAATTTACCAGTTTTTGTGTGGAAATAATTAATCAGTTGAATTAATTATTTAAAGAGAAATAAATAATAAATAGCTATTTGTTATTTAAAGGGAAATTAAATATTAAGTTTTAATATTTAACGGACCAGTTAATTAATAAGTTAATTAATTAACTAGTAAAGTCCACGGGTCAAAGTGCAAGGAATGAAAGTTCAATTAAAGACATGGGCTTTAATTGAACGGGCTTGGGCTTGGATAAGCTTTAAATTTTTTAACCTAGAAAAAGCTAATTATCCTTAAGTGAGTTAATTTTGAATCAAGAAAAAAACCCTTTCCCTCCCTCTTCTCTACGTTGATCTCAACACAACACCCGAGGGTGTTCGGTTTTGCTTATGTGTCGATGGCAACAAGGAGGAAAAAGCCTCTCGGCTTCTTGCGATTCACGATCACCACACATACATGCAGTTTTCGCGTGCTGATTTTCCGGGTAACTCCAGTCGCGGTCTAGCAGCTAGTTCGAGGTGGTGTAGTAGTGGTGGACTAACTTTAGCAATCCCAATATCAAAGAGGTAATTGTTTCTAACCTTTTATCTTGATTGTTCTTTGAAACTGTATAGATGATTAGTAAGATCCTAACCCTCTTTAGGGTTTAGGGGGTTGTGTTCAATCTGTTTCCGCTTGAGGATTGAACCAGTAGAATCAAACCCAGGGTTAGACCAGTCTGTGTCCCAAGTGGTTTGGTCAGATCAAAACCCTTCAGTTTAGGGATATTTTACTCAACTTTTACCTTCATTCCAACCCCGAAAACATACCACATGTGATCCAGCAAGCTTGGAGCTTAATCTTGGAGGATTTGGAGCTTAATTTGAAGATCAAGGCTTAGTATCATTCGGATTTTATAGTTTATTCACTACATTCTAGCATGTTTATGTTATTTCATGATTTCCAGATGTTTAGAATGAACATGCTAGACGAGTTTTTTGTTTTCTTCCCTAGAGAAGATGAACGCTTATGAAAGTTAGTTAATTTATGAAGTTTTATGCTTTTTTATCATATTTCTCTCATGAATTGCTTAATCAATTGATAATCCATGTTTTAGAATCTGTTTTTTAGTTGTTTACAATATGTGTTTTCAAAAACTAGAAGATCAATCTATTTATAAAACTTGAATCTCGATTATCTAGGATCAATAGATAATTTATACTAGTGATTGACTAATCTTAGGGTAAACAACTAAAGATTGAAACTTTAATATGTGTTTCAACCTATGAAGACCTTTATGTGTTTGTTTAGTTTTTTTTAATCAAAGAAACTCAAAAATATTAAAATGTTTCTTGAATCGAATATAATTGACTAATTATGCTTTTTATAAAGGTTGTTAAATGGTATAATTATAGGGTTAGATAATCAAAATATGAGTCTAATCACTTTAGGAATCAATATTTAATAATTAGTATCTATTGCACATGATTTCTTGAATTTAATTGACTTGAAAAGGGTGAAATCTAATCTAGGGAGGGAAGTCATCATCATATAGTTTAAATCCAATCAAGTTACTTGCTTTTTGCTTTCTCGGAATTGCTAAAGGTGATATTTAGGTGTATTAATTGTGAAGTTGATTAGAAAGTGCAAACAAATTTTCCCCTTTAATTACTTTTATTTAACTTTTGTTATTTTTAGTTGTTTTTAGTTTAATTTAGCTTCATATTAAGATTAGTATAATTTTTTTAAATCATACTCTTTCCCCACGTGTTCGACACCCTTGCTTAGTCACTATACTAAGAAAACCGATTAGGTTCTCTTGCATATTCGTGTTGTTTTTTGGTACGTAAGGAAATCGGGTTTATAAATTAAAAACAAGTACGTAAAACGGACATCATGTTTTTGGTGCTGTTGCTGGTGAACGGTTTTATTTAATTTAATTATATAGATTTTGTGTTAGACGAGCTTTCCCGCGAGTTTTGGCTCCAAAGATAGCATTTTATACTTCCGTCAAAAAGTACAGTCCTCCGTCTAAAATTGCAAAAATGAAAATGAAAATCCAAAACTTCAAGCAAATGGAGGATGAGACTCTCTACGACTCCTTAGACCGCTACAAGGAGTTGCTCCATAAATGTCTGCACTAGAAAAATATTCGACTCTCAAGGACCAATAGCGAAGAAGAACTCCGCAAAGGGATATGCCCTGATTAAGAAGATGGCTCAACACTCCTATCAGTGGAACTCTGTGAGAGACATTTCCTTTAATAGAAAGACCGCAGCCACTTCCATCAACTCTTATAGCATAGCAGCCCTAATTCCAAACTAGATGCACTAGCGTATGATATGAAAAAGGTTCATGAAAACTTTCATGCTATGCAGGTTGGTTGTGACAATTGCAGTGGACCGCATCTCACTAGAGAGAGCCCATACGACGAGGATGGGAATCTAAAAGAATCCGTGTGTTAGAATTTGGGTATAAGTACGATTATCCTAAAGATGAGGCATACTTCCGTAATATAAAACGTAACTATAGACCTTATCAGGAGTACCGCTTGGAGATAGAGGGAAAATTTAGACAAAATGGCCTGAGATTCTATCCGAGAGAAAAACCGAAGGGCGAGAGAATAAGCCTAACTTCGAGGATATGGTCACTAAGTTCGTAGCAGCATCCGATCAGAGGCACGAGGAGACCGAGGAGCTAGTGAAGAAAATCAGAGTATCTACTAAAGCCACGCTTAGGAATCAGCATGCTTCAATTCATAACATGGAGACCCAGATTGGGCAGATATCCCGGTTTCTCCCGGACTACTTTCGTGGGACTCTTCCAAGCAACACTTAACTGAAACCAAAATCCAGAATCAAAGCGTGTCTACTAGGAGTGGTAAAAATCTTAATGACCCATCTCCTCGCAGCTCTAACTCTGGATCCTATTATGCAGCCCGCACATAGCATGAAAAAGGGAAAGAAAAGGAGGTAACTCCTGAACAAAAAACTACACCACCCACTGCTCTATCCGCTCCTCCTCCCATGAAACCATACCGTCCATCGATACCATATCCGCAGCGTCTTCGGAAAGATGATCAGGTTGAGCAGTATCAGAAATTTCTCTAGAACTTGAAATCTTTGCATATCAACATTCTTTTTGTTGATGCTATGGCCCAGATGCCTAAATATGCAAAATTCATGAAAGACCTGCTTACAAATTAGAAGAAACTTGATATAGGTATTGAGTGTCACACTCAACTATCAGTGCACAACCGTCATGCTCAATAAGATCCAGAAGAAGATGACTGATCTTGTGAGTGTTAGTCTACCGTGAAAGTTTGGCAACCTACCCGTTAGTCACGCATTGGCTGATTCAGGTGAGAGCGTGAATCTTATGCCATAATCTTTCTTTGTGAAACTAGGCTTTCCCAAACCGAAACTCATTCGTATGGCTACCCATTTGGCAAATAAATTCGTGACTTATCCGTGAGGGATAGTTAAGGATTTATTAGAAAAGGTAGATTAATTCATCTTTCCTGTGGACTTTATTGTCATCAACATAAAGGAAAATGAGAAGGTCCCTATCATTCTAGGCAGACCCTTCTAGAGTATAGCGAGAGCTCTATTTTGATATTCAGGAATCTCATCTGACACTCAGGGTATGTACCGATGCCATCACATTCGGCCTTAACAGATCAATGAAATTCTCTAAGAGTTGTGATTGTTCTGCCTTCTTTGTCGATATCTTTGATACTCTACGAGAAACCGAGCTGTGAGGTACGGGAGCTAAGGTGACCAGTGGAAAAATGCCAATAGGAGAAGGTCTTATTAATCCATAGAATGACCATAAGGAGCTAGTGAGGATGCTGACGGACGGGCCAAAACCTGAACATATGACGTGGGATTTTCAGCCGTCGCGGTGTGCGAAGCAATGAAAGCATTGTGACTGGTTGAATCATCTTGAATTGAGATAGCTGAGGTAGGGGCCAACACAACACACGATACTACTACTAGTCTTACCTCCAAATCTGGAATATGCCTTCCTGGGAGAGAATTCTCGATTTCCCGTCATCATATTGTTGGGGTTTCGGGAACACACAACGGAAGCAAAGTACAAGTCCCAAAGCATAATGTACAACCAAATAATGCACAAAAACCATGAAACCCCAAGAATGGGCCAAACTCCATAACTAAGAAATGCAACATGTATAAACAAGAGAGAAGGAGATTATACCCTTGATTTAACTTCTGGAGTTGTAGAAAGTGGTGGATGAACAAGAAGGATAATTCAAGCTTTCCTCTATCGTTGATCCACACCGAGTTTGTACAATCTCCATGTACTAGCATTCCATTAGTGATCTTCATCACTTGAAATCATTTCTGGAACAATCAACCTAGTATTCTCCATGCTCTCCTCTTCATCTAGGACAGACCAATAACCCCTTTGGTACTACACAATAGAGAGAATACTTGGTATATGTGTATATGGCAAGAGAGAGACCACCAAATGCATGTCTCTCTTTCAAATGAGCTCTCTCCAGACCATTTTTAAGCCCCAACGACGGCCAAAGAGGATCCATACTTTGATTGGTGAATAATGGAGGTGACATGCAAAAGATGCATGCAGTCTGAAAGCAGATCGCTCCGCTATCTCTTAAGGAGATCGAGGCGCGATCTAAGAGATCGAGCCGCTATCTCACCTAGAGATCGAGGCACGAACCCTTAAAGAGATCGAGGCACGATCTCTTCCAGCACACTAACCTGTTGCAATTCGACCATGTTAGTCCCTCCACTTAGGTTGTTGTCGAGATTGATCCCTGGTGTGTGACCCAATACGCCCATACATCATTGGAAATGATTCATATGGCGTACGTGAGTCAGTGGGCATATCCCAACAAACTCCCACTTGCACATGACACATCGTACCCACGTAACCATAGACAAAGAGCGGCCTCTAGTAAAGCATCTTTGCCCTAAAGTCAGTATAGGTTTTGTCATCCTGAACAAAAACCAAATTGAAAACAAGTATGAAATGGCCTTATAGATAAGTGATCAAACATCCTTTTGTTCGCGATATCCTTGTGAACACGAGACATGGATTAATATGTCAATCTCCAGATCGTTCATGATTATGTTTCCCGATCTTGATTGGTGGTGACTAAAAGGTTGAGATATATCTAACCCAAAATCAATATATCTCGTGCATGGCCATGCAAATTTGGTTTCAGCTCCCAATCATCAAGGGGCCCATGGATATCTCTCTACACAGAGGAACAAATCCCTTCTACTACATAGTTTCACCACATGTCTCATAACTTATTTGAAAAGTTCCTTTATAGCAGCCAGTTACGAACCACGTTTGAAAGCAATAGAAAGAAAGCAGATTCATTCTTTGGATACTCATGTATCTATAGTCTAAGGGTGAAATGATATTATCATCCTGAGTCACTTGTGACCATGATCCATGAAGTGAACTCACGTGCGAGTCTTCCAGTCACTTGAAACTCTTTTCAAGCACAGGCTAGTCTTGCGTTTCATGCATTCAGTCCTTGATTAATTCATAACCAACACCTAACTTCAGCCTTAAATCAAACTTCCTTCCCTTGAAGAATGACTGCCTGTGGAGATTTAGAATGTATAAACATTCTGGGAAGTGGTTAAACATGCTAAGATGGAACAAGGTAAAGACTAATGAAAGTAACCGCATCTTATGTATATATAGTCTCTACTATATATCGATACAATCATTGGTTGCAGTACTGCTTACAGTTCCCAAAACCAATCAGAAAATCAAACATGTAATAAAATGATGTTCAAGCCCAGTCATTGGCATAAAGATGGCCAGTATACCTAGTAAGACAATCATCAGTAGTTTATGACAACGGCTTAACAATGAGATGATCAACATAATATCCCTTTGTACTCACTTACTCTCTTTTATTAAATCACTTTCATAGTGTTTATTAAAGAGACTACATAAAGGTTCATCCGAACTGTCACACCCTCAATGTTACCGAAGTTCACAATAGAGTCAGTGACACTCAAGAAAGATATAAATGTCAAATCAGCATCACATGACTAGAGGATCACAAACTACGATGATAGTTGACAGTTATCCCTCTAGAAATTATCTATAGAGTAAATGCTTACTCAAGGCAAAACTCTTTTCGTCGAACATCAAGAACATACTTTAGTAGTCCTTGAATTCCAAAATATTCATCTTTGTATTTCCTCTTTGTACTCGTGCAACAATAATTCTAACAATAGGTTGAAAAAAACCCTAAATTGGAACATTATTTTCATTGAGCACATTTTTCTAGGAACACATAAAGCTCCCACTAGCCCTATCATATCTATCGGCTTTAGCTATGCTTTTTAGAAAACTCAACTCCTTGATTTCCTCATAAAGCTAGATTGAAGCCATATGATGCAAGTCTTAGTCCAAAGCACTTACTCATGATTGTAGACTTAATTTGGATGTTATGGATGTGCAAGATCCTCGGAAGGTGCTTTAAGCATTTCCTCAACTTTGTCCTGTGAAGGAACACAATCTTTTACGTACAGGTGAACACGATAATCACCATAAAGGTGGTAACAAGTTTCACCAAATCCAAATTATCTTCAACATCGCCACTAGGACAGGTTCCTATATTGCTAACATGAAACCTTCTACCACTAGTCGGTATTTGATTTTGTCTATAATTGTACGTATGTTAATCCCTATGACCTCCTTGGTTTGCACCTCGGTGTCGGATTAACCCAAGTCAAATACTGAAGGCTTTTGATCTGACCAAACCACCTTAAGACACAAACTGGTCTAACCGTGGGTTTGATTCTACTAGTTCAATCCTAAAACGGAAACAGATTGAACACAACCCCCTAAACCCTAAAAGGGTTAGGATCTTACTAATGATCTATACTGTTCCAAACAACAATCAAGATAAAAGGTTATAAAACAATTACCTCTTGGATCTTGGGATTTCTAAAGTTAGTCCACCACTACTGCACCACCACGAACTAGCTGCTAGACCGCAACTGGGATTACCCGAACAACACGCGAAACCTGCGTGTATGTGTGTGTGTGATCGACGCAAGTAACCGAAACCCCCTTGGGGTTCTTTTCGAAGTCGACGCAGGGAGAGAGTGAGGAGGCTAGGGTTTTTCTTGTTTCAAAATTAAAAATCTCTTGTGGATAATTAGCCTTTATAGGTTTAAATACTTTTAAACCTTATCCAAGCCCAAGCCCGTTCAATTAAAGCCCATGTCTTTAATTGAAGTTTCATTCCTTGCACTTTGACCCCCTGGACTTTACTAGTTAATTAATTAACTATTAATTAACTGGTTCGTTAAATATTAAAACTTAATTTTTAATTTCCCTTTAAATAATAAATAACTATTTATTATTTATTTCTCTTTAAATAATTAATTCAAGTGATTAAGTATTTCCACACAAAAACTGGCAAATTCCAAACTGTTCTAATTGGGTGTGCAGCAGTGTGATCCTTTAGTCTCTTATAACATTGGACACAATGTACCTATTAATTATCTGTGCACATAATCTAACAGACTCCTACTTGTGCAAGATAAGTAATAGTTACTGTACATTGCTAGCGTAAGGAGGTCCCTAGCCAGACACTTATGATAACCAGGTCATAAGAACTCTTATACCCCAAAGTAACGTGTGATAAAGTAAACTCTCATAAATCAACTGTTTATGAGCAATTTATCATAAACTAACTGTTCATGAATTAACTATCATAAATTACATGTTTATGAATGGGTATGGGTATTAGGTTTGTCCCTTGCAACAAGATATTTCAATTTTGAGCATGAGCATGGAGAGGGTCAACTCTCAAGAATTATTTCATGACATCCTTAATTTCAAACTGCGTGATAAACGACAAAGAACATATCAGTTCGTTTGGGCACGGCTGTGCACTTACCAGCTTTTAATAAGTCAAGGGCCCAGAAATATCTCTTCTAAAAAGGAGGTGCAAATACCTTCTTGCATATTTGCATTCGGCAATACGGCTCCCACTGAATCTAGATACACCCCTTATAGCCACCCTGTTACAGCGTGGCGTTAGGACACACTAAGGACACAATGATTACCGCATCCCAAACCAAATACCTCATGTTTGAGGATAACCTATGTGACAAATACTTTTGACTCGAATCCACGAAGTATTTTTCACGGTGGGTCAATCCAATATTCGTAACCCTAATGAATATCCGTCAATTTTGGTCCACAAAAAACTTTTACAGCTATATTCGATATACTTTCGAATCTACCCCAAAATTACGATGACTTTACAACCCTATCAAGGTTCCCACCAAGATAAGTAGCCACGGATGATGTTTTGAATAAACCAAGTTTATTCGTGGATGAACCAAACCATACAAAATGGTAAAGAACAATGAAACTAATTTCTGCACCCTCCATATTCCACCCTGGAATAAAGATGCATAATTTCTACCATTTTATTGACTTAATTCACAGCGTTTATCTGAATCACTTATTATTTTACATTGTAACTTATCACGGATTACAAAGAAAATAATATGATTATAAACCAAAAACACAAGACTAGTATCTCGAAGTACTCTTTCTTGGTTTTGCTATAAATTGTTTTGCAACCTAAAAACAATTCTAGTCTTACTTATTTTATAAATTCCTTAAATTTGGAGAACCAGAAATAACTCCTAAGTTTCTGAGTTTATAAAATAATCTCTTTGTAATTGAAACTTCAATTACTCTTGTAGATGTCCTAAATCTTACTAGATTCATACCCCCTTTTTGAAATGATAAATCTATTTACATATACTAGTAAACTTGAGATTAGATTCTCAGTGTATACTAACACTTATCTAATTTCATTGCTAACGATATTAAAAATATCCTATTTTATCATTTCTAACGTTAATCAACTACCAATGTTAATTATTATGACTTTTAAACCATTTTAAACATATATAATTCCATTTAAGTCAGAACTTGACTTAAAATCTCGCAATGACGTCCTTATTGAGAACATCTCAATAAGTCATGCGTTCCTCGGATTAGTCCTTTTTCAAGAACTTACTATTTTAGACAACTTCTAATATCATCCGACAATTATATACTTTAAAATTTCATTCTTATATTTATCATACTAGTTAGATCAAACTTGCTAACTTGATAAATATACCAGTCAGACGCTCCCACTATCTTTTTATGAAAAATGCATTACTTTAAAATGCCCTATTAGTCTTAGTCAATCCTTGACTAATATGCCTAAAACTTGTGTTTGAAATGTTTGCTCTTAAACTTAGTTTTTGTAAGAAACTTAATTGTTTCATGAAACCAAGACTTGGAATTCTCACATATCCATCTTTCCAATTACGGAATGTGGTTTCATTAAACCTGACACGATTACAAGTATAAAACACTTGTAAAGGTATTTTAATTTCTTTACTTAAAACATTTAGTATAAAAGGGGCTTGATCATAATAACTATTATAATCACTTTATACTTTCTTCAATGTTTTATGCAAAAACTTTTATCTAGAAATAATAACTATTATTTCTTAACACGCTTATAGCTTTTCATAAATACTTTAAATAAATTAGAGATGCTTTCAAATTTCATGAACACAACTTGTTCATCTAAGTATCTATATAGTGAAATTAATGTAGCTACAACAATTAATGCATAGGATCACTATGAATCATCCATTAAGCCAAAACTTGACTTATTAGTAACCTTTAGTCACAACTGGACTAACTTGATTCATCAAACATACGTGCACGGATATAAGCTAAATAATTCATTAATTCAAAGGCCTAAAACCATAATGTCATCCAAAAAGTGAAAAACCATGCCAGTAAAATCTAAAAACTTTGAATAAAGATACAACTAAAACTTGAATTATAAAATATCCGATAAGCACGTGGGATCTCAAATGCCGGGCCGCTTCACTTTCCATTACCTCCTGCAATAAACGATTGCAAGATATTAGAATCTTGTAAAAACTTTACAAGTGGAAAGTAACAAAGAAGTTATTCACACGATACCTGAGGAGCCAGTATTGCCTCCTGCTTCGTGAGCCTTCGGACAATCTCTCTTTCAGTGTCCGATATCGCCATACTTGAAACACTGATTCTCGGTCCTTTCTCTGTTTGGCTTTGACTTCTTGCCCGCCCTTGTTGTTGTCACTAGCCCTGGCTGCATTCTGGCTAGGCTTGGTTTTACCCTTTCCCTTTCCGTTGCGCCCCTTTCACTTCTTGCCTCCACCATTGCCCACTAGGAGAACGTCCTTAGACTTGGTCCCAATACTCTACTCCGCACTCTTAAGCATAGAATGCAGCTCCGCCACGGATTTCTCCATGTTGTTCATGTTGTAGTTGACTATAAAAGGCTTTTAGTCTTCCGATAACGACTTGAATATCGTATCTGTTGCTAACTGTAGCGGTACTGGGTGCCCAAGTCTCTCTAGGTGGTCCATATACCCTTTCATTTTCATTAATGGGTACTGACCGATATCCCCTTTACCATCTTGCACGAGTTAAACGACCTAGTGGCATCATAACGCTGTGTGCGGGCTTGTTCCTGGAACATGTCCCTTAGCTGGCGGATCATGTCATAAGCAGGAGTCTCCATCATGCTCGACTGCAACTCTGAACTCATTGTTGCAAGCATGAGGCAACTAAAATCAAGGGCGTCATTAGAGAGCTTCTGATAAGCCTCCCTGACATCTGCCCTAGTTGGCAGAGGGATTTCCTAGAGGTTGTTCTAGGACGTACCACTTACTCTCGTGCCTTAGCACAATCCGGAGATTTCGCTCCCATGAGAGAAAGTTTGGTCCGGTGAGCTTATTCTTCTCTAGGATAGAGCGAAGAGAGAGGTTGTTAGTCTTGGTAACGTTGGTTGCCATCAACAAATTAAAACTCGGTTTAATTAGTAATTGCAGGTAAACTTTTCTAACATATATTAATAAACCCTTAAATAATATATATGAGTCCTAGGACCCATATTCCACATACTTGATGCAAGGTTTGGCCACTTCCCGCCAAGTCATGCTATTTCTGGTAGGTAATTCCCTTTACCAATCGTACCTAACTTATACGACTCCTAGAACCTCGTAGAGTACTTAGATAAAATCTAGTATGTTTAACTCCACTCTAGTGCATTTTGGGCCGGGACTCCCGATTATCACCAAAATAGATCGCACCACCTAAGACAGTATGAATTCTGGTCGGGACTCCCGATTATCGCAGAATCTTTCATACCCTTTGCCGCAATGGTTTGAACCCGGATGTCCAAGGTTTGGGCACTTCCGACACCCGAGTACCGTTTAACAGCAAAGGTGTACCATTAGATAGGTAGCACACTGATCTAAGATTTTCTTGGGTTTTATAATTAAGTTTGAAAGAAAAACATAACTTTCCTGTTTTTGAAAAACCATTTTAAAACCAACTGTTTTAAAAATACAATTTACATGTGTACCTATACTAGGTTCACAAAACGGCTTTATAAGTTTAAAATTTATAATCTTGACAAAACTTTAAATTTGTAGAAATTTAACTAATACGACTAACAAACTGAAGTCGTACTCTAGTTTGTCATAAACCGTGGTTTTTCTACTTGATTAATAATACCTATTAATCACATTTTATTTTAATTTCTCATAACAAAACTATAAAATAAAATCAACCACGCAAGTAAAAACCTATAGTTTTCCAACTAATCCTAAGGTCAATCCTAAGGATATAAAGAACTTGGATTCGTCTTCATGATGCATTACTCCCACTCGCCTCGACACCTCCTTTGAAGTACCCAAGCACTGTGCAAACCATCATTCTGAAATTCTTCTTGAACTCCGTCTTGATTATGGGATAAAACTACAACTACAACTATTACAATTACAATAATAAATGGGGTTGTAAATTGGTACGCAGACCTCCCCGAACCAGTACAAAATTACAATTGAGAAACGGGATTGTAATTGGCACGCAGGCCTTCCCAAAACCAAAAATAAAAGAAGAAAGTAAAAACGAGTCCTAAGTCGGCAAAACTATAGCTACGTATCACATCCACAAACGAATCATCTATTAACTCGGCTAGATTAAACATTTATAGTTGATATGAAAAACTATAAATATAATCTAAAATGTTTATGCGAAAACATGCGAGTTAATGATTCTGGAACATAAATATTAGCAATATATATATGTATGTAGCAACCACGCAGTTATATATATAAACGATATATGTAGGACCGTGGGGGTTCTAAACTAACACCCTAATGCTAGGACTGATCTAGGATGAGAAATAGTGAGGAATATCTATTTCCCAAACCTCCTAAGGATTCAAGATCTGCTTAGGTGTCCGGCACACAGAGATCACGAAGAACACACAAAGATTTCTAAGAAAATCACTAAGAACTCACACACAGAATGCTTAATGACTGCCCTTGGACGCGAAATCAACATATAGTCGACGTTAAAGAAGGTTTTCGTACGGTTTCGAAGGATTACCGGTGATTATGCGTGATTTCCCTAGATAATACGTGGTTAAAATACTATTTATACGTACAAAAACGTGGTATTTGAGTTAAACACGCCTCTGCCTTAAATTACGTACACTACGCACGTGATGCATTGCACTGCGCACGTAGTGTATATATATTACGTACGTACTAGACAATTTTAATAGTAATTAGTTAATTATAATTATCCAATCTCACTACGCACGTAATGAGAACCACTACGTACGTAGTGAGCTTCATCACGCACGTGATGATGTAAACTTTATACTTAACCTTCCAGGTACACATCAACACATGATTAAATACTTGTAAGGTTAAGATACACATAAGTAAACACTTAGAATGAATAAACATGTAAATCAGATGTCAAAACTTCTTTGTATTATCATTCCAAGTAGGTAATTACATATCTGATTGACCAGAACTAGGGATTTACATACATGCACTAACATACTCCCCCTAAGACCTAGTTCTGTCAATAAAATGCTCAGAATCATACCTGCACTATGCACGCTGTAAACCGTGCGTAGTGGCTCCATTTCGCATGTGATGAAATCCTCATATGTGAACCTTGATACTTTTAGTACTGCACTCAGCAATAAACAGTCAGTAACTTCAAGGTTACAAATAAACATTTAAGCACATCAAAGCGAAAAGAGAAAACCTAAAGAATAACATAAAAACACACTAAAAGAAACTAGAATATACCAAAAATCTTTTCCAAAATAGTTTTTCCAAAAACTTTGAAAAAACATAACTTTATTCAAAAATTAATAATTCCAACGTCGAGTTTTTGACTAGCTTATGTGCTTTGTGATTTTGTCAACGCATTTTATGCTCTTTGACATGGAGGTCAATTTTTCTCCTCTTTTGATAATTTCTGTTGTGCTTTTGTCACTGCATTTTATGCTCTTTGACAATTCAACACTAATAGATCAATGTATCTATTTCTTTTGACATCTCAGATTGGGGTCAACTTTTCACCCTCTTTTTACATTTTGCTCAATGTCATCTAACACATTTGGCATGGTAACAGGTGTGTGCACCAGACTAAGTTAGTCTCAACTGTTATTGACTTGTAGACTTGGAATGTCTCGATAGTTTGAATCTTTGATGGATTTCCACATGCATAACCACTTATCAGCCTAGACTCTCATCATATGTCTTACACGCCATCTGTTTCTTATTTGATTTGACTCAAATTTTTAGACAGTTTTCTCAAGAATATGTACATGCCTTCAGTCCTAATTTTACTAGACATACTTTGTATTGAAAGCCAGTGTACCATCATTTTCCATTTGAGTTGGATCAACTTCTCATTATTGTTTTTCTGATTTTTTTTGTATTTTCTATGTTTTTCTGATTTTTTTGTATTTTCTATGTTTTTCTGTTTTTTTTTTTGTATTTTCTATGTTTTTCTGATTTTTTTTTTGTATTTTCTATGTTTTTCTGATTTTTTTTTGTATTTTCTATGTTTTTCTGATTATTTTTTTGTTTTTTTCTATGTTTTTCTGATTTTTTTGTATTTTCTATGTTGCACCTATCTCCCCCTAAAATACTAAAAGAAATAAATACCAAGAACAGAGACACACAGACACAGAAAATAAACACACAGAAAATAGACACACAGGCACATATACGAGAAAGACATTAAGTTGCATCACCAGAGACGACCTCACACTTGGTGTTGAAGTCTGCACAAAGAGTAAAAAGTTAGTTAGCATTAGGAACCCAAGCCCGAATGGTCATGGGTTTCCCATTTTCTCCAACAATTGGCATGTTAATCCAAATACCAGTAGCTTCGGAGTCTACATTGGTATCTGAACTATTTGACATTTTAGATTTGGGTTTATTGGTTCATTTTAAGTCTTGATGGGGAGGAGCCTAGTGATAAACACTAGAAGCATTAATCACCTTATGAAGTGGTTCCTTCCCTTTTTGACAGACCTCGGGACCTTTGGGTTTAACAAATGTTTCCCCAACAGTCCTCTTGATTTGAATGGGTTGAGTTGATCTTTGTTTATTTTGATTAAACATTTTGTTCCTTTGAAAATTTTCAGAAAAAGAAACAACTTTCCCATTGCAGCTTTGTTGTTGCTTATCACACTCATAACTGAGGTGACCAGGTCTCCTACAAACATAGCAAATCCTGTTTGACTGGTATTTTGCAGGGATTATGTGGCACTTTCTGATCAACTGGACATTTTGGCTCAACTCCTAGACCACGTTGTTTGGGTAGGATTTTAACTTCCTCATAAGGACGGGTTGCAGGAGACTTTGCACCCTCCTTCCTTATTGTTCTGAGTGCTGCTTGGACATTTTGCATTAGAGTGCCTTGTCCAGTGGAATTGCCTAAAAGTTTTCTCATTCCAGGTTCAGGCATTTCTTCTTGTTTAACCTCTTTCATCTGAGCCTCACTAACTACCCCCTTCATTTTTAAATCAGGTTTTGAGGTTGAAGCATAAGATTCATCAACCTTAGGAGGAAGTGAGTCAGCTTCAGAGAAGACATCTGTTTTCACCAGTTGATTTAACACTGGTGGTGGACATTTAGTATACTGCTTTTTGTCCTTTTCTAAATCGGAACCTTGAGGTCTTCGGACGATTATGTGCTCAAATAGGTAAGATGAAGTTGAATAACTTTTAAGTTTCTGGTTTAGAGTTTCATAATCTACCTTAGAGCTAGCAAGATCCCGTTTCAAAGTGTCTATTTGATTGATGTAAAAAACTATAGCATCCTGCTTATTTAACAAAGCTGCGTCTAGTTCTCTAATCTGCCTATTTTGACTTTCAATTTTGTCTTTTAAAGTCTTTTCTCTTCGTTTAATAATTGTGTTCTCATGCAGTTTAGAGGTAAGCTCAGCAACTTGAGATTTCAGAGATACTATGTTTTGTACATAATCATTGCACGAAGCACAGGGAAGACCAGAAAAGTTACTTACCTTTAAGTCAGCTTGTCCAGTCATGCACGCCTTAGGATCTTCTGATTGAGATTGAACAGTCACTGGCGTTGGTTCGGCAGCTGGCACTGAAGCTGGTTTGTCAGCAGGCATTACTGAGCCTTCCTTACTAGCAAAAAATTCATCATCAGCTTCCTGGACACTATCTGCTTCAGATTGTGACTCATCATTCAGTTCTTGAACACTGACCAAGTTGGTCTCTGCAACCTCAAAAGCATCATCATCTTTAAAATGCACAGACCAGTCAATCCCCTCATCTTTTTGAACAACTGCCATTGCCTTGGTTGAACTCTCAGGAGATGTTTCTGCTTTCTTTTGAGATGTACGGAAAGGATACTTAGGTCCTGAGTTCTTTGGTTTGTCACACTCTCTAGCAAAATGACCCTTTTCACCACAGTTGTAGCACGTGACAGCTGATTTATCAAAACCCAACTTGGTATCTTTGGTTGCTGTCAGCTCTATCCCGGTTCTCTTCACTAGTGCCTTGGCTCTCCTTACCAGATTAGCATAGGACCATAGAATGTCCTGTCTTTCCATCTCATCATTATCTATCTGGTCATAATCATCCTGAGACAAGTAAGCATTTCCAATTTTACCCTTCAGCAGATCATCATAGGAAGATACCAAAGCACTAAGCACCCCCATATGCTCCTTTACTTCTTCAGTACTACCACGCTTGAAGTGTTCCGTGATTAACGCTGGCCCAGACTTTTTGCTTGAAGGAGCAGAATATGGTGGTCCATTTGAAGTTTCAGGGACAGACTTGTTTGAGGCACTGACATTAGAGGTAAAAGCTGTCTGCAATGGAGCATTTGATGAAGTGGCTGGAGAAGCAATGGGTCCAGAGCAGTATAGAGAGGGATTTTGAACATAACTGCTCAATCTGTCTAGATTATGCTCCTCCTGTTCATGCTCTTTCAGCTTAGTTATAAAATCATTTAAATCCATGCCTTCAAAACCCTCACCATTCTTCAGAATCATAATAAATGGCCTCCAGCTCTTGGGTAGTGCCTTGGATAAAGTCTCTACTTGTTGTCTTTCAGAAACCTGCACCCCCAGACTGTCCAATTCACTAAGAAGGTGGTTGTATCTGTTGATCAGATCGGGAAGCTTTTCATTTACGTATGTTGTGAAGTGATCAAACTCTTTTCTCAGTTGAGAAGCTTTGAGCTCCTTCAGAGATGCATTCCCTTCGTTCCTCTTTTGCAGTGCATTCCACAAAGAATGTGAAGTTCTATACCGTCTGAACTGATGAAAGATCTCATTTGGAATGGCTTGAAGCAGGTAAGAATAAGCTTTCTTTTCAGCATCGTATGCTTTCCTCTGATCGTTACTAATCATGTCATAGGGAACTTCGATATTCCCTTCACCCTTAGGCACAGAATAGTCTGCAGATATAGCTCTGTGCAACCGTGGATCAATCCCATCAATAAAAATCTCAAAACGTGGTTTCCAGAATGGGTAGTCTTCCATGGTTAAGAGTCGAGGTACTTTATTAATACCACCTTGTTCATTATCCATTATTAGATTACTTAAAGCAGTTATAGTTTGTTTAGCAGCCATTGCACTCATGTCAGACATTGTGATTAATAAAAAAAATAGATTCAAGCACTACACACGAAGTGAGAGTGATACGTATGTAGGGAAGGCACTACGCACGTAGTGGGAGTGTACTACGCACGGAACGAAAAAAACTATCACACAGACTCAGGTACGTACGGACGAGAGACCTAGTTCGCACGAAATGAATTCAATACGTACGTAGTGAATAACTTGTTTTGCAAGAAAATATTTAACACTAAGAATCAATACGTGCGGAGTGGAGGTCACTACGCACGTGTTGAAGACACACTACACACGGACAGAACACGGGTGAAGGAAAATTCTAGAACACCAAAATACTTACTACGTACGGACTGCTACGGTATACGTACGTAGTGAGGGACACCACGCACGTGTAAACTTCAACGATTTCGAAAATTTTAATGCAAAAACAATATGATTTCGACTAAACGCACGACAAAACACCAAGAAAACGACAAAACGAACGAACCTATATGACCAAAACGACACCTAGACCACAAAAACCTAAGGAAAAGTGATCAATCAAAGCACAAGGCTCTGATACCACTTTGTAGGACCATGGGGGTTCTAAACTAACACCCTAATGCTAGGACTGATCTAGGATGAGAAATAGTGCGGAATATCTATTTCCCAAACCTCCTAAGGATTCAAGATCTGCTTAGGTGTCCGGCACACAGAGATCACGAAGAACACACAAAGATTTCTAAGAAAAACACTAAGAACTCACACACAGATGTTGGAGTATGCCCACGAACACACGTACGCCAAATGATCACTACCGATGATGTATGGGCCTATCGGGTCACACGCCGGGGGTTGACCTTGACACAACCTAAAAGATGAGGGTGAGAAAGGATAAATAATGATAGTTGGTTTCCAGCAGGGGTTAGCGGCGCTAACTCTGGCGTCGCTAAATCAGTCGCGTTAGCGGCGCTAACTTTGGGCGGTTAGCGGCGCTAACTATGGGCGGCTAGCGGCGCTAACTCTGTCTGACAGAAACAACTTTATCTTTTTACCTCTAAATCCGACCAATGCATGTAATATCTAATGATGACTTCTGGGACCGACTAAGGGAGACCTGGAGTCGTGAGTTGGTCTATAAATCACATGCATATCTCTCATTCTCTACTCTTGGCCACTTGTTAAGAGAAATACAAACTTAGACCTCTTGTGATAGTTGCTAAGTTCAAATAAGAGAGAAAGTGAGCAGATTCCTGGTGGATTTTGGTTGTGTTCCAGAAGCTAATCTTCTTGTTGATTGAGCTAAAGGAGTGCTAGTACACTTGGGTCACGATTCACTCGGGGTGGACTTCGATATTGCTAGAAGGAGCCGAGAAAGGAGGTCACGAATTGAAATCTAGACACACACACAACCATCTGAGACATCAAGGGTATAATCTCCTCTTTTCTTTCTGTTTAGTTGCTTAACTTAGTTGTAGAGTTAGATCCATTGATGGGGTTCCTATTGTGGTCTTGTTTTTGCTTGAAAAATACGTTTATGCCCTTGCATGCTTCCGTTGCTGTGTACCACGAACCCCAACAGTGGTATCAGAGCCAGCTCTACACTGGTTTTGCACTAAATGGCCAAGAAAATCAGAAAAATGTGATTTTTGGTTCTGTCCAGTGTTTAGCGGCGCTAACTTTTCTATGTTAGCGGCGCTAAACCTTAGTTAACGGCGCTAAAGTCGGAGTCAACAGTCCTCTTTGGTAAACTGACTTGTTTTAATGTCGTCTCGCGATAGCGGCGCTAAACTGAGTTAGCGGCGCTAACTCTTTATAGTTAGCGGCGCTAACCCCTTACTGGCAGAATGCATGGTTTTGCCTTAAATCAATTTTGTTGGATTTTTTGGGCTATTTATACTTGCTGGAATTGTTCCAGAGTTGAGTTGTGTTTAGATTAAAGTTGCCTTATGTCTTGGTTGATGTATTTATATGTGGATTAACATTTAGGCATGAAAATGATTAATTGCATATACTTACATTGTGTATATATGACTATGGAATTTTGACTTGTTTGAGGTTCCTAATGCATATGTACATAGGATTATGAGTGCCTTGAGTGATTAGATAATCTTAACCAAGACATATAAGATTTACATGGTTTTGTGTGGCACACCATGTGTTGATGTGTGATTTCTTGTATGTGGTAGTAGTATGCGTATCCGGTAACATTTTTTGAGCCATATGACCTATGAGATGTGTTTGGTTGATTTAGATTAATGTATTAATTCATTTGGTGGTTTGTACCACATTGGTTTGTAATAATTAATCTATTTATTCGGTTTGTAATTTTAACGGCTTGCATGCCGATTTCGTATTCTTTGTAATTTGTAGAATTAGCTTAGAATAGAAATTGTGGCTTGCATGCCATTTCCTTTTAAATTTGTAAATTGTAAAAGGTGAACCGAAGCAACCAACAAGAACCGTGTGGAGGGTGTCTTGGCGTACTTGGATCCGGAGGTCGGTAGGAGACGCAATGGATCAAGTGGGAGGAGCACACATCGGGTCATTCGGTCTAGTCCTTAGATGACTTAGTCTTGCCCGTTGGCTCACGGGCAAGACACATAGGATTGGCTCGTTACCGGATTATATTACATGCGTGGTTGATTTTATTTTGTATTTTTCTTGCATGGATGTTTAGGTTCTTCGCATGCTAGAAAATTTTTCAAAATAATAAAATCAAAGAGTTTTAAATTGATTTACAAACTCCGCGCGCCACATAGACAAGAATTGGTTAAAAGTGTTTTAACCAGAAAAACTAAAACCCGTTTTTCAAAAGTAAATCTCACACCACCCGTAAGATGACACCGCCCGATTCTAGTGAAACAAGATCGGTTTGTCGAGCTCTAGCCGAGACCGGTTTTGCGTAACTGTGTGGAAGGCGCGTGTGGCAACTCGCAAGGTCGGTTGTCGAGCTCTAGCCGAGCCGGCCATTGGGCTAGAGTACCACCGTGTATCTTGACGGACGATTTACAATTCCAAGACATAAAACGCATTGGTAGTTGTCGAGCTCTAGCCGAGCTATCAAAGTGGGTTAATGAGGAATTGGTGTGGAGGGATCAAACATGCCAAATGGGTGCTAAGAGTATCTAGGATCCCGCAAGTGCCTAAGAGTTGTGATCACGGATTGCAATTGGTAAATAGTTAACCGGCCTAAAATAGCTCTATGAAGTGATCCGCGGAAAACCCGTCATGGATTAGGGTATTTTGAGGTTCTTAGCCCTTGTTAATATAATTTGTTTTTATAACAAGAGGGTAATTATCTTAACAAGGATTTAATACAACATTAACTAACCATTTCGTACTTTGCTTGTAGATGGCATCTACTAGCAACACCAACACCACCAACATGTCACTCCGTCCATTTTTGGAGAAGGAGAAACTCACGGGGCCAAACTTTATGGATTGGCATAGGACTTTGAGAATTGTCCTACGTCATGAAATGAAGCTAGAGGTCCTTGAGTCACCTCTTCCGGAGGCTCCTGCTACCAACGCGGCGAGGGCCGTCCGCGAGGCGTATGAAAAACGCCTCAAGGACACAAATGACGTGACTTGCCTTATGCTAACGACCATGAGTCCCGAATTGCAAAGGCAATTAGAGAAAGTGAGTGCGTTTGAGATGATTTCTCAGCTGAAGGACATGTTCCAACAGCGAGCTAGGCAAGAACTCTATGAGTGCGTCAAGGCCTTCATCGGTTGCCGGATGCAGGAGGGCGGCAATGTGAGCTCCCACGTACTTAAGATGAAAGGGTACGTGGATCAGCTCGAGGAGTTGGGTTTTCCCATGGGGAAGGAGTTGGCGGTTGATATCATCCTCCAATCCTTGCCTCCTGCATATGGTCCGTTCATTGTGAACTTCCACATGCATAGTTTGGACAAGTCCATTATGGAATTGCATGGCATGCTAAAGACCGCCAAGGGCGAGCTTGCCAAGTCAAAGCCCACCACCTCCACTGCCGTTCTCACCATCAACGAGGGTGGTAACAAGCGGAAGCAACCCGCTTTGGGCTCCAAGGGGAAGGGAAAGAAGAAGGCCAAGGCCCAAGGGCCGAAGCCCAAACCTAACCCAACCCCGGAGCCGAAGGGGAAGCAAGTGGCTCCCGCTGCCACCTCACCGAAAGAGGCAACCTGCTACTTCTGCGGGGAGAAGGGTCACTACCGGCGTAGTTGCCCCAAGTACACAGAGGAGCTCAAGAAGCTTCGCTCTAAAGGTGCCGCTGCCTCCGGTACGTACATGATTGAACTCCATAACACTTCTTCTTCTAACGCCTGGGTTTTAGACAGCGGGTGTGGTACTCACGTTTGTAATAATGTGCAGGTACTAAGAAGAAGTAGGGACTTGGTTGATGGAGAGCTGGATCTCATCATGGGAAACAAGATGGTTGTCCCGGTTGAGAAGATTGGGAGTGTGGAGCTCGCCTTTCCTTCTGGCTTATCTATTGTTTTGTTAAATGTATCTTTTGCGCCCTGTGTGGCAAGAAACATTATTTCATTGTATGCCTTGTATGACGATGGTTTTACTTTTAAATTTGAGAATGGTAGCATTTTATGTTACAAAGATGATGTTTTTTATTTCAAAGCATTTCCATGTCATGGCATTTATGAAACAAGCGTAAGCTTGCAAAGCACTAGATCAATCATGAATGTTGATTCGGGTCCCAAAAACGTTTTGGATAAATTGTCTCTATGGCATGGTCGGTTAGGCCACATAAACAAGAAACGCATCGCCAAGCTCCAAGTGGATGGGATCTTGGAATCATTTCACCACGAGTCTAATGACGTATGCGAATCTTGTATATTGGGCAAGATGACCAAAGCACCCTTCACCGGTGTTTGTGAGAGGGCGCAAGACTTGTTGGGTATCGTTCACACGGATGTGTGTGGTCCGTTCAAGCATGCCACAAGAGATCATTCCCGCTACTTCGTTACCTTTATTGATGATTATAGTCGATACGGGTATGTCTACTTGTTGAGACAAAAGTCGGATACCTTTGAGGTATTTAAGACTTATCAAAACGAGGTAGAAAATCAACTAGGGAAAAGGATTAAGATGCTACGATCCGATAGAGGCGGTGAGTATCTTAGTTCCGAGTTCCGTGAACATCTAAGGGATTGTGGGATTATCTCGCAATTAACCCCTCCTAGGACGCAATTAAATGGTGTCGCCGAGAGGAGGAACCGAACATTGTTGGATATGGTTCGGTCTATGATGGTTCGTACGGACGTTCCCGTTACGTTTTGGGGATATGCGCTTGAGACGGCCGGTAGAATCCTTAACCTCGTACCAACAAAGAAGGTTAAGAGAACACCGTATGAGATGTGGCATGGAAAGGTTCCATCCATTTCATATTTAAAGGTCTGGGGTTGTCCTGCCTACGTAAGACGTGAGGTTGAGGACAAGTTGGAGCCCAGGGCCGAAAGGTGCTTTTTCATTGGTCATCCTGCTGGGTCTATGGGATATTTGTTTTACAAACCTTCGGAGAACAAGGTGTTTGTTGCTCGAAGGGCGATGTTCCTTGAAAGGGAACTGTTATCCAAAGACGCTAGTGGGAGAAAGGTTGATCTTGAAGAAATTCAAGAGACTGCCAATGTAGAACCTGATGTTGGGACTAGCTCACAACCTGAGAGGGTTGAATCTCAGCATGATGAAGCTGGAGATGATGTAAACCCGTTGCCTATTAGAAGATCTGGTAGAAGTCGGCATGAGCCAAAGAGATATGGTTTTCACATATCTGAGGGCACCGACATGGTAGTGGTCTCTGATGAGCCTACCAAATACCAGGACGCTGTGGTGGGCCCTGAGTCCGCCAAGTGGCTAGAGGCAATGGAATCCGAGATTCAGTCCATGTCGGATAATCAAGTCTGGGACTTGGTTGATCCCATGCCGGGATGCAAACCCGTAGGGTTCAAGTGGGTCTTCAAGAAGAAGATCGGCATGGATGGCGAGGTAGACACCTTCAAGGCCCGACTGGTGGCTAAGGGTTTCACTCAAACTCATGGTATAGACTATGAGGAGACCTTTTCACCGGTGGCTATGATGAAGTCTATCCGGATACTTTTGGCCATTGCCGCATTTCATGATTATGAGATTTGGCAAATGGACGTCAAAACCGCGTTCCTTAATGGAACACTAGCAGAGGATGTGTATATGACACAGCCTGAGGGTTTTGTACATCCTGAGTTTCCGGATAAAGTCTGCAAGCTTAAGAAGTCCATTTATGGGCTTAAGCAAGCCTCTCGGAGCTGGAACCTATGCTTCGACGAGAAGGTCAAAGAGTTTGGCTTCTCTAAAAGCAAGGATGAGCCATGCGTTTACATTAGAGCTAGTGGGAGCAAAGTTGTATTCCTGGTTCTTTATGTAGATGATATTCTACTAATTGGGAACGACGTCCCAACTTTGCAAGGGGTAAAAGCCTGGCTAGGGAGTTGTTTCTCAATGAAGGATCTTGGGGATGCAGCTTACATTCTTGGGATCAAGATCTATAGAGATAGATCCCGCAGGTTGATCGGATTAAGCCAGAGTACGTACATAGACAAGGTCCTAAAGAGATTTAGGATGGAGGATTCCAAGAAGGGGTTCATACCTATGTCGCATGGTTTAGTGTTGAGCAAGGCTCAAAGCCCGAGTTCCCCTGAGGAACGGGAAGTAATGAGTCGAGTTCCATATGCTTCGGCAATTGGCTCGATCATGTACGCCATGTTATGTACTAGGCCTGATATATCTTGTGCATTGAGTATGACAAGTAGATATCAAGCCAATCCTGGTGAAGCTCATTGGACGGCAGCAAAGAACATTCTCAAGTATCTTCGGAGGACTAAGGAGATGTTCTTGGTGTATGGAGGTGCGGAAGAGCTACGGGTGACTGGTTACTCAGATGCTAGCTTCCAAACCGATCGGGACGACTGCCGATCTCAATCGGGGTTTGTGTTCCTACTCAATGGTGGTGCTATTTCCTGGAGAAGCTCCAAGCAAGACACTGTGGCCGATTCTGCTACCGAGTCGGAGTATATTGCGGCCAGTGAAGCTGTGAAGGAGGCTGTATGGATGAAGAAATTCATCCAAGATCTGGGAGTGGTTCCTAGCATTGCCGACCCTGTTGAGGTGTTCTGTGACAACGAGGGTGCGGTTGCTCTTACCAAGGAACCAAGGTCTCACCGACGCACGAGACATATTCCGCGGAAGTATCATTACATCCGGGACGTGGTCGAATGTGGAGACATTGTTATCAGCAGAGTACACACGGATAGCAATGTGGCGGATCCGTTCACCAAACCTTTATCGCAAGCAAAGCATGACGCTCATACTCGAGCTATTGGGATTAGATTTGCTAGTGATTTGGTTTGATCATGCCTTTGTATTTGGTTAGTATATTTGTTGTATTTACCCTTTTGGGAACATGAAGCAGTATTGTATTTATTGTATTTATCGATTATTAAATGGGATTTAGTAATACGCAAGTTGCGGGTATTTCTTTAAATCTTTACTGTGTTCTAACTTAGCATGTTTTGCTCTTCCCTGAATGCGCAAGCATTCTAAATGTCCACAGTCGGTCATTCTTCTCGGGAAGGAAGTATGAACTAAGACTGAGGGAAGTAATTGGTCATGTGTCCAATGGGGATTGGGGCACGGGGACGCAATTCTTCGCCTGTACTTGAAAGTATTTCAAGTAACTGGACGACCCACACCTGATTTTACTTTATGGTACATGTCATGAGTAAATCAGGATGATAATATCAGTTCATCCTAAGACTGGAGATGCACGTGGCTGCATCACTTTGGTTTGCTTTGTTCTAATTGCTTTCAAACGCAGTCCGTAACTGGCTGTTATAAAGGGAGTAGTTGGGCAGAGTATGATCACTGTGGTGGGCAGTGTAAGTCAAAGGAATTTGTTCCTCTGTTTAGAGAGATATCCTTGGGCCCCTCGATGATTGGTCGCTGACACCAAAATGCATGGCCATGCTCAAAGCTTGCAATAATTTATGATTGATTGTAACTTGTATATTTTGGTCACCACCAGTCTAGATTGAGAAACATAATCGTGAACGAACGGAGAATGACTTTGTACCATGTCTCGTGTTCACATTGGATATCACGAACAAAAGGATGATTGATCACTTACCGATAGGACCTTTTCACATGGGTTGCAGATTGGTTTTTGTGCAGAAGACAAAACTCATACAGACTTGGGGGCAGAGATGTCTTACTAGAGGCCGCTCTTTGTCTGTGATGCATTGGGTACGTAGAGTCATGTGCAAGTGGGAGTCTGTTGGAGTATGCCCACGAACACACGTATGCCAAATGATCACTACCGATGATGTATGGGCCTATCGGGTCACACGCCGGGGGTTGACCTTGACACAACCTAAAAGATGAGGGTGAGAAAGGATAAATAATGATAGTTGGTTTCCAGCAGGGGTTAGCGGCGCTAACTCTGGCGTCGCTAAATCAGTCGCGTTAGCGGCGCTAACTTTGGGCGGTTAGCGGCGCTAACTATGGGCGGCTAGCGGCGCTAACTCTGTCTGACAGAAACAACTTTATCTTTTCACCTCTAAATCCGACCAATGCATGTAATATCTAATGATGACTTCTGGGACCGACTAAGGGAGACCTGGAGTCGTGAGTTGGTCTATAAATCACATGCATATCTCTCATTCTCTACTCTTGGCCACTTGTTAAGAGAAATACAAACTTAGAACTCTTGTGATAGTTGCTAAGTTCAAATAAGAGAGAAAGTGAGCAGATTCCTGGTGGATTTTGGTTGTGTTCCAGAAGCTAATCTTCTTGTTGATTGAGCTAAAGGAGTGCTAGTACACTTGGGTCACGATTCACTCGGGGTGGACTTCGATATTGCTAGAAGGAGCCGAGAAAGGAGGTCATGAATTGAAAGCTAGACACACACACAACCATCAGAGACATCAAGGGTATAATCTCCTCTTTTCTTTCTGTTTAGTTGCTTAACTTAGTTGTAGAGTTAGATCCATTGATGGGGTTCCTATTGTGGTCTTGTTTTTGCTTGAAAAATACGTTTATGACCTTGCATGCTTCCGTTGCTGTGTACCACGAACCCCAACAACAGAATGCTTAATGACTGCCCTTGGACGCGAAATCAACACTTAGTCGAAGTTAAAGAAGGTTTTCGTACGGTTTCGAAGGATTACAAGTGATTATGCGTGATTTCCCTAGATAGTACGTGGTTAAAATACTATTTATACGTACAAAAACATGGTATTTGAGTTAAACACGCCTCTGCCTTAAATTAAGTCCACTACGCACGTGATGCATTGCACTGCGCACGTAGTGTATATATATTACGTACGTACTAGACAATTTTAATAGTAATTAGTTAATTATAATTATCCAATCTCACTACGCACGTAATGAGAACCACTACGTACGTAGTGAGCTTCATCACGCACGTGATGATGTAAACTTTATACTTAACCTTCGAGGTACACATCAACACATGATTAGATACTTGTAAGCTTAAGATACACATAAGTAAACACTTAGAATGAATAAACATGTAAATCAGATGTCAAAACTTCTTTGTATTATCATTCCAAGTAGGTAATTACATATCTGATTGACCAGAACTAGGGATTTACATACATGCACTAACATACTCCCCCTAAGACCTAGTTCTGTTAATAAAATGCTCAGAATCATACCTGCACTACGCACGCTGTAAACCGTGCGTAGTGGCTCCATTTCGCATGTGATGAAATCCTCATATGTGAACCTTGATACTTTTAGTACTGCACTCAGCAATAAACAGTCAGTAACTTCAAGGTTACAAATAAACATTTAAGCACATCAAAGCGAAAAGAGAAAACCTAAAGAATAACATAAAAACACACTAAAAGAAACTAGAATATACCAAAAATCTTTTCCAAAATAGTTTTTCCAAAAACTTTGAAAAAACATAACTTTATTCAAAAATTAATAATTCCAACGTCGAGTTTTTGACTAGCTTTTCCAAAAAACTAAAACACGACAAAACTTGATCATTATTTAAATAACAACATCTTGTTTCGTTTTCCTTTTATATAAACTTACTTTTGGAGTTTATTTACAACGTCTCAACTGGCTGTGATCAATGAACATCCAAAGAACTATATATTTCAACTAAACTAGTTAAAATATACAAAATACTAGTTTATATAAAACACTTATTAATTTTAAAAATTTAAAAATTAATAACCTTGTACTTAACCGGAAAAACTAATTTGGGCCGAGAACCTTTTGGCCGAGAACCCTTGTGGGCCGAGAACCCTTGGGCCGAGAACCCTTCTGTGCCGAGAACCCTTGGGCAGTGAACCCTTCTGGGTTGAAAACCTCATGGGCTGAAAACCCTCCTGGGCCGATTTCCCTTCTGGGCCGAGAGCCCTTTGGGCCGATTGGGCTATGGCATCTGGGCCGTAGCCTCGCCACGTCACCGCCGCCTGTCACACCGCCGATAACCGCCACCGATCACCTCGCCATGCCGCTGACGACCGTTGTCCCTGGCTGCCATTGACTTGCCATCGGCGGTGGTGGTGGTCTTGGTTTTTCCGATCAAAACAAAAACTTTTAAAACCTAATCCTTTTAATCTATTAAAAACAAACTAGTTTTTAATATCCTGATTAAAACTGGATTTAATCAAAAACCAAAAAACATTAATTATTAATGTCACTAAAAAACTTTGTTTCATTAATAATTAATAACCTTAAAACTAGATTTTAATCTTTAAACAGAAAACTTGTTTAAACTCTTGGTCAAGATCAGGTATTAATAAATTGTCTTATCTTTTAACCGTTTAAACACGAACTTGTTTAAACTTATCTCATTAAAAAGAACTTTTTTGTATTCTAGATGAAAAACAAGAACTTGGTTTGATCATCTCCTTGGTTTTCAATTTATAAAGAAACAAGATGAAAAAGAATAAAATTAAACGAATCAACTAACTTGTTTAACTAGGTTTTTACCAACTAAACAAACTGTTTAATTTTTCTTGATTAAAACTTGTTTCATTAAAAGTTGTAATCCTTCAACCGTTCAAACTACCTCTTTAAACTTTCTGGTCAATATGATTAAAACTTTTAACAACTGGATAATAAAAAAACAAACTGTTTTCACATCCCTTTGTGATTTTCGATTTATACCAGAAACAAGTAGAGGATCAAGAACAAACCTTAAACCTAAAAACCAGATAAACTAGAAACTGTAGATCATAGAGCCGAGGCTCTGATACAACTGAAGGGTTTTGATCTGACCAAACCACCTTAAGACACAAACTGGTCTAACCCTTGGTTTGATTCTATTGGTTCAATGCTAATGTGGAAACAGATTGAACATAACCCCCTAAACCCTAAAAGGGTTAAGATCTTACTAATGATGTATATTGTTCCAAGCAACAATCAAGATAAAAGGTTATAAAACAATTACCTCTTGGATCTTGGGATTGCTAAAGTTAGTCCACCACTACTACACCACCACGAACTAGCTGCTAGATCGCAACTGGATTTACTCGAACAACACACGAAACCTGCGTGTGTGTGTGTGATCGACGTAAGTAACCGAAACCCCCTTGGGTTCTTTTCGAAGTCAACGCAGGGAGAGGGAGAGGTCGACGCACGGAGAGAGTGAGGAGGCTAGGGTTTTTCTTGTTTCAAGATTAAAAATCTCTTGTGGATAATTAGCCTTTCTCGGTTTAAATACTTTTAAACCTTATCCAAGCCCAAGCCCATTCAATTAAAGCCCATGTCTTTAATTGAAGTTTCATTCCTTGCACTTTGACCCCGTGGACTTTACTAGTTAATTAATTAACTATTAATTAACTGGTTTGTTAAATATTAAAACTTAATATTTAATCTCCCTTTAAATAATAAATAACTATTTATTATTTATTTCTCTTTAAATAATTATTTTCACACAAAAACTAGCAAATTCCAAACTATTCTAATTGGGTGTGTGGCAGTGTGACCCTTTAGTCTCTTATAACGTTGGACACAATGTACCCATTAATTATTTGTGCACATAATCTAACAAATACTTGGATGCATCTATCAATCAATTACTTCTTTTAACCACTAGTGAACCCTGGGCCTACTATGTCCTTCCGATAGGTGGTGACCTCATAATGATTCACCATCAGGACACTGCTTTTAACACATGAGAAACTCATATCTTAATAGCTTGCTATGATTTCTATCAGATTTAAAGGAGCAATGACTCTTTGTCAGGTTTCCTCAGCATCTCTATGCTGGTTACGGTAGTGTCAACATCAGGTCTATTATTTAAGTCTCACATTCTTCCACTAGAATGATTTGTTTATTGTCTTCCGTTTTGAGCAACTAAACATGGTTCTTAGAAGGCTATGAAACAAATGTCCAAAACTCAGAAGAACTACTTATATATGTGAGCATCAATTTGGTTCAAAATTCATCTAACTTGAACTGAATGTAGACTAGATAATTTTAAAATGTGAGATTGACAAACGAAGAACTCTTTCTAGTCATATCTCATTCGATGCTTAGGTGACCATCTTTGTTAGTTTTAGATTGAGGACTTGGTTCACGAAGATTAGTGTATACCAACAAATTGAATACATGTATTAGGTCTGATTTTCACAAGATCATCTCCAATGATATCCAGCTTTCTACTATGAACACCATGTACCAATGTGTCTTAGTAGTAAATGAATTGTGAGATAAACTCATGATTCATTTTACGGCGTTCTAGTATAGATATATAAGAAACATTAGCATCTTAACCAGATCTAAGTATCTTTACCTATATGCCCTTATTGATTCTTTGTTTACTTTGGTTAGTTCTGAACACCTCTAAGGTATCAGATATAAACCTTTTGACTTGTAAACATTCTCATAATAACTATCGTTAAGATGGTGATGGAGAAGTTTTACTATTGTTACTCCTTATGTTGCGCTTGAACGGATTATCCACCCAAGTGTGATCAATATCCAACAAGTCTTAATCCTTCTTACTAATACCGGTGAAGGATTTCTTAATCACCTCTCCAAAAAAACAAGATTTGTATCAAAATTTAGCCCGAGGCTAAACTCTCTCGAAGATCCTAACCACCAGGATCTAAGTGATGCAACTCTAGTTTATTTGGTTTAAGTTGATTATGCCATAGAGTTAACATATCCAAACCACTTTTGGATCTTAGAATCAATTATTCAAGATTATATTATCACTTGCAACGAGTGCTTATGTATGCTCTGATATGGATAAATTTTGATTTCAATAAACATCTCAAAACAACTGTCTCAATTGAAAGCTATATCCATCGTCATCAAATGTATATTTGAACACCACAAATGGTTTAATTAATACATAGGCAATGACATGGATAAAGTTTGAAATAGAACTATCAACATGAAAAATCTTTTACATCAAAAACTACAAGAGTCAAAAGCACCATCATCTTCAAAGAGCATACAATAAAGCAAAACTTGCAACGCAGGGCATCAAAGCAAAATTAATAAGTAATCCGGAAATAGTGGCGAGATCAATACTCCCAATTCTCTCGTAGAGGACAATTATTAAGGTTTCCTCTTCAGAGATCCGGTTCTTCATGCTCTTCCTTCTTACAACGAACAGACCTACACTTTGGAACAAGACAATTTGTAACAAACGGGAGTCTTATAGCTCGGGTTAACAACCCAGCTTATAAGGATTAGCAATGAAGTGTAATCATGAATGTACCTTAAGTAGGAAAATTAACTCACTCTTTTCTGAGAAGTTTTATATCCTCTCGGCACGAAGGGTAGGCGTGATGGCCCGAATTCCCAAATCTTCCGCAGAAGTAGAAAACCACTCCTTGATGAGTCTTATGTTGAGGAACATTATCAATGTCCAAAGACTCTATTCCTAAAGCAGGCTTGGTTACTCCAACCTCTTCTCGTGGGTGGATTTCTTCTTATTCAGAATATGTCATTCCTTAGAACCAAAAATGGGAATGGAAGAGGTTGACTCACGCTTGGACATGTTAGACTCTACAGTCCTCAACAATCAATGCAATTCAATTATGAACATTTCTATTCGATGCATATGTAGTCTACAACAAGCTGATCATATGATGCAGGTAGGGACTGAAGTATGAAATTCACACTGAGCTCCCTCCTAATAGGAAATCCAAGCCTCTCCAATTAGTCCATGTATGACTTCATCTTAAGAACAGGGGCACTTACACTCCCGCCTTCCCGCATCTTACAACCGGCTATACTTTTAACACACTCATAGTGTTCGTGTCTAACTTGCGTTTAGAACATATCCTTCAGCTTGTTAATCATGTCATACACACTCATGTACTCGAAATGCTTTTGCAACTCCGAGCTCATTGTTACTAACATGAGACACGCAACATCGTGTGTGTCCTTAACACGTTTTTCATACGCATATCGGACGGGCCAAGCTACGTTGGTAGCAGGTGGTTTAGGAAGGGGTTCCTCAAGGATGTTTAACTTAGACTCGGCACGTAGGACAATTCTCAGTTGCCTAAGCCAGTCAACAAAGTTCACTCCCGTGAATTTATCCCTAGGAACATACGAAGTGAAAAGTTCGACGTTGTGTTATTACGATTTGACATCCTATAGTAAAGAGATATGTGAGTTAATTAGTTTAATATAATTTTGTTAAAATAATTTACCCAAGATAATCATCTTAACAAAGGCTAAGAACCGTATTTCATCCTACCATGTGACGGGTTTACCACGGATGACATGATAAAATTATTTAGGTCGGCAACCATTTTACCAATTGCAATCCTTAGTACCTTGCGGGATCCTACGACAACCAAGGGTCGTTTGGCATGTTTGATCCCTTCTCGCACCAAACTTAACCTTTAAAATTATGATTGACTCGTGCTAAGCTCGACAATCATTTAAAATTTCAAACTCAAAATTGTAAATCGTCCGTCAAGACATATGATGATAAACCCACCAAAGTTGGCTCGTGCTAAGCTCGACAACCAAAATTGTGAATTTGCCACACTCACCTTCCACACAGTTTTATGAGAATTGGCTCGTTGGTAGCAGGTGGTTCAGGAAGGGGTTCCTCAAGGATGTGTAACTTAGACTCGGCACGTAGGACAATTCTCAGTTGCCTAAGCCAGTCAACAAAGTTCACTCCCGTGAATTTATCCCTAGCAACATACGAAGTGAAAAGTTCGACGTTGTGTTATTACGATTTGACATCCTATACTAAAGAGATATGTGAGTTAATTAGTTTAATATAATCTTGTTAAAATAATTTACCCAAGATAATCATCTTAACAAAGGCTAAGAACCGTATTTCATCGTACCATGTGACGGTTTTACCACGGATGACATGATAAAATTATTTAGGTCGGCAACCATTTTACCAATTGCAATCCTTAGTACCTTGCGGGATCCTACGACAACCAAGGGTCGTTTGGCATGTTTGATCCCTTCTCGCACCAAACTTAACCTTTAAAATTTTGATTGACTCGTGCTAAGCTCGACAATCATTTAAAATTTTAAACTCAAAATTGTAAATCGTCCGTCAAGACATACGATGATAAACCCACCAAAGTTGGCTCGTGCTAAGCTCGACAACCAAAATTGTGAATTTGCAACACTCACCTTCCACACAGTTTTATGAGAATTGGCTCGTTGGTAGCAGGTGGTTCAAGAAGGGGTTCCTCAAGGATGTGCAACTTAGACTCGGCACGTAGGACAATTCTCAGTTGCCTAAGCCAGTCAACAAAGTTCACTGCCGTGAATTTATCCCTAGGAACATACGAAGTGAAAAGTTCGACGTTGTGTTATTACGATTTGACATCCTATAGTAAAGAGATATGTGAGTTAATTAGTTCAATATAATCTTGTTAAAATAATTTACCCAAGATAATCATCTTAACAAAGGCTAAGAACCGTATTTCATCCTACCATGTGATGGGTTTACCACGGATGACATGATAAAATTATTTAGGTCGGCAACCATTTTACGAATTGCAATCCTTAGTACCTTGCGGGATCCTATGACAACCAAGGGTCGTTTGGCATGTTTGATCCCTTCTCGCACAAATCTTAACCTTTAAAATTTTGATTGAATCGTGCTAAGCTCGACAATCATTTAAAATTTCAAACTCAAAATTGTAAATCGTCCGTCAAGACATACGATGATAAACCCACCAAAGTTGGCTCGTGCTAAGCTCGACAACCAAAATTGTGAATTTGCCACACTCACCTTCCACACAGTTTTATGAGAATTGGCTCGTTGGTAGCAGGTGGTTCAGGAAGGGGTTCCTCAAGGATGTGTAACTTAGACTCGGCACGTAGGACAATTCTCAGTTGCCTAAGCCAGTCAACAAAGTTCACTCCCGTGAATTTATCCCTAGCAACATACGAAGTGAAAAGTTCGACGTTGTGTTATTACGATTTGACATCCTATACTAAAGAGATATGTGAGTTAATTAGTTTAATATAATCTTGTTAAAATAATTTACCCAAGATAATCATCTTAACAAAGGCTAAGAACCGTATTTCATCGTACCATGTGACGGTTTTACCACGGATGACATGATAAAATTATTTAGGTCGGCAACCATTTTACCAATTGCAATCCTTAGTACCTTGCGGGATCCTACGACAACCAAAGGTCATTTGGCATGTTTGATCCCATCTCGCACCAATCTTAAGCTTTGAAATTTTTATTGACTCGTGCTAAGCTCGACAATCATTTAAAATTTCAAACCTAAAATTGTAAATCGTCCGTCAAGACATACGATGATAAACCCACCAAAGTTGGCTCGTGCTAAGCTCGACAACCAAAATTGTGAATTTGCAACACTCACCTTCCACACAGTTTTATGAGAATTGGCTCGTTGGTAGCAGGTGGTTCAAGAAGGGGTTCCTCAAGGATGTGCAACTTAGACTCGGCACGTAGGACAATTCTCAGTTGCCTAAGCCAGTCAACAAAGTTCACTGCCGTGAATTTATCCCTAGGAACATACGAAGTGAAAAGTTCGACGTTGTGTTATTACGATTTGACATCCTATAGTAAAGAGATATGTGAGTTAATTAGTTCAATATAATCTTGTTAAAATAATTTACCCAAGATAATCATCTTAACAAAGGCTAAGAACCGTATTTCATCCTACCATGTGATGGGTTTACCACGGATGACATGATAAAATTATTTAGGTCGGCAACCATTTTACGAATTGCAATCCTTAGTACCTTGCGGGATCCTATGACAACCAAGGGTCGTTTGGCATGTTTGATCCCTTCTCGCACAAATCTTAACCTTTAAAATTTTGATTGAATCGTGCTAAGCTCGACAATCATTTAAAATTTCAAACTCAAAATTGTAAATCGTCCGTCAAGACATACGATGATAAACCCACCAAAGTTGGCTCGTGCTAAGCTCGACAACCAAAATTGTGAATTTGCCACACTCACCTTCCACACAGTTTTATGAGAATTGGCTCGTTGGTAGCAGGTGGTTCAGGAAGGGGTTCCTCAAGGATGTGTAACTTAGACTCGGCACGTAGGACAATTCTCAGTTGCCTAAGCCAGTCAACAAAGTTCACTCCCGTGAATTTATCCCTAGCAACATACGAAGTGAAAAGTTCGACGTTGTGTTATTACGATTTGACATCCTATACTAAAGAGATATGTGAGTTAATTAGTTTAATATAATCTTGTTAAAATAATTTACCCAAGATAATCATCTTAACAAAGGCTAAGAACCGTATTTCATCCTACCATGTGACGGGTTTACCACGGATGACATGATAAAATTATTTAGGTCGGCAACCATTTTACCAATTGCAATCCTTAGTACCTTGCGGGATCCTTACGACAACCAAAGGTCATTTGGCATGTTTGATCCCATCTCGCACCAATCTTAACCTTTAAAATTTTGATTGACTCGTGCTAAGCTCGACAATCATTTAAAATTTCAAACTCAAAATTGTAAATCGTCCGTCAAGACATACGATGATAAACCCACCAAAGTTGGCTCGTGCTAAGCTCGACAACCAAAATTGTGAATTTGCAACACTCACCTTCCACACAGTTTTATGAGAATTGGCTCGTTGGTAGCAGGTGGTTCAAGAAGGGGTTCCTCAAGGATGTGCAACTTAGACTCGGCACGTAGGACAATTCTCAGTTGCCTAAGCCAGTCAACAAAGTTCACTGCCGTGAATTTATCCCTAGGAACATACGAAGTGAAAAGTTCGACGTTGTGTTATTACGATTTGACATCCTATAGTAAAGAGATATGTGAGTTAATTAGTTCAATATAATCTTGTTAAAATAATTTACCCAAGATAATCATCTTAACAAAGGCTAAGAACCGTATTTCATCCTACCATGTGATGGGTTTACCACGGATGACATGATAAAATTATTTAGGTCGGCAACCATTTTACGAATTGCAATCCTTAGTACCTTGCGGGATCCTATGACAACCAAGGGTCGTTTGGCATGTTTGATCCCTTCTCGCACAAATCTTAACCTTTAAAATTTTGATTGACTCGTGCTAAGCTCGACAATCATTTAAAATTTCAAACTCAAAATTGTAAATCGTCCGTCAAGACATACGATGATAAACCCACCAAAGTTGGCTCGTGCTAAGCTCGACAACCAAAATTGTGAATTTGCCACACTCACCTTCTACTTAGTTTTATGAGAATTGGCTCGTGCTAAGCTCGACAACCAAAACTCATAATACTAGATTCGGGTGGTATCGACTTACGAATGATGCTTGATTCACGTTTCATGGAAAAACGGGCTTTAGTTTCCGGTTTGGTTTTAGGGTTAATCTTGTGATTTCATAATACAATCATCGGTTTCATAATACTATGGGAGAGTTAATCTTGTATGTGAGCGCGCGCCAGATAAGTAAACCATTTTTAGAAAATTTCTTGTGATTTTATTAATTTTGAAAATTTGTCTAGCATGTGAGACCTAAGCAACCATACATTATAAAATCACATTACACGCAAAAATATCAAAAATTGGTAACCCTTGCCAAAATCCTATGCGTTCTTCCCGTGAGACAAAAAGGGAAGAACATGGTCAAACTATGGGACAAAAGTATTCTATGTGAGCTCCCACTAGAACCTCCATCTCTAATAGATTTCACCAGCTTTCATGGTCATAATGCTCCATCTCCTTTTTACTCCATAAGTGTGTGTTCATCCTCCATGATTTACAATTCATACAATAGAAAAAAATGACATGCAAGCCACGATTTTCCTATTTATCTATTACAAATTCCACGGATGAATGAAATGGCATGCTTAATAATAATACAGCCCATGTGATATTAAATCACCAAATGTATCCAAACACACAAAACAACAACAAGGCCAAGGCAAGGTAACCAACTTTTACAACCACATACAAACAAAAAAAGATCATTGAAACTAAAAAACCAAAATATGATTTCTGAAACAAATTTTCAAAAACAATAAAACATGCCAAAAACCCGAGACTAAAACTGTTTTTATTTTTAAAACCGAAAACTGTGTTGGGGTTTCTGGGACAAGAAAAGAAAGCAAAGTACAAGTCCAAAAGCATAATGTACCACTCAACTAAGCATAAAATCCAAGGAAACCCCAAGAAAGTAGACCAAACTCCATGACTATGAAATGCAACATGAAAAACAGAAGAAGGAGGTTATTCCCTTTTTAAAAGTTCTGGAGTTATGAAGATGATGGTGATGATTTAAGAATCCAAAGCTAGCTTCATCTATTGTCGTCCACCCCGGGTATACGCCAATCTCCAAGTACTAGCTAGCCATTGATGATCTTCAAGCATGAAATCACCTCTGGAACATCCAACGAAGTATTCTCCTTGCTCTCCTCTCTCTAAATCATACTTAGAACACCTAACTCACCTTACCAAGTAGAGAGTATTTTGTATGTGTGTGTCATAGACAAGAGAGAGATTCTCAAGTGAATGCATGCCTCCATATGATCTCTCTAGACCCTTTTCAAAGCCCAAAGGCTGGCAAAAGAGAATCCTTGCATCCATTGGTGGAGAATGGAGGTGCATGCAAAAGTTGCATGCATTGTAACAGGGGTTAGCGCGCGCTAACTCTTAGGAGATAGCGCCACTAACTCTAAAAGTTAGCGCCGCTATCGGGCTCTAGTTAGAGCCGCTAACCTTTAGGAGATAGAGCCGCTATCTCCACCAGCATGCCATCCTTGTTGCAATTGACCAAATTAGTCCCTCTACTTAGGTTGTTGTCGAGATTGATCCCCAGTGTGTGACCCAATAGGCCCATACTATTAGATTATGTGCAGAGATAATTAATAGGTACATTGTGTTCAATGTTATAAGAGACTAAATGGTTACACAGCTACACACCCAATTAGAACAGTTTGGAATTTATCAGTATTTCGTTTGGAAATAATTAATCAGTGGAATTAATTATTTGAGAGAGAAATAAATAATAAATAGTTATTTATTATTTAAAGGGAAATTAAATGTTAAGTTTAATATTTAACGGACAAGTTAATTAATAATTAATTAATTAACTCGTAAAGTCCAGGGGGTCAAATTGCAAGGAATGAAAGTTTAATTTAAGACATGGGCTTTAATTAAACGTGCTTGGGCTTGGATAAGGTTTAAAGTATTTAAACCTAGAAAAAGCTCATTTATCCTTAAGTAATAAGATTTGCAACAAGAAAAGAACCCTAGCCTCCCTCCCCTATCTCCTCTGCATCAACGGCAACAAGGAGGCAAAGCCTCTTGGTTTTTTGCGATCTACACACACACATACACGCGGTTCGTGTATTACTCGGGTAATTCCAGCAGCTGTCTAGCGGCTAGTTCGTTGGTGGTGCATTAGTGGTGGACTAAGTTTAGCAATCCCAAGTTTCAAGAGGTATTGTTTTTCTTAACCTTTTATCTTGATTGTTGATATGAAACTGTATATATCATTAGAAAGATCCTAACCCTTTTGGGGTTTAGAGGGTTGTGTTCAATCTGTTTTCGCTTTAGGATTGAGCCAGTACAATCAAACCCAGGGCTTGACCAGTTTGTATCTTAGGGTGGTTTGGTCAAATAAAACCCCTTGAGTGGTATCAGAGCTCTTATGACCCGGTTATCCTAAGTGTCTGACTATGGACCTCCTTAGGCTAACAATGTAGAGTAACTATTACTTATCTTGCACAAGTGGGTGTGTGTTAGATTATGTGCAGAGATAATTAATAGGTACATTGTGTCCAATGTTATAAGAGACTAAAGGGTCACACTGCTACACACCCAATTAGAACAGTTTGGAATTTACCAGTATTTCGTGTGGAAATAATTAATCAGTTGAATTACTTATTTGAGAGAGAAATAAATAATAAATAGTTATTTATTATTTAAAGGGATATTAAATATTAAGTTTAATATTTAACGGACCAGTTAATTAATAA
The DNA here is from genome assembly GCA_947179395.2 of Pulicaria dysenterica. Taxonomy (NCBI): domain Eukaryota; kingdom Viridiplantae; phylum Streptophyta; class Magnoliopsida; order Asterales; family Asteraceae; genus Pulicaria; species Pulicaria dysenterica. The sequence continues at coordinate 37,021,586 of OX359292.1, forward strand.
TTAATTAATTAACTAGTAAAGTCCAGGGGGCCAAATTGCAAGGAATGAAAGTTTAACTAAAGACATGGGCTTTAATTAAACGGGCTTTGGCTTGGATAAGGTTTAAAGTATTTAAACTAGAAAAAACTCATTTATCCTTAAGTAATAAGATTTGCAACAAGAAAAGAACCTTAGCCTCCCTCCCCTCTCTCCTCTGCATCGACGGCAACAAGGAGGCAAAGCCTCTCGGTTTTTTTTCCGGATTAAAACAAAATAAATCCCTTTTTAAAAATTTAATCCTTATGTTCTAGAATCATTAACTCGCATGTTTTTGCATAAACATTTTGCATTATATTTATAGTTTTTCGTATCAACTATAAATGTTTAATCTAGTCGAGTTAATAGATGATTCTTTTGTGGTTGTGATACGTAGCTATAGTTTTTCCGACTTAGGACTCGTTTTTACTTTCTTCTTTTATTTTGGTTTTGGGAAGGTCTGCGTGCCATTTACAATCCCGTTTCTCAATTGTAATATTGTACAGGTTCGGGGAGGTCTGCGTGCCAATTTACAACCCCATTTATTATTGTAATTGTAATAGTAGTAGTTATAGTTTTATCCCATTATCAAGACGGAGTTCAAGAAGATATTCAAAATGATGGTCTGCACAGTGCTCGGGTACTTCAGAGGAGGTGCCGAGGCGAGTGGGAGTGATGCATCATGAAGACGAATCCAAGTTCTTTCTTTCTTTAGAATTGACCTTAGGATTAGTTGGCAAAACTATAGGTTTTTTACTTGCGTGGTTGATTTTATTTTATAGTATTGTTATGCGACATTAAAATAAAATGTGATTAATGTGTATCATTAATCAAGTAGAAAAACCACGGTTTATAACAAACTAGAGTATGATTTCAGCTTGTTAGTCGTATTAGTTAAATTTTTATAAATTTAAAGTTTTATCAACATTATACGTTTTAAACTTATAAATCCGTTTTGTGCACCTAGTATAGGTATACATGTAAATAGTATTTTTAAAACAGATGGTTTTAAAATGGTTGTTCAAAAACTAGAAAATTAAGTTTTTCTTTTAAACTTAATTATAAAACCCAAGAAAATCTTAGATCAGTGTGCTACCCATCTAATAGTACACCTTTACTATTAAACGGTACACGGGTATCGGAAGTGCCCAAACCTTGGACATCCAGGTTCAAACCATTGCGGCAAAGGGTATGAAAGATTTTGCGATAATCGGGAGTCCCGGCCAGAATTAATACTGTCTTAGGTGGTGCGATCTATTTTGGTGATAATCGGGTGTCCCGGCCCAAAATGCACTAGAGTAGTGTTAAACATACTAGATTTTGTCTAAGTACTCTACGAGGTTCTAGGAGTCGTATCAGATAGATACGATTGGTACAGGGTGTTACCTACGAGAAATAGCAAGACTTGGTGGGAAGTGACCATAACTTGCGTCATGTATGTGAAATATGGGTCCTAGGTCTGATATATATTATATAAGGGTTTATTAATATATGTTAGAAAGTTTATTTGCAATTACTAATTAAACCGAATTTTAATTTATAGATGGCAACCAACGTTACCAACACTAACAACCTCTCACTTCGCTCTATCCTAGAGAAGGATAAGCTTACCGAACCAAACTTTCTCACATGGGAGAGAAATCTCCGGATCGTGCTAGGGCACGAGAGAAAGTGGTACGTCCTAGAACAACCTCTAGGAAATCCCCCTGGCAACAATGCTAGGGTAGATGTCAGGGAGGCTTATGACACCCTTGATGTTAGTTGCCTCATGCTTGTAACAATCAGTCAAGATTTGCACTCGAGCATGATGGAGACTCCTGCGTATGACATGATCCGCTAGTTGAGGGACATGTTCCAGGAGCAAGCACGCATAGAGCGTTATGATGCAACTTGAGCATTTAACTCGTGTAACATGGCAAAGGGGACGTCGGTCAGTACCCATGTCATGAAAATGAAAGGGTATATGGACCACCTACAGAGACTTGGGCACCCAGTACCACTGCAGCTAGCAATGGAGATGATACTCAACTCATTGTCGGATGACTATAAGCCTTTTATAGTTAACTACAACATGAACAACATGAAGAAATCCATGGCGGAGCAGCATTCTATGCTTAAGACTGCGGAGCAGAGTATCGGGACCAAGTCTAAGGACATTGTCATGGTGGGCAACGGTGGAAATAAGAAAAGGAAAGGGCGCAACGGAAAGGGAAAGGGTAAAACCCAGCCCAGTCATAATGCACCCAGAGCTAGTGATAACAACAAGGGCAAGAAGCCAAATAACAAAGCAGGAACCGAGAATCGGTGCTTCAGGTGCGGCGAGACCGGACACTGGAAGAGAGATTGTTCGAAGGCTCACAAAGCAGGAGGCAAGTCTGGCTCCTTAGGTATCGTGTGACTAGCGTCTTTGTCACTTTCCACTTGTAAAGTTTTTACGAGTATTCTAACATCTTGCAATCGTTTATTACAGGAGGTAATGGAAAGTGAAGTGGCCCAACATTCAAGATCCTACGTGCTTTTTCGGATATTTAATAATTCTTTTTTCTAGTTTTTAATTTTTTATTCGATGTTTTTGGACTTGATTGGTTTGTTTCAAAATATTGGTTGACATTATGGTTTAAGTTTTTGAAATTTGAATTATTTGGCTGATATGTGTGCACGTATGTTTTTAATGAATCAAGTTAGTCCAGTTGCGACTAAAGGTTACTAATAAGTCAAGTTTTGACTTAATAGGTGATTCATAGTGATCTTATGCAGTAATTGTTGTAATTACATTAATCTCACTATATAAATACTTAGATAAACAAGTTGTGTTTATGAAATTGGAAATCCTTCTTAATTTACAAGTATTTAAGGATTTTTATGAAAAATGAATGTTCAAACCATTGAGCATGATAAGATAAGAAATAATAGTTATTATTTCTAGATGAAAGTTTTTGGATAAAACATTTAAGAAAGTATAAGATGATTATAATAGTTATTATGATCAAGGTTATTTTATAATAAATGTTTTAAGCAAAGAAATTTAAAACACCTTTACAAGTGTTACATACTTGTAATGGTGTTTTAGGTTTAATGAAACCACTTTCCGTAATTGGAAAGGTGGATATGTGAGAGATCCAAGTTCTGGTTTCATAAAACGATTAAATTTCTCACAAAAACTGGTTTTGAGAGCAAATGTTTAAAACACAAGTTTTAGGCGTATTAGTCAAGGATTGACCAAGTCTAAAAGGGTGTTTTAAAGTGATGCAATTTTTCATAAAAGATAGTGGGAGCGTCTGACTAGTGTATTTGTCAAGTTTGATCTAACTAGTATGATAAATAAAAGAATAAGCTTTTAAAGTGTTCGGATATGCCCACTGACACACGTACACGATATGAATCACTACCGATAATGTATAGGCATATTAGGTCACACACCGGGGATCAATCTCGACAACAACCTAAGTGGAGTGACCAATTTGGTCAAATTGCAAAAGGTTGGCTTGCTGATGGAGCTAGTGGCTCTAACTTTAAAAGTTAGTGGCTCTATCTCTTAAAGTTAGCGGCGCTAACTAGGGGCCCGATAGCGGCGCTATCCCCTAAGAGTTAGCGGCGCTAACTCCTGTCAGATTGCATGCAACTTTTGTATGTTGCCTCCTTTCTCCACTAATCAATGCTTCTTCTTTTGTGGCTGTTTTTGATGGTCAATAAGAGGTCTGGAGAGTTCATTCCAGATCTAACACTTGCATTGAGAACTCTCTCTAGTCTAACACACACTTACACCATATTCTCTCTTCATGACAAGGTGAGTTATGGAGTTCTAAGTGTGATCAAGAAATAGGAGAGCTTGGAGATTCTTGGGTTGATGTTCCAGAGGTGATTTCAGGCTATGAAGATCACCAATGGCTAGCTAGTACTAGGAGATTAAACAAACTCGGTGTGGATCAACGATAGAGAAAGGCTCGGTTTGGTCTCCTCGAAGAACATCAAGGGTATATTATCCTTTCTACGCGCGCTATAACTGTTTTTGTTTTAAAAAATAAAATCTATTTTCGTCTCGGGTTTTTGGCATATTTCTTGGTTTCTGGAAATTTATTTCAGAAAGCCTTTTGGTTATTTTGTTACCAATATGTATGTTTGGTTGTACGTGGTTGTTAGTAAATTGGTAAACTTGCCTTTGCCCCTTTTGGTTGATTGTGTGTTTGGATACATTTGGTGACCTTGTGTCACAATGGCTGTAATATTTATTAAACTTGATATATTTGTAATAATATTGTGGCATGCATTCCATTTCATTCATCCGTGTAAATTTGTAATAGATAAATAGGAAAATCGTGGCTTGCATGCCATTTAATTTTCTATTGTATGTATTGTAAATTATGGATGGATGGACACACACTTGGAGCCGGAAGGAGATGGAGTAGAATGTCCATAGAAGCCGACGAAATCTATTGGAGATGGCGGTTCTAGTGGGAGCTCGCATCGAAGACCTTAGTTTGACCAAGTTCTTCCCGTTTTGGCTAACGGGAAGAACGCATAGGACATTTGGCAAGGGATACTGATTTTGATTATTATGTGTGGGATGTGATTTTATTTTGCATGGTTTGCTTAGGGCTCGCATGCTAGATAATATTTTCATAAAATTAATAAAATCACAAGAGATTTGATAAACATGGTTTGTAATTCTCGCACACGCTCACATACAAGATTAACTTACGTAGTGAAAATAGGTTTTGTCACTAATAAGTTAATCTAAAACCAAACCGGAAACAAAAGCCCGTTTTCTAAAACGTAAATCTTGCACCATCCGTAAGTCGATACCACCCGAATCTAGTTTTATGAGTTTTGGTTGTCGAGCTTAGCACGAGCCAATTCTCATAAAACTGTGTGGAAGGTGAGTGTGGCAAATTCACAATTTTGGTTGTCGAGCTTAGCACGAGCCAATTTTGGTGAATTTGACATCGTATGTCTTGACGGACGATTTACAATTGCAAATTAAAATCCTTGAGTGGTTGTCCAGCTTAGCACGAGTCAACCAAGAATTTTAATTTGGAATTGCTGTAGGTAGGGATCAAACATGCAAAACAACCGATGGTTGTCGTAGGATCCCGCAAGTGTCTAAGAGTTACAATAGAGATTGCAATCGGTAAAATGGTTACCGGCCGAAATAGCTCCATGAAGTGATCCGCAACGAACCCGTCATGAATTGGGGTGAAATATGGTTCTTAGCCCTTGTTGAAATAACTTGTTTTTCGAAACTTTTGGGGTAATTATTTTAACGAGGATTGAATCAAACTAACTAATTCGTGTACTCTATTTACTCTAGGATGTCGAATCAAAATAACACCACGTCGAACTTTTCACTTTGTATGTTCCTAGAAAGGGAGAAATTTACGAGAGTGAACTTTGTTGACTGGCTTAGGAAACTGAGAATTGTCCTAAGTGCCGACTCTAAGTTGCACATCCTTGAGGAACCCCTTCCTGAACCACCTGCTACCAACGCGGCATGGACCATCCGATACACATAAGAAAGGGGTGTTCGGGATACACACGATGTTGACTGTCTCATGTTATCAACTATCAGCTCGGAGCTGCAAAAGCAATTCAAGCACATGAGTGTGTATGACATGATTAACAAGCTGAAGGATATGTTCCAACAACAAGTTAGGCCAGAACACTATGAGTGTGTTAAAGGTCTAGCCGGTTGTAAGATGCTGGAAGGCGGGAGTGTAATTGCCCATGTTTTGAAGATGAAGTCTTACATGGAGCAATTGGAGAGATTTGAATTTCCTATCGGGAGGGAGCTCGGTGTGACTTTCATACTTCAGTCCCTGCCCGCATCATATGAGTAGTTTGTTATGGACTATCATATGCATGGGATGGTGAAATCCATTGATGAACTGCATGGAATGTTGAAGGCAGCAGAGTCTAACATGTCCAAGCATGGTTCAACCTTATCCATTCCCGTTTTTGGTTTAGAGGAACGACGAGTCGTAAAGAAGAAGAAATTGACCCTACAAGAAGAGGTTGGAGTATCCAAACTTGCTTTAAGCATAGAGTCTTTGGACATTGATGATGTGCCTAAGGAGACTCAACAAGGGGTGGTTTGCTACTTATGCGAAAGATTTGGGGATTAGGGCCGTCATGCCTGCCCTTCGTGCCGAGAGGATATAAAACTTCTCAGAAAAGAGAGAGTTAATTTTCCTACTTACGGTACATTCATGATTATACTTCATTGCTATTCCTTAGTAAGCTGGGTTGTTAACCTGAGCTAAAAGACTCACGTTTGTCACAAATTTATTTTGTTACAAAGGGTAGGTCTGTTCGTTGCAAGAAGGACGAGCTTGAAGAACCGAATCTCTGAAGAGGAAACCCTGTTGATTGTCCTCTACAAGAGAATTGGAAGTGTTGATCTCGCCATTATTTCTGGATTAATTATTACTTTTGTATTTATGCCCTGCGTGGCAAGATTTGCTTTATTGTATGCTTTAGAAGATGATGGATGTATTTTGACTCTTGTATTTTTAATGTAAAGATTTTTCATATTGATGGTTTCATTTCGAATTCTATCCATGTCATTGCTTATGTGTTATTTTTTACCATTTATGGTGCTCAAATACACGTTTGATGACGATGGATATGGCTTGGAATTGAAACATTTCTTTTCAAAATTTGTTTTGAGATGTTTATTGAAATCAAAACGTATCCATATCATAGCATACATAAAGACTTGTTACAAGTAATAATGCAATCATGAATAATTGGTTCTTAGATCCAAAAGTGGTTTGGATACGTTAACTCTTTGGCATAATCAAACTCGACCAAATAAACAAGAATTGCATCACTTAGATCCATGTGGTTAGGATCTTCGTAAAAGTTTAGCCTTGGGTTAAATGATAGATACAAATCTTATTTATCGGACTTGGATGATTAAGAAATCATTCACCTATGTTTGTTGAGAGGGATTAAGACTTGTTGGATATTGATCACACTTGTGTGGATAATCGGTTCAAGTATGCCACAAAGAGTGACAATAGTAAAAATTCTCCATCACCATCTTAATGATAGTTGTTGGGAGAATGTTTACTAGACAAAAGGTTTGTGTCTGAAACCTTAGAGCTGTTCGGAACTAACCTAAGCAAAATTAAGAATAAGTAAGGGCATATAGATATCAACTCTTAGATCCAGTCAAGATGCTAAGTTTTCTTATCTATATTGGGTTAAACATGAAATGGATCATTGGTTTGACCCATAATTCATTTTCTATGAAAGACACATTGGTACATGGTGTCACATTAAAGGAAACTGGATATCATTGTTGATGATCTGGTGAAAGGCAGACCTAAAACATGTATTCAATGTGAGTGGTATACATTAATTTTGTGAACCAAGTCCTCAATCTAAAACTTAACATGATGGTCATCTGAGCATCTGATGAGATTTGACGAGAAAGAGTCCTTTGCTTGTCAATCTCATAATTTAAAATTATCCAGTCTACATTCAGTGGGAGATGGATGAATCTTGAACTAAAATTGATGCATATATACATACATACATACACACACAAACACACACACACACACACATACACACACACACACACACATATATATATATATATATATATATATATATATATATATATATAAGTAGTTCATCTGAGTTTTGGATAAGTGTTTCTTAGACTTACGGGAACCATGTTTGGTTGCTCAAAAGGAGAAGACAATATCCAAAAGCATTCCAGTGGAATAACGTAAAACTTAAATAAGAGACCTATTGTTGGCACTAGCATTTAATCAGCATAAAGATGCTGGTAAAATCTGACAATATCCATTGCTTCTATAAATATGACGAAAGTCAATAAGGCTGTTTAGATATGAGGTTGTCATATTATAGTGACAACAGCTTGATGGTGAATCATTGTGAGGTCACCATTCATTGGAAAAACATAGTGGGCCCAATGGTCACTAGTGAATATAAGAAGAAAATGGTACGTATAGATGCAACCCGTCTGTTACATCCAAGTACTTGACTTGGGTTAATCCCATACCAAAGGTATAATCCACAAAGGGTGAAGGGACTAACTGATATGCAATAGCAGACAACTTCAAATACTGACTAGTGGCAAAAGATTTCATATTGATCATATGGAAACTTGTCCTAGTGGCTACGTTGAAGATAATTTGGATTAAGTGAAATATTGTTGTCGCTTTTTGGAAACAAGTAAATTCACATGGACGTGTATAAGTTGAGGAAATGCTTGAGGCATTTTCCGAGGGTTTTACACATCCATAATATCCAAATTAGGTCTATAACTACGGGTGAGTGCTTTGTGATAAAACTTGCATCTTATGGTTACAATTTTGCTTTGTGAGAAAGTCATTGAGATGAGTTTTCTGGAAAGCATAGATTAAGCCGATAAACTTTTCAGGGCTAGTGGTAGCTTTATGTGTTCCTAATGAAATGTACTCAATGAAAATAATGTCCTAATTTAGGATTGTTTTCAACCAATTGTTGGAATTATTGTTCCACGAGTACAAATAGGAAATATGGAATTAAGAGGATTCTAAAATTCAAGAAATACTAAAGTATGTTCTTGATGTTCAACGAAAATAGATTGTCTTGAGTAAGTATTTACTAATAAGACTGTCGATTTTAATCGAAGTTTTTAAGTATACAAATATGTGGTGTAGATACGACATTTATATCCCTATGAGTGTCATTGACCCTATTGTGAACTTCGGTGGCATTCAGGGTGTGTCGACTATATTAAACATGAGTGTCATTGATCCTATTATGGACTTCGGTAGCATTGAGGATATGACGACTCTGATAATCATATGTATGATCTCTTTGATAAACACTACGAAAGGGGGTTTAATAAGAGAATACAAAAGAGTACAAAGGGATATTGCGTTGATGATCCCATCGTTAGGCCATTGTCAAATACTAGTGGTGAATGTCATACTAGATATAACAGCATCATTCATGCTAATGACTAGGCTTGAACATCGTTTTAGTAAATGTTTGATTTACTAATTAGCTTTGGGAACTGTAAGCAGTACTGCTACAGATGATTGTATCGATATATAGTAGGGATTATATATACGCAAGATGCGGTTACTTTCATTGGTCTTTACTGTGTTTCATCTTAACATGTTTAACCACTTCCCATAATGTTTACACATTCTAAATTTCTAGAGTCAGTCTTTCTTCAAGGGAAGGAAGTTTGAATTAAGGCTGAGGTTAGGTGTTGGTTATGCATTAATCAAGGATTGAATGCATTAAACGCAACAGTAACCTGTGCTTGAAAGGAGTTTAAAGTGACTGGACGACCCGCACCTGAGTTCACTTCATGGATCATGCTCACAAGTGACTCGGGATTATAATATCATTTCATCCTTAGACTAGAGATACATGAGTATCCAAGGCACGTATCTTCTTTATTTAGATTGCTTTCAAACGTAGTTCGTAACTGGCTGTTGTAAAAGGAAGTTTTCAAATAAAGTATGAGACGTGTGGCGGAACTATGTAGTCAAAGGGATGTGTTCCTCTGTGTAGAGAGATATCCATAGGCCCCTCAATGATTGGGAGCTGACAGCAAAAATGGCATGGCCATGCACGAGATATATTGATTTGGATTAGATATATCTCACTCTTTTGGTCACCACCAATTAAGATCGAGAAACATAATCGTGAACGATCTGGAGATTGACACTTAATGCATGTCTCGAGTTCACAAGGATATTGCTAACAAAAGGATGTTTGATCACTTATCTTTAGGCCATCCCATAATTGTTTTGGATTTTGTTTTGTTCAGGATGACATAACCCATACTGACTTGGGGACAATGATGCTTTCTAGAGGCCGATGTTTGTCTGTGATTTCATGGGTACGGTGTGTCATGTGCAAGTGTGAGTTTGTTGGGATATGCCCACTGATACACGTACGCCATATGAATCACTACCGATGATGTATGGGCCTATTGGGTGACACACCGGGGATCAATCTCGACAACAACCTAAGTGGAGGGACCAATTTGGTCAAATTGCAAAAGGTTGGCATGTTGATGTAGTTAGCGGCTCTATCTCTAAAAGTTAGCGGTGCTATCTTGAGGCCCGATAGCGGCACTATTTCCTAAGAGTTAGCGGCGCTAACTCCTGTCAGATTGCATGCAACTTTTGCATGTTGCCTCCTTTCTCCACCAATTAATGCTTCTTCTTTTGTAGCCGGTTTTTGAGGGTCAATAAGAGGTCTGGAGAGTTCATTCCAGATCTAACACTTGCATTGAGAACTCTCTCTAGTTTAACACACACTTACACCATATTCTGTCTTCATGACAAGGTGAGTTGTGGAGTTCTAAGTGTCATCAAGAGAGAGGAGAGCTTGGAGATTCTTGGGTTATTGTTCCAGAGGTGATTTCAGGCTATAAAGATCACCAATGGCTAGCTAGTACTAGGAGATTGAACAAACTCGGTGTGGATTAACAATAGAGGAAGGCTCGGTTTGGTCTTCTTATTCATCCGTCGATTTTTGTTCTCTCTAGGAAGAACATCAAGGGTATTCTCCTTTCTCTGTGTTTTTCATGTTGCATTTGCATTGTTATGGAGTTTGGTCCATTCTTAGGGTTTCCTTTGTTTTTATGCATTATTATGTTGTACATTATGCTTTTGAACTTGTACTATGCTTCCTTTGTTTGTTCCCGAAACCCCAACATAAAGTATATAATTATCAGATGTTTTTAGAAGTTTTCTAAAATAGTAAGTTCTTGAAAGAGGACTAATCCGAGGAGTGCGTGACTTATTGAAAGGTGCTCAATAAAGATGTCATTGCAAGATTTTATGTCAAGTTATGAGCTAAAAAGAATTATATATGTCTAAAAGGGTTTATAGGTCAGAATAATTTTATATTGTTAGTTGCTAACGTTAGAGATGATAAAATAGGATGTCTTTCGATATCCTTAGTAATGAAATTAGATAAGTGTTAGTGTACACTAGGAATCTAATCTCAAGTTTACAAGTATGTGTAAATGAATTTATCATTTCAAAAGGGGTGTGAATCTAGTAAGATTTAATACATCTACAAGTGTAATTAAAGTTTTAATTACAAGGGGATTATTTTATAAACTCAGAAACTTTGGAGTTATTTCCGGTTCTCCAAGTTTAAGGAATTTATAAAATAAGTAAGTCGAGAATTGTTTTTAGGTTGCAAGAACAATTTCCAGCAAAAACAAGAAGGAGTACTTCAAGGTACTGGTCTTGACGGATATTCGTTAGGTTACGAATATTGGATTGACCCACTGTGAAAAATACTTCGTGGATTCGTGTCAAAAGTATTTATCACATAGGTTATCCTCAAACCTGAGGTATTTGGTTTGGGATGCGGTAACCATTGTCTCCTTAGTGCGTTCTAATGCCACACCATAACAGGGTGGTCATAAGGGACGTATCTAGATTCAGTGGGAGCCGTGTTGCCAAATGCAAATATGCAAGAAGGTATTTGCACCTCCTTTTTAGGAGAGATATTTCTAGGCCCCTTGACTGATTAAAAACTTGTAAGTGCACGGCCATGCCCAAATGAACTGATTTGTTCTTTGTCGTTTATCACGCAGTTTTGAAATCAAGGATGTCATGAAAATAATTCTTGAGATTTTGAGTTGACACTTTCCATGCTCATGCTCAAAATTGAAATATCGCGCTACAAGGGACAAACCTAAAAATCATACCTATTCATAAAGAGGTAGTTTATGATAGTTATTTCATAAACAGCTAGTTCATGACAGATTACTCATAAACATTTTGCTTATGAGATTTTATCACTCGTTGCTTCGGGGTATAAAAGTTTTTATGACCTGGTTATCCTAAGTGTCTGACTAGGGACCTCCTTAGGCTAACAATGTACAGTACCTATTACTTATCTTGCACAAGTGGGAGTCTGTTAGATTATGTGCAGAGATAATTAGTGGGTACATTGTGTCCAATGTTATGAGAGACTAAAGGGTCACACTGCTACACACCCAATTAGAACAGTTTGGAATTTACCAGTATTTCGTGTGGAAATAATTAATCAGTGGAATTAATTATTTGAGAGAGAAATAAATAATAAATAGTTATTTATTATTTAAAGGGAAATTAAATATTAAGTTTAATATTTAACGGACCAGTTAATTAATTAAACGGTCTTGGGCTTGGATAAGGTTTAAAGTATTTAAACCTAGAAAAAGCTCATTTATCCTTAAGTAATAAGATTTGCAACAAGAAAAGAACCCTAGCCTCCCTCCCTTCTCTCCTCTGCGTCGACGGCAACAAAGAGGCAAAGCCTCTCTGTTTTTTGCGATCTACATACACACACACGCATACACACGGTTCGTGTATTACTCGGGTAATTCCAGCAGCGGTCTAGCAGCTAGTTCGTTGGTGGTGCAGTAGTGGTGGACTAACTTTAGCAATCCCAAGATTCAAGAGGTATCGTTTTTCTTAACCTTTTATCTTCATTGTTGATATGAAACTGTATAGATCATTAGAAAGATCCTAACCCTTTTGGGGTTTAGAGGGTTGTGTTCAATCTATTTCCACTTTAGGATTGAACCAGTAGAATCAAACCCAGGGATTGACTAGTTTGTGTCTTAGGGTGGTTTGGTCAGATCAAAACCCTTTCACATACATCATCGGCAGTGATTAATATGGCGTACATGCGTCAGTGGGCATAACCAGACAGACTCCTACTTGCATATAACACACCGTACCCATGACATCACAGACAAAGAGCGGCCTCTACTAAAGCATCTTTGCCCCCAAGCCAGAATGGGTTTTGTCATCCTGAACAAAACCAAATCCAAAACAAATATGGGATGGCCTAAAGATAACTGATCAAACATCCTTTTGTTCGTGATATCCTTGTAAACACGAGACATGGATTAAGTGTCAATCTCCAGATCGTTCACGATTATGTTTCTCGATGTCGATTGGTGGAGATCAAAAGGGTGAGATATATGTGATCCAAATCAATATATCTCGTGCATGGCCATGTAATTTTTTGGCGTCAGCTCCCAATCATCGAGGGGCGGATATCTCTCTACACAGAGGAACAAATCCCTTTTGACTACATAGTTCCTCCACACGTCTCATACTTTATCTAAAAACTTCCTTTACAGTAGCCAGTTACGAACTACGTTTGAAAGCAATCTACATAAAGTAAATTCGTGCTTTGCATACTCATGTATCTCCGGTCTAAGGATGAAATCATATTATCATCCCAAGTCACTTGTGACCATGATCCATGAAGTGATCTCAGGTGCGGATCTTCCAGTCACTTGAAATTCTTTTCAAGCGCATGTTAGTGTTGCGTTTCATGAATTCAATCATTGATTAATGCATAACCAACACCTAACCTCAGCCTTAATTCAAACTTTCTTCCCTTGAAGAATGACTGACTGTGGAAATTTAGAATGTATAAACATTCTGGGAAGTGGTTAAACATGCTAAGACGGAACACAGTAAAGACCAATGAAAGTAACTGCATCATACGTATATATAGTCCCTACTATATATCGATACAATTATCTGTAACAATACTGCTTACAGTTCCCAAAGCTAATTAGTAAATCAAACATTTACTAAAACGAAGTTCAAGCCTAGTCATCCCTTTGTACTCTTTGTATTATCTTATTAAACCACTTTCATAGTATTTATTTAAAGAGATTACATATATGTTTATCAGAGTCGTCACACCCTCAATGTCACCGAAGTTCAGATTAGGGTCAATGATACTCATGAAAGACTTAAATGTCAAATCAACACCACATTTTGTACCCTCATAAACCTCGATTAAAATCGACAGTTCTATTATTATAGATTGGCTTACAGTAAATACTTACTAAAGACAAATTTGTTTTGTCGAACATAAAAAACATACCGCAGTATTCAATGATACTTGAATCCCATTAATTCCGTATTTCCTATTTATACTCATAGAACAATAATTCCAACAATAGGTTGAAAACAACCCTAAATTAGGACATTATTTTTATGGAGTACATTTCACGAGGAACACATAAAGCTCCCACTAGCCCTGACATATCTATCAGCTTAATCTATGCTTTCTAGAAAACGCATCTCATTGACTTTCTCATAAAGCAAAACTATAGCTATAAGATGCAAGTCTTATCACAAAGTACTTATCCTTAGTTGTAGACCTAATTTGGATATTATGGATGTGTAAGACCCTAGGAAGGTGTTTCAAGCATTTCCTCAACTTTGTCATGTGAAGGATCTCGGCCTTTTAATGTCCATGTGAACTTACTTGTTTACATGAAGTGACAACAATTTTCACAAAATCCAAATTATCTTCATCATAGCCATTAGAACAAGTTTCCATATAGTCAATATGAAACTTCTTTGTCACTAGTCGGTATTTGAAGTTGTGTACTATAGCATATATGTTAATCCCTTCATCCTTCTTGGGTTACAACAAGGTACGGGATTAATCCAAGTCAAATACTTGGATGCAGCAAATGGATTGCATCTATTCACACCATTCCCTTCTTATAATCATTAGTGAACTCTGGGCCCACTATGTTTTTCCGATGGATGGTGACCTCACAATGATTCACCATCAAGCTGCTGTTACTATAATATGACAACCTCATATCTAAATAGCCTTCTTGACACCCATTAGATTTAATGAATCAATGGATATTGTCAGGTTTTACCAGCATCTCTATGCTGATTTAATGCTAGTGCCAACATCAGGTCTCTTATTTAAGTTTCACGTTCTTCCACTGGAATGCTTTGGAAATTCTCTTCTTCTTTTGAGCAACCAAACATGGTTCTCGTAAGTCTAAGAAACAATTATCTAAAACTCAGATGAACTACTTAAATATGTGAGCATCAATTTGGTTTAAAATTCATCCATCTCCCAGTGATTGCAGACTGGGTAATTTTAAATTGTGAGATTGACAAGCAAATAACTCTTTCTAGTCATATCTCATTTGATGCTTAGGTGACCATCTTTGAAAGATCTTAGATTGAGGACTTGGTTCACTAAATTAATGTATACCAACAAACTAAATACATGTATTAGGCCTGCCTTTCACCAGATCATCATCAATGATATTTAGCTTTCTACTATGTGACACCATGTACCAATGTGTCTTATTAGGAAATGAATTATGAGATAACTCATGATTCATTTTACAGCTATCTAATATAGATATATAAGAAACATTAGCATCTTAACAAGATCAAAGTATCTTCATCTATATACCCTTATTGATTTTTTGTTTACTTTGGTTTGTTCCGAACACCTCTAAGGTGATGGAGAAATTTCACTATTGTCACTTTTTGTGGCAAGCTTGAACGGATTATCCACACAATTGTGATCAATATCCAACAAGTCTCAATCCTTCTCACCAATACCGGTGAATGATTTCTTAATCATCCAAGTCCAAAAATGAGATTTGTATCTATCATTTAACTCAAGGCTAAACTTTTACGAAGATCCTAACCACATGGATCTAAGTGATGCAACTCTTGTTTGTTTGGTCAAGTTTGATTATGCCATAGAGTTAACGTATTCAAACCATTTTTGGATCTAAGAATCAATCTTCCATGATTGTCTTCATGGATAAGATTTGATTTCAACAAACATCCCAAAACATTTTTCAGAACAAATGTTTCAATTCAAAGCCATATCCATCCTCATAAAATGTATATTTGAGCGCCATAAATGGTAAAAAATAACACATGAGCAATGACATGGATAAAATTCGAAAAGAAACCATCAATATGAAAAATATTTTACATAAAAACAACAAGAGTAAAAAACATCCATCATCTTCATACAATAAAGCAAAACTTGCCATGCAGGGCATCAAAATAGAAGTAATAATCCTGAAATAATGGTGAGATCAAAACTATCAATTCTCTTGTACAGGACAATCAACAAGGTTTCCTCTTGAGAGATCCGGTTCTTCAAGCTCTTCCTTCTTGCAATGAACAGACCTGTACTTTGTAACAAAACAAATTTGTGACAAACATGAGTCTTATAGCTCGGGTTAACAACCCAGCTTATTAAGGAATAACAATGAAGTGTAATCATGAATGTACCTTAAGTAGGAAAATTAACTCTCTCCTTTCGGAGAAGTTTTATATCCTCTCGGCACGAAGGGCAGACATGACGGCCACAATCCCAAAATCATCCGCAGAAGTAACAAACCAACCAATGATGAGTTTCCTTAGGCATACTTTTATTGTCAAAAGACTATATGCTCAAAGCAGGCTTGTTACTCCAACCTCTTCTCGTAGGGTCGATTTCTCCTTCTTCATAATGTTCCACTCCTTAGAACCATAAACGGGAATGGATGAGGTTAAATCTTGCTTGACATGTTAGACTCTACAGTCTTCAACATTCAATGTAGTTCATCTATGGATTTCACCATCTCATGCATATGATAGTCCATAACAAACTGATCATATGATGTAGGCAGTGACTGAAGTATGAAGTTCACACCGAACTCCCTCTCTATTGGAAATCCTAGCCTCTCCAATTGGTCCATGTATGACTTCATCTTGAGAGCATGACCACTTACACTCCCGCCTTCCCGTATCTTACAACTGGCTAGACTTTTAACACACTCATAGTGTTCCTGCCTAACTTGTTGTTGGAACATATCCTTCAGCTTGTTAATCATGTCATACACACTCATGTAGTCAAACTGCTTATGCAGCTCCAAGCTCATAGTTGACAACATGACACAGGCAACATCGTGTGTGTGCGTAACACTCTTTTCATACGCGTATCGGATGGCCCAAGCTGCATTGGTAGCGGGTGGTTCAGGAAGGGGTTCCTCAAGGATGTGCAACTTAGACTCGGCATGTAGGACAATTCTAAGTTGCCTAAGCCAGTCAACAAAGTTCACTCCCGTGAGTTTCTCCCTATTTAGGAACATACGAAGTGAAAAGTTCAACGTGGTGTTATTACGATTTGACATCCTATAATAAAGAGAGTACGTGAATTAGTTTGTTTGATATAATCCTTGTTAAAATAATTACCCAAAATGTTCCGAAAAACAAGTTATTTTAAAAAGGGCTAAGAACCATATTTGTAACACCACTTTTCTAACATAGCTTTTAAAAATTAGTTACTACTGATTAGCACCCTAAAACATCTGAGCTTTGCAAAAAAACAAGTTACTTTGCATAAGTGCTAACCGTTTCACAAAAGTAGTGTTAAAAGTACTCTTTTCGATGGTTGGAGCTATCCAACAGTGCAGAGCACTGGGGCCTTACCCTTGCTGAAATCTGGTTCACCTGCAAGCAGAACATACTGAAACATAAGCTTTCGCTTAGTGAGCATACTAACTGAACTGAATAAAAACAGATATAGCTTAATTAAACTCTTTTCAGGATATCTCATCATCCAAGCTGAACACCTGCAAAACTGGTCAAACTGTTAACTGGTCCAGGGGTAGAACCAAACCTCGGTGTAATCAAACCCCTGACACTTTGCTTAGGTTTAAGGATCTCAATATACCCTGTCTCTGTCTGTAATGCTATAACTGGATGCTATTGTACCTTTAAACAATAATCTTAACTCATTACATAAACATATCATAACACGGATATCATACTGTTCACCTTGTGCATGTATGCATACTGATCATACTAAATACTACAACATAGTGTTACTGAATCTCACTTAATTAAATCAAATATCAAACATAAAATTATTATACTATTCACTTAATGCACATACGTATGCTAATCTGATTAAAGGTAAGTACACTCACCTTAGCAGAAGTTGAGAATTACCCTCCGATCACAAAAGTGTTAATCTCTTATTGCCTACAAGCAATAATGAGTACTGTATTAACTTCTAGACGCTGCTGCAAAGATTCTGACTGACTAACAAAAGTTCTGCTAAACACCACCTCCTACGGCCGCAGGGGAAAAACCCTACGACCGCAGGAGTTTCCCTTAATACGGCCCATCCCTACGCCCGTAGACTCATTCCTTCATCCTTAGACGGTAACTCATGAAAATACTGTCCTACGCCAGCAGGAACCCTTTCCTACGGACGCAGGAACAAAAACAACCAAACCCCTTATCATCTTCCTACGCCCGCAGGGAATAATCTCTACGGCCGCAGAAACAGTCGGTACAGCAGACTGCAGATCTGCTCTCGAACAGAACCTGCAAATCCGACTTTTCTGCAGCTAGTCGACTCAAATCCAGTTTCAAACGTTCATACAACTTCTCTTACAGCAAATCAAGTTTACTAACATCAATTAACATGTAAAACAAGCTATACACATGGATTCAACCTTTGAATCCCTTCTTTGACTCTAAAACTACCAAAAACTTCAATTAAAGATCATACCTTCAACTTCTGATGAATTTGCTATTATTTCCAGATATTACACCATAGTAAAAGGGAACTTGAAAGTTGAGAGAATTGATCTCTACTGCTGCTCACGAATTTGCATACAAAAACTAGTAGTTTGACCAACACTAGTCAAAGGAAAGCCATGTACATATATATATATACTATTTTCATCTATTTACACTAATGATCCCTGGACTTAATGTTTCATCATTTGGCATTTCTAACCCCTCTACTTTAATTAAGAAATTTCAAACTTTGGGGCATTACAACTCTTCCCCACTTGGGACGATTTCGTCCCCGAAATCTACTGTACAACTAATTGTGGTTCAAATAATACTGACTACTACCGTAACGTACTATTAGCAGTCTTATATCTCCTCATATCTGAACGCTATCACAGCGCACTGACGATAGTCTTACATCACACCTCTACTTGCTACTAACTTAGAAGGTTTACTATATACTAAACATAACATAACATGAAACATGAACACACCTAAGTGTAACTGAACTCTTTCTGTGGTTTCACTATAACTTTACCAATCTTATCTGTATGTTACACAAACTGTCAACCTTACTCTAAAATACAATCAACGGCTGTTATATACAACTGAATTCCTCATCTCTTCCGAGGGATAAATACTGATGCATCTGGTATATACTCACAAGGGTAGTTATACATGGTATCAATCTGACACGTCTTTATTAGAAATTCTAGCTTGTACGTTACTCTCCCTACCCTTGAAATAATCCTAAAAGGACCACTAACTACTGTCATAGCTTACATTTCTATCTGAAGCCCTACTAATATAATCCCTTCTTAGTCCTGCTTAATTTGTGCAGCCTTAAGCTACTCATATATCTGTTACACTATCTTTGCATTCGATCATCTGTTCAATTCTCTCTTTCTAACCAATCCCACCCAAACAGTTAAGGTTGACATTTTCTAACATACAACATCTGCTATCATGGCGTACGGACACTCTGCTGTTAACTGTTACTACATTAGAACTCTGAGTTCTGAACATATACTCTAGTATTTGTATAATCCTCTCATATTGTCCGTCCGTCTAAGAATGGAACATTGTATCAAAATATAGCTCAGCCGCCATATATCTTTTCAACTTACTCCAGTGTCTGGAGGTAAATCGAACGTCTCTCTGAAACTGAAACTCTCTGTCCGCCTATTATCTCTTTCACATAACAATTGTCTTTCTTTCTGAAGAGTACACTTCCTTTATCAAAATAATATGCAACTCTTCATGAGTCTATCTACTGTTACCCAAATGGCATCAACTCATGTTCCCACTCTCAAACTGGAACATCACGCAACTGTAACTCTTTATAAGGTTTCTGAAGCTTTACCTTTATCTATAGACAGGTCAAACATTAATCAACCTATCTCTCTATATCATGTGTCATCCCTGGTCACCAAGAATTCATCCACATATCTCTGTACATCTCTATCGATACTGGCGCGTTGAAAGCTGAGAGCAATCTGCTTCCCCTAAAAGAACTTGTCTCACACATTCCTTTAACTGGGTACCTATACTCGGTCATACCAGATCAATAGATCTCGACTATCTCTTACTAACTTTACCACCTGGTCTTTGATACACTGAATCTTGGGCTTCTATCTGTAACTACTTAATCTTATCAAGAATTGCAGTGACAACTGACCTTCTTACTCGAAGCTTCCTTATCTGTATGGTGTCTGACTTTCTGCTCAAAGCATCTACCTCTATACTAACTTCATCTAGTTGGTCTAAAACTACACTTTACTAATCCTTTAAAAGCTCTAACCACCATCTCTGACGCTTGTTCAGACTCTTGCATTTCAATTCTAAATCATGGGAAGGGTAACTACTTTTATTTATATCTAGCTGAGGGAAAACATAAATGATAGCTTTACTAATATGTATAACGTATCACAACAACTACCTCGTCTCTCATGTCATCTATCAACATATGCGTTAAAGCACCACATAACTTATACTTCAAAGTATAATATACTCTCTAATGTTCACCTTCCCAGTTAAGCTTTCCACCCCTATTTGCTACTCACGCAGGGGTAACACTAGTCTGGTCCTATTCTCTACTCTAATCTTTGATTGATGGTATTCTGACTGCAAATCTATGTTTGAACATCATGATGTATCCTAAAGTTGATCAAATAATTCATGTATCCTGAGAAGCGAATACTTGTTCTTGCTTGTAGCCTTGTTACACTTTCTACAATCTGGACACATTCTATACGCACTACCATCATTTATCATAATCTGTACTAATATGCCCCCACAGTAAACTACTAAGTCAAATGAAACCTTTATCTGTCAATTAATTGCAGTTGAATCATCAACTCTTACATCTCTAGTGGGGCTAATCTGTACGGGGACTTAACTTTTCTGGTGTCATTCCAGATACTACATCCATTCTGAATTCCACTTATCAAGCCGGTGGAATCTCTGGTAAATCATCGGTGTAGTCACAACTACCAGTATCTCTTAAATCTTTTGTAACATTCTTTTCATGCTACCTTCTTTCATATAAGCTAAAACAATATACATTTATGCCCCGGATACTCTCATTTCTGCTAACAAGAAACTAGAATACCTACTCTTTTACTGTCACTTTTGCTCAACAGTTCTTCCCTGTCTGAACCCATATTGTTTTCTGAAAATTGTGTACTTGGACTTGCTACTAACTTAACCAATTAATCTCAATAATTGCTCGAAACTCTTTCATCATGGTTTATGTATACTTAATGGAAACTAACAATTTCTATCTTTATTACTCTTTATCTACACATGTTATTCACAATAGTAGTCTCGTCTGCTGTATCTACCTGTAATCACATCAGGTTCTACCTTTACTTCTCTAGCTATAAACTGAAAAACTCGGCCCTTTTTGGCCAGGGAAATTCTACTCTCTGGTACTGACCCTCGTCATAACAAACTAGGGTAAGTATTTTATTGTGTTTCTCTCTATTGCTGATAACTTAGAACAATGAACTTACTGTATCCAAACTGATAAACTAATAGCACACTTAAAGCGAGCTATTTCAAATCACTAGTCGCATGTCTCTGCTTTTCACACTTCATGCATCCGAGTGGGGAAGCTAACTTCCCCTGTTGTAATACAACTGCTGACCTCTTACTTAACACACTAGTCTGCTCAACATTTCATTTAATATTCTTTTCTTACTCAGTCCATTGCTCTTTCTCTTGTGCAAGACTTATCATCTTGCCTACTCTATTACAAGTAACTATCATTAAGCTTCATACATATCGCTTTTAACATTAAATTATAGCACTGTATTTACATAACCCGTGTATTAACTTGTTCTGAATAAATCAACACATTTCTAACAACTTCTTGGTGATATCATTCACCAATTCTATCATCTGTCATCAATATTGAATCTAATCTATGATCTGGTCTACACGAGCTTTTAGTACAACTATAACAATTCTTTAAACTAGGCCAAGTCATGGCCTCAATCTGTGCTTCTAACTTTCTCTACTAATCATCACTATTCACAATTCATTCTATAATCTTCCCTCTAACGAGGTAGTTCGGATGCCGAACAATCGTTACATATCTACCCTACAATGGGTTCTTTCTTAGCTTTAACTCTTTCTAATGCTTTGACTGTAATCTATACTACGGTATCCACATACTGCGATAACAAAACTTTCTTTCTTTCTAAAACTTACTCAACCACTTGGTTGGTAATATCCGGATTGTTGCATATAGCACTTTACTCTACTTCGTCCCTGTTGTCTCTTTTACTAAACTGATCTCAAGGTCTTGCAATTCTTTTGTAACAACTCCCTCTAAAGGGTTACCCGTAGGTCTACTGGTTTAAAATAGGAATTTCCTCTAAAACATGGGCATCTCTGGTTTCCTGAAGCATGCTAGCCTCAAGCTGCTATATCTAACTCGTATCAGTTTACCATATACTATATACTCATGATAAGATATTTTTAACATATACTACCATAACAACTTTCTCTGTTTCTCATAAGAAGGTATGTAATATCGTTAATACTACATCTATCTCATATTTTGTTCTTGTCTTCTTCACATACTCTCTACAGTCACGTATGCCAAAGTCAACTACATATACATAAAAATTACTACTCATACTCAAACTGTAAAACATATAACAGTTCATAACTTCTTATTACTGTACGCTCACCAAGGTTACTGCCCCAGGGATAGCTCCACTTTATCTCAAAACCACGGTTTAAGTTCAGAAATCACACTTATGTGTGCCCAAATCCCTCAAACCTTGGCTCTGATACCAAGTTGTAACACCACTTTTCTAAAATAACTTTTAAAAATTAGTTACTACTGATTAGCACCTTGAAACATCTGAGCTTTATGGAAAAACAAGTTACTTTGCATAAATGCTAACCGTTTCACAAAAGTAGTGTTAAAAGTACTCTTTTTGAAGGCTTGGAGCTATCCAACTGTGCAGAGCACTGGGGCCTTACCCTTGCTGAAATTTGGTACACCTGCAAGTAGAACATACTGAAACATAAGCTTTCACTTACTGAACTGAATAAAAACATATATAGCTTAATTAGACTCTTTTCAGAATATCTCATCAACCAAGCTGAACACTTGTAAAACTGTTCAAACTGTTAACTGGTCCAGGGGTAGAACCACACCTCGGTGTAATCAAACCCCTGACACTTTGCTTGGGTATAAAAATCTCAATATACCCCGTCTCTATCTGTAATGCTATAACTGGATGCTATTGTACCTTTAAACGATAATCTTAACTCATTACATAAACATATCATAACACGGATATCATGCTGTTCACCTTGTGCATGTATGCATACTGATCATACTAAATACTACAACATAGTGTTACTGAATCTCACTTAATTAAATCAAATATCAAACATACAATTGATATACTATTCACTTAATGCACATATGTATGCTAATCTGATTAAAGGTAAGTACACTCACCTTAGCAGCAGTTGAGAATTACCCTCCGATCACAAAAGCGTTAATCTCTTATTGCCTACAAGCAATAATGAGTATTGTATTAACTTCTAGACGCTGCTGCAAAGATTCTGACTGACTAACAAAAGTTCTGCTAAACACCACCTCCTACGGCCACAGGGGAAAAACCCTGCGCCCGCAGGAGTTTCCCTTAATACGGCCCATCCCTACACCCGTATCCATCCCTATGCTCGTAGACTTAATCCTTCGTCCTTAGACGGTAACTCATGAAAACACTGTCCTACGCCCGCAGGAACCCTTTCCTACAGCCGCAGGAACCAAAACAACCAAAACCCCTTATCATGTTCCTACGCCCGCAGGGAATAATCTCTACGGCCGCAGGAATAGTTGGTACATCAGACTACTACTCTGCTCTCAAACAGAACCTGCAAATCCGACTTTTGTGCAACTAATCGACTCAAATCCAGTTTCAAACGTTCATACAACTTCTCTTACAGCAAATCGAGTTTATTAACATCAATTAACATGTAAAACATGCTATACACATGGATTCAACCTTTGAATCCCTTCTTTGACTCTAAAACTACAAAAAATTCAATTAAAAATCATACCTTCAACTTCTGATGAATTTGCTATTATTTCCAGATATTAAACCATAGTAAAAGGGAACTTGACAGTTGAGAGAATTGATCTCTACTGCTGCTCACGAATTTGCATACGAAAACTAGTAGTTTGACCAACACTAGTCAAAGGAAAGCCACGTATATATATATCTACTATTTTCATCTGTTTACACTAATGGTCCCTGGACTTCAAGTTTCATCATTTGGCATTTCTAACCCCTCTACTTTAATTAAGAAACTTTCAAACTTTGGGGCGTTACAATATTTCACTCCAATTCATGACGGGTTTGCCGCGGATCCTTTCATGGAGCTATTTAGGCCGGTAACCATTTTACCGATTGCAATCCCTATTGCAGCTCTTAGGCACTTGCGGGATCGTATGACAACCATCGGTCGTTTGACATGTTTGATCCCTACTTGCACCAATTCCAAATTAAAATTCTTGGTTGACTCGTGCTAAGCTCGACAATTACTCAAGGATTTGAATTTGCAATTGTAAATCGCACGTCAAGACATATGATGATAAATTACCCAAAGTTGGCTCGTGCTAAAGCTCGACAACCAAAATCGTGAATTTTCCACACTTACCTTCCACACAGTTTTATGAGAATTGGCTCGTGCTAAGCTCGACAACCAAAACTCATAATACTAGATTCGGGTGGTATCGACTTACGGATGGTGCATGAATCACGTATGTAGGAAAAACGGGATTTTGTTTTCTGTTTGGATTTAGATTACCTTGTTAGTGACAAAACCTAGCTTCCACTATGTGAGTTAATCTTGTATGTGAGCGCGCCCGCGAGACATGTAAACCATGCTTAACAAATCTCTTGTGATTTTATTAATTTTGAAAAATTGTATAGCATGCGAGTCCTAAGCAATCCATGCATAATAAAAATCACAACACACGCATATATATCAAAATTGGTAACCCTTGCCGTAAGTCCTATGCGTTCTTCCCATGAGCCAAAACGGGAAGAATGTGGTCAATCTATGGGATGAAAGATCTTCGATACGAACTCCCACTAGAACCGCCATCTCCGATAGATTTCATCGGCTTCTATGGACTTGTTACTCCATCTCCTTCCTGCTCCAATTGTGCATTCATCCATCCAAAACATACAATACGTACAATAGAAAATAAATGGCATGCAAGCCATGATTTTCTTATTTATCTATTACAAATTACACGGATGAATGAAATGGCACGCAGGCCACAATATTATTACAAATATATCCAAATTAATACATATTACACCCATGTGATAATAAAATCACCAAATGCATCCAATTACACAAAATCAACCAAAAGGGACAAAGCAAGGTTACCAATTCTAATTCAACCACATACATCCAAACAACAAACATGGTACCTCAAAGTACCAATATATATTTCTGAAACAAAATTCCAAAAACCAAAAACATGCCAAAAACCCTAGACCAAAACTATTTTTATTTTAAAAACCAAAAACAGTTCCAGCGTCCGTAGTGCTGCTAACTTAATAGAGTTAGGCGCCGCTAACCCGTGCGACAGAAAACAAAATATAATTTTTTCTGGTTTTTTAGGTCATCATGTGCATTCAAGTATGGAGGTGGATCTGATACAACTGTGGGGGTTTATGGGACAAGCAACGGAAGCAAAGTATAAGTCCAAAAGCATAATGTACAACTCAACTAAGCATAAAATCAAAGGAAACCCCAAGAGAACCTTTGCATCAATTGGTGGAGAATGGAGGTGTATGCAAAAGTTGCATGCATTCTGACAGGGGTTAGCGCCGCTAACTCTAAAAGTTAGTGCCGCTATCAGGCTCTAGTTAGAGCCGCTAACCTTTAGCAGATAGAGCTGCTAGCTGTAAAAGTTAGAGCCGCTATCTCCACTAGCATGCCAACCTTCTTGCAATTGACCAAATTAGTCCCTCCAGTTAGGTTGTTGTCGAGATTGATCCCCGGTGTGTGACCCAATAGGCTCATACATCTTCGGCAGTGATTCATATGATGTATGTGCGTCAGTGGACATATCCCAACAAACTGACAGATTTCGCGCCGCTAACCCAAGGTTAGCGCCGCGAACCCCTGCGACATAAAACAAAACAATTTTGTTTCGGGTTTTTCAGGCCACCATGTGCATTTATAGTATAGAGGTGGCTCTGATACCACTGTTCGGGTTTTGGGAACACACAGCGGAAGCAAAGTACAAGTCCCAAAGCATAATGTACAACCAAATAATGCATAAAAACCATGAAACCCCAAGAATGGACCAAACGCCACAACTTATGCAATATGTAAAAACAAGATATAAGGAGATTATACCCTTGATTTAACTTCTGGAGTTGTAGAAAGTGGTGGATGAACAAGATGGCTAATCCATGCTTTCCTCTATCGTTAATCCACACCGAGTTTGTACAATCTCCATGTAATAGCATGCCATTAGTGATCTTCGTCACTTGAAATCACTTCTGGAACAATTAACCTAGTATTCTCCATGCTCTCCTCTTCCACTAGGACACACTAATAACCCTTTCGTACTACATGATAAAGAGAATAATTGGTGTATATGTATATGGAAAGAGAGAGACCCCCAAATGCATGTCTCTCTTTCAAATGAGCTCTCTCAAGACAATTTTTAAGCCCCAAGGCCGGCCAAAGAGGATCCATGCTTTGGTTGGTGGAGAATGGAGGTGACATGCAAAAGTTGCATGCAGTCTGACAGCATATCGCGCCGCTATCTCTTAAGGAGATCGAGGCACAATCTAAGAGATCGAGTCGCTATCTCACCTAGAGATTGAGGCGCGGACTCTTAAGGAGATCAAGGTGCGATCTAAGAGATCGAGCCGCGATCTCCGCCAGCACACTAACCTTTTTCAATTCGACCATATTAGTCCCTCCACTTAGGTTTTTGTCGAGATTGATCCCCGATGTGTGACCCAATAGGCCCATACATCGTCGGCAGTGATTCATATGGCGTACGTGCGTCAGTGGGCATATCCCAACACATATCATTAGTAGAGGTCCTGAAGAAACGGAAAAAAAGCGATCGCATGGTCCATTTCTGATATCAAAGGAATCAATCCATCATATTGCTCGCAAAAGATTTCAAAGGAAGATGATTCCAAACTGGTTGTTCAACCTCAACGCCGATTGAATCCTAAAATGTAAGATGTTAAGAAAATGGTTGTTAAACTCTTAGACACCGGTATGATCTACCCTATTTATAATAGCCCATGGATTAGCCCAATCCATGTGGTTCCAAATAAGGGAGGAATGACAGTGATCACAAAGGAAAAGAATGAACTCATTTCCACTCGAATAGTGACCGGGTGGCGGGTGTGCATTGATTATTGCAGATTAAATGATGCCACTCGAAAAGAGCACTTCTGTTACTCTTGATTTGTTTACATTCCATCAGCACTGAAGTCTTGGAAGAAGATTTCAGTAGAAGAAGCTATCTGAAGAAATGTCTCAACGCACAAATGATGTTCGCATCTGAAGAGCTGAAAGTTTCATCACTGAAAATTTCAGTTAAGGTTTACTGAAGTCTGTCTTCAGCAAATGGTCCCCTCGGTGACGTCATCAACTGTCACTTTCAAGATAGTATTGCGTGATGAGAATCTGTTACTTATCAGTCTACAAGATTGTGACGAGTGTCACTATATCAACGGCTAGGATTGATAAGGGTAATGTATAAATACTATTCTCTTTGATAAGAAGAGTGGCTTGCTCATTCTGTAGGTTCAGATAGCAATAGCTTTGTGCTTTTATTTTCTTTCAAGTTTGTTCTTGAGTTTTCAATTGTATTTAAGAAGTCTTTTCTTCTTAAATTTCAGTCTGTAAGTTTGTTATATCAATATTAACAACCTTAGACATTTCTCACTGTTCTTATAATTACTATTTCCGCACTTAATATTTCTTTAAGTTAGTATTATTCACAATTTGGGAACACCAATTGGTATCAGAGCTATCTTCTCTCCCAAATTCTGTCTGGACAAGTACTGGCTCTGCTGATCCCATACCGCTCACTAAATCTATGATGGAATATGCTCGTATGGATATCTCTCCTGCTATTTCAATCCGACCATCAACTTCTGCTAAACTTGTTCAGATTCTGAGGCAATTGAAGAGACTGTTGTTCCTTCAGCTGAACGAATACCTGCCCCAAAGAAGAGAAAGCGACGGCTAGTCAAGGTACCCGCTTCAGTCACCATTACTGAACTTGTCCCAACATTACATGGAGTTCTTCTTCAAAAGACTTCATCCGCAAAAGGGGCATCCGATTCAAGTCCTTCTATTCAACCAAAATGACTAAAGCGTAACACACAAACTTCTTCTCCTGATACATCTGACACAACACCTGCTGACACTAACGTTCAGATTACATCTGCTGCTGATTCTCTAAGGAAAACACCACGAATCCTTCATCACAAAAGTTCCTCAACTGGACTTTTAGCACCTACTACAACAGCTAAGGTGATCATTTTTTATCCAATTTCCACTGTAAGTCCTCTCACCCCTGCTCAAATTACTTCACTCGCATCACAGACCCTTAGTACTCTAGTCGACCCAACTAGTTTACTGGTCCACACTATTGCTCGTGATGTATCGGCTCAACACTAGCCCGAGTCTGAAGCACACCCTTCTCAGCCCTCACAGAGTTCAGCGGCACCAACTGAACTTCTTGGGTTTGCCTTTGCAACTAATGATACATTCGTCAACCCGTTTGTTAAAGTTGCTCAAACACCTTCTACCAGGGATGAGTGTAAAATTCCCTCACACTCAGAGGCTCCAAAAACAAATGATGTTGAGGAAATCACACCCTCAACTACGGTTCTCACCACTTCAGTTGCAGTAAATCCCCCTGCTTCATTTGCCACTACTACTGCTAACGTTTCAGTACCACCAACTGAAACTACAGTTCAGCTCCAATCCCTTGTTATATCCGTCGTCCCAACTGATCTTATGGATTTTACCAATACAAATGATATCTCAGAACCCAAACCCTCTGAGTCTGATGTATTTCACCTCAATGATGAATCAGATAAACCATCTGGTTCTGAGAAACCCCTAATTCATGATGTTTCAGATATCCCTGACACTGAAGTTTTTCCCTTCTCTCCCATCTTGGCCACTGATGGTTCAGCTAACCCAACTGAACCTACAGCTACTTCTTATGCTCATGAAGATGTAGTTATACACAAAACTACTACTAAAGCACAGCCTAATATAGCCCCTGATGATTCTTTAAACCCAAATGTTTCTATGGCTATACCTACCCCACTTACACCAATTTCTTTTAAAAATTTCAACAAAGAACAAGGTCTCATTTGGGATCCTATCTCTGGTTTTGAGTATCTTGTCAATCTTCTACCTCCCACTGCCAATCAAGCTCATCTTGATCGACTGATGGTTTTTGGGAAAGAAATCTTTGCTGACAACAATGCTCAGTTTCCCTCTCTAAAACACGTACTCTCTGAAAAATCAGTAACCGATCCTCACGACGGTTCTGACAAATCTGCAACCTCCTCTTCTTCCACTGCTCACGATTTTCTTGCTGAAACAACAACCCCTCTGTCACCACCCATAATACGGTCACCTACTGAAGTTGATGACGACCCAATGTCTGTTCTTGATGCTTACTTAAAACTCGAAGATACCATTCATCTTCTTCAGAGTCAAATCACCAGAGAATTTCATAGGTTCAATATTCAGCATATGTCAAATGTCAACTTCGCTGACGAAATTATACTCCTTACTGCACTTTTGGTATACTACATCGGTACTTTCAATAAGGAGTTTCAGTTTCACAACCAACTTCGGGTCACTCTGTTTAAACAACTTCGTGACTATATTGCCAATGGTAATAAACGTTACAAGGATGTCTTATCTCAGCTTTCCTCTTCTCAGTCATCTCTATCTGAGTCTCTTTCATCCTTTCAAGCCACATTTCTGAAATCCTTCACTGATACTATCTCACAACTTCGAGACTCACTGAAAACATATCCTTCCAAATGCTATCTTCAGTCCTATCACAAATATTTAGTCCTGAAAGACATGCAACGTATGTTGTTAGCCACACTAAACAAACACATTGTTCCAAGATTACAAAGGATAGAAGCTGCTACAGTCTCCTCCTCAGCTTCTAAGGGGGAGAAATTTCTGAGATCTTCAGTTGTGGCTAAAGCAATAAGAGCAAACATCAAGAAAAGAAAAACAGAGTCTTTAAGAGATAAGGAAGAAATCAGTCTGCTGAAACAAATAATTGAGGAATACTCAGTGATCAGAGACAGAAACGAAAAAGAAAGGGAAGAGCTACATAGAATTTTTGAGGAATCCCTAAGTGAACCAGGAGATGAAAGCAACACAAAATTCTCCGAAAGGTCATCTCCAGAGCTTGATTTTAACTTGATGATTCAATCCTCTCCACAGAACATCACTCAATCTGAGACAGTCTTGATTATACATCCCAATGCACCTCTCACTGCTGGAAGTTCACTCTCAGCTTCTGAAACAAAAATGAATATTGATATTCCTAGTCCTAAGGAACTAACCTCCAATATTTTGAAACCAACATAT
This sequence comes from Pulicaria dysenterica, assembly GCA_947179395.2. Lineage (NCBI taxonomy): Eukaryota > Viridiplantae > Streptophyta > Magnoliopsida > Asterales > Asteraceae > Pulicaria > Pulicaria dysenterica. Next base: position 37,052,140 of record OX359292.1, read on the forward strand.
CTGGAGCAAATCCCACTAATAATTCCTAGAACTGAGTTCTCTTCAGTTATAAGTGAAAAAGCTACCTCACCTATCAGAAATCCTGATAAAGGTAAAGGTGTTTCAGATGGCACTGAAACTGAGAAACCCAAGGTTGTCAACACTGAGAAACTAATGTTTGACAACATGAAGGCAATTAGATATCCGGTGTCCAAAACAGGGGGAGGAAAATCTGAAAATATGTTCACTGAAGAAGAACAAGATGCTGCCTTCGGTATGACCTTGGAAGAATATAGAAGAGAAAAAGAGTTAGCTGAAGAAAGAGCTAGATTACAAAAGCTATCTGAAGCAGAAGCCTTAAGGAGATCGAGGTGCGATCTAAGAGATCGAGCCGCGATCTCCGCTAGCACACTAACCTTTTGCAATTCGACCATATTAGTCCCTTCACTTAGGTTGTTGTCGAGATTGATCCCCGATGTGTGACCCAATAGGCCCATACATCATCGGCAGTTATTCATATGGCGTACGTGCGTTAGTGGGCATATCCCAACACATATCATTAGTAGAGGTCCTGAAGAAACGGAAAAAAATCGATCGCATGGTCCATTTCTGATATCAAAGGAATCAATCCATCATATTGCTCGCATAAGATTTCAAAGGAAGATGATTCCAAACTGGTTGTTCAACCTGAACGCCGATTGAATCCTAAAATGTAAGATGTTAAGAAAATGGTTGTTAAACTCTTAGACGCCGGTATGATCTACCCTATTTATAACAGCCCATGGGTTAGCCCAATCCATGTGGTTCCAAATAAGGGAGGAATGACAGTGCTCACAAGGGAAAAGAATGAACTCATTTCCACTCGAATAGTGACCGGGTGGCGGGTGTGCATTGATTATTACAGATTAAATGATGCCACTCGAAAAGAGCACTTCTGTTAGTCTTGATTTGTTTACATTCCATCAGCACTGAAGTCTTCGAAGAAGATTTCAGTAGAAGAAGCTATCTGAAGAAATGTCTCAACGCACAAATGATGTTCGCATCTGAAGAGCTGAAAGTTTCATCACTGAAAATTTCAGTTATGGTTTACTGAAGTCTGTCTTCAGCAAATGGTCCCCTCGGTGACGTCATCAACTGTCACTTTCAAGATAGTATTACGTAATGAGAATCTGTTACTTATCAGTCTACAAGATTGTGACGAGTGTCACTATATCAACGGCTAGGATTGATAAGGGTAATGTATAAATACTCTTCTCTTTGATGAGAAGAGTGGCTCGCTCATTCTGTTGGTTCAGATAGCAATAGCTTTGTGCTTGTATTTTCTTTCAAGTTTGTTCTTGAGTTTTCAATTGTATTTAAGAAGTCTGTTCTTCTTAAATTTCAGTCTGTAAGTTTGTTATATCAATATTAACAACCTTAGACATTTCTCATTGTTCTTATAATTACTATTTCCGCACTTAATATTTCTTTAAGTTAGTATTATTCACAATTTGGGAACACCAATTGGTATCAGAGCTATCTTCTCTCCCAAATTCTGTCTGGACAAGTACTGGCTCTGCTGATCCCATACCCCATACCGCTTACTGAAGCTATGCTGGAATATACTCGTATGGATATCTCTCCTGCTATTTCAATCCGACCATCAACTTCTGCTGAACTTGTTCAGATTCTGAGGCAATTGAACAGACTGTTGTTCCTTCAGCTGAACGAATACCTGCCCCAAAGAAGAAAAAGCGACGGCTAGTCAAGGTACCCGCTTCAGTCACCATTACTGAACTTGTGCCCACATTACATGGAGTTCTTCTTCAAAAGACTTCATCCGCAAAAGGGGCATCCGATTCAAGTCCTTCTATTCAACCAAAACGCCTAAAGCGTAACACACAAACTTCTTCTCCTGATACAGCTGGCACAACACCTGCTCACACTAATGTTCAGATTACATCTGCTGCTGATTCTCTAAGGAAAACACCACGAATCCTTCATCACAAAAGTTCCTCAACTGGACTTTCAGCACCAGCTACAACAGCTAAGGCGATCATTTTTTATCCAATTTCCACTGTAAGTCCTCTCTCCCCTGCTCAAATTACTTCACTCGCATCACAGACCCTTAGTACTCTAGTCGACCCAACTAGTTTACTGGTCCACACTATTGCTCGTGATGTATCGGCTCAACACCAGACCGAGTCTGAAGCGCACCCTTCTCAGCCCTCACAGAGTTCAGCGGCATCAACTGAACTTCTTGGGTTTGCCTTTGCAACTAATGATACATTCGTCAACCCGTTTGTTAAAGTTGCTCAAACACCTTCTACCAATGATGAGTGTAAAATTCCCTCACACTCAGAGGCTCCAAAAACCAATGATGTTGAGGAAATCACACCCTCAACTACGGTTCTCACCACTTCAGTTGCAGTAAATCCCCCTGCTTCAGTTGCCACTACTACTGCTAACGTTTTAGTACCACCAACTGAAACTACAGTTCAGCTCCAATCCCTTGATAGATCCGTCGTCCTAACTGATCTTATGGATTTTACCAATACAAATGTGGTGTGCAGCCCGCGTACGGGTATTTTTAAGATGATTTAAAGCTTTCACACTGGTGTTTTAAATTTATAAAACGAAATTACGAAATAAGTACTACACACAACTCAGGCAAGTATGACCTGGTCAGTAGTAGTATAGATAGGGTAAGACCGAGTATCGTTCCACAGGGACAGAAACTACCAATATTCTACCATCATCGTTGTTTGATCAGAAAGACACTTTGGAGACACGGAATAGACAAAGAAACTAAAATACATAAATATAAATATAATACAGGGATAGAACAGATTAATACTGGGTAAATATTCACTAGGGCTTCTGATTCATCCGAACCAGTCACAGCAATAAATATAACAATGAAGACTTGACATAGATGTAATTTAGGCACAGAGCATGTTGTTCTCTCTAATACTCACAAGTCATATTATCATGTAAATCATCACTCGAGTTATCAAGACTCAGGTTTACAATCAAGTATAGCATGTAAACATAGAATCATAAGACAATCACAGATCCACTTAACTATATTTAAATCCAGCTACGAGTCATACACTCTCGGTCAAATGATATGTCTCATAGCCTTCAAAACATAGGAAAGGTGTTAAAGTCATTTAAGAATGATTTAAACATGAGAAACAACAAACTGAAATCGAATAAAAGTGCATAAGGCCGCATGTCAGTGACATGTGGTCACAAGGGTACATGCGATCGCATGGCTTTACCCTTGCGGTCGCATGAACCCTATTTCCAGTTGAAATCATTTATGCACCAAGGATCAAGCACGTATTACCTGGACTGTCATCCAATGTCATAAGCAGATAGAAATGAGCACTATGAATCCATGAACCCAACAAGACTCAAACCGCGTGTGTTGGATTTAAGATCGAGCTTTACGTTATTTCCTTCAGATATCATCGTGTTAAGTACTATTTCTAGTACTTAACACATGTAAAGCATGAATACGTAAGCATGCACATAGAATCGTAGAGTTCTGATTCTTAATGACATTAGGAGTTCATTTCAACCTTAACATGCTCAAGAACACCTTTTCAATCCTTTTTATTCTTTTGTAGTTGTTATGATCAAATAATATACTTAAATACTTGGAACTTTCGTTAAGATGTTAAGCATGTGTAAAACCACAATATGATGAATATGACCAACTTGTTATGACCTGGAAATAATCAAAGACAAGTCCCAAAAATGCTTTTCTGATGACAACCTTGCTTGTTACACCATTTCTAGTGATAACTACACAAGATCTTAAGATTAAACCATCAATTTTGAATATGCATGGAATGTAACCTTTATGTTTTCACGTAAAAGATTATCAAAACATGAACATGAACATATTTAACATAAGAACATGATTAAACACATTTATATCAATGATCAAAACATACTTTTTATATTAATTAATCAAGAAAAGATTATATTGTCATAACTTGGCCAATAATCATGTTGGCCTAAGTGAAATAAGATAAACTTCATCAAGTACAACAACATCTGGAATACATGATACGTAATTAAGAACAGAAGATAGAATGATTATACCAAGTAACCCCAAGATTATGTGTACTTTGAAGCTTCCAAGTGTTGTTGCAAGCTCCTACCAAGCTCTCCTCCTTAGGTATCACCATGGAATGGTGTTTCAAGTGTTTAGAGGTTTAGGAGAGTGTTTGGAGGGTGAGAAATCCGGAGTCAAGGCTAGGGAAAACTCAGCCAAGCCTGGAGAAACTCTGGCAGAGCCTAGGAGTCTCGCAGAGCCCCGTTTGGAAGTCTCTGGGTGAGAAAACATCGAGGGAAACCCGAAGGCACCCTCCAATGTGATATATCGAAGTGAGAGGCTTGGCCTGCTATTTATAGGCGAAAAAGGAGATTTCCGCGCCGCGTAATGATCGGTTTCCGCGGCGCGTAAAATGCTAGCTGGAAAGATTCCTTGCAACTTGTTCTGACAAAACGGTTAGCCGAATTTTGGTGGGCGGGGTCCCTTGCGGTCGTAAGGACCTGTTTTTAACAAAACTTCGCTTTTTGCTTAATAATTTTGGGATTTTTCCATGTTTCTTATGTAAAGCTCTTTTAGACCTGTATGGTGAACTTTTATCATATTAGAGCATTAAATGGACATATTGCCATGGAAATTGGTTAAGAATGGGGGCGTTTGGGTATATAAAACGTATAAAAACGCATATATCAAAATGATATCTCAGAACCAAAACCCTCTGAGTCTGATGTATTTCACCTCAATGATGAATAAGATAAACCATCTGGTTCTGAGAAACCCCTAACTCATGATGTTTCAGATATCCCTGACACTGAAGTTTTTCCCTTCTCTCCCATCTTGGCCACTGATGGTTTAGCTAACCCAACTGAACCTACGGCTACTTCTTATGCTCACGAAGATGTAGTTATACACAAAACTACTACTGAAGCACAGCCTAATATAGCCCCTGATGATTCATTAAACCCAAATGTTTCTATGGCTATACCTACCCCACTTACACCAATTTCTTTTAAAAATTTCAACAAAGAACAAGGTCTCATTTGGGATCCTATCTCTGGTTTTGAGTATCTTGTCAATCTTCTACCTCCCACTATCAATCAAGCTCATCTTGATCGACTGATGGTTTTTGGGAAAGAAATCTCTGCTGACAACAATGCTCCGTTTCCCTCTCTAAAACACGTACTCTCTGAAAAATTAGTAACCAATCCTCACGACGGTTCTGACAAATCTGCAACCTCCTCTTCTTCCACTGCTCACGATTTTCTTGCTGAAACAACAAACCCTCTGTCACCACCCATAATACGGTCACCTACTGAAGTTGATGACGACCCAATGTCTGTTCTTGATGCTTACTTAAAACTTGATGATACCATTCATCTTCTTCAGAGTCAAATCACCAGAGAATTTCATAGGTTCAATATTCAACATATGTCAAATGTCAACTTCGCTGACGAAATTATACTCCTTACTGCACTTTTGGTAGACTACATCGGTACTTTCAATAAGGAGTTTCAGTTTCACAACCAACTTCGGGTCACTCTGTTTAAACAACTTCGTAACTATATTGCCAATGGTAATAAACATTACAAGGATGTGTTATCTCAGCTTTCCTCTTCTCAGTCATCTCTATCTGAGTCTCTTTCATCCTTTCAAGCCACATTTCTGTAATCCTTCACTGATACTATCTCACAACTTCGAGACTCACTGAAAACATATCCTTCCAAACGCTATCTTCAGTCCTATCACAAAAAGGTAGTCCTGAAAGACATGCAACGTATGTTGTTAGCCACACTAAACAAACACATTGTTCAAAGATTACAAAGGATAGAAGCTGCTACAGTCTCCTCCTCAGCTTCTAAGGGGGAGAAATTTCTAAGATCTTCAGTTGTGGCTAAAGCAATAAGAGCAAACATCAAGAAAAGGAAAACAAAGTCTTTAAGAGATAAGGAAGAAATCAGTCTGCTGAAACAAACAATTGAGGAATAATCAGTGATCAGAGACAGAAACGAAAAAGAAAGGGAAGAGCTACATAGAATTTTTGAGGAATCCCTAAGTGAATCAGGAGATGAAAGCAACACAAAATTCTCCGAAAGGTCATCTCCAGAGCTTGATTTTAACTTGATGAATCAATCCTCTCCACAGAACATCACTCAATCAGAGACAGCCTTGATTATACATCCCAATGCACCTCTCACTGATGGAAGTTCACTCTCAGCTTCTGAAACAAAAATGAATATTGATATTCCTAGTCCTAAGGAACTAACCTCCAATATTATGAAACCAACATATCTGGAGCAGATCCCACTGATAATTCCTAGAACTGAGTTCTCTTCAGTTATAAGTGAAAAAGCTACCTAACCTATCAGAAATCCTGATAAAGGTAAAGGTGTTTCAGATGGCACTGAAACTGAGAAACCCAAGGTTGTCAACACTGAGAAACAAATGTTTGACAGCATGAAGGCAATTAGAAATCCGGTGTCCAAAACAGGGGAAGGAAAATCTGAAAATATGTTCACTGAAGAAGAACAAGTTGCTGCCTTCGGTATGACCTTGGAAGAATATAGAAGAGAAAAAGATTTAGCTGAAGAAAGAGCTAGATTACAAAAGCTATCTGAAGCAGAAGCCTTAAGGAGATCGAGGTGCGATCTAGGAGATCGAGCCGCGATCTCCACCAACACACTAACCTTTTGCAATTCGACCATATTAGTCCCTTCACTTAGGTTGTTGTCGAGATTGATCCCCGATGTGTGACCCAATAGGCCCATACATCGTCGGCAGTGATACATATGGCGTACGTGTGTCAGAGGGCATATCCCAACACATATCATTAGTAGAGGTCCTGAAGAAACGGAAAAAAAATGTATAATCAAGGAATCAACACATATCATGGCGATCGCATGGTCCATTTCTGATATCAAAGGAATCAATCCATCATATTGCTCGCATAAGATTTCAAAGGAAGATGATTCCAAACTGGTTGTTCAACCTCAACGCCGATTGAATCCTAAAATGTAAGATGTTAAGAAAATGGTTGTTAAACTCTTAGACGCCGGTATGATCTACCCTATTTATAACAGCCCATGGGTTAACCCAATCCATGTGGTTCCAAATAAGGGAGGAATGACAGTGCTCACAAAGGAAAATAATGAACTCATTTCCACTCGAATAGTGACCGGGTGGCGGGTGTGCATTGATTATTGCAGATTAAATGATGCCACTCGAAAAGAGCACTTCTGTTAGTCTTGATTTGGTTACATTCCATCAGCATTGAAGTCTTCGAAGAAGATTTCAGTAGAAGAAGCTATCTGAAGAAATGTCTCAACGCACAAATGATGTTCGCATCTGAAGAGCTGAAAGTTTCATCACTGAAAATTTCAGTTAAGGTTTACTGAAGTCTGTCTTCAGCAAATGGTCATTCTGTAGGTTCAGATAGCAATAGCTTTGTGCTTGTATTTTCTTTCAAGTTTGTTCTTGAGTTTTCAATTGTATTTAAGAAGTCTGTTCTTCTTAAATTTCAGTCTGTAAGTTTGTTATATCAATATTAACAACCTTAGACATTTCTCACTGTTCTTATAATTACTATTTCCACACTTAATATTTCTTTAAGTTAGTATTATTCACAATTTGGGAACAACAATTGGTATCAGAGCTATCTTCTCTCCCAAATTCTGTCTGGACAAGTACTGGCTCTGCTGATCCCATACCGCTCAAGAGAAAAAGAGTTAGCTGAAGAAAGAGCTAGATTACAAAAGCTATCTAAAGCAGAAGCCTTAAGGAATGCGGAACTTAAGGCTGAACAGCAAAAAGCTTCAAGGAAAATGTCTCCTCAATCTCTCCAACTTGCAGTAGAACGAAAAGTTGAAGAGGAAAGAATTAAAAAGGAAAAAGCAAAGGCAATCAGAGAACAGAAGGAGATGGAATGGTTTTAGTCTAAAACTAACAGAGTTGATCCTGATCCAATCACAGCAGTCAGAGTCACAAAAGAGAAACGTGGAATCATAGTGGAGATTTCAAGGAACAAAAATCGCCTCAAAGTTCAGTACGTCACCCATACCAATCTTACAAAATTCAGTCTCTCTGAATGGATTGAAATTGGAAAATGTTTGAACAAACTGAAACTAACGGAACTTGTTAGGACAGTTAAAAGAAGGCTTTCTTATCTGCAAGAATCCTATGATAAACTGAAAGAACGTTTTCAACCTACTGAAGGTGACTCTGAAAATGTAGAAAAAGATCAACCAACAAAGAAAAGAAGAAGAAAATCTTCTAGAAGATCTCAAGAAGAGACTATAAAGCTTATGGCTGCTGGTATTCTTCCAAATTGCAGAAACATGGATTGTTCAATCCCTCCAGGTTTCATGTTTATTGACAAACAGGTTCTTAAAAATCCTAGAGGATTTTTCTTCAAAGATGCTTTTGACAGACCAAGGTTTCAGAGAGTGTCAGAACTGGACAATGCTGATTGGATGCATCTACAGGAAATTTCATCCTTCTTTGATACAAGGGATCCTGATACAGCTGACATTTACATGAAGATTGTAAAATTGTTCGACGCCAAGAAGCCCAGAGATCCTGACACTGAAATGTGGGAAGAAAAAGCCAAAGTTATAGAGAGTACTCAAGCATACAAACCTTCAAAGAGTTCTTGATTTTACATGTTTTTTTATCTTCATGTTTTTATTATCAGTATGTATTGTTTTCTTTACTCTTGGATATCTGAAAATTACAAAAACATTGAAAAAATGAAAAGAATCCAAAAACAAGATAGTCTGGATCATGTACATATGAGTTCTTTTGAGTAAATGATTCTATTTGTTTATTTTTTTTAAATAATGATGGATTATAAACAAATAGGGGGAGATTGTTAGTCTTGATTTGTTTACATTCCATCAGCACTGAAGTCTTCGAAGAAGATTTCAGTAGAAGAAGCTATCTGAAAAAATGTCTCAACGCACAAATGATGTTCGCATCTGAAGAGCTGAAAGTTTCATCACTGAAAATTTCAGTTAAGGTTTACTGAAGTCTGTCTTCAGCAAATGGTCGCCTCGGTGATGTCATCAACTGTCACTTTCAAGATAGTATTGCGTGATGAGAATCTGTTACTTATCAGTCTACAAGATTGTGACGAGTGTCACTATATCAACGGCTAGGATTGATAAGGGAAATGTATAAATACTCTTTTCTTTGATGAGAAGAGTGGCTTGCTCATTCTGTAGATTCAGATAGCAATAGCTTTGTGCTTGTATTTTCTTTCAATTTTGTTCTTGTGTTTTCAATTGTATTTAAGAAGTCTGTTCTTCTTAAATTTCAGTCTGTAAGTTTGTTATATCAATATTAACAACCTTAGACATTTCTCACTATTCTTATAATTACTATTTTCGCACTTAATATTTCTTTAAGTTAGTATTATTCACAATTTGGGAACAACAACTTCCTCCTTCCATTCAAAGATCATATGTTTCAATGTCTATCTCGTAATGAATATTATTTCTTCCTTGACGGATTCTCTGGTTACTTCCAGATTTCTATCGATCCCGAGGACCAGGAAAAGACGACCTTTACGTGTTCATATGGGATATTTGCTTACCGTGCCCTTACCATTGCTGCTGCACCGTTATCCCAGAGAATGTGGTGGTAAGAAACCTTCTGCTCAATAGCTATTCTGATTTCCAAAAAATACTATCTTATGCCGTTTAGATTATGCAAGGCACTAGCAACCTTCCAATGCTGCATAACCGCCATATTACATGATATGGTTGACGATTTCATGGATGTGTTCATCAACAACTTCTCGGTATTCGTATAGCAAATCTTGATAAAATGCTCGCTAGATGCGAAGATACCAACCTTGTGCTAAACTAGGAGAAGTTCCATTTCATGGTACGAGAAGGCATTGAGTTGAGACACAAAGTTTCACAAGCAGGGATAGAAGTGGATAGAGACAAAATAGATACTATATCTAAAATACCACCGCCCACTAACATGACGCAGGTGAGGAGTTTCTTAGGCCACGCGGGGTTTTACAGAGTTTGTCGATGAGTGTTTAGCAGCTTTTAATACCCTAAAAGAGAAACTCACTACCGACCAGATCATAATAGCTCCAGATTGGACCCTATCTTTCGAGAGTATGTGTGATGCTAGTGATTATGTAATAGAGGCAGTCTTAGGTCAAAGGGTCAACAATCAGTTTCAATTGATTTAGTACGCCACTAAAACCCTAAACCCAGCTCAAGAAAATTACACAACTACTGAGGAACTTCTAGCCATGGTGTATGCCTTTGACAAATTCCGTTCTTGCTTGAATTAATACTTAACCATTGTCTTTACTCGACATTCTACCTTGAAGTACTTGTTTAGAAAACAAGACCAAAGCCGAGGCTAATCCTATCGGTCTTGGTCCTGCAAGAATTTCACATCGAGATCAGAGACAAAAGCGGAGCTGAGAATGTCGCAGTGGACCACCTATCAAGGCTAGAGAACCCAAATTTGGAGAAGTTGTGAGAGTCAGACATCATTGATAACATTCCAGAAGAGTATCTGATGAAGGTCAGCGACGAGCCTCCTTGGTTTTCCGATATCGTAAACTACCTTACTGTGGGAGTTCTCCTTAAGGGAATGACACACCAGCAAATTAAGAGATTCTTTACAAATGCAAAACGTTACCTTTGGTATGAACCCTATTTATTTGGAATTTTGCAGACAACGTAATAAGGAAATGTATATGGGGAGAGGAGGCGAGGAAGGTACTATGGGATTGCCATAGTGGACCGACCAGGCGGACATCATGGTGCGGTCTACACGAAATAAAGGTATTTGAAGCCAGATTTTGTTAGCCACAATTTTTAAAGACGAGCATGCTTTTGTGAAAGAGTGTGTGGCATGTCAAAGGGCCGTTAAAATCTCCTCCAGAAATGAGATGCCACAACATAACATGGAAGTATGTGAAATCTTTGATTTGTGGGGTATAAACATCATCGGACCATTTCCTTCATCCCGGGGGAACAAATATATCTTAAATGATGTGGACAATGTGTCGAAGTGGGTTGGAGAACAAGTCATACCTACTAATGACGCACGAGTTCTGGTTAAATTTATGAGGAAAATCCTTTCTTGGTTGGGTATTCACAAAGCCCAAAATCATGTCGCTAACCCTCCCTTGTGCCCTACCCTCCGATGATATTTTTGGAAACCCTCGACGAACAAAGGCAAACCTCATGGTTTTCGAGCGATCTCTCCACATTTTCGTGTGCTTTCTTTGAGATTCAGCATCAAAGTAACTACCATAATCCAACATTATGTTTCTACTTCGTGAGTAATCCTAGATCAGTGGCCATTCTCAAAAAAATGAGAGTTTTCGTGTTCTAGTTGTTCTAACTAGTTTTACATGTTTTTGATATTACGAAAGCTATGTATCTATGCTTAATAAACACTCACACGATCTGTTTTGCTAAATAAACCCCTCTGTTCAGGATTTCCATTTCAAAAAATTAGGTTTTTTCAAACCCGTAATTGGGGATGAACGTGTTGTTATGTTCTTGTCACTCTAAAACTTATATTCACAATGTATTACACTTCATATAATTCTTGTAACCCGAATTGGGGTTTTCATGATTTGGGGGTTCATGTTGCAATTAAAGTACTTTTAACAGTTAATTGTTGCTCACACATGCATACTATCTAATTTTTATCAAGAAAAAGTTGGATCTTGCGATCTGTCATGAATGAAACACTGTTCATCATCTTCTCCGTGAACGCGCCACGTCCGCAGTTATGGACGCGTCGCGCTTGTGAGCTTTGATCAACATGTTGACTTTTTCTAATGTTTGACCAGTCCAACCTCATTACGTTTATACTCGATTTCAAGTTTGTATCTACGTACTAGTCCATATTTCTATCTATTTGTGCAGATTATGGTTGCGCACGGTCGTGAGCACAGGGCGCGGCTGCCCAAGGAGGCTATTCCAGTTTCTCTAGCACTACGAGTTCACCACCCATGGATTGTCTTCGCACCTAGACTCCCAGCTCGGACTCGATCAGATTTTATCACATGACTGATTGGTCTCCTCATGAAGGAGCTTGATATCCCACACATTCTAGAATTCAATGTGACCGATTTGTTGGGCCTAAGTGCCCATATGTCTTCTTTCCTGCCGCAGGAGTTTGAGGCACCCGATTTATGGGGAGCGGCTCTTTCGTATACGCAGTGTCTCGAAAGATGTCTCTCAAGTTGTTTTCCATGGGGTAGTTCATTGTCGCCACCACTGACATGACCGACCGGAGGGTTCTGTCTTTCCACCTTGGGGGTAGGATTCGCGAGTGCGACTTGGTATATTTCAGCCACCGCATGGGGCTATACGTGATTAAGGAATTCACCGGTCCTTTCTTCGTACAGTTCCTAACTGCGTGAGCGCGAGAGGAGCCGGAGGACTATAATGTTGCTGAGTTTCGGGCGACGATTGCCAATGAGGTGTACGAGCCGCGGAGGGCCATTGAGAACAGCATCCGCATGACGGTCACCGTTTTGTCCACCGTGTTATTAGTATGTCTAACGCTCACCGCCGAGGCAGTAATAAGGTCACCGGCGTTGACCTCCTTCTGATGTACATGATTCTATCATCGGAGGTCCTGTTTGATGTGCCTTACCAACTAGCATTCTTTCTTGCACGTCGGGCCTTGGGTTCCAAGAAGGTCAGTCCCATTTGTGGGGGCCAGTTTGTTACAGTGTTTGCACGATCATATGGGATTCTCATGGAACAGAAGAAGGCCCGACTGTTGCGCTTGGAGTCGCGGTCGATGGGGATCGTGTATCATGAAGTGCAGAGCTGCTTTGTGCGTGTGTGTGGGTTCTTCCCGGCAGATACCAAGAAGTGCAGACCATCATCGTCATTGATGAAGATCTACAAAATAATTTCTAGGGTAATGATTTTATAAATCAATGAAGTGATTTTTCGGTGACTTGTGTTGCTAACCTTGAATTATTAGATGCATCTTGGGCGAAAAATTTTTGTTCGAATGGGAGATTAACATCCCAGAACTATGTCTGTGTTTTGAGTATTAAAACCTTAACAGTAATCCAATTTACTTCTACGGGTTTGTTGTTTCTAGGCTGGGAATCTAACAAATTTGATAACTTAAATTAAGATTAAGTTTTGAAGGGGGTTTAGGAGGGTCTGAGTGTTGCAGATAGCCGTGAACTCGAGGAGGTCTTTGGACACAAACTATTGTCGAGTCTTTAATTAATTCCCTAGGGTCCATGTAATTAGTGAAAAGAATCTAAAATAACTAAATCTTTCAGAGTGAGACGGGGTTATGTTTTAGTGAGAATGACCAACACCATAGCTGACCTTCGAGTTGAGCATTTCCAAGATGATAGTCCGGTTAATCAAATCTTGTAATTTTGTTATCATGATGATATGTTGTTGGTCTGGGAGGGTTCAATCACTAAAATAGTTAAGAATCGAATTTGGAATGGGATTAATGGGGATATATATATATATATACACGTTATGTTTCAAGAATATGGCAGTAAGTAGGAACCATTTTGAGAAATCAATTCGGCCTTGAAGTGGGCCGAGAAGCCTATCTCGCCTAAGTTGGGGGAGATATGATAGTTGGTAGTTGAAGGCCCATTAAGTTGTTAGAATATTTAGTCACAAAAGATATATATATGTTTGTGTGTGTGTGTGTGTCCGTAAATTGAGGCTTGGACCTCAATTCCAAATTATCCAGATGGGCCACGAGGTAAATGTTTAATGGGCTTCGAATGGTAATCACAAATATATTATTGGCATCAAGTTTCAAACTAGGTGTATTAGTGGTATGCTAATGGTTAGCATCCGTAAATCCTTATTTGGCATGTAATCAGTAGCTACACATAAAAGGGAATCGGGGAATTTAACTAATCATAGTAGAATTTTGGAAGGCAACTTAGTGATATATATATATATATATATATATATATATATATATATATATATATATATATATATATATATATATATATATATATATATATATATATATATATGTATGTATAATGCTCAATCACAAAATAACCCTTTGGAGTCATTGCAAATTTAGTTATGCGATTAAATCACATAAATGGTGTAGTGGATGAAATCACAAAGCAAGTTGTTACACTTGATCACAAATTGGGCCTTGGAAGCCAATAGCAAAAGAACATGTTATTTAATCACAAGTTGTATAGGCGTATGAGATTAAGAGATCTTATGTGTTATAAATGTAAATGTAGGTGTTTGCCAGTAGTAGACTTATCTTTCAGATATTGTGCCGTGTAGCATAGCTATCACTTAGACTACGAATCAGGTTAATATTCTTTCTTACAATCTAACTTGGTTTTAAAGGTGATCGAGACATGCTTGTACGTGTATGATTTTAGTGTTATACTTTAATTGTTCAATGGGACCTTTCACTTCCGTGATGGGAATGATGGGACCATTCACTTCGGTGGCGGGAATGATGGGACCGTTAACTACGGTGATGGGAATGATGGGACTGTTCACTTGGTGATGGGAATGATGGGACCATTCACTTGGGTGACGGGAATGATGGGTCCATTCACTTTGATGATGGGAATGTGGGAAAGTCTACTAAGGTAGCAGGAATGACTCATGTTGTACATGTGAAAAAGTATATTTTGTGACGAACCGAATTAGTTTGTACTTAACCTACTCGCTAGGCTTTATGCTTACGATTGTTTAAACGGTTTTGAAGTGATGACCATGGCGGCGCTCCAGCACGTGTGTAATAGCTCATCAACAACAATGCTTCTGCATGACGTTTACTAAACTAAATGTTGACTACACAGTTGCTCATACAAACATGCTATGAACAGAGTTTGATTTTGAGAATGATGGGCCGTAATTAATATTGACTGCACTAATGTTTTAATCCTTGAATATTATGATTTGAATCTCTTGAGTTAATTATATATATATATATATATATATATATATATATATATATATATATTTGGGACGTTACACTATGTCTCCAAACAAATGGAGTTAGCCAAGTCCCTCTGCATTCTCACAATAGGGT
Source organism: Pulicaria dysenterica (assembly GCA_947179395.2). Taxonomy (NCBI): domain Eukaryota; kingdom Viridiplantae; phylum Streptophyta; class Magnoliopsida; order Asterales; family Asteraceae; genus Pulicaria; species Pulicaria dysenterica. The sequence continues at coordinate 37,067,225 of OX359292.1, forward strand.
GTATTTGTAACAACGGATACCCCTTTAAGTGCATCTTACACTCCAAGCACAACGTTTGCACCTACTATTGATTCTGTACATACTCATCAATCACAATATGTCAATGCTGGTGGTACAATCCAATCACCAATACATGACTCACCTTATATTCTCCCTGATCATGAGGTTATATACCAAACCTGAAGTGAGGGACCACAAAACCATTCCCTTGATAGTCTCTCTACCTGTATCCAAACCTACACCTACCCAACCTTGCCAACCATAAATCATTAACCAAATTCTTCAAGCCATTTTAAATCTTAACTAGAAACTTGACACACTAGCTACCAACTTCCAATCCATTCAATCTCAATTGTCTATTCTAACACAAGAAATTGAGTCGCTTATATCCACTCAAACCCCAAACCAAAAGAACTACCAAACCATCCTACAAACCTTTATAGCCAAACTCAATACCCTTTCTGAAACCTCAAACCAAATGATTTCTAAATCACAACCCCTACTGTATCCTACCATGTCTCAAGCTACCCTAAACTCTCTCAACCAAACTATCTCTTACCTTCATGGTGAAGAACAATGAAACTAATTTCTGCACCCTCCATATTCCACCCTCGAATAAAGATGCATAATTTCTACCATTTCATTGACTCATTTCACAGCGTTTATCTGAATTACTTATTAGTTTACATTGTAACTTATCACGGATTACAGAGAAAAATAATATGCCTATAAACCCAAAACTCAAAACTAGTACTTTAAAGTACTCCTTCTTGGTTTTGCTAGAAATCGTTTTCACAACCCAAAAACAAATTCTAGACATACTTATTTTATAAATTCCTTAAACTTTGAGAACTGGAAATAACTCCAAAGTTTCTGAGTTTATAAAATAATTCCCTTGTAATTAAACTCTAATTACACTTGTAGACGTGATAAATCTTACTAGATTCATATCCCTTTTTGAAACGATAAAACCATTTACACATACTTCTAAACTTGAAATTAGATCCCAGTGTATATTAACACTTATCTAATTTTATTACTAAGGATACCGGAAAATATCCTATTTTATCATTTCTAATGTTAATCAACCACCAACATTAATTATTTTGACCTTTTGAACCTTTTGCATCATATATAATTCCTTTTTAAGTCATAACTTGACTTAAAAAACTTGCAATGACATCCTTATTGAGAACCTTTCAATAAGTCATGCGTTCCTCGGATTAGTTCCCTTTCAAGAAATTTTATTTTTAGACCATTTCTAAAAATATCCGACAATTATATACTTTAAAAGTTCATACTTATATTTATCATACTAGTTAGATCAACCTTGATAACTTGATAAATACACTAGTAAGGCGCTCCCACTATCTTTTATGAAAAAGTGCATTACCTTAAAACACCCTTTTAGACTCAGTCAATCCTTGACTAATACGCCTAAAACTTGTGTTATAAAACACTTGTTCTTAAAACAGTTTTTGTGAGAAATTTAAATGTTTCATGAAACCAGAACTTGGATATATCCACCTTTTCAATTATGGAAAACGGTTTCATTAAAACCAGAACGCGATTACAAGTATTAAACACTTGTAAAAGTGTTTTAAATTTCTTTGCCTAAAACATTTAGTATAAAAACAACCTTGATCATAATAACTATTATAATCACTTTTATACTTTCTTAAATGTTTTATCCAAAAACTTTTTTCTAGAAATAATAACTATTATTTCTTATCTGATCATGTTCAATGCCTTGAACATGTATCATTCATAAAATTCTTAAATACTTGTAAATTAGAAATACTTTCTAATTTCATAAACACAACTTTTTTATCTAAGTATTTATACAGCGGGACATAATGTAATTATAACAACTTCTGCATAAGATCACTATGAATCATCTATTAAGTCAAAACTTGACTTATTAGTAACATTTAGTCACAACTGGACTAACCTGATTCATCAAAAGCACACGTGCATGGATATAAACTAAATAATTCAAAATTTCAAATATTAAAACCATAATGTCAACCCAAAAGTTTTAAACAAACCATGCCAAACAAATCCAAAAACTTTGAAAAAAAGTTTAATAACTACGAAAAAGAATTATTAAATATCCGAGCTGCACGTGGGATCTCAACTGCTGGGCTGCTTTACTTTCCATCACCTCCTGCAATAAACGATTGCAAGATATTAGAAAACTCGTAAGAAACTTTACAAGTGGAAAGTGACGAAGAAGCTAGTCACACGATACCTGAGCTCCTGCTTCGTGAGCCTTCGGACAATCTCTCTTCCAGTGTCCGGCCTCGCCGCACTTGAAGTACCGATTCTCGGTTCTTGCCTTGTTTGGCTTTGGCTTCATTCCCTTGTTGTTATCATTAGCCCTGGGTGCATTCTGGTTGGGCTGGGTCTTACCCTTTCCCTTTCTGTTTTGCCCCTTGCTCTTCTTATAACCGCCATTGCCCACCATGAGGACATCCTTAGACTTTGTCCCGATACTCTGCTCCTCTGTCTTATAGTCGTCTGATAACTAGTTGAGTATCGTATCCGTTGCTAGCTGCAACGGTACTAGGTGCCCAAGCCTCTCCAGGGGGTCCATGTACCCTTTCATTTTCATGACGTGGTTACTGACCGATGTCCCCTTCACCATCTTGCATGAGTTAAATGCCCTAGTGGCATCATAACGCTCCGTGTGTACTTTCTCCTAAAACATGTCCCTCAGCTGGTGGATCATGTCATAAGCAAGAGTTTTCATCATGCTTGACTGCAACTCAGGACTCATTATTGCAAGCATGAGACAACTAACGTCCAGGGCATCATTGGAGCGCTTCTGAAAAGCGTCCCTGACGTCTGCCCTAGCATTGTTGGCAGGAGGGTTCCCCACAGATTGTTCCAGGACGTACCACTCTCTCTCGTGCCTCAGCACTATCTGGAGATTTCTCTCCCAAGTGAGAAAGTTTGGCCCGGTGAGCTTATCCTTTTCTAGGATAGAGCGAAGAGAGACGTTGTTAGTGTTGGTAACGTTGGCTGTCATCTACAAATTAATACTCGGTTTAATTAGTAATTGCAAATAAACTTTTCTAACATATATCATAAAAACCCATAAATAATATATATCAGACCTAGGACCCATATTTAACATACTTGACGCAAGGTTTGGTCACTTCCCGCCAAGTCATGCAATTTCTGCTAGGTTACACCCTGTACCATTCATACCTAGCTGATACGACTCCTAGAACCTCGTAGAGCACTTAGATCCAGTCTAGTATGTGTAACTCTACTGTAGTTTATTTTGGGCCGGGACTACCGATTATCACCAAAATAGATCGCACCACCTAAGACAGTTTGAATTCTGGCCGGGACTCCTGATTATCGCAGAATCTTTCATACCCTTTGCCGCAATGGTTTTAACCCGGATGCCCAAGGTTTGGGCACTTCTGACACCTGAGTACCGTTTAACATCAAAGGTGTACCATTAGATAGGTAGCACACTGATCTAAGTTTTTCTTGGATTTTATAATTATGTTTTAAAAAACTTAATTTTCCAGTTTTTGAAAAAAAAAACATTTTCAAACTAGGTGTTTTAAAAATACAATTTACATGTGTACCTATACCCGGTGCATAAAACGGCTTTATAAGTTCCAAACTTATAACCTTGACAAAACCTCATATTTTTGAAAAATTTAACAAATACGACTAACAAACTGAAGTCGTATTCTAGTTTGTCATAAACCGTGGTTTTTCTCTGTTTAATAATTACCTATTATTAAACCCCTTTTTACAACATCACATACAAATATGAGTAAGCAATAAAAGGAACACAACCATGCACATAAAACAGATAAAACCTATAGTTTTGCCAACTAATCCTAAGGATAAAAGGACTTGGATTCACCTTCGTGATGCATTGCTCCCACTTGCCTTGACACCTCCTCCGAAGTACCCGAGCACTGTGCATGACATCATCTTGGAAATCTTCTTGAACTCCGTCTTGATTATAGGACAAAACTATAACTACTACTATTACAATTACAATAATAAAGGGGTTGTAAGTGGCACGCAGGCCTCCCCGAACCAGTACAATATTACAATTGAAAAAGGGATTGTAATTGCCACGCATGCCTTCCCTAAAACCACAAAAGAAAATAAAAGAAAAATAATAAAAGCGAGTCCTAAGTCGGCAAAACTATAGCTATATATCACAACCACACAATTATATATAAACAACAACCACACAGTTTTATATATAAAAGGTAAACTATGCGTAAAAACCGATTCGTTTAACCATTCTCATCTACCCTTTTGACTAATAACTATTAATAAAAAATAAGAATTATAATCATCTAAGTTATTTAAATTAACTTGATCAAAAACAGTTTTTCAATAAACTTTGATAAACATTACCTTATTCAAAAACTTGAATGAATCCTATGTAGAGTTTTTACTAGTTTTACCCAAAAACTTAAAACCGACAAACTTGATCATAATTTAAATGACATCATCTTGTTTGTTTCTCCTTATATAAACTAAACCTTTTAGAGTTTAATTATAACGTCTCAACTGCACATGATAAACAAACATCCAAAAATATATATTTTAACTAAAGCTGATTAAAAAATATATATATAATGCTAGTTTATATAAAACTTTATTAAATTTAATACTTAAAATTAATAACATTTTTGCATTTAACCGAAAAACTATTTGGACCATCTATTCTTGGGCCGAGAACCACCTGCGCCAAGAACCCCTTGGGCTGAAACCCCCTGGGCCGAGAACCCGTTGGGTCGAGAACCCATGGGCCGACAACACCTTGGATCGATACCCACCTGAGCCGAAGACCGCCTGGGCTGTGCTGCTTGGGCCGAAGCCCACTTAGGCCGTGGTGCCTGGGCCGAAGCCACGCCACCGCCGCCTACCACGCCGCTGATGAACACCACCAGCTGCAACTACCGCCGACTTGGGTCGTCGCCGAACAGCAACAGCCGCTGATCAACTTGGTCATGCCGCCGATCACCACCTGCCGAATTCTGGGCTGTCGTCGACCTGCAACCGCCGCACCTGGGCTGTCGCTGCCGTCGCCGCCGGCGGTGGTGATCATGTTTTTTTGGATTAAAACAAAAAAAAATTTTAATCCTAATCCCTTTTAATCTATTAAAACTAACTAGTTTTAATATCCTGATTAAAAACTGGATTTAATCAAAAACCAAACTTTTTAACTATTAACGTGACCAAAACAGTTCCATTAATAATTAACAATCCTAAAAACTAGATTTTTTTTAACCTTTAAACAAAAACTTGTTTAAAATTCTGGTCAAGATCAGTTTTTAAATAAAAGATTTATCTTTTAACCGTTTAAACAGAAACTTGTTTAAACTTACCTGATTAGAATAAAACCTTTTATATTCTAGATGAAAAACAAAAATTGTTGTTTTAATCATCTCTTGGTTTTCGATTTTTACAAGGGGAAACAAGATGAAGCAGAAGATCACAAAACATAAACGAATCATCTAGATTATCTAGGTTTATCAATTAAAACAAACTGTTTAATTTATCTTGATCAAATACCTTTTTTTATCGAAAATTATAATCCTTCTAACCGTTTAAAGCTAACTTTTAAAAATTTCTGATTAATAGGATTAAATCTTTTAGCAACTGGATAACAAAAACAGACTGTTTTGTTGTCCTGTTGATTTTCGAAAAAACATAAAGAACAAGTAAAAGATCAAGAACAAACCTTTAATCTAAAACAGATAAAAATAGAAACTATAGATCATAGAGCCGAGGCTCTGATACCACTGAAGGGTTTTTGATCTGACCAAACCACCTTATGACACAAACTGGTCAAGCCCTGGGTTTGATTCTACTGGTTCAATCCTAAAGCGGAAACAGATTGAACACAACCCTCTAAACCCCAAAAAGGGTTAGGATCTTACTAACGATCATATAAGTTTCTTAACAACAATCCAAATAAAGAGGTTTAGAAAACAATATATGTTTAATCCTGGGATTGCTAAAGTAAGTCCACCACTACTTCACCACCAACGAACTGGCTGCTAGACCGCTCCTAGAAATACCCGAGAAACACTTAACTCGTGTGTATGTATGCATGGACGCATGGGAGGGATCGAGAGAGAGAGAAAGAGTTCGACGCAGAGGGAGAGTAGGGAGGAGGCTAGGGTTCTTTTCTTGATTCAAATTAGAATGCATTAGGATAATGAGCTTTTTCTAGGTTTAAATACATAAATCTTATCCAAGCCTAAACCCATTCAATTAAAGTCATAACTTTAATTAAAGTTTCATTCCTTGCACTTTGACCCCTTGGACTTTACTAGTTAATTAATTAACTATTAATTAACTGGTCCGTTAAATATTAAACTTAATATTTAATTTCCCTCTAAATAATAAATAACTATTTATTATTTATTTCCTTTCTAATAATTAATTCAACTGATTAATTATTTACTTTTCTCTCTATTAATTAATCCAACTGATTAATTATTTTCACACAAAATTATGGTAAATTCCAACTGTTCTAATTGGGTGTGTAGCAGTGTGACCTTTTAGTCTCTTATAACATTGGACACAATGTACCCATTAATTATCTTTGCACATAATCCAACAATTAGTATCTAGCCTAGGTTTTAATCTTTTGCATCGAAAACATTGTAACTCTGTGATCTCAGTACTATATAGTCTCTCCGGTTTCTTCCCGTGGACGTAGGTTAACACACTCTTAACCAAACCACGTTAAATATTTGTGTCTCTTTATAGATTTCTTTTTCTTTTACGCATAAGAACTGGTATAAAATCCACGGTTATTCTCTGTGTGGCTCACATCTGTTGACAGGAAGATGTCTTCATACAAGTTTGATCTTGAGAAATTAAACGCATCCAATGACTTTACTCTCTGGAGGGTCAAGATGAGGGCGTTGCTGGTTCAACAAGGATGTGTGGTTCTGTTAGAGGGGGAAGATAAGTTTCATAAAGATATAAAGGATGATGCGAAGAAAGAGATTTTGCAAAGGCTCATTCCACGATTTTTCAGTCGGATACTAATGAGGTATCAAAACAATTCTCTTACAATCAGACTGTATCAGAAGCAACGTCTGTACACGCTCCGCATGGATGAAATATCTCAGGTAAAAGATCTTCTAGATACTTTTAGTTGCATTATTCTTGATCTGAATGGAGTTGGGATTAAAATAAATGATGAAGACCAAGCTTTTATTTTACTTTGTTCACTGTCTGGGTCGTATGAGAATTTTTTGGATACCATGCTTTATGGTAGAGCCACTATATCTGTAAATGATGTGAAAGATGTTCTTTTGTCCAAAGATTTAAAAAATATGGTTTCTGGTGAAGAGGGATCTGGTTCAGGTTTATTTGCAGGCAGGGGAAGATCGTAGGAGAGGGATAATGAGAAAGGGAGGCAACGGAAGATCCAGCTGAGGGATATCCGATAAAGTAATACCTTTTTGATTGGTGTTATAACTTGTCATCAACCTCATGTCTCATGTGTGATTGAAAACCCAATACTCTCAGGTATGAAAGTGTAGGCCTGTTTCCATGCCACATTTCATAAGGTGTCTTTTCCACTTTCTTGGTTGGTACGAGGTTAAGGACTTTAACCGCTTGTTTTAAGAGAATATCCCCAAAAACTAATGGGTACCTCCGTCTGACTCATCATAGATCGGACCATGTCAAAGAAGGCCCGGTTCCTTCTCTCAGTGATCCCATTCAACTATGGAGTCCTGGGAGGTATTAAATGTGAGACAATCCCACAACTTCAAAGATGCTTGAAAAACTCATAACTAAGATACTCTCCACCTCTATCATACCAGAGTACCTTAATTGTTTTGCCCATTGATTATGTGCTTCGTTTTGGAATTTCTTTAAAACCTCAAAGGTTTTAGACTTAGGCTAATCAAGTAGACATATTTATACCTACTATAATCATTTATAAAGGCAACAAAGTATCTTGTGTTATTCCTTGTGACATGTTTGAAAGGACAAGACATATCAGTGTGTATAATATCCAAAAGGTCCTTTCCCCTCTCACTTACACCGGTGAAGGGTGCCTTTGTTATCTTGCTCAATAAACAAGATTCACATACTTCATTCAACCCATGATAAAATGATTCCAAGATCCATCCGCTTGGAGTTTGGTGATGCAAGTATTGGTTATGTGTCCAAGACGACTATGCCATATGAAATACTTGTCCAAACACTTTTTGGATTTAGAATCAATGTTCATAATAGACCTATTTGATTCAATGTATGCATCTACCTCATAAATATAGTTGACAAAATTAAAATTGTATCTATCATCATACAAGGCATAAAAAGAGATAATATTTCTTGCAACGCATGGCGAATAGCATACATTTTTTAGAAGGATATGCCACACTCCACGCTTCCTATTGCTTCAACAAGAAAAATTTCTTGATTCCCCGTGACTAGATTCAGCTCTCCCACACTCCATGCCTCTACTTTCCCTTAGCACCTGTACCATATTACACTTCTGAGTGTCATAGCCAGTATCTGAAAGCCAACCTCTAGAAGTAGAAGTATGATAGAGCTCTATTATGAACATACCTGATGCTTCGTTGGTAGTGCCTCTTCCCCCTGTAGAAAAAGCATTATGCATCCTCCGATGTCTTGTACTGGGGGAGTTTACCCTTGTTCTTTACTTCCGGGGCCAGGTTAAGCTTGGTTACACCAACCTTACCTTTTTCTTTCCCTTTATGGGGAGGAGTGGTGTTCGAAGATAACAACTTCAACCCACAATCAAACATGTCTATTAAAATTTATAGGATTTGATGTTAACAAAACCATACATTTAGTTTGAAATTAGAATGTTACAAAACATGTGTTATTTTGTAAATGACTTGCAAAATTCTCTAAGTATGAATTATCAGCTGAGGATCAGCTGAGCACTAAGTATCAGCCAAAGGATAAGCTTCAGAAGATCAGCCGAGAAGAAAAGACAAGTATAGAAGAATTAGCTGAGGGATTACAACCATAAACTGAGGAACAATTTTGATCAATTGAGTAGCGAAATTGATCACCTTAGCCAACAACTTTGATCAGCTGAGGCTTTCTTGTATCAGTTAAGTAACCTTATCACTCTGAATGATCAGCTGAGCATTCTTGATCAACTGATCATCTAGGTTGATTAGCTTAAACCTTCTCCTAGTATAATGTTTGACCAGCTGAGTATTTCTATGATCAGCTGAGTGAACATCAGTAGCTGAGTATTTCCTATTTCCTTTAGTTAGGCAAAATTATGCTTGCAGTTTAGTGTATTTTGTCATCTAAGTCGCAAAAATGTAATATCGGTTTTGAATTACTTTGTAGTTCTTCTTAAGTCAAAGGCAGAATATGTGTTGTTCTATTATGTATTTACATCTGTATTTTGTATAAGTCTTAGCACCTTTTGAATCTGCCAAGAGACAAAAGGGATCGATCTTATCCTCAGAAAAAGGAGAAAGATGCTTTAGAAGAAGAAAATCTTGAAAAAAAAATTCAACAACTAAGTATGGCTGGAAACTTCATACCTGGTAAAGTCAAATGAGAAGAAAACATGGCGTGCTTTAAAGTACAATCATGAAAGGAGAACTTATATTTCCAAGTCAAAAAGTATGTACTTTTATATTATAATATTGTTAGTGGATGTACTTTTCCAGAAAAGTAATCTCACTTTATACGTTACTTGTATAAAGTTCCATTACTTTTTACCCACTAATATGACACAATAGTACGAGTGCATAGCATGGCGTACATGATCGATCCCACAGCTGAAGCGTATGGTACTCGCTTCATTACGTCTATCTCCTCTTGGGAGGTAGGACATTGAGTCTTGCTCAAAGTCAACCCATGCAACATAGGGAGATTCCCTTTCTTGGAATCCTCCATCTTCAAGCGTGTAATGACCTTCTCTATATATGCACTTTGAGAAAGCCCGAGAAGCCTTCTAGATCTATCTCTATAGATCTTAATGTCTAGAATGCATCTTGCATGCCCAAGATCCTTCATTGAGAAACAATTCCCTAGACAAGCTTTAACACTCCTTAGGCTCGGAATGTGATTCCCAATGAGTAAAATGTCATCTACATATAGGATCAAGAAAACTATAGTGCTCCCACTAGCCCTGACATATACGCTTGGTTCGTCTTTGCTTTTTAAAAATCCGAATTCTTTGATTTTCTCATCAAAGCATAGATTCCAGCTTTGAGATGCTTGTTTGAGTCCATAAATGGACTTCCTAAGTTTGCAAACCTTATTTGGATACTCTGGATGTACAAAACCATCAGGTTGCGTCATATACACCTCTTCAGAAAGCTTCACGTTAAGGAAGGCCGTTTTAACATCTATTTACTATATTTCATAATCATGAAATGCAGCAATGGCTAACAGTATCGGGATAGACTTCAACATAGCCACCGGAGAGAAAAGGTTTCATCATAATCAATACCCGGTGTTTGTGTGAAACCCTTTGCCACCAGTCTGGCTTTGAAGGTATCCAAGGTTCCGTCTATGCCGGTTTTCTTCTTGAAGACCCATTTACTCCCTACTAGTTAACCCCGGGTGTAAGATCAACCAGTTCCTAAACCTGGTTATCCGACATGGAGTGCATCTCGCTTTCCATTGCTTCTCTCCATTTTGCAGACTCAGAACTTGCCATTGTTTCCTTGTAGTTGGTGGGCTCATCATGATCCACCATTAACTCACTGCACTCAGATAGGTGAAATCCATATCTCTCTAGTTCATAACGAGTTCTACTGGATCGCATTGGAGCAGATAATGGAAAAGTCTCATGTACCACCGCATTTTCTTTATCTGTTGACCCTTGACATTCCTCAAGGTCAATCTCATTGACACCAGTTTGTTTGGATAGCAATTCTATTTCAAGGAAAACTGCCCTTCGAGCAACAAAGACTTTGTTCTCTGAAGGTTTATAGAATAATTATCCAATACCAGCATATGGATATCCGATAAAGTAACACCTCTCCGAGCGGGGTTCTAATTTGTCATCAGTCTCACGTCTTACGTAGGCTTGACAACCCCAAACTCGCAAATAATAAAGTGTCGGCTTCTTATTATGCCACATTTCGTAAGGTGTTTTTACAACTTTCTTTGTTGGTACGAGGTTAAGGACTCTTACCGCCGTTTCTAGAGCATACCCCCAAAAACTAATGGGTACCTCCGTCCGACTCACCATAGACCGTACCATGTCATGCAAGGTCCGGTTCCTCTTCTCGACGATCCCATTCCTAAGATGTGTCAATTGTGAAACAATTCCGCAATATCTAAGATCCTCGGTGAATTCAGCACTAAGATACTCTCACCTCTATCAGAGTGGAGTATCTTAATAGTTTTGCCCAGTTGATTCTGGACTTCGTTTTGGAATGACTTTAACACCTCAAAGGTTTTAGACATTTGTCTAATAAGATAGACATATCCAAAGCTACTATAATCATCTATAAAGGTAACAAAGTATCTTGTGTTATTCCTTGTAACGTGGTTGAAAGGACCACATACATCGGTATGTATGATTTCAAGGAGGTCCTTTCCCCTATCACTTGAACCAGTGAAGGGTGCTTTCGTCATCTTGCCTAATAAGCAAGACTCGTATAAATCACCTGACCCGTGGTCAAATGATTCCAATATCCCATCCGCTTGGAGCTTGGTGATGCGAATGTTGTTTGTATGACCAAGACGACTATGTCACAAGGAAAACTTATCCAAACAATTTTTGGAATCAGAATCAATGTTCATGATAGATTTTCTTGATTCAACGTATGCATTCGCTTCATAGATGCCATGACAAGGTAATGCTTTTAAATAAACAACTTCATTTTTAAAACATATAATTGTACCATTGAAAAAAATAAAATTGTAATCGTCGTCATACAAGTCTCCTTTAGCTTCCACTGGGACAACCTCCCGAGTTTCCCATTACAAGATCAAGCTCTCCCCGCTCCAAGCTCCTACTTGCCATTAGCATCCGCACCATATTACATTTGTGAGTGTCACAGCCAGTATCTAAAATCCAGCCTTTATTAGTAGATGTTTGATGGAGTTCTATCATGAAAGTACCTAACGAGTCGGGTCTAGAAATGCTCATAGCCTTGAGCTTGTTAAACCCATAAGGTACTTCGGGAAGCTTCGGCGGTATTTCCCCTTGCCCCCACAGAAAAAGCATTGATCATCCTCTGGGGTTTTGGTTTGGGGAAGTTTCCCCTTACCCTTACACTCGGTGGTAGGGTTAGGCTTGATCTCATCAACCTTTCCCTTACCCTTCCCTTTGGAAGGGGTACTCTTCTTCTTCTTCTTGGAGATACGGCCCTCCCGGATGGCAAGGACGGGGTTGGAAGAATATGGCTTGCTCTTGGTCATGCTAGTCTCAGCGGTCTTCCGCATGCCGTGGAGCTCCGTAAGGGTTTTATCCATGCTATGCATATGATAACTCATAGTGAATTGATCATATGCACTGGGCAGGAACTGGAGGATCAAATCGACCGCCATCTCCCTCCCGATGGTGAAACCCAACTTCTCCATACGCTCGATGTTTTCCTTCAAGATCAACACATGAGAGCTCACGTTCCCTCCATCTTGAAGCTTGCAAGCAAGGATAGACTTGAAGCATTCATACCTCTCTTGCCTCGCCTGCTGTTGGAACATGTCCTTCAGCTTCACGATCAGGTCGTAGGCACTTAATGCTCCATTTTCTTTTGCAAATCGGAGTTCATAGTGCTCAACATGAGGCACGTGATCTCCTCAGTCTTCTTGAGGTGCTTTTCATACGCCTCTCGGACCGCCCTTGTTGCACCACTTGGAGGTGTCTCGGGTAAGGGTTCCTCAATGGTATGCAACTTATATTCATAGTGTAGGATGAGCCTCAGCTGCCTATGCCAATCCATGAAGTTGCTACCATCAAGTTTCTCCTTTTCAAGAAAAACTCGAAGAGAAACGTTTGTGGTGGTGGTGGTGTTTGCACTTGTTGATGCCATCTATAATTAGCAAAGTAGATTTTAGTTAGTTTGATATAATCTTATTAAAATAATTTACCCAAAATAATCATCTTAACAAGGCTAAGAACCATATTTCATCCCACCATGTGACGAGTTTACCGCGGATCATAGGATAAAATTATTTAGGTCGGCAACCATTTTGCCAATTGCGATCTCTATCTCAATCCTTAATACCTTGCGGGATCCTACGACAACCAAGGGTCGTTTGGCATGTTTGACCCGTTCTTGCACCAATCTTAAGCTTTCAAATTTTGATTAACTCGTGCTAAGCTCGACAATCAATCAAGATTTTAAACTTAAAATTGCAAATCGTCCGTCAAGATGATGACAAACCCACCAAAAGTTGGCTCGTGCTAAGCTCGACAACAAAAATTGTGAATTTTTTCACACTAACCTTCCACACAGTTTTATGAGAATCGGCTAGTGCTAAGCTCGACAACCAAATATCATAATACTAGATTCAGGTGGTATCGACTTACGGATTGTGCATGATGTACATTTTTATGGAAAGACGGGCTTTTGTTTCCGGTTTGGTTTTAGATTAACTTATTTGTGACAAAACCTAATTTCACCATGTGAGTTAATCTTGTATGTGAGCACGCGCGAGATAAGTAAACCATGCTTAGCAAATCTCTTGTAATTTTACTAATTTTAAAAAATTGTCTATCTTGCGATTCCTAAGAAATTCATGCAATAAAATCACAACACACGCATAAAATAAAATAAGTTGGTAACCTTTTGCGATATTCCTCTGCGTTCTTTCTGTGATCTAAAACGGGAAGACATGGTCTATCTGATGGGGTTTCAACAACACAGCGGAAGCTAAAGGTACAACATGCAAAGCCAAAAGTACAAACATGCAATGTATAAAAGCCCATGAATGTACCATGCTCTATAATTATTGTTTGCAACATGTAAAAAGGAAAGGAATGGAATGTATACCCTTGGAGAATCCCTGGAACAATTGTGAGGAAGATGGTGATGACAAGGAGCTCAAACAAAGTCCTCTCTATTGATGATCGACCCGGGTTTTGACAATTCACGAGTACTAGCTTGCTTGGATGAGCTTCAACTTCAAGAACCCATCTCAAGAACAGCAACCCTTACTTATTTTCTGCAAAAAACTCACAAACACTCTAATATGAAGCTAAGAAAAGCTCTAAGTGTGTATAAGTTTCAAGTGTACCAAGTGAGTACAAGGAGAGGCAAGAGTAGTGTTTTTAAAGACCAAAAGATGCCATTTCAACTCCCCTAAACCGGCCAAATGGTTATCCAAAAGGAGGCCATTCATTCATTGAAAAGGGAGGTGGAAACCAAATGATTGTGTGCAGTCTGACACGGGATCACGGCGCGAACCTATAAGAATTCGCGCCGTGATCTCTGCCTGAGATCGAGCCGCGATCCCACATATGGATCGAGGTGCGATCTTCGACTGCACACCAACCCCTTTCCACTTTGACACTTTTAGTCCATGCACATAGGTTGCTGTCAGGATTGATCCCCGGTGTGTGACCCAATATGCCCATACATCATCGGTAGTGATCCATATGGCGTACGTGTGTCAGTGGGCACACTCCAACAAACTCCCACTTGCACATGACACACCGTACCCATGAATCACAGACAAAGAGCGGCCTCTAGTAAGGCATCTCTGCCCCTAAGTCAGTATGGGTTTTGTCATCTAGAACAAAACCAAATCCAGAATCAGTTACGAAATGGTCCTATTGATAAGTGATCATTCATCCCTTCCTTCGCGATATCCGTATGAACGTGAGACATGGTTAAATGTCAATCTCCAGATCGTTCACGATTATGTTTCTCGATCTTGATTGATGGTGACCCAAAATCTAGTTGCAATCGATCAAATATCACTACAACTTGAGCATGGCCATGCATTTTATGTCAACGCTCAATCATCGAGGGACCCATGGATATCTCTCTAAATCTAGAGGAAAAAAATCCTTTTGACTACATTGCTCCGCCAAAACACCATACTTTACCTAAAGGCTCCCTTTATAACATCCAGATACGAACTGCGTTTGAAAGCAATCAAGACAAAGCAGATCCATGCTTTGGAAAACATGTATCTCCAGTCTAAGTACAAAATGATATTATCATCCTGACTTACTCGTGACATAAACCATGAAGTAAGTTCAGGTGTGGGTCATCCAGTCACTTGACCATTGGAAGCACATGCAAAGTGTTACGTCTCTTTTATCTAATCCATTATTAGATAGCGACCAACCGCTTCCCTCACTCTTATCTCAAACTTCCTCCCGATGAAGAATGACCGACTGTGGACATTTAGAATGTAAAAGGCATTCAGGGAAATATTAAACATGCTAAGATGGAATACAGTAAGGATTCATAAAATATACGCCCTTGGCATATCATTAAATAAAATTTAATAATCAATATAGTATGAAATACAATACCGCTTAACGTTCCCAAAATACAAGTACAAATCAAACATTAAACAAATAATACACTCAAACCAAGTTACTAGCAAATCTAACACCTATCGATCTAGTGTGAGAATCATGTATAGCTTGTGACAACGGTTTAGTGAAAGGATCGGCCAAATTGCCTTCCGAAGCTACTCTGCTGATGGCAATGTCACTACTCTCTATAACATCTCTGATGAAGTGGTATTTTCGAGAAATGTGCCTCGTCCGCTTATGGGCCCTTGGTTCCTTAGCTAGAGCAACCACACCCTCATTGTCACAAAAAATCTCAATATGGTCGGATATGCTAGGAACCACTCCAAGGTCTTGGATAAACTTCCTCATCCATACCTCCTCTTTAGCTGCTTCACTAGCCGCAATGTACTCTGACTCGGTAGTTGAATCAGCTACGGTCTCTTGCTTGTAGCTCCTCCAACTTATAGCACCACCATTGAGAAGGAACACAAACCCCGATTGTGATCGGCAGTCGTCCTTATCAGTTTGGAAGCTAGCATCAGAATAACCTTGTAATATAAGTTCTTCCTTACCACCATAGACCAAGAACATCTCCTTTGTCCTCTGAAGATACTTTAGAATATTCTTTACTGAAATCTAGTAGGCTTGCCGGGGGTTAACCTGATATCTACTCGTCATGCTCAAAGCACACGATACATCAGAACGAGTGCATAGCATGGCGTACATGATTGATCCTATTACCGAAGCATAAGGGACCCTTTTCATTATGTCTAGTTCCTCCTTGGAACTAGGACATTGAGCCTTGCTCAATGTCACTCCATGCAACATAGGGGTGTTGCCCCTTTTAGAGTCCTCCATCTTGAATCGCTTCAAGACCTTTTCGACATATGCACTTTGGCTAAGCCCAATTAGCTTCTTTGATCTATGTCTATAGATCTTAATGCCCAAGATATATGCCGCTTCTCCCAAGTCCTTCATTGAGAAACAACTCCCAAGACTAGATTTAACCTCTTTCAAGGTTGGGATGTCGTTCCCAATAAGTAGAATGTCATCTACATACAGAACAAGGAATACTACAGCGCTCCCACTAGCCCTGACATACACGCATGGCACATCCTTGCTTTTCAAAAATCCAAACTCTTTGATTTTCTCATCAAAGCAAAGGTTCCAGCTACGAGATGTTTGCTTAAGTCCATAAATGGACTTCTTTAGTATGCATACTCTATCAGGATACTCCGGATGTACAAAACCCTCGGGTTGTGACATAAACACCTCTTCATTAAGCTTCCCGTCAAGGAAGGCGGTTTTTGCATCCATTTGCCATATCTCGTAATCATAAAATGCAGCTATGGCCATAAGTATTCTGATAGACTTCAACATGGCCACTGGTGAAAAGGTTTCCACATAGTCAATCCCATGAGTTTGCGTGAAACCTTTAGCCCATGAGTACTGTCTTACACCCGGGTGTAGGATCAACCAGTTCCCAGACTTGGTTGTCCGACATGGATTGCATCTCACTCTCCATTGCATCCTTCCACCTAGCACACTCACTGTCCGCTACGGCTTCCCAGTATTTGGTCGGTTCATAATGATCCACCAATAAGTCACTGCCCTCAGATATGAGAAACCCATATCTCTCTGGCTCATGACGTGGTCTACCGGACCTATGAGGAATCAATGGAGTGTCGTCAGGTACAGACGGATCCTCTTGCTTGGTTTCAACCACTTCGGGTTGAATGCTAGTGCCGACATTAGTCCCTTCTTCATTAGGTTCTTGAGCTTCCTCAAGATCAATCCTCATACCACAGGGTTGCATGGATATCATCTCCCTTTCAAGGTAGATGGCCCTTCACACGATAAACACTTTGTTTTCGGAAGGTTTGTAAAACAAGTAACCCATGGCTCCGGTTAGATACCCAATGAAGTAACACCTCTCAGACCTAGGTTCAAGTTTGTCCTCTACCTCTTGTCTAACGAAGGCAGGACATCCCCAAACCTTGAGATACGCGATCTTTGGAGCAACTCCATGCCGCATCTCATAAGGTGTCTTTTGGACTTTCTTAGTCGGTACGAGGTTAAGGATCCTAGCCGCCGACTCGAGAGTGTACCCCCAAAAACTAATGGGTACTTCCGTGTGACTCATCATTGATCGGACCATATCCAATAATGTCCGATTCCTCCGCTCGGCGACACCATTCAATTGTGGCGTCCTAGGAGGAGTTAGTTGTGAGATAATCCCACAACTAGCAAGATGATCACGGAACTCCGAGCTCAAGTATTCACCTCCCCTATCGGAGCGAAGTATCTTGATAGTCTTGCCCGATTGATTCTGGATTTCGTTTTGGAAAGTCTTAAAGACCTCAAAGGTCTCAGACTTATGCCTAATCAAGTAGACATATCCATATCTACTGAAATCATCCGTAAACGTGATGAAGTACTTAGAGTTATTCCTTGTAACAAGCTTGAACGGACCGCATACATTGGTATGTACTATTTCCAACAAGCATTTAGCCCTTTCACCCACACCGGTAAAGGGTGACTTAGTCATCTTGCGTAATATCCAAGACTCGCATGCTTCATTTGACCTGAGGTCAAACGATTCCAAGATCCCATCCGCTTGGAGCTTGGTGATGCGTTTCTTGTTTATATGGCCAAGATGGCTATGCCATAAGGAAAACTTATCCAAACCATTTTTGGATCCAGAATCAATGTTCATGATTGCGCTATAATTTTCTATGTAGGCATAAGCATCATATATACCGCGACATGGATAAGCTTTAAAATAACAAACATCATTTTTGAAACATGAGATAAAACCATTTTCAAATGTGAACTAATATTCATTGTCACACAAAGCATAAAAGGACAAAATATTCCTCGCCACATGCGGTGAGTAGCATACATCATGTAAAATAATAGAGTAGCTGGTCTTGAAAGTAAGTTTAACACTTCCTTTCTCTAATACGGGGACGACCTCTTTATTCCCCATTCTTAGCTCCAGCTCTCCATCTCTCAACCTTGTACTTCCCTTTAGCACCTCCACAATATTACAAACGTTAGTGCCACAGCCGGTATCTAAAACCCAGCCATTAGATGTAGAAGTATGATGGAGTTCAATCACAAACGTACCAGAAGTAGAAGCGCCCTCCCCCGAAGCTCGCAACTTCTCCAGGCCCTGCAGGTACTTTGGGCAGCTCTGGCTTTAACCCCGCAGAAGAAGCAAACCGCCTCTTCCGGAGACTTTGCTTGAGGGATAGGATCCTTTTACTTAGGCTCCGGGGCAGGGTTCAGCTTGGGTGCCCCAACCTTACCCTTACCATTACCCTTCGGGGTAGAGGCCGGTTTCTTCCTCTTCTTGGACTCACACTCCTTGATGGCCAAGACGGGAACGGAGGTGGAGGACTTTTGCTTGGTCATGTTGGACTCAGCGGTCCGCAGCATACCATGCAACTCCATAAGGGATTTGTCCATCCCATGCATTATGGTGGGAGAGACCGTAGAATCAAGCCCACTGCCATCTCTCTCGACATGGTAAATCCCAACCTCTCGAGGCGTTCCACCAACGCTTTCATCATAAGAACGTGGTGGGAAACGCTTTCATCATAACAATCATACCTTTCTTGCTTGGTTTGTTGTTGGAACATGTCCGACAACTCGCGTATCATGTCATAGGCTCTAAGATGCTCCATCGACTTTTGCAAGTCGGAGCTCATCGTGCTAAGCATGAGGCAAGTAACCTCGGTGATGTCTTTGAGACATTTTTCATACGCCTCTTTAGTAGACCTACTCGCGTTGGAAGCAGGGGCCTCGGGGATGGGTTCCTCGATGGTGGCCAACTTGTCTTCGTGTCGGAGGACTATCCTAAGTTTCCTTGACCAATCCATGAAATTGGTCCCATCAATTTGTCTTTGTCAAGGAAAATCCTTAGAGTAAAGGTGGTGTTGTTGTTGGTGCTAGTTGATGCCATCTATAAAATGCAAAGTAGATTTGGTTAGTTTGATTGAAATCCTTGTTAAAATAATTACCCAAGTGTTTAATGAAAAACAACTATTTTAACAAAGGCTAAGAACCTTATTTCACTTTGCACCGTGACAGGTTTTCCTCGGATCACGTGGCAAATTTATTTAGGCCGGCAACCATTGACCGATTGCAATCCATTATTGCAACTCTTAGTTCCTTGCGGGATCTTACTTGACAACCATTGTGCCATGTTTGGCATGTTTGATCCCTCTACACCAATCTCAAAGTAATATTTTACATAACCTCGGCTAGAGCTCGACGATTATATGAAATATTAATTTGAAACCATAAATCAACCATCAAGATACACAATGGTACTCTTACCCAATGATCGACTCAGCTAAAGCTCGGCAATCGACCTTGCGAGTTGCCACACGTACCTTCCACACAACTCACACAAAAATTGATAGAGCTCGACAATCAACCCTTGTGCGGTTAGATTTGGGTGGTGTCATCTTATGGGTGGCGTGAGATTTACATTTAGAAAACAGGAATTAGTTTTCGGGTTAAAAAACCATATGAGTTTTGATTAACAAAAAGTGACAAAAACCAAGTGTTCTCACTAATGGATACTAAACCAATTTTATATCCTTTTGTTAATCAAGTGTGAGCGCGAGAGTTGTTAAACCATTTTTAAAACTCTTGGGTTTTATTATTTGTCAAAAATTATCTAGCATGCAATAGTCCTACAACTCATGCATAAACAACATATAATAAAACCATCACACACATACAAAATAGTTGATAACCATGCCCCTAAAACCTATGCGTTTTCCTGTGAGCCACTACGGAAAAACAAAGTCATCTAAGGACAAAATTCCTTGACTTCAGATGTGCTCCCACTAAACTCGCCACCTCCATTGGGCCTTCCGGATTTGTGTTCGCCAAGCCGTCACTCCATAGACTCCCGATGGTTGCTCCATATTACAATCACATAGAAATAGAATAAATGGTATGCAAGCCACAAGTCCTAACTTCTAGTACAATTACATAATATGGAAATATTAAATGGCATGCAAGCCACAAATACATTTACATACCAAATAAATAAGTAAATTATTATTACAAACCATGTGACATCAAGTCACCAAATGAATGAACAATAAACAAACAACCAACCATACATCCACAAGGGCTAGGGCATTTCTAATGGTTACCAAGAACATGAACAACATGATTAACTAGTGAACATACATGAACAACAACATGGTGTGCCACACAAAACCATGTAAACTTATGCATAATGGTTAAGATTATTAAATCACTCAAGGCATAAAATAATCCCATATACTTATGCATTAGTAACACCAAACCATTTTTGGTGAAACATATTCATTAATACATAATGTAAGTATATGCAATTACCATTTCATGCCAAAATGATAATATACATATAAATACACCAACCATTATGTGACAACCGTCATCTAAGCCTTTAGATCAGTAACAAATACGTGAGTTTAGGATATATAAATTAGGTTATAAGTTTAGTTATGGTAAATTATATAATAAAACTCTTAGGTTCAGTAAAATTCCCGGTTAGAAATTTAAACCCGTAAAACTTAATAAATTGTTAGGCCGACTCACGAATTGTTTGAGTTATTTAATATTTAATTAATTTTACATTAGATATGATCTATATTATATATTTTTATGTTAATTTGAGTTATTTTATTGATTTATAAAAAACTTATATAGTTTTTGTGATTTAAAGCCTTTTATCTTAATTTAAGAGCCAAATTTTGTATTATACTTTTATTATATATTTTTATATAACAGATTTTATAAAAGAATATATGTAAATAAATTCACCACCCAAACCCCCCAATGGTCATCCATGCAACTTTATATCTCTCACCTCTTTGTCTCCCTCACCATTATAACCCCTAAATCTCATTACTTTTCTTCATCTTTTCAAGAAATCACAATCTTTACTCTCTTAGTTCTCTCTCTCCCTCTCTCCCACGAAATTTCAGCCCCAAATTACTCAAAATTCTGCAATTTTGGAAGATTCAAGTGTGGATTGATCAAACATACAAGTGTAATAACATTTTGCTAAGGTTAACTCGTCATATCCTACACTTTTCTTGAATTTTCTTCTATTTTTGCTTAAGTTCTTGAATATACATGAACACATTAGTGTTTCATGGTGGATTCTTCACAAAATTAACAAAATTGTTTCAATCATAGTTGCAAACTTTGATTTTTTTAAGCCAAAAACTCAAGATCTTGATGATTTGTAACATGCATGTGGAGTTGTGTATGGATCTATGCAAGATCTTGTCATGCATGTAAATATTTCTTCAAATAAATCATGTTTATTTCTGTACTAACCTATAATGTTAGTATAAGATTGGAAAATCTTAGAATATAAGCTTGTAACAACAAGAAATGGTGTTAGAACACCTAAAAATTCAAGAACAAGCAATCTGGAATTTCTGGCTGTGTGACCCTTCACTTTCTTTTGTCATAACTCGATTTTGGTATATCAAAATTATTTGATTCTTTTTGTAAAACTTATTTTAATGAGTTATCTTTCTTATGAATCTGGTATCACTTGTTTTAATAAAGAATTGGTCCACCAAACGTCATTTACAAGTTGCATGTGTAAAGTCTGGAAATCTGAAAGTTTTATAGGGTGTACTTTAAACGAGCATAACTTGATCTTCATGAGGTTAAAATCTGTCAAATTTTTTTTTAAAGTTTCATTATTGAGTCTTGGTTAAAACTCATTTTAAATTACTTGAAAATGATATTGTATGAGCCTCAAACAGCCATATTAGTAACAGTGTGTTATCTAGACACTGAACAGTAACCTTCTTATATCATTTTAATTAGTAAAAATACTAAATACAGTTTATAAATTCCTATATTTTTACTAAATATTCTAGAAACATGTATCAAGGTTACATAAAAATATTGAATCTTTATTTGATTTCTAGAATACAGATTTGTAATTTTTAAGTTTGATTTAAAAGTTTATAAATTTCAGTAAGTTTTATGCTTTAAATTATTAGGAAAACCTTTAAGGGTTTAGTTGATTATTACTAATAATCCATGAATAGTACCTATAAGTACTAAAATATTAGGTCTAATAGATATATATATATATATATATATATATATATATATATATATATATATATATATATTCTTTGTACTAGGTAGGAAGCAACGGTAGATTCGAGGATCTAATTCGAGCTATCATCGTACTAATACCCGAGTGAGTTTCATAGCCCCCTTTTTCAAAGTATTTTTACTAAGTTTTTGTGGTGAAAAGCATGAATATTAAATTTTGCATGTTGTCCTATGAAATACTTGATTTGATGTTGAAAAAGCACTTGATATGTACATGTTATGCAATGCCTAAGTTCAAAGCAGTGTAAGTCCCGTGAAAATAATTGGTACAATACCATTAACTCAATATGAGCCTAGAGTACTGTGGATAGCGCTATTGTGGGTAGGGACGCCCCCACTTAGGGTTGACGAACCTTAAGTGTACATACTTGAAAATATTTTAGATTTATATTTGATCTTACGCATGTGAGTTAGACTTACCTCTGTGTATAGATCGTGGGCATCGTTGTCTGAATGGTTTGGTAGTGGCTTAGTGCAAATATTGCTAATGTACAAAAATATATGTTGTGGTGCTTATAAAAGGTTGGACAACTCAAAACATCTTGTGCTAGGTGACAATGTTTCACCTAAATATCCTATTACTACAAGAAATCATTATTAAATTTTTCTTGCATACGAAAAACCTATGGATCTCACCAACTCTTTGTAGTTGACCCCTTTTCTTCATGCTTTTCTGGTACAAATAAATAAGTGATGGCATGTAGGTGCATTTTGTGTGACGACATCAGCATCATGAAACTTTATTAAAAGTACATGTAAATTTTGAGAACAAATTGGTTCAAACTTTGTAATATTGTACTGCAAATCCTTGATGTTATGGTTGGTGTTGTCTATTACCTCATGCTATGAAACCTTGTGCTGTCATATCTCGTGTTTCAGCTTTAGCGGGGTGTGACACATTATACAAGGCATCTTAAATAAATAAATTTTAATTTCTGGAAAAAAAAAATTCCAGAAACTAAAATAAAATGCCAAAAACTCAAAAATAATTTTTAAAGTTTAAAATCCAAAAAATTGCTCTGCTGATAGTTCGAGCCGCGAACCATCAACTGGTTCGATCCGCGAACCCCTAAAAGGTCGCGCCGCTAAAGATAGATGGAATAGAGCCGTGATCTATATCTAGCATTCGCGCCGCGAACTCCTAAAGAGATCGAGCCGCGAACTCCACTGGTCAGAAAACAAAATTTTATTTTCGGGTTTTTCAGGCCACCATGTGCAAATATAGCATAGAGGTGGCTCTAATACCACTGATGGGGTTTCAAGAACACAGCGGAAGCTAAAGGTACAGCATGCAAAGCCAAAAGTACAAACATGCAATGCATAAAACCCCATGAATGGACCATGCTCTATAACTATAGTTTGCAACATGTAAAAAGGAAAGTAATGGAATGTATACCCTTGGAGAATCCCTGGAACAATTGTGAGGAAGATGGTGATGACAAGGAGCTCAAACAAAGTTCTCTCTATTGATGATCCACCCCGGGTTTTGACAATCCACAAGTACTAGCTTGCTTGAATGAGCTTCAACTTCAAGAACTCACCTCAAGAACATCAACCCTTCCTTATTTTCTGGAAAAAACATACAAAACTCTAATATGAAGCTAAGAAAAGCTTAAAGTGTGTGTAAGTTTCATGTGTACCAAGAGAGTACAAGGAGAGGCAAGAGTAGTGTTTTTAAAGACCCAAAGATGCCTTTTCAACTCCCCTAAACCGGCCAAATGGTTCTCCAAAAGGAGGCCATGCATTGGTTGAAAAGGAAGGTGGAAACCAAATGATTGCATGCAGTCTGACATGAGATCGTGGCGCGAA
The DNA here is from genome assembly GCA_947179395.2 of Pulicaria dysenterica. NCBI lineage: Eukaryota > Viridiplantae > Streptophyta > Magnoliopsida > Asterales > Asteraceae > Pulicaria > Pulicaria dysenterica. The sequence goes on from OX359292.1 coordinate 37,091,646, forward strand.
CCTATAAGAATTCGCGCCGTGATCTCTGCTTGAGATCGAGCCACAATCCCACATATGGATCGAGGCGCGATCTTCGACTGCACACCAACCCCTTTCCACTTTAACACTTTTAGTCCATGCACTTAGGTTGCTGTCAGGATTGATCCCTGGTGCAATAGGCCCATACATCATCGGCAGTGATACATATGGCATACGTATGTCAGTGGGCACACTCCAACACTATCTATGAGACAAAAGATCTTCGATGCAAGCTCCAACTAGAACCGCCATCTCCAATTGGTTTCACCGGTTTCTATGGACATCATGCTTCATCTTCTTTTGACTCAATTTGTGTGTCTTCATCCTCTATGATTTACAATACATACAATTGAAAAGATATGGCATGCAAGCCACGATTTTTCCTATTTATCTATTACAAATTACACGGATAAATGAAATGACATGCAATCCACATTATTATTACCAAGATATCAAATAAATAATAATACAGCCAAATATACATACAACCACAAGGTCAAGGAAAAATTACCAACTAATCTAACCACATACAACCAAACATATATCATAGCTACTGAAAAACCAAGTTATGACTTCTAAAACAAATTCCTGAAGCCTAAAAAGAAGCCAAAAACCAAAGACCAAAAATTGTTTTTAACTTTTAAGACCAAAACGGTTTCAACGCCATTTGCGCCACTAACATTTACAGAGTTGGCGCCGCTAACCCGAGGTTAGCGCCACAAACCCCTGGGACAGAAAACAAAACTTTTTTGTTTCAGGTTTTTCAGGCGACCATGTGCAATTCTAACATAGAGGTGGCTCTGATACCACTATTTGGGTTTCCAGGGCATTCATCGAAAGCAAGGTACAAAAATTTTAGCCCAAAGTACAACCAATCAAAGCATAAAACAAGAAACCCCATAGTGTACCAAACTCTATGTAAAAGAAAAGCAACATGAAAGGGGATAAATGTGTTATACCTTTGTCCTTTGTTCCAGAAACTTGAGTGTAGAAGGTGATGATGATCCTAGAACCCAAAACCGAGCTCTTTCTATCGATGTCCACCCCGGGAATATGTCAAACTTCAATTGCCAGCAAGCTTTTGTGATTCTTCTCTCAAAAATCACTCAAGAACAACAACTAGAAGATAGAATTTCTGGAACCACTCCTTTGAACACTCTCACTAAGACTATGATGTGAACTTAAGAGAATTTTGGTTCAATTTGGCAAAAAAGTGTCAAGTGAACATTAGATGATCACTTTTACAAACTCCAGATGACAATTGATATGCCCCAGGACCGGCAATAGTGCCATCATGAACCTTGCATGCATTGGCTAAGTCATGAGGTGATTTGAACAAAGTTGCGTGCAGCGATTGTGCGCTAACTCTTAAGAAATTCGCGACGTGAACTTTCTTAAGGTTAGCGCCGCTAATCTGGCCTGCGCACAAACTTTTGTCTTTTGCCATTTTTGGTACCTTTACTTTGGTTTCTGTCAAGTTTGACCCTGGTGTGTCACCCAATAGGCCCATACATCATCGACAATGATTTAAACGGCATGTATGCATCAGTGGGCATATTTTAACAAACTCCCACTTCCACACGATGCACTGTATCCATAAAATCATAGACAAAGAGCGGAATCTAGCAAAGCATCATTGCCCCCAACTCAATATGGGTTTCGTCATCATGAACAAAACCAGATCAGAACATGAAATGGTCCTATAGATAAGTGATCTTACATCCCTTTGTTCGCGATATCCTTTTGAACACGAGACATGGTTATAAGTCAATCTCCAGATCGTTAACGATTATGTTTCTCGATCTTGATTGGTGGTGACCAAAAGTTTTTAGATACATCTGATCCAAAATCAATGTATCTCGTCTATGGCCATGCAAAATTTTTGTTGTCAGCTCCCAATCATCAAGGGGCCCAGGGATATCTTTCTAAATAGAGGAACAAATCTTCTTGACTACATAGTTCAATAACATGTTTCTTATTTTACCTAGTTATCTCCTTTATGACAGCCAGTTACGAACTGCGTTTGAAAATAGCCAAAGTAAAACAGACTCATGTTATGGCAACTCATGCATCTCAAGTCTAAGGATGTATGATATTATCATCCAAGTTACTCGTGACAAGAAACCATGAAGTAAACTTGGGTGTGGGTCTTCCAGTCACTTGAAACTATTTTCAAGCACAGGTAAGTATTACACCTTTATTCATACCATTTTTTAATACAAGGTCAACTACTTACCTCAGCCTTAATTCAATCTTTCTTCCATAAGATTGACTGACTATGGTAGGTTTGAAATATAAAATATTTCTGGAAGTGATTAAACATGCTAAGATGGAACACAAAAGAGTCTTATGAATGTAACCGTATCACACACATATAATGATCTCTATCATATATCGAGACAAACATAAGTTACAATACTATCCATAAGTTCCCAAAATATATACATATCAAACATACTAAATACAAATCTCAAGCCAATTCGCTAGCATATCTAACACTTATTGCCTTTGTGTGAGAATCATTCCCTGCTTGCGGTAACGACTTAGAGAATGGATCCGCCAGGTTTCCATCTATTGCTACTCTGCTGATGGTGATATCTTCACTTTCAATTAAATTACGTATAAAGTGGTATTTGCGTAGTATGTGCCTTGTCCTCTTGTGAGCTTTTGGTTCCTTTGCCAAATCCACCGCACCCTCATTGTCACAGAATATCTCAATAGGGTCCGCGATGCTTGATACCAATCCTAGATCTTGAATGAACTTCTTCATCCACACAACATCTTTAGCAGCTTCACTTGCCGCTATGTATTCCGACTCAGTATTTCGAGCTCCTCCAGCTTACCGCACCACCATTTAATAGGAATTCAAACCCCGATTGTGATTGGCAGTCATCCCTATCAGTTTGGAAGATTGCATCTGAGTAACCCTTTACTCTTAGCTCTTCCTTCCCAACATATACCAAGAACATCTCTTTCGTATGCCTTAGGTACTTGAGAATATTCTTCACGGCCCTCCAGTGAGGCTCACCCGGGTTTGCCTGATATCTATTAGTCATGCTTAAAGCACATACACATCAGGACGAGTGCATAGCATGGCGTACATGATTTATTCCACAGCCAAAGCGTATGGTACTCGCTTTATTACGTCTATCTCCTCTTGAGAGGTAGGACATTGAGTCTTGCTCAAAGTCAACCCATTCAACATAGGGAGATTCCCTTTCTTAGAATCCTCCATCTTCAAGTGTCTAATGACCTTCTCTATATATGCCCTTGGAGAAAGCCCGAGAAGCCTTCTAGATCTATCTCTATAGATCTTAATGCCTAGAATGCAGCTTGCATGCCCAAGATCCTTCATTCAGAAACAATTCCATAGCCAAGATTTAACACTCCTTAGGCTCGGAATTTGATTCCCAGTGACTAAAATGTCATCTACATATAGGATCAAGAAGATAATAGTACTTTTACTAACACTGACATATACGTATGGTTCGCCTTTGCTTTTCAAAAATCCGAATTCTTTGATTTTTCTCATCAAAGCATAGATTCCAGCTTCGAGATGCTTGTTTTAGTCCATAAATGGACTTCTTAAGTTTGCAAACCTTATTTCGATACTATGGATGTACAGAAACCATCAGGTTGCGTCATATACACCTCTTCAGAAAGCTTCCCGTTAAGGAAGGCGGTTTTAACATCCATTTTCCATATTTCATAATCATAAAATGCAGCAATGGCTAATAGTATCCGGATAGACTTCAACATAGCCACTAGAGAGAAAAGGTTTCATCATAATAAATTCCCGGTCTTTGTGTTAAACCTTCTGCCACCAGTCGGGCTTTGAAGGTATCAAAGTTTCCATCCATGCTGGTTTTCTTCTTGAAGACCCATTTACACCCTACGGGTTTAACCCCGGGTGTAGGATCAGCCAGTTCCCAAACCTGGTTATCCGACATGGAGTGCATCTCGCTTTCCATTGCTTCTCTCCATTTTGTAGACTCAGGGCTTGCCATTGCTTCCTTGTAGCTGGTGGGCTCATCATGATCCACCATTAACTCACTGCCCTCAGATATGTGAAATCCATATCTCTGTGGCTCATAACGAGTTCTACTGGAATGCCTTGGAGCAAATAATGGAAAAGTGTCAGGTATCACCATATTTTCTTGCTCAGTTTCAACCATCTCAGGTTGAGTGCTAGTGCCAACCTAAAGTTCTTTATCTGTTGACCCTTGACATTCCTCAAGGTCAATCTCCTTGACACCGGTATGTTTGAATAGCAGTTCTCTTTCAAAGAAAACTGCCCTTCGAGCAACAAAGACTTTGTTCTCCGAAGGTTTATAGAATAATAATCCAATACGAGCACGAGGATATCCGATAAAGTAACACCTCTCCGAGCGACGTTCTAATTTTTCATCAGTCTCACGTCTTACGTAGGGTTGACAACCACAAATTCGCAAATAAGAAAGTGTCGGCTTTTTATTATGCATGTGTTTTTGCAACTTTCTTGGTTGGTACGAGGTTAAGGACTCTTACCGCCGTTCCTAGAGCATACCCCCAATAACTAATGGGTACCTCCACCCGATCTACCATAGACCGTACCATGTCAAGAAAGGTCCGGTTCCTCCTCTCGACGATCCCATTTAATTGTGGAGTCCTAGGAGGTGTCAATTGTGAAACATTCCAGAATTTCTAAGATCCTCGGTGAATTCAGCACTAAGATACTCTCCACCTCAATCAGACCGGAGTATCTTAATAGTTTTGCCCAGCTGATTCTGGACTTTGTTTTGGAATGTCTTGAGCACCTCAAAGGTTTCAGACTTTTGTCTAATAAGATATACATATCCATACCTACAATAATCATCTATAAAGGTAACAAAGTATCTTGTGTTATTCCTTGTAACGTGCTTGAAAGGACCACATACATCGGTATGTATAGTTTTAAGGAGGTCCTTTCCCCTTTCACTTGAACCGGTGAAGGGTGCTTTCGTCATCTTGCCTAATAAGCAAGATTGGTATACATCACCTGACCCGTGGTCAAATGATTCCAAGATCTCATCCACTTGGAGCTTGGTGATGTGAATCTTGTTTATATGACCAAGACGACTATGCCACAAGGAAAACTTATCCAAACAATTTTTGGAATCAGAATCAATGTTCATGATAAATTTTCTTGATTCAATGTATGTGTTCGCTTCATATATGCCATGACACGGTAATTCTTTAAAATAATCAACATCATTTTTAAAACGTATAATTGTACCATTGACAAAATCAAAATTGTAACCGTCTTCATACAAAACGTGGAATGAAATAATGTTTCTTGCCACATAAAGCGAATAGCGTACATTCTTAAATAAAATAGAATTGCCCGTCTTGTACGAAAGCTCCAAGTCTTCTTTAGCTTCCACTGGGACAACCTCCGAGTTTCCGATTACAAAATCAAACTCTCCCGGTTCCAAGCTCCTACATGCATTTAGCACCAGCACCATATTACATATGTGAGTGCCACACCCAGTATCTAAAACCCAGCCTTTAGAAGTAAAAGTTTGATGGAGTTCTATCATGAAAGTACCTGATGAGTCAGGTCTAGAAAATGCTCATAGCCTTGAGCTTGTTGAGCCCCTCAAGGTACTTGGGGCAGCTTTGGCAGTAATGCCCCTTGCCTCTGTAGAAAAAGCATTGAGCATCCTCCGGGGTCTTGGTTTGGGGAATTTTCTTCTTACCCTTACACTCGGTGGTAGGGTTAGGCTTGACCTCATCAACCTTTCCCTTACCCTTCCCATTGGAAGGGGTGCTCTTCTTCTTCTTATTGGAGATACGGCCCTCCCGGATGGCAAGGACGGGGTTGGAAGAAGATGGCTTGCTCTTGGCACTGGGCATATGCACTGGGCAGGTATTGGAGGATCAAATCGACCGCCATCTCCCTCCCGATGGTGAAACCTAACTTTTCCATGCGCTCGATGTTTTCCTTCATCCGCAACACATGAGCGCTCACGTTCCCTCCATCTTGAAGCTTGCAAGCAAGGACGGACTTGAAGCATTCATACCTCTCCTGCCTCGCCTGCTGTTGGAACATGTCCTTCAGCTGCACGATCAGGTCGTTGGCACTTAAGTGCTCCATTTGCTTTTGAAAATCGGAGCTCATAGTGCTCAACATGAGGCACATGATCTCCTCAATCTCCTTGAGGCGCTTTTCATACGCCTCTCAGACCGCCCTTGTTGCACCGCTTGGAGGTGCCTCGGGTAAGGGTTCCTCAATGGTATGCAACTTATCTTCATAGCGTAGGAAGTGCCTTAGCTGCCTATGCCAATCCATGAAGTTGCTAGCGTCAAGTTTCTCCTTTTCAAGGAAAACTCGAAGAGAAACGTTTGTGGTGGTTTGCGCTTGTTGATGCCATCTAAAATTAGCAAAGTAGATTTTAGTTAGTTTAATATAATCTTTTTAACATAATTTGCCCAAAATAATCATCTTAACAAGGCTAAGAACCATATTTCATCCCACCGTGTGACGGGTTTACCGCGGATCACATGATAAAATTATTTAGGTCGGCAACCATTTTGCCAATTACGATCATTCGACATCCAAGGGTCGTTTGGCATGTTTGGCATGATACAATTGTTTGATCCCTTCTTGCACCAATCTTAACCTTTGAAATTTTGATTAACTCGTGCTAAGCTCGACAATCAATCAAGATTTTAAACTTAAAATTGCAAATCGTCCGTCAAGACATACGATGACAAACCCACCAAAATTTGTCTTAAGCTCGAATACCAAAATTTTGAATTTTGCCATACTAACCTTCCACACAATTTTATGAGAATCGGCTAGTGCTAAGCTCGACAACCAAATCTCATAATACTAGATTCAGGTGGTATCGACTTACGGATGGTGCATGATTTATATTTTTATGGAAAGACGGGCTTTTGTTTCCGGTTTGGTTTTAGATTAACTTATTAGTTACAAAACCTAATTTCACTATGTGAGTTAATCTTGTATGTGAGCACGCGCGAGATAAGTAAACCATTTTTAGCAAATCTCTTGTGATTTTATAAATTTCAAACAATTGTCTAGCATGCGATTCGTAATTAAGCAATCCATGCAATAAAATTGCAACATACGCATAAAATAAAATAAGTTGGTAACCCTTTTGCCATATTCTTATGCGTTCTTTCCGTGAGCCAAAACGGGAAGAATGCGGTCTATCTATGGGACAAAAGATCTTCGATGCAAGATCCCACTAGAACCGCCCTCTCCGATGGATTTCACCGGCTTCTATGATATTATGCTCCATCTTCTTTTGACTCAATTTATGTGTTTTCATCCTCATGATATATAATACATACTATTGAAAAGAAATGGCATGCAAGCCACGATTTTCCTATTTATCTATTACAAATTACATGGATGAACGAAATGGCATGCAATCCACATTATTATTACAAATATATTATCAAATAAATAATAATACAGACCTTTTGATTAAAAATCACCAAATGCAACCAAATGCAACCAAATACACATACAACCACAAGGTCAAGGCAAGGTTACCAACTAATCTAACCACATACAACCAAACATATATGATAGCTACTGAAAAACCAAGTTATGACTTCTGAAACAAATTTCCAAAAGCCTAAAAAAAAGCCAAAAACCCGAGACCAAAAACTGTTTTTAACTTTTAAAACAAAAATTGTTCCAGCGTCGTTCGCACCGCTAACATTTACATAGTTCGCGCCGCTAACCCGAGGTTAGCGCCGCAAACCCCTGTGACAGAGAACAAAACATTTTTATTTTGGGTTTTTCAGACCACCATGTGCGATTCTAACATAGAGGTGGCTCTGATACCATTGTTAGGGTTTACAAGGCACTCAACAGAAGCAAGGTACAACAAATTTAGCACAAAGTACAACCAATCAAAGCATAAAACAAGAAACCCCATAGTGTACCAAACTCTATGTGAAAGAAAAGCAACATGAAAGGGGGAGAAATCTGTTATACCTTTCTCCTTTGCTCCAGAAACTTGAGTGTAGAAGGTGGTGATGATCCTAGAACCTAAAACCGAGCTCTCTCTATCGATGTCCACCCCGAGAAAATGTCAAACTTCAAGTGCTAGCTAGCTTTTTGTGATTCTTCTCTCAAAAATCACTCAATAACAACAACTAGAAGATAGAATTTATGGAACCACTCCTTTGAACATGCTCACTAAGTCTATGATGTGCACTTAAGAGAATTTTGGTTCAATTTGGCAAAAAAGTGTCAAGTGAACACTACATGGTCACTTTTATAAACTCCAGATGACACTTGATATTCCCCATGACCGGCCAAAGTACCATCATGAACCTTGTATGCATTGGCTAAGTCATGAGGTGATTTGAGAAAAATTTGCAATGAGCGATCGCGCCACTAACTCTTAAGAAATTCGCGGCGCGAACTTTCTTAAGGTTAGCACCGCTAACCTCTCCTGCGTACCAACTTTTGACTTTTGCCATTTTTGGTCCCTGTATTTTGGTTGCTGTCAAGTTTAACCCCGGTATGTGACCCAATAGACACATACATCATCGGCAGTGATTTAAACGGCATGTATGCATCAGTGGGCATATTCTAACCTATACATATAAGATTGTATGATGATCTTGAATGATATATTGTAAAAAATTGTAATTAATCTTGAATATCTCATGTTTAAATACACATACATATCGATACACATATACACATTATTGATAAACAAAAGATCCTAACCCTTTTAGGGCATTAGGGTTAGTTATTATTTTAGTTCCGCATGTTTAAAAAATTTACAGTTTTATTAGCTTTCTTGAATTGGTCTACCCAGTTTGGTTTTAGATAATGATGACTCAAGTTTGTATATAATATGTAATAAAACTCAACAGTGGTATTAGAGCTTCAGTTCAATTTATCACAGTGTGCTTATTATTTGATCGGTTATATTTGTTCTTGTTTATATATATATATATATATATATATATATATATATATATATATATATATATATATATATATATATATATATATATATATGCATGTTCAAAAGTTAGGGATTAGCAAGTTCTTGCTAATCTCAGTTTATTATTATTCAAACAGTTAGTTTTGAATATTAATGGTTTTATGATTTTAATCTTTAATCAGTTACGTTTAACCAGTTAAAGAATTAAAACTATAAACAGTTTTTTGTTCTCATTCATGTATATATATTGATAAACGTGTATTAAAAATGTAGGGGATTAAGAAGTTTTTGTTAATCTCAGTTTATAAGTTTTATAGTTTTTAATCTTTAATGAAAAAGGTTAAACGAGTTAGGTTAAACCGGTTAAAGAAATAAAACTGTAAAGGATTATTTTTCATTTATATGATTATATGTGTATATATTAATTTTAATGTATGTATCAAATATATTAACCAGATTGAGTTAATATGGTTATTATAAAGATTTTTAATCCAAGCTAGTTCAAGTTTTGATTAAAAGGTAAACTTTAAAATTTTGAGATTCTAAACCTTATCAACAAGTATGTATCAAATATATTAATCAATTTGAGTTAATATGGTTATTATAAAGTTTTTTAATTGAAGCTAGTTCAAGTTTTGATTTAAAGGTAAACTTTAAAATTTTGAGATTCTAAACCTTATCAACAAGTTATGTTGATAAAAAGGCATTTAAGGTTTAAATATTTAAAACAAGTTTTGTTTTAAAAAAAGTTTGGGCGATAAATGAATTAGAATTTCTAGTTTAATTGTTCATACTTTATTTTTGTTCTCGAATTAATGTGACCGGAAAAGTCACCGGCGATCACCATGGTCCACCGGCAGCAGCCCTTTTGCGGCGGCCCAAGCAAGCCGCGACGCGACCGGGTAGATCATGACGAAGTTGTGGGTTCGGCCTAACAGTGACCCAGGCCCAAGCCGTAGCCCCTTTGTGGCAGCCCGGTAGGGTTCGGCCCAGGTTGGGTCGACCCGGATGGTTCCTTAATTAATTTTGTTTTAAAGCCCAATAAAAAGGTTTTTATATGCATAATGAATTATTTATAAGTATTGTTAGAACTTATATGTTTTAGTTATATTGGGATTGTAAATATTGTTTTAGAACTTAATGGGCTTCTCGGCCCAGTTAGGGTTAAACCGATAATGGCTTCGGTTTATAGGTCTCGCGTCATAAAAACGTATGTTTTTAGGACTCGTAATTCGGAGTAAATTAATAATACAAGATATATATATATATATATATATATATATATATATATATATATATATATATATATATATATATATATATATATATATATATATATATATATATATAGGGGAGGGTTCATGCAAGAAGCTTTATTATTGCGAGAAGTGCGAGAAGTATTTTCAGTCATTAGATCTTAGTAAGTCAAGATCTTAGTCAAATGGGTGTTTACGTCTTTTTAGAATCAATGTAATTAATTCACTATTAATTTAATTTTGGCAATTCCTTCAATTTCTCTCAATTTGTTATATTATGAAATTTTCAATCAAATTCTACCTTTTTTTTGTTTTTCATTTATATAAATTAACTAAATCTTAATCGAGTACCTATTAATAAATAACGCAAATTCTCAATCCATGATTATTTGAAAAATGATATTTGTTTCTTTACAAACTAACAATATTAAATAGAAACATTATAGTATTAATTATTATATTTAAATCCACGCTTAAGTCATCTAAATGTTTATATTTTCTGTTTTCATAGGCCATTAGTTTTTTTTCGTCAAAATTACTCTAAATTTATTAGTGAACAGTTGAAAGAATACGAACTTTTGAAGTTTTTTAATGTCATATAAAGTTCACTAGTGAACATTTTCTTTAACATTATGAAGGAGGTTGCGGCCGTTATAACCCCGATAAATTGTTATTGTTCACTGTTGAATTACGCACAATAAATGCTCATTAAATTATTATATCACTTGTAAACAAACAAGTACAACACGTGTCCACATGATACAACTTATGTTTACACAAACAAAATAATAGAGAACATAAATCTAGTAATTCAAAATTTTCATTTTCCTTAACCTAGTAGTTAACGCTTAGTTCAGTATTATAAAATTCATTAGTAAACATGTTTAAAACAAAAATTAATAATGAGTAATAATGTGATTATCCTTAGATGTTTCTACATGGAGAGGCCTCTAAACATGTTTAAAAAAATAGAAAAAAATAAAAAAGTCATCAACTATGAACAACACAACTAAGCCACATTTACCTTCCACGTTTAGTAGTAAACTAAACAAAAAACTAACATAACTAACAAATAAAGAATCATATAAGAAATACAAATCTACTAGAAACAAATTGAAAACCTCAGTACATACTACTTCAACGTATCAAGTTTGAGGACTTTTATCGAAGATGTAGGTAGCTTATATAGTTTAGTGGTGAACAACTAAGAAATCAAAAATGTCTACAACTTATATATTTGGACATATATGAACCCAAGAAAACATTCAAACATCTATGAACCCGAGAATACATAATTTTTTTCATGTTCATCTATTGATTGCAGAAGCTAGAAAAATAAAATGTTTCCATGACCATGATCTAAACACAAATTGAAATCCAAAATAAAAAAATTAATCATTGCATAGAAAACCCAATTTGGATTTGTATTAAAAAATCAAAAGAAAACGATGACTAAAACAAGGATTTAATGAAGACATTCATGCACGATTTAATGTTTATGCATGTTCCATATATGGATTTGAATATTAAAATGAAATCTAGTAAAGAGTTGCTAGCAACTAGAAGATTATGTTACTGGCGACGGAAGATGAAGTAGGTGGAGGCCGTACACGGTTTACGATGATTTTGCCTAGTCAATGGAGGAGGTAATCAGTGGAGGAAAAATCATTGACGGCAAGTTTTGTTGCTGTTGTGTCACCAAAAAATGGGTTTGACGACGATGAAGTCAACGACCGGCGATGGTGGAGGTAGTCCGTGGAGGTAATAAAACTGTTGATCTTCGTCGGTGGTAATAAAATTGATGATCGAAGGGAGAAATAAGGCGTGCCACTGGTAATAAAATTGTTGATCTTCGTCGGCGATTACCATTTGCCCGGAATCAACCTGTTGATTATGTGTTGGTCAAATGATCTTATTAGTTAAGATTTGATGAGACAAAGTTAAGTTTGTAAGATATATTCTAAACACAACTTAAACAGAATTATGAATCTTGGTCAGACTGAGCACTTATAGTGTTTCAGACTAAGCATAATCTGAGTATAAGCTGAGCATTATAGTTGATCAGCTTAGACTATATCTTAGTCAGTTTATCTATATGTTTGATAAGTTGTGTGTTACCTAAGGTATAGGTTAACACTAGTACAAAAATGACATTTAGTCACACCAAAAAAGTGTGACTGTATGCCTATGCTCACACTTTTTTTTTTATTAAAAGTGTGACAGAAGATCGTGCCATTTTAGGCATGTTTTGGTCACACGAAAATTTAGTGACCATATCATATAAAAAATGTGACCGTAGCTTAAAAGTGTGACTATAGGGTATGGTCTTTTCATTTTGAAATCAAACAGTTCATCCGAAAGTGTGACAAAAAACCTTTTTTAGACACACAATTTTGTTATTTGAGTAACTGTTGTTCAGCCTGTGGTCACACAAGTCTGTTATAAGTGTTGTTATTGTTTAGTTTTTGGTCACACATAAATACTTAAAAAGTAGCTAAAACCATTTTATGGTCACACAATGTTTTCAAAAGTGTGACTATGTATAACCTACAGCCACACGAACGTTGTAACATCCCGCGTTACCAAGACACAAGCAATTCCCATGTGTCACCCATCCCTGGATTGCTCCAACCCAAGCACGCTTAACTTCGGAGTTCTCATGAGATGTGCCATGCTTGTGGTCCTTACACGCGTTGTGTCATTTAAAGCCAAAGTTTACTTATAAGTCCATCAAAAGTGTGACTGGATTGTTTTGGAAAAAGTGTGACTAAATGTTATTTTTGTACTAGTGTGTGACCGTATATATATCTATGGTCTCTTATAAAACTCTTCATAAATTTTATTCACATATCAGTGGTATATCATGATATTTGGTCACACTTTTTACGATTGTGGATGACAATGGTCACGTTTTTATGTTTAAGTGTGACTAAAGGTATTTACTTACTATGCAATTGTCATGTTTTTATGTTTAATTGTGACGAAAAGTATTTACTTCCTATGCAATGGTCACAACAAACAAAATATAAAGTGACTAAAAGTATGACAAAATTTTAAAAATGACGTATAGTCACACTTTAAATCAAAAGTGCGACTTTGGTTTATTTTGAAAAAAGAGTGACTAAATGTCATTTTTGTACTAGTGTGTGACCGTATATATATCTATGGTCTCTTATAAAATCTATCACAAATTTTATTCACATATAAGTGGCATATCATGATATTTGGTCACACTTTTTACGAGTGTGGCTAGTTTTGGTCACGTTTTTATGTTTAAGTGTGACTAAAGGTATTTACTTACTATGCAATTGTCACGTTTTTATGTTTAAGTGTGACGAAATGTATTTACTTACTATGCAATGGTTACACAAACAAAATATAAAGTGACTAAAAGTATGACAAAATTTTAAAAATGACCTATAGTCACACTTTAAGTCAAAAGTGTGACTTTGGTTTGTTTTGGAAAAAGTGTGACTAAATGTCATTTTTGTACTAGTGTGTGACCGTATATATATTTATGATCTCTTATAAAATCTATCACAAATTTTATTCGCATATCAGTGACATATCATGATATTTGGTCACACCTTTTACAAGTGTGGCTAGCAATGGTCACGTTTTTATGCTTAAGTGTAACTAAAGGTATTTACTTACTATTTCAATTGTCACTATTTTATGTTTAAGTGTGACTAAAGGTATTTACTTACTATGAAATTGTCATGTTTTTATGTTTAAGTGTAACTAAAGATATTTACTTATTACGCAATAGTCACACAAACAAAATATAATGTGACTAAAAGCATGACAGAATTTAAAATATGACCTATAGTCACACTTTAAATCAAAAGTGTGATTGGTCTGTTTTGAAAAAGTGTGACTAAAGGACATTTTTGTACTAGTGTAAATATTCAGCTTGATTTGTCTCAAGCTGAGTGACTCTGCCTTTAGGCTGAGTCAGCTCAACAGAGTTGCTAAGTCAGTTCTAGCTAACTCTGATGACTTCTAAGGATGAGTTAGTCATTATAAATGTTAATACATGTTTAACATCGAGTTAGTTCTCGATGTACTCAACTTGATAGGTTTCAAGCTAAGTAACTCAGCCTGACGAAAGAAGTCAGTTTAATAGAATTTAAATATGTTTTAAATTATATTATTCTCTATCTACGCTGCGGATAAGAAGATTGAAGATTGAAGATTGAAGATTCAAGATATCCGGATTATCCGTTAGTTAGTTAACAGATTAGGATAAGTTTTAGTTTGTTGGGATACGTAGAATACGGCTATAAATTCTCTTAATCAGGAGAGAGGTAAGGACCTCACCCAACCTCGCCATACATGATACCTTGATTGTAAGTTGATCAACGTAATCAAGAGTTCGTGTGTTCGATCTTCACGTTCGTTGTGAAGTTGGTAAGTATTCAATCTGTGATAAATCCTGTTTTAAGAATTAGATTGTGTCTATAATCATTAGTTAATTATAGATAGCAAGTTTGATCAATTAGTTTCAGAGATGGAGAGATTTGAATTGTATTCGGTGTTTATACATCAAGTGTTTCATACTTGATAAGTTATTGTAATCATCTTCTTATTAATGAAAACATTCAATTGTATTCAAGTTGATGTGTGTAACACTTTTTATTGATTTGTTCAATTTTCAGCAGAAATAGTATTCAACCCCCCCCCCCCCCCTTCTACACAATACTGCTTGTTGTTTATCTCACTAAGGGACCAACAACTGGTATCAGAGCAGACTGAAATCTTTCATAAGTTGAATTTGAAGATTCTGAGATAGAGTAAGATGTCGACAAGCAACTATTCATCAAACTTTCCACAGATGGCTGCTAAAGATGTCCCATGTTTGATGGATCTGATTATCCTATGTGGAAATTCAGAGCCATGCTTTTCCTTAAATCCATTGACACCAGAATGTATGCTGTCATAACCCGTGGACCAATTATCCCCAAGATTCCTGTTGTTGTCAGTGATAAGTCTCCTGACGAGACCGAAAAGGAAGTCAAGAAAGCTTTGGCATCTTGGACTGAAGAGGATTGGAAGTTACATTCTCTTGATGACAAAGCAAAAAGTGTTCTGGAAAATTCCCTCACCAATGAGATTTTGCATACTGTGACTGGGTGTCAATCTGCAAAAGAAATCTGGGATACTCTAAGTATCACATATGAGGGTACAGATCTGGTCAAGAAGCATAAGAAGAATCATCTTAACAGATCTTATGAAAACTTCTTTTCTAAGAATAATGAAACCTTATCTGATGTGTTCACAAGGTTTCACTGCTTGGTTAATGACCTGCTAAGTGTAGACATTAAAAAGGATGAAACTGACCTAGTGTTGAAATTTATGGATGTGTTCCCAGAGAGATTCAATGAAGTGACCATAACACTAAGGGCTGGAGGTACATTACATATGTATAACCTACAGTCCATATATGGGTTCTTGCTTAATCATGAACAGATCACAGAACACAAGAAATATTCTCAACAATATATGAAGGACTCTCTTGAGAAAAATGAAATTGCATTAGTTGCAGAGAAGAAGAAAAAGAGTTCAAAAGCCTTCATAGTTGAATCTGAGATTGAGTCGGATTCTCAAGCTGACCACTCAGACTCAGACTCAAGCGATACTGATGATGTTCAGACTATCACCGAACAAATGGCTATGCTTGCCAGAAGATTGAGAAGAGCAGAAAGGGGAATAGGAAGATCTGACAGATGTAAACGAAAGAGTTCTTTTGACCCCAAGAAAGTTGTGTGCTTCAACTGTCAGAAGAAGAGACACATTGCTGCTGTGTGCATAGTAAAGAAGGGTGAAACAACTTCAGTAGCTGACAAGAATGCTTACATACCTCATAAGTACAAGAAGAAATATACTCAGCTCATGAAAGGAAAGTCTGAAGACAAGTCCAATGCTAAAGGACTTTATGCTGAAACTTGCGATACAAAATCATCTACCTCAGATGATGATGACAAGTGTCTGATGGCTCAAGAAGATGAAGAGTTTGAAATAGATGAAGTTGATTATGGTCTGTCTGAATCAACTTTCGAAGCTGACATGAAGGAAGCTGAGGAAAAGAGCAAACTAAGAGATTGAGATCCTTCCTCCATGTACAAGGTTAGTAATTTCAACTCTTACACCGATGAAGAAAAAGGTCTTACGTTTGATTATCTGTTAAATGACTTTAAGACCAGCCTTAAGACTTAAGCTGACCTCAAAGCTTAAATAGCTAAGCTTAAAGATGAGATTAAGGAAAATCAAACTCTCATTACTGCTGGGAAGAAAGCACAATGTGATCTTGAATGTCAAAGACACATTAACAAAATTCTAAATGAAGAAATTCAGGAAGCTAAGGATAAGGCTGACCAACTTGAAAATGTCACTGAATCTTGGTGTAAGTCATCAAAGCTTGCTGAAAAGTGCATCAACCAGCAGATTTCTAAACATGTAAAAGCTGTACTTGGAGGTGACTATCAATCCGCAGCTTATGCAGCTGATGATAATGAGATAGCAAGTACAGATTCTGAGGAAGATAGACAACTGATTAAGTCTCAGAAGTCAGCCTCAGAAAAGAAACATGATCAAGGTCTAAAATACAATAAGTTTGTAAAAGCAAATGATCATGGATATGAGTGTTCAACTTCAAGGTATCATAGTAAGTCTGTGCATGATGGATTGGGCACTCAGCCTATTCAAAGAAAGCCTGTTATTGAAAGGTTAAATCCAAACCCTTTCAAAATACAGCATTCTCTATCCATTTCAGAGAGAAGCTTGAAGAATAGGAAGACAACTATAAGTTAGAGGTCATATCACAACAATAATGGTAAGTCTAAAGTTGTTAAAACTGGTAAGTGTAGAGAACATGACAAAGGTAAGTCCAAAGACAATAAAAGAGATGAAAATAAGTGTTTTGGTCAAACTTCTCATCAAAAGGATAATAATCATAGATATGACAACGCTAAGTCCAAAGTCAATGAGCATCAGGTGAATCAACTTTCAAAGAAAGTTGAAAAATTATCCACAACCTATAATCCTAAAACCGAGAGCAAATTCTCAAAAGGATTATTTGATAACCTACCCCCTGTAGTTACTAGTAGAAGAAAGTGCTACAAATGTGGAGGTAGAGGACATGAGGCCAAAGAGTGTGATAGTGAAATTCTAAGGCCTGAAAAGGAACAAGCTGATCAACCTATGCATGACTCAACACCTGCTCAAGCTGACCAGTCAGCTCCACAAGATGAATCGGCTAAGTGCTTATCATCTGAACCCACTTTAGAGGGGGTTCCTAAACAAAACTAGTATGTTTAGTTTTCATGTGCAGGGTTCAAGTAAAAGGTAGTTAGACATTGGATGCTCAAGGCACATGACAGGGTGGAAAGGACTTTTATGTGAATTCCAGGAAGATGAAGGTCCTAAAGTAACATTTGGTGATAAATCCCATGGAAGAACTAAAGGATATGGGAAGATGCATGCTGGCAAGGTTACTTTCCACAAGGTTGCTGTCACGACGCGATTTTTCAAAATTTACAACCAACAAAAAATTTTACTACAAGCATCAGAAATAATGCAACGGAAGTCTTTAACATAAAATACATCCTATCAAAATGACAGGAGTTTAACACACTTCGAAAAATCACGCCGAAACATACAATTCAAAATACAATAATACGTAAATAAACATAAAGGGTAAAACAAGTGGTATCGTCCTAAGACGATATTCTACCCACAACCCCCATCTAACAAAAGTCAATCCTCTATTCAACCTGCACAAGTACAAGACATATTTCGAAGAAACAAGTGTCAGCTATAAAGCATCGTGAGTCAATAGAGTTTTCAAAACAGATCCAATTAAGATAGTTTACAAAGATTTGACGGAAATATTAAATAAATAAATAGCATCCCGCCCAAATATATAGTTAACCGTCCCATCATAAAACATTTACACGTATTCGGTCAACTATAAACAAATAGACACGTATTCAAAAATAACATGTCATCAAATTCACTAAAGATATTTAAAATATCATCATAACCTCAATGAGTCCAAAATAAGTATTTCTACCTGTAGTTTAGACCCAGTTCACGAGTCGTGTTCCTAACCATTTTAGAATCATTAGGGCGCGACTCCTTCTAATTTTAAAATGATAGGATCTACCACTATCGTTACTCTGGCGATGAGGTATACAGCGTATCCCAATTTTCCGTTCAGGTGTAGGATTAACGGTGACTACCTCTCGCACCTCCTACCACCCACATGATGTTTAATAAGGTGACTACCTCTCGCACCAAACATCACTCCAGTGAGTATAAATACTCTCCACATTGTTACCATACGTGTCATTAACACCCTGCAACCCAACTTGGCTAGCACTTTCCTAGAAAGTAATACGTACTAGGCATCATAATTTAGGGATAAGACTACCCCCACCAATAGGCCTCAAAATCATCAATACAATATTTCATAATTCCAAATCATAGCATGTTCAACAATATATCTTATAATAATTCAAGATATCACAAATACACATAATAACTTGCTTTACATATATACATATTGCATATTGTATATATACACATAAGTACAATATATCTACTGAGGTAAAAAGGTAATAAGAGAATAAATATTACCATAGTAACAAAATCATTATTTACCAAAAATATCTATTTTGTCTAGTACTCGGTTTTGAAATATTGAACTCACCTCGGTCCAGTAAAATTTGACGAAGTCCCAAAAGCAACTTGAGATCCTAAACGAAAAACCCGAACCGCACAACCCAGTTTCCAAAAGCACATACCAAACGCCTTAAATAACCAAACAACCACCCAAAACCTCCAAAATACATAAAATGGTCGAGAGAACTAATAAGAGTTTGTAATGTGTGAAATGAGCAAAAAAATTGAGTTCCATAAATAGGCATTTTACAGCGCGAGATCGAGCCACGATTACTAAAAGTAGACAATATAAAATTTAAAAGTTGATCACAGTGGAATATTTTTAAAATAAAAAAAATTATATAGTGGATATATTAAAATCAAAAAGTATTCTTAATTTTGATTATTATTACCTTTTGTCGACAACAAATATCAATTCAATTGAATTGAATTGCAAATTTACATAAAACCCCCTTCAAATTACACTTTCAGTCCTTGTTAGGTTTGAATTTTAATAAACCTTCAACCTTAATCCTAATTTATTTCTTTCATTTCGCTTCACAAATAAATCAATCAATTACTTAATTTGTATACATATATAATAACCCAATGTATGTCATATTAGCGTTCAAACTTTCTTAATATCTTCAAAGAATATATTTACAATACTTGTCCGTTTAATTAATATTAGCATAAATTTTGGGTCGTTACAATTCTCCCCTCCTTCAAAGGATTCCGTCCTCGGAATCTATAATTTAAGTAAACAAATGGGGATACCTAAATTGCATATATTCCTCCGCCTCCCACGTTGTGTCACTCCGGTGTTTGTTCTTCCATTGTACCTTCACTAGTTGGATTCGTTTCTTTCGTAGCTTTTTGACCTGATGGTCCAAGATGGCTACAGGTTCTTCGATCAATATTTTATTTTCATCAACACGGAGTTCTTCTAAAGGTAGAATACTTGGTTCGTCTGCCAGACATTTCCGGAGGTAACAAATATGGAACACATTGTGTATTCCATCCAATTCAGAAGGCAATTCCAATTTGTAAGCTTGATCCGCGATTCTTTCCAATACCACAAATGGACCAATATATCGTGGTCCCAATTTTCCACGCTTAACAAGACGAATAATTCCCTTCCAAGGTGAGACCTTCAACATAACTTTCTCACCGACTTCAAAAACTTTGGGTCGATGTTTCTTATGGGAGTATTTCTTTTGTCTCTCTCGGGCAATTCTCAAGCGTTCCCGAGCAACCACAACTTTGTCAGCAGTGAGATGAACAATTTCTGGACCAGCAAATTGTTTTTCTCCCGGTTCCAACCAACTAGTTGGAGTACGACACTTTCTCCCATAAAGCATCTCATAGGGAGCCATACCAATACTCGCGTGATACGTATTATTATATGCAAACTCCACTAGAGGTAAGTGAGAATCCCAACTACCTCCATACTCAATCACGCAAGCTCTTAACATATCTTCCAAGGTTTGAATCCTTCTTTCACTTTGGCCATCAGCTTGAGGGTGGTATGCAGTGCTCAAATGAACCCGCGTACCTAACTCTTCTTGCAATTTCAGCCAAAATCTTGACGCAAACCGGCTGTCTCGATATGAAACAATGGATAAAGGAATTCCACGTCTAGTGACAACCTCACGAATATACAATTTGGCTAAATTCTCCAACTTTTCATTCTCTTTTGTAGCTAAGAAATGAGCACTTTTTGTCAATCTATCAATAATTACCCAGATCATATCATTATCACGAGCGGTTTTAGGCAATTTAGTTACAAAATCCATGGTGATTTTGTCCCATTTCCACTCGGGTATCTCTAATTGTTGCAGTTCTCCATATGGCTTTTGATGTTCAGCTTTGACTTGGGAACAAGTCACACATTTTACCACGTAACTAGCAATATCCACTTTCATACCCGGCCACCAATAATTGGTTTTCAAGTCATGATACATCTTGGTACTACCCGGACGTATAGAATATTTAGAACGGTGAACATCCCGTAACAGAATGTCACGAACACCACCGATATTTGGAACCCAAATGCGACTCCTGAAAGTCTTCAAACCACGGTTATCTTCATTTAGTTCCAAACTTTGCTTGATCATCACTTCATTCTTTAGGTTTGCCTCCAATAAACCTTCAATCTGAGCAGTTCGAATTTGCTCAAAGATATCAGGTGTGACAATTATGCTCATAGTTTTAAGTCGGAAGGATCATCTTGGTTCCTTTCGACTCAAAGCATCGGCCACAACATTAGCTTTACTTGGATGGTAACTAATTTCGAAGTCATAATCAATCAAGAGTTCAATCCATCTTCTTTGCCGCATGTTTAATACTTTCTGATTCTGAATATATTGCAGACTCTTATGGTCGGTGTATATGGTACACTTGGTGCCATACAAGTAATGACGCCACAATTTAAGAGCAAAAATTACAACTGCAAGTTCCAAATCATGGGTAGGATAATTCAACTCTGCATCTTTCAATTTCCTTGAAGCATAGGCAATCACTTTACCTCGTTGCACAAGTACACATCCCAAACCAGAATAGGAAGCATCACTATATACAACAAAGTCTTCATTACCCTTGGGTAAGGACAAAATATGAGCTTCACACAAACACTTCTTTAAAGCTTGAAAAGAGTTTTCTTGCTTCTCAATCCACTTGAAGAGTTTCGTTTTTCGAGTCAAACGTGTCATAGGTGTAGCTAGTTTTGCGAAATCTTTAATAAATCGCCTATAGTAACCAGCTAGACCCAAGAAACTACGAATCTCCGTTGGAGTCTTGGGTGACTCCCATTTTTTGACTGCTTCAATCTTTGCCGGATCGACCTTCAACCCATCTTGACTGATCACGTGTCCTAAAAATTGGACTTCTCGTAACCAGAATTCACACTTGGAAAATTTAGCAAAAAGTTTCTCTTTACGAAGAGTATCGAGAACTTCGCATAAATGTCTCCGATGATCATCCTTACTACGCGAATAGATAAGAATATCATCAATAAAAGCAATAACCGATTTGTCCAAGAAAGGACAACAAACTCGGTTCATTAAATCCATAAATATTGCTGGGGCGTTGGTCAAACCAAATGGCATCAATAGAAACTCATAATGACGTAACGAGTTCTAAATGCGGTCTTTGGAACGTTCTCATCTCTTACCTTCACTTGGTGATAACCAGACCGCAAATCAATTTTCGAAAAACAATAAGCACCCTGCAATTGATCGAAAAGATCATCAATTCTGGGTACAGGGTACTTATTCTTGATGGTAACTTTATTTAATTCTCGATAATCGATACACATCCGCATGTTACAATCCTTCTTTTTAACAAACAAAACCGGTGCTCCCCAAGGCGAGGAACTCGGTTGAATGAAACCCTTATTGAGAAGGTCCTGCAATTGGGTCATCATTTCTTTCATTTCAGATGGAGCTAAACGATAAGGTGCTTTAGCAATCGGTGCTGCACCTGGAACAAGATCAATATGAAATTCAACTTGACGTGTAAGTGGTACCCCGGGCAATTCTTCACGAAAGACATCCGTATAATCACTTACCACCTCCACATTCAATAATTCGACTTTCTTCTTCGCAGAAGAAATGACATAAGCCAAGAATGTTGGATAACCTTTAGATAAACACTTGTGTGCTTTCATCACGGAAAGTAACAAGATTTTCTGGGAACCTTTCACCAAGAACAATAGCAAATTTTCCAGCAGAAAGAGGTAAACGCACAATCTTTTTAGAACAATTAATTTCCGCTTTAAGATTAGACAACCAATCCATACCTATTACTACGTCAAAGCCTTCAATCTCCAAAGGAAGTGGCGTTAACAGAAATTCATTACCGTCAATTTCGATAACATAATCATCAAATTTATCCGTAATTGAGATGGGTTTTCCAACCGCAATCTCCACTACTAATGTTAAATCGAGTATACTACGAGGTTTAACAAATTTAGCACAGAAGGCATGTGAAACAAAAGATCGACTAGCACCAGAATCAAAGAGTACGCTAGCAGGCATAGAATTACCTTTGAAAGATCCAGAAATTACCTCATCATGTTTGCGAGCTTCATCAGCAGTCATTTTAAAAGCTCGACCCGTTGGTTTTCCTGCCGGTTTCTTTCCACTATCGGCATTCTTGTTCTTCAGTTTTGGGCAAGCAGAAGCCATATGCCCAATTTCCTTGCAGTAATAGCACATAACTTCAGAGCTTGTACAATAAAAAACAGCATGTCGTGGTTTACCGCATCGCTTGCACCCCTTGGTATCCTTAGAACAAGGACATTTATGAACTGAGTGACAAGTTTTGTAGTAATCAGAGTCTTTCTTTTTCCACAAAATCGGACCAAGTAATTCCCTATTTAACAACTGCAGAAAGGTTTTGGTAGATAGAGTTCCACCATTCCAAAGCCTCTTCTTCAAGCGTCCGTATAGCATAACGGACCTTTTGACGATCAGTGAAATCTCGTGAGTAAAACACTTGTTCTATCTTCATCAGCCATCTTGCAAAAGTTATAGGATCTTCACCTCCTTTGAAAACTGGAGGTTTGCAGTCCATAAAAACTTTGTACGAACTACCCTCCAACTTGGTAATTCTGGGAGTAGTTTCCAAATTAGGATGCTTACGAGAACTATGCACATCCTCGTCATCCGATTTGTCTTCATCAGTCTTGCTCCACAACCCTGCATTAATCATAGCTTTCCTCATACGTGCCATCTGCTCGTCTCTATCCTTCAGTTTATCTTCCAATTCTGCTATTTTGAAAGAACTTGCTCTACTATAGCTACTGGCCTCAGTACGTGGTTTAGTAGACGTAGTTCTCTCCATAGTGACCGGGACCGTTTCAACATGTGGTTCAGAGAACTGAGTGTCCAAGTTTTCAATTGTAGGATTAGGACGTGATCCTTCCGATCCTGTTCCACGGCCCGCAGCTTGCTTGCCATTATTTTTACGTGTCTCCACCATTACTAGGGAAGGACGTAAACAATGTCGTAAAGATAAGGAATCAGTAAATCCGCATATTATCTTATGAGAGGAAGAGATAGGAATGATCTTTACATGGAAAGATCCCAAAAATTATCAAAACTCGTCACTCAACCCCCTCCCAAAATAAGGTCATGGTTCTACTTATTCGAGCCGTTTAAATAGTTGTGAGTATAAACACCGAACTCAATGCTTAGTTCGCTCACAACACGGCTCTGATGCCAACTTGTCACGACGCGATTTTTAAAAATTTACAACCAACAAAAACTTTTACTACAACCATCATAAATAATGCAACCGAAGTCTTTAACATAAAATACATCCTATCAAAACGATAGGAGTTTAACACACTTCGAAAAATCACGCCGAAACGTACAATTCAAAAAACAATAATATGTAAATAAACATAAAGGGTAAAACAAGTGGTATCGTTATAAGACGATATTCTACCCATAGTCCCCATCTCACAAAAGTCAATCCTCTATTCAACCTGCACAAGTACAAGACATATTTCGAAGAAACAAGTGTCAGCTATAAAGCCTCGTGAGTTAATAGAGTTTACAAAACAGATCCAATTAAGACAGTTTACAAAGATTCGACGGAAGTATTAAATAAATAAATAGCATCCCGCCCAAATATATAGTTGAACGTCCCATCATAAAACATTTACACATATTGGGTCAACTATAAACAAATAGATACGTATTCAAAAATAACATGTCATCAAATTCCATAAAGATATTTAAAATATCATCATAACCTCAATGAGTCCAAAATAAGTATTTCTACCCGTAGTTTAGACCCAGTTCACGAGTCGTGTTCCTAACCATTTTAGAATCATTGGGGCGCGACTCCTTCTGATTTTAAAATGATAGGATCTACCACTATCGTTACTCTGGCGATGAGGTATACAGCGTATCCCAATTTTCCGTTCAGGTGTAGGATTAACGGTGACTACCTCTAGCACCTCCTACCACCCACATGATGTTTAATAAGGTGACTACCTCTCGCACCAAACATCACTCCAGTGAGTATAAATACTCTCCACATTGTTACCAGACGTGTCATTAACACCCAACAACCCAACTTGGCTAGCACTTTCCTAGAAGGTAATACGTACTAGACATCATAATTTAGGGATAAAACTACCCCCACCAATAGGCCTCAAAATCATCAATACAATATTTCATAATTCCAAATCATAGCATGTTCAACAATATATCTTATAATAATTCAAGATATCATAAATACACATAATAACATGCTTTACATATATACATATTGCATATAGTATATATACACATAAGTACAATATATCTACTGAGGTAAAAAGGTAATAAGTAAATAAATATTACCACAGTAACAAAATCATTATTTATCAAAAATATCTGTTTTGTCTAGTACTTGGTTTTGAAATATTGAACTCATCTCGGTCCAGTAATATTTGACGAAGTCCCAAAAGCAACTTGAGATCCTAACCGAAAAACCCGAACCACACAACCCAGTTTCCAAAAACACATACCAAACGCCTTAAATAAACAAACAACCACCCAAAACCTCCAAAATACTTAAAATGGTTGAGAGAACTAATAAGACTTTGTAATGTGTGAAATGAGCAACAAAATCGAGTTCCATAAATAGGCAATATAATAATTTAAAAGTTGATCTCGGTGGAATGTTTTTAAAATTAAAAGAATTATATAGTGGATAATTTAAAATAAAAAAGTATTCTTAATTTCGATTATTATTACCTTTTGTCGACCACCAATATCAATTGAATTGAATTGAATTGCAAATTTACATAAAACCCCCTTCAAATTAAACTTTCAGTCCTTCTAGTTAGGTTTAAATTTTAATAAACCTTCAACCTTAATCCTAATTTATTTCTTTCATTTCGCTTCACGAATAAATCAATCAATTACTTAATTTGTATATATATATATATATATATATATATATATATATATATATATATATATATATATATATATATATATATATATATATATATATATAATAACCCAATGTATGTCATATTAGCGTTCAAACTTTCTTAATATCTTCAAAGAATATATTTACAATACTTGTCCATTTAATTAATACTAGCATAAATTTTTGGTCATTACAGTTGCATATGTTAAAGGTCTTATACATAATCTGATAAGTACAGTCAATTGTGTGATGAAGACAATGTTGTTACTTTTAGGAAGAAAGCAGGAACAATCTACAATGCAAAGGGAAAGCCAGTGCTAATAGCAAAGAGAGAAAGAGATGTATATCTACTTGATCTGAAATCTACAGATCCTTATACTGAAAACTGCTTATATTCTCAATCTGTTCCTAAGCTGAGTTGGCTGTGGCATAAAAGATTGTCACATTTGAATTTTAAATATGTAAATATGCTATCCAACAAAGAGTTAGTGTCTGGATTGTGAACAAGGGAAACATCATAAAGGGTCATTTAAGTCAAAGCAAAACTTTTCAATAACAGACCCATTGCATATGTTGCACATGGATCTGTTTGGACCCATAAGTACTCCAAGCCTAAGTGGCAAGAAGTACACCCTGGTGATAGTTGATGAGTTCTCTCGATTCACCTGGGTAATACTCCTTAAAGCCAAAAGTGAAGCTGCCCTCGAGATAATAAGTTTTATCACATAAGAAGAGTTGCAAAAAGGTAAGTCTGTTAAGCAACTCAGAAGTGATCATGAGACTGAGTTTAGAAACTCAACCCTAGAAGGCTTTTGTGAACAAAAAGGAATAATACAAAATTTCTCTCCAGTTAGAACTCCTCAACAAAATGGAGTTGCTGAAAGGAAAAATAGAACCTTAATTGAGGCTGCTAGAATGTGAGTGTAATGCCGCGGGTTTTCAGAAGCTTAATTAATAAAATATAATTAAGACACCAACTGTTTAACCAAAAGATATCGTTTAACAAACACAGCGGAAGTATTTAACTAACTAATTATACAAATTGTAGTATAAATTTTATCAAAATACCCAACGGTGTTACCAATATCGGCCGACCATTAATCAACATCAGAGTAAACAAAAGCGAGAGCAAGAAGTGTTCCCCATAATTACCAATGAAATAACCATAGCATGGTACCCTTCCTCACGATCAACTATATACCTGCATATGGGTGGGTTACATGAAAGGAGGGGTTAGCTATAATTAACAAATATCACATTTAGCAACTAAACACATTGATTAAAATCAATGTACAAGTATACAAGCACATAGTACAACACGGTACAACTAGGCCCTATTTTGGGATGTTACAAATCTACCCCCCTTAACAAGATTCCGTCCTCAGAATCTATTCTACCTCGAACAAATGAGGGTATCGAGCTTTCATCTCATCATATGCCCCCTAAGTCAAGTTAGGACCTAAATTATGCTTCCACTTAACTAAAATCAACTTAATCATCTTCTTGCGTAGGTTCTTGGTTTTGATATTGAGGATTTCAACAGGTTCTTCTACCAAGCGTTTAGCTGAATCAACCTTCAACTATTGATTTGATCATCTTCGAATTTTCACTTCCTCACATAGCATACATTGAAAGTGTTATGAATACCAGACGGTTCAGGTGGAAGTTCAAGAGATACTATTTCATTAACGTAGAGTTGGGCTAACCGATTCATAGGCGCAGATTCGTTAGTTGCGAGAAAATGAGCACTCTTGGTAAGTCGATCAACAATAACCCATATCATATCATACCCTTTAGAAGTACGAGGTAATTTTTTCACAAAATCCATCGTAATATGATCTCATTTCCATTAGGGGATCTCTAACTGCTGTAAACTACTGTAGGGCTTTTGATGCTCTGTTTTACCTGAGCACAAATTTGATATTTCTCGATAAACGAAGCTATGTCACGCTTCAGGGTAGGCCACCAACACAATTGTAATACCTCGCTTTTGAAAACCATACTTTTCATTTTAAAATAGTAATTCAAGAATCCAAATTCGTGGATCCATTTGTAAACTTAACTTAAACCAAACCTGTTTTTCAAAACTTACCTAAACAGCGGAATATCTAAAAGTGGCTATTAACTACAAACAAAATTAGCCACGATACTTAAAGTACTGTTTGTGTTACTGAAATTGTCCACCAACCACATAAACAAATACATACAGACATAAGTATAAAGATAAGTGTTCCTCCAAAAACATAAATAAAACGAGCTGGTACCCAAGCTCACGCGCCTAAGCATCATCTGAGAGGCTAGATGCTACAGTAAACAGATATCATGATCGTATCGTTCGTCGGAGTCGTTCGGCTCACCTTCATCCTTTGTCTTGTTTGTAGTCATTTGGAAAACCCTCCCCTGCGCACGAGGAGCGCCACCCTTTTTCTGGCCCGCTGCTCCAGATGAACCACTAGCACCCGAACTTTGCCACTCAGGGCAATTAGATATTCTATGACCAGGCTTATAACACTTATAAGAAACATTATGTTTGAATCTACACTCACGCGTCTGGTGACCCTTTGTTCCACACCTGCCGCATTTAATCACGTCCCAGCTCCCAAATTTCTGAGACGAATCACCACTTGACCTATTTCCAGATCCACTATCACCTCTCGTATTACCAGACGACTGCTCAAACTTTCTCTTGTTCCCTTCTTCTTGCTGTTGTGGTTCTGCCTTCGGCTTTTGTCGATAATCATCCTCGGTCTGTCGAGCTATATCAAAGGTTGCATCCAGTGTTGCTGCAGACCTCAAAGCAGATCGGTATTCAACCGGTAAGGCATTAGCAAACTTGCTAATCTTTGTTCTCTCGTCCGGTAGCAGATGAGAAACAAACTTCATCTTATCCGAAAACTTTGATATCAAATCCTCCACGAGTTTATCGCCTTTCTGAAGACCTCTAAACTCGTCCTCAATCTTCTGCATATCGTAATCTGAGCAGTATTTCTTCCTGATCTTTTTCAGGAAATCTTCTCAGGTTAAAGCATCCAGAACCTCTAGTGGTGTAACACTCACAACCGTATCCCACCAGGTAAGTGCATGATCTCGTAACATTTGTCTAGCAAAAGTAACTTTCTTCTTTTCTTCACACTCACTGGACTCGAAAGCGTTTTGTATGTTCCGAATCCAAGTTTCCACAACAAAAGGATCACTTACAATAGTAAAAACAGGAGGCTTACAACTCATGAAATTCTTATAACCAGCAGACTTAGAAACTTCGTGAGCGATTCGTAGCGACTCTCGATCATTCGCTTGCTTCAATTGGATCTCCAACTGACGTATGTTGGCATCCCTGTCTTCGTTACCGGAAGAACTAGCCATCTGATTCAACTTCTATACCAAAACAAAACTACTAACTATAACTCAAGTAATTTAACAGTTATCATATACCAGTACTACTTTAACATATAACAATTAACATATAACGCTCGTCACACCCCCTTACCACCCAGGGAACACTTAATAATGGTCAGACCTGGGTTTGAGATTGAATACTCCTCAAAGTACCCAATTCCCTCAAACCAAGGCTCTGATACCAACTTGTAACGCCGCGGGTTTTCAGAAGCTTAATTAATAAAATATAATTAAGACACCAACTGTTTAACCAAAAGATAACGTTTAACAAACACAGCGGAAGTATTTAACTAACTAATTATACAAATTGTAGTATAAATTTTATCAAAATACCCAACGGTGTTACCAATATCGGCCGACCATTAATCAACATCAGAGTAAACAAAAGCGAGAGCAAGAAGTGTTCCCCATAATTACCAATGAAATAACCGTAGCATGGCACCCTTCCTCACGATCAACTATATACCTGCATATGGGTGGGTTACATGAAAGGAGGGGTTAGCTATAAATAGCTAGTGAGAAACGATTAAACATAAGCATCGTAACAAAGATGTTATAGCATGCAGAAGATATCACAGAATAACAAACAAGTCTATCCAAATAGCTAGCGATGTTTCGGTTCCCAGGAGGAGTCACGTCATGCAGGGTTGTAAGCCCAGCTCAATGATCCAAACTGGGGGAAACCGAATACATCTATCATATCGTGCCGGTGGGGGAGCGGGTAGCAGCCCACCATTGCATTAACGAGCGGGGAAATCTGTGAGAGCCCCTAACGAGAAGGGAGTTCAGTAAAACTGAGAGCCCCTAGTTGAAGTACGGAGGTTTTGCAAGAAGTGCCGGCCGCGAATCACCGTACCCCAAACAGCATCAAAGTGCCGGCACGAACACCTATTGGCTGACTCTGGCCTCATCATAACATCATAACAAAGTTGGCCTACAAAAGTCATATCATATCAAGGTTAGCCTACAAAAAGCCATAGCATAACATATTGGCCTACAAAAAGCCATAGTATCAACATATAACAAATCATAACATGATTGGCCTACTCAAGCCTAATATCATCGTATAGCAATTCATACCATAGCAAATTAACAACATATAAACCGTAACTTACCTTAAACATGGTTATAACATGATTATCACGAAACCTAAGGTTTACCGGTACTCACCTTAACAGCTACAGCAGGCAAATACAGTGTTCGATATCCTCTGGCTCTTCAGGAGCGCCTAACATATCATTTACAAGCTTGTTAACATCTTACAATTAACACACACGCTTCTATTCACAAAATATACAATTTACAAATCTGGAACACTAATTGCGATCGCAAGCTATACCCTTGTGGTCGCAAGGACTCTATAAAACACCCCTTGCGATAGCATGGATATCCCATGCGGTCGTAAAGACCCTTTTTCAATAAAAACGATGCTTCCGATCGCAAAGGGAGTCCCTTTTGGTCGCATGAATGGTCCTTTGGTTGGTTACTACCGCAAATTATGTACCTGCGCTCGTAAACCTCATTTCCTTCACTCGTAAGCGGTAAATCAGCAAAACAGCCCCTTTACGGTCGCATGCTAAATGCATACGGTGGCATGGACTGCATGCGATCGTATGAACCTTCCATGCGGTCGCATGGATTCTTGAACTGCTTGCTGTTGAATGTACTTTCTATGCGGTCGCATGTACCTACCATGCGGTCACATGGGTTTCTGTTACAGTAGAGTTTATCCCTGTTCGTGAAACAGCTCTGTAATTTGCGTTTTTAACACCAAAAATCGACCGTAACTCAATCCCAATTGTTCATAGACATTGTTTAACAACCTTAGAAGCTTACCCAATCATTTGACACAAAAAGAAACCACAAGAACACAACTTAAACTATTAAAATGGTGAATCACTTTCAAAACTCAAAACCATGTTCTTGAGTAGAACACTTACCAAAATCAGATGATTCAACAAAATATGAAGAGACTGAAGCTATTGAAATCACTTGTACTCTAATCCCCTCTTGATTCCTTCTTTTATTTTGAAAGAGTTTAAGGTGTGTGTGTGAAAACGAGAGCTTGTGTATGTTTAGTGTGTGTATTGGTTTTTCCAGGAGATAAGAAGGAAAGAGAGACCGACTTGTAGTTTAATTAATCTAACACGCGGTATTTTGTTCCCCTTTTTAACTTACAACTTATCCCTCGTTTACCCGTTTCACTTAATGAGGATATTTTTGGAACCATTATCTAAAACCGGTTACTAACTTACCAATTTTAGCTATTATCATAACTATCTTACATAACACCTTTTTATCATGTATAATTAACAAATATCACATTTAACAACTAAACACATTGATTAAAATCAATGTATAAGTATACAAGCACATAGTACAACATGGTACAACTAGGCCCTATTTTGGGATGTTACAGTGAGACAGGATTGAAACTCTATTTTTGGGATGAAGCTGTTGGTACATCATGTTACACCCAAAATAGATCAATCACAGTCAAAAGACATGGCAAAACTTCATATGAAATTTATAAATCAAGAAAGCCCAATATAGGTTACTTCCATGTCTTTGATTCAAAATGCTATGTGCTGAATCAAAGAGATCAGCTCCATAAGTTAGAACCTAAAGCTGATCCTGGAATTTTTGTTGGTTACTTCTCAATCTCCAAATCTTACAGAGTATATAACTCAAGGAGAAAGGCAATAGAAGAATCAATTCATGTCTCCTTTGATAAAGACAGTTTTAATCAAGCAGATTCAGTCAGTCTGAGTGAGCTTAAAAATCCCGAGGAAACCAAAAGGTCAAATCCTATGTATGTCGTAGATGGTGATAGTGATGATGATGTGTGTATATCTAAGAGATCATCACAACCTCCAAAATATTCTCAAACTGAGAAAGAAGATGACTTCTTTAATCCTTTTGGAGATGATACTACTCAGACTGAAGATCTTAGTGGTCAACAGTTTGTTGACAATGCTGCAATTGAGACTGAGGATGTAGGTTCACTTCAGAGTCCTCAATATCACTCAAGTCCAGAACCACAATCTCCTATTACAACTTTTAAGTTCCTCAAAGATCATCCTCAAGATCAAGTGATTGGTAACATTCAAGACAGAGTGACCACCAGATCAAAGGCAACAGCAAACTATGCTGCTTATTTTGGGTTCCTATCTCAAATGGAACCAAAGAAGACTGAAGAGCCTTAGAGGATGAAGAATGGATTGAAGCAATGCAAGATAGAGGAATTAACTGAGTTTGAGAGAAATAAGGTATGAAATCTTGTCCCAGTCCCCAAAGATCGTACAATTATAGGCACTAAGTGGGTCTATAGAAACAAGATGGACAAGGATGGAGTGATTGTTAGGAAAAAAGCTAGGCTGGTAGCACAAGGGTATAGACAAGAAGAAGGAATAGATTATGATGAGACATTTGCCCCTGTTGCTAGAATTGAAGCCATTAGGCTGTTCTTAGCTTATGCAGCTCATAAAGACTTCAAAGTCTATCAAATGGATGTGAAAATTGCTTTCCTAAATGGAAAACTTCAGGAGGAAGTCTATGTGAAACAACCTCCTGGCTTTGTTAGTTCAAAGTATCCACATCATGTCTATAAGTTAGACAAGGCTTTGTATGGTCTTAAACAGGCTCCAAGAGATTGGTATGATACACTGTCCAAATATCTACTATCAATGGACTTTAACAGAGGTAGTATTGACAAGACAGTCTTCAATAAAAAAAAGTAGAGGACACGTGATTCTTGTACAGATCTATGTGGATGACATTATCTTTGGTTCTACAAATGAATCTCTATGTGAATGGTTCTCCAAAGCAATGTCAAAAAGGTACAAGATGAGTATGATGGGTGAAATGACATATTTCCTAGGCTTGTAGATTCAACAAAAGCCTGATGGAATATTAATAAATCAAAGCAAGTATGTTCTTGATTTGATAAAGAAATATGGTTTTGATTCTAGTTCAACCATGAAAACACCCATGTCACCAGCTGTCAAGCTGAGCAAGGACTCAGATGGAAAGTCTGTATGTCAGTCTACCTATAGAGGAATGATAGGTTCATTACTTTATTTGACAGCTAGTAGACCTGATATAATGTTTGCTACATGTGTTTATGCAAGATATCAGGCATATCCTAAGGAATCACATCTTCAAGCTGTGAAAAAGATCTTTAGGTACCTTAAAGGTACACCAAATCTAGGTCTTTGGTATCCCAAGGATAATGGATTTGAATTGGTTGGATTTTATGATGCTGATTATGTTGGGTGTAAATTAGATAGAAAATAACAGTAGGATGTCAAATGCTTGGACGAAAATTGGTAAGTTGGACAAGTAAGAAACAGAATTCAGTGGCTACTTCAACTGCTGAAGCTAAGTATGTTGCTGCAGGAAGCTGTTGTGCTCAAATTCTGTAGATGCAACATCAGCTTCAAGACTTTGGTATGAATTTTAAGAAAACTCCTATCTTCTGTGATAACCAAAGTGCAAAAGCCATAACATATAATCCAGTCTTCCACTCAAGAACAAAGCATATATAAATTAGACATCACTTCATAAGAGACATCGTGGAAAAAGGTAAAGTTGAAATAAATTTTATCTCCACAGATGATCAATTAGCAGATGTATTTACAAAACCACTTGATGATAGAAGGTTTTCCTATCTGCTAAGTAAATTGGGTATGCTCAACCCTTAAATAAGATTCTAAAACTGAGTTTCAGCTTGATAAAGACTGTGTGTCTTAAGCTGAGAGTACAGTTTATAGATATGTTATCATAAACTGTTCACTTGGGCAAGCTGAGTGATAAGTTCACACGTTTGGTATGTTCCAAACATGATTTAACTACTTACTGTAGTTAAAATATAAGTTTGAGTTAGTCTCAAATAAAAATGACTAAGTGTCAATATATTTAAGCTGTGTGCTCAACTCAAGCTGATTGTTAATCTCAAGCTGATAGCTAAAGTCAAGGTGAGTGCTTGACTCACGCTGAGTGATAAGTTTCCTCAGCTTGGTATGTCCAATCCATGTTTTAATTACTTTGTGTTATTAATTAATGAAGTATTATGTTTAGGTCAGTCTCAAATTATATTTTTATACTGATTATGTATTAGTGTAATGTAAGAGTGTGAATAATAATTATGTATGTCAAAAGTATTATTTTACCAAATTACCCGTTGGATATGATAAGTTTCATATGTATCCCGCTTATCTCTATATATTAGTTAGCTAGTGTAACGGATAAAAAGGGATTTCCAACCGTAACTTTTCTCTCTCCTCAATAAGGTATATATATCGATTGTAACTAAAATTTAGAAGTTTACGCTTACTTTCTCTCATCTTTCTACTTCTGCAATACTCAATATACCTTCTCCAAACACCTCAATTGCTACGTGCAATAAAACGTTCATCCGAACTTGAAACCCTCATCGCTCAGTGCGAAATACGATATTACTAAGTGTGAATCGAATTCAAATATCATTATTTTACGATGGACGGGATCATTCTCAATCTTAGTGATCGAATGGTACGAGGTGCTACATTCAAGAACAACGGAGTGCCGCTGATTAAAATCAACAATCAACGTGCCTGCCTCGCTATTCCTGAGCTAAAACTGGGCAGAGGTTATGAAGCCTGAGTGGACTACATTCGAAAATGCCCATTGGCATTCCCTTTCAGCGGGGCACCAATTCATGTCGTTCCTCAACACCTATTGGAATTCGTGTATACATGTGTCTGTGACCAGGATAGGGGAGAAATCAGAGGAACTGCTCTGAATGGGGAGAGAACAGTAATAATTACGGTTCAAAGGATAAGGGAGATTCTACACCTCCCTGAAAATGATGTGTTCGAGCCTACCGTGACAAGACATGTATCAAGATCTGTTCTGCCAAGAATGGGTCACCCACAAGTAGAGGGTGTCATTAAGAAAGCTACCTTTCCAACCGGATGGGGTTTTATGGTTTCTACAGTGATACGTTCACTAGGGACCAAGGTTGGAGGACTGGACCAAGTCAACGAGTTCGAGATGTAGTTGCTGTACAACATATTCTATGCAAGGAATCTGGATTGTGTACTGCTAATCTTCAATGAGCTCATGGTCCAAGTGATGAAGACACCAAGGGATCTACATGTGCCATTCAAAAGGTACTTGTTCTTGGTGATTGAAGAAGAGCTTGGTAGTGAAATTTACGAGGCTGAACAGGATATTTTCTTAACACCAGCACTCAGCTCATATATGTTCAACAATGACATCCTTACACAGCAAGAGGGACTCAGTGAGCCCATGCGCTGGATTGCTGAAAGAGCATCCTCAGAAAGTGAAGCTGAGGAGTCTGACCTAGGGGGAGCAGCTCAAGCTGAGCTTGAAGTTCAAGCTGAGCAATTTGCTCACGCTGAGCTTGAAGTTGAAGCTGAGGGTAAGTCTTCTACATCTTCATCCAACAATCTTCCATCTTCAGAGTCTCCATTAGTTGGCAGACACAAACCAGGTTTGACTTCTCCACTTTCTTCTTCTTCTCATTATTCTCCATCATTATTTGGAGATAAGACTGTAGTCAGCCCAACACAATCTAACCCATCTCCTCGACCTTCTATCCATTTAAAACTCTAATCTGAAGCCAACCTTGGTATGGCCACTACTACCAAGGATACTTTCCAAACCTATATTCGAAAAACTGCCAAAAGTGGTGTCACACCTAAAGACACTTCTGGAGCTGATACCACGCTAATACCTCCACTGGCAGGAGTTGAGGGGGAGACACATACTCTTAAGGTGCTAACCTTAACGCTCACTCTAACCCAACAGCCAAACCAGGGTGTGATGTCTACTCAGCCCTCACTTTCTAGAGCCATACGAGAGTCTATTACCGTGCATGAGTAGACACACTCAGGTTACAAGGAAGAATTGACCAATCCCCAGGGTCAACTACCCCTCACTCACCAAACTAACGAACCACTCACTTTTTCTCATCATACTTTGAGCCAAACCCATTCTCTTCACTTCTCACTCTTTCCTGCACGACCTGCCAATGATTCACCTAGATACCAAGGTGAATTACAGGGTCCACAGTCTGGTACGGATGAATTTGGGGGTATATAACAACTCCTGAAGGATGTATCCAAACATTCTCCTAACGTTCTTGACACTTTCACTTCAGAAGAACAAAATTTTGAGTTCAAGGGTAGGAGTAAGTCTCCTCATCGAGCATTCAAGAACTAAAAACATTCATTGTAGCTCAATTTGAGTTATTTCACCTCAAGAGAAAGAAGAACAAACGAATGATTTCTCAGAGGATTCTCAAGCTGACCAATGACATCAAAGAGATTACATCTACAGTTGCTACTCTACAACAGAAACAAACATCAACCCCTATTGATGATGACAAAAAATAGGAGAAGGTTCAAGAAGCTGAGGATGAGTTAGTTCAAGTTTAGGCTTAGGCTTTGTTACTTCTAGCCAAAGGAACAGAGAGGCAAACTCAGATTGAGGGGGAGTTAGAAGTTGTGATAGAGGAACCTGCAGCAAAGAAAAGGAAAATTGTAGAAGAATCTGAATCTGAAGCTGACAGTGTTTCTGAGACTGAAGAAGAAAAAGACACAAGAATTATGATTGAGCAGCTTGAAAAGGAAGAAGCTGATGAGCATATCTCTTGATGAGCTTAGAAGGAGAAACATAAAGAAGTAAGGGACAAAGAAAGAGAATTGGAAAGAAAAGCTTTAGCTCAAGCTGAAGCTGACTACTTTGGTCCAAGGCCTGATCCAATCCCATATACTGATGCAGACATCCAGGAATGCTACTTTAGTAGGAGCACCAGCAAAGAAATCAAGAGCATGACTCTGAGAAGAACAAATAGAGCCATCATTCTCACTTTCCAATTTGGTGATAAGTCAACAGTGGGAATGGACCTAAGATATGTTCATAGGATGGGCTATATTAAATGGAAAATAATTATGATGATGCTCAAGAAGTTTAAAAAGAGTCAAATCAAACAAGAGATTACAACTGAAGTCTCTAAGTTGATGTCTAGAGCTGAGGATCTCACATATGTTCCAGTTTCTGGTCTGCAATGGGAAAGCTTATTGAAAGTACCTTGAGGTGTGATATTTAAAGAAAATCAACTTACAGAGACACTAGTGCAGGGATTCATGTTTAAGGATCAGGAAGGCAATCCTAGCTTCATAAAGCTTTCTGAGATTTGTTATTTGAAAGCTAAGGATTCCATAAAAATAAGAAGTTGCTATGGTGATGAAAGCTCAAATCACTTTGTGAGGTACAAGCTGAATAAAATTATCAGAATGCAACAGAATGAACTCAAAAGGGATGCAGAAGTTGAAAGCCTGTTAGAAGAAATCAACAGAGAAATTATACTTTGGGAAGTTCTACATCCAGAGTTCAGGAGATAAAACTTTGTAATAGATTAGTTCTATAGTGATCATTAGATTAGTTCTAATATTCCGTAAGAACTAAGTGTGCATGATCTAATTGATCACATTTTTGTATTCTGATAAGTTCAAGTTAAAAGAATACAAGTAATATTTTGATATGTTCAAATGTTTATGATATGTTCATATTTGCTAGTCTGATATGTTTAGCTTGAATGAACAATATGATCAGTTCATGTTCATTAATATGATTGGTTGGTATGTTCAACTTATAATTGATAAGTTCAATTAAAATTTGATTAGTTCAAAATAAAATCTTAGTAAGTTTAAGATTAGAAACATAATTCTGTTCAACAAACTTAAAAACTGTTTGATGGTTTTGTCATCATCAAATAGGGTGAGTTTGTTGGTCAAATGATCTTATTAGTTAAGATTTGATGAGACAAAGTTAAGTTTGTAAGATATGTTCTAAACACAACTTAAACAGAATTATGAAGCTTGGTCCGACTGAGCACTTATAGTGTTTCAGACTGAGCATAAGCTGAGTATAAGCTGAGCATTATAGTTGATCAGCTTAGACTATATCTTAGTCAGTTTATCTATATCTTTGATAAGCTATGTGTTACCTAAAGCATAGGTTAAATATTCAGCTTGATGTGTTTTAAGCCGAGTGACTCTGCCTTTAGGCTGAGTCAGCTCAACAGAGTTGCTAAGTCAGTTCTAGCTAACTCTGATGACTTCTAAGGATGAGTTAGTCATTATACATGTTAGTACATGTTTAATATCAAGTTTGTTCTTGATGAACTCAGCTTGATAGGTTTCAAGCTGAGTAACACAGGCCTGACGAAAGAAGTCAGTTTAATAGAATTTAAATATGTTTTAAATTATATTATTCTCTATCTACGGTGCGGATAAGAAGATTCCAGAATCAAGATTGAAGATTCAAGATTCAAGATATCCAGATTATCCGTTAGTTAGTTAACAGATTAGGATAAGTTTTAGTTTGTTGGGATACGTAGAATAGGGCTATAAATTCTCTTAATCAGGAGAGAGGTAAGGACCTCACCCAAACTCGCCATACTTGATACATTGATTGTAAGTTGATCAACGTATTTAATCATTCACAGATTTCCAACAAGAGTTCGTGTGTTCGATCTTCACGTTTGTTGTGAAGTTGGTAAGTATTCAATCTGTGATAAATCATGTTTAGAGAATTAGATTGTGTCTATAATCATTAGTTGATTATAGATAGCAAGTTCGATCAATTAGTTTGAGAGATTGAGAGATTTGAATTGTAATCGGTGTTTATACATCAATTGTTTCATACTTGATAAGTTATTGTAATCATCTTCTTATTAATGAAAGCATTCAATTGTATTCAAGTTGATGTGTGTAACACTTTTTATTGATTTGTTCAATTTTCCGCAGAAAGTGTATTCAACCCCCCCCCCCCTTCTACACAATACTTACTTGTTGTTTCTCTCACCAAGGGACAAACATTATGTGATAAACATGAGACAGAACCAAGTTTTATGTTCAGCTGGCAACTTTATGACTAAGGGAGGGGGCAGCGAAGCAAGCTGCACAGGGGAAGTAGATGAAAAAAATTAATTAGGGTTTTCTATCATAAAATGAGGGGAGGAGGTGGACGTGGTTTAGCAATTAATAGGATAGAGGAGATTGGAGAGATAAGAGAAGAGTGTGTAGAGGGAAATGTCATGTTTACCCTTTATTTATTATAAAAGGTTAATTATGAAAATGCCATTAGAGATCATAACCATTGAATAAATGATGAAACGATCCAAAATGCTTGTTGCACTTCTCACAATAAAATAACTTCTCGCATGAACCTTCCCCTCTATATATATTATTTTTGTGGACTTAAAATTTATATATATAAATTATGGTTAAACGCTTATTTTAAGTAGTTAAGTTAAAATAAAGGATTTTTATATTTTTGAATTAAAATATATTATTTAACGGTAATAGTGTTATTAGGCCTTGATAACAAGTGATTCAAGTATAATGTAGGATAATGAAAAATTGCATATGTAGAACTAGAGAAAAAGTGTATTTACACCTTGAAAACACCTAGTTCTTTATTTCAATTATGAGCAAAACCTTAACAATTACAATAACCATATCCCTATATATACTTCATGAGTATATTACATAGAAACTCATATTTCTATACAATTTATGAATTTACAAGTGTATTATTGTTGAACAAAGTAAACAAGGACAATTACTCTATATATTAATTAGCGTAGTAAGAGGAGAATTTCTCACGATATTTTGAAAGGCAGTTTGGTAAAATCAACCATATTTCGTGATAGAGTTGTTTCTCGATATCTTAAATTTATGGTGTGATTTTAAATTTTCGTCGAATTTGCTATTCTGTTTGTAGGAACTTCATTTTTTGGTAGCGATGCGATGCTTATAACACTGTGGTCACCATCTTCGTCGATGATAAAGATCGTCAGGTGGATCTTAACAACGAGCAATCGCCATCCTTAATCAGATCTGTAAATCTCATGGAGGTTGTTCCAGATCTATGTTAGATGGTTATTCCGGATTTGCAATAGATCGTCTGACGGTGTGTTTTAGATCAGCGTTGTATATGGTCTTTAAGGAGAGTAGGTGACGGTCTAGCGGTGGTGTTGGCCGTCTTTTAAGAAGAAGAGAGAGAGAGAGAGAGAGAGAGAGAGAGAGAGGCCGATCAAGCAGGGATGGTGCAGCATTGCTCGTGGTCGCCGATAACGTTGTTGACATAGTGGTCGATAGGTAGACGCAGATGTGGTTGCCGGCGGAAATTTTATAGAGATGAATATGTGAGCACAAAATGGGGTTTATGAGTGAGGTAAAATCAATAAAAAAAGTGGTAACGTGTAAAGAAAAAAAAAGGTGTGGCAATATATGTCCTGTTGCTGTAGGATGTGATGGAAGAAAATACGTCCACTATTTTATCTATTCAGCTTGAAAAGATATATACAAGATTAATAGTTATATATTTTTTATCCAATATTTATTCAAACGTATTTTTATAAGGCTGTAATAATTATGTACGTAAAAAATACGTGAGAAATGAACAATTATCAATGTTTGATAAATATTATTTTTTGAAAATTGGGTAATGTTATACGATGTACTTTTTTTATATAATAAGATATAGATATCAAAAATTAATATATTAATTCACTTTTACCCGATGCGTAGCACGGGCAATTTTTTACTTGTTTTAATCAATTAGGTGTTTTTGGATTAAAACACATTTGGTATAAAAGTTATTATACTACTAGTATATAATTGATTATAAGGATCGACTAGGTTTGTCAATTGATTAAAAGGATCAATAAGTTTTGTCAAATTTTTTCCTCGTCTCGATTAACAGTTTAATTAATTGAGAGTTAACGAGAAAAGGTTTATAGATCAGTGTATGTATGTGTTTTGTTTGCATCATTTATTGTTTATATTTAATGCGTGGTTGACTATTTATATATTAAATTATATATATATATATATATATATATATATATATATATATATATATATATATATATATATATATATATATATATATATATATATATAAATGAGTTTGACTTGTATACTAAGTCGCATTAGTATCGTTAAGTCGCGTTTGTAGTTTCTACATGTCAAATACAAATGCTTGACTTAAACAAGTCATCACTATGTTCTTGTTGTGGTTGGACATGTAGTTATAGGTTTTGCCAACTTAGATTGTGGTTGTGTATTTGTTTTACTTCGTTATTTTGGTTTTGGGGAGGCCTGCGTGCCACTTACAACCCCTATTATAATGTAAAAGTAATAGAATATGTTTCATGTATTCTAGTATAGTTTCTTGTAACCAAAACCAAAGACGAAGATGTTAGATTATGAAAAGTGAGGGTGCAATATGTATTTATTGTAAAGTTGGGCAAATGCTATAAAAGGCATTTGCCCTTCACATTTCAATCTAAGCTTTGCATATTTCACATATCTCTTGTTTGTGTTTGCTCTCTACTTCGCGGCTCTCTCTCTCTATAACCGAAACACACAACACACAAACAAGATCTTACATAAAGCATTGCTTCTTCCGTAGTATACGGGACCATCAATTGGTATCAGAACCAAACTTGTTTTTGGCTCGTGATTATTCGAAAACAACAAAGCAAAGTCTAGAAAACTTCAAGTTCAAGGTGAAGAACAAGCTTTCGGGTTCAACAAGGCATACAACCACAAGGTTTGTTAAAGAAAGGTGCGATTTCAAACATTCCCGAAGATAGAACACGTTTAAGGTATAAAAACACCACTTTCTCTATCATCCTTTCGGGTTTATTCGAAGATTTCTACTGTTTTGTAAGGCTTTCGTGAAGAACACTTCAAAACCGAGTGGCATTTTAAAGGAAAAAGTCCATTAGTTCATTAAATGCTCAACTTTATGGCATTTAATTTTCTGGAAATTAAGCATTTATGGTGTTCTTGAGGTATAAATGCAGATTTGAAGAAGAAGAAGTCGGTTTTAATTAAAAATAATTATTTATTCTTCAAATTTTAAGTGTGAAACAAGGCATCTCAAGTACTACCCATAACAATCAAAGTACAAGTGGGTAGACACCATAAGGGGTAAGGCCTTCAGATCTGATAGGGACACATCAGATTTTATAAGCCGGGTTGTTGGTCAATGCGATTGATTGGTTAGGCGGCTTATAGAGTTCCTTCAAAACTGAATTTACTAAATGTTACTTTAAAGCTATCAGCCGGATTTAGGTAATCTCATGCGATTGAGGAGTGTCTAAGGTTTCTATCAGCCGCACTAAGAACTACAATCTTGTGTTGGGTAATCACATTGTTGGCCTGTACGATTCAAGGTTCGATTACAAACACATCAAAGGAAATCACATTCGATTCAATTAACTTGAATAGCATTCGATTGTTGTGACTAACAGTTTATTTCTAAGTGTTTGGTAATACAGGGTTCGATCGCACACTATTGGTTACCTTATTCAATCACTAGCAAGAAGTTACTCTGCTCAATTTTCAACGGTTTTCTCCAATCGCATAGCACCTATCGCATACCTTGAACTTATTGGACAAGTGATAGAACCATTTGGACTTGACTTTAAACAAAGAGGACAATCGGACATAAATTTAAATTATAATTCAAAATTGAATTTAATCAAACTCAGATATAATTCAAATTTGAATTAAATTAACTCAATTCTATATAATTCAAAGTTGAATTAAATCTTTACAATATCTAATTCAAAGTTGAATTAAAGTGAATTAGCTCCTCATTTTGTCAATCAAGTTTTCGAACAATCAATCCATACATAACAAGTAAACGATCATTTCTTAAATTAAACTCTAACAATGTCTAGTTCAAATGAAATGATGTCCATCGGTACCGATACAAAACCTCATGTTTTGTTTCGAGGTGAATACAATGTTTGGAAAGGAAGGTTCATGGACTTCCTAGAGCATAATGAGACACACGGGGAAATGATGATTGACTGCATCATGAAGGGGAACAAAAAGTTCACTAGAGTTGTTGAGGCTTATCCGAACAACAATCCCGCCATTCTCCGTCATGAGAGGGAAAAGACTGTTGGTGAGCTCACAGCTCAAAAAAAGAAGATCAAGAAGGCTGAAAGATTGGCTAAGTAATATAGTCAACAACTATCATGACTTCTGTGTCAGAGAGAATGAACTTCTTTCTGAAACCTATGGTAGATTTTGCAAGCTGCAAAATGAGATGAGGTCCAATCAAATTATCCGGACTGACCTAGACTTAAACTGTGTTTTTCTGAAGTCACTGGGTCCAGAGTGGAAGGAATATGTTCGATTGTACAAACAAATCAACAAAGATCTCACTACAGTCACCTTTCACAACATATTTGAAGACCTCAATCAATACCAAGATGAAATTCTGAAGTCACTCCCTAAACAGCCAGCTGCAGACCCTTTAGCCCTCGTAGCAGTTGAACGAGTTCCAAGGGAATCTTCATCCAGATCAATGAAGTTCAAACAGGTGATTCTTAGTGAATCTGAACTGGATGATGATGATGAAGACACAGTTGAAGCTGCCATTCATGCTCTTTCTGTTGTTGGGAAAACCTTCAGAAATCGTTTCAGTAAAACCAACAACAGACAAAGGTTTACCTCTGGCTCCAGAAGACCAGAAAGGCTTGCTCCTGTTGACAAGCCTAGATTTCAAAGGGATGAGAGAAAGGAGGAAAAGAAGAATGATCTGAAGTGCTACAGTTGTGGGAGATCTGGGCACATGATAAGGAACTGTCCATAGAATAAGGTCAAGGACGCTGAGTATTACAGACAAAAGTACCGCCTGTCAAAGCAAAAGCAGGCTCGGAATGCTCTTATGGTGGAGGAACACCAGTTCCTAAAGGATACAGACTCCGAGAGTGATCTAGATGGTGAAGATCATGCACAGTTCTGTTTCATGGCTAATAGTGAAACAAGTGGTAGAGATGAAGATGATGGTGATCTCTCTGATGCTGAGGAGGAGATCGTGGAAAGCGGAAA
This sequence comes from Pulicaria dysenterica, assembly GCA_947179395.2. Classification (NCBI taxonomy): domain Eukaryota; kingdom Viridiplantae; phylum Streptophyta; class Magnoliopsida; order Asterales; family Asteraceae; genus Pulicaria; species Pulicaria dysenterica. Next base: position 37,135,803 of record OX359292.1, read on the forward strand.
GGTACATTCTATCTCTAATTCTAACATGGGTTTTAATTTTGAACATATACAAACTATACTAAATTGCATGAAAAAGTTAGAATTTAAGGTGACCAAACTAACTAAGAAAAATCAAGTGTTAAAAGAGGTCATTCACACACAAGACAAAGAAGCACAAGCTACAATTGAAAAGTTGGAGAAAAACATTGATGAATCTAAAGTTCAACTAGCTGTGAAAGAATATGAATTTCTTGAATTAACCAATACAACAAATGTCATCATACATGATCTCAAAGCAGAACGTATTGGTGCTGAAAAGGATTTAGAAATTCTTAAAAATGATCAATACAATCTTTGTTTGAAAATTAAAGACTTGGAAGACTGATATATCAGTAATTATACATGTTTTACGTATCGAAAACCCTCACATTTAATCCAGAATCAAGGTGAATTGTACAAATTATTGTCTAAAATGCTTAATATTCACCATTGCAGGTTAATAGGACCTAAAGTAAAGATATCAAGACAAACGAGTGCAAAACAGATGAAAAACGAAGAATTGGTGAAAATGACAGGGCCATGCGATCGCATGCCCCTACTATGCGATCGCATGGTAGGGGCAAATCTAGCTTTGGCACTTGGCAGCCTCTGCAAGCTAAGCTGTCTTGTCAACCGCCCAAAACCAAGTCATGCGATGGCATGACATTCCCATGCGATAGCAAAGACCCCCGATCCTGGCCTATTTAAAGTAGCTCATTCTCTGCAGATTAAAAGCACACCATCACAGAAGCCAGAAGCAGCACACACACTTCACACACACTAAGGTGTCTTCACACTTGGGTTTTGATTCGGTGGTAGTTAAACACCCCAAACTCCATTCCAAAGGTGTAGAAACCAAGTGGAGGTTCTGATCACGTATACAACTCGGGATAGCTTGGTATAATCTAAACTTATCTATGTATCCAAGTATTGATCTTGTTGTTTTACTTGTAACCATGTGTAACTAAACTATTTCACTTAGGCCAAGATGATTCTTGGCCAAGTTATGGCAATATAAACCTTTTCTTGATGATTTGATATAAAAGTATGTTTTGATCATTAATGTAAATGTCGTTAATCATATTCATGTGATATATTTATTCATGTTCATATTTTGATAACCTTTTGTGTGAAAACCTCAAGGTTATATTGCATGCGTATTCAAGAATGTTGGTTTAATCTTAAGATGTTGTGTAGTTATTGCTAGAAATGGTATAACAATCAAGATTGTCATTTGAAAAGCATTTTTGGAACATGTCTTTGATCATTTCAGATCTTAACAAGTTGGCCAAGTTTATCATATTTTGGTTTCTCACATGTTTCACATCTCAAAATGAAAGTTTAATTGTGTACGTATATTATTTGATCATTAATACTACAGAAGGATAAAAAGCATTAAAAAGATGTTTTGGAACATGTTAAGGTTGAAATGAATTCCATAATGTCATTAAGAGTCTTATCTTTTGATTCTATGTGCATGCTTATGTATTTCACACTTTGCATGTGTTACGTGCTAGAAATGGTACGTAACATGATGATATCTAAAAGAAATAACATAAGGCTTGATCTTAAATCCAATGCACGTGGTTTGAGTCTTGTTGGGTTCATAACATCATAGTGTTCATTTACTATCTACTTATAACATTGGATGAAAGTCCAAGATGTTTGTATTTAATCTTTGGGTAAAAATGAAATATGCTGTAAATAGATACCATGTGATCGCATGACATATGCATGCGACCGCATGGGTCTGTCTTTCTATGTGATCGCATGTCCCTTACATGCGATCGCATGAAGCCCTGTTCCAGAATCAGTTTGCTGTTTCTTTTATTCTAACCATTCTTAAATTATTTTAACACCTTTCTTATGTTTTGAAAGCTATAAGACATATCATTTGACCATGAATGTATGGCTTGTAGCTGGATTTAAACATGGTTAAGTGGATCTGTGATTGTCTTTTTATTATATGCTTACATGTTATATTTTATTGTAAATCTGAGTCTTGATAACTCGAGTGATGATTTACATGATAACATGACTCGTGAGTATTAGATAGAACAGCATACTGTGAGCTTAATGTAATTTATCAAGTCATCAAAAATAAATATTGCCATAACTAACCAGGATGATTCTGAAGCCTAAGTGATCCTTTCTTTGATTGTCTAATCGCTTGTTTATTATTTTGATAGTGTAACTTGTTTATTTCATTAGTTTTAAATCAAAATCTAAAAATCACATGTTTTTATTTCACCAAACAATAATGATGTTTGAGTTCTAGTAGCTGCCAGAAAATCACTTTTATCCCTGTGGTTCGACACTCGGTCTTACCCTATCTATACTACTACTGACCAGGTCATACTTTCCTGAGTCGTGTGTAGTATTTATTTTGTAATTCCACTTTATAAATTTAAAACATCAGTGTGAAAAAGCTTTTAATCATCTTAAAAATACCCGTACGCAGACTACACACCAAGTTTTTGGCGCCGTTGCCGGGGATTACTTTGATATATTGGCACTATTAGTAAAAATCTAATTATTGATTTGGTTTTCACTATCTGTTACTTTTTATTTTTATTTTTATTAGTGTAATTATAGTTTAGCTTTCCTTGCTTTCTTTTACTTTTCTTTTACCATGTGTGTTTACTCACAGACACTAAAATTAATGTATAAATTATGTCTGGATTGTCTAAAAAGTTTTGAAACTGAAATTGAACATCTTGAACAAATAACATTAGCTACAGACAATTTAGATGAATTTGAGTTAAATTTAGGAGAAATTGAGTATTGGGAATATGCAAAAATGATCACTAGATGTAACATCGACTATATTCTTAACAAACCTATTATCTAGTCAAGTTACAATTTCTAGCTTAGTTTGTCCCAATTGTTATCTACTTCTTGTCTTTTATTTAGCTTAACTTAGTTTTTTTTATTATTGCATTCCTTTTTATTTTATTTTATGTGTATTTATTCGGTTGAACTTCGAAGAATGATTAAAGAGTATCACAATAGAATTAAAAATTCTGAAATCCTCTTAAAATCTTTCGAAGAAGCTTTGCTCTCTGAAACCGACCCCCAAGAAATCAAACGATTGAGAGATAGCATTAACCACGAATTTTTTTTTATTTTTCTCAATCAAACTTTCATCCGAAGAACCATGGCTCGTACTCTAACTTTTTAAATTTCATTAGTCTTTTATTTTCTTTTAAATATTGTTTCACTCATGTGTATTCGTTCAGAAAACCTTCATAGGAGAATTAGTGTTTACCAAAATCACATTGATCTCCTTGAAAATCAGATCTGGGTGTTAATTAACGAATTAGAATTTGAATTTGACATCTCTCGAGTCATAAATATCTACGAACAAATTCATCTACTAAGGGAACAACAAAATTTCATTCGAAACACCATAGACAGACTTTGGAGAAATCATTTCCTTTCTTAGTGGTCGACTGTTTCATCTCATTTTCTTTCTTTTTATTTTAGTAGTGTGCTTCTCTCTTGCATTTTAATTTCTTTTCGTTTTTCATTTCCCCGCCACATCCAAATAGTCTCTTTTGTTCTCTCTTGAACAATTGAGTCCATTGAGCCTTACGCATAGCCTGAACGAGAATTTAGACGTCGCCGACGTTTAGAACGTAGACGAGCTGCTCGTAATCGAACTCACAACATGGCTGAAGGTGAAGGTCCACTACCTTTAGATAATAAAATAGTAGTAAATTACGCTCGTCCAACTCTCAATGGAATGCACGCAAGTATCGTTCGTCCTCCTGTGACCGCCAACAATTTTGAAATCAAGCCGAACATTATCCAAATGGTTCAAAACACAGTTCAATTTAACGGTTTACCTGAAGAAGATCCTAACCATCATCTTTAGAATTTCCTTGAGATCTGTGATACGTTCAAGATGAACGGTGTCTCCCAAGACGCTATTTTCCTACGTATTTTTCCATTTTCACTCACACACAAAGCCAAGCTTTGGCTTAATTCCTTGCCTACTTGTTCAATCACTACATTGAACGATTTAGCCGAAAAATTTCTTCAAAAATATTTTCCAACTTCAAAAACGGCTAAACTCCGTAATGATTTTTCATCATACCAGCAGCAAGAAGGGGAATCCATGTACAACACGTGGGAAAGGTATAAGGACTTACTGCGTCGATGCCCTCATCACGGATTACCCATGTGGCTTCATGTTCAAACTTTTTACAATGGCCTGACAGTGGCTACATGCTAAATGATCGATGCTGTAGCAGGAGGTGCAATCACTAACAAAACTCCTAAGATAGCTCATGAGCTCATTGAAGAGATGGCTATGAATAGCTATCAGTGGCATTCCTCTCGAATGAAACAACCCAAAACAGCTGGTATCATCCCTGTTGATACTGTCACCTTACTCACTGCACAAGTTGAAGCTTTATCCCAAAAGCTCGACCAAATGAAAGTAAATGTAGTGCAGTCTACATGTGAGTTCTGCAATGGACCTCACTTGAGTAAAAATTGTCAAACTGCCAATAATTTCGCCCCTACAGAAGAGGTGGATTACATGGGTGCTCAAAGACCCTAAAACAATCCCTACTCAAACTCATATAACTCTGGTTGGAGAAATCACACGAATTTCTCTTGGAAATCCGGAGCGGGTACATCTAGTAATCCCCCTCCCGGATTTTCTCATCACAATCACAACCAACAGAGTTTGCTTTCGTCTCAAAACCGACAACCACCACAACCTCAATCAAAGATTGAAAGCTTACATGACAGATTTTCCTCAGCTGTCGAAAGTCATTTCGTCCATCACGAAAACGACATGAAAGTTCTTCACGCTTCATTTATGAATTTGGAAAACCAAGTAAGCAAGATCGCTAACTCGCTATCAGAGCGTCAACAAGGTGGTTTGCCGAGTAACACAGAGGCCAACCCAAGGGCCGATGTTAAAGTTATTATTCTCAGAAGTGGCACCACTATGGTCCCACCAATGATGCCTCCGGTTGATGAACCAAGAACTCCCATCATATCCAAAGATAGTGCAAATCCAGATTTTGAAACTCCCGAATCTCAGGTCCCAGTCGAGGGAACTAACGAAGCGCATAACAGGCTCCGTCCAGCAAGTACCGCACAAGTTAAACCCCCGATTCCTAAATATCAGCCCAGGATTCCTTATCCTCAGTGATTAAACAAAGAACAAATGAAGGAGCATTATAAAAAGTTCCTTGAGCTTTTTAAACAGCTTCAAATCAATATCCCATTTGCCGAGGCTTTGGCTCAAATGCCAAAGTATGTCAAGTTCCCCAAAGATCTGCTGAGTAATAAGAAAAAATTGGAGGACTTGTCAACTGTCGTTCTTAGTGAAGAATGTTCAGCCATCCTACAAAACAAACTTCCAGTGCAGAAAACCGACCCAGGTAGTTTCACAATTCCTTGTCAAATAGGGCAACTCTACGTTAATAATGCTTTAGCCGATCTAGGGGCTAGCATAAATCTCATGCCTTATTCCGTGTTTGCAAAGCTAGGTCTAGGTGAACCTAACCCAACCAAAATGTCTATTCAGCTAGCAGACCGATCTGTGAAATATCCTCCAGGAATTTATGAAAATCTCTTGGTCAAAGTCGATAAATTTATCTTCCCTGTTGACTTTCTTATACTTGACATGGATGAAGATAATCTTAGGCTGACCATTTCTGGCTACTTTACGCGCTCTTATCGACGTTTGTGATGGCAAACTATCTCTTAGAGTAGCTGATCAAGTTGTTACCTTCGATATCCATAAATCCATGAAGCAACCATCCGCTCAAGATGATGCCCTGTATTGTGTTGATATCTCTGATCATTATCATCTTGATTCAATTCTTATTTCTTCTGAAAAAGATGTGCTAGACACGCAGATACTAGAGAAAGGCTCTTTTCCAAAGGACCTTAGAGAACTTGAACTGTATCAACCAGTTACTGATGTTATCCCCAAGGATACATTAGTTTCTGATACTTTCGAGACTCTCGATGTAGATAAGGTGCCTCATTCACAACCTTCTATCATTGAGCCTCCAGCACTTGAGTTAAAAGAACTCCCATCACATCTAGAATACGCTTTTTTAGACAGTGATTCCAAACTACCTGTAATCATAGCTTCTGATCTCAGCTCTGATGAAAAGTGAAGCTATTGAATGTGCTCAGAAAGCACAAGACCGCTATTGCATGGAAACTTTCCGACATAAAAGGAATTAATCCTTCTTTCTGTACACACAAAATCCTCATGGAGGATAACCACAAGACAAGTGTGCAAAGACAGAGATGACTAAATCCACATATGCAAGAAGCAGTTAAAAAGGAAGTCATTAAACTCTTGGATGCGGGTATGATTTATCCAATATCTGATAGCCCATGGGTTAGTCCTGTCCAAGTAGTTCCCAAGAAAGGAGGTATGACCGTGATCATTAACGATAAAAACGAGTTAATTCCAACCCGCACTGTAACCGGGTGGCGTGTTTGTATCGATTACCGAAAACTGAATGATGCAACTCGTAAAGATCACTTCCCACTCCCATTCATTGATCAAATGATTGAGATACTGGCAGGTAACGACTTCTATTGTTTTCTTGATGGTTTTTCCGGGTATTTCCAAATTCCAATCGCTCCGGAGAATCAAGAGAAAACCACATTCACTTGCCCCTATGGTACATTTGCTTACAGGCGAATGCCATTTGGCTTGTGCAATGCCCCAGCTACATTTCAGCGTTGCATGACAACAATATTCCATGATATGATCGAAGAATGTGTCGAAGTATTTATGGATGACTTCTCTGTTTTCGGAGATACATTTGACACCTGTCTTCTCAATCTAGAAAAGATGTTGTCTAGATGCGAAACTACCAATCTCGCTCTTAATTGGGAAAAATGTCACTTTATGGTGCGAGAAGGTATTGTTCTGGGACATAAGACTTCCAAGTCGGGAATTGAGGTTGACCTTGCTAAAATCAATGTCATTTCTAAACTACCTCCCCCGACGAATGTCAAAGGCATTCGGAGTTTTCTTGGTCATGCCAGTTTTTATCGTCGTTTCATAAAAGACTTTTCAAAGATTTCACGGCCTATGACCAATCTTTTAGAAAAAGATACTCCGTTATTTTTTCTTCTGAATGCATGAAAGCATTCAACACTTTAAAAGAGAAACTTACAAACGCACCAATTTTAACCAGCCCTGACTGGACTCTTCCATTCGAACTAATGTGCGACGCAAGTGATTTTGCCGTAGGTGCAGTTTTAGGTCAGCGAAAAGAAAGTCATTTTCACCCAATCTATTATGCAAGCAAAACCCTGACAGATGCCCAGGAGAACTACACAGTAACAGAAAAAGAGTTACTGGCCGTCGTCTTTGCTTTCGATAAATTTCGGTCTTACTTAATTCTTTCTAAAACTGTTGTTTTCACTGACCATTCTGCCTTGCGATTCTTGTTTTCCAAACAAGATGCAAAACCTCGCCTCATTAGATGGATACTCTTGTTACAAGAGTTTGATATCAAAATAAAAGATAAGCGAGGTGCAGAAAATCTTGCAGCCGATCATCTTTCGCGTCTTGATAATCCAAACCTTGAAGTTTTGGATGAATATGCCATTCATGATACATTTCCTGATGAGTTTCTCTTAGCACTTCATAAATATGATAATGCCCCATGGTTTGCAGATTTGGCAAATTATTTAGCAGCAGGAGTATTAGAAAAAGGTCTCGCGCATCAGCAGAGGAAAAGATTATTTTCTCAGCTAAAATTCTATTTCTGGGAAGATCCCTATCTATTCAGGATAGGAGTCGACCAGATCATACGTTGATGCGTGAGCGGTCAAGAGGCAATGGACATCCTAGAACACTGTCACTCAGGACCAATAGGAGGCCATCATGGACCTGTTTCAACAGCTAAGAAAGTCCTTGATTCTGGTTTCTATTGGCCTACTTTGTTTAGGGATGCCCGTGAATTTGTAAAATCCTGTGACCCATGTCAAAAATCCGGAAACATCTCATCACGCAATGAGATGCCCCAAAACCCTATCCAAGTCTGTGAAATATTCGATGTTTGGGGGATAGATTTTATGGGTCCTTTTCCAAATTCCCATGGAAACAAGTATATTCTTTTTGCAGTCGATTATTTTTCAAAATGGACCGAAGCACAGGCCCTACCAACTAATGATGCACGAGTTGTATGTAAGTTTCTAAAGAGATTATTTTCCCGCTTTGGAACTCCGAGAGCATTAATAAGCGATCGGGGTACTCACTTTTGCAATACACAGCTTGAAAAGGTATTAAAACGTTATGGGGTAACCCATATGTTTTCTACTGCATACCATCCACAAACAAGTGGACAAGTTGAGGTCACTAATCGTGGTTTAAAGCGGATACTTGAAAGAACCGTTGGGAATAACCCAAAAGATTGGGCAAAAAAGCTAGACGATGCATTATGGGCATTCAGAACCGCCTACAAAACACCTATCTGAACCACACCTTATAAATTGGTTTACGGTAAAACGTGTCACCTTCCCGTTGAACTTTAACATAAAGCGTATTGGGCATTAAAAACCCTAAATCTTGATCCAAATGTTTCAACAGAAAATCGTCTATTACAGCTCAATGAATTGGAAGAACTAAGGTACCAAGCGTACGATAATTCCTTGATGTACAAGGAAAAGACAAAAATATTCCACGATTCTCGCCTGAAAGGCAAGAAATTCCAGGGTGGAGATCGTGTGCTCTTATACAACTCTCGTCTTCGTATTTTCCCAGGTAAATTAAAGTCCAGATGGACGGGTCCTTTTACAGTACATACTGTGTATCCATATGGTGTTGTTGATATCACTAACTCTGCAGGAGTAGCTTTTAAAGTCAATGGCCACCGTCTCAAAAGGTATTTAGGTACCCCGATCCAGGATGAACAATCTGAAAACATGAAACTTCACCTTGCTACACCTTAGCGAGTGTGTTTGGTCTTTTACCGGCAGACCTAAAAGATCTGGAAATGCTTTCCGTAGAATCAATTTCTCTTCTATCTTGTATTTTTCTACGCATAAACTTACCTTTTGATATTCAGCGTGATATTGTCATGAGACTAGAGAAAAATATAAGGAGAGATCAAAATTATGCCAAATTCAATAGAGGCACTTCACTTTGTGCAAAACATGTAGATAAGTGTTGGAAATGTGGTGCTCTGATTCATGAGGGCTCTTGTAGGGATTGGCCAACTTATTCTCAGTCAGAGTGTGCTAGTACTCTTCGGGAAGATCCTGTTAAGATAAAAGCAGAGAGGGTTTTCAGGCCTAATAGTAATGCTAGAGAGATGATTGATGAGTTGGTTAGTCTCCGATTAAGCAAACTCGAGCCTAAGCCCCACTAGAAATCCTAACTTACGCCTAATTTACAACCGTATCACTCCTTATGTTTTCTCAATTCTATTCTCGTTCAGTCTGGAGAGACAGGAAAACACTCTGCATTTTAACGCGTTAAAATGTTCCCTTATACACCGTACTAATAGTGTGTTACCTGTACATACGTATGTAAAACGTTTCCTTTCAGTTTCCCTTCCGCGTATTTTCGTTCTGTTCGTTTTTCCGTATGTATAGTTGCTTTTTCATAAAACTCAACATAACTCCAAACTATCACAGAGTGTTAGAGAGTGTATCTTAACATTTCATCATGGGTTGTATATTGATTTAGCCAAACGAGACTTAACTGAAAAATTCAAAATCTGAAAAGTTTGCCCTATGCGATTGCATGGGTAAGCCATGCGATCGCATGGCAGTCCGGCTATATATACACCGCCATGCGACCTGACCCTCATCGCAAACACTCTCTCTCTCTCTCTCTCTACTTTCTCTCTCTAAATCGGCGATTACGAGCATTTCCTGTCATCCGATCATATCTCCGTCATCTCCGATCCATTTTCATCATTTGAGGTACCAAAACGCTCCTTGTAACTCATAGATCATGATTATGTACTTAGATTCGAGTTTAGGTTGCTTAAATTTGAGTATTCATCGATCGATAAAACCCTAGGTTTTCTGTTTCTGTTAATCGCGATCATGCGATCGCATGTAAACCCCTTGCGTCCGCATGGGTATTCGATTCTGAATTTTATAAGTACACTGTCTTGCGATCGCATCCAAATACCTGCTTTCTGCTGTTTTTCGTTTTTGCACAAATCTTTGATCAAACCAACTTTCTGTCGAAATCCAGCAATGTAGAACAACTCCTTATCGGTCGATGAACAAATCTTACCTTAGTTACCATTCCTGACTTGTATCTACATGTATATTCCAGCTATGGCACGCAGAAGACGTAGATCACCTGAGCCACCGACTATTGACCCACGTACACTACGTAGGGTACCGGCTCCTGATCCAGAGCCTGGGGCAGAGCCCATTGAGCACCTAGGGGATGCTGCTTTACACCCCTACCTCCATTTTGACTTAGACGAGGACCTTATGGGTCGTGACTTTTTACTGGAGCAGGTGCGCAAGCACGGATATGCGCACCTGAGATATATGCGCTGGGCCTCACTCGACACCGTTGGTCTTACTGCTCGAGCGGATGCTATTACCGGATCTCATTGGAGGTGTTTACTCGCTATCGATCGCCAGGTGTGTACTGAGCTTACGATCGAGTTTTTATCTACTCTACACCTGGTGTCACGACTCACTGACTATGATCGACCGGATGCTCTGAAATTCCGACTGTGTGGAGCCGAGAGGCAGTTATCTCTGCGGCAGTTTGCTTCCAACATGGGATTATACATTGGAGAGGAGCTGCAGTCCCTTGCTTTCACAGAGGGTATTACCGACTTTCCACATGGACTACCTTATCAGGATATTTGGGCAGAGATTGGGACTGGGCCATATGGTGCGCCCATTCCTAAGAGCAATTATGTTCCAGATCCGCTCTTCCGCATCTTGCATCGTACCACTGCTTGCTGCCTATCCGCACGCACAGACTCTTCCGTGGGTAACATCACCCACTGAGACTTAATCTATCTGTACTGCTTTGCTCATTAGCAGCCCCGCCAGATTGCCGTGTACCTGGCTCAGCATCTTTTTACCATTAGTAGGCCGCGCGTTACGCAGGCTGTCTATGGCGGTGGTTTTATATATCATCTGGCTAGGGGCATGGATATAGTGTCTCCGCAAGATCTTGAGGATCTTTCTTTTACTGCCCCTGCCACTGCCATTGACATGGAGGTGTTTGCACGGATGAGAGTGGTAGAGCAAGTTCGGAACATGTATTTTCTGCTTGACCATTTGCGTCAAAGGTGGGTACCACCTGGTCAGAGGATCATGGTAGATGATGATGATGATGATTATGAGGGCCATGATGAGGGCTACCATGTTGAGGATCATGCTCCTTCTCCTGATAGGACACACCGCCTTAGACCGGAGGTTATTCCAAATAGGCAACCGGGCATCAGGTTCGGTTATGCCAGAGATCAGGGAGAACGCCTCAGTACTTTAGAAAGTACACTCCAGAGGATAGAGGAGATTCAGAGGATGAAGTTCGCACATGCTGAGGCTCATAGACAGTACGTTACTAGCATGTTGATTGACATAGCGGAAGCTTTGCCGTCATCTAGCCGCACCCATACACCTCCAGAGCCACCTCAGAGACTTAGAGACTTCTACTCTGGGGCTAGTTCTTTATCTGCACCACCTCTTCTGCCCCAGTTCGTGGGTAAGTGGTTGTACCTTGGCTTTAATAAGTATTTTAATGGTTGTTTTATGTTTTAGTTAGTTAAAGTGGGGATATATGTTGGTCCCAAATATGGATGAAGCAATGCGATGGCAGAGAGAAACACACACAAACACCTTGAGATTTGTGATAATATGAATGCAAAGCTTGATTCGATTGATAGCTCCAAGGACTTTTATATCCTTGGGAAAGTTACATTTTAGACCCTCACTTTTTAAGATCTAACAATCTCCCCCTAAGTGAGGAGTGTACCTATTACAAGTATTTGAATTACACAAGATAAAAACAATTAAGGAACACAATTGCGTAATCCAAAATAACTTTGCCATTTGCGAATGATCCTCCTACTCTCCAGTGTTTTCTTAGATTTTTCAATGTGAAGCCAAACACGCTGTCTCTCTTTTTCAGTGATAGAAGCTCCATCATTTGCGTTCTTCATTTCAAGACTATTATATAAGATTCTCAGCGTGCCGTCTGAATAACCCAAGAGATCACACATACAAACAAATGTTTTCTCTTTTCTTGAAATTCTGAAGACGACACCTTTTCATGGTTGTTCTCTACTGCCAGTTGCATATCATGTTCTTCGATATACTCCATCAGCTTTCTCATGTATTTCATCAATGCAGATCGGCCAAAAATCTCATTTGATTTCTTTCCTTGTTTTTCCGATAGGTACAAATAGATGAAGTTGATGTCATGAAGTTGAATATATCTTAGATCTGCCTCATTGGTAAACTTCTGACCATTTGCCCTTTCTACTTCGAACCAAACAATGGTATGACCAAATCCATCATCACTGTAGATATTGAGAAGTTTAGTTATCGGATATTCTGAGATGATCTGCTCTTTTGGAGTTCTAAACCTTTCCAACATGTGTTGATATCTTATTACTTTACTTTCATTGAAATGTCTCAACTCTGGAGGTGTCCTCGTTTCAAGTTCATTCACATAAATCTCTTGAATTCTGTCTTCGAGATATGGACCGTTCACAAAGTAATCCCTCCAGATTGGATTTAATCTTGCTAGTCTTGTAAACATGTTGCTTCTATCAAGAGACGGAGTACCTGTATACACTGAAGAAGCAGGAGGCACAAATACATTTGGGAGTACTGGCCATTCAGTATTTCTAACAAACTCTCTGGTTGCTTCCTCTTGTTGTTTTTGACTAAGTAAATCCGCAGCAGATGTTTGAAATTGACCAGTTGGAGGTGGAAAAACAGAATGTACCTCAAAATTTACATCATCATCATCATCATCATCAGAATCTTCTCATGGCACATTTACTGGTGCACAAGATTCATCTTGTCTTGGCTTTTTAGCACTCTTCCTTCTAGCCATTTGTTTGAATCTTCTTTTTGGCCTTTGCTCATCTTGAGCAGGTTGCTCCCCCTCAGATTGATTCTCCCCCTCAACATCTGAATTTCTTTGAGTTTCTGTTTCATTGGGGGTAGATGCATCCTCTGCTTGCATAGCCTGAACCTCAGCTGTATATGCATCAACAGCTGCTCTGATTGTATCTGGTAAATGTTCTCTTCTAACTGACTTCTCCCCCTTTTTGTCATTAGCAAATGAGGAAGGAAAATAGTCAGAGGGCTTGGCAGCAGAAGGAGTGGAGGTAGAGGGAGGGATAGGTGGAGTTGTAGTAGAGGGAGTGGGAATAGGAGGTTGGGTGAAGAGTGTATGTCTCCTCAGGCTTAGGATAGCATCAGCGATATTGGTGAATTCTTTGAGGGTTTCACTGTGCTTTTGGATGGAGTAGGTGTTTAGGTGTTGGAGGTCAGTGGTTATGGTTTGGAGAAGAGAAGGGACTCGGAGAAGAGAGTCAGGTATGGTTACTGAGATGTTAGGAGGGGAACGTCTTATGGTATGGAGTTGGGTTAGAAGGTTAGAAATGGTTTGGTTTAGGGTGGTAATGGTTTGGTTTGAGATGATAGGTGAAGGAACAGGAATAGGAGTAGAATTTTGGGTTAACAGTTGATCCAATTTATGAAGAATGGCTGACAGATCAACTGGGGCAGGGTTGGGTTGGGGTTGGTATTGTGTAGCCTTTAGTGACTCAACCTCTTGGTTTAGATGAGAGAGTTGAGTTTCTGTTTGGGTTTGGAAAGAGGTAATGGAGGCTTGAAGACTATCCATCTTTTGAGAGATGGACAGAAGGCTTTGAAGTATTTGGGGTGAGGGTTCAGAAGAAGTAGAGGGAATGGGTTGAGAAGATGTGCCAAGAACTGGAATGGAGTGTGGTCCCTCACTTAGACCTTGGTATATAGGCCTAAGATCACTGGGAATAGGTTGAGGCCCTTCACTTAGACCTTCGTATAGAGGCCTAAGATAACTGGGAGCAGAAATTGTACCCTGTACCAATGGCTGGTTTATGCCACTAGTATTGATAGGTAGTGCACTAGTGTGTGTAAGAATTGAATCAAAAGTATGTGCAAAGATGTGAGTGTGAGTGAGGGTTGCACTCAAAGGGTATCCCTTATTACAGTAGCAAGTTGTTGTGAACTTACTAAGGGAAAGGCTTGACTCAATTGGGTTGTAGACACAGTATGAACTTGGGAGGAGGTCTATCTTTCAATGGCATCACCCTGTTGGGAGGGTGACCCAGATTGCAGGAGTCCCATTGTTACAGGTGCACCTTGTTGGGAAGATGCACCCACTGGTTGTAGGGTTGTATCAACTTCCATAAGCTCCCCCTCAACATAGGAGGAAACTATAGGAGTTGAGGTCAAGGGTGCATAGTGCAATCCCTCTGAGATAAGTGCAGTGTGCACCATCTCTAATGACCTTGTTTCTATTTGGGTTACAAAGGGAGTAGAACTAGTGACTGTTGGGAGTACACTAGAGCTTGGAAGTTGTGGGGGTGTTACAACCGGAGTTGAGGATGGGTTCTCACAGGTTGACATTACCAAATGAGTGTCCTCAGAGATTGAGAGTATACCTGTGATGTGTCTTGTCTTGCTGATCTCAATGAGCTCCTCCAGCTTATCAGAGACCACTTCATCATCAGAGACATCTTCATCTCCACCACTTGGTGCTCTATGAACAGAGTCACTTGATCCTTGTTGTTGATCAGGGTTGGGATAGGCAATGGTACCTCCAAGAGTCCTACTTGGAGAATCATCATAAGATTCGTCATCACTTTCATCATCACCATCATCAGCATCAGTACCATCACTTGAATCATTACCGTGTACAGGTTCATCAAAATTCACTTCATCTAAATTTCGTCCTTCAAATATGGCTTCATCATGAGTATGAGCAGGGGAGTGCTCAGTGTTTTTTGTTATCATATCTTGAGACTCAGAATCATCAGCCATTTGTTCCTCAACATTTTCAGCAACAACCTCTTCTTCAACCTCAGCTTCATCACCAACAATATCAATTATCTCTTGCATCTGGGCAGTAATAGCTGGACCTTGCTCTTCCCTTATTAGATTAAAAATCTTTTGACCCATTTGAGGCATGGGCATTGCATCAAGCACAGCAGCTATCCCAGTATACTGTTCCCATTGCATCTGATGAAGGACAAGTAAGCTCAAGTACCTTATGTAAGGAACAACAGTCCTTGTGGACTTCTTTGATGTAGAGAGAGTAATCTTGTCCACCATATATGAGAATATGACATGAGCGAAGTCAATATTCCTCCCCGTGACTAAGGCATGAAACACCATCAGCTCTGTCTGGTTCATTTGATCGAAACTTCCAGTTTTTCGACCAAAGCAACCAGTGATGACGCTTACCAGATACTTCCATGGGTGTCCCAGCACAGACAACTTGTATTGACCATGGGCAATAGGAGCATTATAGCCAATTAGGGGCAGTACTTCCAAAACTTGATCCATTTGAGCAAATGGTTGATAAGGAGCCAAGTTTGGCAGAGAAATGGCCTGTCGTAGAGTGTTGACAGTGAAATTTATGTTGATGTGGCCATTCAGACAAGTGCAGGTGATGAGATTTTGATTGGGTTGGTACCTAGCAGTGTACCACATCTCAACAACAATGTGAGGGAAAATGAAGTAAGGATGAACAGAGAGACAAGGAAACAGGGGATGGGCAGTAAGAAAAGCAACCATGGGTTCGTATACCTGATTTGACTTGTTTGGAGGGATTTCAATGGTTATTATAAAGTTATTGGGACGAATGATTAGTTCAGCGTTAGGTGCAACATTCTCACCAGCAACAGTGCGAGGAGTGGAAGCAGAGTTGAAGATCACCATGATTACAAAGTGAAACAATGTGAGCAACAAAGGTTTAGGGTTTGAAAATTGAGAGAGAAAGAGTGTTTGAGAATTTTGAAAGTGTAAGAAATGAAGAACCACTCAAAATACTTTATATCTTCCTTGGAAACCTAAACTATTACACAAATATTTTCCAAAAAGTAACTGTCACTTCTGCAAAAAGGTGATAAACGGAACAGTTAGTAAATACACAGACAACTAACGGACAATTTAAAAGAAATTAAAAACTACCTAGTAACGAAATAAATACAAATGAGAAATTAATAACATAAGTGTGGGGACACAATATTTTTGACTTTTGAAAATCATCAGCTGACAAACGAGAGTGTCAGCTGATCCATGTTGAGATAAAATAAGTGTCAGCTAATGAGTGCACTTAGCTGAGCTTCTGAGCCTTAGCTGATGGTTTATCAGCTGAGGTATAGTGTCAGCTGATGGTAGTCAGCTGACATAATTCCATTAGCTGATTTACCATTAGTAAGATATAAAGAAGCTTAGATAAGTACCTTGTTTCACACACTAATAAAATTATTTTCTCACACAAAACTAACTACCTAAGAAATGAATATTTTACATATTTAACATGCCAAGTTTGGATATTAGGAAGTTGAACCAAGACTCATCCAAAGGTTTTGTAAAAATGTCAGCTAATTGAACATCAGTGTTTATATAATGCATTGAAACTTTCTTTTTCTGCACATTATCTCGAAGAAAATGATGTCTGATTTCAATATGCTTAGTTTATTTAATGCAAAACAGGATTGTTAGAGATAGATATGGCACTTGTGTTGTCACACAGAATTGGGGAATTTTCAAACTGTATATCTTAATCCAGTAGTTGATTTTGCAGCCATAGCAATTGAGCACAGCAGCTTCCAGCAGCAATGTATTCTGCCTCAGCTGTAGAAGTTGAAACAGAGTTCTGTTTCTTGCTTGACCAGCTGACTAATCTTCCACCTAATAATTGACAACCCCCAGATGTACTCTTTCTGTCTAGTGTGCAACCTGCAAAGTCAGAATCAGTGTATCCAACTAACTCAAAATCAGAGTCTTTGGGGTATCAAAGACCTAGATTAGGAGTTCCTTTGAGATACCTGAAAATCCTTTTAACTGCAGCTAAGTGAGATTCTTTGGGATCTGCTTGGTATCTAGCACAAAGACATGTAGAAAACATAATATCTGGTCTACTTGCAGTGAGGTATAAAAGAGACCCTATCATACCTCTATAAGGTGTAATGTTCACTGATTTACCATCAGTGTCCTTTCCAAGCTTTAAGGCAGTGGACATGGGTGTTTTCAATGAAGAACAAATTTCAAACTCAAATATCTTAAGTAAGTCATTTACATACTTTGTTTGATGAATGAAAATTCCATCAACCTCTTGTTTAATTTGAAGACCTAGAAAATAGTTTAATTCACCCATCATACTCATTTGATAATTATCAGACATGAGTTTGGAAAACTTTTTGCAAAGATCAACATTTGTAGACCCAAATATTTTATCATCTACATAAATCTGTACAAGAATCACATCACCCTTGAATTTTCTTATGAATAAAGTGCTATCTATGCTTCCTCTTATAAATCCTTTATTGGTAAGAAAAGAAGAGAGGGTATCATACCAGGCTCTTGGAGCTTGCTTCAGACCATACAAAGCTTTGTTCAAGAAGTATACATGATCTGGTTTGCTTGCATCCTCAAAACCTGGAGGTTGTTTGACATACACCTCTTCCTTCAATTCTCCATTGAGGAAAGCACTCTTAACATCTATTTTTAAAACTTTGAAGTCTTTGAAGGCAGCATAAGCTAGAAACAGTCTTATGGCTTCAAGTCTTGCAACAGGGGCAAAGGTTTCATCATAATCAATACCTTCTTCTTGGCAATACCCCTGTGCAACTAGCCTTGCTTTGTTTCTGATGATCAGCCCTTGTTCATCCATTTTGTTTCTGAACACCCACTTAGTACCAATGATGGATTTGTCCTTTGGTCTTGGCACCAAAGTCCATACATTGTTCCTAGTGAATTCAGCCAATTCCTCTTGCATGGCATTTATCCAGTGAGGATCATTTAGAGCTTCATCTACCTTCTTTGGTTCAATCATAGAAACAAAACCTGTGTATAAACAAATATTACAAGCTTTTGATCTCGTTAGTACAGATGCTTCTATGTTACCTATGACCTGATTTTTAGGATGATCCTTGTGGTCCTTATAGGCATTTTGGATTCTGGGAGAGTTTGAAACAGTTTGGATTAAAGGAGTTGAAATTCTTTGGTTTAGGTCACCTGATGAGACTTCTGGATGGTCAGCTAACAGAATTTAAGGAATGTCAGCTGATGAAACTTCTACTGATGAAGGAATGTTTGATATGGAATTAGAGTCCATTGATGTTGAAGCATGATTCCCATCATTCAGTAAAAGTGTGGGTTGATTTAGGATAGGTTGTGTGGAAATGTTTTGTAAGTTTGGAACAGGTTCATCTAAGTCATCTGTATCAGCTGACGAGAGTGAATCAGCTGATGGGAGTGGATCAACTGATACAGGAGTGTTATCTTCAGTATGCAGCAAATCATTAAATTCCTCACCTGTAGATGGATTAGTAGAACAAGAAGCAACAAAGTCATTTTCATTAAAACTTACATTGATTGATTCTTCTATAACCTTTGTTCTGATGTTGTAAATTATGTAAGCTTTGGAGATCACAGAATATCCAACAAAAACACCTTCATCGGCCTTGGGTGCAAACTTTTGCAGTTGATCTCTCTGGTTCAGTATGAAGCACTGACACCCAAAGATGTGAAAGAACCTGATGTTTGGCTTCCTTCCCTTAAGCACTTCATATGGAGTTTTGTTGTGCCTTTTGATCACAAGAGATATGTTCTGTGTAAAACATGCACAGGTGATAGCTTCAGCACAGAAGTTGAATCCTAACCCACTCTCACACAGCATGGTTCTTGCAGCTTCAATTAATGTTCTGTTTCTTCTTTCAGCTACACCATTCTGTTGTGGAGTCCTTGGAGCAGAGAAGTTTTGAGATATGCCTTTTTCATCACAGAAACTTTCAAGAGTTTGATTTCTAAACTCAGTTCCATGATCACTTCTAAGCATCCTTACCAGATTACCATTTAGCACTTCCATCTTTCTAATAAAGCTCATTATCTCTTCAGCAGCCTCACTCTTTGCTTTTAGGAATATGACCCAAGTGTATCTTGAGAATTCATCAACCATTACCAATGCATACTTACTTCCACCAATGCTAGCAGTATCCACAGGACCAAATAGATCCATGTGTAACATGTAGAAAGGTTCAGTAATGGATAAGGCTTGCTTAGATGAAAAAGATGTCTTGTGCTGCTTTCCCTTCTCACAGGCAGAGCAAGGTTTAGGCTTAATATATGTCAGTGAAGGTAGTCTTGACACTAGTTCACCCTTGCTCAGCTTGTTTATATTTTTGAAGTTTAAATGGGAAAGCCTTTTGTGCCATAACCAGTTTGTGTCAGTTACAGATTTTGTATACAAACAGGTTAACTTTGATGGATCACCAGAGGACATATCAAGAGTATATACATCCTTGGTTCTTTTTGCACAAATTATTGTTTTACCTTCTTGATCTAAAATGGAACCACCAGTCTTTGTAAAGAGGACTTTATGATCACCATCACATAGCTGACTTATGCTGATGAGATTGTACTTAAGTCCTTTAACATATGATACCTTGGACAAGGTTAGGTTCCCATAATGAAGTTCTCCGTAGCCTTTTGTTTGCCCACAATTGTTATCACCAAAGGTCACTCTTGGACCTTTTTCCTTCTTGTAGTTACTAAGCAAAGCTTTACATCCTGTCATGGTCCTTGAGCATCCACTATCAAGATACCATGTGTTCAACCCCTGCATAGTTATGATTGAAAGAAGGTTAGTGACACTTGGGCATCCACATTTAAGTGGACCCCTGTGGATTGCACCTAGCCATCCACTTTATATTAGGTTGTTTATGAATGAGAGAAACAACTGTGTTATCATAATCAGTCCGCTGTCTTGAGTTACCTTCAAGAGAACAATTACTTGCCTTATGTTCTTTGCTCCCACATTTATAACATTTTTTATTTTTGGAGCCTTTAACATATTTTGGTAATTGCCTAAGAGATGTCTTAGCTGTTTTCTGATGACTATGGGTCATCAGCTGACAGATTTCACAATTCAGTTGTTGCAACTGATTCTGTAAACTAATAAGGTCTTTGTTTACAGTTACCTTAGGTTGACCCTTAGTTAAAATAAGTTTATGATCAACTTTAGGTATGGCTGACTGAGACTTTTTGTAAACAAAAGGTCTTTTACCCTTAGTTTCTCCTATTAAAAGAGTTTGAAGAGATGTTTGATCAGCTAAACAAACAGAAGAGGATCCATGATCAGCTGACAGGATATCAGCTGAGCAGTTATCATCTAATTTTTGATCAGCTGATTTAATATCATTAGCTAAAGAATTTTCAGTCAGCTGAGTTCCTAAATTTAATGTATCAGCTTTCAAGGTTTGACAACAGAATGTCTCTTTGGTCTCAACAAATGATTACATTCCTTTACTTACTTCCTTTACAATTAAATTTTCAGTACTTTTGCTATCTGTCAAAATAATAGAACTTGAATCAACTTTTGAAGTGGTTGAGTCTTTCAGCTGAGTACTTGTACTTTTAACGAATCTGTTAGTGATAATACTTTTTCCTTTTACAATCTTTTGAAAAGTAAGAGGTAAAATGTCAGCTTTTTCTAAGATATTTATGTTCTTGCTAAAATCAAAACAGTTAGCAGCTTGGGAATAATTTCCACCAATAATAGCTTGAACTTGTTTTGGAATCTGCTCATTGACACACTGAGTGGTCTTCTCAGCAGATACACACCAAGATCTAACTACTTTTTGAAGGTCATTAAACTTTATTGTTGCTTCATTGGTTTCTTTTACCAAGATCTGATTAAGTATCTTTTGATTAGCTAAATCATCTTCCAGTTTTGTCATTAGTTTCAGTTTCTCATCTTTAAGACTTAATCTCTCTTTTAGTGATTCTATTTCTAATTTTAGCTTCTTTTCTCTTTGAATATTTGACTGAAACTCAACACACAAATAATCAAACATAGTGTTCTTTTCATTATCTTCATAGTTAATAAATTTTCCAACCTGATACATAGAAAAGGGATCCCAGTCAGGAGAAGTACAAACTTTAGCAGCTTTCTTCATGTCCTCATCAAAGGAACTTGTACTTGCTGTGCTAGCCATCAAACTGAACTGAGCTGTGATGACCTCATCTTCATCACTTGAGAGATCTTCCTCGGCCCAATCTTCATCTTCAGCAACCAGCACCCTGTTCTGAGCCTTCTTCTTCTTCTTGTCAAGGACAGCAGCAAGAAGCTTCTTATATTTTGCTTCATAATCAATCTTGCTGTCTGAGCTTGAGGAACCTTTGAAGCATGTGCTTCCTCTGGACTTACATTCACTGGCATAGTGACCAGTCTTGCCATAGGAGAAGCACCCTTCAGAAGCCTTTGTTTTAAACATGGCTTTTTCTCCCTTGAAAGGTTTTTTCTCAAACCTCTTGACATGCTTTCTTTTCAGGAAAGGTTTGAACCTTTTAATCAACATGGCAGCCTGCTCAACAGCAGCTTCAATGCTGTCTATGTTCTCCAGATCTTCATCCCCATCAGCCACTTGCTCTTCATCAGAAGTTTCCTCTTCTTCTTCCTCTTCACTTGATTCATCCACCACTGCTGCAAAACTCCTAGATCTTGTATCCTTAGATACAAGGGCAGTAGTTGGAGCTTTTGCAGCCTCCTTCATATCCTTGGTAGAGAGTTTCGTTTGTTTCACTGATTGTTCATGATTCATAAGGTTTCCATATAAACCAACCAGTGTAAGACCCTTGATTTTCTCACCATGTTTAAGCACAGTGATAAATTGATCCCCAGATTCTGGGAGAGAGTTTCGAAACTTGTTTACAAGCTCTTTATTGCTCTTGGGAACATCTGCCCTTCTTAAATCATTAATAAGGCAGTTGAATCTGGTGTAGATCTGAGTTAGACTTTCACCTTTATGAGCAAAGAAGAACTCATATTCTCTTACCAGAAGAAGTTTCTTGTTTTCCTGCACTTCTTCAGTACCTTCATATGCAACGGTCAAAGTGTCTAGCATCTCTTTTGCCGATTTGCAATTAAAAACTTGATGATAGACATCATTTGGTAGTGTAGAGACTAAGGCTGTTCTTGCTTTAATATCAAGATTAACAAGCCTTTTGTCTTCATCAGACCATTGATTTATAGGCTTTATAATTAGTCTTTCAACGACGGGAACTTCATCAGTGGCTTCAGTTACTTGGATAGTTGAGGAAGGAACATAAGGACCTTCAGTTACAGTTTTGAGCATCACATCATCTAGGCTTGACATATAGAGAAGAACTCTACTCTTCCAGAGAGAAAAGTTTTCTCCATCAAAAGTTGGACACCTAGTGAGTGAGCCATTATTTGAAGAACCATTTGAAGCAGCAACCGGAGTGGCCATTTTGTAGTGTGGGGTAGAAGCAGGTGAAGAGTAAGCAAAACAGATCTTAGATATGAGTTATCTAGCCTGCTCTGATACCAGTTGTTGGTCCTGAATGGATACTACAACAACAAATGTTTGTAGAAGGGGGGTTGAATACAAACTTTAGAAAATTAAAATTTAAGAGACACACGGTTTACTTTTATATAATTCTTATTGATGTTAATCAAGAATTACATGAACTAGATGCGGAAAATCTAAGTTCAATAAAAGGTGGCAACCAGATTTGTCTAACACATACACAATGCTAATCTTAAACAACTAATGTCTAAGATGTTCAACACATGAACAAGTTTGTTACACTGAAAGTAAAATGCTAACTCTTCTAATTCTCAACTTATGAGATTTCAGTGCTTTTCAACGCATACTAAACATGTCTCCATGCATGAGTATATATAAGCAAGGTGTGTCCGGGTTGATGAAGAAAGAAGGAGACAAAGGTACTTGGTTTAATAATATTATAATAGATAAAGTTAGTGGGTGAAAAGTAAGTTAACTTTATACACAAAGTGTGTAAAGTGAACATACTTTTTAGTAATGAGTATACCCACTATCTATTATTATATTATTAAAGTACTACCTTTATATCTTGGAAAAGTAAACTTCTCCTTTCATGCTTGTGCTTTAATCAACACCATGCTTTCAGATGATTTGACTTAACCAAGTATAGAGTTGCCAGCCATACTTATTTGTCAAAGCATATCTTCGAGATCTTCTCTTCTAAAGTATCTTTCTCCCTTTCCAGAGGATAAAGATCTATCCTTTTTGTTTCTTTGCAGATACAAAAAGTGCTAAGTACTTTTACAAAGAAAGATCTAAGGCATTATAGAACAACACATGTTCTGCCTTTGACTTAAGAAAATATTACACAGAAAAGCTATTAGCTGATTTAAAGACTTAGCTAATAAACACTGAACTGCAAATGTAATTTTGCTCAGCTAAGGATAATTGTGAAAGACTCAGCTGACTTGATTTGCTCAGCTAATCGAAATGCTCAGCTAATAATACAAATCAAAGTATAGCTAATAAACTGATCAAACTAAACTGTCAGCTGATCCCAAGGGCTCAGCTAATCATTTGAGTGTGATCAGCTTATGGAGAGAAGAAAGGATAAGTATAGAATACCTTATCTGACATGTGGAAGACATCAGCTGATCAAAGAGATACTGTCAGCTGATCATTTGTCTTCTCAGCTGATCTTTTGAAGAGCCCTCAGCTGATGGTCACCATCAGCTGATTCTTTGTAGATGCATAGCTGATGCTTCTTAACTTGTCATTTCTTCTTAGCTGACCTTTCTGAAGCTGGTCCTTTGGCTTATACTCAGTGTTCAGCTGACACTTTGATTCGTCAGCTGACATTTCTTACTTAGAAATTCTTTAAGTCTAATATGAAAAACAACACATGTTTTTCATTGATCTAAGTCCAAAACTGAATAAATGGTTTTGTTAACATCAAATCCTATTTTACTTAATAGATAGGTTTGATATTGCTATCTCCCCAACACGAACACGACTCAATTCTAACAGTTTACATTCTGCTGCAGATGTGAAGAAGCTCGGGAGTGAAGAGCGTAAAATAAACATCACTTGGAAGAGAGTCATTCCTAGATCACATAGGAAATGTTCAAACACTAGCCAAACATGTAAACAAATTTTGATGTTTGATTCAGTCTGTAATCATTCAAGTTTGCATGATAATATTGCCTCTTCAATGTTTTGTATTAGTGATGGTTGTCTCCATGGTCATTGTGAATTTAATTGTGAGTATGATCAATTCAGAAAACAAATTGGAATTAAACCATGTGAGGACTGGATAGACTTTTACGCTAATCAAATAGGTGTTCCATTTATAAACTCAAAAGGATACATCACTCATCAGTAGATTACCACTCGTCAGTCACATGCACTCAAACGTTTAAGCAAATCAAAACGATTACTGACGATCAAAGAACTGGAAGTCTACAGACGGCAAGGCTACGAAGCATTCAAAAAGGCATGGATTGCTCACGAACGACACTTGCATTCTCAAAAATGGTCACGCAATCAACCTTCCAAAAATGCCAAATCTTCAAAACCTAAACCGACACCCAATCAACGAGTAGTACAACCTTCTGTTCCAAAGGCTCCAGTTCAGAATAAGCAAGTTGATGTTCCTAGGCCAAAGCAAATTCTTCAGAATTCCTCACAAACATGGATTCGCAAAAATAACGCTTCCGTAACTCTATCGAATCCTAAGCCTCTGATTCCATCAACTGTCAAATCAAAGGGGGTAGACAAACTCCCAACTAAGCCAACTCTTTCTCAATCTATTCCTTCTCGACAAAAGATTAAACCCACATGGGTACCTAAGGATAGATCACTAGAAGTTTCACCACCCCAAATAGACATAGTTACTACTCAACCACGACTAGGAACTAACAATCAAGGACCCATTCATATATGGGGACCTAAACGTGCTTTACTCTCTTTTTGCAGGTGCCTCACTTGTGGTACCTAGACTCTGGTTGTACCAAACATATGACCGGCAACAAAAGTCTTCTCAAGAATTATGTTCCTAAGTACTCCAGGAATGTATGTTTTGAGAATGACAATGTTGCACCAATAATGGGGTACGGAGACATAGAGAAGAAGCACATCAAAATCAAGAAAGTCTCCTATGTTGAAGGATTGGGTCACAATTTGTTTAGCATCGGACAGTTTTGAGATAAGGACTTGGTGGTAGTATTTAAGAAGAACAAATGTTCTGTGGTAACTGAAAGTGGGGATGAATTACTGGCAGGCTCTATGAAATCTAACCTGTATTCCATTGATTTGAGAAATATGACTCCCCTACCTCCGTACTGTCCGAAGCTTCCACAGATCTTACTTGGCAATGGCACAAAAAACTCTCTCATCTGAACTTTCAAAATATTAACAAGCTAGTCACTGGTGACTTGGTGAGAGGCATTCCCAAGTTAAGATTAAAAAAAATCATCTGTGTGCAGACTGTGAGAAGGGAAAAATGAAGAAGGCTTCTCATAAATCAAAACAGGTGTTCAGCACTACCAAGCCTTTGGAACTCCTGCACATGGATCTCTGTGGTCCTACGAGAATACAGTCCAAGAGTGGGAAGAAATATATTCTAGTCATGGTGGATGACTACTCTAGATATACTTGGGTCAAGTTTCTACAATCAAAGGATGAAGCCACTTCAACAATAATTTCCTTTATCAAGCAACAGCAAAATAAGCATAGTCAGAGTGTTGTTTCAATCCGGACAGACAATGGAACTGATCTCAAGAATAGTACTCTGAAGAGCTTTTATGACCTTGTTGGGATCAACCATCAGTTCTCTGCTGCATACACCCCACAACAGAATGGTGTAGTGGAAAGAAGAAACCAAACTTTGGTTGAAGCTGCCCGTACCATGCTATAATATTCTGGGCTCCCTCCTTCCTTTTGGGCTGAAGCAATCAGCACTGCCTGCTATACGCAGAATCGCTCTTTTATTAATAAACGCTTTAATAAAACTCCATATGAACTAGCCAATGGCATAGTACCTAATATCAAATACTTTCATGTCTTTGGTAATAGATGCTTTGTGCTTAACGACAAGGATAATTTAGGAAAATTTGCTCCAAAAGCTGATGAAGCTATTTTCCTAGGTTATTCTACTGAATCTAAAGCCTATCAAGTTTTAAATAAAAGAACAAAGAGCATTGTTGAAAGTATCAACGTAACTTTTGATGATACATTGAATGTTATAGATTTTCCACCAAAATCAACAGCAAACGCTTCTGAACATACTAGTTCAGGACCGGTGCTTGAAAATAAAGAATCAAACAATCCGTCCAGTTCTAATACTAATCTTGACTTTATGTTTGATTTCTTTAGATCTGAATCTTCTCCAGATTTAATTGACAACAGGAACAACACAGCAGTACAAACAAGTGTCATTATCACGGCTCCTACGGTCTGTTTAGAGTAGGTATTACACTATTTCTTCTTTGTGCAGGTTACTGATGCAACACTCACGGGGGAGTGAATTTCTGGTTGTACACCTGTTACATATGTGTAGGGGGAGAATAAACATACACATTATGCACATGTGTAGGAGGAGAAGTTTTCAATTGAGATATTCCCTAAATTTTTAAAATTTTTCATAAACAGATGCAAATGTCTAGGGGGAGTGTGTCAAAACAAAGGCTCAAAACAAGATATCTTGGAATATCAATTTTTCAACTCTCTAGATATTTTGAATTCTCAGAAAATTTTCAAGTGTTGAGTTTGGTTATAAACAATCGCATTCTATGCTCCAATCGCATGGGATTACCTCAATCGCATGCGATAGACTATCACTTGCCATGAACCAAGCATCAATCGCATGCCTGAAGAAAATCACCAAATGAGTTTGAACTTCAATAGCATGCGATTGAAGTGAAAAAAGGTGAATCGCATGCGATTCGGACAATTGATAGAGTTTGTCCAACACAGGCTCAATCGCATGCGATTAACACACCAAAGGGTAAATCGCATGCGATTGGCACTTCTATCAGCCGCATGAATTTTTACTCTATCAGCCGCGTTTTTCACTGTTGTTCCATCCAATCAACACGCGCGACACGTGTCCCATTAACTTTATAACTATCCCATCCACCCATCGGTCACTTCACAAGATCAAAATTCAAAAACTCACAAGTCTCTCTCGTTTTTGGCTACTTGATCACGAGCTCCCTCGTTACTCTGCCAAAATTTGCAATTTTTATATCAAAATACTCCTAATCATATAGGTAACAACTTGCACGGTTTACATTTTGAAAATTTTGAGTTAAAATGTTGATTTTTGGACCTAGAACAGCCGCATGCGATATGAACTTTCGAGACTTAGGATGGACTTTTGGGACACGAAACAAACTTGTTTGATCAATCCAAGTTTACGATGGGTGTTTTGAGTACATGAGGAATACTTTGATTCAAAAATATTTCAAAAATCTCAAAAAGTGTTCTTCGTGTTCTTGAGATGTATGAACTTACATTATAAGTTCAATTTTTGGTTCTAAAAAGGGTGTTATGATGATTTTTGGACTATACTCAAGTACTACAAAGTTGTTTATTACTATCTAATTGTCATATTAAAAGTTTCAAAAGAACTTGTTTATACTTAAAATCATCATGTACACAATGGGGGCTTTCAGAGTTAAGGTTTTTTACAAATTTTATAGTGTTGGTCAAAATTGATCAATTTTGACTCTCTTACCAAAGTGTGATCACAATTCAGAGTCAAATAATGTTTTCTTGCATATCTCTTTATCTTTGGCTTAACTATTTTATCTATTTGTACAGATAAGATGGCTCAAGTTGTGCGTGACCCTGAGGAGATTATGCCCCAAGCTGAGTTCCTTAACACTAGGACTCATGCAAACAACCACTATATTGACTTGACCAAACTGAACAACCACTATATCACTGAACCACCTCCTGACATACAACCCAGCTACAACCGGCACACATGTTCTTGAGCTATACATTCAACAATTCTGGAAAACATGTGATGTGCATATCAATAACAGGGGGCATGAGGTCATTCATGTTGAGGTCGACGAATTTCAAGTTAACATATCTCTCAATCACCTCAGAACAATCTTTGACCTACCCACTGCAGGCAGTAGACCTCCCGCAACAGACTTTGAGGAAATCCTAGATGAGGATGCATGTCTTACAGCTATTAGGAAAATGGGTTATGATGGTGAGCTCACCCACAAAAATTAGTTCAAACGCACCGGCTTGCATCGCAAGTACAACACATTTATGACGGTGCTTCAACGGTGTCTCACCCCAAGCATTCGGGTTATGAATTTCCGATGGAGCGTCAACTCAAAATCTTTGTGGCAGCGGCCAATCACTTGCATGTGGATTATGCATTTCTTCTCTTCCAAGACATCAAAGCTACAATGCTAAGGAAGAACTCTCAAAAGAAGAATGATGCCAACATGCTGCCGTACCACCGCTTCATACCCATGATCATCCAATATGTGATGGATCACAATGCTGAAATCCCTCACCGGGCAGGTTTACCTTCTATTACTCCTAAAAATTTCATGCATATTAAACCTGCCATTCCGGCCAATCTACCTATCCCAAGACCATTCCCTGTATCTCTCCTTTATTTATGTGAGCAGAATGATATTCTTGTGAGTTATAGGGCAAGTGTAGGAATACCTCCCATGGTTATGCCAGAACCGGCCATACCTGCCCAGGGAGGACTTAGAGGATAAGCCTCAGACATCTATGGGAGATACTGAGTGGGAAGTGGAGAGAGAAAATGAAGAGAGGGGCGGAGAAGATGGTGAAGGAGGAGTAATTAGAGAGGGAGGGGACATGTTTGATCCCGCCACATTTCAATCTATCCCTAAAACCACCCGAACCCAAGCTGTTATAGAAGAACTTGATCTTGACGCTTTTGAGTCATCCAGTTCCCCATCTTCTCATGATGAGTCTGTCTCTCAGCCAGGTGGTGACCCTGTCCTTGAATCTATTCCATCACCTTTGGGCAACCCTGAACAACGAGTTGAAAGCACCCCTTCCTTAATGAAATTAACAGACCCACATACTACTTCTTCTGACCAGACCCAAACATTTCAACCTATCATTCCTCAACCCTGTGGTCTGGTCATAACCCTAAATCCTCCTACCCAACCTACTGAAATTCCTACCACCGGACATGCAATTGTAGCCCCAGACCATGACATTCCAGTCACTTCTCCAACTTATAGCCTATCTGTTGAAACTGGCTCTGTCACCCCTGATTCTCTAATACAACTTGATCAATATGCGGAGTATAGTGCCTATAGTGGTGAATATGAAGATAGTTTTGTAGTTATGAGTACGAGTGACAGATAGGAGGTATTTCCAAGTCAAGTGTTTGGATTTTTTGATTGAGTCAGGAGTTCTCAAAGTTTTAGTTATCATTCCGATGTTTCTAGATTTGGGTAGCTTTGGGTCATTACTACCATGTACTTAATTCCTAATACCCTATGTCTAGTCATCCTACCTTTTTCCTAACTGATTTTTGGTTCTTCTTTCTTAGTGTCAGCAATATTTGGTCTCGAAACCAGATTTTGGCCATCGATTCCTTGTTTCTTTAGAATCTTGATAGTCTTGTATCGTTGCTTGATTGTCTTAACCAACATCCGTTTACTTCATGTTTTCAAAGAGTTTGATAGATTTTTGTGTGCTTTTGAATAAGGATGTATCCGACTCCCTGTTCACGTTAATCGTTCAAAGTCACCTATTCTATAGTTGTACAGGTTGAATTCCCTTGAATAATAGTTCAAGCTCCCTGTGTTCGTTAATGCTCATATCATTCTACAGAATCCTTATATGTCCCAAGTTCGTTTGCATCCACTTGTCTTTCGTTCTCTCTGTCACTTGTTGTGATCCGAACTAGGTTGATACTCTTGTGCGAGAATTCTCAAATTTTCGATTTGGTTGATGTATTCACTTCTGATCTACATTCACTCCTCAACGATCCATTTTGGCTCACAAGTGGTAGAAGTAAATAGAGTGATATTTCACAACTGATACAATTTTCATGATGACCAGTAAAGACTTTGGACATCATGAGGGGGAGATATAAAGATTTATTCAGTTGGTTACCGCATGAGACATAATGTACGAGGTATTCAGTCTAGGGGGAGAAGTACTTAGATGAAAGTATACTTAGATGAAAGTGAAAATTTATTCTCGCCCCAATCTTATCTTCAAGGATCGAGAGCAACATTGTAGGGGGAGGGTTTCCCCGTTCGTGATTCTAGGGGGAGTAAGCAACATATTCTCTCTTGTTGATGAATCCTTATATGCTTCCGCTGATTGCCCAATGCTCAAGGATCCAATTTTTAAAAACCTCTATATACTAAATTGATTATATAACCGAAGGCGATCAATGCCTTAGGTTACCGGAGCGATTCAAGACAATGAGCACAAGACCCTCAAGAAGCTCAAGAGATCAAGACTTCTATTCATTTTATTCTGCAACTCCTACTCCATTCCAAAGGGGGAGATTGTTAGAATTGTATTATTATAATAGAATAGGAGTTCAAACAATAGTTGAACGTGCTTATTGTAAATATACCTTATAGGTATATAACCCTTGTGCTACACAAGGAAATGTAAGGATTGCCTCACAATGTAAGGCTTAACTATGTGTTTTGTATGGTGAAATGAGATTCTCTCTCAACCTATCATAGTTACATATTGCAATTCTTCGATTATATTCAACAAGCCGTGGCACAAATCCACCAACAACTGCAGACGACAAATCAAAAGTTGGATCGGATAGAACAATCCTCCCAGGCCCAAGCTCAGCAATTAAATAAAATAGAAGCACTCCTTACTGCTAGACCTCATGTGCCAGAAACTCAGCCACAACCGGATCCAACAACCATGTCAGTGGATGCTTTCAAGAGCTTGCTGTATGTTAAACTTCTGGAACAAAGGCCAGAATCTGCAAATGATCAAGACCTTCTAACAACTCTTCGCAACAAACAACGTCCACAGGGAATTTCCTTGGATGACTTTCAAGAGTTTCATGAAGATGTCAACAGCAAGATCGATGGGGTGACTAGAGGCTTCTACACCTCTTTAGAGATGGTTACTGAGAAGCTGACATTACTTGAACAAACTTGTCAGGCTCAGGCTCAAGGCAGCAAGAGGAGACAGAATGATCAGAATCCTGATGATCAACCGGAGGGGGAGAAAAGGAGAAGATTGTATATGACTTCTCCCTCTGTGGTTGCTGTTGTACCTGTTGTTTCAATTCATACTTATCTACAGGTACAAGTTCAGCTGGGTCTGGAAGTCAACAACAACAACAGAAAACTGCACAACAATTGGCCGATGAAGTTTATGAACAACAACAAAAGAAGAATGCTGACAAACAAATTGTACTTTATGTATCTCAGCAACAATCAGAACCGAGGCCAATCGATCTTAAAGAAGGTGAAATACCTTATCTGCAGTCCCATGCCGATATGTTTAACTTGTTTAGTGACTCAGAGGATGAAATGGAGGATTTATATGAGTCTAGACACACATCACTGGCAAGGCATAAGGGAGAAAGTAGTTCTACTCAACTAGAGGAGGAAACTGGGGATCTTGAAATTGAAAGACTCTTCAAAGGCATTGATGAATATGTCGAGATTGCTACACACTCAAATTCACCCAGAAGGGTTGACAGATTTGATGATGACATGATTGAAAGAGAACTTGCACTCAACAGAAAAGAATGGGCTGCAATCTCCAGAAGAGAGGCAAGAAGGAAGCCTAAAAAGAAGAAATCTACCTTCGATGTTTCTAGGGTTCTCAGTGATATCAAAATTGAAGTTCATGAACAATTCCCTCCTCATCCTGGTCAGTTTCAAGAATCAGCTGCCGATGTACTAGAAAGATACAGACAAAAAGAGGCAGCTGAAAAAGCACGATAAGAATCAGAATGGCCTTTGCCACAAAGCTTCATAGTGCCACCTGCTTCTCTAGTGTATCATGGGGATCCAGGTCTTGATGCAGGAAACATGTTCACAAGAAGTACTGGTCAACAACCAATATGGAAACGGTATTTTGTCAATGCTGCCAATCTTGAAGAAAGAATACCAGATATATACAGCACTAAGCTAATACAGGTTATATCCCCCGAGTTGCGGAACATGGAGGACAAACAGAGAAGAAGATATGAACACATCCTCTCACAGTCCATGACAAAACCAGAAGAGATCAAATCAGAGTATCCAATAGTTGAACTCATCAATATCTATACTCAAACAACCTTCAGGATAAAGTATACCATCTTTAATGTCAGAAGAGCAAACAACCTGTCATACTTCCTCAATGAAGCAGATTTAAGGTTTGTTAGTATTGAAGACATCAGCTTTATCTTTGACACCCTCTCTCAGAAAAGAGGAAAGTGGCCTGAAGAAGAGTTTGGAAGAGTTGCTCTGATGAAATATATGAGGAATCTGATACAATACTTTAAGGAACATGATCTGCAACTCGGAGCTAAGAACAACTACTTGAAAGTCAATCTCTTAAAGCCTAACCAGAGCCATCCAGACTTAGAAAAGCTTGAAGAGTTGACAGTTAGCTATTATGGTCATCCAAACTTCAAAGGTGATCGAGCTGTCGTCTCATGGAATACAAAAGGTGAAAAGATATTCATCAGACTTGATGAACTGATGTCATATTCAGACAGCACTTTGAAAATCCTTCATCATAAGATACATCAGAAAATTTGGGATAACCGTGCAACCTACACTGATGAAGAACATGCTCAAGCCTATCGTGCTATAGAGAAGATGAGGACAACACTGGCAAGCAGAAGGCAAATATGCAAGTGGCAAGTGGCTTTCGGGATTCGCAACAAATCAGCTTATGCATAGTCTTATGTATTTGTTTGTTGTGAATCGTTGCACACCTCACTTAGGGGAGAATGTTAGATTATGAAAAGTGAGGGTGCAATATGTATTTATTGTAAAGTTGGGCAAATGGTATAAAAGGCATTTACCCTTCACATTTCAATCTAAGCTTTGCATATTTCACATATCTCTTGTTTGTGTTTGCTCTCTACTTCTCGGCTCTCTCTTTATAACCGAAACACACAACACACAAACAAGATCTTACATAAAGAATTTCTTATTCTGTAGTATACGGGACCATCAGAAGAGTTTATCAAGACAGAGGAACAAGACGAAATTGCTCCAATCTGGGAGCAAGAAAACAAATACAAAGATCCCGGGATCTTTTTAGTATAGTTTGTCCTTAGTTGACCTCTTAGGACATAGTTGGCAAAACTATAACAATTTATTATATGCGTGGTAGTGCTTTAATTTTTATGAATATTATGCGACTAAAAAATTTATAAAATTAAAGTAGGAGGTTAGTAATGGATATTATTAATCAGGGGTAAAACCACCATACATGATAAAATAGGTATACGACAACAATTTAATAAAATTAAATATTTTATGATTCTCGTATCAGCATTTTAAAACAGTTTCTTTTTAAATGGTTTTATTATAAGACGTATTGTGTACGTAGTTTAAAGTATACTAGATACACGGTTTTTTAAAACAGTTTGTTTTAAAATGGTTTTACAAAAATGGAATCAAGTTTTTTCAAACTTAGATAAACCCCCTAAAATCTTATACTAGTAGTTCTACCCAACTAGTGGTACACCTCTCTGCTACCGGTACCTACGGTGTGTTGTCGTGCCCAAATCTTAACACCGGAGTTCAAAGATGTGGGGAGGGGGTGAAAGACTTTGTGATTCCTTGATGTGACGGGCTAGAGTTCACCCCGTCCTAGGTGGTGTGGTCTACTTTGGTGATTCCCTGATGTGACGGGCCCAAAATGCACTTAGCACAGGGTCAGTGTTGTCGTGTCCAAACCGTGCACCGACACGTGTGAAATATGGATCCTAGGGCTAATGCTTATCATTTAAGGGTTTTTATCGATTTGTATTAGCAAACTCTATTGTGTGTTACTAATTGAACTATATTAATTAAAATTGTTGATTGCAAACTTATCCAACACTAACAACCTCTCACTCCGTTCTATCCTTTGTAACGCCGAATTTTCTAAAAAAATCGTGACTAACTTTTTTTTTTAAATTCAAACAATCGCAGCGGAAATCATCATTATTAAAAATGTGTCAGAAAAAAAATCAGTTCAACACGTTAAGAGAAAACACGACATTACTATCTTACAAAATAATTTCATATTTAATACAAGTGGGTAACTGTCCACAAGTAACCTTCTAACTACCCAACATAGCTTCCCGTCTCACTGAGCAACTTCAAGCACCTACACGAGTACCAGACACCATTTCAAAAGTACAAGTGTCAGCTTACGCCTCGTGAGTCAACAGTAAGCTTAGAATATAAAGCATTATATTAAAACACCGATTAAAATCATAGTTAGGTATTAAATCAAATACCCAACCCGACCCGTTTCCGTACTTGACCCAGAACCCCAGCCCGCAATCATATAACACCGAATCGTCAAGTACATGAGATCACATGATTATAAACCGTATCAATCAAATAGTCATTCAAACCGAATCAACCGTAACAAACCATGAAATATCATAATCATATCTTTCGCACTATTTCATATCAACCATTTATAATAATCATTCTTTATCAATCAA
Organism: Pulicaria dysenterica; assembly: GCA_947179395.2. NCBI lineage: Eukaryota > Viridiplantae > Streptophyta > Magnoliopsida > Asterales > Asteraceae > Pulicaria > Pulicaria dysenterica. Next base: position 37,170,531 of record OX359292.1, read on the forward strand.
TTGTTATCAACCGTCATTAAATCATACCAACCGTCATTAAATCGTATCAACCGTCATTAACAACCGTATGTTCTTAGAGTTTACCTAGTTGGTGCTAATCCCTCTATGAAAACCCCAGTTCACTACTCGTGTGACTTAGCCGACTCTTGCACCAAATGGGTAGCTACTCCGATCTGTACACAAACCCCTAAGAACCCGACCGCTTTCGCTACTCCGACTACGCGAGGTATAACCGTATAGGTACTTCGCGTTGTCGTTTATTATGCAAGTACAAACGGAGGCAACAGTCCATCTCCTCCTCACACACTCGTGATGTTCTGCATATGACCAAAACCGTAGTCACACATCACTCCAGTACGAGCCGGTAAGGACCCATACCACTTGCCACCAAAGCCCTCTAGAAGACTCGGTGACCCTTCTGGCTAGCACTTGTATCCTAGAAAGCATCAGCTACCTACTAGGCCCGTATCATATCATCAAAGAGGAACTACCCCCGCCCTCTAAGGAAATCAAATAATCAATTGTAATATTCATTAGATTATTAATCATAACGAAAATCATGTTCATAACTATATCATCATAAATCATATCCATAAAATAACATCCATATATCATCCGTAAATAGAACATACAAACACAATCATGTTCATGCTCAAGTAATCATATGATATTTCATATTATTCATACATCATACAAACCATATAATTATATAATCATATATACATCTATGTTCATATATTTATTTTCATGTGTTAAGTGATCAAATAAATCATTCGTAAGCGTTTATAAAAATTATTTTGTCTTGGTACTCGGTTTTGAAAACTTTATGGACTCACCTCGAGGTCCAAAAATCGAAGCTGAAGAAACCGTCAATGTCTACCAAGCAACCTATACGATAATGAACCCTAGTAAATTCACTAGTGACGGGAATTGAAAACAAGATAAAGATAATAATTATAATAAACAATAAAACTACTCTAAATTACAATTCAACATCTGCACACCAATAAGGAATTGCATTTCACCATACTAACCCAATTGTAATTCAAATTCTAATTCCCTTTTCCCATACTCCATAATCGTAGTTTGCACTAGGGACACAAATCATAGCTCCGTGCATGGAATCATAGTTCATATTTAAAATAATAATTTCATTACCAAATAACAATCGTAACTAGCACCAATCATCATAATGAAATTCATATATCTTAGCCTATAATAATTCATTAGGTAGGAAGGAAATTGCTACTTAACTTCTCCAGCAAATAATTATAATTTATCATCTTGGGCTGAATTGCAATTCAAATGAATCAATAAAATTAATATTTTGTTCTTTCTCTTTTGTGCTTCTCGTCGATGCATAGTCCTCACGTAGGCCCTTCTAATGTCAATTCTTAGCCAAAACAATAATCCCAAATTCATTGTTTTCTCTAGATCATAATCGATCCATATTATCAATACTAAATTTTCTAATAATTTATCAAATTGATTTTGTGGCTTCATGTTTTGAACCACCGCCCAAGAAAAATCAATGGATAAATCCTCCACAATTCAATTGATAATTAAACTATAAAGCTAGCAGAATACATAATTAAGAGATTAGGATCCGGAAAAATCAATGGATAAATCCTCCACAATTCATTTGATAATTAAACTATAAAGCCAGCACAATACATAATTAAGAGATTAGGATCCTTACATGTTGATTGCAAATCCAAAAATCAAGATCAATTTCCAAATATCCTCCCCTGTTCTTGACTGCCGTCGAGAACACCACACACCACAAAAAAAACTACTGCTTGTAAAACCTTGTAGGATTAACCCTAGTAATTCCCTCTTAAATACATCAATCCTTGATGTAATTTTTTCTCCTAATCACCTCTAGTTTAACTTTTAATCATCTTTAACCCTTAGGTTTCTGCTTATTGCAAAATCTTATAAAAATATAGATATTACTAAACCCCAAGTACGATCTACAAGCGTCCTTATTTTATATAATAAATCTAACACGTCACCAAAAGATACACATCTTATTAAAATATTCGCGAGCAATTATAATAAACCATTATTCAAACCGCGTTTACTTATTTTAAATTAAATCTTTTCGTTAAATATATTTATATTCAAAGTACTCCGGAAGTGAGGTCGTTACAATCCTTGAGAAGAACAAGCTCACCTGACCTAACTTTCTCAAATGTGAGCGCAATCTTCGGATCGTGCTCAGGCACAAGAGAAAGTGGTACATCCTGGAGGAGCCGGTGGGAAATGCCCCAACCAATAAAACAAGAGCTGATGTTAGGGAGGCTTACCAGAAGCGTGTCAATGATGCGCTAGATGTAAGCTGCCTCATGCTCGCAACGATGAGTCCAGAGTTGCTGACAAGCATGATGGAAACATTGGTCTAGGACATGATCCATCAGAACTTTACGATGTTACAAAGGCTCTAAACTCTTGAAATATGGCTAGGGGTACTGCGGTTAGTACCCACGTCATGAAAATGAAAGGGTACATGGACCACCTGGAAAGTCTTGGACACCTGGACACCCAGTACCGTTGGTATCGTTGCAGCTGGCAACGGATATGATACTCAACTCATTGTGTGATGACTATAAGCCTTTTATATTCAACTATAACATGAACAACATGGAGAAATCCATAGCTGAGCTTCATCAATGCTCAAGACAGTTAAGTCTAATATGGGTAACAAGTCCAAGGACATTCTCATGATGGATAACGGTGGTGGTAAGAAGAGGAAGTGGCGCAACGGAAGGGGCAAGGGTAAAACCGAGCCAGGTCCATCTGTACCCAGGTCCAAGGAAAATGGCAAAGGCAAAGGCAAGGGCACAAAATTCAAACAAAACAAAGCAAGAGCTGAGAACCGGTGCTTCAAGTGAGGTGAGATTGGTCACTACAAGGCCAACTGACCGAAGCCTCACGAATGTGTTGGAAACGCCACACGTAACTTCGATGACTAACTTCAGTATTTGCTTTCAAATTAGTTTATAAGTGGTGTTTGACTTTTTGCGATCGTTTATTGCAATAGGTCAATAGAAGCAAAGATGCCAACGAATGCAAGGGATCCCGCGTGGAAAAAGAGAAGGATATTTAACTCATAGTTTATTATTTTAAAGTATTTTAGGAAATGTAATGACCTTTATTGGTTTTAAAATATTATCGAATTGTTAGTTAATATATCCTTGCGCGTGGTTTATGATTATATCTTGTCAAGTTTGACTAAAGGTTGACTAACAAGTCAAAGTTTTGACTTATTAGTATTTGATCCTTATGCATTAGTTATTGCCATTAAACTATATATTAATATTAATTTCTCGACTAAACTTATAAAATTACTTGAATCAACACAGTTGTTGTTGTATATTAGAAGGTTTATCTAAACAAGTAAATATAAGTATTTATGAAAAACAAGTTCGAGGTTTGTACTAGAATTAAACACTTGAAACAATAGTTATTATTTCTAGGGGTGTGTTTAAAAATAAAACACTTGTGAGCATGAGTATGGATATTGTAATCAAGGGAGCTCACATGTTTTAAATAAGAATATGTACAAGTGTGTTATACTTGTAGTAATATAAAGTTTCAAGAAACCAATTTCCGTAATAGGAAATAGTGGATATGTAGAAAATTCAAGTTCAAGGTTTCGTCAACTTTAAGATTCTTATTCGATAACCAAAAAACAAGTATACACTAAATTAGTGCTCTCACTTGCTTTGCTAGATAAATCATTTTCCGCAAACATTAAAAACTACTCTAGTCTTTCTAATTTTATTTTATTCCCTACACTCGGAGAACTGGATTAACTCGGAGAACTGGATTAACTCATGTTCTGAATATATATAATTATCCCGTAACTAGACTTAGTTACATTGTAGATGTATAAAAAACTTTTGTATCCCAACAAATAGACTAAAATAATAAACCTTTTGTTTACACTAACCCGTAAACAAAAATAGATACTCGGTGTATAAACACTTATCTAATATGTTGTTTATTATTTTCAACACTTAACTCTTTTATATATTAATATTGGTGACATTGAATTTCAATATTTAATTATGACCTCCTAGGATTAGTCCTAATGCTTGGACCACATTGAATCCTCAAAAAACTCCCATCATTCGAATTATATATATGTAGTTTAAAATCAACAAGCTAATAACAACTGTGTTTATCAAAACACTTACTAGCTTCTACGCGTATAAACATTTTAGTATAACTTGATAAATACCTTAGCATAGGTGCTCGCACTGTTTATTATGAAAACATTGCATTACTTAAAATACCTTGGCCAAACTTCACACGAAAGTCAAAATACTGATTTTAAGTATAAATCTAAAACTTAGCTTCATAGTAACGTTGTAGCTTCAAGTAGTAATCCGTGATAAGTCCACTTGAACCAACATAACAAATAGGCACGGTGAATTGTGACGATGGATTAACATTAATTATGTACTTAATTCCAGGAAGGTGATTATGGATACTACATTATTAATCCGATTACTCTTCACAAGATTTTGTATGTTTTGGTAATATGCGTGAATAAAAGCTTGTTATTAAAAATCTTGTCCATGACTACCTATCTTGGTGGGAACCTTGATTAGGGAGATAATAACGTCATCGTAATCCTTGGTAGAGATTCATAGTGATTGAATATAGCTACCGGTAGCGTAGGCCAAGGATATACAGATATTCACCAGGTTTGTGAATATTGGATAGTGACATCGTGAAGAATACCGCGTGGTTTTTAGTCAAAGGTATTAATCACATAGGTTGTCCTTAAGCGTAAGATACTTGGTTTGGGAAACGGGGATTTCTGGCATTTGAAACGCACCTAACGCTACTCATAACAAGGTAGTCATAACGAGCGTATCTGGTATCAGCGAAAAACGTATTGCTAAATGCAAGTATGCGAGAGACATTCTACAACTCCTTTTAAAGAGAGGTGTTTCGGGCCACTTGATAGATGTAGACTGTGGAAGTGCATGGCCATGCCCAAACGAACTGATTTGTTCTTAGTCGTTTATCACGCAGTAGAAATCAAATAGTCAAGAAAAGGTTCTGAGTGTTCCGGGTTGACTTCTACCATGCTCACACTCCCAATCGAAACGTCGGGATGCAGAGGGAGAAGCCTAAAATATACCCGATCATAATACAGGAGGTTTTTATGAAGGTTTACTATTAAACAGTTAGTTTTATAATTCGTAAAACAATTTGTTTTATAAGGATTAATTATCACATCTGGGTATAAGAGTTTTTTTTGCTTGGTTAACCTAAGGACTTGTCTAGAAGTCTCTTTAGGCCAGTGTCATCAAGGTACCCTAGTTAACGGTATGCACAAGTGGGAGTCTGATAGGATTTGTGTGCATAATCGTCGAACCTTGATGCCACGACCAATGCCATAAGGCACTCAGGGGTCACACCTGTGAGGGCATGTAATTAAAGAGGTAATATAACCACAACCAGGAGAAAGGTTTTATAACAGTTAGTTATAAACCAGTCGTTATAAGTTATGGTTTTAACTTATGGAGAGGAATGATTACCAAGATAACTAATTAACAGGAAAATGTATATTTATTAGTTATTATATATATATACATATATATATATATATATTTATATATTTATATATTTATATATATAAATATATATACATATATATATATATATATATATATATATATTGTTAATTAATAATATTCAAGATTTATATTTAAGGTTTGAATTATTATCTTGGATAAGGTTTTCACTAATTAATTATTAATAAGGAAAAATAATATATATATATATATATATATATATATATATATATATATATATATATATATATATAGGGTAAGGATCAATAAAGTCTCTTGCTTAAACAATGTCCCCAAAGTCCTAATCTCAGCCACTAATTTAAAAGGACAAAATAGGAATTGCATCATTTATTAGAAATTCATGCGTTTCTTCCAGCCATTCTCAAATTTCATTTTATTTTTATTTTTTTTACCTCCTAAATCTTTAAATGACCATAACTAATTTTTTTTTTTGAATTTGAGCAAAAATATTATAGCAAACTACTCATTTTTCAATCCTCTTTCAAACGAGACCAATCTTCATATACTTCTGAAATTTTTATTTCGAAAATTATCATTTTCGGCTGTTGGAAGAAAAGTAACATATATCAATTTTATCATTTTCACCATCACCTTCATATCCATAACAGCTATCAGTTTTTATCATTTTCGTCATCACTTTCATATCTATAACACCTATCAACTTTCATCATTTTCGTAACCTGTTATAACAATCAGTTTTATCATTTTTGGGACCTGTTATAACTGTCAGTTTTATCATTTTCGAGACCTGTTATAATAGTCAGTTTTATCGTTTTCGTCATCACTTTCATATCTATAACACCTACTAGTTTTTATCATTTGCAGAACCTGTTATAACAATCAGTTTTATCATTTTCGGGACCTGTTATCCCAGTTAGTTTTATCATTTTCAGGACCTATTATAACAGTCAGTTTTATCATTTTCGTAATTACTTTCATATCTATAACACCTACAAGTTTTCATCATTTTCGGAAACCTGTTATTACAATCAGTTTTATCATTTTCGGACCTGTTATAATAGTCAGTTTTATCATTTTCGGGACCTGTAATAAAAGTCAGTTTCATCATTTTCGGGACCTGTTATTAGTCATTTTTATCATTTTTATTATTTTTAACATTTTTGGGATCTATTATTTATCATTATCGGGGACCTGTTATAACAGTCAGTTTTATCATTTTTATCATTTTCATCATTTTCGGGACGTGTTATAACAATCAGTTTTATCATTTTCGGGACCTGTTATAACAGTCAGTTTTATCATTTTCATCATTTTCAGGACCTGTTATAACGAGTTTCATCAGTTTTATAATTTCGTACATGTTATAACAGTCAGCGAGTTTCATTAGTTTCATCATTTTGGCGACCTGCTATTACGTGAAATATAAGGGGTAGTTTCATCATTTTATGTACATGCTATTAGGTGACATATAAGGGGCAATTTCATCATTTTCAGGACCTGCTGTTATGTGATATGAAATGGTCGTGATTTAAGGGGTGATTGATTCCCGTAATACCCTTTCATATCCATAACAACTATCAGTTTTCATCATTTTCACCATCACTTTCATATCTATAGTAGTCAGCCAGTTTTTATCATTTTCGTCAATTTTTTTTCCAGAAATATAGGAAGAGTGGTCTCGTTTGAAAGAGGATTAAAAAAATGAGTAGATTGGTATAACTTTTTTGCTCAAATTCTAAAAATTGAAATAGTTATGGTCATTCCAAGATCTAAAGGGTAAAAAATTAAAAAATGAGGGTTTTGAGATGGTTGGAAGAAATCGTGAGTTTATAATCAATTTTGTAATTTTTAATGATTCCCATAATACCCTTCTTTCTAGAATTAAATCTTATAATTGTTTACTTAATTATAATAATGTCATTATTAGATCTTGACCATTGATTTGATTAATCTAATGGTCTAGATTTGAACTTTGAGGGCTTTGTTTAAGAGGGGGTCTTTGGTGATCCAATTTATATATATATATATATATATATATATATATATATATATATATATATATATATATAAGGTATGTTTTGTATTAATAATAATTAGTGCCTTGGTTAATTAAAGATATGGAAACAACTTAAAGGTTTCCTAAAAATCCTTATTTGGTAGACTAGATATCATGTTTTCAACATGTCTTTGTGCAAGATATCAGGCAGATCCAAAAGAATTGCATTTGTCTGCGGTAAAAAGAATTTCCAGGTATCTGAAAGGAACTCCCAATCCAGGAATTTGGTATCCCAAATAATCAGATTTTGAGTTACTTGGATATACTGATTCAAACTCTGCAAGATGTACCCCTAGACAGGAAAAGTACTTCAAGAGGATGTCCACTACTTGGAGGAAGACTAGTCAGTTGATCTAGTAAGAATTAAAATTCAGTATCAACTTCCACTACTGAAACTAAATATATAGTTGCAGGCTGTTGTTATGCTCAAATTTTATGGCTACAAAAATAACTCGTGGACTATGATTTGAAATATGAAGACACTCTTATCATATGTGACCACCAGTGCAATATCAATATCAAATAATCCATTAATGCATTAAAAGACAAAACACATAGAGATCATACACCATTTCTTAAGAGATAATGTGTAAAAGAAGATGGTTTCCATACACTATATCAACACTGACTTTCAGTTGGCTGATCTATTCACAAAACCATTGGATGAAGCAAGGTTCAATTTCCTAGTATCCAAACTAGGTATGATAAATTTATGATTTCTATTAATTGAATGTTTGTGTGCTTTAAAATTCTAAGCTAGTTAGCTTGAGCGAGTATGATTGTATATCAGTTCTGTCACATTGTGTCTCACTAATCTTTTCTTAAGTCTCTGAAATCCTTTTTCTCCACTGAAAAATCACATAGGATTCCAATTTTTGTTCATACGTCATTTACTTTCTACTTTTCAGTATTTACTGTACTATTCTTTACTTTTCACCTAACCTAACTTTTCCTTCGTCAACGTTAGTACGTTAGACGGCTCCGTTAGTTTGAAAGCATCTTATGTTAAACCGTTGTGTTTTTAAAATCATTAAATACCCCCTCCTACTATCATTGAATTCCATATCTCCACTTCTCACTCTAACATAGTGTAACCTAGAAACTGTTATTCTACGAATTAAAGTTTCATTGCTCAAATCTTCATTTAATAATGGCAGCATACATTCCAAAATTTTATGTCTACAATGGCGAAACTGTTATTCGAGGCACCTTTATGAAAATTATTCACAACAATTCCCTAGTGTGTTTTTCCATTCCACGATCTAAGAAAAACCAAGGCTTTGAACCTATGGTTAATTTCTTGAAATCACACCATCTTCATAAATGCTTAACGGGCAACCCAAAGTTTATATTCTCAGAATTACTAAGCGAATTATGGTACTCGGCCTCTTATAATTCTTTCACTGATACCATCTTTGGAACTATTTGCAAAAACATGTATAAAATTGACATAACAGTTGAATCACTTCGCAAATCACTTCCAATCGCAACTTGGATCCATACAGACTCTAAGCCTCTCCTTTAGAAGTTGAAACAATTATTCAGTCTATGGGATATCAACACTCCATTATCCAAAATCTCATCCAAGTATCTAAGTTTGCACACACATAGATATATTTGTACAATGCAGTTTTCAGGAGCCTTCGAACCAAGACTGGTACCCCTACAACTCTTACATACTCTTAACTATTCCAACTATATGCCTTCATTCATGACTTGAACAATGATTTTACCCAAGTCATCTTTGGTGACTTAGTGAAAAGGGTCATGTGTTAACAACCAAGAAATCAACTAGACACCAAGTTCCACACATACGGTTTATTAGTTTGATAATTAAAGATTATACGGGTTCGGGTAACTATGAGTGCATGACTGAATTATTTGAAAGTATCCTTGTTCCTAAGATGACCACCGAAGTCTTCAAACCTTGACTAAATATAGCAATCCTTCTATCACAGATCAAATACGAGCAAGGATCAAGACAGTCTAAACCAAAACTGCTGGTAAAGATATCTGTGAAGATAGTGAAGAAGAGGATGTCACTGAAATACGTGATTCTAGTGAAGCTCTGATTAGCACAAAGTCCGATACTTGTGCTAAAAATGTTTCACGTGACAATATATGATCTTCAACCTTTGTCACAACTACATCAGGTATTACTTCAGTAACCCTTATATCCAAAGAGGATACACAAACGGTCATTGCAACCTTTGTGAGCCCATCCTCATTACCATTTCAGTCAAATATACAAAAGCCAAGCTCTAGTATATCTTTAGTGATATCTAGTTCTATGCCTACTAAAACCATAGTTAGATCTAAAGAAACTGTTCTAACTGAACACATTTCAGAGGTAGTGAAATCCACACCTCATATCTCAATCTCAAAACTCACCTCTTATGTTGAGGGGGAGAAAGTAAAGATTGATGAACCTTTTAGCCTAGTGGATGCATTCTCACAAAAGGATGTATCTATAAAAATGGGAAACTAAAAATCTGAATCACTCTCCCAAAAGGGTGATATCTTTAATAGACAGACCTCCACCCAAGGTCATACTATGTCTCAACCTACTGTGTGTCAACTTGAAACCTCTACATCTTCACAAAAGGATGTAGTTGTAACAAAGGATACCCAACTGAGCGCATCATACGCTCAAACCACGTTCTTTGCACCTACTACTTGTTCAATTCTTACACACACTACACGGTCTGTCAATGTTGATTGTAGAAACTAATTGTCAACATAGGTAATCAACTCTATTCCCCATGATACTAAAGTCACAAACCCAACTTCACCTGAGGGACCAACAATCACTCCCATTATTACACAGTTACCTTCTACGTCTACAACAACCACAAACCTGTCTGTACAAGAGACATCAAGCAAACTGCTTCAACAAGTATTAAGCTTAAGTCAACAAGTTTAAACCCTCACATATCAATTCAACATCTTTTAGACCAAAAGTGACAAAGAAATTCTCACTCTCCAATGAGATCATTGGTCAGTGAAATATCGATTCTCTAAACACCAAACCATCTACCAAAACAATCTGACTGAATTTCTTCATCAGATTGATAAAGCCCTCTCTGAACCTACTACCATAGCCTCTGTTCTTATGAGACTTAAAACCCAACTTACCCTCATGACCAACCGTTACTTCACTCTTCCTCCTTTTACACCTTTATCTTATCAACCTCAGTCAACCCCAGCACCTGGAGCTCCATTAAAGCAGCCAAAAGGAGCATCCACATTCAAAACCTCAATTGCGGATGACAAAAAGGGGGAGAAAATGTCAAGAACACAAGGAATAATGGGCGAGATAAAAGGAAAGAATTAGAGTTGATGACACTGGAGCTTTAAAAAGTAAAAGCGGACAGATTAGCAGACATTTCTCTAGTTTTGAACAAACTGATGCAGGAGGAAATCCATAATCTAAGGGGGAGCTAAAACGAAAGAAATCAGTAGCCACCAAGATCACAACAAAGAAGAGAAAAACTTTAGTTGGCTGTTCAACCCCAATAGAAAATTTCCGTGAATCGGATGATGATGAGGATGATGGCTAAAATCTTAAGGAAGATAAACCAACCACAAACCAAAATCCATCAATCCGAGTCACAAGATACCAAGGAAGATATTGTCAACCACAACCAACCCATGTTCTGAAAGACAAAGGAAAGAAGAAAACTAACATTGAACATGATGAGGAAGAAGAAAGAAGAATTGATAAAATTCAGAGGAAAGCCAAAGAAGAAGGAGAAGCTATGAAAAAAATGGCTCGAAGTCTGACAATGACTCCAGATACATACTTAGAAGAAAGATAATTAGTCATCTCAACTGATGACAGACTTAACCCCAACCCGATAACACATTTGTTGAAATTCAGAACTCCCACTGAAGTCATTTAGCAGCTAAGAGAAATAGATTTCTCTTATCCCTTTCCTGGTGTTCATTCAATGAAACAATTCCTTAGATCAAATCTCTTGAGAACCAGAAGACGATATCATCCAAGCCCCTATATTCAAGATCAACATGTATAAATCCAATGAAGGATTATTCATCAGACTGTCAAGAAGAAAAAGTTCCAAAAGCACTGAAATAATGTTTTTTAATAAGTGTCACCTTTTAGGTTTCACTAAAATGATTGAAACATTATATCATCTATATATGAACCCACAAAGGCTGAAAGAGGATTTCATCCAAAAATTACAAGCCTGGATCACAATCGCCGTGACTTAGAAAATCTTCTCAAAAAATGAATAACTACAACAAGTTCAGATAGTGGAACAACTTCATGCAAAAGGATCACAAGTGCCAGTCGTTAATGAAAAAAATAATTCACTAGCTCAAGTATCCGAATATGACAATATGTATACCGGCTAGCCTATAAGCACCCTCACTGAACATTTCAAGCTCATTATATTTCCTGAAAATGAAATATTTTTCTTAAACAAAAAGGGTGACTAGCGATTTTTCAGAAAAAGTGAAATTCACGTGGCAAAACTCAAGTTCATCTATCAACTTAAACTAATGATTGAAAGAAGAACTGGAAAAGATGATTTTGAAAGATTAGTGGTTGAACAAGCTTCTACGCTATTGAAAAATACGTCTGAATCTAAAAAGAGTCAAGTTATTTATCTTTTTGTATTTCTTTCTAGTTATTTCTTTTTGCTCTTATTTTCTTTTATCTTTTTAGTAATTTACTTCTCTTGTACATTCTTCAAATCCTCCATGTATATTTTAGAAAATAGAACAAAAATGAACACAACTGAAAAGAGCAACCAAAAACAGAAAGATAGGTGCCAAAATGAATCTCAATCTTATTATCTTTTAACTAATTCGAAGTCAAACTGATTCTTCAAAGAAAAGGCTTTGTCATCATTAAATAAGGGAAGATTGTTGGGGAAATGATCATTTCAACCAATAATCAAACCAGAACACTGAAATATGAAAGATTTGATGATTGTCAAAAGCAAACAATTAGTTTGACTGAAATCAAACATGTGTTGTTTAAAAACTGAAATACATGTTCTAAACGATAGAATAAAGAGCTTCAGCAGAAGGCAAAGAGAAAAAGACTTTGAAACATTTCAAAGACTTCGAAGTATATCAAATGCGTTATTTTTGAAACCCTTCATAGTAAAATTTACACATCAGCTGAATATCTTGATGAAGACACGCTACTCACTAAAACACCTCGCTAAAGACAACCTCTATTCTGGACGTTTCAGTGACAGATCTGTTTCACAAGTTTTATCTATCTGAACAATGTAAAAGGCTGAACATGTGTTATTCACTTATGCCTCTGGTTTTTTGTAAAAGTACTAGTTTTTTGTTTAATTTCATGTGAAAGGATATGAAAAAAAAATCAAATCTTTACCTCTAGAAAAAGGTCAAAGCTACTTTTAAAGAAAAGATCTAAAAGATATGTCAAAGCACTAAAGGATTACTGGAAAATGCATTCCTTAGTGTAAGACAAATCTAAATACCTTGGCTGACAAAGAATGTTCGAAAGAAAGAGTTACGATCCAAGACAAGGATAAGATAAATATAATATTTTACTACCAATAGGAAGATTCTTTTAGACCATTCACCATTTGGTTTATAATATTAATTATGTCTTTTCAACACTCATACAATCACGTAGTGGATCTTTCATACGTTCAGCCACGAATGACTATAAATACACATGCATTTACAAAATGCAAAATGACACTTGATACATAACTCAATCTAAATTTGGAACTCATTCTTAAAGAGCTTAGTTGTAAACTACTATGTGGAAAGCAAAGGTTGAGAGTTAGCATTAAGCGTAGAACCAAACTTGTCCATATGTTGTACCTCTTGATACATTAGTTGTTGAAACAGAAGCTAGTATATGTGTTACACACATTAGCTGTCACCTTTTATAGTATAAGAAATTTCCGCTTCCTCATACATGTAATTCTTGATTCTTTAACCAATAAGAGTTATACTAAAATTATTAGACTGTGCAGTTAATTTCTAAAAACTTAAGTTTGTATTCAACCCCCTGCCCCCTTCTACAAACATTTGTTGTTGCATACTCAATCTAGGACTAACAAAGCTACCGCAACACATAGCATACGGCTCTTGCACAGCAGTCTGGAAACGGAAACAAAGAAATAAAAGCTACTAGAGCGGTGGTGGATGTGAATTTATCGTCGGCCATGGCAGATGTGTCTTTTATCGGCGGCCCGGGTGGATGTGGTTTTAGAATGTATGAACATCGATGCATTTGGTATGGCTGTTAAAATCGAAACCATGTTAAAATCGGCTGTTAATTTGGTTTTAGAATGTACGAACATCGTTGCATTTGGTACGGCTTTAACCAAAAGTCAAACGATTAAGAAACCGACACACCAAATATTAAATATAGTCCATATATTATATGGTGGTATAACTCCTGAATGTATTTTAATAACTTATAACACTCTATTTATTACTTTGAGATTCTTGACATAGTGGTAATATAATTTCGTTGATGTTTTTAGATTTTTCTTGATTTGTTGAGAGTTTCTTTCTTTTGTTTATAGAAATATGTATGTTACTTATATAATAACAATATCTTTTTAGTGATTAATAATTTACACCAAAAAATAGAACTAGATTAAGCAAATAGGTCCGTTAGGTCGTGAAGTGGTGAGCTTTGTTTTTGAGCCGAAACCGAAACCATTAACAACATGGAACTAAAGATAGGATATTTTTCGAAACCAAAATAACTGGCTTGGTGTCACACCCCCCCCAAGGCGGAAACGCGATGCATGACGGAGAGGATCGTCATAACACATTGATACCATTATAGAAAAAACACTAAATGCAAATAACCAACGTGTCACGATGTTTCCCCGACACAAGAGGGGACTTGTGCCGCGATAAGTCGATATTTACGGCAACATAGTCAAAGTAACGAAACACAATACGCGAAAGTAAATCCCACAACCCGGGACAGGTGATACAGGCATGCAAGCCCAAAACCAAGTAATCCATGTCTAAAGTAAATAAAATGTGTTCAAATGTCTTGTAATAGGTAAGTCTTGCTAAGTTCATCTAGAGTCTTCTAGACATCCTTATGTGGTGTTATTAGCGATCACCTGAAAATGAACACTCTAAAACGTCAACACAAAGGTTGGTGAGCTCGTAGGTTTAAAAGAAAAGAATAGTTTACCGTGTATAGTATTAAGATATGACAATTGTAGCAATGATAGTAAAGCACTTGCATTAAGAACATAGCATTAACTGAGCATCTTGGCTCAGTAGAAATTAGTCATTAGCATGAAAAAAGCCGAACCCCAACGGTTCAAGAGTATTTAGCCTTCCAACATACTATAGCCGGCCGGGAACATAAGTTAGCTCAAAGTATCATAGTCATCTCATAGGCATTATCAAATATAAGTTCACACAAGCACATATCATGCAATGCACAATCGTCATTAAAATATTTAGTAAAACTAGAACACGGTATAGAAAATATATTGAGTGTCATTTTCCCCAAAAGTTACGCATGAAAAGGGGCTACGAATACTCACCTTAGCTTATCAATGGGTATTAATCTTGCAAAGGAAAGGGCGCGAGATCTACAAATAGTATATGTACACATAAGTCAAGTATGCAGGTGTTTTAGCCCAAGGGCATGTGGTGTTGTTTATATTAACCTAGTGCCACATTATAAGTTTTCTGATTCTATAAGTTGACTTTAAGTAATTTAAAAAAAATACTAAACGTCCAAGTTTGACCATCAAAATTATATTACAGTAGGTTCAATGTCTCTACTACATTGTGTAATTTTTCCAGAATAACCAACTTAGCTAAATATTGATAAAAATTAATGAAAGCTACTACAGACAGAAAGACACCTGCTCGTGCGCAACAGAAAGTTCGAATTTTGAAAAAATAGTAGATGACATATATGTTGGAACACGGTATGGAGTACAAGGCACAGTGGAAGCACAAAAACACTAGTTTAAAAACAAAACAAAATCGGGTCTATAACATGTTCCAAAGTGAGATCTTCTACAAAACCAAATTGCAACTAAAAGAACAAGAAAGAGGGCTGAAAGTACCTCTTTACCTTTCCTGAAAATCTGCTGTAGCAAATGCAAAAACCGGGATGAACGAGAGATCCATGTGTATCTCCTCTATTGCTAGTCCACACCAAGGTAGTCTCAATCCCCGTATGCTAGTACCCCTTTCGGTGAACGTCCCTCACGACTCCACCTTCTGGAACAGCCTACAAACATTTCCTCTTGCACCCAAGAACAATCACCACATTCAAGAACTACCAATCTTAGTGTATAATGTGTGTTTAACATGTAGGTACCAAAGAGAGAAAAAGAGAAAGTAAAAATGCCTATTTTTCATGCAACTAACTCAACCAGACCATAATAACTCGTATTTGGCCGGTATAAGAGTGGTAAACCTATTGGACCACAAGATGGCCAAATCAGAAATAAGGATTTCATGCAGACAGTCCTTCACGGCCTCTCACGGACCGTAAAGAGCCCGTGAAGACAAAATGCGCCACGACTGGCCATAGTCCTTCACGGCCCGTGCCACGTCGAGTGAATCGTGAGGGCGTCATCCTCTACGACCACTTCACGACCTCTCACGAGCCGTGAAGACAAAAGGTATCACGACCCGTGTGAATCGTTGAGCCAAAACGTGAGGGAAGTGGGCTTCACGACCCGTGGAGCATTCCTCACGGTCATGAAGCCCCAAAATCAAACAATTTGATTTTTGGACCTTCTCTCTTTATCAGTAAGTTGTTGGGATCAATCCTTGACGTGTGACCCAATAGGCTCACACTTCATCAGCAGTAACACCAACGTACTTGTGTCGGTGGGCAGACACCAACAGACTCCCACTTGCACATGACACAACGTACCCAGAGGTATCACAGATAGGAAGCAGCCTCTAGCAAGGCATCCCTGCCCCCAAGTCAGTACGAGGTATGTCATCCCATAGACATGTACCAATTCACAACCCGAAGGTTTGAAATGGCCATATAGATAAGTAATCAATCATCCCTTTGTTCGCGATATCCATGTGAAGACTAGACATGGTACTAAGTCATTCTCAGTCCTTCACGATTATGTTTCTCAATCGAGATTGGTGGTGACGAAAATAAGCAAGTTGCAATCGATCACATATCATTGCAAGCTTGAGCACGGCCATGCATTTTGGTGTCAGCGCCCAATCATCGAGGGGCCCAGGGATATCTCTCTAAACAGAGGAACAAATTCCTTTGACTACAGTGCCCACCACAGTGATAATACTCTGCCTAACTACTCCCTTTATAACAGCCAGTTACGGACTGCGTTTGAAAGCAACTATAGCAAAGCAAACCAAAGTGATGCAGACACATGCATCTCCAGTATGAGGATGAACTGACAATATCATCCTGAATCACTCATGACAAGTACCACAAAGTGAATTCAGGTGTGGGTCGTCCAGTCACTTGAAACACTTTCAAGTACAGGCGAAGTATTGTGTCCCTGTGTCACAATCACCATTGGACACTTGACCAATCACTTCCCTCAGCCTTCGTTCAGACTTCCTTCCCATGAAGAATGACTGGCTGTGGACATTTAGAATGTTAACACATTCACGAAAGAGGTAAAACATGCAAAGTTGGAACACAACAAGGCTTACTGAGAGTACCCGCTACACGCGCATTATCAAACTCCTTTGATAATCGATACAAGCAGAAGCACAATATTTCTTAATGTTCCCAGGAGTAAAACATATCAAAACATGACTAAAACATACTCAAGCCAAGTTCATGCATACCTTAGTATGACATTCATCACTAGACTTCCAAAGTGTGCGTTGATGGGATTTCGATCATTTGTCCAAGCCGTAATACCTTCATTGTTTCAAAAGAACCCAATAAGGCAAACAATGCTCGGGTCTCAAATTTAATGTGCATAAGCCATCGTACCCTCATTGTCTAAAAAGATCCCAATAGAGTCATCGATGCTTGGTTCTCAGTGATCATATCCCTACTACAACCAACCACTTCCAAAGTGTGCGTTGATAGGATTTTGATCATTTGTCCAAGCAGTTATACCTTCATTGTTTCAAAAGAACCCAAAAAGGCAAACAATGCTTGGTTCACAATAATTAACGTGTGTAAGCCATCGTACCCTTATTGTTTCAAAAGAAACCAACAGAGTCAACGATGCTTTAAGAAACACGTAAATTAACAACACCATATTTAGAAGGATCACAAACCCCAATCAAGATCGGCGGTTATCCTTTAAAGTAGAAGTCATCACAAGAGTAACAACTCACTTTAAGCTTCTTCTAATTACATCACCACAAGAACATATACTCATATTTCTTGTATTCCACAAACTTCTTTGAATATCCCATTTTTATTATGAACGCATAATTCTTAATTTACGCTTCTATCTAAGCTAAACCAAGACATTATCTTCAAAACATAGTATGTTCTAGACATACCAAATAGGATTATAACAGCGCTCCCACTAGCTCTGGCATCTATCCAAGTTTCATCATTGCTTACTGAAAACTCAAACACTTGATTTTCTTAGCAAAGATTCCAAAACTTAGATTTATTCTAAGCCCAAAAGGACTCCATATTTGTAGACTTCATAAGGATACTCAGGATGTAAAAGACCCTCGGACAGTGTAATGAATACTTCCTCATAAAATTCCTATAACAGAATGCAGTCTTTGCATCATACTGCCATAAAACGGCATAAGCATCCGCTTAAACTTCAACATAACTACTGGGAGAATGTCTTCATATGATTTCTACCCAATGGTAAATCATCATGAAACCATTTCCTCTCAGTCAGTATTTGAAGTTATCTACAAACATATCCATGAAGATCTCATTCCCAAAAGATCTATTTACACCATCAGGTCAAAACCTAGGTGTTGGATTAACCAAGTTCAAAACTTGAAAATCCAGCATGGAATGTATCTTATGTTATTACACTCCTCTTCTTAGCAGACTCAAGGGCCCACTACAGCTTCCGGTAGTTGATGCATACATCACGTATCATCAATAAGTCATCGTCCTCACATATAATAAAGTATACTCTTCTGGTCTTATGACGACTCTTACCAGACATATGAAGAAGTAATAACTTTATGCCAGATACTCCAACATAGTCATGTTGAGTTTCAATCATTTTTGATCGAATGCTAGTGTCAACATCAGGTCTTTTATTTAAATCTCACGTTCTTCCACTGGAATGCTTCAGTTATTCCTTTCCCTTTTCGAGCAACCAAACCCGGTTCTCAAAAGGATATGAAATGAATATCTGAAACTCAGAAGAACTATTAAATACATTAGCATCCTCTAAGTTCATCCATCTCCCACTAAATGTATACTGGATAATTCTAATCTATGAGATAGACAAGCAAGGAACTCTTTCTAGTCAAATCTCATTCAGATGCTAATTTTGACCATCTTTGTTGATATAAAACAAGAACATTGCCCTTCACTTCTCAAGTACACCTATCGAACAGGTTACTTATGTTTAAACCATCAAATGGAATCATAACTAGTATGTTCCGTTTCTTCACTTGACGATCCATGTAAAACATGTATCTTAGGATAAGTGAATTACGAGACATTCCCATAATTCTTATGATGGTTTAGAAATTTAAAACGTAGATGCTCAACATCTCCCAAGATTTGAGTATCTTTGTTCCTTTTTCCCTCTTTATCATCAAATCTGTTAAGGGTGAGTCTTGAACACCTCTCAGGTTTCAGACACTTGTCTAATAAATTAGATTTACCCATCCCTTCTACCATCGTTGGTAAAAGTAACAAATCATAGAGAGTTACTCCTTATGTTTTGCTTGAACGGTCTTTACACAAACGTGCAAACGAAATCCAACAAGCCTTTATTCCTCTCACATTCACAAGTGAAGGATATGCTTAGTTATTTAGCCTTATAAGCAAGATTTGCAATCAACAATTGACCCAAGGTCAAAAGATTCCAAATTCCTAACCACACGGAGCTTGGTGATGCAAGTCTTGTTTATATGGTTAAATCAACTATTTCATAAGGATACCAATTCCATAATCATTCATAATCATTCCATTACTTCCTTAAGTAAAAGCTTATTATAAATGCCAAGACATGAATAAACTTTGAAATAAATCTCGAAAACCCACGATAACATAATTCAAAGTAATATTCATCGTCATCAAAGGCATAAAAGATACAATGCTTCTTGCCACGCAGGGCATAAAACATCTATCTAGTGAAGCAATAGTTTAGTTGGATGGAATGGCAAGACTCTTCTTCCAATCCTTTTAGAAGGGACAACCACCATGTTTCCCTCTCTATGGTCCAGCTCTCCATGCATCCATTACCTATTCCTAATAAACACCTTCACTTTGCAACAAACAAGTTTGTGACAAACGTGAGCGTTTTGACTAGCGTTCAAAACCCAGTCTTTAGAAGTAGAAGATCAATGGAGTTTGATCATGAATGTAGCTGAAGTGGATGAGCTAATGTTCTTCCGCTTTAGGATACTTAGCTCTTTCAGGCACTTAGGATTGGCGTGACGGCGCCAACTTCCAATTTCTCCGCAAAAGTAGCAAACTACCCCATGTGGAACATTATCTTGAGGCACAATCTCATTGTCCTCCGACTCCACAGTTACGGATGGCCCAGTCATACAAGGCTTTTCTTTTGAGGTCAGTTTCTCCTTCTTGCTTACTTGTTTCCTAGTAGCCATAGCGGATGTGGACGAGGCACGATCTTTCTCAACCATGTAAGATTGAACGGCCTTCAGCATGTCTTGAAGTTCGATCAAGGATTTTTCCAAACTTCTCATAAGGAAATGGACACTTACATCCTCACCTTCCTATAAGACACTGGCAGGGACTGGAGGATCATATCTACCGCAATCTCCCTCCCTATTGGAAGTCCAAGTCTCTCCAATTGGTCCATGTATCCCTTCATCATAAGGAAATGGACACTTACATCCTCACCTTCCTGCATCCTACAACTGACCAAAGCCTTTATACACTCAAACCGTTCTTGTCTAACCTGCTGTGGGAACATATCCTTTAGCCGGTTGATCATGTCATACGCACTTAATTGCTTAAGTTGCTGACGCAACTCAAAGCTCATAGTCGATAACATGAGACAAGAAATATCTTGTGTATCTCCGACGCGCTTCTCAAAAGCGTGTCGAGTGGTCCAGTTCGCGTTGGTAGCAGGTGGCTCCGGAAGAGGCTCCTCAAGGATGTGCAACTTTGACTCGTGACGGAGGACAATCCCTAATACACGATACTAGTCAGCAAAGTTCACTCCTATGAGTCTCTCCCTTTCTAGGAATAATCGAAGTTTAAAGTTTGGTGTGGTGTCGTTAATGTTTTCCATCTATAAAAGAGTACACGTTTTAGTTAATTTCGATATAATCCTCGTTAAAATAATTACCCAGCTGATTAAGAAAACCAAATTATCTTAACAAGGGCTAAGAACCTCAAAGTACCCAAATCCATGACGGGTTTGCCGCGAATCACTTCATGGAGCTACTTAGGTCGGTAAACGCTTTACCAATTGCAATTTGAGATTACAACTCTTAGACACTTGGGGGATCCACCGATACTCACAACATCTGTTTGGCATGTTTGATCTCTTCTCTCACCGATTCCTCATTAATCCGATTTGATAGCTCGGCTAGAGCTCGACAACTACCAAGGCGTATCAAGTGTGGAATTGTAAATCGACCGTCAAGATACACGGTGGTACTCTAGCCCAATGACCGGCTCGGCTAAAGCTCGGCAACCGACCCTTGCGACTTGCCACACGCACCTTCCACACAGTTACGCAAAACCGATCTCGGCTAGAGCTCGACGACCGATCTTGTTTCACTAGATTCGGGTGGTGTCATCTTACGGGAGGCGAGTGATTTACATTTGAGAAAAACGGGATTTAGTTTTACAAGTGGTCTTGTGGCGCGCGAGGTTTGTTAACCATTTCAAAACTCTTGGTTTTATTATTTTGAAAAATTTTCAAGCGAGCGAAGAAACTAAACAACCACGCAAGAAAATTAACAAAATCACAACCACGCACAAGCAACATCCTAACATGCCCCTAAACCCTATGCGCCTTCCCCGTGAGCCAAACGTGGAAAGCAAGGCCAAACTAAGGACACAACCATTTGGCCCAGCTGGAAGTGCTCCCACTGAATCCGTCATCTCCAATGAACCTCCGGATTCACCATAGCTGAGACGTCTCCTCCACGACTCTCGATGGTTGTCTTTGGTCTTCTTTTACAAATACATACAAATATTTGAAAGAAACGGCGTGCAAGTCGCGAAATGCTAATCTAAGCTAATCTAACAATTACAGAGAAAAGCGATCGGCATGCAAGCCAAAATAAAGTACAAAATACAAGACCGAATAAATTTAATTATTACAAACCAATTGTGGTACAAACCACCAAATGAATGAATAATCAAATACAACCAAACAACCAACACATAGGTCTAACGGGCAAGGCGTTACCGGATCAAACAACAACCACAAACAAAAACATGGTGTGCGATACAAAACCATGCAAAATGTATCTCGATTAAGATTGTTCAAACCTAGCTAAACACTCAAGGCACAAAGTGAACAATCCTTGTACATATGCATTAGTACCCCAAACACTTTGAGCATACATATTTATATATACACAATACAAATATATGCATGTGTGTATTTCATGCCAAAAACCACCCAATACATATAAATGTACGAATCAAGACACATATGGGGCTTTTCAAAGTTCAAAAAACCTTGGACTGATTCTGGAAAAAACAGAATCGAAAGAGCTAAAACCGAAAATTATTTTCTTTTCAAAAAGGACCAAAAACACTGTTCACGAGTTCCTTCACGGCCTCTCATGGCCCGTGAAGCCATGAACTGCACGACTCTGACACAATGAAAAACCCTTGACGACCAACACCCCACGAGACTGATGGTGAAATACAAGTCTTCACGACCCGTGAAGACATTCTGGACAGAATGTCCATTTTCGGTTTCAAGCCAAAAAGTGCAATTTGTTTGTAGATATGGCTCTGATACCACTGTTGGAACACGGTATGGAGAACAAGGCACATCGGAAGCACAAAAACACGAGTTTAAAAACTGAACAAAATCGGGTCCATAACATGTTTCAAAGTGAGATCTTCTACAAAACCAAATTACAACTAAAAGAACAAGAAAGAGGGCTGAAAGTACCTCTTTACCTTTCCTGAAAATCTGCTGTAGCAAATGCAAAAACCGGGATGAACGAGAGATCCAAGTGTATCTCCTCTATTGCTAGTCCATACCAAGGTAAACTCGATCCCCGTATGCTAGTAATCCTTCCGGTGAACGTCCCTCACGACTCCACCTTCTGAAACAGCCCACAAACTTCTCCTCTTGCACCCAAGAACACTCACCACACTCAAGAACTACCAATATTAGTGTATAATGTGTGTTTAACATGTAGGTACCAAAGAGAGAAAAAGAGAAAGTAAAATTGCCTATCTTACATGCAACTAACTCAACCAGACCACAATAACTCGTATTTGGCCGGTATAAGAGTGGTAATCCTATTTGACCACAAGATGACCCAATCAGAAATAAGGATTTCATGCAGACAGGCCTTCACGGCCTCTCACGGCCCGTGAAGACAAAATGCGCCACGACTGGCCATAGTCCTTCACGGCCCGTGTTGCGTCGAGTGACTCGTGAGGGCGTCATCCTCTACGACCCCTTCACGACCTCTCACGAGCCGTGAAGACCAAAGGTATCATGACACGTGTGAGTCGTTGACCCAAAACGTGAGGGCAGTGGGCTTCACAACACGTGGAGCATTCCTCACGGTCGTGAAGCCCCAAAATCAAACAATTTGATTTTTGGACCTTCTCTCTTTATCAGTAAGCTGTCGGGATCAATCCTTGGCGTGTGACCCAATAGGCTCGCACTTCATCAGCAGTAACACCAATGTACTTGTGTCAATGGTTAGACACCAACAATATAAAATTACGAAATTCTTACAGAATACCGTAGACCCTATGAACATGCTACTGTAAAATTATTGTTTGAAAATACTATGTTTTGAATGGGTTTTAAAACCCAAACTTTACCCTCAAATCTGCCGGACATGCTGGCAGTTTTACACACTTCTACGGTAAAATACTTTTGACTGACCAAATGACCTAAAATTACAAAACTTAGTTCTGGTGAAACTAGACTCAAAACAATACATTCTAGACCAAGGAATCGAATAAAAACTGTACATATAGATCCTGTTATGACTGCCCAAACACGAACCTAACCACGAACCTAACCACCCAGAAAACAGTTTCAAAGCTTATGATATTTAAAAAATAAGAACTCTAGTTTTGATTGCAAAAACTCTTAAACACTTTCATGAAAACGTTTTTGAACACACCTTTGATGATTTTCAAACATGTTTCTATGGACTCAAGAATGAGATGCAGGAGGATAGAGAAGAAGACAAGAAGAACAACTTAGAAGATTAAAGCTTGAAGCTTACCTTGATGTCAAAGATCACAAACCCTAATTCTTGAAGCCTTGATCTTGTGCTCTTGCTTGAAATCGATTATGAGAGGGTATGAGGGTGTGTTGGACTGAAAAGAGAGAGGAGAGAGGGGAGGTCGACGATGGGAATAGTTTTTGGGGGCTAGGGTTTGGTTTATTAGCTTATATAGGAAAGGATAAGCTTAATTCAATTTTGGAAACTAGATAACGTATATCACCTAATCTAATATTTATCTAAAATTTTAAAAAAAAAACTATCGTAATCTGTATATATATAGGGCCGAAAATTAGTATATATATAATACTTTATTATTAAATTTTTTTTTAATATAAGTTTGTAATTTGTGGCATTCTAGTGCAATTAATAAAAAAAGTACATAACTAAGTACAAATACAACTTAAGCTTAACATAAATTTTTATATATTTCTAATACTAAACTAATATTCTACAAGTAATTAAAATTGACTAAAATGTATACGAGTAAAAATTAGGGTTTCAAAACGGTACGGTTAAGTGACTACCGGATTTGGTGACGGATGTCACAGCATCACCCACTTGAGAGAATTTCGTCCCGAAATTCAGCTTATACTGCTACTAGAAATTTAGTGCTTAAACAAGTGTGGATACTTGGACTTCATGTGATCTTCCCATTCCCACGTAAACTCGGGTCTCCGCTTAGAATTCCATCGTACCTTGACTATTGGGATTTTACTCCTCTTTAGGCGTTTAACTTCCCGATCCATGATTTCTACAGGTTCCTCCACAAAGTGTAGAGTGCTGTCTATTTTGATTTCATTAAGGGGCACTTGTAGGTTCTCGTCCGCTAAACACTTCCTTAGATTTGTTACATGAAACATATCGTGTACACCACTGAGTTCCTGCGGTAGTTTCAACCGATAAGCTACCGGACCAATCCGCTCAATAATCTCGAAGGGTCCTACATATCTTGGTGCTAGTTTTCCTTTTACACCAAAACGTACCACGCCCTTCCAAGGAGACACTTTTAGCAGTACGTTTCCGCCGATTATCGGCGTAACTCTTTTGACGATCTCTTGCGGTCTTGAGTCTTTCCTTGATCTGAAAGATCCTATCAGTCGTCTCTTGTATAATTTATGGCCCAATCAATTGAATTTCCCTAACTTCGGTCCAAGCAACAGGTGACCGGCATTTCCGTCCATATAGGGCCTCAAACGAAGCATACTTAATACTCGTATGATAACTGTTGTTATATGAAAACTCGATCAACGGCAGATTCGTATCCTAGTCTCCCCCAAAATCAATAACACACTCCCTAAGCATGTCTTCCAGGGTTTTAATTGTTCACTCACTCTGACCATCGGTCTGAGGATGATATGCCGTACTCATGTCTAGTCTCGTACAGCTTTCTGTAGTGTTTTCCAGAACAGTGAAGTGAAATGACTATCTCGATCAGATATAATAAACACAGGCACCCCGTGTCTCGCCACGATTTCGCTGATATACACCCTTGCTAGCTTTTCCATCTTGTAGTCCTCGCGAATTGCTAAGAAGTGTGTTGTCTTTGTCATCCTATCCACAATGACCCAGATAGAATCGTGACCACTACTGGTCCTCGGTAGTTTCGTGATAAAACCCATGGTTATGTTCTCCCATTTCCATTCAGGAATCTCTCGCTGCTGTAGTAGTCCCGAAGGCCTTTGGTGTTCAGCTTTTACCTTCGAGCAAGTCAGACATTTGTTTACATAGGTAGCTATATCCTTCTTCATCCCTGGCCACTAATACACATCTCTAAGGTCGTGATACATTTTATCCGCACCAGGATGCACCGAGTATTTTGTCTTATGAGCCTCGTCTAGAATTAGTGTCCTTAGATTTTCTAGTTTGCGGAACCCAAATCCACCGTCTTCCTTTTTCTCTAGTTGTTTATCCAAACCCCGCAACATCTCGTTCGGAGCATTCATGTCATTAGATGCCTCTAGTTGTGCTTCAAGTATCCTTCCTTTGATACTCGACTGGATTGTCATACTCATGGCTCGCACATGTCTTGGCTTAATTCTTTCCTTCCTACTAAGCGCATCCGCTACCACATTTGCCTTCCTAGGGTGATAACGAATTTCACAATCATAGTCATTGAAAAGTTCAACCAGCGCCTCTGTCTCATGTTTAGCTTCTTCTGATCAAAGATATGTTGTAGACTTTTATGATCGGTATAGATTATACTCTTCATACCATACAAGTATTGTCTCCAGCTTTTGAGTGCAAAGACCACAGCCCCCAACTCCAGATCGTGAGTGGTGTAGTTCTTTTCATGTGTCTTTTCATGAGCACACAGCCTAGACCTTGATGAGAAGCGTCACAGTACACCACGAAGTCATCCGGACCATCAGGAAGAGTCAGAATCGGGGCATTACATAATCTACCCTTTAAAGTCTGAAACGCTACTTTTTGTTCCTCATTCCAGTCGAATTTCTTCTCTTTTTGTGTTAACAGTGTGAGTGGCTTAGCGATCTTTGAGAAATTCTCGAAACCTTCGGTAATATCCGGCCAAGCCCAGAAACGAACGGATATCCGATGGCGTCGTAGGGATTTTCCATTTACTAATGGCCTCGATCTTTTTAGGGTCCACATGAATCCCCTTATCGTTAACCACATGGCCTAGAAAATGTACTTCATTCAACCAAAACTCACATTTCGAGAATTTGGCGTAAAGTTTTTCCTTTCTAATCAATTCTAGGATCAGTCTCAGGTGTTCCTTATGTTCCTCTTTGGACTTGGAATGGATCAGTATGTCATTAATGAAAACGATTACAAACTTATCCAGAAACGGTTTGCATACACGGTTCATAAGACCCATGAACACCGCAGGTGCGTTGGTCAACCCAAAAGGCATAACCGTGAATTCGAAGTGCCCGTAACGGGTCCTGAATCCGGTTTTCGGAATATCCTCCTCGCGCACCCGCAATTGGTGGTAGCCAGACTGAAGATCTATTTTGGAAAAATGTCGAGAGCCTTGCAGTTGATCGAACAGGTCATCTATTCTATGGAGGGGATATCGGTTCTTGATGGTTAATTTATTCAATTCGAGATAGTCAATGCACATGCGAAATGATCCATCCTTCTTCTTGACGAATAAAACGGGTGCTCCCTAAGGTGACTTACTAGGTCGGATGAAACCCTTATCCTGCAGTTCCTGTAGTTGGCTGGCCAATTCTTGCATCTCCGATGGTGCCAACCTGTACGGTGATCTCGCTACAGGTGTAGCTCCTGGTATTAGGTCAATGGCAAATTCCACTTGACGAACATGATCCGAGAAAAATCCTCGAGAAACACTTACGGGAAATTCCGAACAACGGGTAAATCTTCAAGTTTCTTCTTTTTAGATTTAGCGCTTATGTGTTGTCTCGTGTCTCCTTCCGGTCGTTCTCCATGAACTAGAAGTATCTTGCCCGACGGTAAAGGGATTCGCACTAATTTTTCGTGACAAACAATCTCAGCCTTAAGATTCGACAGCCAATCCATTCCCACAATCACATCAAAACTCTCCCGCCCAAAAGGTATTAAATCTATGCCAAATGTAACACCTTCTAACTCTAGAGTACACCCCTAGACAATGTTACTAATCTCTACTTTTTCCCCATCAGCTATCTCTATTACAATATTAGTGCATATATCACTAGACTCCAATCCTGTTAAGGTTACAAAATCAATGGAGATAAAACTATAGTCGGCGCCAGAATCAAAAAGTATAGCAGCATAGACATTATTTAAAGAGAAAGTACCAGTAACGATGTTTGGGTCTTGGCGGGCTTTGGTTGCTCCCATGACAAACGCACTTCCACGGGCTTGGTTGCCTTGATTCCCTAGGTTCCGGTTTCCCTCCAGAGCTAGAGGTGTGTTTGGTCTATTTCCTCCCGCTGCAGGTGTTCGATTTAGCCTTTGACATGCGTTCCGGTAATGATCAGTACTTCCACATTCATAACATGTACCCTGATTACCCACTGGGTTGATGGTGTTTATCGGAGTCACCATCCTTGCCGACACTGTATGTTCTAGTAGTGGTGATAGTTACAAGTAGTGCATTTTGGTGCACAACCCGAATACTCTTTCCTCACCGGGTTAGCTGCAAAGTAGCCAGTTGCCACATTTGCCCTCTTGTTTTTGTTGTTTCTAGAGTTCCCCTGCTTATTCGACTCTTCAACATCCTTTCTCTTCTCCGTACCCTTGGTCAAGGTGCCATTTTTAACCATTTCTTCCGTAAATACTCCTGCTTTCAGTATAGCACTCTGTATCGTCGGTTGTTCGGTTTCTTTTACCATCGCCCGAATCTGGGGTACAAGTCCAGCAATGTAACTCTTGAAGGGTTTTGTAGGGTATAAAAACATATCATAAAAATGCACAGCGGAATAACCCCCCTCCAGTGATCTCATCTAACTCGTACAAAAACTAAAAGAGAAAAAGGATTAAAAGTTATACCTTTGAGCAAACCCAAAAACTTTTTCGTTCCAACTCTAGACAGTTGCAGGTTATCCACCGCTACCGCACCACCTCGAACGGGCTGCTAGACCGCCTAAGGATTAAACCTCGAATCAAAACGCGACCCGTATGTGTGTGTTTTGTGCGCCGCCGTCGAACCCCAATGGGAGGGGGGCCCAAAGTCCATTTAATTAAAGCCCATCTTTAATTAAACTATTAAGGACTAATAAGGTTTATATAATAAACCTCTATTAGGCCCAAAGTCCGTTTAATTAAAGCCCAACTTTAATTAAACTATTAAGCAATTACATAAAATACCCCTTGACCTTTCTAATTAATTAATAACTATTAATTAACTGGTCCCGTTAATATTTAAACTAAATATTAATTTCTCCTCTTTAAATAATAAATAACTATTATTATTTTTCTTTCTCAATAATTAATTAAACTATTAATTATTGTGATACACAACTAGGTAAAATCCAAAAGGTTCTAATTGGGTGTGTAGCAGTATGATCCTTTAGTGTCACATAGTATTGGACACGATGATACATGTTATCTATCTCTGTACATAATCTAACAGACTCCCACTTGTACAAGATAAGTAACACTCCTTGTATATCGTCAGCCTAAGGAGGTCCGTAACCAGACACTTAGGTTAACCAGACTATGAGATCTCTTATATCTAGAGACATAATCCACGCTTTGGATTATCTAGGCTTTTCTTTTTGCATTGCGATATTCCGTAATGTGAGTATTTTTCATTGAGCAGGGATCTTATTAAATACTCAGATTTTCTCGACTCTGATTTCGACACTCTGCAGTTACGGTTTGCTGAATGAAAACTATCATTCTAACCGAGCGCGGCCAAGCATTTTCAGTAGTCTTAATCGTCGAGGAGCTCAGAAAATATCTCTCCTAAAAAGGAGGTGCAACTTCCATCTTGACTATTTGCAATTCGAGCACATGGCTTCCGCTGCACCTAGACATGCCCCTTATGATCACCCTGTTACGGCGTGACGTTAGAACACGCTAAAGTACAGAAGTTACCATGCCCCAAACCAAATATCTCAGGTCTAAGGACAACCTATCAAGTTTACTTATGTTAATGCTCCATGAAGTAAACTCGATGCGGATCACCCCAATATTTATCCCCTGACAATTATCTATGAATATTTGGTCACATTCTTGTGCTTTTATTCATTCTCGAATAAATCATCAAATATCCATAATAGCGTTACCTCCCTAATATAGCTCCCACTACATTAAGTAGCTACGGATATTTAGACAATTCATAACTTGAGTTGTCATGGATAGGTTTAAACATGCTAAAAATAGACAACTAGAAACAATTATGCAAAAACCTCCTATTTCAATCCCATAGTACTTGCAGGTTTAAACAAAATAAATGAGTTTCAAGTTACATCTATAGTAATAATCAGAAAAACATGAACTAGCTGCTATGTTCTAAGTACTGCATTCCTATAGTACTTGCATGTTTATCATGCTTAGCCCTAGCTAGCGGCTTCGTCAACGGGTCAGCAACGTTGTCGTCCGTCGGTATCTTTTGTAATCTAATATCGTCTCTTCCAATGATCTCTCGGATGAGATGATATTTCCTGAGTACGTGCCTAGTCCGCTGATGATCTCTAGGCTCTTTAGCTTGCGCCACAGCCCCTGAGTTGTCACAGAATATATCGATCGGTCTAGAGATACTGGCAACAACTCTAAGATCCGAGATAAAATTCTTCAGCCAGACAGCTTCCTTTGCCGCATCACTTGCCGCAATATACTCTGCCTTTGTAGTAGAATCTGCTATTGTATCTTGCTTCTAACTCTTCCAAGATATGGCTCCTCCGTTTAGGGTAAAGACAAATCCTGACTGCGACCTGAAGTCGTCCCTGTCGGTCTGGAAACTAGTATCAGTGTAACCAGTTACACTGAGCTCATCCATCGAACCTTCATAAACTAGGAATATGTCTTTCGTCCTTCTCAGGTACTTGAGAATATTCTTGACGGCTACCCAATGAGCTTCACCAGGATTTTGCTGATATCTACTCGTGACACTGATAGAATAGGCAACATCGGGTCTAGTACACAGCATGGGATACATGATTGATCCAACTACCGAGGCATGTGGTATCAATTTCATCTTATCTTGAACTTGACTAGACACAGGACATTGAGCCTTGCTCAAAATCGCGCTAGAATGCATAGGAATAAATCCTTTCTTGGATTCATCCATCTTGAATCTTTTCACGACTTTGTCAATATACGTACTTTGACTAAGTCCGATAAGCCGCTTAGATCTATTCCTATAGATCCTTATACCCAGTATATAAGCAGCTTCTCCCAAGTCTTTCATCTCGAAACATTTACCTAACTAGGATTTTACTCCTTGTAATACTGGTATATTGTTTTCTTTTAATAGTATGTCATTCTACATACAAGACTAGGAAGGTTACCGCGCTCCCACTAGATTTAGTGTAAACACACGACTCGAACTCACTTTTGGTAAAACCAAACTCTTTGATACGCTCATCAAAGTGTAAGTTCCAGCTTCTAGATGCTTGCTTTAGTCCATAAATGGATTTAAGCAACTTGCATACTTTATTAGGGTTTTTTAGATCTGCAAAACCATCCGGCTGTATCATATATACATCCTCTGTCAGTTTCCCGTTAAGGAAAGCGGTTTTGACATCCATCTGCCATATCTCATAATCAAAATATGCTGATATGGCCATAAGGATCCTAATAGTTTTAAGCATTGCCACTAGGGAAAAAGTTTCATCATAGTCAACATCATGAGTTTGAGTGAAACCTTTTGCCACTAGCCTTGCTTTAAAAGTATGCACTTTTCCATCCATGTCTGTCTTCTTCTTGAAGACCCATTTGTTGGGATCTCGTGGGAAACACAGCGGAAGCAAGTACAACAAACAAAGCCCACGGTACACGCAAATAAAGCACAAAACGAGAAATCCCGAACATGGACCAAACTCGATGTAAAGAAATGCAACTAAAGAAGGAAAGAGGTGTTATACCTTTCTCCTAAGCTCCAGAAAAGTGATTGTCTCATGGTGTTGAGCTCCAAGAACAAATTGCGGATCGACTAATGGGATATACCCCGGTAACACGCCAACCTCTTGAGCTAGCAAGCCTCAATGGTACTTCTACTCGAAAACCACTTCTGGAACAGCAATAAAACGAGACCAACTTCTGGAGAACAATCCTCTCTTTGAACTTCTCTTGGCCTCTTGTAGCACCAAAGAAGAAAATGAAAGTTTTGAGAGAGAGAGAGCTTCAAGAGAGAAAACCCAAATAAAAAATGAGTTCCACATAAATATTTTTGGCTCCAGATGCGGGATATAACCCCACTAACCATCCATGCCTCGAGATTAATCAATCCTCATGCAATGGTTGATTTAGGAGGTTATTTGACAAATGGCACTAGCAGGGTTTAGCGGCGCTAACCAAGAGTTAGCGGCAATAACTCAAAAGGGTTAGCGGCGCTAACGCGCCCTGTCATCGATTTGACACAAAGTACATGCAGCCGTAGCGACGCTAACCAATTGGACTTAGCGGCGCTAACCCCTAATAGTTAGCGGCGCTAACGCGGCCTGCGATGTCAACTTTTGTCTTTTGCCATATTTGGTCCCTTAACTTAAATTGCTATCAGGTTAGACCCCGGTGTATGACCCAATAGGCCCATACATCATCAACAGCGGTCCATATGGCGTACGTGCATTAATGAGCATATTTCTAACAAACTCCCACTTGCACATAATGCACCGTACCCATGTAACCACAGACAAAGAGCGGCCTCTAGCAAAAGCATCAATGCCCCCAAGTCAGTATGGGTTCCGCTTTTATGCAGAAAACCATTACCTACAAAAAGAACGTAGAGGTCCTATTTGATAAGTGATCAATACTCCTTTTGTTCGCGATATCCTTGTGAACACGAGACATGGATTGATACGTCAATCTCCAGATCGTTCACGATTATGTTACTCGATCTTGATTGGTGGTGACCAAAATTTAAGGACATATCTGATTCTAAATCAATATTCCTTTGCGCATGGCCATGCTTATTTTGGTGTCAGCTCCCAATCATCGAGGGGCCCAGGGATATCTCTCATACTAGAGGAACAAATTCCGTTGACTGTACAATCCTATAGCGTGAACCTTATCTTACTTAGCTATTCCCTTTACAATAGCCAGTTACGAACTACGTTTTGAAATAACCGAAGTAAGAAAGTTTCATGCTATAGCAATTCATACATCTCGGGTCGAAGGACGTAATGATATTATCCTTCCGAGTCACTCTTTGACCATGATCCATGAAGTGAACTCGGGTGCGGGTCTTCCAGTTACTTGAAACTCCTTTCAAGCACAGGTTACTGTTGCGTTTCATGCATTCAATCCTTGATCAATGCACAACCAACACCTAACCTCAGCCTTAATTCAAGCTTCCTTCCCTTGAAGAATGACTGGCTGTGGAAATTTAGAATGTATAAACATTCTGGGAAGTGGTTAAACATGCTAAGATGGAACACAGTAAAGACCAATGAAGGTAACCGCATCATGCGTATATATAGTCCCCACTATACATCGATACAATCATCGGTTAGCAGTACTGCTTACCGTTCCCAAAGCTTATAAGTAAATCAAACATTTACTAAAACGATATTCGAGCCTAGTCATAAGCATTAACAATGCTATTATACCTAGTATGAAATTCATCACTAGTATTTGACAACGGCTTAATTATGGGATCATCTAATACAATATCCCTTTTGTACTCTTTTGTAATCTTTTCTTAAACCACTTTCAAAGTGTTTATCAAAAGAGATCATACGCATAATATAATCATAGTCGTCATATCCTCAATGTTACCGAAGCCTATAATAGGATTAATAACACTTATGATTATTAGAGTCATCATACTCTCATTGTAACCGAAGTTCATAATAGAGTTACTGACACTCACGTTAATTAGAGTCGACATACCCTAAATGTTACTAAAGTACACAATAGGGTCAATGACACTCATTTATATCTAAATGTCGTATCTACACCACATATTTGAATATCCAAAACTTCGATTAAAATTCGACAGTTTCATAGGTATAGATTTTCTTGCAGTACTAACTTACTCAAGAGAATTCTATTTTCGTCGAACATCAAGAACATATATCAGTATTTCTTGAATCTAAAATCCACTTGATTCTATGTTTTCTATTCATACTCATAGTACAATAATTCCATCACTAGATTGTAAAACAACCCTAAATTAGGACATTATTTTATTGAGCATATTTTGCTAAGAACACATGAAGCTCCCACTAGCCCTGACAAGGGTATCTGGCTTAATCTATGCTTTCTAGAAAACTCATTCCTTTGACTTTCTTGCAAAGCGGGATTACAGCCACAAGATGCAAATTTTTGCTGACTAAACTCATGGACACAATTTGGACATAATGGATGTTTAAGACCTCGGAACATGTTTCAAACATTTCATCAACTTAATCCTGCGAAGGAACTTGGCCTTTTATTTCCATGTGAACTTACTTGTTTCCCCAAAAGCGAAAACAATGCTTCACATAACCCAGACTTAATCCGGATCTTGTGTAAGAGCCTCGGAAAGTGCCTTAAGCATTTCCTCAACTTAATCCTATGAAGGATTTAGGTCTCTTACGTCCATGTGAACTAACTTGTTTCCGCAAGGTGACAACAATGTTTTCACTTTTATCCAAATTATCTTCACATTAATCACTAGAACATGTTTCCATATTTAAACAATATGAAACGCTTTGTCTCTAGTCGGTATTTGAAGTTGTCCATAATTGCATATATGTTAGTTCCTTCACCCTTCTTGGATTACACCTTAGCTGTGGGATTAACCCAAGTCAAGTACTTGGATGCAGCAAATAGATTACATCTATGTATACCATTCCCTTCTTATATTCACTAGTGAACTCAGGGTCCCACTATGCTTCCGATGAATGGTAACATCTCAATGATTTACCATCAAGTTGTTGCTACTCTGATATGACAACCTCATATCTATAACAACCTTCTTGATTTCCATCAGATATAAAGAAGCAATGGATATTGTCAGGTTTTACCAGCATCTCTATGCTGATTAAGTGCTAGTGTCCACATTAGGTCTTTAAGTTTAACGTTCTTCCACTGGAATGCTTTTGTAAATTGTTCTTTCCCTTTTGAATAACCAAACATGGTTCCCATAAGTTCAAGAACAATTATCCAAAACTCGGATGAACTACTTAAATATACAAGCATCAACTTATAATTCATACATCTCCCACTTAATGTAGAATGAATAATTTTAAGTTGTGAGATTGATAAGCAAAGTACTCTTTCTAGTCAAAATCTCATTGGATGCTTAAGTTGACCATAATGTTGTGTTTCAGATTGAGAACTTGGTTCATAAAAATTAATGTATACCAATCACATTGAATACATGTTTTAGGCCTGCCTTTTACCAGATCATCAACACAGATATCCGGTTTTATATAAAGTAACACCATGTGCATATGTGTTTCTTCGAAAAAATGAATTATGGGTTAAACCCATGATTCATTTTATGTTCAAACAAATATAGATAGTAAAACTTAGTATCTATTCTAGATCTAAGAATTTACGTCTATATGCCCTTATTGATTCTTAATTTCTTAAGGTTATTTCCGAACACCTCCAGGTTTCAGACACAAACCTTTTATCTAGTTAAACATTCTCTCAACAACCATCATAAAGATGGTGATGGAGAATCTTACTAGTGTCACTCTATATGGTATACTTGTACGGATTATCCACATAAGTGTGATCAAAATCCAACAAGTTATAATCCTTCTTACCAACATAGGTGAAGGATTTCTTAATCATCCTAGTCCAATAAACAATATTTATATCCTTCATTTAGCCCGAGGCTAAACTTTTACAAAGATCCTAACCACATGGATCCAAGCGATGTAAATGTTGTTTACTTGGTTAAGTTTGATTATGCCATATACTAATGTATCCAAACCACTTTTGGATATAAGAATCAATTATTTCATGATCGCTTTACTACTTATAATGAGCCTTTATGTATGCAATGATATGGATAAGTTTTGATTGGATAAAACATATCAAAATAATTTTTCAAAATTGTTTCAATTCCAAGTCATCTCCATCATCATCAAATGTGTATTTAAGCAACATAAATGGTCAAAAATAACACATAAGCTTTGACATGGATCGAATTTGAAATGAAACCATCATAATGAAAAATCTTTTAAACAAAATGCATAGTACAAAATATCCATCATCTCTAAAGAACATACAATAAAGCAAGTCTTGCCACGCAGGGCGTACAAACAAAAGTAATAAATTAATCCGGAAACAATGGCGAGATCAACACTCCCAATTCTCTTGTAGAAGACAATCAACAAAATTTCTTCTTGAGAGATCCGGCTCTTCAAGCTCTTCCTTTTGCATCGAACAGACCTACACTTTGCAACAAAATAAATTTGTGACAAACGTGAGTCATATAGCTCGGGTGAACAACCCAGCTTAATAAGGAATGGCAATGAAGTATAATCATGAATGTACCTTAAGTAGGAAAATTAACTTTCTCTTGTCTGAGAAGTTTTATATCCTCTCGGCACGGAGGGCAGGCATGACGGCCCCAATCCCCAAATCTACCACAGAAGTAGCAAACCAACCCTTGTTGAGTCTCTTTAGGCATATCATCAATATCCATAGACTCAAAACTTGAAGTAAGCTTGGATACACAAACTTCTTCATTTGATGGGATCAATTTCTTCTTCTTGGCTAAAAGTTGTTCCTTAGAACCAAAAACAGGAGTGAATGAGGATGATTCATGCTTGGACATGTTGGATTCAACATCCTTCAACATTCCATGCAGTTCATCAATAGATATTTCCTTTCCATGCATATGATAGTTCTCTACAAACTTTTCATATGATGCGGGCAGAGACCAAAGTATGAAATTCACACCAAGCTCCCTCCCTATAGGAAAACCTAGTCTCTCCATCTGGTCCATGTATGACTTCATCTTCAAAACATGGGCACTAACACTCCCGCCTTCCCGCATCTTACAACCGGTTAGACTTTTAACGCACTCATAATGTTCTTGCCTAACTTGCTGTCGGAAAACATCCTTCAGCTTGTTAATCATGTCATATACAGTCATGTGCTCAAATTGCTTTCGCAGTTCCGAGCTCATACTTGATAATATGAGGCTAGCAACATCGTGCGTATCCCGAACACGCTTTTCATACGCGTATCGGATAGCCCATTCCGCATTGGTAGCAGGTGGTTCAGGAAGGGGTTCCTCAAGGATGTGCAACTTGGACTCGGCACGTAGGACAATCCTCAATTGCCTAAGCCAGTCCACAAAGTTCACTCTCGTGAGTTTCTCCCTTTGTAGGAACATACGTAGTGATAAGTTCGACGTGTTGTGGTTTTGATTTGACATCCTATATTTAAAGTAGAGTACACGAATTAGTTAGTTTGATTTGAATCCTCGTTAAAATAATTACCCTAATCGTCTCGAAAAATATTTTAACAAGGGCTAAGAACCATATTTCACTCCAATTCATGACGGGGTTGCCACGGATCACTTCATGGAGCTATTTAGGCCGATAACCATCTTATCGATTGCAATCTCTATTACAACTCTTAGACACTTGCGGGATCCTACGACAACCATCAGTCGTTTGGCATGCTTGATCCCTACTTGTACCAATTCCAAATTAAAATTCTCGGTTGACTCGTGCTAAGCTCGACAATCACTCAAGGATTTTAATTTGCAATTGTAAATCGTCCGTCAAGACATACGGTAACAAATTCACCAAAATTGACTCGTGCTAAGCTCGACAACCAAAATTGTGAATTTGCCACACTCACCTTCCACACAGCTTTATGGGAGTTGGCTCGTGCTAAGCTCGACAACCAAAACCCATAAATCTAGATTCGGGTGGTATCGACTTACGGATGGCGCAAGATTTACGTTTTATGAAAAACGGGCTTTTGTTTTCGGCTTGGTTACAGATTAACTTGTTTAGTGACAAAACCTATTTCCACTAGGTGAGTTAATCTTGTATGTGAGCGCGCGAGAGTTGCAAACCATTTTTACCAAATCTCTTGTGATTTTATTAATTTCGAAAAATTATCTAGCATGCGAATCCTAAACAAACCATGCAAGAATAAAATAAAATCACATCACACGCATATAAACGAAGTAAATTGGTAACCCTTGCCATAAATCCTATACGTTCTTCCCGTGAGCCAAAACGGGTAGAACATGGTCAAACTAAGGGACGGAAAGTCTTCAATGCGAGCTCCCACTAGATCCGCCATCTCCAATGGACTTCACCGGCTTCTATGGACACGCTCCATTTCCTTTCCGACTCCTAAATGTGTGTCTTCATCCAATTTGTACAAAACATACAATAGAAAAAGAAATGGCGTACAAGCCACAATAACTTCCTATTTATCTAGTACAAATACACGGATGAATGAAATGGCATGCAAGCCACAATATTATTACAAACAAAACTGAATTAATAACTATTACAGCCCATATGTGATTAAAATCACCAAATTGCATCCAAACACACAAATACAACCACAAGGTCAAGGCAAGGTTACCAATTTCACAACAACCACATACAACCAAACATAATGGTAACTAAAATACCAAAACAAACCTGGAACAAATTTCCAGAAACAGAAAATGACCAAAATACCCGAAAATAAAACTGTTTTTAACTTTTAAAACCAAAATCGTAGCTGCGCGTTAGCGCCGCTAAGTTTAAGTAGTTAGCGCCGCTAAATGAAGACAGTTAGCGCCGCTAACCCGGTTCGAACAGAAAACAAACATTTTGATTTCGGGATTTTCAGGCCACCAAGTGCAAATCTAACATAGAGGTGGCTCTGATACCACTGTTGGGATCTCGTGGGCAACACAGCGGAAGCAAGTACAACAAACAAAGCCCACGGTACAAGCAAATAAAGCACAAAACGAGAAATCCCGAACATGGACCAAACTCTATGTAAAGAAATGCAACTAAAGAAGGAAAGAGGTGTTATACCTTTCTCCTAAGCTCCAGAAAAGTGATTGTCTCGTGGTGTTGAGCTCCAAGAACAAATTGCGGATCGACTAATGGGATATACCCCGGTAACACGCCAACCTCTTGAGCTAGCAAGCCTCCATGGTACTTCTACTCGAAAACCACTTCTGGAACAGCAATAAAACAAGACCAACTTCTGGAGAACAATCCTCTCTTTGAACTTCTCTTGGCCTCTTGTAGCACCAAAGAAGAAAATGAAAGTTTTGAGAGAGAGAGCTTCAAGAGAGAAAACCCAAATCAAAAATGAGTTCCACATAAATCTTTTTGGCTCCAGATGCGGGATATAACCCCACTAACCGTTCATGCCTCGAGATTAATCAATCCTCATGCAATGGTTGATTTAGGAGGTTATTTGACAAATGGCACTGGCAGGGTTTAGCGGCGCTAACCAAGAGTTAGCGGCGCTAACTCAAAAGGGTTAGCGGCGCTAACGCGCCCTGTCAGCTATTTGACACAAAGTACATGCAGCCGTAGTGACGCTAACCAATTGGACTTAGCGGCGCTAACCCCTAATAGTTAGCGGCGCTAACGCGGCCTGCGATGTCAACTTTTGTCTTTTGCCATATTTGGTCCCTTAACTTAAATTGCTAACATGTTAGACCCCGGTGTATGACCCAATAGGCCCATACATCATCAACAGCGGTCCATATGGCGTACGTGCATTAATGAGCATATTTCTAACACCATTTGCACCCAATAGCTTTACTGTATTGAGGCAAATCTACTAACTCCCAGACTTGGTTGTCATACATGGATTGCATCTCTGCCTTCATGGCTTCTAGCCATTTCTCAGATTCTAAACCTGAGGCGGCATCTGGGTAGGTAGTGGGTTCTAAAAGATCCCCTTCGTCTTGAGCAACTACGAATCCCAGATACCTATCTGGCTCATTACGAGGCCTACTAGACCTGCGAAGGTCTTGTGTTTGCACCTCTTCCTCAACCACAGACTCGGGTTGGGATTCAACAATTCTCTGTTGATCCACAGGTTCAATTATCAGTGGTGGTGTAATCTCCTCCTCTTCAATTTCTTGAAGCTCTATTTCTTTTCTTGGAGTTTCTGAATTAATAAATTTCTCCTCCAAAAACACCCCTTTACGAGCAACAAATACTTTGTTCTCATCTGGGTTGTAGAAATAGTATCCCATGGTTTCCTTGGGATAACCCACGAAGATACACTTATCTGATTTGGGATTGAGTTTATCTGTGAATGTTCGCTTAACATACACCTCACATCCCTAAACCTTGAGAAAAGACATTTTGGGCTTTTTCCCCATCCATACCTTGAACGGTATTTTTTCAACCAATTTGGTTGGAACCCGGTTCAGCATGAACGCCGCTGTCTAGAGTGCATGTCCCCAAAATGACAATGGTAGTGAACTTCGACTCATCATTGATCATACCATGTCGAGCAGTGTACTATTCCTCCTTTCTGATACACCATTCATCTGAGTTGTATACGGAGGTGTGAGTTGTGAAACAATCCCACATTCTCTCAATGATCGTCGAATTCCTGACTCAGATATTCGCCACCTCGATCCAACTGAAGCGACTTTATCTTCTTGTCCAGCTGATTTTGTACCTCATTCTGAAACTGTTTGAATTTTTCAAAACTTCCAGATTTGAGTCTCATGAGGTAGACATAACCGAACCTACCGAAGTCGTCAGTAAAGGTTATGAAATACCGGTATCCTCCTCTAGCTTCTGGAGTAAAGGGTCCATACACATCTGTGTGTATAATCCCTAATAACTCGCTGTCCCTTTCATTCTCACTGTTGAAAGGCTGCTTTGTCATTTTACGATACAAACAAGATTCGCAAATATCATATGACTCTAAGTCAAATGGTTCTAGAATTCCGTCATCTCGGAGTCTCTCTATGCGTTTCTCGTTTATATGTCCTAAACGACAATGCCAGAGGTAAGTTTGATTCAAGTTACTCTTGGATCTCTTACTTATATGATAGATGTCATTGTTATTTAGATTTAGCGTATATAGACCATTTTCTGGAGTAGCTAAAAAAAAGAAAATATCATTTTTGAAACATGAAATAACTTTTTCATTCAAAACATAAACAAATCCATAGTCTATAAGCAAATCAAACGAGATAACATTTTTAATGAGTCTAGGAACATAATAACAAGGTTCTAGTTCTAAGACCATGCCTGAGGGCAAACTAAGACAATATGTTCCTACAACTTCAGCACCAACCATGTAGCCTTCGCCTACCCGCAGGTCCATATCTCCTTGTCTCAGCTTCTTACTTCTCTTGAATCCCTGCAAATGATTGCATATGTGATGACCACATCCGGTATCCAATACCCATGATTCTTAAGAAGTAATAAGACAATCTATCATAAAGATACCTGAGTCATTGGGCGAACCAATGTCTAGTTGATCTATGTCGAGTGAGTGCTCGCATGAATCCTTGACGCCATAGTCTGGGCAACAAATCTCTCCAAGTTCTTCCAGCCAGTCATCCTCCTGCATAGGGTCCACAACTGTTGACTCTAGCTGTTTTGGATTCAACTCATCGCTGATGCACATAAGAATTTCGTGCAACCCTACGACAGTCATCTCAAAATCACCGAGGACATACATTACCCTTTTCTGGTAATAGTCTGACAAGGAACCGAACAGGAGCATAACTAGCTCATGTGGTTTTGATTTTGACCCAAAACTTTCGTAGCAATCTAAGAGTCTTCTCATATTAATGAGATGATCGCTAATGGGCTGGCTTTCTTTCATTTTAGCTGAAAGAATTTCCTTCATCAACAGCATGCGACATATCCGTTCACTATACTTGAACTTTCGCTCCAGTTCTTGAACAACCTCATAAGATGACTTCTCACAGAGATCATCCGTAAACTCGGATGATGCTGTGAGAATGAGAATTGACATAACATCAGACTCGTCAGCCAGATACTGATAGTAAGTGTCATACTCACTGTCCCGGGCATCTACTCCTGGTTGCTCTGGAGGTAATGTCTTAATAATGTGAAACTTTCCCTGTGCATCCAAAACATTTTTCAGATGCATCTTCCAAACAACAAAGTTTGGACCTCAAAGCTTCCATTTCCCGATGATGAGACTTAGAGATTCTCTTTTTGAATAGAACGGAATAACAGATATAAAAGACATCTACAGAAAAAGAAAAAAGATAAAACCGATTCAGTATTGATTACATCTTCAAATAATTATTACCTTTTAAACAATAAATTATTAGACTAGGATCGATATTTCATATTTCCCGATGCAAGGTTTGGGAACTTCCCACCGGGACAATGCTATTTATGGTAGGTAAACCTATACCAATCGTATCCTACCTGGACATGACTCCTAGATCCGCGGGACATCGGTTACAAGAACCGTGCATGTTTAGTCCCTCTAGTGCATTTTGGGCCGGGACTCCCGATTATCACCAAAATAGATTGCACCACCTAAGATAGTGTGAACTCTGGCTGGGACTCCCGATTATCGCAGAATCTTTCACACCTTCCCCCGCAATGGTTTGAACCCGAATGCCCAAGGTTTGGTCACTTCCGACACCCGAGTACCGTTTAACAGGAAAGGTGTACCATTAGGTGGGTAGCACACTGATCTAAGATTTTTCTAAAAAGGATTTCAAAGTTTTTTTACTAGAAAAAACTTTAATGCCAGTTTTCTTTTAAAAAACAACTGTTTAATAATTAACTATTATTAAAACCCTTGTATTATTTCATGGTGAGAATCACAACCACACATATAGAATATGTAAAGAAATAAAACAAAAACAAAAAACAATGCCTTAGCCTTGCCCTTAACTAATGTCGGTTTCGTGAGCCACACGAAAAACCCGACCGTCAAAACCTAAGTGGAAAAACACAACACACATGGCATGACATTCTGAAGCTCCCACTGGCTCCAGCATCCAATCCTTCTCTTTGCTCCTTGCTCCTTGGTCCAGATATATATTCTAATAATTCTATTCTTTTCTAAAAAAAACTAGAAATATAAAAAAAATACAAGATATACAAAGGCACGCAGGCCCGCTAATCTAATACTTTTACAAAATAGAATAGGGGTTGTAAGTGGCAGGAAGGCCTCCCCACAATATAGAATAATAAAAACAAACACAACCACAAGTGCAGGAAATAAACAATCCACAAGGTGTAGGGCTCGGCTATGACATCCTAAACATGTATTAAAACGAATACATGAAAGTAAAACAACAACTGATTTCTAATTATTCACCTTGATGAAAAATACTGATCTTAACAACCTGTTAAAACCCCTATATTGTTTTTCTGTTATTTGCAATAAGCATTTTGTCGTTGATAATGCTGAAATCGCTAGTTTTGACCCCCATATTGCATATTCTACCAAACCGTTTTCCTGGATAACAATTTTAAACTATAAAGAAACTGAAAGATTTTAGGAAAGAAGAGTTTTCGCTAATATAAGAAAAGGACACTTTTT
Organism: Pulicaria dysenterica; assembly: GCA_947179395.2. NCBI lineage: Eukaryota > Viridiplantae > Streptophyta > Magnoliopsida > Asterales > Asteraceae > Pulicaria > Pulicaria dysenterica. The sequence goes on from OX359292.1 coordinate 37,213,776, forward strand.
ATTTTTTTTTTTTCAAAAAGAAAACTCGCTTGGATTACCAGCTTCTATATTTCAAGTTTCATACTTGATAATTAATCAAAAAGTCAAAATAATATTTAAACTTTAAAATTAAAATAACAACTGTATTTTAATTTAATATTGACCACAAATATCTGAACCGCAAGCTGGGCCAAATATTTAAACTGGGCCAAGAATTGTAAACAGACCGGGAAACAAAAAACAGGGCCGAGCCCACTGGCTTTTAGCGCCGCTAACCCTAGCCGTTAAACCCTAACTGGGCCGCTGGCTACGTGGGCCGTGGCTTCTGGGCCGTAGCCCACCACTTAACTTAGCACCCCTAACGCGTTGAGTTCCGCCGAAGACCACCGCCGGCTTCCGCCGAAAACCGCCACCCCAACTGAGGCCGCCGCCGGCGAGAAAGAAGAAAACCGGTGATCGACTTCTCGGTTTTTCGCAAATAACAACAATAAAAAAAACAGATTTTAATTTAAAAAATTAAATATAACAAACTTTTATCCAAAACTAATTAATTAATCCAATAGAAATCAAAACTTGATTCTTATTTACTTGGATAATTAAAAAGCTTTTTTCTGGCTAAAAAGAACCATATCTCATCAGAATAAAAGAAACCTACTTAGTTCCCTACGAGGTTAGAAGTGGCTCTGATACCACTGAAGGGTTTTGTAGGGTATAAAAACATATCATAAAACATACACAGCGGAATAAAACCCCTCCAGTGATCTCATCTAACTCGTACAGAAACTAAAAGAGAAAGAGGATTAAAAGTTATACCTTTGAGTAAACCCAAAAACTTTTTCTTTCCAACTATAGACAGTTGCAGGTTATCCACCGCTACTGCACCACCTCGAACGGGCTGCTAGACCGCCTAAGGATTAAACCTCGAATCAAAACGTGACCCATATGTGTATGTGTTGTGTGTGCCGCCGTAGAACCCTAAGGGAAGGGGGGCCGGCCGCCGATTTCGAGAGAGAGAGAGAGAGGAGGGAGAGGATTAGGTTTGTAATTTTTGCTTAACTTAATGATTCTAAGGACTAATAAGGTTTATATAATAAACCTCTATTAGGCCCAAAGCCCGTTTAATTAATGCCCAGCTTTAATTAAACTATTAAGCAATTACATAAAATACCCCTTGACCTTTCTAATTAATTAATAACTATTAATTAACTGGTCCAGTTAATATTTAAACTAAATATTAATTTCTCCTCTTTAAATAATAAATAACTATTATTATTTTTCTTTCTCAATAAATAATTAAAGTATTAATTATTGTGATACACAACTAGGTAAAATGCAAAAGGTTCTAATTGGGTGTGTAGCAGTGTGATCCTTTAGTGTCACATAGTATTGAACACAATGATACATGTAATCTATCTCTGCACATAATCTAACACCTCTCGATTCGTTTGGACTCTGGAGTAACCAATCGTGGCACAAGTTTAGCCATTTCATGAAATATGTCTGTGTAAGCAGCATGGTTTGCACCTACCATCTTGTTGTTCCATAATTCATCATCCAACTTCTGAAGTTCGGTGCTGGAGCAAAACTCCTCTTCCATCAACGTCTTAGGTTCCTCCCAAGTCATTCCTATAGCAGCAGACCTCCCTCTGGCCTGAATCTGGGTGTTCCACCATGTCAATAACTTATCGACTAAGAAACAGGTGGCGTACCTCACCTTCTGGTGTTCAGCATAGTTGCTGATGTCGATAACTGAACCCATCTTTTCCACTCATCGGGTAAAGGCCAAAGCGCCTCCTTTCCCGTCAAATTCTTAAGGCTTACAAGTCGAAAACTCCTTATATGAATAACCAGTACCTCCATGGTTGTTAGCCTCGTCATTATGCTCATCGTTATTTCCACCTCCTCCATTGGTGTTGTTTCCGCCCCCATTGTTGTCATTGTTGTTCTGCTGAGTGAGATTGTTGCTGATCTGAGTCACAAGGTTTGGGATAAGCGCTTGTTGTTGCTGAGCTATTATCTCGGCGATGTCGGGGTTCGCTGCTTCATCGCCCCCATCGCCAGTACCAAGGCCACGCCCGCGGCTACCCCCAACATCACCCCTACAACGTCTACGTCCGTTCAAATGGTTTGACCTTCTAGGAGGCATATTCTATACGAAAGTTAGATTTGATGGGTTAGATAAATAGTATGTATTGGCTAGCTTTACCTGCAGTGCGGGCGTTTTAAGCTTCGTGGGGTCATAACAATATTGTTATCCCATGTAAATCCCAATTCCTAGTCCGTAGCTCATTTCACAGAATGCGTCGTTCTACCTTACAAGTCCTTGTGGTAGGCGTGTGTGCATGGCATTTGCCAGACGCTATGCATCCATGCTTATCATAGTTTCTCATAAGGTATTACTAAACATGCTGCTCCACTTGCATGAGACGCTACAGTAACCTACGGGTCCAGGCTTTCATGAATACTCTACTGTGCAAAAGGCTAAAACACATAGTCCTTCGAATAATTAATCCTACTCTAAGGCAACAATCAAACAAGAACATGCAATAAAGATGGATTAAGAATTTTGGTCTATATATTTCTTTCTCATGCATAGTTATTGGAGTATTCACTCAACCCTTCCCCTTTCCAAATACTACCTCTTTAACATGGATCAAATAAAACAAGTAGTCACATAAAGGTTTCACGTATAATAGTATGTCGTAATGTGGTGTTTAAAGCGGTAGTTGCTGCGGTTCACCCGCATAGAAGTATAAGTGGTGCATTCAAAGTTTTATGGAATTTAGTCATTTCATTGAGCATACGAATTTTCAACTTGAACATTGCACTAAAATAGAAAGAAATACTCAAATAAACACCACTTTATTCATAGATTTTTTTCCTAGTAACAATAGAAATAAGACATCATAATTGAAATAAAATAGGAAATCCTAATAGTTGTGCTAGGATAGATAATCGGCGCATCTAGTGTCTAAATCAGCTCCGTGCGTCGGATTCGAGATCCGAGTCGATCTCGTCATCGTTTGAGTCTTCCTCGGATGGCTCTTCGAAGAGTTCCTCCTCAAACGGTTCCTCGGAGGGATCGTCTTCCGGTGGTTGATTGCAAGACCATCGATTAGACCGTTCCTTCAAGGCTTCCTTCAGATCATGAAGGTAATACTTTGGCCCGGTGCGACACTCTTACGGGCTGTTGCCCTGGTAAGGGCCCTTGCCGTTTACACGGTAAGGTTTTGCTAGAGCTCCGGGACGTGAAGTAATGATGTATGGGTTGTAATCCTTGTTCGACATGCTTGAGTTGTTGCTCATATCGCAGTCAAAACCCTAAAGTTACATATAAATATAGATGCACACATAGTCCCTATTATGCAACTACATGTGGTACTTAGGTTATAGTCTCGGCCAATCCACCTAATTCTCTATAACCAATGGCTCTGATACCAATCTATCATACCCCGCCAATGCGGAAACGCGAAGCGTGTCGGAGAGGATCGTCATAACACATTGATACCATTATAGAGAAAAACACTAAATGCAAATAACCAACGTGTCACAAAGTTTTCCCAACACAAGAGGGGACTTGTGCCGCGATAATTCGATATTCACGGCAACATAGTCAAAGTAACGAAAGAGAATACGCAAAAGTAAATCCCACAAACCGGGACAGGTGATACAGGCATGAAAGCCCAAAACCAAGTAATCCATGTCTAAAGTAAATAAAATGTGTTCAAATGTCGTGTAGTAAGTAAGTCTTGCTAAGTCCATCTAGAGTCTTCTAGTCATCCTTATGTGGTGTTATTAGCGATCACGTGAAAATGAACAGTCTAAAACGTCAACACAAAGGTTGGTGAGCTCGTAGGTTTAAAAGAAAAGAATAGTTTACCGTGTATAGTATTAAGATATGACAATAGTAGCAATGATAGTAAAGCACTTGCATTAAGAACATAGCATTAACCGAGCATCTCGTCTCAGTAGCAATTAGTCATTAGCATGAAAAAAGCCGAACTCCAACGGTTCAAGAGTATTTAGCCTTCCAACATACTAATGCCGGCCGGGAACATAAGTTGGCTCAAAGTATCATAGTCATCTCATAGGCATTATCAAATATAAGTTCACACAAGCACGTATCATGCAATACACAATCGTCATTAAAATATTTAGTAAAACTAGAACACGGTATAGAAAATATATTGAGTGTCATTTTCCCCCAAAAGTTACGCATGAAAAAGGGGCTACGAGTACTTACCTTAGCTTCTCAATGGGTACTAATCTTGCAAAGGAAAGGGCGCGAGATCTACAAATAGTATAGGTACACATAAGTCAAGTATGCAGGTGTTTGAACACCCTAGTATAGCCCAAGGGCATGTGGTGTTGTTTATATTAACCTAATACCACATTACAAGTTTTCTGATTCTATAAGCTGATTTTAAGTAATTTTAAAAAAATATAATCGTCCAAGTTTGACCATCAAAATTATATTACTGTAGGTTCAATGTCTCTACTACATTGTGTAATTTTTCCAGAATAACCAACTTAGCTAAATATGTATACAAATTAATGAAACCTACTACTGACAGAAAGACACCAGCTCATGCGCAACAAAAAGTTAGAATTTTGCAAGAATAGTAGATGACATCTAAAATTCACGAACTTTTTACAGAATACCCTAGACCCTATGAACATGCTACTGTAAAATTATTTTTTGAAAATACTAAGTTTTGAATGAGTTTTAAAACCAAAACTCTACCCTCAAATCTGCGGGACATGCTGGCAGTTTTACACACTTCTACGGTAAAATCCTTTTGACCTACCAAATGATCTTCAAAAATTAAAAACTTTAGTTTTGGTGAAACTAGACTCAAAACACTACATTATAGAGCAAGGGTTCGAATAAAAACTCTGAGTATAGACCCTGTTATGACTTCCCAATCACGAACCTAACCACTGACCAGAAAACAGTTTCAAACCTTTTGATATTTATAAAAATAAGAACTCTAGTTTTGATTGCAAAAACTCTTAAACACTTTCATGAAAACGTTTATGAACACATCTTTGATGATTTTCAAATATGTTTCTATGTACTCAAGAATGAGATGAAGGAGGATAGAGAAGAAGACATGAAGAACAACATTGAAGATTGAAGTTTGAAGCTTACCTTGATGTCAAAGATCACAACCCTAATTCTTGAAGCCTTGATCTTGTCTCTTGCTTGAAATCGATTATGAGAGGGTATGGGGGTGTGTTTAACGGAAAAGAGAGAGGGGAGAGGGGAGGTCGACGATGGGAAGGGTTTTTGGGAGCTAGGGTTTGGTTTACTAGCTTATATAGGAAAGGATAAGCTTAATTCAATTTTGGAAACTAGATAATGTATATCACCTAATCTAATATTTATCTAAAATTAAAAAAAAAACTATCCTAATCTATATATATATATATATATATATATATATATATATATATAGAGTGTGGTTAAACAAAGAACCTCCCTTAAACATAGAACCTAAAGAACCCTCCTCATAATAACACATGGCACAATGTTTAAGGGTAAAAAAGGAAAAAAAAAAATATCTCGTTCCCAACAGCGTCTCCCCCCCCCCCCAAATTTAAAAAGAAAACCCCCACTTACTTTAAATGATCATAACTCGTTCGTTTTTAAGAATTTAAACAAAAAAATTATATCATTAGTTTCAGTTTTTCGTCCTCTTTCAAACAAGACCGGACTTGATATATTTCTGAAACTTTTTTTTTTAAATGCAAAGTTTGCATTTTGAGCTAGGTTCATTCAAACCCAAAATGCAAAATCCGTAGTTTGCATTTTGAGCTGGGTAATTCAAGCTTAAATGCAAAATCCGTAGTTTGCATTTTGAGCTGGGTAATTCAAGCCTAAATGCAAAATCCGAAGTTTGCATTTTGAGCTGGGTTCATTCAAGCCTAAATGCAAAATGCAAAATCCGTAATTTGCATTTTGAGCTGGGTAATTAGCGACATTCAGCTCATTAGCGACGACCTTCAGCTCATTAGCGACAAGCTACCAAAATGCAAACAAAAAGTGTTTTTCCTGTACAGTGCCAAAATGCAAAAAAAAAAAAATCATTTTCAAATTTTTTTTAGAAAAGTATAGGAAAGTGATCTTGTTTGAAAGAGGATTAAAAAACTAAAAGAATGGTATAATTTTTTTGATTAAATTCACAAAACTTAAAAAGTTATGGCAATTTAAAGTTTTTGAGAGTTTTTTTTTTTTTAAATCGTGGGTGTTGGGGGGGGGAGGTGATAATTAATTTTTTGCCCTATTCTTCCTAAATTAATACATAATAATTACAGTTTTGCCATCGATCAATCTCATCCATTGATATTTATGATCTAAAGGTCCAGATAGTTTCATTAGGTTCTTTGTTTAACACATGGTTCTTTATTGATCCAATTTATATATATATATATATATATATATATATATATATATATATATATATATATATATATATATATATATATATATATATATATATATAGGGCCAAGAATTAGTATATATATAATACTTTAATTTAATTATATATTTTTTAATATAAGTTGATAATTTGTGGCATTCTAGTGCAATTAATAAAAAAAATACATAACTAAGTACAAATACAACTTAAGCTTAACCTAAATTTTTATATATTTCTAACACTAAACTAATATTCTATAAGTACTAGAAATTGACTAAAATGTATACGAGTAAAAATTAGGGTTTCAAAACGGTGTGGTTAAGTGTCTAACCGGATTTGGTGATGGATGTCACACTTGGGGTCAAACGAAAATTTCTTTTTATGCAAGAACCAATCTTGACTTATCAATGGTAAAAGCTCACTAATGACTTCTATTGTAATGATACGTTACACATTTAAAAACGGCAAAGTGATAAATTAAATAAAAATGTTCCATGCGCCTCCTCGGGGCCCAACATTTTATTGAAAAATTCATTTAAACTTAAATTACCCATATCTCGATCATGTTTAAGATTTTATTGAAAAACTCAATAATGGTTTAACCAACAAATTTTAAGTTTAGTTTCATTTTAACCATCAAAGTATTTTATTAATTGATTTTACCAAACAAATTTGAATTTATTATAATTTAAACCTCAATTTTTTTCAAATGGTTTAAATCTTGAAGTTATCTTTGAAAAATTGATTAATCCCTTAAGTTTTGTATGGTTTTTGATACATGTTAGTTTTTTATAAACTTAACAAAACTTAAGGGTAAACAATCTTCTAACATAAAATTAAGGGTTATATCACTTGGAAAAACCTTTAAGCTAGGTTAAACCTAAAAGAAAATGTAACTTTGAGGATTAAATCATAATAAATGCAAATTAAGGTACTATTTAAAGAAAATTTAATGATTAAACTGAAAGTGGATTAAACTTTGATGGTTAACCTATTATTGATCCAATCAAAGAATACTAAATAAAAATAAAATTTTAATTCTCTTCTATACAAGATTAGTTTTGACCATAATTCTACTAAAAAAGTTAAAATGCATGTCGTGCGTTGATGACGTACCTTAGTCCGGGCCCAGCCTAGGCCCAATAGGACATCCAGAGGGTTCAAAGGCCTGACCACAATAGCTCTTCAAGACACCTAGCCCATGCCCAATGGCAAGCTACGCAGTACGTCGCAGGCCTGGCACGGCCGACAAACTTGCCGAAAGGTATAAACTTTCTGGTCTCCCACACGAGATCACGACACATGTCTATCATCTCAGCGGTTCATCCCGAGATCCTTAATCTATAAATAGGAGACTCCCGCCTCTCACCAAGGTACGCACCTCTCTCACCCCTAACTCTCCTCTAAGCTTGAACGTCGGAGTGGCATATGGGGCCTCGTCCCCATAAGTCCTCAAACGCAGTGTTTCCACTGTTTTGCAGGAGTTTCACCTTCCCCAAAGATATTTTCTCAAAGCAATATACACCCTCTCTATCATTTCTGCACTTGTTCATCTTTATGAACAAATAAATGGCGCCATCCGTGGGACACGAAGCTTAATCAAGCTATCCTGTCTCAACTCACGATAACCTAGAACTTGCACTCTCAAAATTACCTCGAATCCTTTCTGTCTCATTCTAAAGCATGGAAAAGCCAACCTCTTCCGCTGGCCCCTCGTCCAAAACGCCACAAGCCAGCTTTGCTCTTACCTCTATGAGTGACAAACCAGTTTCCACTACAGCTCCTAGCCAGCCTAGCAATCCTCTAGGTCCGTCGCAAAGTGTACCTCAAAGCGGAGTAGCTCTGTTCAGCCCCAATCCACCATGGTTCTCGTGGATGGGAACACGAGAAACCCCCTTTTATGCAAAACATATTTTCCCAAGGGTCCAACCCCTACCAACTGAGTCTTCACAGGCAACCAGGCATACCAACTCGGGCCCTCGACAGGGGGACAGATGGACTGGGCGCAACTGGCCCAGGGCCTTCCCATGATAATGTAGTTCGTCAGCTCAGGAGGAATGACAGGCCTTATATCACCCGGTAACAGGGAATGCAGGCTACTACAACCAACTCCCCCTTTATTTCCTGGATAGCTACCTGGGACCTCCCCATGGGGCTCAAAATCCCAAGCAATGTAGGAGCATATGATGGAGAGGAAGACCCTGATGACTAGCAAAGCTAGTTTGAAGGGGCGATGAAAACCCAAAAATGGATAGATCCCAAATCCTGCCACATGTTTCTAATGATTCTTCAAGGGGCGGCTAGGGAATGGTTTAATTCGCTGCCGAAAGGCTCGATAACGGGAATAGAGGACCTAAGGTCCAAATTATCATCCTTTCATGCAAGGGAATGGTTTAATTCGCCTGCTGGAGTCGCAAAGAATCTCAGGCTTCATCTTCGGATTATGCAAGGGCGCTCTCACTGAAGATATGTCCAACAAGATCACACAGACCTTCCAGGAATGTATTGACATAGCGTACGCCTTCGCAAGGGGAAAAAAGGTTAGCGCCCAAATGGAAGGCATCTCCCCGTCTAAAAAGACTCATCAGGAAGGCTCTGGGGAAAACCTGGAGAGAAAGGAACAACAGGAGGGATCGCTACGATCCTCCGGGCTACTCAGCTCACGAGAGACCGTACTCAAAATTGACAGAAGACACCTTCAGGTTAGTAGCTTCACTCTCTAAAACCTCGTTAGAGATTGTACAAACCGAGCGAATCAACAAGACCTTCAGGATACCGCCCCCAATGTCCCGAAGGCCAAAAGATACCAAGAAATACTATATGTTCCATGAAGATAATGGCCATGATACCAATGAATGTAAGGAGCTGAAGAATGAAATAGAAGCGGCCATCAGGGCTAGCAAATTGGACCACCTGGCCCAAGGAGCGAAGAGCAATAAGAACTGGTCCTAATGAAACAAGGCAAGAATCCCACCACCTCCGCCACCAGAGGGGAGGATCCATATGATCCAGGATCGAGGTGCCTGCGGGAAATGACCAAGACAGGGAGACCTCCCGGTGTGGCAAAAGGCAGAAATCACATTCCCTCTCTCTGTCTGCAACCCAGGATCCATGGATCCCGTCGTCATTACAGCCATACTGGATAATTTTGAGGCGTCAAGGGTATTCTTGGATGAGCAAAGTTCTACCGAAATCTTGTATGATCATTGCTTCCAGCAGTTACCCGAGTGAATTAGGAAGCAGGTGAAACCTGCTCCTAACCCATTAACAAGATTCGTAGTGGAGGTGGTGTGGCCAGTTGGATACGTCCCATTGGTTGTAGAGTTGGGAAAATACCGCTACTACCGAGAGGTGACCCTGGAATTTGCTGTGGTGCGACATCCTCGAGATATAATGTTATTCTGAGGAGACCTGTGCTGTCCGCATTTCGGGCCATACCATCCACAATACATTCCATGGTAAAATTCCTGACCCCTAGTGGAATCGCAACAGTTATAAGTCTGCTCCTGTCACACCCCGCCAAGGCGGAAACGCGAAGTGTGACGGAGAGGATCGTCAAAACACATTGATACTATAACAGAGAAATCACTAAATGCAATTAACCAATGTGTCACGACGTTTCCCCGACACAAGAGGAGACTTGTGCCGCTATAAGTCGATTTCCACGGCATCATAGTCCAACGTAAGAGAAAAGTACGTGAAAAGTAAATCCTACAATCCGGGACATGTATATGGCGCGTCAAGCCCAAAACCAACAATCCAAGTCAAAATAGATATTTAATAAAGAAAATGTGTCCATTGTTTATAGGTAGTCTTGCACTAGATGAGTCTCGCTAAAGTCCAACTAGAGTTTTCTAGGCTCCTTAGATATTGTTATTAGCATTACCTGAAAATGAACACTCTAAGATGTCAACACAAAGGTTGGTGAGCTCGCATGTTTATAAAGAAATAAGTTTACCGAGTAAAGCAATTTGACATGACAATTGGCGCATGATAGTAATGTACTTTTAAATACAGTATAGCAATAATCGAACCACAAAGGTTCATGAGAAATTAGTCATCCAATATAGCAACACCTGTTAAATTTATAAAGTGAGGGTGCAATATGACAATCTTGTAAACTTAGGCAAAACCTATTTAAGGCTTTGCCTTCTCAATAGAACACAAGCTTTGCAACATATTTACTATCACCTTTATGTTTATGTTTTCCCTTTGCTCTCGGCTCTCTCTCTAAACCGAATACACGATACACACATTCATACACAACACACATTTCATTGGGTTATTTAAGGGTTGGTTACTATTTTATTGGGTGTTTTAGAAGAAAAATACAAACCGAGGGGTATTTGACATTCAAAAAGTCCATCGGTTCATTAAATACTCGCCTTTTGGTCTTTAAATTTCTAGGTATTTTGATATTAATGGAGTTCTTGTTCCTGGAAGTACAACATTGAAGAAGATAAGAGCAGATTTTATTATTTAAAATTAAAAATTCTTCAAAGTTTAATTGTTGTACAAGGAAACTCAAGTACACCCCATACCACTTGTAGTACAAGTTGGTAGACACTATTTAGAGTAAGGTCAACAGATCTGATTGTGACATATCTGATCTTATGGACTGCATAAAACTGAGGTATGCGATAGGATGGGCAACTAAATCACGCGGTCGATAGAAATAAAATTCAGAAGTTCCAAGTGTTTTTTCAAGGCTATCGACCGCATGAATTTCTATCGCATGGATTAAACTTAATTGGCTGTGTTTATTTGGGTTCTATCGACCGCGTTGTGGTAAATCTGTACGATTCAAAGGTTGTTGATCACTTAGATCTCAATCCACCAACGGCTATCGCATTAAACTATCCTGTGCAATCTAAGTTACTCGATTCAGATTTCTCAAGGGTTTGGTGCTACAGGGCGTTATCGCATAATTCTGATTACTTATATTCTCTAAACCAAGTCGTTACTCTGCCTAATTTTCCACAGGTCAAACATTCTATCGCACAAGTTAACCAAGGACATTCCAAGTGTTGTGATCTATTGCACAAGATACTCTATTGCATACTAGTGACCTATCGCACACTCTGGACCTTGAACTAGTGTTGAACATTTTGGACTAGTGACTTATCAAACAAGAGGATATTTGAACTTTAAACTTTAAAATCCATCTAATTCAAAGTTGAATTTAATCTAAACTAGATCTAATTCAAAGTTGAATTAAATTGAATTTAAAATCTATCTAATTCAAAGTTAAATTTAATCAAAAACCGTTCTAATTCAAAGTTGAATTATATTGACTTATTTCCTCAAAACTTCAACCTTTATTAAACAAAGAAATTTCAAACAATCAATTTTCAAACGAGTTAACGATCATTCTTTACACAACATTCAAAATGTCGAGCTCGAATGAAATGATGTCCATTGGAACTGATACAAAACCACCAGTTTTGTTCATAGAACAATACAATGTATGGAAAGGAAGATTTATGGACTTCCTGGAGCACAACGAGGTATATGGGGAGAACATGATTGATTGTATCCACAATGGTAACACTAAGTACATGAAAGTTGTTGAAGATGAACCAAACAACAATCCCCCCATTGCCCTGCAAGAGAGAGAAAAGACAAACGACGAACTTACAACCACTGAGAAGGAGAGGAAGAAAGCTGAGCATCTGGCAAAGTATTATCTCAAACAGGGACTCTCTTCTGAGATTTATACTAAAGTAGACAGCCTAGCTACTGCAAAAGAAATTTGGGATTACATCAAGAAGCAACTACAAGGCACTGAACAGGGAGAGTACATCAAACGTACTCTGCTGGTTAATAATTTTCATGATTTTGCTGCAAGGGATAATGAACTCCTGGTTGAAACTTATGGGCGGTTTTGCAAGCTGCAAAACGAGTTGAGATCTAACCAAATCATCAGAACTGACCTTGATCTGAATGTTGTATTTTTGAAGTAACTTGGTCAGGAGTAGAAAGAATATGCAAAGTTGTACGAACAAATCAACAAAGATCTGACTACAGTCACCTTCCACAACATATTTGAAGTTCTAAAATCTCTACCCAGACAACGAATAGTTGATCCTCTAGCTCTGGTTGCTGCTGAAAGACCTCCAAGAGAATCATCATCCAGCTCTATCTAGTACAAACAAGTGGTTCTTAGTGAATCTGAACCATATGATGATGATGAAGATTAAGTTGTAGCTGCTATTCATGCTCTCTCAGTTGTTGGAAAGACCTTCAGAAACAGTTTCAACAATACAAACAACAAACAACGGTTTACCTCCGGCTCCCGACGCACAGAAAGGTTTGTATCAGCTGACAAGCCTAGGTACCCAAGAGAAGAAAGGAGAGAGGACATGAGGGATGAAAGGAAAGAAGAGAAGAAGACCGAGTCAAAATGCTACAACTGTGGCAAGTCAGGGCATATGATCAGGAATTTCCCTCAAAAGAAAACCAAAGATGCTAAGTACTATCGGCAAAAGTATCGCCTGTCCAAGCAGAAGTAGGCTGGGAACGCGCTAATGGTTGAAGAAGACCAGTTCCTGGTAGACACTGACTAGGAAAGTGATTAGGATTTTGAAGATCACGCCCAATTCTGTTTGACTGCAAGTGTTGAAGATGATGATAAGGATGCAGGTGGTGCAGACGATCTCTCCGATGCTGAGGAGGAGGATCATGAAAGCGAAAAGGTACCTTCTAACTCTGACTCATATGCTGGTATTAATATTGAACATGTTCAATTCATTTTAAACCGCATGAAAAAGTTAGAACTTACAAGGTGACTAAACTAACAAACAAAAATCAGGTTTTAAAAGAGGTCCTTCATACACAAGATAAAGAGGGACATAGTGTAATTGAAAAACTAGAAAATGATATCAATGAATCTAAAGTTCAATTAGCTATAAAAGAATCTGAATTCCTAGAGTTTACTGATAAAACAAACATCATCATGCACGATCTCAAAGCAGAACGTGTTAGTGCTGGAAAAGGAATCAGAAATTTTTAAAAATAAACAACGTGCACTTTATACCAAAATCAATAAACTGGAAGACCTACTGATTAAGCGTGGGCAAAGTGAACAAACCATCTTTTTGTATAAAGAAAAGGAACGTGAATTTTCTGGATGGACATTCGAAGGACTTGTTTTCGAAAATCCAAGTGTCTTGAGTAAGGTTACCTCTAAACAATTTTACAATGCAAATCTTTTTGGGGAAGTCCTCACTCAACGAATGGTGTTTTTTGGTCAAGAGGAGGAAAGAATTGAGGAGGACATCAAACAAACCTTACACCTCAAAACCGAAATTCCTTTTAACTATTGTGAGTTAAAAACACCTACTTTGTTCAACCACCCACCAAACAACTCTCAAAAGTCACATCTCCTGTTTACATTGATTAGGAAATTTATGCTCCAAATGTACCAAAAACAAGGAATTACAAAGCAGGTTGCACACCTTGCAAGAGTTTTGCTACACCACCCAAGTGACAAGAGATTTGCCTAAAACCTTTCAACATGTCACTACCCCAGTGTCAACTTCAGTCACACCACTCTATCTTGCACAACTACAAAACGACAATGCTGAGCTCAATCAAAGAGTAAAGAACATCTGGCGCAATGATGGAAAAATCATCGACTCACTATGCATCGAAAATAATCAGTTAGAAGTCAAACTCAGCACACTGCAAAGACAGATGCAAGATGCAACTCCAAGCACTTCTCTTCAAATTGAAGAACGTATTTCAAGCTCTCAACGTGTTTCAACTTCCAATCAAATACTTGAAAAATTCAAACAATTTGTTAATATGACCGGTTTGGTAAATCTTGAATTGAAACAGATTCTGAAGCCGAAACATGCATTTACAATCAGTCATAACTCTGGCCTGCACCCTGATATTCCTGAAACTTCCAAAGCTGGTGCAAGTCGTCCGAGATTGATTACTAACACTTTCTCTTCTACTGCAGATGTGAAGAAGATCGTGTCAGATGAGAGTAAAATAAAGCAAACATGGAAGAGAGTCATTTCTACTTCTATTAGGAAATGTTCAAATTTAAAAATCTCACATGAAAATATGTTGATGTTTAAAAAGTTTGTAATCCCTCATATTCACATGATAATCTTTTGATTTTCTTAATTTCTACTTTTGCATTAGTGATGGTTATCTCCATGGTCACTGTGAGTTTAATTGCACCTACGATAAATTAAGAAAATCAACCGGCACTAAACCATGTGAGCAATGGATAGATTTCTACAACAACCAAATCTGTGTTCCATTCATTAACTCAAAAGGACACATTATTCATCAATGGATCATAACTTGTCAGTCATATGCTCTCAAACGTCTAAACAAATCAAGGCGTCTACTGACAATCAAAGAACTAGAGGTTTACAGACGGTACGGCTATGATGCATTCAAGAAGGTATGGATCGCTCAGGAGATGCAATTACATTCCAATAATCGATCACACAAATCTACTCCCAAGCAAACCAAGCCAGCATCTAAACCCAAACCACCATTCCCTCAAAAGATTGTAACACCTACCAAACCCAAGGTTCCAGTTCATCCAAAACAATCATTCTTCGAAATCATGGATTCGCAATCACAACACTTCCTCAACTCTACCGAATCCTAAACCACGTCCACAATCAACTGTCAAATCAGTAGTGGTATCGAAACTCCCGACTAAACCAATTCTCTCTATTCCTACTCTTTCTCGCAAAAAGATAACCCCCACATGGTTACCTAAGAATAGATCTTTAGGAGTTTCCCACTAACACAATTAACAAACAAGACTCAACCAACAGGAACTAACATACAAGGACCCATTAAAACATGGGGACCTGAACTTGCACTATTTCTATTTTGTAGGCACCTAACCTCGTACCTGGAATCCAGTTGCACCAAAAATATGACAGACAACAAGAGTCTTCTCAACAACTATGTTCCTACGTACTCCGGGAATGTACGTTTCGGGAACGATAATGTTGCACCAATACTGGGGTACGGATACATAGAGCAGAAGCATATGAAGATCAAGAAAGTCTCGTGTGTAGAAGGGTTGGGTCATAATTTCATTAGTGACAGTTCTGTGATAAAGACTTAGAGGTAGTGTATAGAATTGGAGGTAGTGTTCACGAAAAGTAAATGTTCAGTTCTGACTGAAAATGGAGATGTACTACTTGGCAGGTTCAAGGAAATCCAACCTGTACTCCATTGATCTGAACAATTATAACTCTCCTACATCTGTTTGTCTAATGTCCGAAGCCTCATCTAATCTCACATGGCAATGGCATCGCAAACTCTCTCATCTGAACTTTCAAAATATCAACAATCTAGTCACACGTGACTTAGTGAGAGGGATATCTAAGTTAAGATTCAAGAAGGACCATCTTTGTGCAGACTGTGAGAAAGGAAAGATGAAAAAGGCTTCTCACAAACCAAAACAAGTGTTTAGCACTACAAAGCCTTTAGAACTTCTGCATATGGATCTCTATGGTCCGATGAGGATTTAATCAAAGAATGGGAATAAGTGTATCTTAGTCATGGTCGATAAGTACTCTCGGTATACTTGGGTCAAATTTCTGCGATCAAAAGATGAACCTACACCAATGATCATATCTTTCATCAAACAACAGCAGAACAAGCACAATCAGAGTGTGGTGTCCATCCGTACTGACAACGGAACTGAATTCAAGAGCAACACCGTGAAAAGATATTGTGACCTAGTTGGGATCAGCCATCAATTCTCTGCAGCATATACACCACAACAGAATGGTGTAGTGGAAAGACACAACAAAATTCTGGTCGAAGCTGCCCGCACAATGCTGTCATACTCAGGGCTCTCACCTTCCTATTGGGCTGAAGCTATCAGCACTGCCTGCAATACGCAGAATCGCGCTTTCATTCATAAACGCTTTAATAAAACTCTTTATGAACTGGAAAATGGCATAGTACCTAATATCAAATACTTTCATGTCTTTGGTAATAGGTGCTTTGTGCTAAATGATAAGGATAATCTCAAAAAATTTGCTCTTAAAGCTGATGAAGCTATTTTCTTAGGTTATTCTACAGAATCTAAAGCATACAGAGTTTTAAACAAACGCACTACGAGCATTGTAGAGAGTATAAATGTGACATTAGATGACTCATTGAATGTTGCAAATTTTCCATCAACACCAACTGAAAACGCTTCTGAACGTACCTGTTCTGGACCGGTGCTTCAGAATAAATAATCAAACATTGCCTCCAGTTCAAATACTAATCTTGATTTCATGTTTGATTTCATTTGGTCTGAATCTTCTACTGTTCTAACTGAATATAGGAACAACACAAAAGTAGAAGCAAGTGTAACTCTAACAGCTCCTATGGTTACAGAGACGAATCCATTTGCAGATCTCTATGCTGAGGATTCTACATCGGATTATGTAAATCGTCCTCCTGTGGCATCTCAGATTCCTGAACCAGAGAGCCCACCTGTGTTTTATTCAGATTCAAACTTCTCTCGAGAAGATGCAGAGGAAGCACGACACCTGGGTAATCTTATTCCTTAATCTTCTACTCCCCACGAGATTAAGTGGAACAGACATCACTCCGAGACTGATATTATAGGAGACCCTTCAGTTGGTGTTCAAACTCGTGCAGCAACAACTAACGAATGCCAATTTTCAGGTTTCCTGAGCATCATTGAACCCACCAAAATTTCAGAGGCACTGGATGATCCAGATTGGGTAATTGCAATGCTGGAAGAACTACACCAATTTGATCGCCTCAAAGTCTAGAGATTAGTTCCTCTTCCTTATGGTAAGTCTGTTGTGGGAACTAAGTGGGTATTCAAGAACAAACGGGATTCGGATGGAGCGGTTGTTCGTAACAAAGTAAGATTGGTTGCTAAAGGTTACAATCAGCAAGAGGGATGATGATACTTTTGCCCCCGTTGCTCGTATTGAAGCCATCGGATTATTTCTTGCCTATGCAGCTACTCGAAGCTTCCGAGTCTTCCAAATGGATGTGCAGACAACATTTCTCAATGGCGTTCTTAAATAAGAAGTGTATGTCTCACAACCAGAGGGCTTCATCAACTCTAAGCATCCAAATCATGTATATATACTCGATAAGGCATTGTACGGGTTAAAACAAGCTCCACGTGCATGGTATGATGTTCTATCTGAGTATCTGATTGGTGAAGGATAATCAAAAGGCAAGACTGACACCCCGCTGTTCACTAAGACCAAAGGCAGAGACAAGATCTTGGTTCAAATCTATATGGATGACATCATCTTTGGATCTACTAATCCAAAATAAAGTGACAAGTTTGCTAAGACAATGGCAAACAGGTTTCAAATGAGTATGATGGGGGAAATATCATTTTTCCTCGGACTCCAGGTAAAACAGTTAAGTCATGGCAGCTTCATTTGCCAATCAAAGTATATCAAAGATCTTCTCATGAAGTGTGATATGCGTAACTGTACACCTTTATCCACTCTGATGGCTGCAAAGACAAAGCTGTCAGCTGATCTTGATGGATCTCCAGTAGATCTCAAAACATATCGTAGGATGATTGGATCATTATTGTATCTCACAGCAAGTCGTCCAGACATCATGGTTTCTACTTGTCTCTGTGCTCGGTACCAGGAAAATCCCAAAGAGTCAAATCTCGAAGCAGTCAAGCGGATTTTGAGATATCTCAAAGGATCCATGGATCTTGCTCTATGGTATCCCAAAGATTCAAATCTTGACCTACTTGCTTACTCGGATGCTGACTATGCCGGGTGCATAATTGATAGGAAAAGAATATCTGGCAATGCACACTTCCTGGGTGATCACTTAGTTTGTTGGGCCTCAAAGCAGAACTGCGTGTCCACTTCCACTGCTGAAGCTGAGTATGTTGCCACTACTATTTGCTGCTCTCAAATTCTCTGGATACATACACAGTTAACAGACTTGGCTTTAGGTATGACAAAATTCCGTTACTATGCAACTCCAATCTGCCATAGCCATATCATGCAATCCGGTACACCACTCTAAAACCAAACATCACTTCATAAAAGATAATGTAGAGAAAGGTCTAATAGAGCTATAGTATGTTCAGACAGAAAATCGGCTGGCTGACTTGTTTACCAAACCATTAGACGAAAGTCGCTTTACTGATTTGGTCTCTAAGTTAGGCATGCTCAATTTAAAAATATAACATATTGTTGCTTTCTTTTTACTTTATTCCTTTTGTTTAGAGTAGGTATTATATATTTTGTTTCTTGTGCAGATAACAGGTGCATTACTTGAGAGGGAATGTCTATCTGGTTATACACATACTGCATATGTGTAAGGGAGACACAATTACACATACTGCATATATGTAGGGGATAAATGCAAATAGACACACAATAAATAATCTACCTTAGACTTGAAAATTTTTCATAAAATACTTGCAACAAATAAGGGGGAGTGTGTCAAAAAAAAGTCAAATAAGGAGGGCTATCGCACAGACCTAAATACATCACTTAGTAAAATCTAAGGGTTTGTATAAAATGGAAATCGCATGAGTTCAATCGCATACCTTCTATCGCATGGATTTCCTAGCAGACCGTTTAAGTTCAACTGTGCACCATAGCTCTATCGCATGCGATAGAAAGTGTTAACACATTCTGGTGCACTTTAGGCCTATCGCATGGTTCTATCGACCGTATGGACTCACCATGCGATAGAACCTAAATAGGCAGTGTTAACAAATTTTGATATGCAAAATAGGCTTATCGCATGGTTCTATCGACCGCATAGAATTACCATGCGATAGAACCTATCGACCGCGTGATTTACCGTGTGTGGTCCAATCACATGATGACACGTGTCATTACCTTTTTAACCGTCCCATCCCTCCCATCAGTTCATTCAACCGATTATAATTAAAAAATCTCTAAGTTTGCTCTCGTTTTTGGTTACTAATTTTCACAAATCATCTCGTTACTCTGCCAAAATTTGCAATTTTAGTTTCAAAATACTCACATTGATCTAGGTAACAACTTGTATGGTTTACATTTTGAAATTTTGAATTTAAAATGGTGAAATTTGGACTTAGAACAGCCGATTGCGATGGACACTTTCGGACCTTTGAATGAACTTTTCGACATCAATATGAACTTTTTTGATAAATCTATACTTGCGATGGGGCTTAGGACTGCATAGGGAACACTTTAATGTAAAAATATTTCAAAAAACTCAAAAAGTGTTGTTCGTGTACTTGGGGTGTATGAACTTACACTTAAAATTCACTTTTTTGTTCGAAAATGGGTGTTATGATATTTTGACTATACTCAAGTACTAAAAAGTTGTTTCTTTATGTCTAATTAATATGTTACAAGTGCTAAAACAACTTTTGTATGCATAAAATCATCATGTACACAATGAGCTTTTTCAGTGTTAGGGTTTTTCAAAAAATTCCAACTTGGTAGTTTTTGGTCAAAAATTGGTCAACTTAAACTTATTTCCTAACTTTGACCCCAATTCAAAGGTTTTTCAATGTGTATGGAGTCTCGTTGCTTATCTCTATATCATAGACTTAAATGGTTCATTTATTTGTGCAGATAAGATGGCTCAAGTTGTACTGCATCCTGATGAGATAATGCCCAGCAATGAGTTCCTTTCATTCAGGACTCATAAGAACAACCAATACATTGATCTTGCCACTTTCAAAAACCCTACATTCCCTATTGTCACTGAAATTCTCAAAGTACACCCTTTGAACCACCTTCTGACATACTGATGGCCCCGTAAATCTACGGATAAAGCAATGCTAGTGTTTGAATGTGTGTGTAGTGTGTTCGGTTGAGAGAGAGAGAGCCGATAGGAAGAACAAAACACATACATAAAGGTGTAAAGTAATATGTTGCAAAGCTTACTTTGATTAACAAAGGAAAAGCCTTTTATAGGCTTTGCCAAACAATATAATATTGTCATATTTGCACTCTCACTTTTACAAGTCTAACAATCTCCCCCTAAGTGAGGTGTGCAATGATTCACAACAAGAAATAAATAATTGAACATCATGTCTTGATTTGTTGTGAATCCCGAGGGCCACCTGCCAGTGCCTCATTTGCTTCCTATTCTCCAGTGTGTTTTTCATTTGCTCGATTGATTTGAAGGCTTGTCTTTGATATTCTTCAGTCAATTCATTGCGAGCAGCCACACCTTTTCATGTAGAGCATAGTGCAGAAGTTTTAAGGTACCATCTGAGTAGTGAAGGGTTTTGTAGGGTATAAAAACATTTCAGAAAACATGCACAGCGGAAATCAAAACCCCCTCCAGTGATCTCATCTAACTCATACAGGAACTAAAAGGAAGAGGGTTAGAAAGTTATACCTTTAGGGATTAAAACTTTTCTTTGACCTCTAGACAGCTGCAGGCTATCCACCGCTACTGCACCGCCTTGAACTGGCTGCTAGACCGCCTAAGGATTAAACTTCGGATCAAACCGTGACCCGTTTGTGTGCGTGAACCTTTGCCGCCGTCGACCACCACCTGCGGCAGCCTTGCGCCGCCGCCGATCTCGAAGAGAGAGAGAGAGAGAGGTCGGCCGAGAGAGGGTAGAGAGAGAGAGAGAGTGTGAGGGTTTTTCTTTTAGAATTGTAATTGAATATTATGATTAATTCGGCTTAATTAGGTTTATATATAATAAACCCTTTATTAGGCCAAGCCTGTTTAATTAAAGCCCAACTTTAATTAAACTATTAACCAATTACACAAAATACCCCTTGACCTTTCTAGTTAATAAATAACTATTAATTAACTGGTCCCGTTAATATTTAAACTAAATATTAACATCTCTCTTTTAAATAATAATTAACTATTATTATTTTTCTCTTTCTCGATAATTAATTAAACTAATTAATTATTTCTTTTCCACACAAAAGGTTATTATCCAAAAGGTTCTAATTGGGTGTGCAGCGGTGTGATCCTTTAGTATCACATAGTATTGGACACGATAGTACATGTTATCTATAGACATAATCCAACAGACTCCCACTTGTGCAAGATAAGTAATACTTCTTGTACATCGTTGGCCTAAGGAGGTCCCTAGCCAGACACTTAGGTTAACCAGACTATGAGATCTCTTACATCTAGAGATATAATCCAAACCTTGGATTATCTAGGCTTTTCCTTTTGCATCGCGATATTTCGTAATGTGAGCATTTGACATGGAGCAGGGATCTCATCTAATACTCAGATTTTCTCGACTCTGATTTCGATACTCTGCAGTTACGGTTCCCTGAATGAATAACTATCATTTTAACCGAGCGCGGCCACGCATTTTCAGTAGTCTTAATCGTCGAGGAGCTCAGAAAATATCTCTCCTAAAAAAGAGGTGCAAATCCCATATTGACTATTTGCAATTTGGGCACATGGCTTCCGCTGCACCTAGACAAGCCCCTTATGATCACCCTGTTACGGCGTGACGTTAGAACATGCTAAAGTACAGAAGTTAGCACGCCCCAAACCAAATATCTCAGGTCTAAGGACAACCTATCAAGTTTACTTATGTTAACGCTCCATGAAGTAAACTCGATGCGGATCACCCCAATATTTATCCCCTGATAAATATCTATGAATATTTGGTCACAACCTTGTGCTTTTATTCATACCCGAATAAATCAACAAATATCCATAATAGAGTTACCTCCCTAATGTAGCTCCCACTACATTAAGTAGCTACGTGCATTTAGACAATTCATAACTTGACTTGTCATGGATAGGTTAAACATGCTAAAAAAATGGATAACTATGAAACATTATGCAAATACCTCCTATTTCAATCCCATGAAATGTAAATACATAATAAAAGGTTTCAAGTTACATCCATAGTAATAATCAAAAACACGAACTAGCTGCTATGTTCCAAGTACTGCATTCCTATGGAACTCGCATGCCTCTCATGCTTAGCTCTAGCTAGCGGCTTCGTCAACGGGTCAGCAACGTTGTCGTCCGTCGGTATCTTTTATAGTCTAATATCATCTCTTCCAATGATCTCTCGGATGAGGTGATATTTCCTGAGTACATGCCTAGTCCGCTGATGATCTCTAGGCTCTTTAGCTTGCGCTACAGCCCCTGAGTTGTCACAGAATATATCGATCGGTCTAGAGATACTGGCAACAACTCTAAGATCCGAGATAAAATTCTTCAGCCAAACAGCTTCCTTTGCCGCATCACTTGCCGCAATATACTCTGCCTCTGTAGTAGAATCTGCTATTGTATCTTGCTTCTGACTTTTCCAAGATATGGCTCCTCCGTTTAGGGTAAAGACAAATCCTGACTGCGACCTAAAGTCGTCTCTGTCGGTCTGGAAACTTGCATCAGTGTAACCAGTTACACTGAGCTCATCCATCGAACCTCCATATACTAGGAATATGTCTTTCGTCCTTCTCAGATACTTGAGAATATTCTTGACGGCCACCCAATGAGCTTCACCAGGATTTTGTTGATATCTACTCGTGACACTGATAGAATAGTCAACATCGGGTCTAGTACATAGCATAGCATACATAATTGAACCAACTGCCGAGGCATATGGTATCAATTTCATCTTGTCCTGATCTTGACTAGACACAGGACACTGAGCCTTGCTCAAAATCGCGCCAGATTGCATAGGAAAATAATCCTTTCTTGGATCCATCCGTCTTGAATCTTTTCACGACTTTGTCAATATAAGTACTTTGACTAAGTCCGATAAGCCGCTTAGATCTATTCCTATAGATCTTTATACCTAGTATATAAGCAGATTCTCCCAAGTCTTTCATCTGGAAACATTTACCTAACCAGGATTTTACTCCTTGTAATACTGGTATATTGTTTCCTATTAACAGTATGTCGTCTACATACAAGACTAGGAAGGTTACCGCGCTCCCACTGAATTTAGTGTAAACACACGACTCAAACTCACTTTTGGTAAAACCAAACTCTTTGATGCGCTCATCAAAGTGTAAGTTCCAGCTCCTAGATGCTTGCTTTAGTCCATAAATGGATTTAAGCAACTTGCATACTTTATTAGGGTTCTTTGGATCTGCAAAACCATCCAGTTGTATCATATATACATCCTCTGTCAGTTTCCCATTAAGGAAAGCGGTTTTGACATCCATCTGCCATATTTCCTAGTCAAAATATGCTGATATGGCCATTAGAATCATAATAGTTTTAAGCATTGCCACTGGTGAAAAAGTTTCATCATAGTCAATGACATGAGTCTGCGTGAAACCTTTTGCCACTAGCCTTGCTTTAAAAGTATGCACCTTTCCATCCATGTCTGTCTTCTTCTTGAAGACCCATTTGCACCTAACAGCTTTACTGTGTTGAGGCAAATATACTAACTCCCAAACTTGGTTGTCGTACATGGATTGCATCTCTACCTTCATGGCTTCTAGCCATTTCTCAGATTCCAAACCTGAGGCAGCGTCTTGGTAGGTAGTGGGTTCTAAAAGATCCCCTTCGTCTTGAGCAACTAGGAATCCCAGATACCTATCTGGCTCAATACGAGGCCTACTAGACCTGCGAAGGTCTTGTGTTTGCACCTCTTCCTCAACCACAGACTCGGGTTGAGGTTCAACAATTCTCTGTTGAACTACAAGTTCAACTATCGGTGGTGGTGTAATCTCCTCCTCTTCAATTTATTGAAGCTCTATTTCTTTTCATGGAGTTTCTGAGTTTAGAAACTTCTCTTCCAAGAACACCCCTTTACGAGCAACAAAGACTTTGTTCTCATCTGGGTTGTATAAATAGTATCCCATGGTTTCCTTGGGATAGCCCACGAAGATACACTTATCTGATTTGGGATTGAGTTTATCCGTGAATGTTCTCTTAACATACACCTCACATCCCCAAACCTTGAGAAAAGAAATTTTGGGCTTTTTCCCCGTCCATATCTCGAACGGTGTCTTTTCAACCGATTTGGTAGGAACCCGGTTCAGCATGAACGCCGCTGTCTCAAGTGCGTGTCTCCAAAACGACAATGGCAGCGAACTTCGACTCATCATTGATCGTACCATGTCAAGCAGAGTACGATTCCTCCTTTCTGACACACCATTCATCTGAGGTGTATACGGAGGTGTGAGTTGTGAAACAATCCCACATTCCTTCAAATGATCGTCGAATTCCTGACTCAGATACTCGCCACCTCGATCCGACCGAAGCGACTTTATCTTCTTGTCCAGCTGGTTTTGTACCTCATTCTGAAACTGTTTGAACTTGTCAAAACTTTCAGATTTAAGTCTCATGAGGTACACATAACCGAACCTACTGAAGTCATCAGTAAAGGTTATGAAATACCGGTATCCTCCTCTGGCCTCTGGAGTGAAGGGTCCACACACATCTGTGTGTATAATCCCTAATAACTCACTGGCCCTTTCATTCTCACTGTTGAAAGGCTGCTTTGTCATTTTACCAGACAAACAAGATTCGCATATATCATATGACTTCAAGTCAAATGGTTCTAGAATTCCGTCATCTCGGAGTTTCTCAATGCGTTTCTCGTTTATGTGTCCTAAACGACAATGCCAGAGATAACTTTGATTCAAGTTACTCTTGGATCTTTTACTTATATGATAGATGTCATTGTTATCTAGATTTAGCGTATATAGACCATTTTCTAGAGTAGCTTTAAAATAGAAAACATCATTTTTGAAACAAGAAATAGATTTTTCATTTAAAACATAAGCAAATCCACAGTCTATAAGCAAATCAAACGAGATAACATTCTTAATTAGTCTTGGAACATAATAACAAGGTTTTAGTTCTAAGACCATGCCCGAGGGCAAACTAAGACAATATGTCCCTACAGCTTCAGCCCCAACCATGGAGCCTTTGCCTACCCGCAGGTCCATATCTCCTTGTCTCAGCTTCTTACTTCTCTTGAATCGCTGCAAATGATTGCATATGTGATGACCACATCCGGTATCCAATACCCATGATTCATAAGAAGTAATAAGAAAATCTATCATAAAGATACCTGACTCATTGGGCGAACCAATGTCCAGCTGTTTTATGTCGAGTGAGTGCTCGCATGAATCCTTGCTACCACAATCTGGGCAACAAATCTCTCCAAGTTCTTCCAGCCAGTCATCCTCCTGCATAGGGTCCACAACTGTTGACTCTAGCTGTTTTGGATTTAACTCATCGCTAATGCACATGAGGATTTCGTGCAACCCTGCGACAGTCATCTCAAAATCACCGAGGACATACATTACTCTTCTCTGGTAATAGTCCGACAAGGAACCAAACAGGAGCATAACTAGCTCATGTGGTTTTGATTTTGATCCAAAACTCTCATAGCAATCTAAGAGCTTTCTCATGTTAATGAGATGATCGCTAATAGGCTGACTTTCTTTCATCTTGGCTGAAAGGATTTCCCTCATAAATAGCATACGACATATCCGTTCACTAAACTTGAACTTCTGCTCCAGTCCTTGAACAACCTCATAAGATGACTTATCATGGAGATCGTCCATAAACTCGGATGATGCTGTGAGAACGAGAATTGACATAACATCAGATTCATCAGCCAGATACTAATAGTAAGTGTCATACTCACTATCCTAGGCATCTACACCTGGTCGCTCTGGAGGCAATGTCTCAATGATGTGAAGCTTTCTCTGTGCATCCAAAACAATTTCAGATGCATCTTCCAAACAGCAAAATTTGGACCTGAAAGCTTCCAATTGCTAGTGATGAGACTTAGAGACTCTCTTGGTGAATAAAATGGAATAACAGATAAAAAAGACATCTACAGAAAAGGAAAAGATAAAACCGATTCAGTATTGATTATATCTTCTAATAATTATTACCTTTTAAAAATAAATTATTAGACTAGGATCCATATTTCACATTTCCCGATGCAAGGTTTGAGCACTTCCCACCGGGACAATGCTATTTCTGGTAGGTAAAAACTATACCAATCGTATCCTAACTGGACACGACTCCTAGATCCGTGGGACATCGGTTACAAGAACCGTGCATGTTTAGTCCCTCTAGTGCATTTTGGGCCGGGACTCCCGATTATCACCATTATAGATCGCACCACCTAAGACAGCATGAATTATGGCCGGGACTCCCGATTATCGCATAATCTTTCATGCCCTCTCCCGCAATGGTTTGAACCCTGATGCCCAAGGTTTGGGCACTTCCGACACCCGAGTACCGTTTAACAGTCGAGGTGTACCATTAGGTGGGTAGCACACTGATCTAAGATTTTTCTAAAAAGAATTTTCCAAGTTTTTAACGAGAAAAACTTTAATGCCAGTTTTCTATTAAACATGTGTTTCAATAATTAACTATTATTAAAACCCTTGTTTTATTTCATCGTGTTAATCACAACCACGCATATATAATATGTAAAGAAATAAAACAACCACAAACAACTATGCCTTAGCCTTGCCCTTTTCTAATGTCGGTTTCGTGAGCCACACGATAAACACGACGGTCAAAACCTAAGTGGAAAAACAACACACATGGCATGGCATTCTGAAGCTCCCACTGGCTCCAGCATCCAATCCTGCTTCCTGCTCCTTGGTTCTTGAATCAGCTTCAGATTTATTCTAATAATGCTATTCTATTCTATTATCTAAAACTAGAAATAATAAAATTACAAGATAATCAAAGGCACGCAGGCCCGCTAATTCTAGTACTTTTACAAAATATTAATATTATATATATATATATATATATATATATATATATATATATATATATATATAAGTTTTATAAAATAAAACTTATACAATATCTTTAGTTTTAATCCTGTTAGGTGTTACCCTAAACCCAAAAAACTAAAATACACTTTTGGACCTCAAAACTGGGCCAAAAACGTGAGACCGTGGGCCGACCACAAACTAGGCCGAAACCACCTGGGCTGCAGGCAGCAGGCCTCGGCTGGGCCGCCCCTACGCCGCCGGTTCCCTGGGCCGTCGATCACCACTTGCCGCCGACCAGACTAGTGGCAGCGAACGGAACAGCCAACGCCGACCTAGCCAGCCAAAACTGACCGCCGATGCCGCTATCCCTTGGTGGCCTCTGTCGAACGCCGCCGCCGGTCACGGTGATGAAATCGCCGCCGGCCACCAACTTTACGCAAAACAATAAAATAATAATAATAATATTTAAAATTTAAACCTTAAACCTTATCCTTTTATCATAACTAATTCTTGTTATCCATTTAAAAAACTAAACTTGATTTTTAAAATACTTGGATAAACAAAAAGAAAAAGTTAAAACTTGATAAAAGAAAAAAACTATTCATCATGATAAAAAGAATCCTACCTAGTTCCCTATGAGGTTAGAAGTGGCTCTGATACCACTGAAAGGTTTTGTAGGATATAAAAACATATCAGAAAACATGCACAGCGGAAATCAAAACCCCCTCCAGTGATCTCATCTAACTCATACACGAACTAAAAGGAAGAGGGTTAGAAAGTTATACCTTTAGGGATTAAAACTTTTCTTTGAACTCTAGAAAGCTGCAGGCTATCCACCACTACTGCACCGCCTCGAATTGGCTGCTAGACCGCCTAAGGATTAAACCTCGGATCAAACCGTGACCCGTGTGTGTGCGTGAACCTTTGCCGCCATCGACCACCACCTGCGGCAGCCTTGCGCCGCCGTCGACAGCCACCTGCGGCCTTGCGCCGCAGCCGATCTCGAAGAGAGAGAGAGAGAGGTCGGCCGAGAGAGGGTAGAGAGAGAAAGTGTTAGGGTTTTTCTTTTTGACTTGTAATTGAATATTATGATTAATTAGGCTTAATTAGGTTTATATATAATAAACCCTTTATTAGGCGAAGCCTGTTTAATTAAAGCCCAGCTTTAATTAAACTATTAACCAATTACACAAAATACCCCTTGACCTTTCTAGTTAATTAATAACTATGAATTAACTGGTCCCGTTAATATTTAAACTAAATATTAACATCTCTCTTTTAAATAATAATTAACTATTATTATTTTTCTCTTTCTCGATAATTAATTAAACTAATTAATTATTTCTTTTCCACACAAAAGGTTATAATCCAAAAGGTTCTAATTAGGTGTGCAGCGGTGTGATCCTTTAGTATCACATAGTATTGGACACGATAGTACATGTTATCTATCTCTGCACATAATCCAACAAGTAGGCCATACACTCATCCATCCTTACCAATATTTTCACTTTCTTTTCGTTGTGGAAGATGACATCTCTATCTTCTTTGTAGTTCAGGTGACCTTCATAGATTAAGGTTAATTCTTCTAATTGATCAAGATCTGGATGATTCTGGTTTGGCTTGAGAAGATTGACCTTGAGATAGTTGTTTTCTGCACCAAGCTACATGTCATGATCCTTAACAAAGCTTAAAAAGTTTCTCATATACCGCATTAGTTGAGATCTCCCAAATTGTTCATGTGGAGTTTTGCCTTGCTTCCGAGATAGTGTGTCATATATGAATGTGATGTCGTGAATTTTCACATGTCTTAGATCGGCTTCATTCAGTTGAATCTTTTCTCCTTGAGCTTGCTTTACCTCAAAGATTGCATACTTGTACTGATGAGAAACTCCTGTATAAACGTTAAGAATTTCAACAATTGGGTAGTCAGAAGTGACGACATGCCTTGGGGACTTGGTATCATTTAAGATCTTTTCATATCTTCTTTTCTATTGTTCATCCAAGCCCCTCAGCTCTGGAGGTATGAGCTCGGTAACTTCATTGTTGTAGATGTCTGGTATCCTGTCTTCAAGATGAACAACATTTACGAAGTACCTTTTCCATATCTGCTGACGCATGGCTGTTATCGTAAACATGTTGTTATTGTCTAAGCCTCTGTCGCCGAATACACTGGAGGTGTTGTAGGAATCACATAATTAGGTGGCAGTGGCCACTCAGCTTCTTGTCTTACTTTCTTTGCAACTTCATCTTGAATGTTTCTTTGAATAATATCAGCTGTTGAGATTTGGAATTGACCAGGGGGAGGAGGGAACAATTCATGATCTTCTACATTAACACCCCTCAGAACCCGAGATACGTCAAACTTAGTTTTCTTCTTTGTTGGTTTCCTCTTAGCTTCCCTTCTAGAGATTGCTGGCCATTCTTTCTTTCTTGAAGCAAGTTCTCGTTCATTGATAGATTCCTCAAATCTGTGAACAATTCTAGGAGAGTTCGAACGTGTTGCAATCTACACATACTCATCTATGTTTTTGAATATGTTTATAATTTCTGGGTCCTTAGGTTCCTCCTCTGGCTGAGCTTCCTCCGTCTGTTCCCAATTGAATTCATTAAAAATGTTAGATTGAAACTCTCTTTCCTGAGCAGTATCACTTTCTTCCTCATGCCTCGTAGGTGATGTGTGTAAATGTTCATAAAGATCAAGCATTTCTTCATCAGAATCTGTACTTAGATCAAACCTTCCAGTCTCAGCATGGGACTGCTCCTGAAGTATCTCTCCTTCTTCAAGATCAATTGGCCTTGGTTCAGATTCATGCTGTGGTACATATAGTACAATTTGTTTGTCAACATTTTCACGTTGTTGTTCATAAACTTCATCGGCCAATTATTGTGCACTTGGCTGTTGTTGTTGTTGACTGGCAGACCCTGTAGAGCTTGTACCTGCAGGTAAATGTGAGCTTAAACGTGTAACAAGTACAGTTGCAACCACAGAGAGGAGAGGACATGTACAATCTTCTTCTTTTCTCCCCCTCGGGTTGATCATCTGGGTCTTGATCATCCCGCCTCCTCTTGCTGCTCTGTACTTAAGCCTGACAAGACTCCTCAACCACTTTCAGTTTATCAGTTAACTTCTCCATGGTTGTATAGAACCCTCTGGTTATCCCATCCATCTTACTTATGACATCTTCTTGGAACTCTTAAAAGTCAGCCAAGGAGATTCCCTGTGGCCTTTGGTCATTTTGGAGTGTTGTTAGAAGATCTTGGTCATGAGCAGACTCGGGTCTTTGCTCAAGAAGTTTCACATACAGAAGACTTTTAAGAGCATATATGGATATGCTGGATGGATCAGGTTGTGGCTGTGGTTGATGAGCTGGATGTCTTCCAGCAAGAAGTGCTTCAATCATATCCAATTTTTGATTTGTATATGTTAGATATTGTTGGAGAGGTACCACGGCTTGTTGAATTGTTTCTTGAAGTTCAACTCGTGTAACATACCCGGTAAGGTTGAGTCTACCGGTTATGGTTCCAGCCATAAAGGCAGAACCATTTAGTGGAGCTGTAGGGATGTTTACCCCAGCAGGATTTCCACCCAATCCTTGAATGGTACCAGAAGAGGTACCACCTATGGAAGTTCTGTGTGGCAGGCCATAGAGTTCCGCCATTTGAGTGATATTGTGTGACCGTTGTGAAAGATATGCAGAAATCTATGGCAAATTAAAGTGCATTGAATGAACGGTCGAGGACGAGGGAGGCAGTCCTATTGTTTCAATACCAGCCATCTCCGAATGAGAGGCCGATAGCTATTGTGCTAAAGCCCGGTGCTATGAAGTAGATGCCTGTTTAGAAGCACCTAAGTGGCTTGGAGGGGCTATAACTTGCACGAGTGGGATCTCCACGACTTGTTCAATAGTAGACCCAACAATGTCAGGTCTGGTAGTAGATGTGGCTTCCCGGCTTTTCTTGGGCTAGGGGTCCCTCAGCACTCATATGTTCTTTTCTCAACTACTCGTTCTCACTATCACTCCAAAGTACAAAACTATATCCTTCTTCGCCACTACCTTGACCAAACCCCGCATAAGGATTTGGTGACAATAACGAATCAGGAGTGACATACGCTGATTCAAATGAAAGGTCATGAGTTGGAGCAACTACTGGCATGTCATGGTCCGGAGCAATGATTACATTTCTAACTGTAGGGATTTCAGTAGATTGGGTAGTTGGGTTAAGAACAATGACAAGACCACCTGTTTGAGGAGTGACAGGGATAGTTTGGGTAGTGTCAGTCAAGTCAGGAGATGAAGTGTGTGGGTCAGTGAGTTTCATGAAAGAAGGGGTACTGTCTGCAAGCTGTTCAATCGGTCTGTCAGGGGTGCCCAGAGGGGATTGGACAGGTTCAAAAGAAGGGTCATCGCCTGGTTGAGAAGCAGACTCAGCAATGGAAGATTCGGAACTGGTTGACTCAGAAATGTCAAGACCTAGTTCTTCTAGAATGGTTTTCGTTTGGGTTGTTTGAGAGATAGATTGGATTACAGTTTGAACGGTGGCGGGATCATAAGCATCCCCTCTCTCTCTAATTCTCCTTCTTCACCATCTTCTCCGCCCCTCTCCTCAACATTTTCTCTCTACACGACCCGCTCAGCGTTTCCCTCAGATGGCTGAGTCTTATGTTCTATCTCCTTACCAGGTACTACTTATCCCTGGGTAGGTATGGTTGGTGCTAGACAACCGTAGGAGGTAATCCTATACTTGTCTTATAACTCACAACAAACTCATCTTCAGCACATAGATCCAAGAGTGTTATAGGAAAAGGTTGAGGTACAGGTAAGTTGGCCGGGGTTGCAGGTTTGATATAATTAAATACTTTAGGAGTTATAGAAGGTAAACCTGTCCGACAGGGAATATCAACATTCTGATCCATCAAGTACTGGATTATCATGGGTATTAATCGATGGTACGGCAAAAGATCAGCATCCCTCTTCTTTTGAGAATTCTTCTCAAGCATTGTTGCTTTTATATCATGGAAGAAGAGGTGTGCATAATTCACATGTAGGTGGTTGGAATCCGCCACAAAGATTTTGAGCAGAATCTCAGTTGGAAATTCATAGCCAGAATGCTTTGGAGTCAAACATTTATGGAGCATCGTCAAAAGAGTGTTGTACATTGGACGTAGGTTGGTGCGTTTGAACTGATTTTTCTTGGTTAGCTCTCCATCATATCCCATTTCCCTAACAGCTACAAGGCAAGTCTCTTCGTCTGGAATGTCATCAAAAGTCGTGGCAGGAGGTCTGCCGTTGCCTTTTGGCAGACTAAAAATTGTTCTGAGTCGACTGATCAGAATGTCAACTGTGTATTCGTCAACCTCAGCATGGATAACTTCATGCCCCCTGTCATTGATATGAATTTTACACGTTTTCCAGAATTGTTGGGCAAAGCTCAGGGATATGGGTGCCAGTGATAGCAGGGTTGTATGTTAGAAGGTGATTTAACGGGTGGACTTTGAGGATTTCAGTAACAATTGTGAAGGTAGGATTTTTGAAAGTGGCAAGATCAATGTATTGGTTATTTTCATGAGTCTTGACCGAAAGAAACTCATTGCTGGGCATTATCTCATCCGGTTGCAATACAACTTGAGCCATCTTATCTTTACAAATAAATCAATCATTTAAGTCTAAGATATGTAGATAAGCATCAAGACTCTATATAAATTGATAACCCTTTGAAGTCTGGTCAAAGTTTATGAGTTGAGTTAGAGTTGACCAAGTTTGACCAAAACTATCAAGGTGAAAGTTTTGAAAAACCCTAACTCTGAAAAACGTCATTGTGTACATGATGATTTTATGTATAAAAAAGTTGTTTTAACACTTGTAACATATCAATTATACATCAACAAATAACTTTGTAGTACTTGAGTATAGTAAAAAAATCATCATAACACCCCTTTTTGAACCAAAAAGTGAATTTTAATCATACACCCCAAGAACACGAATAACACTTTGTGAGATTTTTGAAATATTTTTGAATCAAAGTGTTCCTTATGCAAAACCCCAATCACCATCGTAAACTTGATTTGTCAAATAAGTTTATTATGTGTCCCAAAAGTTCATCTAAGGTCCGAGAAATCCCACATTTTCGGCTGTTCGAGGGTCAAAATTTACTATTTAAACTCAAAATTTCAACAAAATAATCCATACAAGTTATTACCTAGATCAATATGAGTATTTTGAGACTAAAAATGCAAATTTTGGCAGAGTAACGAGATGATTCGTGAAAATGAGTAACCAAAAACAAGAGCACTTAGTTGATTTTTGAATTCTGATCGATTTGAATGAAATGATGGGAGGGATGGGACGGTTATAAAGGTAATCACACGTGTCACCTTTTGACTGGACCACACTCGGTAAAAACGAGGTGTATAAACCCTATCGCATGCTAAAAACATGCGGTCAATAGCCCCATGCGATTGCCCTGAAATTCCTATCTGAATGTGCTAACACTGATGTATCGCGTGCGATTGACCTTTGGTTTTTCTATCGCATGCGATTGAACAATGGTTCAAGGTTTAAACTTCAACTGTTTGTTTTGGAAATCCATGCGCTTGACTTTTTGTTCTCTATCACATGCGATTGAAAGAAGGCTGACAGTTCACTAACTAGCCAAGTGTGTTAGTACTTTCTATCGCATGTATGCTTATAAAATCCATGCGATAGCCCTCTGTGCGATTAAGCCTTTTTTGTTTTGTGAAAGACTTAGAAAATTTTGGTTGTTTTGATTCAAATAGATTGTATGCGAAAGAAACTTCTTTGTGCGATTGTTATTCTATTGAACCAAACATTTAGCAATTTTTCTGAATATTCAAAATATCTGAGTTTTTTGAGAATGAAAAAATAATTTTCCAAATATTTTGATTTGACTTTTATTAAACACCCTCCCCCTAGACTACATCATTATATTTAGGGTTCAGAGGGTAGCATCAGCGTTATCTCTGTCTTTAAACAGGGTTATTTAAGCACCATTGGGTACTCCTGAAGCACACACTTTAGCTCGTTGGATTTGTTATAGTTACAGGTGTTACTGTTGGAGGCTTCACTTCTTCAATCTGTGAATCGGAAACTTACTGCTATGAACATGTAAAACCTGTCAATCGGAAACTCATTGCTATGAACAAGTAAAATTTTGAAGAAAAGGTTCGTGTTCAGAGTTTCTATTTGTGTGTGTCTATTGTATTTCTCCCCCTACACATATATATTATTTGTAGTTTCGTCTCCCCCGATACATATGCAGTATGTCTATATTCAGATAGATAGTCCTTTGAAAAAAGTATCTGTGATCTGCACAAGAAACAAACTATATAATACTTACTCTAAACAAAAGAAAGAAAGGAGAAATAAAGCAACAGTATGTTATATTTTTAAATTTAGCAAGCCTAACTTGGAGACCAACTCAGTAAATCGACTTTCGTCTAATGGTTTGGTAAACAAGTCAGCTAGCTGATTTTCTATCTGAACATACTCGAGCTCTATTAGACCTTTCTCTACGTTATCTTTTATGAAGTGATAACGGATATCAATGTGTTTGGTTTTAGAGTGGTGTACCGGATTGCTGGAGATGGCTATAGCACATTGGGAGTCGCATAGTAATGGAATTCTGTCATACCACAGGCCAAAGTCTGATAACTATGTAGGTATCCAGAGGCTTTGAGAGCAGCACATTGCAGCGGCAACATACTCAGCTTCTGAAGTAGAAATGGACACGCAGTTTTGTTTCTTGGAGGCCCAGCAGACTAAGCGATCACCCAGGAAGTGTGCACTGCCACATGTGCTTTTTCTATCAATCATGCAACCAACATAGTCACCATCGGAGTAAGCATAGAGGTCAAGATTTGAATCTTTTGGATACATAGACTAAGATCCATGGACCCTTTGAGATATCTAAAAATCCTCTTGACTGCTTGGAGATGTGACTCTTTGGGATTAGCCTGGTACCGAGCACAGAGACAAGTAGAAAACATGATGTCAGGACGACTGGCGGTAAGATACAGTAACGATCCAATCATCCAACGATAAGTTTTGACATCTACTGGAGATCCATCAAGTTCAGCTGACAGCTTTCTCTTAGCTACCATGGGAGTGGATAAAGGTGTACAATTAATCATATTATACTTCGTGAGAAGATCTTTGATGTACTTGGATTGGCATATGAAACTACCATGACTTAACTACTTAACCTAGAGTCGAAGGAAAAAGGACAATTCCCCCATCATACTCATTTGGAATTTGTTTTCCATACTATTAGCAAACTCGTCACTGTATTTTTGATTAGTAGACCCAAAGATGATGTCGTCCACATATATTTTAACCAAGATCTTGTCTCTGCCTTTAGTCTTGGTAAACAGAGTGGTGTATGTCTTGCCCTTGGTGTAGCCTTCACCAATTGGATACTCAGAGAGGATATCATACCATGCACGTGGAGCCTGTTTCAAACCATACAATGCCTTGTCGAGTATGTAGACATGATTTGGATGCTTAGAGTTGATGAAGCCCTCCGGTTGTGAGACATATACTTCTTCTTTAAGAGCGCCATTGAGAAAAGTTGTCTACACATCCATTTGGAAGACACAGAAGCTTTGGGAGGCAGCATAGGCGAGAAATAATCTGATGGCTTCAATACAAGCAACGGGGGCAAAAGTTTCGTCATAGTCAATGCCCTCTTGCTGAACAACCACTCCATCCGAATCCCGTTTGTTCTTGAATACCCACTTAGTTCCAACCACAGATTTACAATAAGGAAGAGGAACTAATCTCCAGACTTTGAGGCGATCAAATTGGTGTAGTTCTTCCTGCATTGCAATTACCCAATATGGATCATCCCGTGCCTCAGAAGTTTTGGTGGGTTCAATGATACTCAGCAAACCTGAAAATTGGCATTCGTTAGCTGTTGCAGCATGATTTTGAACACCAACTGAAGGGTCTCCTATAATATCAGCCTAGGAGTGATGTGTGATCCACTTTATCTCATGGGATGTACAAGAGTGAGAAATAAGATTTTCTAAGTGTCATGCTTCCTCTTCATCTTCAGGAGAGAAGTTGGGATCTGAATCAAACATAGGTGGGCTCTCTAGTTCAGGAATCTGAGATGTCACAGGGGATGATTGATGGAAACAGATGTAGAATCCTCAGTATAGAGATCTACAAATGGATTCGTCTCAGTTTCCATAGGAGCTGTCAGAGTAACACTTGTTTGTACTTCTGTGTTGTTCCTGTTATTAGTTAAAACAGGAGAAGATTCGGACCGAAATAAATCAAACATGAAATCAAGATTAGTATATGAACTGGATGCAATGTTTGATTCTTTGTTTTGAAGCACCGGTCCTGAACTGGTATGTTCAGAAGCGTTTTCTGTTGGTTTTGGTGGAAAAGTTGCAACATTCAATGAATCATCAAATGTTAAATTTATACTCTCTACAATGCTCTTTGTTGGTTTATTTAAAACTTTGTATGATTTAGATTCTGTAGAAAAACCTAAGAAAATTTCTTCATTAGCTTTAGAAGCAAATTTTCCCAGATTATCCTTATCATTAAGCACAAAGCAACTATTAACAAAGACATGAAAGAATTTGATATTAGGTACGATGCCATTTGTGTTGAAGTATGCCCACTGATGCACGTACGCCATATGGATAACTACCAATAATGTATGGGTCTATTGGGTCACACACCGGGGACCTATCTCGACAGCCTATAAAGTGGAGGGACCAATGGTGTCAAAATGGAAAAATTGATTTGCAGGCCGCGTTAGTAGCGCTAACCTTTTAGGGTTAGCGGCACTAAACTCTAAAGTTAGTGGCGCTAACGTCTGGCAGACTGCATGCCACTTGAGTTTCCACCTCCTCTCTTGCCCAATGCATGGATTACTTATGTATGACTTTTTTGGCTGGCCAAGGTAGTTCAAGTGGCACCTTTAGGTTTATAAAAGACCTTGTTTCTTCACTTGTTAAAACCTTTTGCCACTTTGCTCATTAAAACACTTAGACTTGTTCTTTGAGAGTGTTCTTGAGATTTCAAGCCAAAGGGGTCCGACTTGAGAAGGATTCAAGTCTTGAAGTCCTTTCCAAGCTTGCTAGTTCAAGGAGAAGGCATTAACCCGGGGTGGACTTTACTAGAGGGAGGCTATTTCGGTCTTCTAGTCATCACCACTTGCATCCACTTGTTTCTTGAGCTTCTTGAGGGTATACCTTCTTCTCCTTGTTCTTTTACATGTTGCAAATGTTAGCATTAGAGTTATGGTCCATTAATTTGGGTTTTATGCTTTAAATACTTGTACATTATGCTTTGTTTGTTGTACCTTTGCTTCTGCTACGCTCATAGAACCCCAACAGTGGTATCAGAGCCACCTGTATGCTACATTTGCACATGGTGGCCTGAAAAACCCGAAAATGAATTTTTGTTTTTCTTACCAGAAGAGTTAGAGGCACTAACTGTTATCCGTTAGTGGCGCTAACTCGTTTTCTTTAGCGGCGCTACCATAGCTGCAGTGCTGTTTTTTGGTTTTTAAAACTTTAAAAATATTTTTGGCTTTTTGACACTATATTTTAGTTTCTGAAATTTTTTGGTCAAGAAATTAAAATTTTAATATTTAAGTTGCCTTGTATATTGGTTGGTGTATTTATATGTATATTATCAGTTTGGCATGATAATGGTAATTGCATATACTTACATTATGTATTTATGAATATGTTTCACCAAAAATGGTTTGGTGTTACTAATGCATAAGTAAATGGGACTTCTAGTGCCTTGAGTGTTTTTAAAAAATCTTAACCATTATGCATAAGTTTACATGGTTTTGCATGGCACACCATGTTGTTCATGTTGCTCACTAGTGTTTCTTGGATGTTCATGTGTTGTTGGTAACCATTAGTATGCCCTAGACCTTGTGGATGTTTGGTTGTGTAATTTTATTATTATTCATTCATTTGGTGACTTTAAGTCACATGGTTTGTAATAATAATTAAATTTTATTTATTTGGTATGTAATTTATATTTGTGGCTTGCATGCCATTTAAATATCCATATTATGTCAATTGTACTAGAAAATAGGAATTTGTGGCTTGCTTGCCATTTATTTAATTTTATATGTAATTGTAATATGGAGCAACCATCGGGAGTCTATGGAGTGATGGCTTGGCGAACACAAATCCGGAAGGCCCAATTGAGGTAGCAGGTTTAGTGGGAGCACATCCGAAGTAAAGGAATTTTTTCCTTAGATGACTTTGTTTTCCCGTAGTGGCTCACGGGAAAACGCATAGGTTTTAGGGGCATGGTTAACAACTACTTTGTATGCGTGTGATGGTTTTATTATATATTGTTTATGAATGAGTTGTAGGACTTTTGCATGCTAGACAAATTTTGACAAATAATAAAACCCAAGAGTTTTAAATATGGTTTAACCTCTCTCGTGCGCCTCTTGATTAACAATAGGATATAAAATTGGTTTAGTATCCGATTAGTGAGAACACTTGGTTTTTGTCACTTTTTGTTAATCAAAACTCAAAATGGTTTTTTAAAACGGAAAACTAAATCCCGTTTTCAAAATGTAAATCTCACGCCATACATAAGATGACACCACTCGAATCTAACCACACAAGGGTTGATTCTCGAGCTTTAACCGAATCAATTTTTGTGTGACTTGTGTGGAAAGTGCGTGTGGCAACTCGCAAGGTCGATTGTCGAGCTCTAGCCGAGTCGATCATTGGGCAAGAGTACCACCGTGTATCTTGATGGTTGATTTACTGTTTCAAATTAATATTTCATATAATGGATTGCAATCGGTCAATGGTTGCAATAATGGATTGCAATCGGTCAATGGTTGCCGGCCTAAATAGCCTTGCCACGTTATCTGTGGAAAACCCATCACGGTGCAAGGTGAAATAGGGTTCTTAGCTCTTGTTAAAATAATTATTTTTATAAACACTTGGGATAGTTTTTTTAACGAGGATTTCAATCGAACTAACCAAATCTACTTTGCGTTTTATAGATGGCATCAACTAGCACCAACAACAACACCACCTTTTCTCTAAGGATTTTCCTTGAGAAAGAAAAACTTGATGGGACCAATTTCATGGATTGGTCAAGGAAACTTAGGATAGTCCTCCGACATGAGGAAAAGTTGACCACCATCGAGGAACCCATCCCCGAGGCCTTTGCTTCCAACGCAAGTAGGGTAATTAAAGAGGCGTATGAAAAACGCCTCAAAGACATCACCGAGGTTACTTGCCTCATGCTAAGCACCATGAGCTCCGACTTGCAAAATTCGATGGAGCACTTAAGTGCTTACGACATGATGCACGAGTTGTCAGACATGT
Source organism: Pulicaria dysenterica (assembly GCA_947179395.2). Classification (NCBI taxonomy): domain Eukaryota; kingdom Viridiplantae; phylum Streptophyta; class Magnoliopsida; order Asterales; family Asteraceae; genus Pulicaria; species Pulicaria dysenterica. The sequence goes on from OX359292.1 coordinate 37,253,202, forward strand.
TCCAACAACAAGTGAAGCAAGAGCGGTTTGGTTGTCTCAATGACCTACTCGGTTGCCGGTTGTAGAAGGGCGGAAACGTGTCCCACCACGTTCTTAAGATGAAAGCGTTGGTGGAATGCCTCGAGAGGTTGGGATTTTCCATCGCGAGAGAGATGGCGGTAGACTTGATTCTACGGTCTCTCCCACCGTCATATGATCAATTCGTTGTGAATTATCATATGCATGGGATGGATAAATCCCTAATACAATTGCATGGTATGCTGCGGACCGCTGAGTCCAACATGAACAAGCAAAATCCATCTACCTCAATTCCCATCTTGGCCATCAAGGAGGGTGAGTCCAAGAAGAGGAAGAAACCGGCCTCTACCCCAAAGGATAAAGGTAAGGGCAAGGTTGGGCCACCCAAGCCAAACCCTACCCCGGATCCTAAGCAAAAGGGTTCTATCCCTCAAGCAAAGACTCCGGAAGAGGCGGTTTGCTTCTTCCGGAGTCTATGCGCCGAAGCTGCCCTAAGTACCTAGAGGGTCTCGAGAAGCTGCGAGCTTCGGGGGCGGGCGCTTCTACTTCAGGTATGTTTGTGATTGAACTCCATCATACTTCTGCATCTAACAGCTGGGGTTTAGACACCGGCTGTGGCACTCACATTTGTAATATTGTGCAGGTGCTAAAGGGAAGTAGAAGGCTGAGAGATGGGGAGCTGGAGCTAACCATGGGAAACAAGCAGGTCGTCCCCGTGTTACACAAAGGAAGTGTTGAACTTTCTTTCAAGACTGGCTACTCTGTTGTTTTAAAAGATGTATGCTATTCACCACTTGTAGCACGAAACATTTTGTCTTTCTATGCTTTCTATGACAATGGATATTATTTTAAATTTGAAAATGGTTTTATCTCATGTTTCAAAAATGATGTTTGTTATTTTAAAGCTTATCCATGTCGTGGTACATAGAAAATAATAGAGCAATCATGAACATTGATTCACGATCCAAAGATGGTTTGGATATGTTTTCCATATGGCATAGCCTTCTTGGTCATATAAACAAGAAACGCATCACCAAGCTCCAAGCGGATGGGATCTTGGAATCATTTGACCTCGGGTCAAATGAAGCATGTGAGTCTTGTTTATTAGGCAAGATGACTAAGACACCCTTTACCGGAGTGGGTGAAAGGGCTAAATGCTTGTTGGAAATAGTGCATACCAATGTATGTGGTCCGTTCAAGCATGTTACAAGGAATAACTCTAGATACCTCGTTACATTTATTGATGATTTCAGTAGATATGGATATGTCTACTTGATTAGGCATAAGTCTGAGACCTTTGAGGTCTTTAAGACATTCCAAAACGAAGTCCAAAATAAATTGGGCAAGACTATCAAGATACTTCGCTCCAATAGGGGAGGCGAGTATTTGAGCTCGGAGTTCCGTGATCATCTAGCAAGTTGTGGAATTATTTCACAACTAACTCCTCCTAGGACGCCACAATTGAATGGTGTCGCTGAGCGGAGGAATCGGACATTGTTGGACATGGTCCGATCGATGATGAGTCGCACGGAAGTACCGATTAGTTTTTGGGGTACGCTCTCAAGTCAGCGGCTAGGATCCTTAACGTCGTACCGACTAAGAAAGTCCAAAACACACCTTATGAGATGTGGCATGGAGTTGCTCTAAAGGTCTCATATCTCAAGGTTTGGGGATGTCCTGCCTTTGTTAGACGAGAGGTGGAGGACAAACTTGAAACTAGATCCGAAAGGTGTTACTTCGTTGGGTATCCAACCGGAGCCATGAACTACTTGTTTTACAAACCTTCCAAAAACAAAGTGTTTATCGCGCGAAGGGCCGTCTTCCTAGAAAGGGAGATGATATCCATGCAATCCAGTGGTAACAGGATTGACCTTGAGGAAATTCAAGAACCTAATGAAGTAGGGACTAATGTCGGCACTAGCACTCAACCTGGAGTAGTTGAAACCGAGCAAGAGGATGCGTCGGTACCTGACAACACTCCTTGGATTCCTCGTAGGTCCGGTAGACCACGTCATGAGCCAGAGAGATATGGGTTTCTCATATGTGAGGGCAATGACTTGTTGGTATATTATGATGAACAGACCAACTACCGGGAAGCCGTAGCGGGCAGTGAGTCTGCTAGGTGGAAGGAAGCAATGGAGAGTGAGATGCAATCCATGTCAGACAATGAAGTTTGGGAACTGGTTGATCCTACACCCGGGTGTAAGACAGTGGGGTGTAAATGGGTCTTCAAGAAAAAGACCGGCGTGGATGGAACTGTAGATACCTTCAAAGCCCGACTGGTGGCTAAAGGTTTCACACAAACTCATGGGATTGACTATGAGGAAACCTTTTCACCAGTGGTCATGTTGAAGTCTATTAGAATACTTATGGCCATAACACCGTTTTATGATTATGAGATATGAAAAATGGATGTAAAAACCGCCTTCCTTAATGGGAAGCTTAATGAAGAGGTGTTTATGACACAACTCGAGGGTTTTGTGCATCTTGAGTATCCTTATAGAGTCTGCAAATTAAAGAAGTCCATTTATGGACTTAAGCAAGCATCTCGCAGCTGGAACCTATGCTTTGATGAGAAAATCAAAGAGTTTGGATTTTCGAAAAACAAGGATGAACCATGTGTATATGTCAGGGCTAGTGGGAGCGCTGTAGTATTCCATGTCCTATATGTGGATGATATTCTACTTATTAGGAATGACGTCCCAACTTTGAAAGATGTTAAATCTTTTCTCGGGAGTTATTTCTTAATGAAGGACTTGGGAGAGGCAGCGTATATCGTGGGCATTAAGATCTATAGAGATAGATTTAAGAGGCTAATTAGGCTTAGCCAAAGTGCATATGTCGACAATGTCTTGAAGCGATTCAAGATGGAGGACTCTAAGAGGGGTAATCCCCTATGTTGCATGGAGTGACGTTGAGCAAGGCTCAATGTCCTAGTTCCAAGGATGAACTTGACATAATGAAGAGGGTCCCTTATGCTTCGGCAATAGGATCAATCATGTACGTCATGCTATGCACTAGACCTGATGTATCGTGTACCTTGAGCATGACGAGTAGATATCAGGCCAATCCCGGGAAAGCCCATTGGACTGCGGTTAAAAACATTCTCAAGTATCTTTGGAGGACAAAGGAGATGTTCTTAGTTTATGGTGGTGAGGAAGAGCTTAGAGTACATGGTTACTCTGACGCAAGCTTCCAAACTGATAAGGAAGACTGCCGATCACAGTCGGGGTTCGTGTTCCTTCTCAATGGTGGTGCTATAAGTTGGAGGAGCTCCAAGCAAGACACCGTACCTGATTCAACTACCGAGTCGGAGTACATTGCGGCTAGTGAAGCAGCTAAAGAGGCGGTATGGATGAGGAAATTCACGCAAGACCATGGAGTGGTTCCTAGCATATCTAATCCTATTGAGATCTTCAATGACAATGAGGGTGCGGTTGCTCTAGCCAAGGAACCAAGGGCTAATAAGTGGATGAGGCACATTCCTCGAAAATACCACTTCATTAGAGATGTAATAGAGAGTGGTGACATTCCCATCAGCAGAGTAGCGTCGGAAGGCAATTTGGCCGATCCTTTCACTAAACCGTTGTCACAAGCTATACATGATTCTCACACTAGATCGATAGGTGTTAGATTTTCTAGTGACTTGGTTTGAGTGTAACATTTGGTTTATGTTTGATTTGTACTTGTATTTTTGGGAACGTTAAGCAGTATTGTATCTCATACTATATTGATTATTAAATGTGATTTAATGATACGCCAAGGGCGAATATTTTATGAATCCTTAATATGTTCCATCTTAGCATGTTTAATACTTCCCTGAATTCTTTTTACATTCTAAATGTCCACAGTCGGTCATTCTTCATGGGGAGGAAGTTTGAGATACGGCTGAGGGAAGTGGTTGGTCGCTATCTAATAATGGATTAGATAAAAGAGACGCAACACTTCGCATGTGCTTGCAATGGTCAAGTGACTGGACGACCCACACCTGAACTTACTTCATGGTTTATGTCACGAGTAAGTCAGGATGATAATATCATTTCATCCTTAGACTGGAGATACATGTGTTCCAAAGGGATTCGTAACTTGCTGTTATAAAAGGAGCTTTTAGGTAAAGTATGGTGTATGTAGCGGAGCAATGTAGTCAAAGGGATTCGTTCCTCTAGACATAGAGAGATATCCATGGGCTCCTCGATGATTGAGCGCTGACGTAAAATGCATGGACATGCTCGAGTTGTAATGATATTTGATCGATTGCAACTGGTTTTTGGCTCACCATCAATCGAGATCAAGAAAACGATGGGATGAATGATCACTTATCTATAGGACCATTCAGTTCTGATTCTGGATTTGGTTTTTCTTTAAGATGACAAAACCCGTACTGACTTGGGGGCAAAGATGCCTTACTAGAGGTTGCTCTTTGTCTACGGTTTATGGGTATGGTGTGTCATGTGCAAGTGGAAGTTTGTTGGAGCATGTCCACTGATGAACGTACGCCATATGGATCACTACCGATAATGTATGGTCATATTGTGTCACACACCGGGGACCTATCTCAACAGCCTATAAAGTGGAGGGACCAATGGTGTGAAAATGGAAAAATTGATATTCAGGCCGCGTTAGCGGCGCTAAACTCTAAAGTTAGCGGTGCTAACGTCTGGCAGACTGCATGCCACTTGATTTTCCACCTCCTCTCTTGCCTAATGCATGGGTTACTTTTGTATGACTTCTTTTGCCGGCCAAGGTAGTTCAAGTAGCACCTTTAGGTTTATAAAATACCTTGGTTCTTCACTTGTTACAACCTTTTGCCACTTTGCTCATAAAAACACTTAGACTTGTCCTTTGAGAGTGTTCTTGAGAGTTCAAATCAAAGGGGTCCGACTTTCTGGAGTTAGGGGCTGTTCTTGAGAAGGATTCAAGTCTTGAAGTCCTTTCCAAGCTTGCTAGTACAAGGAGAAGGCATTAACCGGGGGTGGACTTCACTAGAGGGAGTCTATTTCGGTCTTCTAGTCATCACCACTTGCATCCACTTGTTTCTAGAGCTTCTTGAGGGTATACCTTCTTCTCCTTGTTCTTTTACATGTTGCAAATGTTAGAATTAGAGTTATGGTCTATTACTTGGGGCTTTATGCTTCAAATACTTGTACATTACGCTTTGTTTGTTATACATTTGCTTCCGCTGCGCTCATAGAACCCGAACAATTTTCCAGTTCATAAGGAGTTTTATTAAAAGGTTTATGAATGAACGAGCGGTTTTGCATATAGCAGGCAATGCTGATAGCTTTAGCCCAATAGGAAGGTGGGAGTCCTGAGTATGACAGCATTGTGCGGGCAGCTTCAACTAGAGTTCTGTTGCATCGTTCCACTACAACATTCTATTGTGATGTATATGCTGCAGAGAACTGATGGGTGATCCCAACCAGGTCACAGTAGCTTTTCAGAATGTTGTTCTTGAATTCAGTTCCATTGTCAGAACGTATGGATACCACACTCTGATTGTGCTTGTTCTGTTGTTGTTTAATTAAAATGATGACCATTGGTGTAGCTTCATCTTTAGATCGCAGAAATTTGACCCAAGTATACCAAGAGTAGTCATCCACCATGACTAAGATATACTTCTTCCCATTTCTAGATTGTATCCTTATCGGACCACAGAGATCCATGTGCAGAAGTTCCAAAGGCTTCGTGGTGCTGAACACTTGTTTTGCTTTGTGAGAAGCCTTCTTCATCTTTCTCTTCTCACAATCTGCACAGAGGTGGTCTTTGTTGAATCTCAGCTTTGGTATCCCTCTCACTAAGTCACCAGTAACTAACTTATTAATATTTTGAAAATTCAAGTGAGAGAGCTTGCGATCCCATTGCCACGTGAGATCTGATGAGGCTTCGGACATAAGACAAACCGATGTTGGTGAGTAGTACTTCTTCAAATCTATGGAGTAAAGATTGGATTTCCTTGAACCAGTGAGTATCTCGTCTCCATTTTCAGTTAACACTGAACAGGTATTCTTTTTGAATAAAACATGTAGGTCTTTATCACAAAACTGTCCGATAATAAACGGATTGTGACCCAACCCTTCTACATAGGAGACTTTCTTGATCTTGATATGCTTATACTCTATGTCTCCGTACCACAGTATTGGTGCAACATTGTCGTTCCCAAAACGTACATTGCCGGAGTACTTAGAAACATAGTTGTTGAGAAGACTCTTGTTGCCTGTCATATGTTTGGTGCAGCCGAAGTCCAGGTACCATAGGTTAGGTGCCTGCAAAATAGAAACATGGCAAGTTCAGGTCCCCATGTGTTAATGGGTCCTTGTATGTTAGTTCCTATTGGTTGAGTCTTATTTGTTAATGATGGTAGTGGGGAAACTCCTAAAGATCTATTCTTTGGTACCCATGTCGGGGTTATCATCTTGTGAGAGAAAATAGGTTTAGCCAGAATTGGTTTAGTCGGAAGTTTCGGTGCCACTGTTGGTTTGACAGTTGATAGTGGACGAAGTATAGGATTTGGTAAAGTTGCGGAAGCGTTGTCTTTGCGAATCCATGATGTCTTAGACTGATTTTGATGTCTTTGAGGCCCTGGCACATCAACCTGTTTTGGATGAACAGGAGCTTTGGATTTGGTAGGTTTCACAATCTTGCGATTGGATGATGACTTGGGTTTAGATGGTGGTTTGGTTTGCTTGGGAGTAGATTTGTGTGATCGATTTTTGGAATGCAACTGCTTCTTGTTGGAGTACGCCCACTGACGCACGTACGCCATAAGTATCATTACCGATGATGTATGGGCCTATTAGGTCACACACCGGTGATCTATCTCGACACCCTAATGAGTGGAGGGACCAATGGTGTCAGAGTGGAAAGATTTCTGTGCTAGCATATTACGCGACGCGGCTCTAAGGACACGCGACGCGGAGATTCCGCGGCGCGGAAACCTACGTGCACGCGGCGCGGAATTTCGTCTGACAACATGCAACTTTTTGTCTTTTCAACCTCCACACATGCCCAATGCATGTGCGACTTTTTTTGGAGAGAGAGGCCGGCCAGGGAAGATCAAGTGGCATTTGGAGTCTTTAAAAAGAAACCTTTTGTCCATGCTTTTGGATCCTTTGGCCAAATTCATAAAATACCCACTTAGTTCTTTCAACTTTGAGAGTGTATGTTTGCTCAAGAGAAAAGCTCTGACTTTCTGCATATTGTGGGCTGTTCTCTAAGGATTTCAAGGTCTTGAAGATCCATAGAGTTTGCTAGTACAAGGAGGTGGTATAAACCCGGGGTGGACTTCAATAGAGGAATCCTTCTTTGGTGTTCTTGTCTTCATCTCTTCTTCAAGTTGTTTCTGGAGCTAAGGAGCAGGGTATAATCTCTATTCCTTCTCTTTTTCATGTTGCTTAAGTAGGCTATAGAGTTTGGTCCATGGTTTAGGGTTTTATGCTTTGTTATCTTGTACTCTTTGCTTTATATGTTGTACTTTGTTGCTTCCGCTATGTACATAGAACCCCAACAGTGGTATCAGAGCCACCTCTATACTACTTTTGCACATGGTGGCCTGAAAAACCCGAAAATAAAGTTTAGTGTTTTCTGTTAGTCAATTTCCGCGGCGCGGAACTCATGAGGTTACGCGGCGCGGAATATCGCTGTACAGATTCTGTTTTTAAACTTTGTTTTTAAATGAAAATTATTTTTGGGTTTTTGGCACTAAATTTTGGTTACTGGATTTTTAGTCCAAAAATTAAAATTTAGTTTTATGAAGTTGCCTTGTATAATGGTTGGTGTATTTATATGTGGATTATTATTTTGGCATGAAAATAAATAATTGCATATACTTACATAATGTATTTATGAATATGTTTCATCAAAACTGGTTTGGTGTTACTAATGCATAAATACATGGGATTTTTAGTGTCTTGAGTGTTTTTGTAAAAATCTTAACCATTATACATAAGTTTACATGGTTTTGTGTAGCACACCATGTTGTTGATGTTGATCTTGTTGTTGTTGTTCACTATTGAACCTGTTTTGTTGGTAACCCTAGAAAAATGCCCTAGACCTTGTGGATGTTTGGTTGTATGTTTTATTATTCATTCATTTGGTGACTTTATGTCACAATGGTTTGTAATAATAATTTATTTATTTATTTGGTATGTAATTGTTTTGTAGCTTGCATGCCATTTAAATATTCCATATTATGTATTTGTACTAGAAAATAGGATTTGTGGCTTGCATTCCATTTATTAAATTTTCTATGTAATTGTAATATGGAGCAACCACCAGGAGTCCATGGAGTGACGTCTTGGCGAACACGAAATCCGGAAGGCCCAATGGAGGTGGCGGGTTTAGTGGGAGCACATCCAAGTAAAGGAGTTTTTGTCCTTAGATGACTTGTTTTTCCCGTAGTGGCTCACGGGAAAAACACATAGGTTTTAGGGGCATGGTTACCAACCTTATGTATGCGTGTGATGGTTTTATTATACATTGTTTATGCATGAATTGTAGGACTATTGCATCCTAGACAATTTTTGATAAATAATAAAACCTAAGAGTTTTAAAAATGGTTTAACAACTCTCGTGCGCACACTTGATTTACAAACGGATTTAAATTGGTTTAGTATCCGACTAGTGAAAACTTTTGGTTATTGTCACTTTTGTTAATCAAACTCAAAATGGTTTTTTAACCGGAAAACTAAATCGCGTTTTCTAAATGTAAATCGCATACCACCCATAAGATGACACCGCCCAAATCTAGTCATGTAAGGGTTGATCGTCGAGCTCTAGCTGAGATTGCCTTTGCATGAGCTGTGTGGAAGGCACATGTGGCAACTCGCAAGGTCGATTGTCGAGCTCTAGCCGAGTCGACCATTGAGCTAGAGTACCACCGTGTATCTTGATGGTTGATTTACAATTTCAAATTAATCTTTCATATGGTGGTCGAGCTCTAGCCGAGGTCATGTAAAATATTAATTTGGGATTGGTGTGGAGGGATCAAACATGCCAAATTTGGCACAATGGTTGTCAAGTAGGATCCCGCAAGGAACTAAGAGTTGCAATAATGGATTGCAATCGGTCAATGGTTGCCGGCCTAAATAGCTTTGCCACGTGATCCGCGGAAAATCCGTCACGTCACATTTGGGGTAATTATTTTAACGAGGATTTCAATCAAACTAACCAAATCTACTTTGCTTATTATAGATGGCATCAACTAGCACCAACCACACCACGTCAAACATATCTTTAAGAGTGTTTCTCGAGAAGGATAAACTCGATGGGACCAATTTTATGGATTGGTCACGGAAACTACGGATTGTCCTCCGTCATGAGGACAAGTTGGCCACCATTGAGGAACCCATCCCCGAGGTCCCTGCATCCAACGCGAGTAGGGTCGTTAGAGAGGCTTATGAGAAACGCCTCAAAGACATCACCGAGGTTACTTGCCTCATGCTTAGCACTATGAGCTCCGACTTGCAAAAGTCAATGGAGCACTTGAGTGCTTATGACATGATGCGCGAGTTGTCGGACATGTTCCAACAACAAGCCAAGCAAGAACGGTATGGTTGTCTCAATGACCTTCTCGGTTGCCGGTTGCATGAGGGCGGGAACGTGTCCCACCACGTTCTTAAGATGAAAGCGTTGCTGGAACGCCTCGAGAGGTTGGGATTTTCCATATCGAGAGAGATGGCGGTAGACTTGATTCTACGGTCTCTCCCACCGTCATATGATCAATTTGTTGTGAGTTATCATATGCACGGGATGGACCAAGCAAAAGCCATCTACCTCCGTTCCCGTCTTGGCCATCAAGGAGGGTGAGTCCAAGAAGAGGAAGAAACCTGCCTCTACCCCGAAAGGGAAAGGCAAGGGTAAGGTTGGGGCTCCCAAGCCGAACCCTGCCCCAGAGCCGAAGCCGAAGGGACCTATCCCTCAAGCTAAGACTCCGGAGGAGGCGATTTGCTTCTTTTGCGGGGCTAAGGGACACATGCGCCGGAGCTGCCCTAAGTACCTAGAGGACCTGAAGAAGCTACGTGCTTCAGGAGTGGGCGCTTCTACTTCAGGTACGTTTGTGATTGAACTCCATCATACTTCTACATCTAATGGCTGGGTTTTAGATACCGGCTGTGGCACTCACATTTGTAATATGGTGCAGGTGCTAAAGGGAAGTAGAATGCTGAGAGATGGGGAGCTGGAGCTAACAATGGGAAACAAAGAGGTTGTCCTGGTGTTAGAGAAATGAAGTGTGGAGCTTACTTTCAAGACCGGCTTTTCTATTATTTTGAAAGATGTATGCTATTCGCCGCTTGTGGCAAGGAACATTTTATCATTTTATGCTTTGTATGACGATGGATATTTGTTTAATTTGAAAATGGTTTTATCTTATGCTTTAAAAATGATGTTTGTTATTTTAAAGCTTATCCATGTCGTGGTATATACTAAGCCGATGCATACATAGAGAATAATAGAGCAATCATGAACATTGATTCTGGATCCAAAAATGGTTTGGATAAGTTTTCCTTATGGCATAGTCGTCTTGGCCATATAAACAAGAAACGCATCACCAAGCTCCAATCGGATGGGATCTTGGAATCCTTTGACCTCGGGTCAAATGAAGTATGCGAATCTTGTTTATTAGGCAAGATGACTAAGTCACCCTTTACCGGTGTGGGTGAAAGGGCTAAATGCTTGTTGGAAATAGTGCATACGGATGTATGCGGTCCGTTCAAGCATGTTACAAGGAACAACTCAAGATACTTCGTTACGTTTACTGATGATTTCAGTAGATATGGATATGTCTACTTGATTAGGCAAAAGTCTGAGGCCTTTGAGGTCTTTAAGACATTCCAAAACGAAGTCCAGAATCAATTGGGCAAGACTATCAAAGTACTTCGCTCCGATAGGGGAGGCGAGTACTTGAGCTCGGAGTTCCGTGATCATCTTGTTAGTTGTGGGATTATTTCAACTAACTCCTCCTAGGACGCCACAATTGAATGGTGTCGCCGAGCGGAGGAATCGGACATTGTTGGACATGGTCCGGTCGATGATGAGTCGCACGGAAGTACCCATAAGTTTTTGGGGGTACGCTCTTGAGTCGGGGGTTAGGATCCTTAACCTCGTACCGACAAAGAAGGTCCAAAAGACACCTTATGAGATGTGGCATGGAGTTGCTCCAAAGATCGCATATCTCAAGGTTTGGGGATGTCCTGCCTTCGTGAGACGAGAGGTAGAGGACAAACTCGAACAAAGGTCTGAAAGGTGTTACTTTATTGGGTATCCAACCGGAGGCATGGGATATACATTTTACAAACCTTCCGAAAACAAAGTGTTTATTGCGAGAAGGGCTGTGTTCCTTGAAAGGGAACTTATATCCATGCAATCGGGTAAGAGGATTGATCTTGAAGAAAATCAAGAACCCAATAGGGAAGGGACAAGTGTCGGCACTAGCAATCAACCCGAAGTGGTTGAAACCGAGCAAGAAGATGCGTCGGTACCTGACAATGCTCCATTAATTCCTCGTAGGTCTGGTAGACCACGTCAAGAGCCAGAGAGATATGGGTTTCTCATATCTGAGGGCAATGACTTATTGGTGGATCATGATGAACCGACCAACTACAGGGAAGCCGTAGCAGGCACTGAGTCTGCTAGGTAGAGGGAAGCAATGGAGAGAGAGATGCAATCCATGTCGGATAACCAAGTATGGGAATTTGTTGATCCTACACCCGGGTGTAAGACAGTGGGATGTAAATGGGTCTTCAAGAAGAAGACCGGCATGGATGGATCTGTAGATACCTTCAAAGCCCGACTGGTGGCTAAGGGTTTCACGCAAAGTCATGGGATTGAATATGAAGAAACCTTTTCTCCAGTGGCCATGTTGAAGTGTATCCGAATACTCATGGCCATTGCTGCGTTTTATGATTACGAAATATGGCAAATGGATGTAAAAACCACCTTCCTTAACGGGAAGCTAAGTGAAGAGGTGTTTATGACACAACCCGAGGGTTTTGTACATCCTGAGTATCCGGATAGAGTCTGCAGGTTAAAGAAGTCTATTTATGGACTTAAACAAGCATCTCGTAGCTGGAACCTATGATTTGATGAGAAAATCAAATAGTTTGGATTTTCGAAAAGCAAGGATGAGCCATGCGTATATGTCAGGGTTAGTGGGAGCGCTGTTGTATTCCTTGTCCTATATGTAGATGATATTCTACTTATTGGAAACGACGTCCCAACCTTGAAAGAAGTTAAGACTTTTCTTGGGAGTTGTTTCTCTATGAAGGACTTGGGAGATGAGGCGTATATCTTGGGCATAAAGATCTATAGAGATAGATCTAAAAGGTTAATAGGGCTTAGCCAAAGTGCATATGTCGACAAGGTCTTGAAGCGATTTAAGATGGAGGACTCTAAGAGGGGTAACACTCCTACGTTGCATGGAGTGACTTTGAGCAAGTCTCAATGTCCTAGTTCCAAATAGGAACTTGATGTAATGAAGAGGGTCCCGTATGCTTCGGCAGTGGGATCAATCATGTACGTCATGCTATGCACTCGTCCTGATGTATCGTGTGCCTTGACCATGACGAGTAGAAATTAGGCTAATCCCGGCCAAGCCCATTGGATTGCGGTCAAGAACATTCTCAAGTATCTTCGGAGGACAAAGAAGATGTTCTTGGTATTTGGTGGTAAGGAAGAGCTTAGAGTACATTGTTACTCTGACGCTAGCTTCCAAACTGATAAGGACGACTGCCGATCACAATCGGGGTCCGTGTTCCGTATCAATGGTGGTGCTATAAGTTGGAGGAGCTCCAAGCAAGACACCGTAGCTGATTCAACTACCGAGTCGGAGTACATTGTGGCTAGTGAAGCAGCTAAAGAGGTGGTATGGTTGAGGAAGTTCATCCAGGATCTTGGAGTGGTTCCTAGCATATCCGACCCTATTGAGATCTTCTGTGACAATGAGGGTGCGGTAGCTTTAGCTAAGGAACCAAGGGCTCATAAGTGGACGAGGCACATTCCTCGCAAATACTAGTTCATCAGAGATGTTATTGAGAGTGGTGATATTGCCATCAGCAGAGTAGCATCGGAGGGCAATTTGGCTTATCCGTTCACTAAACCGTTGTCACAAGTTATACATGATTCTCACACTAGAGATAATCATTGCAATGCTCAAGTTGCAATGATGTTTGATCGATTGAAACTAGATTTTGGGTCACCATCAATCGAGATCGAGAAACATAATCGTGAACGATCTGGAGATTGACATTTAACCATGTCTCGTTTTCACATGGATATCGCAAACGAAGGGATAAACGATCACTTATCTATAGGACCATTCCGTAACTGATTCTGGATTTGGTTTTTGACAAAAACCCATACTGACTTTGTAACACCCCAAAGTTTGAAGTCCCTTTTTATTGGTAAGTGTTGTATGTGTGTTTAGTAAGTTGCCCTTTTTGTGTGTTCATGTGATTTAATAGTAGAGGGGCTAAAGTTATCAAGTATGCAAAGTTATAGAAGTCCAGGGGCTGTTTTGTTAATTGCTCAAAGATATACATATATGAAGGTTTTCTTTTGACTTTGTGTAGTCAAAAACCTTCTTCCATTTACACACTCACGACACACACACTACCACAATATGATGCTGCGATTTTTGAACAAGAAAGCAGATGTTTGATAGTGGAATTCGTTCCTAAAGTGAAGTAGTAGCAAGAGGTATTTGAGTTTTGGTGTTAGTCATTGTTTTGGTGTTGTTCTATGTCAAGATATGTGTTAGGAAGTCATCGGAAATGTTTAAAACTCATTCGTTTGATTAATTTCAAGTTTGTTCAAGATTTGTGTGGATGAACATGATGAGTTTTAGCCGTGCGAAGTGAAGCCCATTTCGTGCGTAGTGACTTCATTTCGTACGAAGTGCTCAATGTAAGAGATGAAGTCGATGAGTTTTGGTCGCACGAAGTGTGAGCCACTTCGTGCGTATGAGAGTTCACTTCGTGCGTAGACTGTTCATCTCGTGCGTAGTGTTCAGAAGTTAATTCAGTTATTATTTAATGTTTGTAGGCAATAAGAGTTGACACTTTTCTGATAGGAGCGTAATTCTTAACTGCTGCGGAGGTGAGTGTACTTACCTTTAATCAGATTAGCATATGTATATGCATTAAGTGACTAGTATATCAATTGTATGCTTGGTACGTGGTTAATTAGGTGAGATTCAGTAGCACTATGTTGTAGTATTTAGTATGATCAGTAAACATATATGTACAAGGTGAACAATATGATATATGTGTTATGATGTGTTTATGTAATGAGTTAAGACTATTGTTTCAAGGCTTAATAGCACTCAGATATATTATTCAGTACAGAGATAGGGGTATATTGAGATCCTTATACCCAAACAGAGTGTCAGGGATTTGATTACGCGCGAGGTGTGATCATACCCTGGACCAGTTAATAGTTTGAATAGTGTTGCAGGTGTTTAGCTTGGATGTGAAACATCCCCAGAAGAGTTACTCATATTTTTTTGTGATTATCTGTTCAATTAGTATGCTCACTAAGCGAAAGCTTACGTTTTAAGTATGTTGTGCATGTAGGTAACCAATTTCCAGTAAGAGTATGGCCCAGTACTTTGCAGAGTTGGATAGCTCCAAGCTTTTAAACAGAGTACTTTTAACACTACTTTTTATGAAATTGTTAGCACTAAAGTAATGTAAGCTTGTTTTCCGTAAACTCTGATGTTTTAAAGTGTTAATCAGTAGCAAACAAATTTTAGAAAAGTGGTGTTACAACTTTGTATCAGAGCCAAGGTTTAAGAGATTTGGGCACACACGAGTGTGATGTCTAAACTTAAACCGTGGTTTTGAGGTCAGGAGGAGCTATCCCTGGGGCAGTAGTCTTGGTGAGCATACGGTTAGTATAAGTTTATGAATTGTTATCAGTTTTACAGATCGAGCATGAGTATCAATGTTTAGTATGTGTAATAGTTATGTGGCTAATTATTAAATGACAATATGTTGATATGATATCAGAGAAAAGAAGAATGTTTAACAGATATAATTGGTTATGCCATATACGTGACCTAAGCTTGTGAAGCGGTGTATTCCATGACGGTATTAAGAACAATTGTGTATAATATGTTCCTCACAACGCCTGACTAGCGTATGTAAAGAACATGTGATATGCAGTTGAGCTTAAGATTGCCATGTCAGTACCTTGTGAATCAAGTGAGGGGTGATACGTGACAGTACAGTATGTGTGAATAAGACAAGAACAGAATATGAGATATATGTAGTATTAATAATATTACATACCTTATTATGAGAAACAGAGAAAGTTGTTATGATAGTATATGTTAAAGATAGCTGATCACGAGTATATAGTACGTGGTTAGAGTTGACATGAGTCAGATATAGCAGCCTGAGGCTAGTATACTTCAGGAGACCAGCGATACCTATGTTTTAGAGGCAATTCCTATTTTTTTAAACTAGTAGACCGACGGGTAACCCTTTAGAGGGAGATGTTACAGAAGAATTGCAAGATTTTGAGATCATGTCAGAAAAGTAGACAATAGTGATAGAGTAGAGTAAAGTCCTATATGCAGCATTTTTAGATATTGTCAACCAAGTGGTTGAGTAGGTTTTGGAAAGAAAGAAAGTTATGTTGTCACAATTTGTGGATACAGCAGTATAGGTTACGGTTAAAGCATTAGTAAGAGTTAAAGCTAAGAAAGAACTTGCTGCAGGGGTAGAAGTGTAAAGATTGTTCAGTATGTGAATTACCTCTTCGGAGGGAAGATTTTAGATCCAGTTGTGAGTAGTGATGATTAGTAGAGACGAAATTGGATTCTTTGTACCAGTAGGTGTCTGCCAGGGAGAAAGGTTATGTATGCATCGAATATATTATTTGAGACAGTGAAAGACGGGTGGATCATGTTATTATAGAGAAAGTTAGAAGCATAGATTGAGGCTATGACATAGCCTTAGTTTAAAGAATTGTTTAGAGTATAGCCGTATTAGAAGCTTATGTAGATCAGATCACAAAAGAATTTTGAGTTTGATGACAGACAATAGAGTTGGTGAATGACATCACCTAGAATTTGTTAAGAATATGTAGTTTTGTTCAGAATAAGTTGGTATAGAAGTTTTGTAAATACAGTGATATAGTCTGATGTTAGAAATGATATAGGTGAATTTTAGCGGCAGTTATTTGTAATGAAGTGGATGAGATGATAAATCTGACATGGAAGAAAGAAAAGTAGTTGAGAGAGTAGAGAATAGTGAACGCGAAGAGAAAGATTAAGCCGGTAACAGTGTTAAGTAATAAGCTGACGTTTGTACTCCAGCATGGAGGGTTAGGTCCCCTACTCAGATATATGAAGTGTGAAAAGTATAGGCATGTGACCAAAGTTTGAAATAGTTTACCCTAAGTGTGTTATCAGGTTATTAGTTTGGACATTATTGTCCTAAGTTATTAGTGGCAGAGAGTAAGTCAGTTAAATTTTAGCAGATGTGACCTGGTCAAAAGATAGAATGTTCTAGTTTATAGTTAAAGAAATAAAGATTGAGCCTATTGTGATAGCAGACAGACGCAATAGATGAGACTGTTATTCTGAATAGTAAGTGTAAGTAAAAAGTGATAGAGATAGAAATCGCTAGTTTCCATTGAGCATATGTTCGCGATGAAAGAATTGTGAGCAGCTTTAGTATTGATTAATTGAGTTAATAGCAAGTTCAGGTACTCAGAGATCAGAGAGCAGTGTGGGCTTGGACCCCAAGTGGGGAAGAACTATTGAACAGAGGTAATAGTAAGAGAGTCAGTGTTCCAGTTGCTTGTCAGCAAAATGAGAAAGTACTTGATGCTTAATTGTATAGCTTATGTGGAAAAGTGTAGTATAAAAAGACAGTCATAGTAGATTTAATAGATACCACCAGTGGTGACCACTCAGAGGTATTTTCAAAAGAATTATCAGTAATTCTAGAAGTTTGATAAGTAGAATTTAGTACTAGTATTATGTCAGAAATAGAACCATAGAGTTAAGGCATTGTACAGATTGGTCCCAGAGAAGTAAGAGTTAATGGTTTAACTGTAGTAGTTAACAGATAAGGGTTTAGCCGATCTATTAGTTCTTCGTGGGGCGCATTAATACAGATAGTCGTAAAGAAAAATAGTTAGTCAGAATGTGTATAGATTGCAGAGGACACTATAAGGTTATAAACAAGAATCAGTACCCAGTTTAAGAAATAGATAATCTGTTGGATTAGTTTCAAAGTGTAGAATGGTTTTCAGGGATAGAGTTGTGGTCAGAGTACCATTAGATGAAATTCAGAGAACAGGATAGAATCAAGGAAGTTCTCAGAATATGACTCCCCACAAGTATGAAGCGATTATTCGACTCAGGATTTGAAACTAGTAGTAGTTGGAAAGTTAATTTAGTAAATATGCTTTTAGCATCAAGTCAGCTACCCTAAAGATACAGATACCTCAAGTAAGAATGCTAGACATCACTTCGATACTCGATCAAATTAAAGCAGTACAGAGTGAAGTAGTTAGAGAGGGTGATCAGATAAAGAGTCTATTTAAAGATTGAGGTCCAAGTTTGTCAAGAGATATGAGCAGGAATTACTAGTAGCTGGGAATGGAATGTGATTTAGCAAAGAAGGTTGAGAAAATTTTGAATTGTCCACGGGTTAGAGCAAAGTATCAGAAATTTTATGAAAAGTAGTAGTTAGATATAAGATGACAGTATAATGCTTTAGATAGAGATACTTAGTTATCTTTAAATTCTGGAATAAATTTCAGAAAGATATAGGAACTAAGTTATATCTTAGTACAATATTCTACCCTTGTGAGGTTGGACAGAGTAAGAGGAATCTATCAACACAGAGAGATATGCTCAGATCATGTATTATTGATTTAGTGACAGTTGAAATACGTATATACGTTAATAGAGTTCCAGTATGATCACAGTTACGTTTGAGTAGTAGCATATCTAGTACTAGATGATGTATCATCGGAAGTATAGAATTCCTATTTGCTGGGACGAGGTTGATCAGAATGAGAGGACTCAACACACGATCGAATGTAAAGATAATACAACAGTTATGTGAGTGGCTTAGAGCTGCTCAAGATAAACAGAATAGTTATATGATAAGAAAGGATTATTAGTAGAGCTTCAGATTGGAAGCTATGTGTTGTTAAAAGTATTATTGTGGATATGGATGAACAGATTCAGAAAGAGAGATAAGCTAGGACAATAGTTTATTGGTCCATTGAGGATTATCTCAAGGATAGAGAGAGTAATGTGTATGCCAGAATTTATAGTAAAGATGTCTTAGATAGTATAACATGTATAACTACCATTGTAAGTATGTGTCAGAGGCACCAGTAGTTGTCCGGACGAGACAAGAGATGAGAAATCTAGTTGCATAGAATAGCCGGTGGTTGTATTTTTTTAGAGAAAGTTGAGAATTTTGTAGTAGACAAATGAGATAGTAAAGATACAGTAGGAACATGAGAAAGGATTAGACTAGACTTAGGTGTAATTATACTATGTTGTGTATGTAATGCTCGATTTATGCTCAGTATGCAGTAGACCTTCTACTTTAATAGCTGGTAGAGATGCAAAAGTATATAGAGATAAAGAGATATAAGACTGCCGTTAGTGCGCTACGGTAGCATTCAATATGATTTGAAGGACATTTAATAGTTTTATTGAAAAGAAAGTTAAGAGTTTGTGTAACAAACAGATAAGATTGGTAAAGTTACAGTGAAGATACTGAAAGAGATCAGATACACCTAGGTATATATATATATATATGTTTTATGTATGTTATGTATATGATATCCTACTTTATGTTCAGTATGTTATAGACCTTCTACGTTAGTAGCGAGTAGATGTGTGAATGTATAACTATCGTCAGTGCTCTGTGATAGTATTTAGAGTTGAGGAGATGTAAGACTGCCACTAGTGCGCTATGGTAGCATTCAGTATGTTAAGATTTTAAAGTTCTATGTGTACAGTTGATTTCGGGGCTGTTTTGTTAATTGCTAAAAGATATACATATATGAAGGTTTTCTTTTGACTTTGTGTAGTCAAAAACCTTCTTCCATTTACACACTCACGACACACACACTACCACAATCTGATGCTGCGATTTTTGAACAAGAAAGCAGAGGTTTGATAGTGGAATTCGTTCCTAAAGTGAAGTAGTAGCAAGAGGTATTTGAGTTTTGGTGTTAGTCATTGTTTTGATGTTGTTCTATGTCAAGATATGTGTTAGGAAGTCATCGGAAATGTTTAAAACTCAGTCGTTTGTTTAATTTCAAGCTTGTTCAAGATTTGTGTGGATGAACATGATGAGTTTTAGCCGTACGAAGTGAAGCCCATTTCGTGCGTAGTGACTTCATTTCGTACGAAGTGCTCAATGTAAGAGATGAAGTCGATGAGTTTTGGTCGCACGAAGTGTGAGCCACTTCGTGCATATGAGAATTCACTTCGTGTGTAGTGTGTTCATCTCGTGCGTAGTGTTCAGAAGTTAATTCAGTTATTATTTATTGTTTGTAGGCAATAAGAGTTGACACTTTTCTGATAGGTGCGTAATTCTTAACTGCTACGGAGGTGAGTGTACTTACCTTTAATCAGATTAGCATATGTATATGCATTAAGTGACTAGTATATCAATTGTATGCTTGGTACGTGGTTAATTAGGTGAGATTCAGTAGCACTATGTTGTAGTATTTAGTATGACCAGTAAACATATATGTACAAGGTGAACAATATGATGTGTGTGTTATGATGTGTTTATGTAATGAGTTAAGACTATTGTTTCAAGGCTTAATAGCACTCAGATATATTATTCAGTACAGAGATAGGGGTATATTGAGATCCTTATACCCAAACAGAGTGTCAGGGATTTGATTACGCGCGAGGTGTGATCATACCCTGGACCAGTTAATAGTTTGAATAGTGTTGCAGGTGTTTAGCTTGGATGTGAAACATCCCGAGAAGAGTTACTCATTTTTTTTTGTGTTTATCTGTTCAGTTAGTATGCTCACTAAGCGAAAGCTTACGTTTTAAGTATGTTGTGCATGCAGGTAACCAATTTCCAGTAAGAGTATGGCCCAGTACTTTGCAGAGTTGGATAGCTCCAAGCTTTTAAACAGAGTACTTTTAACACTACTTTTTATGAAATTGTTAGCACTAAAGTAATGTAAGCTTGTTTTCCGTAAACTCTGATGTTTTAAAGTGTTAATCAGTAGCAAACAAATTTTAGAAAAGTGGTGTTACAGACTTGGGGGCAGAGATGCCTTACTACAGGCCTCACTTTGTCTTTGGTCTTTGGGTACGGTGTGTCATGTGCAAGTGGGAGTTTGTTGGAGTATGCCCACTGACGCACGTACGCCATAAGTATCATTACCGATGATGTATGGGCCTATTGGGTCACACATCCGGGATCTATCTCGACAGCCTAATGAGTGGAGGGACCAATGGTGTTAGAGTGGAAAGATTTGTGTGCTAGCATATTACGCTACGCGGCTCTAAGGACACGCGATGTGGAGATTCCGCGGCGCTGAAACCTACGTGCACGCTGTGCGGAATTTCGTCTGACAGTATGCAACTTTTTGTCCTTTTAACCTCCACACATGCCCAATGCATGTGCGACTTTTTCTGCAGAGAGAGGCCGGCCAGGGAAGATCAATTTTCATCTGGAGTCTTTAAAAAGAAACCTTTTGTCCATGCTTTTGGATCGTTTGGCCAAATTCATAAAACACCCACTTAGTTCTTTCAACTTTGAGAGTGTGTGTTTGCTCAAGAGAAAAGCTCCGACTTTCTGGATATTGTGGGCTGTTCTCTAAGGATTTCAAGGTCTTGAAGATCCATAGAGCTTTCTAGTACAAGGAGGTGGTATAAACCTGGGGTGGACTTCAATAGAGGAAGTCTTCTTTGGTGTTCTTGTCTTTATCTCTTCTTCAAGTTGTTTTTGGAGCTAAGGAGCAGGGTATAATCTCTATTCCTTCTCTTTTTCATGTTGCTTAAGTAAGCTATAGAGTTTGGTCCATGGTTTGGGGTTTTATGCTTTGTTATCTTGTACTCTTTGCTTTATATGTTGTACTTTGTTGCTTCCGCTGTGTACATAGAACCCCAACACTTCTCCTGAGCGATACATGCCTTCTTGAATGCATCATACCCGTACCTTCTGTAAATCTCCAGTTTGGTGATCGTCAGCAGACGTCTTGATTTGTTTAGACGTTTGAGTACGTATGACTGACGAGTTGTGATCCATTGATGAATAATATGTCCTTTCGAGTTAATGAATGGAACACAGTTAGTTATCGTAAATCTGTCCATTGCTCAATTGGTTTAATGTCGATTGATTGTTTTAATTTATCTTATGTGCAATTAAACTCACAGAGGCCATGGAGACAACCATTACTAATACAAAACATTTGAGAGGCTATATTATCATATGAATTTAAGGGATTACAAACTTGTTTAAACATCAAAGTTTTTCACATGAGATTTTCAAATTTGAGCATTTCCTAGCTGATTGAGGAATGACTCTCTTCCATGTTTGCTTCATTCTAGTCTCATCTGACACGATCTGCTTCACATCTGCAGTAGAAGAGAAACTGTTAGTAATCAATCTCGAGCGACTTGCACCAGTTTTGGAAGTTTCAGGAATATCAGGGTGCGGGCCAGAGTTATGATTTATTGTGAATGCATGTTTCGGCTTCAGAATCTGTTTTAATTCAAGATTTACCATATTGGTCATAGATTGTTTGTAAAAATTCAATTATTTGATTTAAAGTTGAAATATGTTGAGAGCTTGAAATTTGTTCTTCAATTTGAAGAAAAGTGCTTGAAGCTGTGTCTTGCATCTGTCTTTGTAGTGTGCTGAGTTTCACTTCTAACTCATTTTTTTCTTTGCAGAGTGAGTCGATTATCTTTCCATCATTTCGCCAGATGTTCTTCACTCTTTGAGTGAGCTTAGCATTTTTCTTTTATAGTTGTGCAAGAGAAAGTGGTGTGACTGGAGTTGGTATTGAGGTGGAGATCGGTTGAAAGGTTTGGAGTAAATCTCTGGTCACTTGGGTGGTGTAGCAAAATTCTTGCAAGGTGTGAAACCTGCTTTGTAATTCCTTGTGAGGAATGTATTGGAATTGTGGTTTTGGTACACTTGGTGCATAAAGTTCCTCATCAGTATAAACAGGAGAGATGACCTTTGACAGTGGCTTGGTGGGTGGTTGACCAAAGTAGGTGCTGTTTAGGTTAGAGTAGTTAAAAGGAATTTTAGTTTTGAGATGTAAGGTTCATTTGATGTCCTCCTCAATTTGTTCCTCCTCTTGACCAACAAACATCATTCGTTGAGTGAGGCCTTCCCCAAAAAGATTTGCATTGTAAAATTTTTTGGCAGTGACCTTACTCAAGACACTTGGGTTTTCGAAACCAAGTCCTTCGAATGTCCATCTAAAAATTTTTACGTTCCTTTTCTTTATACAAAAAGATGGTTTGTTCACTTTTCCTACGCTTAATCAGTAGGTCTTCAAGTTCTTTGATTTTGGTATAAAGTGCATGTTGTTCATTTTTTAGAATTTTTTAGTCCTTTTCTGCACTAACATGTTCTGCTTTGAGATCGTGCATGATGATGTTTCTTTTATGTTAGTCAAATGATCTCATCAGTTGAAATTTGATGAGACAAAGTTAAGTTTGTAAGATACGTTCTAAATATAACTTAAACAGAATTATGAAGCTTGATTAGACTGAGCACTTATAGTGTTTCAGACTGAGCATAAGCTTAACATAAGCAGAATGTGTGTTTGATCAGCTTAGACTATATCTTAGTAAGATTATCACTATGTGTGATAAGTTGTGTGTGTCACCTAAGATATAGGTTGAGTATTCAGCTTGTTGCGTTTCGAGCTGAGTGACTCAGCGTGTAGATTGAGTCAGCACAACAGAGTTGCTAAGTAAGTTCTAGCTAACTCTTATGACTTCTAAGGATGAGTTAGTCATTATACGTGTTAGTACATGTCTGATTTTTTATTTGTTCTCGAAGAACTCAGCTTGATGAGTTTCAAGCTGAGTAACTCAGTCCGACTAAAGAAGTCGGTTTAAGAGAATTTAAATATGTTTTAAATTCCTTTTTAACTCTCTATATCTACGGCGTGGATAAGAAGATTCCATAATCAAGATTGAAGATTGAAGACTCAAGAAAAGAAGATTCAAGATTCAAGATTCAAGATTCCGGGTTATCCGTTACTTTGTTAGCAGATTAGGATTAGTTCTAGTTTGTTAGGATCCGTAGGAACAGGATTATAAATACTTATCTCCTGATAAGTTTAGAGGTACGAGTTACAGAGCCAAACTCAATTCACCTCAACCTATTGATCGTATGTGTTATGAATCTTGATACACAGTTTGTAAGTTCAACGTGATCAAGAAATTCACAGATTGTCAATTGTTCGTGTGTTGTGAAGTTGGTAACTATTCAATCTGTGGATAATCCCTGTTTAGAGAGTCAGTTTGTATCTATAATCATAAGTTGATTATAGATAGCAAAGTTTGAGAGATTGAGAGATTTGATTTACATTAGGTGTTTACATATCAAGTGTTGCTTACTTGGTTGTTCCTGTAATCATCTTCTTATTAATGAACGCATAGCATTCGATTGTTTGTGGTTTGATGTGTGTTAACACTTTTTGTTGATTTGTTCAATTTTCCGCAGAAAGTGTATTCAACCCCCCTTCTACACATTACTTGCATCTTGATCTTCTCACCAAGGGACCAACATTTTATCAGTCAACTCTAAAAACTCAGATTCTTTTATAGCTAATTGAACTTTAGATTCATTGATGTCATTTTCTATTTGTTCAATTACCTTATGTGCCTCTCTATCTTGTGTATGAAGGACCTCTTTTAACACCTGATTTTTGCTTCTTAGTTTAGTGACCTTACTTTCTAACTTTGTGATGCGGTTCAAAATGGTTTGGATATGTTAAAAATTAAAACCAGTATTAGAGTCATAATTAGAAGGTACCTTTCCGTTTTCATGAATCTCCTCCTCAGCATCGGAGAGATCATCACTATCACCTTCATTCCTATTACCAGCTTCAAGATTCTCCATAAGACAAAACTGGGCTTGATCCTCAGCATCAGGATCACTATCCGAGTCTGTGTCCTCCAGGAAGTGATCCTCTTCCACCATCAGCACATTCCCACCCGGTTTCTGCTTGAACAGACGGTACTTTTGCCGATAGTACTCAGCATCTTTGGTTTTCTTTTGAGGGCATAACCTGATTAGATGTCCGGACCTGCCACAGTTGTAGCACTTAGACTCTGTCTTCTTCTCTTCATTTATTTCTTCTCGTCTTTCTTCTCTTCTCTCCTCCCTCTGGAATCTTGGTTTGTCAACTGACACAAGCTTATCTGGATGTCGAGAGCCGGAGGTAAACCGTTGTTTGTTGTTTGTCATGTTGAAACGGTTTCTGAAGCATGGATAGCAGCTTCTATTGAGTCTTCATCATCGTCATCTGGTTCAGATTCACTAAGAACAAACTGTTTGTACTTCAAAGACGTGGATGATGATTCTCTGGTAGGTCGATCAGCTGCAACCAGAGCTAAAGGATCAGCAGTTGGTTGTTTGGACAAAGATTTTAGAACTTCCTCCTAATATTGATTGAGATCTTCGAATATGTTGTGGAAGGTGACTGTAGTTAGATCTTTATTGATTTGCTTATACAGTCTTGCGTATTCCTTCCATTCCTGACCAAGAGACTTTAGGAGTACAACATTTAAATCAAGGTCAGTTGTGATAATCTGATTAGATCTTAATTCATTCTGCAACTTGCAAAATCGCCCATAAGTATCAAAGAGAAGTTCATTATCACAAGCAGCAAAATCATGAAAATTATTGACCAACAGAGTACGTTTGATATACTCTCCTTGCTCAGTGCCTTGCAGTTGCTTCTTCATCCCATCCCAAATTTCTTTGGCAGTAGCTAGACTGTCTATTTTGGTATAACTCTTAGAGGAAAGTCCCTGTTTGAAATAATACTTTGCTAGACGTTCAGCTTTCTTTCGCTCCTTTTCCCTGGTTGTAAGTTCATCATTTGTCTTCTCCCTTTCTTGACGGTCAATGAGGGGATTGTTGGTTGGATCAGCTTCCACGACTTTCATGTACTTTGTATTTCCATTGTGGATACAGTCGATCATATCCTCCCCATATATTTCATTGTGTTCCAGGAAGTCCATGAACCTTCCCTTCCAAACACGGTACTCGTTTCTGAACAAAACTAGAGGTTTTGTGTCGGTACCAATGGACATCATATCGTTTGAGCTTGACATACTGAATGTTTTGTAAGATATGATCGTTTACTCGTTTGAAAATTTTGATTGTTCGAAATCACTTAGTAGTCAAAGTTGATAGGATTCTTTTGAAATTTGTTTTGAACTTAAAAATGATGATTGAGGGATTAAGTCAATTTAATTCAACTTTGAATTAGATCATGATTAGATTAAATTCAACTTTGAATTAGATATAATTAAGTCAATTTAATTCAACTTTGAACTAGATCTGGTTTAGATTAAATTCAATTTTGAATTAGATAGATTTTTAAAGGTCAATAGTCCTCTTGTTCAATAAGTCAAGTCAAGGTTCAACACTTGTTCTATCGATCCAAAGAGTGCGATTTGTCAAAATTATCCAATAGAGTATCTTGTGCGATTGATCACAACACTTGGAATAATATTGACGATCATGTGCGATAGAACACTTCACTTGCAGAAAACTGGACAGAGTGACAACTTGGTTGTGTGAATATAAGTAACCAATAGTATGCGATAGAGTCATGTAGCACCAAACACATAAAACAATTCAGAGTTAGTAACTTCGATCGCACAGAGTATTTATGCGATTACCTTTGATGGGTCTGAGAACCAAGTGAACAGCCTCTAAATCGCAAGGTTTAAAATGATGCAGTTGATAGAAAATTCAACACCGTTTTTCAGGTCAATTGCATGCGATTGCTGAATGCGGTCTATAGCCACAGAAGTAACACTTAGCAATTTTCGATCTCGAAGTTTCTATAGACCGTGTGAATTAGAACCGCTCCTATCGCACACCTCTGAGATGCGGTCTATAGGATCTGATATGTCACAACCAGATCTGATGGCCTTACCCTGAAAGATGACTACCAACTTGTACCTCAAGTGGTATGGTAGTACTTGAGTATACTTGTATAACAATCAAACTTTTAATAATTTTTAATTTTAAATATTAAAAAACTGTTATACTCATCATCAAGGTTGTGTTTTCCGGATTTAAACCTCCATTAATGCTTGAAAAAACCCAGAAATTTAATTACCAAAAGGTGGGTATTTAATGAACCGATACACTTTTTAATGATCACACCCCTCGGTTTGGATCCTTCTTCAAGAAAACTTAATAAAATATTAACCAATCCCTTAAATAACCCAATGAGATGGTAGAGTGAAAGATTGTTTATACCTTGAATGTGTTCTAGACTTGGGAATAGATGGTTGTTACCTTGAAGACCACTTAGAACCAAACTTTTCTTGAAGAAACCGTAGGTTTTAGCACTTTAAAGATACCGAAAGCTTGTTCTTCACCTTGAGCTTGAAATCTTCGACTTTGAGTTTGAAATCTTCGAACAATCAAAAGCTATAATACGAGTTTGGCTCTGATACCAATTGATGGTCCCGTAAATCTACGGATGAAGCAATGCTAGTGTTTGAATGTGTGTGTAATGTGTTCAGTTTAGAGAGAGAGCCGAGAGGAAGAACAAAACACACACATAAAGGGATAAAGTAATATGTTGCAAAGCTTACTTTGATTAACAAAGGAAAAGCCTTTTATAGGCTTTGACAAACTATACAATATTGTCATTTTTGCACCCTCACTTTTACAAGTATAACACATACAACCCTTTCACCACTGGCACCCATGTCCCTGATCTTTATGCTTAACAATTCTGGAAAACTTGTGAAATCCGAACCAATGACAGGAGGCATGAAGTTATCCATGCTGAGATCGACTCAGAACAATTCTAAGACTGCCAAAAGCCGACAACAGACCACCTGCCACAACTTTTGATGACATTCCAGATGAGGAAACTTGCCTTGTAGCTGTTAGGGCAATGGGATATGATGGAGAGCAAACCAAGAAAGCTCAGTTCAAACGCACCAATCTGCATCCAAAGTACAACACTCTTTTGACGGTGCTTCAGAAATGTCTGACTCCAAAACATACTGGTTATGAATTTCCAACAGAGCATCAGCTTAAAATTTTTGTGGCGGCTGCCAACCACTTACACGTGGATTATGCATACCTGCTCTTCCATGATATAAAAGCAACAATTCTTAAGAAGAATACTCAAAAGAAGAAGGATGCTAACATTTTGCCGTATCATCGATTCATACCAATGATCATCCAGTACCTGCTGGATCAGAATGCTGAAATTCGTCGCCGGGCAGGTTTACCTTCTGTTACTCCTAAACTCTTTAATTATATCAAACCTGCTACCCCGGCCAACTTACCTGTACCCCATCCTCTTCCTATAACACTCTTAGATTTATGTAAGCAAAATGAGGTTCTTGTGAGTTATAGGACGAGTGTAGGAATACCTCCTATGGTTGTGCCAGCACCGGCCATACCTGCCCAAGGAGGAGGAGTACCAGGTGAGGAAGTAGAAAATGTGGGAGATGGTGAGTGGGCTGTGATAAGAGAAAATGTTGAGGAGAGGGGTGGAGTAGATGGTGAAGGTGGAGAAATTAGAGAGGGAGGGGATGCTTATGATCCTGCCACCGTTCAAAACAGTTATCCAATCTATTTCTCAAACCACCCGATCAAAAACCATTCGTGAAGAACTAGGTCTTGACGTTTCTGAGTCAACCAGTTCCTGATCCTCCAGTTCCGGGTATGCCTCTCAACCAGGTGGTGACCCTTCTTTTGAACCTGTCCAATCCCCTCTGGGCACCCCTGACAGACCAATTGAACAACCAACAGACATCACCTCCTCTTTCATGAAACTCACAGACCCAAACACAACATCTCCTGACTTGACCAACACTACGCTAACTACTCCTGTCATTCCTCAAACAGATGGTCTCGTCATTATTCTTAACCAACCTACCCAACCAGCTGAAATCCTAGCAGTCCGAAAAGAAATCGTTGCTCCAAATCATGACGTGCCAGCTACTCCAGCTCATGATATATCATTTGAGACCGGATTTGTCACCCCTGACTCTCTGTTGTCCCTTAGTCAATATGCGGGGTTTGGCCAAGGTAGTGGTAAATAAGGAGATAGTTATGTCATTAGGAGTGATAGTGAGAACGAGGAGGTGAGAAAATAAAATGTGAGTATTGAGGGACCCCTAGCCCAAGAAAGCCGGGAAGCCAAATCTGCTACTAGACCTGACATTGTTGGGTACTGTATTGAACAAGTCGCGGTGATCCCACCCATTCAAGTTGTAACCCCACCCTGCTACTTAGGTGCTTCTCAACAAGCATCTTCTTTATTGCAAAGGGCTATAGCACAAAGACTATCGGCCTCCCATTTGGGGATGGTTTGTATTGAAATTAGAGGACCGCCTCCCTCGTCCTCGACCGTTCCTTCAATGAACTTTGATTTGCCGCAGATTTATGCAAATCTTTCACAACGGTCACACACTATCACACACTAACACACCACTTCTGGTACCATGCGAGGATTGGAAGGAAATCCTGTTGGGGTCAACATTCCTACAGCTCCAGTAGGTGGTTCTACCTTCATAGCTGGAACCATAATCGGTAATCTCAATCTTACCAGGTATGTTACACGTGCGGAATTACAAGAGACTATTCAACAAGCCGTAGCTCCTCTCCAACAACAACTAACTAAGACAAATCAAAAGTTGGATAGGAGTGAAGCACTTCTTGCTGCCAGTCCTCAAACTCCTCAGTCACAGCCTTAACCTGATCCTTCCAGCATGTCCATCGCTGCTTTGAAAAGCCTACTTTATGTTAAACTTTTGGAACAAAGGCCAGAATCTGCACATGATCAGGATCTTCTCATAACACTTCGCAACGATCAAAGGCCACAGGGAATCTCCCTGGATGAATTTCAAGAGTTCCAGGAAGATGTTGTCAGCAGGATTGACGTGGAAACAAGGGGTTTTTATACAACAATGGAGAAGGTTGTGGACAGACTCAAGGTAGTGGAGGAGTCATGTCAAGCTCAAGCTGAGAGTAGCAAGAGGAAGCAGGATGATCCGGATCTTGATGATCATCCCGAGGGGGAGAAAAGAAGGAGATAATTAGCATCTTCCTATCTAACTACAAATGTACCTGTTCCACGCTTAAGTTCTTTATTACCAACTTCTGCAGGTACTAGTTCTGGCAGTCAACAGCAATAGCAAAGTGCACAAATGGCCGATAAAGTTTATGAACAATAACAACGTGAAAATGGTGACAAACAGATTGTACTATATGTACCACAGCATGAATCTGAACCGAGGCCGTTTGATATTGAGGAAGGAGAAATACTTCAGGAGCAGTCCCATGCTGAGACAGAATGGGTTGATCTAGGTGCAGAATCTGATGGCGAAAAGTTTGATCTTTATGAAAATTTGCACACATCACCTAACAGGCATGAGGAAGAAAATGAAACTGCTCTGGTAAGAGAGCTTCAGTTTGACATGTTTACTGAACGTAATTAGGAACAGACTGAGGAAGCTCAGCCAGTAGAGGTCACACAGGAACCAGAACTCAGCAACCTCTTCAAAAACATAGATGACTATGTGGAGTTTGCAACACGTCCAGACTCCCCTAGAATGGTCCGCAGATTTGATCAAGATGTGAATGAAAGAGAACTTGCTGCAAGAAAGAAAGAATGGGCTGCAATCTCTAGAAGGGAAGCTAGAAGGAAACCAACTAAGAAGAAACTACCTTTCACGTGTCTCGGGTCCTCAGGGGTATAAATATAGATGTACCTGAACATTTCCCTCCTCCTCCTGGTCAATTTCAAATCTCGACAGCTGATATTATTCAAAGAAACATACAAGAAGAAGCTACAGAGAGAGTAAGACAAGATGTTGAGTAGCCATTGCCACCTAATTATGTGATTCTTACAATACCTCCAGTGTATACCGGTGACAAAGGCTTAGATAGCAACAATATGTTTACCAGAACAGCCATGCGTCAACCGATATGAAAAAGGTACTTCGTAAATGCTGCTCATCTTGAAGACAGGATACCAGATATTTACAGCAACGAAGTTACCAAGTTCACACCTCTAGAGCTGAGGGGATTGGATGAACAACAGAAAAGAAGATATGAAAATATCTTAAATGCCACCAAGTCCCCAAGGCACGTCGTCACATCTGACTACCCAATTAATGAAATTCTTAAGGTCTATACTGGGGTCTCATTTCACTACTAATATGCAATCTTTGAAGTTGAGCGAGCTCAAGGTAAAAAGATCCAGCTGAATGAAGCCGATATGAGACATGTGAAGATTCACGACATCACTTTCATATATGACACACTGTCTCGGAAGCAACGCAAAACTCCACATGAACAATTCGGGAGATCTCAACTAATGCGGTACATGAGAAACTTTATAAGTTTTGTTGAAGATCATGACGTGCAGCTTGGTGCAGAAAACAACTATCTCAAGGTCAATCTTCTGAAGCCTAACCAGAATCATCCAGATCTTGATCAACTGGAAGAATTGACCTTAATCTATGAAGGTCATCAGAACTATAAAGGAGATAGAGGTGTCATCTTCCACAACGAAAAGAAAGAGAAGATATTCGTCAGGATGGATGAGTGTATTGCCTACTCAGATGGCACCTTGAAACTTCTGTACTATGCTCTGCATGAAAAGGTGTGGGTTGCTTGTAATAAACTATATGAAGAATATCAAAGACAAGCCTTCAGATCAATCGAGCAAATGAGAAATACTTTGGAGAATTGGAAACATATAAGACATTGGCAAGTGGCACTTGGGATTTGCAACAAGTCAATACATGGCGTGTAATTATTTATTTCTTGTTGTGAATCATTGAACACCACACTTAGGGGAGATTGTTAGATTTATAAAGTGAGGGTGCAATATGACAATCTTGTAAACTTAGGCAAAGCCTATTTAATACTTTGCCTTCTCAATAGAACATATTTACTTTCACCTTTATGTGTGTGTTTTCCCTTTGCTCTCGGCTCTCTCTCTAAACCGAATACACAACACACACACTCATACACAACACCGAACCACAACGGTTCATGAGCAATTAGTCATCCAACAAACTTTAGCCGGCCGGGAACATAAGTTGGCTCATAGAAATATAGTCATCTCATAGGCATAACCCAACACGGGTTCACACAAGCACATAATCATACACCACAAAATTGTCATAAAAAGATTTAAAGTTTAGAACACAGTTTAAGAAACAAGTTTGAGTGTCATTTTCCCCCAAAATATTGCAAGAAAAAGGGGCTACGAGTACTCACCTTAGCGATTCAAACGATTCTAGTCTTGCAAAGGAACAAGCTTGAAATCTACAACAAATGTCAATTCACATAAGTCACACGTATAGGAGTATGGAACTCCCCAGTATATTCCAAAGGTGTGAGGAGTTGTTTATGTTAAGCCTAGTGCCACAATATATGTTTAATGATTATGTAGACTGACTTTACATAATTTTAAAATACACTAAACATCCGAATCTGGTCCTCAACTTTTTATAACAGTAAGTTCGATGTCTCAACTATAATATATAATATTCCTAGAATTAATAATCCTAGTTAGATATTTTTAATAATTTATGAAATTTACAACTGTCAGGAAACTAGCTGCACTTGCGCAACAGAAAGTTAGGATTTTATAAAATTAGTAAACGACCTCTAAAATTTACGAATTTGTTGCAGGACATCAAACACTCTACGAATATTCTACAGTAAAAATATTGATTTAAAATACCATGGTTTGGACGTGTTTCAAAACCAAGACTTGACTCACAATTTTGCCGGACAACAGGCAGCCTTGCGTACTTTAACAATTAAAATCTTTTGACTGACCAAACGACCACCAAAAAATGCAAACCCTAGTGGAGGTGAAACTAGACTCCGAGAACTACATCAAAGACTCAAGTATCGTAATAAAACACCTCGAATGGTCCCTGATATGCCCTCCCAACACGACACAACCTTCTGCCCAGAAATCCAGATTCATGAATCTTAATTTTTAAAGAAGAGAAACTAGTATTTCGGTTATATAAACTTCTAAACTCACCATAAAACATCTTTGTGAGTTTATTTGATGGTTTAAATGTATTTCTTAAGATTCATGAACAAGATTGACCAAAGAAGTAGGAAGAAGAAATCGAAAAGAACACAAGATGACTAAAGATCGAAGGTATTACCGTAGTAGCCGATGAACACAAATAGTATACCAATCTTTTGTAATCAGTCAAACCCTAGATTGGAGAGCTCTTGATCCTTGTGCGCTTGGGAAAGAAAATGTTGACAATGAGGGAGAGAGGAGGGTGTACGGCCATTTAATAGAGAGAGGGGGGCCTAGGGTTTTGTTTTGAATTGATAAAAGATAAGGATTGAATTTATATTTAAACTTGGATAAAGCCTAAGGATAAATAAGTTGATCTTTTCCACGTTTTATTTCCATTCCTATTAGCTAAGGCCGAATTATATATATATATATATATATAAGCGTAATATATATATATATATATTTTAATTTAAATTATTTTAAGTTGGTAAATTGTGGCATTCTAAGTAACATGTCTAAAGGTACACACAACTTGGCAAGTATAATGCATCTCATGCTAAACCCTAAAATTTAAATATTTCTAAGCCTAATACTCATATTCTACAGATTTTAGAGATTTTCCAACGTGTGTATGAGCAAGAAGTAGGGTTTCAGCAGTTACAGCTCTAACTGAGTAACCTGTATTGGTGACGGATGTCACAGCATCTCCCGCTAGAGAGAATTTCGTTCCGAAATTCAGCTTATACTACTACTAGAGCTCTATTGTTTAAACAGGTGGCTGGTATTTGAACTTCATGTGATCTTCCCTTTCCCACGTAAACTCGGGTCTTCGCTTCGAGTTCCATCGTATCTTGACTATCGTGATTTTACTCCTGTAACACCACTTTTCTAAAATTTGTTTGCTACTGATTAACACTTTAAAACATCAGAGTTTGCGGAAAACAAACTTACATTACTTTAGTGCTAACAATTTCATAAAAAGTAGTGTTAAAAGTACTCTGTTTAAAAGCTTGGAGCTATCCAACTCTGCAAAGTACTGGGCCATACTCTTACTGGAAATTGGTTACCTGCATGCACAACATACTTAAAACGTAATCTTTCGCTTAGTGAGCATACTAACTGAACAGATAAACACAAAAAAAAATGAGTAACTCTTCTCGGGATGTTTCACATCCAAGCTAAACACCTGCAACACTATTCAAACTATTAACTGGTCCAGGGTATGATCACACCTCGCGCGTAATCAAATCCCTGACACTCTGTTTGGGTATAAGGATCTCAATATACCCCTATCTCTGTACTGAATAATATATCTGAGTGCTATTAAGCCTTGAAACAATAGTCTTAACTCATTACATAAACACATCATAACACAGACATCATATTGTTCACCTTGTACATATATGTTTACTGGTCATACTAAATACTACAACATAGTGCTACTGAATCTCACCTAATTAACCACGTACCAAGCATACAATTGATATACTAGTCACTTAATGCATATACATATGCTAATCTGATTAAAGGTAAGTACACTCACCTCCGCAGCAGTTAAGAATTACGCTCCTATCAGAAAAGTGTCAACTCTTATTGCCTACAAACAATAAATAATAACTGAATTAACTTCTGAACACTACGCACGAGATGAACACACTACGCACAAAGTGAACTCTCATACACCAAAACTCATCGACTTCATCTCTTAAATTGAGCACTTCGTACGAAATGAAGTCACTACGCACGAAATGGGCTTCACTTCGCACGGCTAAAACTCATCATGTTCATCCACACAAATCTTGAACAAACTTGAAATTAATCAAACGACTGAGTTTTAAACATTTCCGATGACTTCCTAACACATATCTTGACATAGAACAACACCAAAACAAAGACTAACACCAAAACTCAAATACCTCTTGCTACTACTTCACTTTAGGAACGAATTCCACTATCAAACCTCTGCTTTCTTGTTCAAAAATCGCAGCATCAGATTGTGGTAGTGTGTGTGTCGTGAGTGTGTAAATGGAAGAAGGTTTTTGACTACACAAAGTCAAAAGAAAACCTTCATATATGTATATCTTTGAGCAATTAACAAAACAGCCCCTGGACTTCTATAACTTTGCATACTTGATAACTTTAACCCCTCTACTATTAAATCACATGAACACACAAAAAGGGCAACTTACGAAACACACATACAACACTTACCAATAAAAAGGGACTTCAAACTTTGGGGTGTTACAACTCTTCTCCACTTGGAATGATTTCGTCCCCGAAATCAACTGTACACATAGAACTTTAAAATCTTAACATACTGAATGCTACCATAGCGCACTAGTGGCAGTCTTACATCTCCTCAACTCTAAATACTATCACAGCGCACTGACGATAGTTATACATTCACACATCTACTCGCTACTAACGTAGAAGGTCTATAACATACTGAACAAAAAGTAGGATATCGTATACATAACATATATAAAACATATATATATATATATATATATATATATATATATATACCTAGGTGTATCTGTTCTCTTTCAGTATCTTCACTGTAACTTTACCAATCTTATCCGTTTGTTACACAAACTCGTAACTTTCTTTTCAATAAAACTATTAAATGTGCTTCAAATCATATTGAATGCTACCGTAGCGCACTAACGGCAGTCTTATATCTCTTTATCTCTATATACTTTTGCAACTCTACCAGCTATTAAAGTAGAAGGTCTACTGCATACTGAGCATAAATCGATCATTACATACACAACATAGTATAATTACACCTAAGTGTAGTCTAATCCTTTCTCATGTTCCTACTGTATCTTTACTATCTCATTTGTCTACTACAAAATTCTCAACTTTCTCTAAAAAAATACATACACATTACTGGTGCCTCTGACACATACTTACAATGGTAGTTATACATGTTATACTATCTAAGACATCTTTACTATAAATTCTGGCATACACATTACTCTCTCTATCCTTAAGATAATCCTCAACGGACCAATAAACTATTGTCCTAGCTTATCTCTCTTTCTGAATATGTTCATCCATATCCACAATAATACTTTTAACAACACATAGCTTCCAATCTGAAGCTCTACTAATAATCCTTTCTTATCATATAACTGTTCTGTTTATCTTGAGCAGCACTAAGCCACTCACATAACTGTTGTATTATATTTACATTCGATCGTGTGTTGAGTCCTCTCATTCTGATCAACCTCGTCCCAGCAAATAGGAGTTCTATACTTCCCATGATACATCATCTAGTACTAGATATGCTACTACTCAAACATAACTGTGATCATACTGGAACTCTATTAACGTATATACGTATTTCAACTGTCACTAAATCAATAATACATGATCTGAGCATATCTCTCTGTGTTGATAGATTCCTCTTACTCTGTCCAACCTCACAAGGGTGGAATATTGTACTAAGATATAACTTAGTTCCTATATCTTTCTGAAATTTACTCCAGAATTTAAAGATAACCAAGTATCTCTATCTAAATCATTATACTGTCATCTTATATCTAACTACTACTTTTCATAAATTTTTTGATACTTTGCTCTAACCTGTGGACAATTCAAAATTTTCTCAACCTTCTTTGCTAAATCACATTCCATTCCCAGCTACTAGTAATTCCTGCTCATATCTCTTGACAAACTTGGACCTCAATCTTTAAATAGACTCTTTATCTGATCACCCTCTCTAACTACTTCACTCTGTACTGCTTTAACTTGATCGAGTATCGAAGTGATGTCTAGCATTCTTACTTGAGGTATGTGTATCTTTAGGGTAGCTGACTTGATGCTAAAAGCATATTTACTAAATTAACTTTCCAACTACTACTAGTTTCAAATCCTGAGTCGAATAATCGCTTCATACTTGTGGGGAGTCATATTCTGAGAACTTCCTTGATTCTATCCTGTTCTCTGAATTTCATCTAATGGTACTCTGACCACAACTCTATCCCTGAAAACCATTCTACACTTTGAAACTAATCCAACAGATTATCTATTTCTTAAACTGGGTACTGATTCTTGTTTATAACCTTATAGTGTCCTCTGCAATCTATACACATTCTGACTAACTATTTTTCTTTACGACTATCTGTATTAATGCGCCCCACGAAGAACTAATAGATCAGCTAAACCCTTATCTGTTAACTACTACAGTTAAACCATTAACTCTTACTTCTCTGGGACCAATCTGTACAATGCCTTAACTCTATGGTTCTATTTCTGACATAATACTAGTACTAAATTCTACTTATCAAACTTCTAGAATTACTGATAATTCTTTTGAAAATACCTCTGAGTGGTCACCACTGGTGGTATCTATTAAATCTACTATGACTGTCTTTTTATACTACACTTTTCCACATAAGCTATACAATTAAGCATCAAGTACTTTCTCATTTTGCTGACAAGCAACTGGAACACTGACTCTCTTACTATTACCTCTGTTCAATAGTTCTTCCCCACTTGGGGTCCAAGCCCACACTGCTCTCTGATCTCTGAGTACCTGAACTTGCTATTAACTCAATTAATCAATACTAAAGCTGCTCACAATTCTTTCATCGCGAACATATGCTCAATGGAAACTAGCGATTTCTATCTCTATCACTTTTTACTTACACTTACTATTCAGAATAACAGTCTCATCTATTGCGTCTGTCTGCTATCACAATAGGCTCAATCTTTATTTCTTTAACTATAAACTAGAACATTCTATCTTTTGACCAGGTCACATCTGCTAAAATTTAACTGACTTACTCTCTGCCACTAATAACTTAGGACAATAATGTCCAAACTAATAACCTGATAACACACTTAGGGTAAACGATTTCAAACTTTGGTCACATGCCTATACTTTTCACACTTCATATATCTGAGTAGGGGACCTAACCCTCCATGCTGGAGTACAAACGTCAGCTTATTACTTAACACTGTTACCGGCTTAATCTTTCTCTTCGCGTTCACTATTCTCTACTCTCTCAACTACTTTTCTTTCTTCCATGTCAGATTTATCATCTCATCCACTTCATTACAAATAACTGCCGCTAAAATTCACCTATATCATTTCTAACATCAGACTATATCACTGTATTTACAAAACTTCTATACCAACTTATTCTGAACAAAACTACATATTCTTAACAAATTCTAGGTGATGTCATTCACCAACTCTATTGTCTGTCATCAAACTCAAAATTCTTTTGTGATCTGATCTACATAAGCTTCTAATACGGCTATACTCTAAACAATTCTTTAAACTAAGGCTATGTCATAGCCTCAATCTATGCTTCTAACTTTCTCTATAATAACATGATCCACCCGTCTTTCACTGTCTCAAATAATATATTCGATGCATACATAACCTTTCTCCCTGGCAGACACCTACTGGTACAAAGAATCCAATTTCGTCTGTACTAATCATCACTACTCACAACTGGATCTAAAATCTTCCCTCCGAAGAGGTAATTAACATACTGAACAATCTTTACACTTCTACCCCTGCAACAAGTTCTTTCTTAGCTTTAACTCTTACTAATGCTTTAACCGTAACCTATACTGCTGTATCCACAAATTGTGACAACATAACTTTCTTTCTTTCAAAAACCTACTCAACCACTTGGTTGACAATATCTAAAGATGCTGCATATAGGACTTTACTCTACTCTATCACTACTGTCTACTTTTCTGACATGATCTCAAAATCTTGCAATTCTTCTGTAACATCTCCCTCTAAAGGGTTACCCGTCGGTCTACTAGTTTAAAAAAATAGGAATTACCTCTAAAACATAGGTATCGCTAGTCTCCTGAAGTATTCTAGCCTCGGACTGCTATATCTGACTCATGTCAACTCTAACCACGTACTATATACTCGTGATCAGCTATCTTTAACATATACTATCATAACAACTTTCTCTGTTTCTCATAATAAGGTATGAAATATTATTAATACTACATATATCTCATATTCTGTTCTTGTCTTATTCACACATACTGTACTGTCACGTATCACCCCTCACTTGATTCACAAGGTACTGACATGGCAATCTTAAGCTCAACTGCATATCACATGTTCTTTACATACGCTAGCCAGGCGTTGTGAGGAACATATTATACACAATTGTTCTTAATACCGTCATGGAATACACCGCTTCACAAGCTTAGGTCACGTATATGGCATAACCAATTATATCTGTTAAACATTCTTCTTTTCTCTGATATCATATCAACATATTGTCATTTAATAATTAGCCACATAACTATTACACATACTAAACATTGATACTCATGCTTGATCTGTAAAACTGATAACTATTACACATAACTATTACACATACTAGTCACTTAATGCATATACATATGCTAATCTGATTAAAGGTAAGTACACTCACCTCCGCAGCAGTTAAGAATTACGCTCCTATCAGAAAAGTGTCAACTCTTATTGCCTACAAACAATAAATAATAACTGAATTAACTTCTGAACACTACGCACGAGATGAACACACTACGCACGAAGTGAACTCTCATACACCAAAACTCATCGACTTCATCTCTTAAATTGAGCACTTCGTACGAAATGAAGTCACTACGCACGAAATGGGCTTCACTTCGCACGGCTAAAACTCATCATGTTCATCCACACAAATCTTGAACAAACTTGAAATTAATCAAAGCGCACGTATCTTGGTGCTACTTTTCCTTTCACACCAAAGCGCACCAACCCCTTCCAAGGCGATACTTTTAGCAGCACTCGGTCACCGACACTGAATTCTAAGAGTTTCCGCCGATTATTGACGTAACTCTTTTGGCGATCCCTTGCCGTCTTGCGTCTTTCTTTGATCTGAAAAATCTTATCGATAGTCTCTTGTATGATTTCTAGCCAAATCAGCTGTCTTTCCCCCACTTCAGTCCAAGCAACAGGTGACCAACATTTCCGTCCGTATAGGGCCTCAAACGGAGCACACTTAATAATCGTATGATAACTGTTATTGTAAGAAAACTCAATCAATGGTAGCTGCATATCCCAGTTTCCCACAAAATCAATAACACATGCCCTAAGCATATCCTCCAGAGTTTGAATTGTTCGCTCACTCTGACCATCGGTCTGAGGATGATAAGTTGTACTCATGTCTAGTCTGGTACCCAACGCTTTCTGTAGTGTCTGCCAGAACCGCGATGTAAACCGACTATCTCGATTAGATATAATAGACATGTGCACCCCGTGTCTTGCCACGATCTCGCTTATATACACCCTTGCTAGCTTTTCCATTTAATAGTCCCCACGAATTGCTAAGAAGTTAACTGTCTTTGTCTTCCTATCCACAAAGACCTAGATGGAATCGTGACCATTACTAGTCCTTTGTAGTTTTGTGATGAAATTCATCGTTATATTTTCCCATTTCCATTCAGGAATTTGTGGTTGTTGTAGTAATCCCGAAGGCCTTTGGTGTTCGGCTTTTACTTTTGAGCAAGTTAAACACTTGCTTACATAGGTAGCTATTATCGTTCCTCATCCCTGGCCACCAATACACATTTCTAAGATCATGATACATTTTTTTCGCGCCAGGGTGGACAGAGTATTTTTTCTTATGGGCCTCGTCCATAATTAGTGCTCTTAAATTTCCTGCTTGTGGAACCCAAATCCGTTCCACAAAGTGCAATCCACCATCTTATTTTTTCTCTAATTGTTTGTCCAAACCCCGCAACATCTCGTTTGGAGCATTCCTGTCATTAGATGCCTCTCGTTGTGCTTCGAGTATCCATCCTTTGATACTCGATTGAATTTTCATGCTCATGGCTCCTACACATCTGGGTTTAATCCTTTCCTTCCTACTAAGCGCATCCGCTACCACATTCGCGTTCCGAGGGTGGGAACGAATTTCACAGTCATAATCGCTGAAGAGTTCAACCCATCGTCTATGTCTTATGTTTAACTCCTTTTGATCAAAGATATGTTGTAGACTTTTATGGTCGGTATAGATTATACTCTTCGTACCATATAAGTAGTGTGTCCAGCTTTTGAGGGCAAAAACCACAACACCCAATTCCAGATCTTAAGTGGTGTAGTTCTTTTCGTGTATCTTTAGTTTTCAAGACATTTATACGATCACCTTACCTCTCTGCATGAGCACACAACCTAGAACTTGATGAGAAGCATCACAGTACACCACAAAGTCATCCTAACCATTATGAAGAGTCAACATTGGGGCATTGCACAATCTATCCTTTAAAGTCTTAAATGCTTCTTCTTGTTCCTCATTCCAGTCGAAATTCTTCTCTTTTTGTTTTAACAGAGTTAGTGGCTTGGAGATCTTTGAGAAGTTCTCGATGAACCTTCAGTAATATCCGTCCACCCTAAAAAACGAGCGGATTTCCGATGGCGTCGTATGGGTTTTTCAATTACTAATGGCCTCAATCTTGTTGGGGTCCACATGAATTCCCTTGTCATTAACCACATGGCCGTGAAAATTTACCTCATTCAACCAAAACTCACATTTCGAGAATTTGGCGTAAAGTTTTCCCTCCTAAGCAATTCCAGAATCAACCTCAGGTGTTCTTCATGTTCCTCCTTGGACTTGGAATAGATTAGTATGTCATCGATGAAAACGATTACAAACTTATCCAGAAACAGTTTGCATACTCGGTTCATAAGAACCATGAACAGCGCAGGTGCATTGGTCAACCCGAAAGGCATAACTGTAAATTCAAAGTGCCCGTAACGGGTCCTGAACGCTGTTTTCGGTATATCCTCCTCACGTACCGTCAATTTGTGGTAACTAGATCGAAGATCTATCTTGGAAAAATGTCGCGAGCCTTGCAGTTGATCGAACAAATCATCTATCCTAGGGAAAGGATAGCAGTTCTTGATGGTTAACTTATTCAACTCGCGATAGTCGATACACATGTGAAATGATCCATCCTACTTCTTGACAAATAAAACAGGTGCTCCCGAAGGTGACTGACTAGGTCGAATGAAACTCTTATCTTGCAATTCCTGTAGGTGGCTGGCCAATTCCTGCATCTCCGATGGTGCCAAGTGGTATGGGGAATTCGCTACTGGAGTAGCTCCCGGTATTAGGTCAATGGAAAATTCCACTTGTCAGATAAGAGGTAATCCACACAAGTCATCGAGAAACACTTGTGCAAAACTCTGAACTATATGGATATCTTCATGTTTCTTCTCTTCGTATTTCACGCTTATAAGACGTCTCGTGTCTCCTTCTGGTCGGTCTCCATGAACTAGGCATTGAGTTTCGACCACCATTCCATCCCACTATAACGTCAAAACTCCCATGCCCAAATGGTATCAAGTCTATACTAAAAGTAACGCCCTTTAATTCTAGAGTACACCCATGGACAACCTTACTAATATCTACTTTCTCTCCATCAGCTATCTCTATCAAGTAAACAGTGTCTAGATTGATAGACTTCTTACCCGTTAAGGTTACGAAGTCGGTAGAAACAAAACTATAATCGTCGGCAGAATCAAAAAGTACAGTAGTGTTAGAGATATGCCCACTAATGTACGTACGCCATAGACCGCTGCTGATGATGTATGGGCCTATTGGGTCACACACCGGGGATCAATCTCGACAACAACCTAAGTGGAGGGACTGATTTTGTCAAATTGCAAAGAATTGGCATGCTGATGGGAGTTAGCGGCTCTAACTATTTAGAGTTAGCGGCTCTAACTCCTTAAGGTTAGCGGCTCTAACTAAGGGCCCGATAGCGGCGCTAACTTTTATAGTTAGCGGCGCTAACCCCTTATAGTTAGCGGTGCTAACCCCTGTCAGATTGCATGCAACTTTTGCATGCACCTCCATTCTCCACCAATCAAAAGGGGAGTCTTTTAGCCGGCCATGGGGCTTTGAAATGGGTCTCTAGACTTCATTTTGAGGAATGCAAACTCATGTAGAGGCTCTCTCTTGCTACACACATATACACCAAGAATACACTTCCATTTGTGAAGAGTTTTATAGAGGTTTTGTGTGAATCTTGAAGAGGAGAGCAAGGAGAATTTGTGGTTGATGTTCCAGAGATGATTTCATTGTTGAAGATCATCAATGGCTAGCTAGTACTTGGAGATTGGCATATACCCGGGGTGCCCTTCAATAGAGGGAGCAATTTTCGGCTTCTTGGATCTTCACCTCCAACTTCATCAACTCCAGAAGTTTAAGTTGGGTATAATCTCCTTTTCTCCTCTGTTTTTCTTGTTGCATTTTTAGTTATGGAGTTTGGTCCGCTTTTCTTGGGGTTTCTTTGTTTTCATGCTTTATATGCTTGTACTATGGGCTGTTTTTGTTGTACTTGCTTCCGCTGCGTTGCCCA
This sequence comes from Pulicaria dysenterica, assembly GCA_947179395.2. NCBI lineage: Eukaryota > Viridiplantae > Streptophyta > Magnoliopsida > Asterales > Asteraceae > Pulicaria > Pulicaria dysenterica. The sequence continues at coordinate 37,295,838 of OX359292.1, forward strand.
CGAAATCCCAACCGGGTTTTTCTTTAAAAAAATAAAAATAAAACAGTTTTGGTTCTCGGGTTTTTGGCATTCTTGTAGATTCTGGAAAATTGTTTCAGAATATGTTTGCATCTTTTGGTATTTTTTAAATACCATATGTTATGTTTGGTTGTATGTGATAGATTTGAAATTGGTAAACCTTGCCTTTGACCTTGTGGTTGACTTTGTGTGTTATGGATGCATTTGGTGATTTTATATCACATGGGCTGTAATATTTATTAAAATTGTTATATTTGTAATAATATTGTGGCTTGCATGCCATTTCATTCATCCGTGTATTTGTACTAGATAAATAGGAAATTAGTGTGGCCTGTACGCCATTTCAATTTCTATTGTATGTTTTGTACAACTTGGATGAAGACACACAAAAAGGAGTCAAAAGGAGATGGAGGATGTCCATAGAAGCCGATGAAATCCAATAGAGATGGCGGTTCTAGTGGGAGCTCGCATCAGAGGCCTTTTTGTCCCTTAGTTTGACCACGTTCTACCCGTTTTGGCTCACGGGAAGAACGCATAGGATTTTGGCAAGGGGTTACCAATTTATTTCGTATATATGCGTGTGATGTGATTTTATTTAATTCTTGCATGGTTTGCTTAGGATTCGCATGCTAGAAAAAATTTCGAAATTAATAAAATCACAAGAGATTTGGTAAAAATGGTTTACAACTCTCACGCGCGCTCACATACAAGATTAACTCACCTAGTGAAAATAGGTTTTGTCACTAAACAAGTTAATCTGTAACCAAGCCGAAAACAAAAGCCCGTTTTCATAAAAACGTAAATCTTGCGCCATCCAAAAGATGACACCACCCAAATCTAGTGAAGCATGGAGTGATTGTCGAGCTTAGCACGAGTTATTCCATGTGGATCTGTGTGGAAGGTGAGTGTGGGATCTTGAAATTATCGGTTGTCGAGCTTAGCACGAGCCGGTAGTTGTCGGGGTATCACCGTGTATCTTGTTGGACGATTTGCAATTACAAATTAAAATCCTTGAGTGATTGTCGAGCTTAGCACGAGTCAACCAAGAATTTTAATTTGGAATTGGTGCTAGTAGGGATCAAACATGCCAAACGACCGATGGTTGTCGTAGGATCCCGCAAATGTCTAAGAGTTGCAATCGGTAAAATGGTTATCGGCCTAAATAGCTCCATGAAGTGATCCGCGGCAACCACGTCATGAATTGGAGTGAAATATGGTTCTTAGCCCTTGTTAACATATTTTTCGAGACAATATGGGTAATTATTTTAACGAGGATTAAATCAAACTAACTAATTCACGTACTCTCTTTAATTATAGGATGTCAAATCAAAACCACAACACGTCGAATTTTTCACTTCGTATGATTCTACAAAGGGAGAAACTCACGGGAGTGAACTTTGTTGACTGGCTTAGGCAATTGAGGATTGTCCTACGTGTCGAGTCTAAGTTGCACATCCTTGAGGAACCCCTTCCTGAACCACCTGCTATCAATGCGGAATGGGCTGTCCGATATGCGTATGAAAAGAGTGTTCGGGATACGCACGATGTTGCTTGTCTCATGTTATCAAGTATGAGCTTAGAACTGCGAAAGCAATTTGAGCACATGACTGTGTATGACATGATTAACAAGCTGAAGGATATTTTCCGACAGCAAGTTAGGCAAGAACATTTTGAGTGTGTTAAAAGTCTAACCGGTTGTAAGATGCGGGAAGGCGGGAGTGTAAGTGCCCATGTTTTGAAGATGAAATCATACATGGACCAGATGGAGAGATTAGGTTTTCCTATTGGGAGGGAGCTTGGTGTGAATTTCATACTTCAGTCTCTGCCCGCCACATATGAAAAGTTTGTAAAGGACTATCATATGCATAGAAAGGAAATGTCTATAGATGAATTGCATGGAATGTTGAAGGTTGTAGAATCTAACATGTCCAAGCATACATCATCCTCATCCACTCCCATTCTTGGTTCTAAGGGACAACTTCTAGCCAAGAAGAAGAAATCGATCCCATTGAAAGAAGAAGTTGGAGTTTCCAAGCTTGCTTCAAGTTTTGAGTCTATGGACATTGATGAAGTGCCTAAGGAGACTCAACATGGGGTGGTTTGCTACTTCTGCGGAATATTTGGGGATTGGGGCCGTCATGCCTGCCCTTCGTGCCGAGAGGATATAAAACTTCTCAGAAAAGAGAGAGTTAATTTTCCTACTTGAGGTACATTCATGATTTTTACTTCATTGCTATTCCTGAATAAGCTAGGTTGTTTACCCGAGCTATAAGACTCACGTTTGTCACAAATTTATTTTGTTACAAAGTGTAGGTCTGTTCGTTGCAAGAAGGAAGAGCTTGAAGAGCCGGACCTCTGAAGAAGAAATTTTGTTGATTGTCTTCTACAAGAGAATTGGGAGTGTTGGTCTCGCCATTAATTCCGGATTAATTATTACTTTTGTTTGTATGCCCTGCGTGGCAAGACTTGCTTGATGTATGTTCTTTTGAAGATGATGGATATTTTGTATCTTGTATTTTATGAAAAGATTTTTCATATTGATAGTTTCATTTCAAATGCGATCCATGTCTATGCTTATGTGTTATTTTTGACTATTTTAGTGCTTAAATACACATTTGATGATGATGGATATCACTTGGAATTGAAACAATTTTGAAAAAATTAATTTGAGATGATTTTATCAAAACTTATCCATATCATTGCATACATAAAGGCTTGTTATAAGTAATAAGGCAATCATGAACAATTGATTCTTAAATCCAAAAGTAGTATTGGATACATGAGCTCTATGGCATAATCAAACTTGACCAAGTAAACAACATTTACATCGCTTAGATCCATGTGGTTAGGATCTTTGTAAAAGTTTAGCCTCGGGCTAAATGAAAGATGCAAATCTTGTTTATTGGAATAGGATGATTAAGAAATTCTTCACCAGTATTGGTAGGAAGGATTGTGACTTGTTGGATTTGATCACATTTGTGTGGATAATCCGTTCAAGTATGCCAAAAAGAGTGACACTAGTGAAATTCTTCATCACTATCTTTATGGTAGTTGTTGAGAGAATGTTTACTAGTGAAAAGGTTTGTGTCTGGAACCTAGTGGTGTTCGGAACTAACCTAAAGAGAATTAAGAATCAATAAAGGCATATAGATATAAATTCTTAGATCTAGAATAGATGCTAAGTTTTCTTATCTATATTGGTTTAAACATAAAATGAATCATGGGTTTAACCCATAATTCGTTTTCTCGAAGAAACACATTTGCACATGGTGTTACTTTAAAGAAAACCAGATATCTGTGTTGATGATCTGGTAAAAGGCAGGCCTAAAACATGTATTCAATGTGATTGGTATACATTGATTTTTGAACCAAGTCCTCGATCTAAAACACAACATTATGGTCACTTAAGCATCGAATGAGATATTGACTAGAAAGAGTTCTTTGCTTGTCAATCTCATAACTTAAAATTATCCAGTCTACATTCAGTGGGAGATGGATGAATTATAAAAGTAGTTCATCTGAGTTTTGGATAATTGTTTCTTGAACTTATGGGAACCATGTTTGGTTGCTCAAAAGGGAAAATACAATTTACAAAAGCATTCCAGTGGAAGAACGTAAAGCTTAAATAAAATACCTAATGTTGACACTAGCATTTAATCAGCGTAGAGATGTTGGTAAAACCTGACAATATCCATTGCTTCTTTAAATCTGATGGAAATCAAAAAGGCTGTTTAGATATGATGTTGTCATATTTTAGCAACAGTTGCTTGATGGTAAATCATTGTGATGTTATCATTCATCGGAAACATAGTGGGACCCTGAGTTCACTAGTGAATATGAAAGGAGAATGGTGTATAAAGATGTAACACATTTGATGCATCCAAGTACTTGACTTGGGTTAATCTCACACCTATGGTGTAATCCTCGAAGGGTGTAGGGACTAACATATATGCAATCATAGACAACTTCAAATATCGACTAGAGACAAAGTGTTTCATATTGATTATATGGAAACATGTTCTAGTGACTATGTTGAAGATGACTTGGATAAAAGTGAAATATTGTTGTCACCTTTGGGGAAACAAGTAAGTTCACATGGAAATAAAAGGCCAAGATCCTTCACAGGATAAAGTTGAGGAAATGTTTGAAGCATGTTCCGAGGTCTTATATATATATATATATATATATATATATATATATATATATATATATATATATATATATATATCCATTATGTTCAAGTTGTGTCCATGACTAAAGTCAACAAAACTTGCATCTTGCGGTTGTAATCCTGCTTTACGAGAAAGTCAAATGAATGAGTTTTCTAGAAAGCTAGATTAAGCCAAATACTCTTGTCAGGGCTAGTGGGAGTTTCATGTGTTCCTAATAAAATATACTAAATGGAAATAATGTCCTAATTAAGGGTTGTTCTTAACCTATTGATGAAATTATTGTTACATGAGTATAAATAGAGAATATGGAATCAAGTGAATTCTAAATTCAAGAAATACTGATGTATGTTCTTGATGTTCGACGTAAATAGAGTTGTCTTGAGTAAGTTATTACTGCAAGCAAATCCATACTTGTAAGACTGTCGATTCTAATCGAAGTTTTGAATATACAAATATGTCGTATAGATACGACATATAAAATTCAATGAGTGTCATTGACCCTATTGTGTACTTCGGTAACATTGAGGGTATGTCGACTCTATTAAAAGTGAGTGTCAGTGACTCTATTGTGAACTTTGGTTACATTGAGAGTATGTCGACTCTAATAATCATAAGTGTCATTAATCCTATTGTAGACTTCGGTAACATTGAGGATATGACAACTATGATAATATTATGTATGATATCTTTTGATAAACACTTTGAAAGTGGTTTAACAAGAGAATACACAAGAGTACAAAGGGATATCGTGTAGATGATCCCATAATTAAGCCATTGTCAAATTCTAGTGATGAATTTCATACTATGTATTATAGCATTGTTTATGCTTATGACAAAGCTTGAATATCGTTTTAGTAAATGCTTGATTTACTTATAAGCTTTGGGAACGATACAGACAGTATTGTAACTTATGCTTGTTTCGTTATGCGTGTGATACGGTTACATTCATAATACTTTATTGTGTTCCATCTTAGCATGTTTAACCACTTCCCAGAATGTTTATACATTCTAAAATTTCCACAGCCAGTCATTATTCAAGGGAAGGAAGCTTGAATTAAGGCTGAGGTTAGGTGTTGGTTATGCATTAATCAAGGATTGAATGCATGAAACGCAACAATAACCTGTGCTTGAAAGGAGTTTCAAGTGACTGGAAGACCCACACCTGAGTTCACTTCATGGATCATGGTCACAAGTAACTCGGGATGATAATATCATTACGTCCTTCGACCTGAGATGTATGAATTTCCATAGCATGAAACTTTCTTACTTTGGTTATTTCAAAACGTAGTTCGTAACTAGCTATTATAAAGGGAATAGCTAGGTAAGACAAGGTTCCTCTTGTATGAGAGATATCCCTGGCCCCTCGATGATTGGGCGCTGACACCAAAATAAGTATGGCCATGCGCAAAGGAATATTGATTGAGAATCAGATATGTCCTTAAATTTTTGGTCACCACCAATCAAGATCGAGAAACATAATCGTGAACGATCTGGAGATTGACATATTAATCCATGTCTCGTGTTCACAAGGATATCGCGAACAAAGGGATGTTTGATCACTTATCAATAGGACCTCTACGTTTTATGTAGGTTATGGTTTTCTGCAAGGAGGCGGAACCCATACTGACTTGGGGCATCGATGCTTTGCTAGAGGCAGCTCTTTGTCTGTGGTTACATGGGTACGGTGCATTATATGCAAGTGGGAGTCTGTTAAAGATATGCCCACTAATGTACGTACGCCATAGACCGCTGTTGATGATGTATGGGCCTATTGGGTCACACACCGGGGATCAATCTCGACAACAACCTAAGTGGAGGGACTGATTTTGTCAAATTGCAAAGAGTTGGCATGCTGATGGGAGTTAGCAGCTCAAACTATTTAGAGTTAGCGGCTCTAACTCCTTAAGGTTAGCGGCTCTAACTAAGGGCCCGATAGCGGCGCTAACTTTTATAGTTAGCAGCGCTAACCCCTTAAAGTTAGCGGCGCTAACCCCTGTCAGATTGCATGCAACTTTTGCATGCACATCCATTCTCCACCAATCAAAAGGGGAGTCTTTTGGCCGGCCATGGGGCTTTGAAATGGGTCTCTAGACTTCATTTTGAGGAATGCAAACTCATGTAGAGGCTCTCTCTTGCTACACACATATACACCAAGAATACACTTCCATTTGTGAAGAGTTTTGAGAGGTTTTGTGTGAATCTTGAAGAGGAGAGCAAGGAGAATTCGTGGTTGCTGTTCCAGAGATGATTTCATGCTTGAAGATCATCAATGGCTAGCTAGTACTTGGAGATTGGCATATACCCGGGGTGGACTTCAATAGAGGGAGCAATTTTCGGCTTCTTGGATCTTCACCTCCAACTTCATCAACTCCAAAAGTTTAAGTTGGGTATAATCTCCTTTTCTCCTCTGTCTTTCTTGTTGCATTTTAAGTTATGGAGTTTGGTCCACTTTTCTTGGGGTTTCTTTGTTTTCATGCTTTATATGCTTGTACTATGGGCTGTTTTCATGCTTCATTTGCTCCCATGACAATGTTAGATTATGTGCAGAGATAATTAATGGGTGCAATGAATCCAATGTTATAAGAGACTAAAGGGTCACACTGCTACACACCCAAATTAGAACAGTTGGAATTTGCCATAATTCTGTGTGGAAATTATTAATCAGTTGGATTAATTATTAGAGAGATAAATAAATAATTAATCAGTTGGATTAATTATTAGAAATAAAAGAAATAATATATAGTTATTTATTATTTAAAGGGAAATTAAATATTAAGTTTAATATTTAATGGACCAGTTAATTAATAGATAATTAATTAACTAGTAAAGTCTAGGGGGTCAAAGTGAGAAGAGAGAAACTTCATTTAAAGACATGGGCTTTAATTGAACGGGTTTGGTTTTGAATAAGGTTTAAGTATTTAAACCTAGATAAGGCTCATTTAATCATAAAAAAGGGGCAATTCAAGAAAAGAACCCTAGCCACCCTACCTCTCTCTCTCTCTCTCTCACGTCGACCTCACTCTCTCTCTCTCGTTTCTCTCTCTCTCTTTTGCGTCGAACAAGGAGAAGGCAAAAATATTTTCGGCTTTTTGGTGGTCGACGCACACACACATACAATCAAGGTATCGAGTGTTGAAGCTTAGGTGATTCGAGGAGCGTTCTAGCAGCCAGTTTATTGGTGGTGCAGTAGTGGTGGACTACTTTTAGCAATCCCAAGTCAAAGCAGGTATTGTTATTCTAAACCTTTTTATCTGGTTTGTTGTTTAGAGACTGATATGATCATTAGATAGATCCTAACCCTTTTGGGGTTTAAACGGTTGTGTTCAATCTGTTTCTGCTTTTTGGATTGAACTAGTAGGATCAAACCCAGGATTGACCAGTTTGTGTCTTAGGGTGGTTTGGTCAGATCAAAACCCTTCAGTGGTATCAGAGCCTCGGCTCTATGATATTTTAGTTTCTAGTTTTATCTGTTTCAGGATTAATGTTTTTGTTCTTGATCTCCTACTTGTTCTAGGCTTTTTCGAAAATCACCACGGCATCAAAAACAGTTTGTTTTTTTTCTGTTATCAAGTTTTATCCTATTAATTAGAAAGTTTAAACAGTTAGTTTAAACGGTTAAAAGGATTATGATTTTTGGATAAGGACAAATTTGGATTAAGATAAATTAAATAGTTTGCTTTAATTATTAAACCTGGTTAATCTAGTTTATTGATTCGTTTTAGGTTGTATGATCTTCTACTTCATCTTGTTTCTTCTTCTCATGAAAATCGAAAACCTAAGGGTATAAAAACAAGTTTCTGTTTTTATCCAGATAAATAAAAGGATTGACTTTAAATCAGATAAGTTTAAACAAGTTTATGTTTAAACGGTTAAAAGATAAAACTTTTATCTAAAACTTGATCTTAACCAGAAATTTAAACTGTTTTTTGTTTAAAAGGTTAAAATCTGGTTTTAGGGTTGTTAATTATTAATGAAACAGTATTTTAGGTTACATTGATAATTAAAGTTTTTGATTTTTGATTGTTGCTGCATAATTGTAAATCCCTAGTTCTTATCAATCCAATACATACATGTTTACTTGAAATGTTAATTCAAATGTGTTTTGATTAATGGTTTACATGTTTATATATTCTAAGTGTTTCCTTATATTTGTTTTAAGCTTACAAGTACTTAGTCATGTGTTGATTTGTGTTTGGAAGTTTAAGTATAAGTGAAGGTTACTACGTGCATGATGAAGCTCACTACGTTCGTGGTGAGGAAGATGATTAATGTTTAATTAATTATTATTAAAACAACCGGTACGTGCGTACTGGACTAACTACGTACGCAGTGCAGAGCATTACGTGCGTAGTGGAAATTAATTAAGGTAGTGACGTATTACGCGTATTCCACACTATAAATACTGATTAACCTCGTATTAGCGCGGGTGATCGCGGGAATCGTCAGGGTAATCGTCCGTAATCGCATATAACTACCGGAAATCGACCTTAAGCCTTAGTGAGCCTTCGTAATCGTACGTTTAACCTCGATAAACGCGAACGTAGTGTTAATCTCGAATCCAAGGGCAGCCTTAAGCATTCTGTGTGAGTTCTTAGAGTTGTTCTTGATCCTACTCTGTGTGTTCTTCGTGTTAACTGTGTGCCGGACACCTAAGCAGATCTTAGAATCCTTAGGAGGTTTGGGAAATAGATATTCCGCACTATTTCTCATCCTAGATCAGTCCTAGCATTAGGGTGTGTTAGTTTAGAACCCCCCACGGTCCTACAAAGTGGTATCAGAGCCTTGTGCTTTGATTGATCACTTTTTCTTAGGTTTCGTGATCTAGGTGTCGTTTAGGCTTGTTAGCTTTGTTCTTTTTTTCGGTGTTTTATCGGTCGTTTTATTCGAAAACAGGTTATTTTTGCGTTAAAAAGGTTTGTTTTTACGTAAAGTAATCTTCATCGTTGCAGTTAAATCGTGCGAAGTGCCTTTCATTACGTGCGTATTGATCTTCAGTGCGTGCGTAGTGGGTGGTTGGTCCTCTAGAATCTTCGGTAGCCTGTGTGTCTGCGCGTGCGTAGTGTGTCATCAACACGTGCGTAGTTCTTCTTACTTCGCACGTATTGAGTCTGTGTGTCAAATATTTTCTTAAAAAGCAATTTACTTGTTCCGTACGTAGTGAAGTCACTTCGTGCGTACTAGGTCCCCATTCCGTACGTACCTGAGACTATGTGATCTTTTGTCAGTCCGTACGTAGTACAGTTTACTACGTGCGTAGTGTGTTCACTTCTTGCGAACCATTCTCACTTCGTGCGTAGTGTTTACGTTTGTTTTAGGCTTTAATCATTATGTCTGACATGAGTGCTATGGCTGCCAAACAAACCATAACTGCCCTAAGTAACTTAATTATGGATAATGAACAAGGAGGTAGTAACAAAGTGCCTAGACTGTTAACCATGGAAGACTACCCATTCTGGAAACCACGTTTTGAAATATTTATCGATAGGGTTGATCCACGGTTGCACCGGGCCATCTCTGCTGATTATATAGTGCCTAAAGGTGAAGGGAATATCGAAGTTCCCTATGATCAGATGAGTGACGATCAGAGGAAGGCTTATGATGCTGAGAAGAAAGCCTACTCTTATTTGATCAAAGCCATTCCTAATGAGATCTCCCAGTTCCGACGGTATAGAACGTCACGTTCCTTGTGGAATGCACTTCAAAAGAGGAACGAGGGGAATGCATCTCTGAAAGAGCTCAAGGCCTCACAGTTGAGAAAGGAGTTTGACCATTTCACTTCATACGTGAATGAAAAGCTTCCTGATCTGATCAACAGATACAACCATCTTCTCAGTGAAATGGATAGTTTGGGGGTGCAGATCTCAGAAAGACAACAAGTAGAGACTTTGTCCAAGGCACTACCCAAAAGCTGGAGGCCGTTCATTATGATTCTTAAAAATGGTGAAGGTTTTGAGGGCATGGATCTGAATGACTTCATTACTAAGCTGAAAGAGCATGAACAGGAGGAGCAAAATCTGGACAGATTGAGCAGCTATGTGCAAAATCCCTCATTATATTGTACTGGACCCATTGCTTCTCCAGTCACTTCATCAAATGCTCCACTGCAGATAGCCTTTACATCTAACGTTTGTCCTTCAAGCAAGTCTGCTCCTGAAACCCCAAGTGGACCAGCATATTCTGCTCCTTCAAGCAAAACGTCTATGCATGTCTTAAACACTGAGCATTTTAAGCATGGCAACACTGAAGATGTAAAGGAGCATATGGGGATGCTTAGTGCTTTGGTCACCTCATTTGATGATCTGCTAAAGGGTAAAATCGGAAATGCCTACCTGACTCAGGAAGATTATGACCAGATAGACAACGATGAAATGGAAAGACAGGACATTCTATGGTCCTATGCTAATCTGGTAAGGAGAGCAAAGGCCTTGGTCAAGAAAACTGGGATGCAGATTACAGCAACTAAGGATACAAAGCTGGGCTTCGACAAATCAGCTGTAACCTCCTACAAGTGTGGCGAAAAGGGTCATTTTGCAAGAGAATGTGAAAAGCCAAAGAACTCAGGACCCAAGTATCCATTCAGGACATTCCTGGAAAATCATCAACTTCCACTACCCCAAAGAAAGCTTAAACATCCCATGAGGGATCATCTAAGGCAATGGTGGTTGTTCAGAAAGATGAGGGGATAGACTGGTCAGTGCACTTTCAAGATAATGATGCTTTCGAGATTGCTGAGACCAACCTGGCCAGTGTTCAAGACCTGAATGATGATTCACAGTCTGAGGCAGACAGTGTCCACGACGTTTGTGATAACGAGTCTGTATTGCCCACTGATGAGCATAATGTTAAATCAACTTCAGTGCCAGCTGCCGAACCAACGCCAGTGACTGTTCAACCTGAATCAGAAAATCCTAAGGCGTGCATGACTGGACAAGCTGACTCAAACGTAAACAACATTCCTGGTCTTCCCTGTGTGTCGTGCAATGATTATGTGAAAAACATTGAATCCCTGAAATCTCAAGTTACTGAGCTTACCTCTCAATTGCATGAAAACTCTATCATCAAAGGTAGAGAAAAGACATTAAAAGATAAAATTGAGAGTCAAAATAAACAGGTTAGAGAATTAGAGGTGGCTCTATTAAATAAACAGGATGCTATTGTCTTTTACATCAATCAAATAGATACTCTAAAACGGGAGCTAGCTAGTTCTAAAGTCGATTATGAAACTTTAAACCAGAAACTTAAAAGTTATTCAACTTCATCTTATCTGTTTGAACACATAATCGACCGAAGACCTCAAGGTTCCAATTTAGAACAAGACAAAAAGACTTACACTAAATGTCCACCACCAGTTTTAAACCAACTGGTGCAAACAGATGTCTTTACTGAAGCTGACCAACTTCCTTCCAAGGTTGATGCACCGTCTGCTTCAACCTCAAAACCTGTTTTAAAAATGAAGGGAGTAGTTGGTGAGCCTCAGATGAAAGAGGTCAAACAAGTAGAAAAGCCTGAATCTGGTATGAGAAAACTTCTAGGCAATTCTTCTCGACAAGGAATGTTAATGAAAAATGTGCAAGCAGCACTCCGAACCATAGAAAAGGAGGGTGCAAAGTCTCCTACAACCCGTCCTTATGAGGAAGTTAAAATTTTGCCAAAACAATGTGGTTTAGGAGTAGAGTCAAAATGTCAAGTTGAGCAAAAGGTGCCACATAATCCTGCAAAACATCAGTCAAACAGGATTTGTTATGTGTGCAGGAGACCTGGTCACCTCAGTTATGAGTGTGATCAGCAACAACAGAGCTGCAGGGGGAAAGTTGATTTTTCTGAAAATTTTCAGAAAAATAAAACGTTTAATCAAAATAATCAAAAATCAACTGACCCTCATCAGCTCAAAAGGACTGTTGGGGAAACATCTAGTAAACCCAAACGTCCCGAGGTTAGTCAGATGGGGAAGGAACCACTTCATAAGGTGATTAACACTTCTAGTGTTTATCACAAGGCTTCTCCTCGTCAAGACTTAAAATGGACCAACAAACATGAAGTCAAAACGTCCAATAGTTCAGATACCAGTGTAGACTCCAAAGCTACTGGTATGTGGATTAATGTGCAAGTTGTTGGAGAAGATGGGAAACCCATGACCATTCAGGCATGGGTTCCCAATGCTAACTAACCTTCTACTTGTTTGTGCAGGGTGCTCGCCGGTATAACACGTGGATTGTTGATAGTGGAGCATCCAGGCACATGACAGGCGATCTGAGCCTTCTTACAAATGACAAAAAAATAAAAGGAGGGTATGTCAGCTTTGCGGGAGATAAGGGAGGTCACATCACAGCTCAAGGTTTCTTGTCTAATGGGAGAGTGAGCTTTGACAAAGTCAACTATGTCGAGCAGCTCGCAAACAACTTGCTGTCAGTCTCTCAAATATGTGATAAAGAGTTCAAAGTGATGTTTGACGACAAACAATGCTATGTACTAAAGAAAGAATTTCAGATTCCCGAAGATATGGTTTTAATGTCAACTCCGAGACATAATGATCTTTATGTCCTGGACATGTCAAATGCTTCGGTGAAAGAGGTGGAGCATCAATGCTTTCTTACAAAGGCAACTGAAAAGGACTCCATTTTATGGAACAAGAGGATGTGTCACTTGAGCTTGAGAAAGATGAATCATTTAGTTCACCATGAGCTCGTAACGGGAGTCAATCTGAAAAGCATCCATCTACCCGACAAATTCATTTCATGTAAAATGGGGAAGCAGACGAAGAAACCCCACAAGTTGAAGAAGTACCACTCCATTTCAATCCCGCTTGAACTACTTCACATGGATCTATTTGGTCCGGTGTGGTACAAGAGCATTCATGGAGATAGGTACTGTCTGGTAGTCACTGATGATTATTCAAGATATTCCTGGGTTTTCTTCTTAAAAGAGAAGTCTGAAACGTTTGAGACGTTAGAAAACATGATCAACAAGTTAGAGACTATCTATAAGCTGAAGATCAGGAAACTCAGATCAGATAATGGAACAGAGTTCAAGAATCAGAAGATGGAGAAGCTGTGTAATGAGAAGGGTATCCAACATCAGTTCAGTGCCGCATACACTCCTCAAATGAATGGAGTTGCTGAGAGGAAGAATCGGACCTTAATAGAGGCAGCACGCACCATGCTTGCTGACTCTGCTTTGCCCGTAAGGTTTTGGAACGAAGCTGTCGCAAATGCTTGTTACACACTTAACCGGGTCTTAGTGGTCAAACGATTGGGAAAGACATGTTATGAACTGTTGAATAATCGGAAACCGAATATCAGCCATCTTGAGCCGTTTGGCGCTCCATGCACAATGTTAAAACGTGAAGCCGAAGGTAAATTCAGTTCCAAGGTTGAGAAGGGATATTTCTTGGGGTACAGCATTCCGAATAAACGAGTTTTCAACTTAACCTCTAACTGTGTGGAAGAATGGTTTGAAGTGGATGTGCAACGGAATACTTCGCCTCCGATAAAAACTGGTGATGCTTGGTTATTTGATTATGATAACCTATTTGACTCGTTTAATCTGCCACCAGTAGCTCTAGAAGATGATATAGCAATTCAGATGTTGTATGACCTGCAAGATTCCTCTGAGGGCACCACACCAAATCCGCCTTTTAGTACTCACACCTCGACGCATAGTGATGCTGAATCAGACTCTGAAGTTGAGCCACATACTCCACCAGACAAGGGTTCACAGGGTGTAGATGATCCTGGTGATCACACGTTAACACTTGAGGAGACACCCGTGGTTACTAATCTGGAAACTAATATAGAAGCTCAGTTGCAGAGATCAAGTAGAGTTGATAGAAACCATCCTCCTGAACAAATCATTGGTGATCCTCATTCTCATGTTCAAACCAGGAGGCAAGTGGCAACACTATCAGGATCTCATTCTTCAGAGTCCCCGGGACTGAAACAGATGAAAGAATTCTCCGATCTGGGTGCAAATTTGGTTAAGTCTGTGGATTTTACACAATGTCTATGTTCGGGATTTCTCTCACAGATTGAACCAAAAGATCATATTGAGGTACTCAAAGATGATTCCTGGATTAATGCAATGCAAGAAGAGCTGCTTCAATTTCAAAAGCTGAACGTCTGGCGCTTAGTGAACAAACCAAAAGGTGCTAAGTCCTTTGGCTGCAGATGGGTTCTGAAATGCAAACGGGATGATCAGGGGGTGATTGTCAGGAACAAGGCGAGGCTAGTACTTCAGGGTTTCAGACAAATTCCTGACATACACTACACTGATGTGTTTGCTCCAGTCGCTCGGCTGGAAGCTATATGTTTATTTCTCGCCTTCGCCCCGCACAAACGTTTTAAAGTCTATCAGATGGATGTTAAAAGTGCGTTCATGTACGGAGAAATTCAAGAGACAGTGTATGTCAATCAACCTCCGGGGTTTGTGGACCCCCTTCATCCAGACAAAGTATACTTGCTGAATAAGGCATTGTATGGTCTTCATCAAGCACCGCGAGCATGGTACGAGACCCTCTCTCAATATCTGACTGAAAATGGGTACAGGAGAGGGACCATCGACAAAACGTTATTTCTCAAAGGTGAAGATAAAGACCTGATCTTGGTGCAAGTATATGTGGATGATATTATTTTCGGTTCTCCAAATTCAATTCTGTGTGAAGACTTTGCAAGGATTATGAAGGAGAAATTCGAAATGAGCTCAATGGGAGAGATGAAGTTTTTCTTGGGACTTCAAGTGGAGCAAACAGAGACAGGGATTTTCCTACACCAGTCTAAGTATGTTGCTGACATTCTAGCACGGTTTGAAATGTCTTCTGAAAAGACTACTGCAACACCTCTTCCTGTCAATCACGGCATGTCTCCAGACACTAAGGGGGAGTTGGTGAATGAATCTCTTTACCGAGCAATGATTGGATCTTTGATGTATCTCATGGCCTCCAGACCAGATATCATGTTTGCCACATGTCTGATGGCAAGATACCAATCCCATCCTAACGTCAAGCATCTGATGATTGTCAAGCGAATCTTTCGCTATCTGAAGGATGCTCCCAATCTTGGACTGTGGTATCCTTGTGATGATAATTTTGAGTTGACGGCCTACAGTGATTCAGACTATGGTGGATGCAAAAAGGATCATAAATCTACCTCTGGGGGTTGTCCGTTTCTCGGATCGAGACTTGTCACGTGGCAGTGTAAGAAGCAGACTGCAGTTGCGCTTTCTACGTGTGAAGCTGAATATATTTCGGCAGCGAGCTGCTGTTCTCAGGTCATCTGGATTCAACAACAACTGCGGGATTACGGTTTGCAATTCTCTACTACTCCCATTTATGTTGATAACACTGCTGCTATAGCCATTACTAAAAATCCCGAACAGCACTATAAGACCAAGCACATTGGTATCAAATACCATTTTATACGGGACTGCTAGGAAAAGAAATTAATTGATGTCTTGTCTATTCAAACTGATTTCCAAAAAGCAGACCTGTATACAAAGGCATTTGATAAACCCCGGTTTTTGTTCTTAGTGAATGAAAACGAGATGAAAACCAAGTGTGAGGTCGTCTCTGATGATGCAACTTAATGTTTTTTTTTTCTCGTATTTGTGACTGTGTGTCTATTTTCTGTGTCTGTGTGTCTCTGTTCTTGGTATTTATTTCTTTTAGTATTTTAGGGGGAGATAGGTGCAACATAGAAAATACAAAAAAAAAAAAAATCAGAAAAACTATAATGAGAAGTTGATCCAACTCAAATGGAAAATGATGGTACACTGGCTTTCAATACAAACTATGTCTAGTAAAATTAGGACTGAAGGCATGTACATATTCTTGAGAAAACTGTCTGAAAATTTGAGTCAAATCAGATAAGAAACAGATGGCGTGTAAGACATATGATGAGAGTCTAGACTGATAAGTGGTTATGCATGTGGAAATCCATCAAAGATTCAAACTATCGAGACATTCCAAGTCTACAAGTCAATAACAGTTGAGACTAACTTAGTCTGGTGCACACACCTGTTACCATGCCAAATGTGCTTAGATGACAATGAGCAAAATGTAAAAAGAGGGTGAAAAATTGACCCCAATTTGAGATGCCAAAAGAAATAGATACTTTGATCTATTAGTGTTGAATTGTCAAAGAGCATAAAATGAAGTGACAAAAGCTCAACAGAAAGATCTATTAGTGTTGAATTGTCAAAGAGCATAAAATGCAGTGACAAAAGCTCAACAGAAATTATCAAAAGAGGTGAAAAATTGACCTCCATGTCAAAGAGCATAAAATGCGTTGACAAAATGACAAAGCACATAAGCATGGTGGTTGGGTATTCAAGTCGTGCAACCGACTGAGTGAGTCAAAACACTGTGAGATTTTGAAAGAGATAGTCTTAACCATGTACCCAGTCTAGATAATCAGAAAATGTTGAAATCAAATATGTCATTATCTGAGGAAAGTTAGATTGACAGACAGAAATTGAGGGAGTATGTTTGTGCCTAAGGTTCTGAAATGAATGATAACTAAGTATAGATGTGCTGGTACTGACTCCATCTTGGAACTTTCTCACAAAAATATTTAATTTCAGTAATTTAAATTTTTACAAATCTCTTTAGTATTTTCATTTCAATCTCCTTAGTTTTTAGGATTTAATTTGTTAACAGTCTGCATTTTCTTTTTCTTTTTTATTCAGAAAAATACAAAAAGATTTTTGGTATATTCTAGTTTCTTTTAGTGTGTTTTTAAGGTATTCTTTAAGTTTTTCACGTTTCGCTTTGATGTGATTAAATGTTTATTAATGGTCTTGAAGTTACTGATCGTTTATTGCTGAGTGCAGTTCTAACAGTATCAAGGTTCACATATGAGGAATTCAGTCCGCACGAAGTTGAATCATTTCGCACGAACTGCATAACACAACGTGCGTTGTCTAGTCATATTTCGCGGTCAAAGGTCAAGAGACGTAGTGAAGTCCAATTCGCACATGGTGAGGGTCATCTCGTGCGAAGTTAAGTGTCACTTAAGGTGTGCACTTCGGGCAACAACATGCGAAGTGCCCTCACTTCGCACGAAGTGAAAGGGAGTATATAAGCTAGTTTCGTGCGTATTCCTCATTACGCGTTCATAGTTTCTACAGTACATCTTCACTTCTCTCTCGATTTTGATTTTGATTTCTGTGTTGAAAGAGTTTTTCGCTCCATCTGTGTGATTCAGTTTTGTATTGTGATCATTCTGGTATGTTTTTCGCTTCAATCCAACGGTTGGATCTCGAGTTATACTCGATTTTATGCTTGAAAGTCTAGAAACTTTAAAACCGGATTAAAAGTGATCATAATGTGTTCGTTTGTTAGATTTGAGTGAAAAGTAACCCTTGTGGACTTAGTTAGATGGTATTTAATCACTCAATCGACACAAAAACATCGCAAATCAGTGGTTTTTGAAGTCATAAAGTTCGACGAGATGTTCTTGAATTTGAATGTTGACCGTGCGAAGTGCCGTTCAGTTCGCACGAACTGACTACATTTCACACGAACTCTGGGATGTAGAAGATGAACAAGATGAGTATCAGTCGCACGAAGTGAAGTCCATTACGTGCGTACTGTGTCCACCTCGTGCGAAGTGTATCATGGAATTAATAAATTTTTAACACAAAATCACTTCAA
This sequence comes from Pulicaria dysenterica, assembly GCA_947179395.2. Taxonomy (NCBI): domain Eukaryota; kingdom Viridiplantae; phylum Streptophyta; class Magnoliopsida; order Asterales; family Asteraceae; genus Pulicaria; species Pulicaria dysenterica. Next base: position 37,313,673 of record OX359292.1, read on the forward strand.
CTAGGAAATTCGAATTTTTTGAAAATTACTGCTTAATTTTTTTTAAATTCTCAGTTTTTGACTGTGTATTACGGTTTGTGGATGTTTCTTTCTAATAGGCATAATGTTTATTCCGCAGACTTTAAACAATGGAATCTACTCAACTAGGAAGATCCTCTGCCCAAAACCCCGCTAAGTCTGCATCTGGCAGTGGCAGTCAGACAAAGGCTGAATTGAAAGCCGGTGACAAGCATAACATTAGGGCATGTCTGACAAAGAACAAGCTAACAAGGGACTGTGACGATATGATTGACTATTTGATGAGGTCAAGGATCTACACCGCAATCACAGCAACCTGCACCACATATACATCACATCAGCAAGAGTTCTGGAGAACAGCTGCGTACGATGAGGCAATGGGTGGTATTCGTGGGTTGGTGCAAAAACAACCAGTGTTTGTGTCGGAAGAGGTGCTAAATGAGCTGCTTGAACTGGGTGATGCTATCTCAGATCCCATCTCTCTGAACATCTGCTGGGTTAAAGGGTGTCTGCTGAGGTGTGGATACACCGGGGAGATTCGGAACGAATCGGTATTCAAAACAAAGTTCTGCCCCCCGTATCGTTATCTGATGCATGTTATCTCACACTGCTTGGGGCCACGGAGAACCGGCCATGATCAGTTAAACCAAACTTTCTCTCATTTATTTGTGGCACTTGTGCTGAATGTCAAATTCAACATCTCCAGGGTGATTTTCAACTGCCTAAAAGAGAACTTGTCAAAGAAGGAGGTGCAGTTTTTGATGTATCCCAGGTTTCTACAGATTGTGATTGATGCACAGGCTGAGGGGTTAGTGAAAGAAGATGGGGATCGAATCAAGTTGAGACATATGAATGATCAGACAGTGCGACAAATGAGCAGGTACATAGGCACCTCAACTCCTCTAAAGAGAAGATTAATCTGCCATCTGGGAGACAAGGATTATCAAGCTCCAGAACGAAAACATCTATGGAGAAATGAGGGCTCAAAGTCTCAGGTGGAGAATATTGAGATCGTGTCTGATGATGAGGACGAGGAGGCAGAAGTACAGAGCCAAGAGGCTCGTGATCCTACTGGAGGAGAGGCCATCCCCACCGAGCTGGATGAAATGAATGTTGATGAGTTCTTTGAGGAGGATGATGATGAGCAGACAAGAAAAAGGAAAGAAAAGGCTGCAATTGAAGAGCCAGAGAAGAAGAAAAAGAAAGGTTATAAGTTCAAGCCTCTGGTAGCAACTGCTGAAGTCACCGTCAGATCTTCTACAGCAACAGCTGCTCCAGTTTCAACCACTGCTCCAGGTGCTGCAGGACCGTCTCAGACTGGTTCTCAGATACCAAATATCTCAGTTGAAGAAAGCCTGAGCAAGCTTCAAAGCTACGTTCTAGATATGATCAAGGACGAAAAGGAAAGAAAGTTAGAGCTTGAAGAGGTAAAGAAGAAAATGGTTGAAAAGGACCAGCAGATTGAGCTGGAAAAGATGAATGAGACGATGGAAAGGATCTTAATCGAGTACACTCAAGAATTCAAAAGGTTAAAGGCGCATGTGGAAAAACAAGATGAAGAAGTGCTGAAACTGAAAGAGTTTGCTGAGTCTGAACCTGCGGGGACATACTCTGGAGATGAAGAAGGTTGACTCTTAGTCTATGTGACTTTGTAATTATTTAGTTATCATGTATAGAATTGAAACAATCATATGTATTTGAATCTCTATCTTGAAATGAAATGTTTTGGTTTTGACTTACAAATGTTTATGATTTGTTTTACTTCTATGTGAAGATCCATTAAGTGTTCAGCCATTGAAAGCTGAGATTCCTCAATCGTCAAGATTACTAAGTGTTCAGGGACAGATTGTATCTCAAGAGGAGTATGAAGCTGAGGAAGGAGAAATTCTTCCATTTTTATCTAGAGAACAAATTGCTGAACTCTTGCAGATTCCCATTTAGGACGTAATTTTAGAAGAGGTGGATCAAAGCTTTGTGCCACCACCGCAAGCAGAACAAGAACCAGTGTTTGATACCGATGAGGTTGAAATTGAGGATGAAACGGATCAACACTACCCAGGTCAACAAACAGATGATAACCTGTCTGATCTTGCAGATCTCTTCAAAAATGCTAACACTGAGGAAATCAACAGACGAGCTGAAGTAAGAGAACAAACAACTGTTGATTTTGACTTAGACAAATATCTGGGTGATAGGAAGTCTAAACAAGAGGAAAGAGAGGCAAGAAGAAAGAAATTTCAACGTTATCTTGAATGTCAGGCAGTTAAAGAGAAGATGTCGAAAAGCTTACCAGAATATACAAAGTTTTATCAAACTCTTGGTAAAAAGACCGATGGTGAAATAGTTGGTTGGTGCTATGTGCCTGAATTTAACGTTTATGCAATTAAGAGGGAAAGGGGAGTTGAGTACTTCCAGAGAGCAAATGATATCCAAACGTTACCATTTTATGATATTAGACAACTTGCTCGTCTGCCCCATTTGGATTGTGAAGATCACAGTATAGCCAAATGGTTTGAAACATTGGTAAAGCGTGAGGCTCGATTTGGATGGAAAAATTTAAAGCCGTATGTGCCAGGTGTTAAAAGTCATCCAACTAAAGTTGATCCACTGACAGGAAGAAAGCTCAAAGTGTTAAACTGCAAAGCTCCTCGTTGTATGAAAAAATTACCGTTGAAAACCATGCCTACTGGGTGGAGCGCAAGGTTTAAATGGTGGTATTTTAACGAGAAAAAAACTGAGGCAGTAATTGTGTTAGATGATGATCTTTCGGGTGGAGAAACGATTAAAGTATTCGATCCTATGTGGATGAAAATTTTTGGAAAGGATGACATCACAGTTTTGTATTACAATCCAATCCTCTACAAAGATCAATACATGGATTTGGCATTGCAATTTCGAAAAGTCGTTCGAGTTTGTTTTGCATTTGACATCTATGTTGGATCTGATGAAGTCAAGTCTACAACGTTGTAACAGCTAGATTGTCATTGTGTTTGCTTAGTGCAAGTTTTGTTGATAGAACTAGGTCTTAGGAGGAGTTTGTTGGTGCATAATTGTAAATCCCTAGTTCTTATCAATCCAATACATACATGTTTACTTGAAATGTTAATTCAAATGTGTTTTGATTAATGGTTTACATGTTTATATATTCTAAGTGTTTCCTTATATTTGTTTTAAGCTTACAAGTACTTAGTCATGTGTTGATTTGTGTTTGTAAGTTTAAGTATAAGTGAAGGTTACTACGTGCGTGATGAAGCTCACTACGTGCGTAGTGTAGTTAACTACGTGTGTGGTGAGGAAGATGATTAATGTTTAATTAATTATTATTAAAACAACCGGTACGTGCGTACTGGACTAACTACGTACGCAGTGCAGAGCATTACGTGCGTAGTGGAAATTAATTAAGGAAGTGACGTGTTACGCGTATTCCACACTATAAATACTGATTAACCTCGTATTAGCGCGGGTGATCGCGGGAATCGTCAGGGTAATCGTCCGTAATCGCATATAACTACCGGAAATCGACCTTAAGTCTTAGTGAGCCTTCGTAATCGTACGTTTAACCTCGATAAACGCGAACCTAGTGTTAATCTCGAATCCAAGGGCAACCTTAAGCATTCTGTGTGAGTTCTTAGAGTTGTTCTTGATCCTACTCTGTGTGTTCTTCGTGTTAACTGTGTGCCGGACACCTAAGCAGATCTTAGAATCCTTAGGAGGTTTGGGAAATAGATATTCCGCACTATTTCTCATCCTAGATCAGTCCTAGCATTAGGGTGTGTTAGTTTAGAACCCCCCACGGTCCTACATTGATCAAACCCAGTTTTTAATCAGGATATTAAAACAAGTTGGTTTTAATATTTTTTTTAAAAAATAATTTTTTGTTTTAATCGGAAAAATAAACCAACGCCACCACCATGGCCGGCGGCGGCAACCTAGGTACGGCGGTCGTCGGCAGTGCAGCCCATTTGAGGCGGCGTGGGGTGGTCGGAGGTGGTCGGTGACGGTCGGCAGTCGCAGGGTGGCGGCAGGCCAGCAGTCGGCGAGACAGGGCAGCGGAGGTGTGGCGGCCTCGGCCCAGGCAGCTTCGGCCCAAGCAGCTCCGGCCCAGGCGAATACGGCCAAGGCGTTTTTCAGCCGAGATGGTTTCGGCCGGGTGGGTCTCGGCCTAAGGGGTTCATGGTCCAGGTAGTCCTTAGCCCAGATAGCTCTAGGCCCGAGAATAGCTGACCCAGAATTGTTTACCGGTTAAACACAAAGGTTATTATTTTTAAGCATTAAAACTAATAAAGTTTTATATAAACTAGTATTATATATATTTTAATTAAGTCTTAGTTAAAAAATATATATTTTAGGTGTTCATTTGTTACGACTAGTTTAGTCGTTTTAAATAAAATCTAAAGGGGTAAGTTTATAACAAGAAAATATTTGAATGAACAAATTTTTGTCGTGTTTATGTTTTTTTTTTGTTTTTTTTTTTTTTTTTGTAAAACTAGTAGAAACCGACATAGGATTTCATTCAAGTTTTCGAATTAAGTCAAGTTTTTCAAAGTTTGTTGAAAAACTATTTTGGTCAAGTAAATTTAAATAATCTAGAAGATCATAATTCTCTTTTTTAGTTGATAGTTATTAATCAAAAGGGTAAATGAGAATGGTTAAACGAATCAGGTTATGTGTTTACTGCACAGTTGTTTATATATATTGTGTGGTTGTGATATATATAGCTATAGTTTTGCCGACTTAGGACTCGTCTTTTTCCTTTATTCTTTTATTTTGGTTTTTGGGAAGGCCTGTGTGCCAATTACAATCCCATTCTTAATTGTAATGTTGTACTTGTTTGAGGAGGCCTACGTGCCACTTACAACCCCATTCATTATTGTAATTGTAATAGAATAGTTGTAGTTTTTGTCCCTTTACCAAGATGGAGTCCAAGGAAGTTTTGAAGATGATTTGCACGGAGCTCGGATGCTTCAGAGGAGGCATCAAAGAAAGTAGGAGCAATTCATCACGAAGGCGAATCCAAGTCCAGTTGTCCTTAGGTTTGACCTTAGGATTAGTTAGCAAAACTATAGGTTTTTATGTGCTTACATTATCTGCGTGGTTGTGTTTTTATTTACTGCTTATTCATATATGTATGTGATATGTGTATGATGCTAAATAGAAAGGAGTTTAACAATAGGTAATTATTAAACAGAGAAAAACCACGATTTTTGACAAACTAGAATACGACTTCAGCTTGTTAGTCGTACTAGTTAAATTTTCACAAATTTAAAGTTTTGTCAAGATTATAAGTTTGGAACTTATAAAGCCGTTTTGTGCACCAAGTGTAGGTACACATGTAAACTGTATTTTTTTTAAACAGTTAGTTTTTAAAATGGTTTTTCAAAAACTGGAAAATTATGTTTTTCTTTTAAACTTAATTATAAAACCCAAGAAAAATCTTAGATCAGTGTGCTACCCACCTAATGGTACACATTTGCTGTTAAACGGTATTCGGGTGTCGGAAGTGCCCAAACCTTGGACATCTGGGTTCAAACCATTGCGGGAAACGGTATAAAAGATTCTTCGATAATCGGGAGTCCCGGCCATATTTCATACTGTCTTAGGTGGTGCGATCTATTTTGGTGATAATCGGGAGTTCCGGCCCAAAATGCACTAGAGTAGAGTTAAACATACTAGACTAGGTCTAAGAACTCTACGAGGTTCTAGGAGTCGTATCAGCTAGGTACGATTGGTACAGGGTGTTACCTACCAGAAATAGCATGACTTGTCGGGAAGTGAAATATGGATCCTAGGTCTAACATATATTATTTATGGGTTTAACGATATATGTTAGAAAGTTTATTTGCAAAAGTGAGAGTCTGTTAGATTATGTGCAGAGATAATTAATGGGTGCATTGTATCCAATGTTATAAGAGACTAAAGGGTCACACTACTACACACCCAAATTGGAACAGCTGGAATTTGCCATAATTCTGTGTGGAAATAATTAATCAGTTGGATTAATTATTAGAGAGATAAATAAATAATTAATCAGTTGGATTAATTATTAGAAAGAAAAGAAATAATAAATAGTTATTTATTATTTAAAGGGAAATTAAATATTAAGTTTAATATTTAATGGACCAGTTAATTAATATTTAATTAATTAACTAGTAAAGTCCAGGGGGTCAAAATGAGAAGAATGAAACTTCAATTAAAGACATGGGCTTTAATTGAACGGGCTTGTTTTTTAATAAGGTTTAAGTATTTAAACCTAGATAAGGCTCATTTAATCATAAAAAAGGGGCAATTCAAGAAAAGAACCCTAGCCACCCTACCTCTCTCTCTCTCACGTCGACCTCACTCTCTCTTTCGTTTCTCTCTCTCTTTTGTGTCGAACAAGGAGAAGGCAAAAAGCCTTTCGGCTTTTTGGTGATCGACGCACACACACATACAATCAAGGTATCGAGTGTTGAAGCTTGGGTGATTCCAGGAGCGGTCTAACAGCCAGTTCATTGGTGGTGCAGTAGCGGTGGACTACTTTTAGCAATCCCAAGTCAAAGCAGGTATTGTTATTCTAAACCTTTTTATCTGGTTTGTTGTTTAGAGACTGAGATGATCATTAGATAGATCCTAACCTTTTTGGGGTTTAGAGGGTTGTGTTCAATCTGTTTCCGCTTTTAGGATTGAACCAGTAGGATCAAACCCAGGATTGACCAGTTTGTATCTTAGGGTGGTTTGTTCAGATCAAAACCCTTCAGACAAATGCTCTTTCCACGGGCTTGATTACCATGATTCCCTTGGTTTTGGTTTCCCTCCAGGGCTGAGGGTAGGTTTGGTCGGATTTCCTCCCGCTGCAGTAGTTCAGTTTAGCCTTGGGCATGCATTTCGGTAATGGTCAACACTTCCACACTCATAACATGTTCCCCCAGTTCTATAGTCTTTTGCGTAGTGCCCCAATCGATTACATGCTGTGTAGTGTCGACACGGTATGTTCTGGTAGTGGTGATAGTTGCAAGCAGTGCATTTTGGTGCAGAACCCCAATACTCTTTCCTCACCGGGTTAGCTGCCACGTAGCCAGTTGCTACCTTCGCCCTCTTGTTGTTGTTTCTAAAGTTTCCCTGCCTAATTCACTCTTCTTCATCCTTCCTCTTCCCAATACCCATGGTCAAGGTGCCATTCTTAACCATCTCTTTATTCAATACCCCTACCTTCAGTATAGAACTCTGAATTGTTGGTGGTTCGGTTGCCTTAACCATCGCTCGAATCTGGGGTACAAGTCCCGCAATGTACCTCTCAATTCGTTTGGACTCTGGAGTAACCAATCGTGGCACAATTTTTACCAGTTTGTGAAACCAGTCAGTGTAAGCAGCATGGTTCGCGCCCACCATTTTTTGGTTCCATAGTTCATCATCCTATTTCTGGATTTCGGTACTTGTGTATAACTCCTTCTCCATCAGCACCTTGAATTCTTCCTAAGTCATTCCTATTGCAGCAGGCCTCCCTTGGGCCTGGATCTGAGTATTCCACCATGTCAACGCCTTATTAACCAAAGAGCATGCGGCGCATCTCACTTCCGGATGTTCAGCACAGTTGCTGATATCCATAAATGACTCCATCTTCTCTACCCATCGGGTAAAGGCCAAGGCACCTCCTTTCCCATCGAATTCCCTGGGTTTGCAGGCCGAGAACTCCTTGTATGTACTTCCAGTACCCCCATGATTGTTAACCTCGTTATCATACTCCACGTCATTTCTACCTCCTCCATTGATGTTGTTTCCACCCCCATTATTGTTGTTGTTGTTTTGCTTAGTGAGGTTGTTGCTGATTTGGGTCACAAGGTTTCGAATAAGCGCTTGAAGTTGTTGCGCTATCATTTCGGTGATATTGGGGTTTGTTGCTTCATCTCCCCCAGCACCATTACCACGGCCACACCCGCGTCCATTCAGACGGTTTGATCTTCTCGGAGGCATATTCTATACGAAAGGTAGATTGATGGGTTAAATAAATAATAAGTGTAGGCTATCTTTACCCCGCAGTGCGGGAATGTCAAGCTTCGTGGGATCAAAACAATATTGGTATCTCACGTGTTCCCGTATCCTAGTCCGTAGCTCATTTCACAGAATGTCTCGTACTACCTTGAGGGTCCTTGTGATAGGCATGTGTGCATGGCGTTGGCCAGACGCTATGCATCCATGCTTATCACTGTTTCTCACAAAACATTACTAACCATGCTGATCCACTTGCACAAGACGCTACAGTACCCTATTGGTCCAGGCTTTCATGGATACTCTACTTTGCATGATGCTAAATTATATAGTTCTTCGAATAATTAATCCTACTCTAAAAAAAACAATCAAGCAAGAACATGCAGTAAAGCTAGATCAAGAATTCTAAGTCTATATATTTCGTTCATACATAGTTATTGAAGTATTCATTCTGCCGTTTCCTCTACCTAATATAACTCCTATAACATGGATTCATAAAATCAAGTAGGCATATATTGGCTTCATGTATGATAGCATGTCGTAATAAAGTGTTTTGAGCGATAGTTCCTACGGTTCATCCGCAAAAAATTATAATTGGTGTACGCAATGTATCATGGAATTTAGACATTTTATTAAGCATACGAGATTTCAACTTGGATATGTCACTAAAATAAAAAGAAATACTCAAATAGAACACCACTTTATTCATAGTCTTATAGTTTTATAGTGACAATAGAAATAAGATATCATAAAAAAGAAAATAGAAATTCCTAGTAGTGGTGCCACGATAGGTGATCGGGCACATCTAGATTTTAAATCAGCTCCGTACGTCGGATTCGAGATCCGAGTCGATCTCTTCTTCGGTTGAGTCGTCACTTGATATTTCTATCGGCTCTTCTTCAGACGGCTCTTTGGAGGGTTCCTCCTCGAATGGTTCCTCGAAGGGATCCTCTTCTGGTGGTTAATTAGAAGACCCTTGCTCAGATTGTTCCTCCGAGGTTTCCTTAGGGATCGTGAATGTGATATTTCTACCTATTAAAACTCTCTTATGAGCCGTTGCCCTAATAAGGAGTCCTTTTCCGTTTACACGGTGAGGCTTCGTTATAGCTCTGGTGGGTGGACGAATGATGTGTAACGGATGTCCTTTGTTCGACATGCTTGAGCTGTTGGTCATATTTTAGTCAAAATCCCGAAAGGCTATATAAGTATATACAGATGCACACATAGTTCCTATTATGCAACTATATGTGGTGCTTAGGTCATAGTCTAGGCCAATCCACCTAATTCTCTATAACAAATGGCTCTGATACCAATCTGTCACACCCCGCCAAGCCGGAAACGCGGAGTGTGACGGAGAGGATCGTCATAACACATTGATACTATAACAGAGAAATCACTAAATGTAATTAACCAACGTGTCACGACGTTTCCCCGACACAAGAGGGGACTTGTGCCATGATAAGTCGATTTCCACGGCATCATAGTCAAACGTAAGAGAAAAGTACGTGAAAAGTAAATCCCACAACCCGGGATAAGTATACGGGGCGTCAATCCCAAAACAAACAATCCAAGTCAAAATAGATATTTAATAAAGAAAATGCGTCCATAGTTTATAGGTAGTCTTGCACTAGATGAGTCTCGCTAAAGTCCAACTAGAGTCTTCTAGGCCCCTTAGGTATTGTTATTAGCATTACCTGAAAATGAACACTCTAAAATGTCAACACAAAGGTTGGTGAGCTCGCAGGTTTATAAGGAAATAAGTTTACCGTGTAAAGCAATTTGACATGACAATTGGCAGATGATAGTAATGTACTTGTAAATAGAGTATAGCAAAAACCAAACCACAAAGGTTCATGAGAAACTAGTCATCCAATATAGCAACACCGAACCACAACAGTTCATGAGAAATTAGTCATCCAACAAACTTTAGCCGGCCGGGAACATTAGTTGGCTCATAGAAATATAGTCATCTCATAGGCATAACCCAACACGGGTTCAAATAAGCACATAGTCATACACCACACAATTGTCATAAAAAGATTTAAAGTTTAGAACACGGTATAAGAAACAAGTTTAAGTGTCATTTTCCCCCAAAATATTGCAAGAAAAAGGGGCTACGAGTACTCACCTTAGCATTTCAAACGATTCTAGTCTTGCAAAGGAACAAGCTCGAAATCAACAACAAGTGTCAATTCACATAAGTCACATGTATAGGAGTATGGAACTACCCAGTATATTCCAAACGTGTGAGGATTTCTTTATGTTAAGCCTAGTGCCACAATATATGTTTAATGATTATGTAAGTTGACTTTACATAATTTTAAAATACACTAAACATCTGAATCTGGTCCTCAACTTTTTATAACAGTAAGTTCGATGTCTCAACTATAATATATAATTTTCCCAGAATTAATCATCCTAGTTAGATATTTTTAATAATTTATGAAAGTTACAACTGTCACGAAACTAGCTGCAGGCACGCAACAGAAAGTTAGGATTTTATAAAATTAGTAAACGACCTCTAAAATTTACGAATTTGTTATAGGACATCAAAGACTACGAATATTCTACAGTATAAATATTGATTGAAAATACCATGGTTTGGATGTGTTTCAAAACCAAGACTTGACTCACAATTCTGCCGGATCAACATGCAGCCTTGCGCACTTTAACGATTAAAATCATTTGACGGACCAAACGACCTCCAAAAAATGCAAACCCTAGTGGAGGTGAAACTAGATTCGGAGCACTACATCCTAGACCCAAGAATTGAAATAAAACACAACTAATGGACCCTGATATGCCTTCCCCAACACGACACAACCTTCTGCCCAGAGAATCTTAATTTATAAAGAAGAAAAACTAGTTTTTCGGTTATATAAACTTCTAAACTCACCATAAAACATCTTCGTGAATTTATTTGATGGTTTAAATGTATTTCTTCGTGAGTTTTTTATTTAAATTATTATAAGTTGGTAAATTGTGGCTAGGTAACATGTCTAAAGGTACACACAACTTGGCAAGTATAATGCGTCTTGTGATAAACCCTAAATTTTAAATATTTCTAAGCCTAATACTGATATTCTACAAAAATTAGAGATTTTCCAACGTGTATATGAGCAAGAAGTAGGGTTTCAGAAGTTACAGGTCTAATTGACTTACCTGTTTTGTAACGGATGTCAGCTTATACCGCTACTAGAGCTTTATTGTTTAAACAGGTGCGGGTATTTGGACTTCATGTGATCTTCCTCTTTAGGATTTTAATTTCCCGATCCAAGATCTCTACAGGTTCCTTCACAAAGCATATATTGTCTATCCTAATTTTTGTTCAGCGGCACATGCAGATTATCATCTGCCAGGCACTTCCATAGATTCGATACCTAAAACGTATCATGTACACCACTGAGTTCCTGCAGTAGCTTTAACCGGTAAGCTACCAGGCCAATCCGCTCAATAATCTCGAACAGTCCTACGTCTCTTGGTGCTAGTTTTCCTTTCACACCAAAGCGCACCACACCCTTCCAAGGCGATACTATCAGCAACACTCGGTCACCGACACTAAATTCTAAGGGTTTCCGCCGATTATTGGCGTAACTCTTTTGGCGATCCCTTGTCGTCTTGAGTCTTTGTTTGATCTGAAAAATCTTATCGGTAGTCTCTTGTATGATTTATGGCCCAATCAGCTGGCTTTCCCCCACTTTGGTCCAAGCAACAGGTGACCGACATTTCCGTCAAAATAGGGCCTCAACAGAGCACACTTAATACTCATATGATAACTGTTATTGTAGGAAAACTCAATCAATGGTAGATGTGTATCCCAGTTTCCCCCAAAATCAATAACACGTGCCCTAAGCATGTCCTCTAGAGTTTGAATCATTCACTCACTTTGACCATCGGTTTGAGGATGATAAGCTGTACTCATGTCTAGTCTGGTACCTAACGCTTTCTATAGTATCTGCCAGAACCGCGATGTAAACCGATTATCTCGATCAGATATAATAGACATGGGCACCCCGTGTCTTTCCACGATCTCGCTTATATAGATCCTTTCTAGCTTTTCCATTTATTAGTCCTTACGAATTGCTAAGAAGTTAACTGTCTTTGTCATCCTATCCACAAAGACATAGATGGAATCGTGACCACTACTAGTCCTTGGTAGTTTTGTGATGAAATCCATGGTTATGTTTTCCCATTTCCATTCAGGAATTTCTGGCTGTTGTAGTAATCCCGAAGGCCTTTGGTGTTCGGCTTTTACTTTTGAGCAAGTCAAATACTTGCCTACATAGGTAGCCACCAATACACATCTCTAAGATCATGATACATTTTATCCGCACCGGGGTGGAAAAAGTATATTGTCTTATGGGCCTCATCCATAATTAGTGCTCTTAAATTTTCTGCTTGTGGAACCCAAATCCGTTACACAAAGTACAATCCACCATCTTCCTTTTTCTTTAATTGTTTGTCCAAACCCCGCAACATCTCGTTTGGAGCATTCATGTCATTAGATGCCTCTAGTAGTGCTTCGAGTATCCTTCCTTTGATACTTGATTGAATTGTCATGCTCACGGATCGTACACATCTTGGTTTAATCCTTTCCTTCCAACTAAGCGCATCCGCTACCATATTCGCCTTCCCAGGGTGGTAACAAATTTCACAGTCATAATCGCTAAAGAGTTCAACCCATCATCTCTGTCTCATGTTTAATCCTTCTCATCAAAGATATGTTGTAGACTTTTATGGTCGGTATAGATTATACTCTTCGTACCATATAAGTAGTTTCTCCGGCTTTTGAGGGCAAAAACCACAACACCCAATTCCACATCGTGCGTGATGTAGTTATTTTTGTGTATCTTCGGTTGTCGTGACACGTTGGTTAATTGCATTTAGTAATTTCTCTATTATAGTATCAATGTGTTATGACGATCCTTTCTATCACACTTCGCGCCGTGTTTCCGCCTTAGCGGGGTGTGATAACTGCCTAAAGTGATTGAATGCACTCAAGTGCAAGAACAACCCGAGTCATGTAACCAGCGGAAGGAGACCGAAAGCAAGATCGTAATCAGCGATGATTTCCCCGATCAAACTGTTCAGGTTAGTAATACGCTCAGTCCAGGTATCAAAACAGATTTAATCAGCCTGCTAAAAGAAACATCAATGTCTTCGCCTGGACACCGGCTGATATGACTGGTGTCCCAAGACATCTGGCCGAGCATCGCCAACAGATCAATCCCATCCTACATCTCGTCAAGCAAAAGAAATTAGGCCTGGCCCCAGACTGCAGCAGGGCAGTCTGCGAGGAGGTAAATAAGCTGATGGAAGCCAGCATCATGAGTGAAGTCAAATACCAAACCTGGGTGGCTAAGCCAGTCATGGTTAAAAAAACAGGACGGGTCCTGGCGAATGTGTGTGGACTTCACAGACGTCAACAAGGCCTACCCAAAAGACAACTACCGGTTACCGGAGATAGACTGGAAAGTCGAATTCGTAGCTGGTTTTCGATACAAGTACTTCTTGGATGCCTACAAACGGTATCACCAATTTCAGATGGCAGAAAGAGATGAAGATAGAACAGCTTTTCACACCGACATGGGCATTTTCTGCAAAACCAAGATGCCATTTGGCTTGAAAAACGTGGGAGCCACTTACCAAAGGTTAGTAGATAAAACATTTGCTGACCAGATAGGAAGGAACTTGGAAGCATACGTAGACGATATTGTCATTAAGAGTATCACCGAAAAGTCACTACTGGCAGACATCCAGGAAACCTTCAACATTCTCACGTCTATCAATATGAAGCTGAACCCGTCGAAGTGTTCCTTTGGAATGGAAGAAGGGAAGTTCCTCGGTCATATAGTCACCCCTGATGGCATCAAGGTTAACCCCAAGCGAGTACAGGAAATTATGGCACTCGAGAGCCCAACGACGAAGAAGCAGGTCCAGAGCTTAAATGGAAAGCTGGCAGCCTCCGGAAGGTTCGTAGGCAATTAATCAGCAAAGTCAATCACATTCTTCCATACTCTATAAGGGTGCATTAAGAAGAACGATTTCGCCTGAACCATAGAAGCCGAGTAGGCCTTCCAGGAAATCAAGAAGTGTCTAGCCAAGCTACCAACCTTAACTGCTCCAAAACTAGGAGAAACACTTGTCCTGTATTTAGCCAGCTCGCGCGAATCAATAGCATCTGCCCTAATGGCAAACCGAGGAGCTAAACAGGTGCCTGTTTACTTCGTTAGCAAAGCCGTTCAGGGCCCAGAAACAAACTACCCAGCAATCGAAAACTTCGCGTACGCTCTGGTTCATACGGCTAGACGCCTACGGTGCTATTTTCAAGCACATCAAAATCGAGTTTTCACAGATAAACCCCTGCGACAGGTGATGTCCAGGCCAGAAAATTCAGGAAGACTGACCAAGTGGGCAATCGAGATTGGCGAGCACGAAATTGAATTTGCACCAAGAACATCCATTAAGGGTCAAGTGCAAGCGGATTTCGTAGCAGAAACAAAGACAAAAGAACCCAAGCAAGAAAAAACGTGCACTCCAACGCAAGAGCAACCCATGAAAGACGCCTTGTCCCTTTATACGGACAGGGCGGCTAGCTCAGAAGGATCAGGCGTTGTCCTGATACTGATAAGCCCAGAAGGAGAAGAGCACACATATGCCCTACGATTCGACTTTCCCGCCTCAAACAATGAGGCAGAATACGAAGCGCTGCTAGCGGGTCTCAAGTTAGCCGCCAAACTCAAGGTGTCACGTTTGCAAGTCTATGTGGATTCACAGTTAGTGGCCAATCAAGTTAATGGAAGCTTCAAAGGAAAAGAGGAGTCTATGAAAGCTTATCGAGCACAAGCACAGTCGGAGCTAAAGAATTTCACAGCTTGTACGATCTCATAGTTCAAAAGATCCCAAAACAAGCGTGCCGACGCCCTCAGCAAATTGGCTACCTTCACTTTTGAACATTTAACCAAGGAAGTACTGGTAGAAGTGCTAAAGAAAAAGTCAATCGGCGCTAAGACAGAAGTCTGTCAGGTGGGGGAAGAATAAACATGGATGTCTCCATTTAAGGCCCACTTGACAACGGGAACAAAAATCAAGCAAGAATCTTACGGATGAAAGCACCCATGTACAGGCTGAAAGATGGTCATTTGAATAGAAAAACATCCCTCGGACCACTGCTTCGCTGCCTGGACCCTAGGCAGGACAAAAACTGTAACACCCTAGTTTAGGGCCTAGTAGTAACTTGTTGTACATTGTGTTGGTTTAGTTATACGTTGACATTAACCAAGTTGTTTAAGTTGTCTTGTTGATCAATTTTTGTTATTTGTTGGTACACGTGGTTATGTGGTTAAAGCTGGAAATGTGTCGTTAATAGATAGAGTCGGTAATTTGTTGAACGGTTTCAAATAATGATTCCGAAAATATCTCCGTTACTTGAAACGGATAACCCTAAGTTGTGTTTTAAGTTGAATAGGAGAACAAAATACCCTCGTGGGGTATTAGAGTTACTTGGGTCGGTTTGTGTGTTTCCCTTATCCCCTGGGAACACACACTACACACACACAAATACACATGTACGTACGTAAGAAAGCATACACACATAGCTTTTGAAGATTTGAAAGAGGAATCAAGGAGAAGCAATCTGATTTGGAGTTGTAGCTATTGAATTGGCTGATCTTGTATCATCTTCTTGCTGTCTTTGTAAGTATTTCTCCATAGAAAGTTAGCTTGGTGTTCTTGAAGGAGGATGTTCAATTGAAGGGCTAAATTGATCAATCAAAGGTGTTAATAAGTTAATAGCCATTTAGGTAATACTGTAGAGGTGTTAAACAACATGTAGGAACATTTGAAATTGAATTTCAGTCGATTAAAAGTAGCAAAATCGCGAGTTACAGGTCTGGGCTTCGAACAGGACGAAATCTGATGTAACAGAGGTTCCTATGGGCACAGGAAATAGTCCATGCGGCCGTAGGGGGTTGTCATAGTCTCTGCGGCCGTAGGCAGGGTTCTCTGCGGCCGTAGTAATGGATTTTGTGTGGTTTACCACCTACGGGTGAAGGAAAGAAGCCTACAGGCGTGGGTACATAACCTACGACCGTTGGTACCCAATGAATCACTCCTACGGGCGTAGGGTATGGTCCTTACGGCTGTAGGATATGGTTTCTTGGAAAGGAACTCTTGCGGGCGTAGGATGTATTCCTACGGCCGTAGGAGGTGTTTGGAAGGTGTCTTGCGGCCGTAGGACACATCTACTGCGGCCGTAGGAGCTGTTCCAGATTGCTTGTTGGTTGTTGGTTGTTGTTTGTTGTACGTTTACATAGAAGCATTGATAGTACTTTTAGACATTGACTGAACCTACACATGATGTGTTAGGTGATTCGGACGATTCCGTGTGCTCCTGGGATTCCCGAATTCATATCTGCCTCCTGTAACCTCGAGGTGAGTACCGGTTTCCCATGAGTCCCGGTAAGTAGCGTTGTCTGTTGTTTATTGAAATATGTTGACGATGTTACACACGTGCGTATATGAGGTATGTTATGCCATGTTATTGTATAATCTTGCCATGCGAAGTTGCTTTACACGTTGGTTATGAATCGCATGCGTATCGTTGGACCCGCTACGGGTGATTGTTGTTTGTTGTATTGGTCCGGACTGTTGGTGGCGTGGTTAAGGTCAGCTTTCTTCCCGAAGGCTGGATCCCTTTGATGGAATAACGGGGATCAACGGTACTCAGTGTGCAGCACACCGGGGTGGTCTTGCAAACCGCCGCTCCTTAACGTGAGTTGGGATCTTAGCTTCCGTTGGGATCCATGTTGGTGAGCTTTGAGCTTTGTAACGCGTTTGGTGGACAGTTATAGCTGATGGTCCCTAGTTTGAATCGTTGAGCGGGGCCTCCCACCCTGCAAGATATGATTCCTACTGACTCGTTGGCGCGACGCTGTGTTAGGATAGCCTTATGTGCTGTCCCGTACTTGGGATAACCTGCTTAGTGATGCTTATGTGTAAATCTGTGGTCACTAGCTAGTTGTAGCTAACGGTGCTTGAATTTTCCCTTTTTGCAGATGCGAGGTAGTTGGCCTACGTGAGGCGGGACTGTTGGTGTCTTTTGTAAATATCTTTTGCGGAACACTGTTTGTTGTATATATCTGTGATCCGATGGTCGGTAGTTATCAATCTAGTTGGGTAACACGCGTTGGTATTATTGGGACATGGTTTATAGGTTGTACTTTATACGTTGCCAAGTCAGTTAAACAATATTATCTTTTGTTAAAAATGTTGGTTACTTTCGCTGTTGGCTTTTATAATATAAGTTGAAAAGCTTGAATTTTTCCCTAATTTTAAGCGCGTGAAAACCGGTGTTAAAATTATATATCAGAGCCTAAGTTTGAGGAATTGGGTACTCGTAGGAGTATTCAATCTAAAGCTCGGGCCTGACCATCGTTAAGTGTTCCTAGTTGGGTATTTGGGGTTGAGTATGAGCGTTATGTGGTAGTTGCATGTTGAAAACTAACTTGCAGCGTTAGTAGTTGTTGAAAGAGTATAGTACTAAACGTTGTTTCTGTGTATGTAGTAAGTTGACATAGAATGGCTGAGCGACGAGTTAATACTGAAGAGGCTCTTAAGCGCATGGAGGATGAAGCTTCGATTGTTCATCTTGAAGTTGAGGAAGGATCTGCCCCGCATAATGACGAGCCGCTAAGGCAAGATCCATATCAGGCAGCGCGTATTGTACGTCTGAAGGAAGAGCTCCGACTCACGAGGGAGCTGTTGTTAGCGGCAATGCAGGGTCAGAAGCAGAAGAAGTGTTCGTATAAGAAGTTTCGCTCTTGCGATCCGAAGGAGTTTGAGGGAGGTAATGGTCCTTCAGATACCTTGCGGTGGCTCCGTGAGACCGATCAGGTGTTTGACTCTTGTGATTATGAACCCGAGTATCGTGTCAAATACGCGGCACGGATGTTGAAGGGTAGTGCTTTATTTTGGTGGGATTCAGTAAAAGCAACGTTGAGCAAAGAGGTTGTTGCTGCCATGACATGGGAGCAGTTTGCTGAGAAAGTGACGAAACGTTATTGTACTGATTATGATATGGAGAAGATGGAAAGAGAGTTCAACGCTCTCCGTAAGGGAGACAAGTCGGTGGATGTTCTTATTCAAGACTTTATCGATAAAGTGAGGTTCGTTCCTCACTTGGCGACGGATGATTTCGCGAAGATGAGAAAGTTTGTGGCAATGTTGCATACTGATTACCGCACGCATGTTAGAGTGGCTGGGAGTTTGGATCGAGTGTTTGAGATAGCTCGACAACTTGAAGATAATCGTACCCAGGGCAAGGATGACCGAGCTGGTGAAGGTCATAAGAGAAAGTTTCAGCAGTCCTCAAGGCCGGGTCATTCTAAAGGACAATCTGTTGCTGGTGGGAAGTTTGATTCACAGAAAAAGCCGAGGGTGGATCGACCGTGGTGTGCAACTTGCCGTACGTATCATAATGGTGATTGTTCTAAGGCCACTGCTCGATGCTTACGGTGTGGGCAAAAGGGGCACGTGGTTGCCGAGTGTGAGTTTAAAGAGGATGTTTGTTACAAGTGCCACAAGCCCGGGCACAGAATATATGACTGCCGATCGAAACAGAGTACCGGTGATGGTGGATCTACCTCTGGGCAGAAGAAAGATGGTGCTCCCCGAGCCAAAGGGCGAGCATTTCAGATGACGGCCGAAGAGGCCAAAGGTGCTGAGGACGTGATAACTGGTACATTTCTTATTAATTCTGCCCCAGCATGTGTATTGTTTGATTTCGGAGCAACGTATTCTTTTGTATCTATATCTTTCTGTGATAAACTACAAATGCCTGTGTTTGTGTTATCTGAGCCATTAAGAGTAGAGACTGCTAGTGGTAAAGTAGTTCCAGTTGTTGATATTGTCCCTCAAGCGGTTATTGATATCGACGGGAGTAGTTTTCCTGTTTCTCTTCTTATGCCGATTGCGGGATTCGATGTTGTAATTGAGATGGATTGGCTTAGCAAGCTAAATGCTCAGATTTTCTATTCCAAGAAGTTGATTAAAGTTCCTCTACCTGACGGGTCATATGTTGTGGCTCGCGGTGAAAGACGAAAATCGGATATTCCTATTATTTCTCTGATGAAAGCAAGAACGTCAGTTGCAAAAGGTTGCAAGTGTTATCTAGCACATGTGATTGATGCTAAATTAGAGAAACGTGTTGTTCGTGATATTCCGGTGGTGACCAATTATCCAGAAGTGTTTCCTGACGAGTTGTCTGGGTTACCGCCAGTTAGAGATGTTGAATATAGTATTGATCTTGTTCCGGGAGCTACCCCGGTGGCTAAAGCTCCATATCGTCTTGCTCCTTCCGAGGTTCGTGAGATGAAGATGCAGATTCAGGAGTTGCTAGACAAAGGCTTTATTCGTCCGAGTTCTTCTCCTTGGGGTGCTCCAGTTTTATTCGTGAAAAAGAAAGATGGAACGATGAGAATGTGCATAGATTACCGGGAGCTGAATAAGCGAACGGTAAAGAACAAGTATCCTTTGTTGCGGATAGATGATTTATTTGATCAACTGCAGGGAGCGACGTGCTTCTCAAAGATTGATCTGCGGTCGGGATATCATCAAGTGTTAGTTCTGACGAAGATGTTCCAAAGACGGCTTTCCGTACTCGTTATGGGCATTATGAGTTTTTGGTGATGTCTTTCGGCTTAACCAATGATCCTGTTGTTTTCATGGATCTGATGAATCGGGTTTGTCGTCCTTTTCTTGATAAGTCGGTGAATGTATTTATTGACGATATTCTCGTTTATTCCAAAACTGAAGCAGAACACGAGTCGCATCTGCGACATGTTCTTGACACTCTTAAACGATAGAAGCTTTATGCTAAATTCTCGAAGTGCGAGTTCTGGTAACGAGAGGTCCATTTTCTTGGTCATGTGATTTGCAGCGATGGCGTGAAAGTTGATCCAGCGAAGGTTGAGGCGGTGATGATTTGGGGAGTTCCCCGAAGTCCTTCTGAAGTTAGAAGCTTTCTTGGCTTAGCTGGGTATTATCGGCGGTTTATTCGCGACTTCTCTAAGCTTGTAGGTCCCCTGACTAAACTTACTCGTAAGGATGTTGCTTTTGTGTGGTCGGAAGCTCAAGAACAAGCATTTCAGTCTCTGAAACGGCTATTGTGTGAAGCTCCAGTTCTTTCTTTACCAGAAGGACCTGAAGATTTCGTTGTTTATTTTGATGTTTCGTACTCCGGATTGGGGTGTGTGTTGATGCAGCGTGATAAAGTGATTGCCTACGCTTCAAGGCAATTGAAGCCTCATGAAGGCAACTATCCGACTCATGATCTTGAGTTTCAGTTGTGGTGTCCGCGTTGAAATTGTGGAGACACTATCTTTACGGTACCAAATGTGTGGTTTGCACAGATCACAAGAGCCTACAATATGTCTTCACGCAGAAAGAGCTCAATATGAGACAACATAGATGGCTCGAGTTGATAAAAGACTATGATTGTGAAATTCGCTACCATCCTGGTAAGGCCAACGTGGTGGCGGATGCCTTGAGTAGGAAAAACTCTTCTGTAGATGTAAAGTTCATGAAACTTACTGTGGTTCCCGATATCGTTGTCCGATTAAAGGAAGCACAACAAGTAGCATTACAAGATGAGAATCTAAAAGCTGAGTTGATGAAAAAGTTAAAAGATCAACTTGTTGATGATACCCGCAGATTAAAGACTTTCCAGTCTCATGTTTGGGTACCACTTCATGGTGATAATCGTGATCTGATACTACAGGAAGCTCACAAATCTAGGCTGGCGGTTCATCCAGGCAGCACGAAGATGTATCACGACTTGAAAGCGTTGTTTTGGTGGCCTACGTTGAAAAGAGACATTGTTTCATTCGTGGAGAAATGTCAAATCTGCGTGCAAGTTAAGACAGAACATCAGAATCCTTATGGTAATCTGCAGCAACTTGAGATCCCTGAGTGGAAGTGGGATCACATTACGATGGATTTTGTGACAAAGTTGCCGAAAACCCTCAGAGGTCATGATGCAATTTGGGTTATTATCGATCGGTTGACCAAGAGCGCTCATTTTCTAGCTATCAGCGAGTCTACTCCATTGGAAAAGCTAGCAAAGTTGTATATAAATGAAGTGGTGTCACGCCATGGTTTGCCATGTTCGATTGTATCTGATCGTGATGCGCAATTTGCTTCCCATTTTTGGCAGAGTTTGCAGAATGAGCTTGGTACTCGTATTCACCTGAGCACGGCGTATCATCCGCAGACAGATGGCCAGTCAGAGAGAACGATTCAAACGTTGGAGGACATGCTTCGCGCATGTGTCCTTGAGTTCGGTGGTACGTGGGATTCTCGCTTGCCTTTGATCGAGTTTGCTTACAACAACTCGTATCACTCCAGTATTAGGATGCATCCATATGAGATGTTGTACGCGAGGCATTGTCGCACACCAACATGTTGGCTCGAGCCCGGTGAGAAGCAATTTGCCGGATCCGAGATCGTTCAAATCACAGCAGATAAAGTAAAAATCGCTCATGAAAAGTTGAAATCCGCACGAGATAGACAAAAAGTATACGCAGATCCAAAACGTAGACCTATTGAATTCAAGGAGGGCGATCGGGTATTCTTAAAAGTCTCTCCTTGGAAAGATGTTATTCGATTTGGTCAGAAGGGTAAGTTGAGTCCGAGATATATTGGTCCGTTTAAAATCCTTCGTAAGGTTAACGACCAGACGGTGTCGCTTGAGTTGCCACCAGAGCTTTCTGGAATTCATAACACGTTCAACGTGTGTTATCTGCATAAGTGCAAAGTGGAGGAGAACCAGATTCTGCCTCTGCAAGAGTTGAAAGTAGACGCTTCAAAACGTCTAGTTGAAGAACCTGTTGAAATACTTGGTTCAAAGATCAAGAAGTTACGCAGAAAGATGATAAAGCTGGTTTTGGTCAAGTGGAAATACAACCTAGATACAAACATGACCTGGGAGACCGAAGACGACATGCGAGCTAGATACCCTCACTTGTTTGTGGACGATCAGATTCCGAGGACGGAATCTTCTTAAGGGGGGTAGATTTGTAACACGCTAGTTTAGGGCCTAGTAGTAACTTGTTGTACATTGTGTTGGTTTAGTTGTACGTTGACATTAACCAAGTTGTTTAAGTTGTTTTGTTGATCAATTGTTTTTATTTATTGGTACACGTGGTTATGTGGTTAAAGTTGGAAATGTGTCGTTAATAGATAGAGTCGGTAATTTGTTGAACGGTTTCAAATAATGATTCCGAAAATATCTCCGTTAGTTGAAACGGATAACTCTAAGTTGTGTTTTAAGTTGAATAGGAGAACAAAATACTCTCGTGGGGTATTAGAGTTACTTGGGTCGATTTGTGTGTTTCCCTTATCCCCTTGGAACACACACTACACACACACAAATACACACACAAGCATATGTACGTACGTAAGAAAGCATACACACATAGATTTTGAAGATTTGAAAGAGGAATCAAGGAGAAGCAATCTGAGTTGGAGTTGTAGCTGTTGAATTGGCTGATCTTGTATCATCTTCTTGCTGTCGTTGTAAGTATTTCTCCATAGAAAGTTAGCTTGGTGTTCTTGAAGGAGGATGTTCAATTGAAGGGCTAAATTGATCAACCAAAGGTGTTAATAAGTTAATAGTCATGTAGGTAATATTGTAGAGGTGTTAAACAACATGTAGGAACGTTTGAAAATGAATTTCAGTCGATTAAAAGTAATAAAATAGCGAGTAGCAGGTCTGGCTTCGAACAGGACGAAATCTGCTGTAACAGAGGTTCCTACGGGCACAGGAAATAGTCCTTGCGGCCGTAGGGGGTTATCATAGTCTCTGCGGCCGTAGGCAGGGTTCTCTGCAGCCGTAGTAATGCATTTTGTGTGGTTTACCACCTACGGGTGAAGGAAAGAAGCCTACGGGCGTGGGTACATAACCTACGACCGTTGGTACCCAATGAATCACTCCTACGGGCGTAGGGTATGGTCCTTACGGCCGTAGGATATGGTTTCTTGGAAAGGAACTCTTGCGGGCGTAGGATGTATTCCAACGGCTGTAGGAGGTGTTTGGAAGGTGTCCTGCGGCCGTAGGACACATCTACTGCGGCCGTAGTACACATCTACTGCGCCGTAAGAGATGTTCCAGATTGCTTGTTGCTTGTTGTTCGTTGTACGTTTACGTAGAAGCATTGATAGTACTTTTAGACGTTTACTGAACCTACACATGATGTGTTAGGTGATTCGGACGATTCCGTGTGCTCCTGGGATTCCCAAATTCATATCTGCCTCCTGTAACCTCGAGGTGAGTACCGGTTTCCCATGAGTCCTCGAGGTGAGTACACATCTACTGCGCCGTAAGAGATGTTCCAGATTGCTTGTTGCTTGTTGTTCGTTGTACGTTTACGTAGAAGCATTGATAGTACTTTTAGACGTTTACTGAACCTACACATGATGTGTTAGGTGATTCGGACGATTCCGTGTGCTCCTGGGATTCCCAAATTCATATCTGCCTCCTGTAACCTCGAGGTGAGTACCGGTTTCCCATGAGTCCCGGTAAGTAGCGTTGTCTGTTGTTTATTGAAATATGTTGACGATGTCGCACACGTGCGTATATAAGGTATGTTATGCCATGTTATTGTATACTGTTGCCATGTTAACTTGCTTTACACGTTGGTTATGAATCGCATGTGTATCGTTGAACACGCTATGGGTTGTTGTTGTTTGTTGTATTGGTCCGGATTGTTGATGGCATGGTTAAGGTCAGCTTTCTTCCCGAAGGCTGGATCCCTTTGATGGAAAAACGGTAATCAACGGTACTCGGTGTGCAGCACACCGGGGTAGTCTTGCAAACCGCCGCTCCTTAACGTGAGTTGGGATCTTAGCTTCCGTTGAGATCCGTGTTGATGAGCTTCGAGCTTTGTAACGCGTTTGGTGGACTGCTCTTCGCTCCCCCACCATTGCGGATAGTTGTAGCTGATGGTCCCCAGTTTGAATCGTTGAGCGGGGCTTTCCACCCTGCAAGATATGATTCCTACTGACTCGTTGGCGCGACGCTATGTGGTAGGATAGCCTTATGTGTTGTCCCGTAGTTGGGATAACCTGCTTAGTGATGCTTATGTGTAAATCTATGCTCACTAGCTAGTTGTAGCTAACGGTGCCTGAATTTTCCCTTTTTGCAGATGCGAGGTAGTTGGCCTACGTAAGGTGGGACTGTTGGTGGCTGTTGTAAATATCTTTTGCGGAACACTGCTTGTTGTATATATCTGTGATCCGATGGTCTGTAGTTGTCAATCTAGTTGGGTAACACGCGGTGGTATTTTTGGGACTTGGTTTATGGTGTTGTAATTTATACATTGCCAAGTCAGTTAAACAATATTATCTTTTGTTAAACATGTTGGTTACTTCCGCTGTTGCCTTTTATAATATAAGTTGAAAAGCTTAAATTTTTCCATAATTTTAAGCGCGTGAAAACCGGTGTTACAAAAACATCATTCAGGAAGTACATAGCGGAGCCTGTGGCCTACATGCAGGTCCTAGGTCGGTGGTCACAAAGATCATGCACCTAGGGTATTATTAGCCCAAGATGTACGCTGACACCACGGCGGAATTAATTAAGTGTGACTCGTGCCAGGTACATGCTACCGTACCCCAAAGGCTAAAGCAAGACATGATACCCGTAACCTCGGCCTGGCCATTCTACAAATGGGGAATCGACATAGTTGTCCCAATCCCAGTAGCTCCAGGGGGAACAAAGTTCCTGGTGGTGGCTATCGATTACTTCACCAAATGGGTGGAAGCCAAGCATTTGGCAGCAATTACGGGGCGGAAAGTCCTAGCCTTCGTATGGGAGCACATCGTCTACAGGTTCGGTCTTCCTGACTTCTTAATAAGTGACAATGAAACAAAATTTGCAGGCAAACCAATGGTCTCTTGGTGCCAAGATATCGGAATTACGCAGGTATTCACCTCGGTCACCCACCCTCAGGGCAACGGCCAGGTGGATGTTACCAATAGGGAACTGGTGTATGGGATCAAAGCCAGGCTGGGGCGACACAGGTCAGCATGGGTGGATGAGTTACCAAGTATCTTATGTTTGCATCGAACAACACCAAAATGCAGCACTGTGGAGACGCCCTTCAGCCTTGTGTATGGGACCGAAGCGGTCCTCCCGCCTGAGATACTAGTGCCAACAAGTCGAACCCAAGTAGACTATGAAGAACGCAACACTGAAGAATTATGCAGCAACACAGTGTTGGCTGAAGAACAAAGAGATAAAGCGGCAATATGGGAAGCGGAAAGAAAAAAAGAAATCTCCAAGTACTACAATCAACGGGTACAGCCATGCACTTTCAAACCTGGGGATTTCGTATTCCCAAAAAATGAAGCTAGACTGGCCCTAGCGCCCGGTTAACTATCACCGACATGGTAAGCACCCTACATCATAAGAGAGGCTAGCCTGAATGGCTCTTGCCTTCTCAGCAATGTAGACGGCTCCCCCATTCCCAGATCGTGGCACATCGCAAATCTCAAAAAATGTTATGTATAAAACGCAGGTCTCTACCTGGTATTACCTATTGTACTAAATCCAGGTTATCCTTTAGTATTATCTATTACATGAAAGCCGGGCATTCGCCTGCCATTATCCATTTGATACAGTTCATTACAATATAGTTAAAGCATTTCACTATACATATCCGGTAGGGCGGAGTCATTGGCTCCCCCAAAGGCACAAGTATGGTCATTGGCCATCACTAGCTCCGGAAAGTCTAGTAAGGCGGAGTCATGGACTCCCATGAAGGCCCAGGTACGATCATGGATCGTCACTAGCTCTGGACTATAAACTAGGGCATTGTCCATCACACAAACGTCAAAATAATTAACAAGATATGAAGAAAACTGGGGGACTGTCCCTATTCATTAATATATTTACAAGTCATTACACATGATAACTCCCCTCAGGGATACATAAACAGAGAAGTAAAAAAGCTAAACAACCTAGCTAGATGCAGAGGCATCAGGATCGACCCTATCAATATCCGCCTAGGAACTATTAATCATGTGGGCTAGTTGTTGAAGGTATGGGCACTGCATGTCGGCAATCCTGTCACTACCATCCTTCAACGCCTGGTGGGCAGCATCCAAAAATTTGGAGACCAGGTCATACGGAATGCTGGGCACCGCAGCTTTGAGCTGAGTGGCAGCTTGATGCCTTCCAAGGTGCATTGCAACATCGTACAAAGCACCAAAGGGCTCACAGTACTGTCTGGAAGCATGAAGCTTCGCCACCCGAGAAGGAAGACCCTGCACCAAAGAAGCGAAGTTACCCTGTAGGCCCTCGAAGGCCTCGCCCAGACTCTTGTACGACTCCTTCGAGTCCTCTAAACGAGCAACCAGGTTATCCCTCTCAATACCAACAGCAAGAGAATATTGCTTCAGATGAATGATCCCTACTGCCCTGGCGGAACCAACCTCCTCAGCCTCCTGGACCTTTTTCTCGGCCTCTTGTAGTTGACCTTTCCAAACCTCGGCCTCTTGAAGTTGAACCCTCCAACTCTCAGCCTCTTGCAACTTCTGGTTGGCTTCCTAGACTGGAGCTTCAAAGCTTCAACCTCCTTGGCCGAGGCCTGGGCACGAACCTCCGCTTCGCCCGCCCTCTTTGACAGACTTAGGGCAGCCAGGCGCTCCTTCCGTAGGCACCCAGAGTCATTCCCCTTGAGCATTATCTTCACGGTCGACAAGCCATTATTGACTAGCCGCCAGCGGTTATCAGCAAAACGTACGAGCATGTTGAACATGCTCTCATTATCACAATCCAAGGTCTCCAATAGAGAAGCCCCGGATGCCTGCTTCAGTCGTTCCGCGGGTAGTAGCTTGTCAAAAAATTACCGACATTCTGCAGCATCAACACCATCTAAGGTGGGTGGAAGGTAAACCTAGGCGACCACTGGTCTCCCTGCTCTTGCGGAATAAAGGCTGACTGCAGACGGGAAGCTGTGAAAAAAGTAAGTTTAGAACCATGACAACTATGTTTGCTTAAATGAGTTGGACATGGATACATACATCTCGCAGCGAGCTCGGTAACCAGTCTCCTTGGCAACCTGTGAAGGCTTCTTGGCAAACCTCTCCTCGCCTCTAAGGGAATCTCCCTTCCCTTTCCTCTTCAAACCCCTGGAAGATTCAGCAGGAGAAGAAGTAGAATGACCTGCGGCACCGGGTCCAACCCCCTTCACCAGCTAAATCAGGGGCGTTGTCATCACCACCCTCCTCCAGGTCAATAGGACACGCTCCAGGGACGGCAGTATCGCCTGCTGAAGCAGGATCCTAGAAAGGAATAGCGGAGATGGGCTCCACCACCTTAACAACCTCAACATCTGAATAAGAAAGAAACTGTCAGGTAAACAAACAAACTCGAAAGAAAGGGAATAACAATGCATATGGGACTCCGCTTACCGGGTTCAGAAGTGCCCTGGTTTTCCTGCTAACCATCTCTGGCAGCCTCTGCAGCAAGGCGCTGGGCCCGCAGCTCGTGGCGCCTCAGCTCATTCAGATGCTCCTCATCACTGGCCTCCTCGTCGGCCTACGGCACTACCTGAGGTGGCAGCAGCAGCGGCCTCAGCATCAGCCTGCAGGGCTGCATCCTCTTCGTCCTGGGTCATAGGAGTAACCTTGATTATAGACTCGTCAGCAGCCTGCATGTACTCCAGGAATCCCATCACTGCAAAACAGAATAAGAGGTAAACATCGAGCAGAGACGAAAAATACTCTAACAAAAATATGCCACAGGGAATTACCCCGCCCGACACTATGGATTTTAGGCCTACGAGTACCAGGCCAATGCTGGCTTATCCCAGTCAACACCAGGAAACCCTCGTTGAAGGGACGAATGTTTAGTGTCAGTCCTGCCAGGCGTTCATGAACGGTCATCCGGTTGCCACTCAGGGCTGGCTCCCGGTTAACCCTGGAGGTCACCTCCCCTTCTCCCCTTCAAACCAGCAGGCTCTCATAGCCCTCGGGGAATACATCAGTGGTGGCATCAATCCATACCCAATGCTTCTTCCAGTCCTTCAACCCCTTGTCTTTGCTCTTCAGCCCAAACCTCTTGGCCTGGTGCTTTCTCTTTTAAAATGTAAACCAGGAGCTGGAGGAGGAACCTCAAAGGCAGTAAGCATAGAAAGGCCAAGAGGATGAAGCTGAGAGAAACCTATGCCATAATGGCAAAGAGCTTTGAGGAAGAAACGGGTGAAAGGAATACGAAGGTTGCCCACCTTGGCATAGGCCATGTAGAAGGCAGTGCGACCAAGAGGAGGGCGATCAGCCCTCTCATCAATGGTGGGAATGGAGGGGTTAAACTTTCTCAGCCATGGATGATCATGAACAAAGGTATTAAACCGTTTCTGGGTAACGTCGGGAGCAACATCCATAACTGGGTACCGTACGTTACTCATAATCGGAAAATGCAAAAAGATGGGAAGGTTCAGAAAGGTACCTTAGCAAAAAGAAGCTTGCAGAACTCTGGAAGAAGAGGAAAACTTGAAGAAGAAGAAGAGTGGAAGTTTTGAACGTTTGAAAGCGCACAGATAAAAACGGCCCAAGGAAGTTATTTCTAGATAACGTCTAAACCCGACCCGAAACAATGAAAAGTCAGGTAGCCCGATAGCATTAATGAGCGGGAGATTCAAAATACGGGAATGCGACACAACAAGCCGTTTCCAGTCACTATCAATCATGACGTGTAACCGTCAACCCGCCGAATGTCAGACCACGCGCCTTGAGAACGCGCCTTTACAGGCTGTCAATCACTTCACATGGGACAGCTGGTAGCAGCAAATGGCAAAATAGCCCACACCCCAGGCCTGAGTCTAGCGTGCTATAACTAGTCATAACACACTATACCAGGGGACTTGATGACGTAACTTAGTCCGGGCCTGGGGCGTACAGAGGGTTCAAAGGCCTAACCACAATAGCTCTTCAAGACACGCAGCCCAGGCCTAATGGCAAGCTACGCAATCCAGCCCTAAGGGCAAGCTACGCAGTCCGTCGCAGGCCTGGCGCGGCCGATAAACTTGCCACTACCCTTCCAACTATTGCAGGTCTAGCACAATGGTGAGCTGTTAGGGTGATAGCAGTCCTGGAACAAACCAGGACACGTGTCCCAAGATCATTTGCCAAAGCAGGTGTGCCTTGTCTGAATTTAAGACACACGTAGGCTCGCTATGATTGGTTGGCACTGATAGTAGGGAGAAAATCCTCAGCAGTACGAAAAGTACTGCCAGTAGCCTCACGGTTGGTTGACACCGATAGTGGGGAGCAGATCCCATTTACAGCAGAAAGGTATAACCTTTCTGGTCTCCCACAGGAGATCACGACACATGTCCATCATCTCAGCGGTTCATCCCAAGATCCTCAATCTATAAATAGGAGACTACCGCCTCCCACCAAGGTACGCACCTCTCTCATGCCTAACTCTCCTCTAAGCTATTTACCATCATCCATGGCTAACTTGAGCATCGGAGTGGCTTATGGGGCCTCGTCCCCATAAGTCCTCTAATGCAGTTTTTCCACTATCTTACAGGATTTTCACCTTCCCCAAAGATATTCTATCAAAGCAACATACACCCTCTCTATCATTTTTGCACTTGTTCATCTTTATCAACAAACATGCGTGTCTTTCTAAAAATGAGTTTCATCTAAAAATCAACTTTATTATAGCAAAATGTATAAACATACATGTTTGATATTAATTCTTGGGGGGCAGGAATCGATCAAACTTGAAAGGTTTGGGCATATTTAATTACAATACAAACACAGCAGTAGAATTATGCAATAATCGATATATAGGAACTTGGAATTCAGATTAAATTGAGTGCATATGCATCAACATATATATAGGCAAGGAAGGTGGTGTTGGCAGGTAACTGCCCTGCCATGCTGACGATAGTTGGCGGCGGCGGTTGTGCCACTGGGACTGCCACCGTGGCAGCCCTCCCCTTCCATGAATTGTGAGTCACACTTATTTCATAATACCTAAGATATAATATTTACAAACGTATAATTGTCATAAAACTTATAACTAAACTATTTAATGAACATGATAATTAAAGGTCCAACAATACATGTTTAATACATTATACACTGTCCAAGGGGACTCCTGGGGTTACGTAATGATGGTGGAGTACTTGTTTTCGTTTAAAGTTGATTTCCCACGCATACCCCAATATGGCAAAAAATATATAATAATACTACTTAATTCATGCATAACGGTTTGAGATTATGAGTCGTGGTGGTCAGGTATAGTTTATTGTATCCTAGTGGACATAATAAGAGCACTAGGGTCTGTCTAATTCTAGAAGCATATAGATATATGAAGATGCAGCCATGCAGAAATAGAAAAAGTTGCATGACTGCTGATTACTGCATATATATCTATGTATGTAAATTATCGTGAAAGTGTTTATACCATAACTGTTCAGGGTACAATAATTGGAAATAACGGAGTAATTAATGTTCTATGTATTTCATTGGTGTATATATCAAGAAGAAAAGGTCCTAGCAGCATCATATCATAAACCCTTCAAATGTCATTAGTTGAAATTGTACGTTTACCATGAAGAATGGGAAGATGCAAGTTCAAGATGAAGAATGGGAAGACTTGGTGGATATAGTAGCATGCTACAGTGATTGGCTTGGGAATCGTTGTGCAAGAAGAAGTTTGTGTTTTATCATTTGTTGTATACCAATTGTAATTTCCTGCATGAGCAAATGATAGGTTTTAGAGTTATGTTTTTATAGTTGGTTCTTTTTCAAAACATGTATTTGGGAGCCATTTAATATAGTTGATTGGTGGGTATGCCTACCATAAACCTTGTAACCATTTTTATATTTTAACAAATTTTACGGGTACCGTACCATTATCCAAAAAATATAATTGTTTACCATGAGGAGCCATGCATAAGAGTCCTTTATTACTCCAGAAAAACTAAGTAGTTAAGTTTGTCTTTGTTTTAACATGATCGTCCATTAAACATCGATCTCAGTCATCTAGATTAGCTCACACTCGATCTGACACATTAGGAAAGTAACATTGAATACCTGAACTGGTGAGTTTCACCTGGTGAATAAAAATCGGATGAAATCTTTTAAAAGGCTAATGTATCTTGCATATATATACACATGTCTGCCCTTTCTAATGCAAATTATTTGAGTTATGGTTTTTAGTGTATATGTTTCCTGAGTGGTGGGCTGTACCAAAATATCTTGCCACTTTGTAATGAAACCACTAACATGGTCTATGTATATATATTATGTTGGGAAGGTTGAATAATATAACATATCACTTATATAATATTAAACCATGAGTTAAGCTGTTTTATCTAATTTCCATCTTTCACTTACACTATATGATGTTACATCTTACTTCTATCTCAGAAAATGACTCGAACTTCCTCTACCACCGCTGCATCACTACCATTAAAAGTCACGCATCCTATATCTCATCTGTTGCCATTGGAGGACAGTTTCTATACACAGGCTCATCTGACAAAGAAATTCGAATTTGGAACCGTGATTTCATAAGCTCCCATGACGATCAAGGATCTTTAGAAGATAATATTGTAATTACAGGCAAGGGTGCGGTAAAATGGATTGTGGTTTCAGCTGATAAAGTATTCACTGCCCATCAAGATCATAAAATCCGTGTGTGGAAAGTAACTACTCAAGAAACACAACAAAACAAGCTAACGCATTTAGCCACTCTCCCAACGCTTAGTGATCGCGCTCTTAAGCTTCTGATACCAAAACATCATGTACAAGTTCGACGTCACAAGAAATCCACATGGGTACATCATCTTGATACAGTATCAGCACTAGCCTTGTCCAATGATGGATTGCTTTTATACTCGGTCTCATGGGACAAAACACTAAAGATTTGGCAAACAACTGATTTCAAGTGCTTAGAATCAGTTGCTGATGCGCACGATGATTCAATTAATGCATTAGTATTATCTTTAAATGGAGATGTTTATACTGGATCAAGTGACAAGAAAATCAAGATTTGGAGGAAGACGGCCCAATGTGAAAGCCACACGCTTGTTGCTACATTGGAGAAGCACAAATCTGGTGTAAATGCACTAGCTCTAAGTGCTGATCAAGAAATTTTATATTCTGGTTCAAGTGATCGATCGATTGTGGCTTGGAAGAAGAATGATGATGGCAATATAGTAGCACTGGGTACTCTAAAGGGGCACACTAAGCCGATATTGTGCATCACTTTGGCTTTGGATTTGGTGTGTAGTGGCTCAGCAGATGAAACCATAAGAATTTGGAGAGGTATTAATAAATGCTACTTTTGCTTAGCAATATTGGAGGGTCATACAGGCCCTGTTAAGTGCTTGACATTGGAAAGGGACCATGATGAACCATCTGGTATATCTTATCTCATTTACAGTGGTGGTTTGGATTGTGACATAAAAGTCTGGCAGATTATCACCCCTTCAACTTATTAGATAACTTCCATTCCTTATATTAACTACGGTTAATTATGCTATTAGAAATGGTTTTAAATAAGTAAATCAAGGTCTCAGTTTCAATCCTATCTGGTTCCTTATAAGAGGTTGTTATATATTGTTGTCATTTTGTGATTCTTAATTATTATCTATATAATACAGTCTTTCAGGTTGATTTCTGCAACTTTGACAAATTACATACGTCTATTTATTTGTTTTAGGCTTTTAGCTTCTATCTTCAAAGTCAAAATTAAAAAGCGCCTTCACATATATGATTTAACTTTTGAAATATAAACTTTAGACACAACTTTTTCTTTGAGATGCATCGAGAAAGAGGCCCCTAATAGTTAATTGTTGCTACATGGATCTGTCGGGTCTTTTTTGGTGTAGGGTTGGGGAGTTCTCTACGTCGCGAGTTTGGATCGTGCTAAAAACATGAAATAAACCTGTTATAAAGAGACGCGAGCCCGAGGGATCCACCCTCCAAGAGTCTAGTCATAACTTGAGTTCCGGATCGACCATATGTCATCAAGCCCTCCAGTCTAGTATGATCTGGTTTTAGCCACGTTATGTTAGAGTCATATACTTCATGGTACATGTTACTTTTATGGATTGCTACTGTTGTTGCGTATTTCGTTTTATGGTGCCATAGTATGGTACACCCACTTTTGATTATTTTTGTGTATCCATTTTTTAAATTGTATTTGTTTATTTATTTAATTATTCTTGGTACTTGATTTTTTATTATTATTTTCCTTTGTTATTTTTTTTCATGTATTTATTTTTGTTCTCTTCTTTTTTTTGTTTTGTCTTTTATTTGCGTTGCCGGAGATCTTTCTCATGAAGCAATCTCTCTATTTACGGGTAGAGGTATGATTGTCTACATTTTACCTCCCCCATACCCCGCTACAACGGGATTGGGTATTGTTGTTGTTGTGTTGTTGTTGTTGTTGTTGTTGTTGTTAATACTACCCATTCTAATTCTATGTCCGGGCCTTGTATTCATTGGATGTCATTGGCCAGACCTTGCTTTTGAATATGTGTCGGGCCATTGGCCAGACCTTGCTTTTGAATGATACCTTATTAGGTTTAATTCCACAAGGATTTATCGTAATAACAGATCGTATCCGGATCTTAAACGCATCAAACCGTATATATGGGATAAGGTTGAATATTGTATAAGTAAATATATTGTATATGATGAATAAAATGAATAGTATGATGAAGGAGCGTGCCATAATTCACTCATCAGAAGTCAATAAATGTAGATTATACTCGTCACATTTTCGTTAAAATAACGTCTTTTTAACATCACTCTGCTCCATGTACTTAGGATCGGCTTCGGTTCAAGTTGGATATTGCATGCTGAGTCGGTTAGGTCCAAAATCAAACATGAAAAAAGATTAACATTTATGAAGTCAAAAGATTTATCTTGTGG
This sequence comes from Pulicaria dysenterica, assembly GCA_947179395.2. NCBI lineage: Eukaryota > Viridiplantae > Streptophyta > Magnoliopsida > Asterales > Asteraceae > Pulicaria > Pulicaria dysenterica. The sequence continues at coordinate 37,347,618 of OX359292.1, forward strand.
TGTATATCATGCAATGATTTCTATGTGAGTATACTATCCTAAAAACAATCATGACACATGCTCTTTTCCTTATTTTTCTTAGGAACAACAATAATAACAATAATAATAAGGGAAAATGATATATCCTTTCATCTACGAGAGTGACAAAATCTAACTCATTTAGACAAAATATAGTAGTACTATAGTGTTGAGGTGTAGGCTTCGATTAGTGGCAGCCGGCCCTAATCCTATTTCTGGCAATTATCTTGATTAGAAGATTATTATTTCTTTAATTAGGCGATTGCTATTTCTATAGTTAGGAGGTTTCCTAATTATGTTTTTGCCTATAAATAATCCTCATTGTACTTGTAATTCTTTGAGCACCTAATAATATACGAAACCCTAGTTGCCGCCCGTGGACGTAGGTTGATAGCAATATTAACCGAACCACGTTAATTCTCTCATGTCCTTTAATCTGTTTTCTGTTTTACGTGCTCTGTGTGTGTGACGTTTAACCTAACAACTGGTATCAGAGCTTCAGGCTCTTGATCTGGTCACACCACATCGCTGCCAACCTGACTGCCTGAAGCCGCCGCTGTTGCTGATCTGTGTTTCTCATCGCCGACGACAGCAAGAAATCAGTAGACTGCTATTTCTCGATCGCCAACAGAAAAGAACAACACATGTTCTGTTTTTTTCTCTCTCTCGATCGCTGATAAGTAGAGGTTGTTGCCTCTCATTTTTTTTCTAGCTTGCGACAGAAGGAAAAAGGGGGCTGTTCTCTTTTTTTTTCTCGACTGAAGGTATTATTCCTTGCCAGAAAACGTTTTTTTTTGGGCAGTTTCAAATCGGTCAGATTAGCCACTTGTGTTTCAGTTTTTTGAGAATTATTGCAAAGAATAGTGTGCAATAGAACAGTCGTTAAGTTCAGGCAGCCGGCCATTGCTGTGTTTGAGCACTATTTTTTCAATCTTGACTTGATCTGAAACACCTGAGTTTGGATTAATGGCCGAGGAAGGAAAATACAAATTTGAGAAGTTTGATGGGCAAGATTTTGGATGGTGGAAGATGCAGATTGAAGACTTGTTGTGTCAGAAAGACCTAGATCAAGCCTTGACTGGAGAAAAACCAGAGAAGATGAAAGATGAAGAATGGCTTGCTCTTGACAGAAAAGCCCTAGCTGTTATCAGATTCTCTTTAGCTAAGAGTGTGGCCTTTAATATCGTGAAGGAGACTACTGCATGTGGTTTGATGAAAGCTTTGTCAAATATGTACGCGAAACCTTCTGCTTCGAATAAGGTAATTCTGATAAGACAGTTAGTAAACACCAGAATGAAAGAAGGTGCGTCTGTTACCTCTCATATTAATGATTTTAATACCATTATTTCCCGGTTGTTATCTGTTGATATCAAATTTGAAGATGAAGTCCAAGCTTTACTCTTGTTATCCTTGTTACCGGATAGTTGGTCAGGAACAGTCACAGCTATTAGTGGTTCATCTGGAACCTCTAAACTCACTTTTGAGGGCATTCGTGATTTCATCCTAGGAGAGGACATAAGGAGACGAAATTCTGGAGAATCATCGAGTGCTTTGCTTAGCACTGAGGGAAGGGGTAGAAAGAAAGAGAGGGGTAATGGCAGAGGCAGATCAAAATCAAGAAAAAGGAGTCAGTCAAAACCTAGGAAGGATATTTAGTGTTGGAACTGCAAAGAAATGGGACATTTCAGAAATCAATGCCCTAAACCATCAGATAACAATAAAGAAGTGAATGCAGCAACTGACGATTCAGAAGATGCTCTTATCTGCTGTGTTGAGAATACTCCAGAGTCGTGGATTATGGATTCCGGTGCATCATTTCATGCCACTTACAGCACGAAGTCGATGAAGAATCTACGAACAGGTAACTTTGGTAAAGTTCGTTTGGCTAATAATCACACTTTGGATATCACAGGGATGGGTGACATAGACTTAAAGACTTCATCGGGCTCTACATGGACATTGAAGGACGTTCGGGTTATTCCTGGCCTAAAGAAAATGTTAATTTCTATCGGGCAGCTGGATGACGAGGGGTTTGATGTCCGGTTTGGTAGGGGACAATGGAGAGTTGTCAGAGAAAATCTTGTAATCGCCAGAGGCATGAAAAGGGAACTTTATACATGGTTGAAGTATCTGATAGTGGGATAAATGCAGTGACCAGTGAATTGAAACCATCCAGGTTGTGCTATCAACGACTTGGTCATTTGAGTGATAAAGGTATGAAAATGCTTGTGGCTAAGGGAAAGCTTCCAGATTTCAAGAAGGTGGATCCTGAGTTTTGTGAACCTTGTGTTCTTGGCAAGAAAAAGAAGGTATTTTTTGTGAAGACGGGTCAGACACCGAAAGCTCAGAAATTGGAGCTCGTTCACACGGACGTTTATGGACCGACACCAGTCACTTCCTTGGGAGGATCAAGTTACTATGTAACTTTCATTGACGATTCAACACGCAAAGTATGGGTTTACTTTCTTAAAAATAAATTTGAAGTTTTCAATACTTATAAGAAATGGAAAACTGCTGTTGAATTGGTAACTAATTTGAAGGTAAAATGCTTGAAGTCGGATAACGGTGGAGAATACATAAGCACAGAGTTCATTGACTATTGTGCTGAACATGGTATTCGGATGATAAAGACAGTTCCAGGCACTCCTCAGCAGAATGGAGTGGCAGAGAGGATGAACAAAACCCTGAATGAGATAGCCAGAAGTATGAGACTTAATGTAGGGCTTCCAAAGACATTCTGGGCTGATGCAGTTAACACTGCAGCTTATCTTATCAACCGGGGAATATCAGTACCATTGGGCTTCAAGACACCAGAGGAAGAATGGAAAGAGGAAGCAGTGAAGTATGATCATTTAAAAATATTCGGGTGAAGTGCCTATGATCTGATGAAAGATGGCGACAAGTTAGATGCAAAAGCAAAGAAATACATCTTCATTGGTTATGGAGCAGATAGTATGGGCTATAGGCTTTGGGATTTTGAAAGCAGAAAGGTAGTCAGAAGTAAACATGCAACCTTTAATGAGGCCGAGCTTTATAAAGACTGGAACACAGTAAACTCAAAGGGTCAGAAAGAACAGGTTGAGTTTGAAAGTGATGTCACCAAAACGAGAGGATCAGTAGATACTCAGGATAGTGGGAGTAGTGAGGCTGATCTCCAACATGAATCATCAGAGACTGACGAGTTTGAAGATGATCAAGAAGACATTTCCAGTGGTGAGAGCTCAGAAGATGAAGGAGGACCATCTTCTCCAGGACAGTCTCAACCAGTTGAATCACATTGGGTTAGGAGGTCTACTAGAGTCTCTAAACCTCCAGAAAAGTATGATCCATCAGTCAATTATCTTCTTTTGACAGAGAATGGTGAACCTGAAAGCTACACTGAGGCAATTAAGCAGAAATATTCGCTTCAGTGGGAGCAGGCAATGAAAGAAGAAATGAGTTCTTTAAACAAGAACAAAACATGGGTCTTAACCAAGCTTCCGCAAGGTAAAAAGGCCTTACAAAATAAATGGGTATTCAGAATCAAGGATGAGCATGATGGGTCTAAACGGTATAAAGCACGTTTAGTGGTCAAGAGTTTTCAACAGAAAAAGGGGATTGATTATAATGAAATATTCTCTCCAGTGGTGAAAATGACAACCATCAGATTGGTCTTGAGTATTGTAGCTGCAGAGGGCTTACATCTAGAGCAGCTAGATGTTAAGACAACATTTCTACACGGTGATCTTGATGAGGATATCTACATGGCATAACCTGAGGGATTTCAGGTTGCTGGTAAGGAAAATTGGGTCTGCAAACTGAAAAGGAGCTTGTATGGTCTAAAGCAAGCACCCAGGCAGTGGTACTTGAAGTTCGATGACTTCATGGAGAGGACCGGGTTCAGAAAATGTGAGGCGGATCATTGCTGCTATGTAAAGAAGTTCAAGGGCTGGTATATCATTCTACTGCTTTATGTAGATGATATGTTGATTGCAGGTGCAGACATGAAAGAAATCAGCAAGTTGAAGAAACAAATGTCTGAAGAGTTTGAGATGAAAGACTTGGGTCCAGCCAAACAGATACTTGGAATGAGTATTGTCAGAAACAAGAAAGATGGCTCTTTGACTCTATCCCAGGAGAAATACATTGGGAAAGTGTTAGAGAGATTCAAGATGAACGATGAGAAGACTAAACCAAGAAACACACCTTTGGGAAGTCATTTTAAGCTTACCAAAGATCAGTCTCCTAGATCAGAAGAAGAGAAAGCAGAGATGGCTAAAGTTCCTTATGCATCTGCCATTGGTAGTCTCATGTATGCTATGGTTTGCACGAGACCAGATATTTCTCATACTGTCGGGGTTGTTAGTCGCTTTATGTCGGATCCGGGGAGAGAACACTCGGAAGCTGTTAAATGGTTACTCAGATATTTGAAGGGTACTTCAAAGTTGGGGTTATGTTTCAGAGGTACAGATGCAGTTCTCAGAGGGTATACTGATGCTGATTTGGGTGGTTGTAAAAAGACATTCAAAAGCACTACCGGGTACATTTTTACAGTGGGAGGAACAACAGTTAGTTTGATGTCCAAACTTCAGAAAAGTGTAGCTTTATCTACTACAGAAGCAAAATACATGGCAGTTGCTGAAGCCAGTAAGGAGCTAGTGTGGTTGAAGACCTTTCTTGAAGATTTAGACAAGAAACAGACTGATTACTCTCTATACTGTGATAATGAGAGTGCAGTAAAACTTGCAAAGAATCGTGTCTATCATGGCAAGACGAAGCACATTGGGATGAGATATCATTTTGTCAGGGGGCTAATAAGTGATGGCACGATAAACTTGAACATCTTAGGAGCAAAGAATCCAGTAGATATGTTCACTAAGTCTGTGAGGCTGGATAAGCTGAAGTTCTGTGTAACTTCAGCCGGCCTTCGGGAATAGTGTTGAGAAGGCTGGTGGTAACTAGGGGAGCATAAGATTGGTTGATGATTACAGAGGTACAGAGGAGTGCAGTTGAACGTGTTTCAAAGCCTCCAAGTGGGAGATTGTTGAGGTGTAGGCTTCGATTAGTGGCAGCCGGCCCTAATCCTATTTCTGGCAATTATCTTGATTAGAAGATTATTATTTCTTTAATTAGGCGATTGCTATTTCTATAGTTAGGAGGTTTTCTAATTATGTTTTTGCCTATAAATAATCCTCATTGTACTTGTAATTCTTTGAGCACCTAATAATATACGAAGCCCTAGTTGCCGCCCATGGACGTAGGTTGATAGCAATATTAACCGAACCACGTTAATTCTCTGGTGTCGTTTAATCTGTTTTCTATTTTACCTGCTCTGTGTGTGACGTTTAACCTAACATATAGTACTCTAGTCCCCCTAGTTTAATATATTGTAGTAACTTATTAGTACTATATAACTCATATATGTTAGTTATCCGAAATAAAAAACCGATCCAAAAAATAGTCAAAATATACTGATATTTATGTTAACCTAACAGGTTTTTTAGAAACTTCGATTTTGTTCAACAAAGCGGGAATTTCTTTGGTTACAATCCTTCATTTCAGTGATAGAAGGTTAACTGAAACCCGAATATAGATAGATAGTGGATAGGAAAATAGGTTGGCTACAACGTACTGTAACATACTAACATTATGTTTTTTACATCGTTAGTTCATTAACTTGAATTAAATGAAAACCCATTATAAATGGCTTAATTAATATAATTTAAGCACGTGGTATCTTAGATATTTTAATTTGAATATTATGTAAAATTTAAATCATGACTTGGAACATTATTTAATATGAATACGTTTTGTACCTACATATGAAAAGTTAGTATATTATACACGTATTTGTAGCAAAACGGATGGGTCGGGTCGAAACAGGTTCGAGTGACAATGAGTTCGGGTCCAAACGGGACGGTTTAAGAAAAAATGTTTAAAATAGTTTGACTTTCATTACAATTGAGAAGACATCATCATAAATCCCATAATTGCCAATTATAAATATACAAAAACTTAATCACTTGCAACTACAACAATCAAGACTAAATATGTCAAAAAAAACAAACAAAAACTATATCAAATACCATGAAAAATATATTAAAAAGGTTAAAGACCCTAATATGTGTATGTGTGTGGGTATATATATATATATTATAAAAAAGAACGAATATAATACCTTCTGTAACAGCTGTGGTTTTCGAAATTCTCGTTTTAGAAATACTCTGAATCAGAATCATCGCAACGGAAGACTTTAAAACATGCTTTTATTAAAAGCGGATAAACCGTTTTAAACAAACATCAAAATAAAAACCACCCGTTAATATCATAATCGAGCCATCGTTCAAAACCAACTCTTTACACAACCACAAGTCGGCTTCACAATCAACACAAAAATAAATATACTGTTAGATTATGTGCAAAGATAGATAACATGTACTATCGTGTCCAATACTATGTGACACTAAAGGATCACACCGCTGCACACCCAATTAGAACCTGTTGGATTTTACATGTTTGTGTATTACAATAATTTGTAATTAATAGTCTGATTAATTATTGAGAAAGAGAAAATAATAATAGTTATTTATTATTTAAAAGGAGAAGTTAATATTTAGTTTAAATATTAACGGGGCCAATTGATTAATAGTTATTAATTATTTAGAAAGGTCAATGGTACTTTATGTAATTGATTAATAGTTTAATTAAAGCTGGGCTTTAATTAAACGGGATTGGCCTAATAAGGATTATATATATAAACCTTATTATAAGCCTCATTTAGTCATAAGTTAATCACAAGGAAAAGATTACCCTAATCTCTCCCTCACACTCTCTCTTTCGGGCGGCTCTCTCTCCGTCTCCTGGGATCGCCGGCAGCGACGCAACCGAGAACCAACCACCGAGCGGCGGTGGTCGGCGGCGGCTATACACACACACATTGCGATCGAGTTTTTGATCCGGTTTTTAATCCTTAGGCGGTCTAGCAGCCAGTTCGAGGTGGTGAAGTAGCGGTGGATAACCTCCAGCTGTCTAGGGGCATAAAGAAAGTTTTGGTTTTGCATCAAAGGTATAACTTTCTAACCCTCTTCCTCTTTTAGTTTCTGTACGAGTTAGATGAGATCACTGGAAAGGGTTTTTATTCCGCTGTGCATGTTATAATATGTTTTTATACCCTACAAAACCCTTCAGTGGTATCAGAGCCACTTCTAACCTCGTAGGAGACTAGGTAGGTTTCTTTTTATTCTGATGAAAAAGGTTTATCTTTTATCAAGAAAAAGGTTTTAAATTATCCACAATGATAAAAATCAAGTTTTTGTTTTTTTATTGGATAAGCCTTTGATAAAAGGATTATAAGATTTAATATTTTAAATTAAATCTTTTTTTATTATTATTATTGTTATTATTTGCGATAACCAAGAAAACCGAGACCACCATTATCGGCGGCGGCCTCAGGCGGTGGCGGTGGTCAGGTCGGCGGCGTCCCAGTCATGGGCGTCGGCTGGTCGACGGCAGTCCCAAGGAGAGGAAGCAAACCGGCTGTGATCGGCGGCGGTTTTACGGCGGTCGACAGTGGAACACGGCCTTAGCGGCGCTAAAGCAGCCCAGTTAGCGGCGCTAGAAGCGTGGTGGGCTTCGGCCCAGAGAACCACGGCCCAGGAGGCCTGCGGCCCAGTTTGGGTTTAGAGGCTAGGGTTAGCGGCGCTAAAGTTGTTTTGGGCCTCGGCCCAATTTTTGGTTTCCCGGTCCGTTTTCCGATCAATGACCCAGTTTAAATATTTGGCCCAGCTCGCGGTTCAGATATTTTGTTGTCAATATTAAATTGAAATACAGTTGTTATTTTAATTTAAGGTTTAAATATTATTTTGAGTTTTTTGATTAACTATCAAAGTATAAAACTTGAAATATATATTCATTGCAAATAAAGGAAAAACAATATAGGGGTTTTAACAGGTTGTTAAAATCAGTAATTTTTCATCAAGATGAATAATTTAGAAATCAGTTGCTTTACTTTCATGTATTAGTTTAGTACATGTTTGGGATGTCATAGCCGAGCCCTAGACCTTGTGGATTGTTTTTAATTTCATGCACTTGTGGTTGTTTTGGATTTATTATTCTATGGTGTGGGGAGGCCTGCGTGCCACTTACAACCCCTATTCTATCTTGTAAAAGTTTTAGATTAGCGGACCTGCGTGCCTTTGATCATCTTGTACTTTTATATTTCTAGTTTTTTAGAAAGTAGAATAGAATAGTTTTATAGATTATATATATCTGGACCAAGATGCAAAGGAGCAAGGAGCAATAAGGAGGATTGGATGCTGGAGCCAGTGGGAGCTTCAGATTGTCTTGCCATGTGTGTTGTGTTTTTCCACTTAGGTTTTGACAGTCGGGTTTTTCGTGTGGCTCACGAAACCGACAATAGTTAAGGGCAAGGCTAAGGCATAGTTGTTTGTGGTTGTTTTATTTCTTTACATATTTTATATATGCGTGGTTGTGATTAACACGATGAAATAAAACAAGAGTTTTAATAATAGTTAATTATTGAAATAGATAATTTTTTAAGAAAACTGGCATTAAAGTTTTTCTCGTTAAAAACTTGGAAATCCTTTTTAGAAAAATCTTAGATCAGTGTGCTACCCACCTAATGGTACACCCTTGCTGTTAAACGGTACTCGGGTGTCGGAAGTGCCCAAACCTTGGGCATCCGGGTTCAAACCATTGCGGGAAGGGGCATGAAAGGTTCTGCGATAATCGGGAGTCCTGGCCAGAATTCATGATGTCTTAGGTGGTGCGATCTATTTTGGTGATAATCGGAAGTCCCGGCCCAAAATGCACTAGAGGGACTAAACATGCACGGTTCTCGTAACCGATGTCCCGCGGATCTAGGAGTCGTGTCCAGTTAGGATACGATTGGTATAGTTTTTACCTACCAGAAATAACATTGTCCCGGTGGGAAGTGCCCAAACCTTGCATCGGAAAATGTGAAATATGGATCCTAGTTTAATAATTTATTGTTTAAAAGGTAATAATTATTAGAAGATGTAATCTATACTGAATCGGTTTTATCTTTTTCTTTTTCTGTAGATGTCTTATTTATCTGTTATTCCGTTTTATTCACCAAGAGAGTCTCTAAGTCTCATCACCGGCAAGTGGAAGCTTTCAGGTCCAAACTTTGCGTTTTGGAAGTTGCATCTGAAAAATATTTTGGATGCACAGGGGAAGCTTCACGTTATTGAGACATTGCCTCCAGAGCAACCAGGAGTAGATGCCCAGAATAGTGAGTATGATACTTACTATCAGTATCTGGATGATGAGTCTGACGTTATGTCGATTCTCATTTTCGCAGCATCATCCGAGTTTACGGATGATCTCCGTGAGAAGTCGTCTTATGAGGTTGTTCAGGGACTGGAGCAAAAGTTCAAGTTTAGTGAACGGATATGTCGTATGCAACTGGTGAGGGAAATTCTTTCAGCCAAGATGAAAGAAAGTCAGCCTATTAGCGATCATCTCATTAATATGAGAATGCTCTTGGATTGCTATGAGAGCTTGGGGTCAAAATCAAAACCACATGAGCTAGTTATGCTCTTGTTCGGTTCCTTGTCGGACTAATACCTGAAAAGAGTAATGTATGTCCTCGGTGATTTTGAGATGACTGTCGCAGGGTTGCACGAAATCCTCATGTGCATTAGCGACGAGTTAAACCCGAAGCAGCTAGAGTCACAAGTTGTGGACCCTATGCAGGAGGATGACTGGCTGGAAGAACTTGGAGAAATTTTTTGCCCAGACTGTGGTAGCAAGGATTCATGCGAGCACTCACTCAACATAGATCAGCTGGACATTGGTTCGCCCAATGATACATGTATCTTTATGATAGATTGTCTTGTTACTTCTTATGAATCATGGGTATTGGATACCGGATGTGGTCATCACATATGCAATCATTTGCAGGGATTTAAGAGAAGTAAGAAGCTGAGACAAGGAGATATGGACCTGCGGGTAGGCGAAGGCTCCATGGTTGGTGCCGAAGCTGTAGGGACATATTGTCTTAGTTTGCCCTCGGGCATGGTCTTAGAACTAGAACCTTGTTATTATGTTTCTAGACTAATTAAAAATGTTATCTCGTTCAATTTGCTGATAGACTGTGGTTTTGCTTATGTTTTTAATGAAAAGGTTATTTCATGTTTTAGAAACAATGTTTTCTTTTTCAAAGCCACTCCAGAAAACGGTCTATATACGCTAAATTTAGATAACAATGACATCTATCATATAAGTAAGAGATCCAAGAGTAACTTGAATCAAACTTACCTCTGGCATTGTTGTTTAGGACACATAAACGAGAAACGCATAGAGAAGCTCCGAGATGAAGGAATTCTAGAATCATTTGACTTATAGTCATATGATGTTTGCGAATCTTGTCTGTCTGGTAAAATGACAAAGCAACCTTTCAACAGTGAGAATGAAAGGGCCAGCGAGCTATTAGGGATTATACACACGGATGTGTGCGGACCCTTTACTCCGGAGGCTAGAGGAGGATACCAGTATTTCATAACCATTACTGACGACTTCAGTAGGTTCGGTTATGTCTACCTCATGAGACTTAAATCTGAAAGTTTTGACAAGTTCAAACAGTTTCAGAATGAGGTGCAAAATCAGCTGGACAAGAAGATAAAGTCACTTCGATCGGATCGAGGTGGCGAATATCTGAGTCAGGAATTCGACGATCATTTGAAGGAATGTGGGATTGTTTCACAACTCACACCTCCGTATAGACCTCAGATGAATGGTGTATCAGAAAGGAGGAATCGTACACTGCTTGACATGGTACGATCAATGATGAGTCGAAGTTCCCTACCATTGTCGTTTTGGGGACACGCACTCGAGATAGCAGCGTTCATGCTGAACCAGGTTCCAACCAAATCGAATGAAAAGACACCGTTCGAGATATGGACGGGGAAAAAGCCCAAAATGTATTTTCTAAAAGTTTGGGGATGTGAGGTGTATGTTAAGTGAACATTCACGGATAAACTCAATCCCAAATCAAATAAGTGTATCTTCGTGGGCTATCCCAAGGAAACCATGGGATACTATTTCTACAACCCAGATGAAAACAAAGTTTTTGTTGCTCGTAAAGGGGTATTCTTGGAGGAGAAGTTTCTAAACTAAGAGACTCCAAGAAAAGAAATAGAGCTTCAAGAAATTGAAGAGGAGGAGATTACACCACTACCGATAGTTGAACCTGTAGTTCAACAAAGAATTGTTGAACCTCAACCCGAGTCTGTGGTTGAGGAAGAGGTGCAAACACAAGACCTTCGCTGGTCAAGTAGGCCTCGTAATGAGCCAGATAGGTATATGGGATTCCTAGTTGCTCAAGACGAAGGGGATCTTTTAGAACCCACTACCTACCAAGACGCTGCCTCAGGTTTAGAATCTGAGAAATGGCTAGAAGCCATGAAGGCAGAGATGCAATCCATGTATGACAACCAAGTTTGGGAGTTAGTAGATTTGCCTCAACACAGTAAAGCTGTTGGGTGCAAATGGGTCTTCAAGAAGAAGACAGACATGGATGGAAAGGTGCATACCTTTAAAGCAAGGCTAGTGGCAAAAGGTTTCACACAAACTCATGGTGTTGACTATGATGAAACTTTTTCCCCAGTGGCAATGCTTAAGACTATTAGGATCCTTATGGCCATATCAGGATATTTTGATTATGAGATATGGCAAATGGATGTCAAAACCGATTTCCTTAACGGGAAATTGACAGAGGATGTATACATGATACAGCCGGATAGTTTTGCGGATCCAAAGAATCCTAATAAAGTATGCAAGTTGCTTAAATCCATCTATGGACTAAAGCAAGCATCTAGGAGCTGGAACTTACACTTTGATGAGCGTATCAAAGAGTTTGGTTTTACCAAAAGTGAGTTCGAGTCGTGTGTTTACACTAAATTAAGTGGGAGCGCGGTAACCTTCATAGTCTTGTATGTAGATGACATACTGTTAATTGGAAACAATATACCAGTATTACAAGGAGTAAAATCCTGGTTAGGTAAATGTTTCCAGATGAAAGACTTGGGAGAAGCTGCTTATATACTGGGTATAAGGATCTATAGAAATAGATCTAAGCAGCTTATCGGACTTAGTCAAAGTACATATATTGACAAAGTCGTGAAAAGATTCAAGATGGATGAATCCAAGAAAGGTTTTATTCCTATGCAATCTAGCGCGACTTTGAGCAAGGCTCAGTGTCCTGTGTCTAGTCGAGATCAGGACAAGATGAAATTGATACCATATGCCTCGGCAGTTGGTTCAATCATGTATGCCATGCTATGTACTAGACCCGATATTGCCTATTCTATCAGTGTCACGAGTAGATATCAGCAAAATCCTGGTGAAGCTCATTGGGTGGCCGTCAAGAATATTCTCAAGTATCTGAGAAGGACGAAAGACATATTCCTAGTATATGGAGGTTCGATGGATGAGCTCAGTGTAACTGGTTACACTGATGCTAGTTTCCAGACCGACAGGGACGACTTCAGGTCGCAGTCAGGATTTGTCTTTACCCTAAACGGAGGAGCCATATCTTGGAAGAGTCAGAAGCAAGATACAATAGCAGATTCTACTACAGAGGCAGAGTATATTGCAGCAAGTGATGCCGCAAAGGAAGCTGGCTGAAGAATTTTATCTCGGATCTTAGAGTTGTTGCCGGTATCTCTAGACCGATCGATATATTCTGTGATAACTCAGGGGTTGTGGCGCAAGCTAAAGAGCCTAGAGATCATCAGCGGACTAGGCACGTACTCCAGAAATATCACCTCATCCGAGAAATCATTGGAAGAGATGATATTAGACTACAAAAGATACCGACGGACGACAACGTTGCTGACCTGTTGACGAAGCCGCTAGCTAGAGCTAAGCATGAGAGGCATGCGAGTTCCATAGGAATGCAGTACTTGGAACATAGCAGCTAGTTCGTGTTTTATGATTATTACTATAGATGTAACTTGAAACTCGTTAATTATGTAATTACATTTCATGGGATTGAAATAGGAGGTTTTTACATAATTGTTTCTAGTTGTCTATTTTTAGCATGTTTAACCTATCCATGACAAGTCAAGTTATGAATTGTCTAAATGCCCGTAGCTACTTAATGTAGTGGGAGCTACATTAGGGAGGTAACGCTATTATGGATATTTGATGATTTATTCATGTATGAATAAAAGCACAAGGTTGTGACCAAATGTTCATAGATATTTATCAGGGGATAAATATTGGGGTGATCCGCATCGAGTTTACTTCATGGAGCATAAACATAAGTAAACTTGATAGGTTGTCCTTAGACCTGAGATATTTGGTTTGGGGCGTGGTAACTTCTGTACTTTAGCATGTTCTAACGTCACGTCGTAACAGGGTGATCATAAGGGGCTTGTCTAGGTGCAGCGGAAGCCATGTGCTCAAATTGCAAATAGTCAAGATGGGATTTGCACCTCCTTTTTAGGAGAGATATTTTCTGAGCTCCTCGACGATTAAGACTACTGAAAATGCGTGGCCGCGCTCGGTTAGAATGATAGTTCTTCATTCGGTAAACCGTAACTGCAGAGTGTCGAAATCAGAGTCGAGAAAATCTGAGTATTTAATAAGATCCCTGCTCCATGTAAAATACTCACATTTCAAAATATCGCGATGCAAAAGGAAAAGCCTAGATAATCCAAAGCGTGGATTATGTCTCTAGATATAAGAGATCTCATAGTCTGGTAAACCTAAGCGTCTGGCTAGGGACCTCCTTAGGCTAACGATGTACAAGGAGTGTTACTTATCTTGCACAAGTGTGAGTCTGTTAGATTATGTGCAGAGATAGATAACATGTACTATCATGTCCAATACTATGTGACACTAAAGGATCACACCGCTGCACACCCAAATAGAACCTGTTGGATTTTACATGTTTGTGTATTACAATAATTAATAGTCTGATTAATTATTGAGAAAGAGAAAATAATAATAGTTATTTATTATTTAAAAGGAGAAGTTAATATTTAGTTTAAATATTAACGGGTCAATTGATTAATAGTTATTAATTAATTAGAAAGGTCAAGGGTACTTTATGTAATTGATTAATAGTTTAATTAAAGCTGAGCTTTAATTAAACGGGCTTGGCCTAATAAGGATTATATATATAAACCTTATTATAAGCCTCATTTAGTCATAAGTTAATCACAAGGAAAAGATTACCCTAATCTCTCCCTCACACTCTCTCTTTCGGCCGGCTCTCTCTCCCTCTCTTGGGATCGCTGGCGGCGACGCAACCGAGAACCAACCACCGAGCGGCGGTGGTCGGCGGCGGCTATACACACACACATTGCGATCGAGTTTTTGATCCGGTTTTTAATCCTTAGGCGGTCTAGCAGCCAGTTCGAGGTGGTGCAGTAGCGGTGGATAACCTGCAGCTGTCTAGGGGCATAAAGAAAGTTTTAGTTTTGCATCAAATGTATAACTTTCTAACCCTCTTCCTCTTTTAGTTTTTGTACGAGTTAGATGAGATCACTGGATGGGGTTTTTATTCCACTGTGCATGTAATAATATGTTTTTATAACCTACAAAACCCTTCACATACTACCCAACAGCACCCAATCTCACATGGCCACGCACCTAAGCAACATGCACGAGCACCAGAAACATTTTAAGGAAACAAGTGTCAACTTACGCATCGTGAGTTAGCCTAGTTATCACTACAAAAGTCATCCCATCATAATATTTATAAAAATATATTCAGTTTGGATTATGAAATTCCAACCCATAACTTGACCTACCCGCATAATATCATAAATCCCCACATGGTCAAGTATCATCGCAAGCAACAATATATACATTATAAACATCACTAATCGTCTTTTTCATCTTTAATTAACATCTTCATCATTTACGTCGATTTATCATCATTATTATTATTAAGCATCACAAATCATCTTTAACATTGTTAAACATTGTAATCATCATTAATGATTATTATCATATACATCATTAAACATTGCATAACTTCATTTTATACATCTTTCTTATCGGGGTCTATCTTTATACATCGCTCTCATCACTACCCCAAATCCCATATGTGTGCCCGGAAACCTCTAGGATTCCAAGGTTCCCCCCCGCAATTGCATAAGTTACACTAAGAGTGTCAATCTAGTATGATACAACACATGGCGCGACTCCACTTATATGCACACACCCATGATTCCCCCATTGTACCTACTTCGACATATTCGTTCAGGTGGAAGTACAACCGGTGCCCCCAAACCATCCGTGATAGGCCCTCCTTCCACCCACATGAGGTTTTGCACATGAACCACACTGTTGGCCAATGCATCACTCTAGTGTACAAGTAGACCATGTGTTGTCAAAGTTATCTAGAAACCTAACAACCAAACATCGCATTGCCAGCATATCCTACAAGACACACTTTTCCTAATACGAATCATCTTTAAGGTACATCTACCCTCTTCCCATAGAATCGTATAAACATCATAAAGAATTCTTATTATATGTACCGCAATAAACATCATTACTCAAATCATTATCATCATTATCTACGCAAGTAAATTATGCATACACATATATCATAAATCATTGTAATCATTAACTACGTATTAAATCATATATACACACACATCTCGTCTATCATCTTTAATTATATTCATTTATCATTAAATATCTTCCCATATATATATATATATATATATATATATATATATATATATATATATATATATACCAACAAAATTAGGTTCAAATAAAAAGAACATTAGGTAAAAAGGGTAAGGAGAAATATTAGAATGTCATGTGTACTTTTAGTTTGAAGGGTAATTTAGGAAAATAAAATATTTGTCCTTAAAGTTTGCAGCCTCTTTCTCTACATGCCCCCCACGTCTCCCCCTTTACATCATCGGAAACCCAAACCAAACCCTATTTTCATTCCCCCATGTCCGCCGCCGCCTGGAGATGCATAACTCTACGCCTCCACCACGAATGCAAGAACTGACACCGCCGCCGTCAACTCCTCACCGGTCACTGCTCCCATTGCCATATCTACAGTGATGCACATCCCACTCTGGCGATGCAAGGACCAACATCGACAGGGTTACGACCAATGTTTGTCGTATGCTTCTACACCGGCGATACAAGAAGTAACAGCGATTAGGGTTACACCTAGGTTTACAATCAGTGTTCAAAACCGCCGCCTTTGTGACTTTTGACCACCACCGCCACACGAAACCCATATCCGATGATCTGTAATGGTTGTTGTGTGCATCTCGACGGTTATTACATGGTTTTTGAATGATTTGCACATCGCCAACCACCACCGCCACCGTGGCCGTTCAGGCGTGATTTCTTTTCGTGTACATGAGATTTGTTCTCCTGTACATCTGATGTTCAATCCTTTCCTCGTCGGCCTACCCCGAAGAATCCACAGTTGATGGATATTCATCTTTGTTTAGAGTAATTTTTCATTTCGGTATTATTTATAATATTCATCTTCATTCTGTGAATCAAAGGTTGTATTTTTGTGCATTAAATTATTCTACTTTATGCATCAAATGTAATGTGTGAATCAAAGGTTTGTATTATGTGAATCAGGATGTTGTAATCTGTGAATCAAACATCGTGGTAGCTTGGCTGACGGGAACAGTTGGATCTGTCCCATGTTTTTATCTGCATTTAATTTTTGTTTTTTGAATTTACCATATTAACCTTTTCTATTTTTTTAATTCCAAAATTTGGTAAAAATGATGACTTTTTTGTTTGACTTTTGAATAGATCCTATAGCCCAGATTTCATCTTACATTTAATAGCTTTTTTTTTCTTTGTAGTAGAACCCTCCCCTATACCAACATATCACAATTATCAATTACATGTCCTCTCTAAACATTTAGCATGCAAATGTAAAAACAATCATTTTAACCAATCATAAACGTCTAATAATATCATCTTAAAAATTGTTGTATCTTTCAAAATAGATTTTGTCTTCGTGCTCTGTTTTGTAAAATAATTGAACTTACCAAGGTCCTGGAATATTTGTCAAAGTCCAACTATCGAATTTCTAGTCTCGCGTACGAATCACCGAAACTCTAAATCATTCGATCCAACCTCGTAAAATCACGGAATAACGCCAGAATCAATCTTACGCTTGAAACGACCACTTCGTATGACACGGCTTCCAAATACGCGTACTAAATTCTCCAAAATACTAACCGGCAACCCAAAAACCTTCAAGATACGTAAAATGGTCAAGAGAGAACTTGAGAGAGTGTTTATGATAAGCAAAATGAGCAAAAGTCAAACTTCTATTTATAGGCACCATCTAACACGAGATCGCGCCGCGATCTCAGCTTTTCAGTAAAATATTGGTAATGGTTGATTCTGTGGCCGACAAAAGGAAAAAGAAAAAGAAAAAGAAGATTATGTTTCAACTGAATTTCATATTTACACTTTGTTCCCTCAACTTACACTTTTAGTCCTTCTAATTAGGTTTGAATTTTTTTAAACCTTCGTCCTTAATAGCCTAATTTTTATTTCTTTTCCTCAACATAAACTAATAACTACATTTATATCTCTATCCTCAAAATCTTTAATAATAAATACTATCACCCATTAACACGTCGCGTACACATCAATCAATCACTTAATTTTTTACACTATAATCCAATTTATGCCATAATTGGAGCTAACATAAATAATATATTTGAAGAATATATTTCCATTACTAGTCTAATTTAATTAACACTAGTACATAATTCGGGTCGTTACACCTTCCAAGTCAAACAACCAATCACAGGTACATAACAATGCCTCAGCACTTGATGATGATAGTGAACTTCGATATTTGCTTATTATTCGGCGTCTAATACTGATTGATGATTCCGAAGCAACGGTGGTAATTGGGATACTCAATATGGCACGAGCCATTAGCGCTAATTGGGGATATTTTCCTTGATTATCCCTCCAAAATTGAAAAATATCAAGATTTTGTCTTCCATCAACTTCGGATTCCACTAAATACATTTGTAGGTGGATCGTACTTGGATCAACCCTTCCACATTGGCTTAGGAAAGACATGAATCCGTAAATATCATCTTATGGATAGCAACACCATCATTTGAACTAGGCCCTAAGGAATCATGCCTCATCTCATATATAATCTCGTACTCACTATATAACTTATTCAAGCTATCATTAATATCTTCCAATTTCCTTTCACGTACTAAATCCCCCATGGCAAGTTTTGAAAAGAAATACTTAACAAGTTTAAACTTATACCGTGGATCCAAAATGATGGCAAAAGACAGAATCATATTATGTTTCCTGTATTTATCAAACTTCACTTTCATGTCTTTTGACATCATACGTATAATGTGATCTTCATTGCGAATTTCTTGTTCAATCAACAATTGAATTTTCCATACTTTGTGAAAATACAAGTTTGAAGTTGGACAAGAACTTCCGGATAACAATATTATGATATCATAAAAAGTTTTAGAAGCCTTGTGATGTTTTCAATTCTTGTCTGTTCTTGTTCTAATGTATTAGTCTTAAAACATGAATCAACTAGTTCTAACCGGGCATAAGCACGGCGATAACTCAAGCACTATCAAGCATGAGATACGTAGAGTTCCACTGTGTTGTGATATCTTGACGCACATATTTCCCACATTGTAATGATAGTTGTGCCATACACTCGGCAAACTTAAAATTTCATGTGAAACCACCTTTAACATACTTTACCGATTCTCTAACCTTGTAGATAGCTTCCTCGGTTACTATGTGCTCCACAATGCACATGCATAAAATCTCCATTACAAACAAGTGCACCACCCAAACGCAAATGACTTGTGAAGGAATCTATTAAGCAATCATTATATTTTTGCGTTATCTATGGTGATGGTAAAAATCTTTTTCGCGATGCACCAATCAGTCAAAAATTTGAACATGTAATCTGCCAAAACAGAACCACTGTGAGGAGGCGGTATAACTCTAAAGTTTAAGAATTTTTTCCTCAAAACCCAATGATTATAAATGTAATGAGCTGTAAATGTCATGTATCCATCTGATGTGATTGAACTTCACAAATCAGAAGTGAGACAAATCCTACTAGTTATTTTTTCCAACTTCTATTTCAGTGTCATTATCTCCCTCTCGTGTATTTTTAGGACATGTGTCTTTGCCGTGTTTCTTGTTATAGGAGTGGCATCCCGATGACCCGATGTAAAAGTTTATATAGTTGTCTTGTTGCTTCATGCTCGGCACAATTAAAGGGATAGTTATGTTTGATGATGGCAATTGCCATTTTCTCTGTACATTTCTTGATCTAAAGGGGCTCGTTTTTGTGGTGGACCGGACTTACTAAGATTAAAACATTTGGGAATATGTCTCTTCATATTAGATGTTTTGGCATTAGGGTTGGCACTATACACCTTCCCACAAGCAGTACAACTTGCTTTTTTAATCCCATCAGGTCTAGTGGGTAACTTGACAAAGTAGTCCCGCACTTGAGAATGTTGTTTAGTTGAAACCGACGAACTAACCTCATCTTCATTCTCTTCTCCTACATCTTATCGTTGACTGTTGCTCACTTGTTCGCCATGTTTACCAAGTCTTCTTTCTCTAAGCACATTAAAAATTAAATGTCAACTCAAGGGCATACACATTAAAAAAATATTGTGCATATATAGAAAAAAGAACTCACAAAGCACAAATAATAGTCAATTGACTATCAATAAAGCATATAGCAAATAGCACTTTAGCCATTTAGACTTCAAAAATAAGTATGCGACGCAAGCAGACTTACTAGTAATTAAATCCAAAAAAAATAAAAAAATAAAAAGAAACTAATTAAAAGGAAATAACTACCCACCAGATAGGTCGAGGACTTATTGACTTCTAAATTTTGATTCTCTGGTAGATGATGAATTGATGAACAATTAAACAACAATACTAGTCAAGTAGCAGTGGTCAAGTATTCAAGTGAGTTCGCAATTAATCATAATAAATGAATTTTATCAAAGAGAAAAACACATTTCCACGTTAATCAAAAGACGAAAAAGAGCCTAATTAGAGGTTTACGACATGTTCTCAAGTTTAATAAGAAGAGCCCGATTAGAGGTTTTTAGTCAATACTCTCTAACTTTCAAAGACACCCACAAAATCTTTCTTTGAGCTTTCATCTAGGTGTCTCTTGATTCATTCATAAAGCAGTGGGTAAAAGGCACATTAGAAAAGTAATAACATGTTATGCAGATAAGAAAAGTGAGCATAAAGTTGTGGGTAAATAAGAAAAGTGACTTTCATATCTCTTAAACTCTTTAATCTTCCTAACTTCAAATTGCCATTTCCTCATCCCATTTTTCAAAACTTCTTAACTTGTAACAGCACTCTAACTCCAGCATGAGCACACAAACCATATACTAACAGTCTAACACATACCCACATAATTTTAAATAAAATCGTGTAACTATCCAACATTTGTGGTATGCCATGATAAAACCTAATTGTGTTCCCAGCTTGCTCACAACCTCATTATATCTCACTCACAATCCTGCCATCATTCTATACCAATACCATGCCCAATCATTTCATTTAATTCTATCTTAGTACATTTGTTTGGGACACTCAGCTTAGAGCACTCGGTTTATTACTACTTCAGTTCAGTAGTTCACATATTCACATATTCAGTAGTTCACATATTCACATATTCAGTAGTTCACAATTCACATATTCATGTTTGATTTGCTGAAAATTTTAGATAAAACAACATTTGGATAGATTAGGAAGTGATGTTTAACATAGTTTATAAGCAAAATATTGTAATTAACTAAATAATAAAAACTTGACATACTAACCGGGGGCTTAAATTATTCAAATGTTCATTCGAGTGACTATCTATCGAGGGTAGATGCTCGGGCTTCAATCGAGGGCTGTATGAATCAACTAATCAAGTTCTAGAGGGAGTAAATCGAGAGGTTCAATTGATTGGCACTGACGAATGAATACATTAAATAAGAAGGGGTGGAGAATTCCAATCCAAGAAATTGATTCAATGAATATTTTAATATCGAGGACTTCAATGACCTATAGAGTAATCGAGGGCTGCAATACTGATTATCAATCAAGGAGTTATCGAGGGCTTCAATCGAGTTAGTGAAGCTCATTCGGCTCTTCAGCTGTATATTAGAAGATTAATTTCTCATAATCAAATATTATTGAATAGAAGTATACAAAAGGTTACAAGGCCTTGGGCCTAACACTAGTGGGTTAACCACAAAGGCTACAAAACATATACAACATAACAAATATACAGAATATTTATATACGTTAACATCCCCCCGCAGTTCGAATAGTCGAAGCATGGTAAACATTCAAACTGGTACAAAATTCAAAGAATAGTCTAGAGGGAAGCCCTTTCGTGAAAATGTCCATGTATTGCGACGAAGATGGGACGTGAAGCACCTGCACATGACCGGTCGCAACTTTGTCGCAGAAAAAATGAAGGTCGATCTCAATGTGTTTGGTCCGCTGATGCTGAACAGGATTGAAAGACAAGTACACAACACTCACATTGTCGTAGTAAAAAAGTGTAGCTTTCGGGAGTGGCGACTGCAATTCGGCAAACAGATTGTGGAGCTAAACATATTCGGAAACAACATTGGCGAAAGCTCGATATTCTGCTTTGGCGCTCGATCAGGAGATAGTCGGTTGTCGCTTAGATGACCAAGATATAATGTTATCACCCACGAAAACACAATAATCGGAGGTGGAGCGTCGGGTTGTGGGACACCCACCACAATCAGCGTCTGAATATGCAAAAAGGCGATCTATGGTGAGACCATGTGACAGAGTGCCATGAATATACCAAAGAATTCGTTTGAGGGCAATGAAGTATAGTTCGCGAGGGTCGTGCATGAAAAGACAAACCTGCTCTACCGCATAGGCAAGATCCGGGCGAGTAAATGTGAGGTACTGAAGTGCCCACGCTAGGCTGCGATATGAAGTAGGGTCTTTAACCATCGGCAGCTAGTTTCGCCTAAGTATCTACTGGTGTAATGCACGGCTTAATTCACCATATTTGTTCGTTCAAGAATGCTCTGCGCGTATTTGGATTGAAAAAGAAACATGCCATTCTGATCGCGCGTGACTGCAATACCAAGAAAATAGTTAAGTGGCCTCAAGTCTGTCATAGAGAATTCTCTGCCCAGCTGACGGATGATGGTTTGAAGAAGAGATTATGTGGAAGCTGTCAGAATAATATCATCAACATAAAGAAGAAGATATGCAGTTTGGCCATAACTCTTAGATATAAACAAAGACGAATCGGCGTGGGAGTGATGAAATCCAATCTTATGAGCAAAATCTGCAAAGTGAGTAAACCAGGCATAGGGCGCCTGTTTTAAACCGTATAGGACTTGCGAAGCAGGCATACCTGTGTCGGTGTAAGCATCTATAAAACATGGTGGTTGATGCATGTACAAGGTCTCTAAGAGATTAACATTTAGAAAAGCGTTTTTAACATCAAATTGGTGAACATGCCACCCCGGAGACACGGCCAAGCTGAGTACGGTACGAATAGTTGCCGGTTTAACCACCGAGCTAAAAGTCTCGCCACAATCACTGCCTAGGTGCTGACTTCTGCCATTATCAACAAGCCGCGCTTTGTACCTGTCAAGAGAACCATGTGCATGAAACTTATGTTTAAAAAGCCACATGGATCTAACAATATTAACATCACTGGGCTACGGTACAAATTCGCAAGAACCATTTTGAATAAGTGCACTAAATTCATCATTCATTGCAGTGGACCAGTTCGGGTCCTTAAGGGCCTGAGTGTGAGACGGAGGTATATGAGAGAGGGTGGACGTGTTAAGATTTAGATGATGAATAGGTTTGTGAATGCCTGTCCCGGATCGAGTGAGCATGGGGTGGGAGAGAGGAGGTGGTGGGGGAGGGGGAGAAGACGGAATCGGAGGAGAGTGCGGGGTGGCGGGTGAAGGGGGAGATGGAGGTAGTGAAGGAGGGGCGGAAGCGTTGGAGGATCCCCTTGGAGGCGGATCGGGGGAAAGAAGTAGACGGCAAGAGATAGGCGAGGGATCGTCAAGAAAGTCGTATGACGGCGGGAAGAGGGAGTCATAGACCTATAAGGAAAGATGGACTCATCAAAAGAGACATGACGGGAGATAATAATTTTCTTGGTGGAGAGGATGAGACAACGAAAACCTCGATCAAGGGCGGGTTAGCCAAGGAAGGCACAAGGAGTGGTGCGAGGTTCGAATTTATTAGAAGTGGGAAGAAGCGGATAGCAGAGGCAACCAAAGACACGGAGATGAGAATAGGTGGGCGTGGAGCCGAAAAGTTTAGTCCAGAGAATATCATTATCAATGGAGGTGGAGGGAAGAATGTTGAGAAGATGAGTGGCCATATGCAGGACCTCCACTTAGAACATGGGTGGGAGACGATCCTGAAAAAGGAGAGTACGAATGATATTATTAATGGTACGAATCATGCGTTCGGATTTACCGTTTTGTTAAGAAGTGCGAGGACACGAGAATTGGAATTGAGTACTGTTAGATTATGTGCATAGATAATTAATGGGCACATTGTATCCAATGTTATAAGAGACTAAAGGGTCACACTGCTACACACCCAAAACAGAACAGTTGGATTCCTCCATAAATCTGTGTGGAAATAATTAATCAGTTGGATTAATTATTAAAGAGAAAAGTAAATAATTAATAAGTAGAATTAATTATTGAAAAGAGAGAAATAAATAATTAATCAGTTTGTAATAATTATTAGAAAGGAAATAAATAATAAATAGTTATTTATTATTTAAAGAGAATTAAATATTAAGTTTTAATATTTAATGGACCAGTTAATTAATAGTTAATTAATTAACTAGTAAAGTCCAGGGGGTCAAAGTGAGAAGAGACGAAAGTTTAATTAAAACCAGTGGGCTTTTAATTAAACAGGCTTAGGTCCATCTAATCCTTATATATATCCTTAAGGATTAACATAAGATAACATGAATTAAAAAGGATTAACCTAGCCACCACTCTCCTCCCTCTCCCTCGTCGATCTCGATCTCGGCTCTCTCTCTCTTCGACGAATTCGAAGAACACCAAAAGGTGTTTGCGGCTTTTGTCAATCGACGCAAGGCACCCACACGCACACACTCTCGATTTGAGTGTTAAAGTTTTGGTAATCCAGGAGCGGTCTAGCAGCCAGTTCCAAAGGAGGTGCAGTAGTGGTGAACTACTTTAGCAATCCCAAGTTTGATCAGGTATATTATCTTGTAACCTATTCTGTGGATTGTTTTGTTAGAAGCTATGATCATTAGTTTTAAGATCCTAACCCTTTTGGGGTTTAGAGGGTCATGTTCAATCCAGTTCCGCTTTTAGGATTGAACCAGTAGAATCAAACCCAGGTTTGACCAGTTTGTGTCATTGGGTGGTTTGGGGAGGTCAAAACCCTTCAGTGGTATCAGAGCCTCGGCTCTATGATCCATAGTTTCTAGTTTTATCTGTTTCTAGATTTAAATTTTTTTATTCTTGATCTTAATGTTGTTATCAATCTTTTCGAAAATCAATAGGTAGCAAAAACGTTTTTGTTTTTTGCTATAAGTTTTAATCCTATTAATCAGAAAATTCAAACAGTTAGTTTGAATGGTTGAAAAGGTTATGATTTTTGGATAATGATAAGTTTGATCAAGAAAATTAAACAGTTTGTTTAATTAGTTAAAACTGTTTTATCTAGCTAGTTGGTTTATAGTTGAACGATCTTCTCCATCTTGTTTTCTTCTCCTCATGTTTTTTCGAAAACCATAAGGGATAAAAACAAGTTTTTTTGTATTTATCCGGTTGATAAAAGGTTTGATTTTAACCAGTTAGGTTTAAACCAGGTTTGTGTTTAAACGGTTAAAAGGGATAATCCTTTTATATAAAACTAGATCTTAACCAGTTTTTTGAACTTTTTGTTTAAAAAGGTTGAAATCAAGTTTTAGGATAATTAGTTATTAATAAAACAAGTTTTGTTAATATTAATAATTAATAGTTTTTGGTTTTTGAATTAAATCCAGTTTTTAAGTATATTAAGACAGTTAGTTTTAATAGGTTAAAAAGGATTTAAAATATTTTATTTTATGTATTAATCGGAAAACGGGAACCGAGATCATCGCCGTGTTGGGTGGTGATCGTTAGCGGCGCTAAGGCCAAATGGGCCTCGTGGTAATCGTTAGCGGCGCTAAGGGCTAGGTGGTGTTGGGAAAATGATCTCATCAGTTTAGATTTGATGAGACAAAGTTAAGTTTGTTAGATGTGTTCTAAATATAACTTAAACAGAATTATAAAGCTTAGTCAGACTGAACACTTATAGTGATTCAGACTGACTATAAGCTGAGCATATGTTCGATCAGCTTAGACTATATCTTAGTAAGATTATCAATATGTTTGATAAGCTGTGTGTGTAAACTAAAATATACATATTGAGTTTCAGCTTGATGAGTTTCAAGCTGAGCGACTCAGTGTGAAGACTGAGTCAGCTCAATAGAGTTACTAAATATGTTTTAGTTAATTCTTTAGAATTCTAAGGATGAGTTAATAATTATACATGTTTGAATTCGGGTTTGTTCTCGAAGAACTCAGCTTGATGAGTTTCAAGCTGAGTAACTCAGCCTGACTAAAGAAGTCAGTTTAAAGATAATTTAAATGTGTTTTAAATTTATCTTTTATCTCTCTATATCTACGGCGCGGATAAGAAGACTCCAGAATCAAGATTGAAGATTGAAGACTCAAGATAAGAAGATTCAAGATTCAAGATTCCGAGTTATCCGATAGTTAGTTAGCAAATTAGGATTAGTCCAGTTTGTTAGGAACCGTAGCAACAGGATTATAAATACTTATCTCCTGATAAGTTTAGAGGTACGATTCTAAAACGTGTACAACTAAGTGTTGCAGAACCAAAACCTCACCTCACCGTATGTGTTACGATTCTTGAATCACTGTTTGTAAGTTCAACGTGATGAAGAAACTCACAGATTGCCAAGTGATTCGTGTGTTCGAATTGTCACATCAGTTGTGATATTGAAAGTGTATTCAACCCCCCTTCTACACACCTATTGCTTGTTGTTATTCTCACCAATGGACCAACAACTGGTATCAGAGCAGGTTGAACGATTTCATAAGTTGAAAGTTCAAGATTCTGAGAAAGTTCACGATGTCTACAAGCAACAATCCTTCAAACTTTCCACAGATGTCTGCCAAAGGTTGTCCCATATTTGATGGATCTGACTATCCTATGTGGAAGTTCAGAGACATGCTATTCCTCAAGTCCATTGACATTCGTATGTTCGATGTCATTACAAAAGGACCTATCATCCCCAAGATTCCTGCTACTGTCAGTGATACATCTCCTGGCAAACGGATAGCACCAGGGAGGAGGATAAGGCCAGTCGAAGCCTGTGAAAGCCCATGGTGAGGGTAGCACGGTGGTTGGTGGCTGGGTGAGGGAGGGTTGTGACCGGTAGGAGGGGTCAGGAGAGGATTGTAAGCGGCGTCCAGGTGGCTTGCAGTGGTATTCGGTTTTGTGAGGGTTTCGATTAGACCGAGAGGAAGCATCCGATACAAGAACGGTTTGAGATGACGAATGATCATGGTGTCCTGTGGAAGAATTACGAGGATGAGAAAGCCTTTGTTCTTCGACTAAAAGCATGGACCGTGCTCTCAAGAAAGTAGGCAACTTTTCACCATGCCTAATAATGCTAGCTAGATGCTCGAATTTGTCCCCCACGCCATTAATCATATAAGTAACTAGGATTTTTTCATCAAATGGTGAATCAATGTTGGCAAACAAATCCGAAATAGTTTTTAAAAGTTGACAATATTCCGTTACCGAAGAGTTACCAATCGAAATGAAGTGCTTGATCAAGTTGAAAAGTCGTAGCTTCCTTGTTATTTTGAAATAAGTTTTCAAGGCTTAACCAAACATCCCGAGCACTAACATTTTTCTTGAGAATCATTTGGAACAATTATTTAGAAATTGTACCATAAATCCATAGCTTAACAAATGAATCGATCTTCTTCCATTTTGAATCGGTTGGTCCTTTAGAGGTGACGGTGCCATCAATGTAACCCGAGACGCCAAAACTTACACAATCAGTTTTGAATAGCTCTCTCCGAGCATCATAATTCAACTCTTCAAGATGAAGAATGAGAGGGACATATGCCTTGATATTGGTAATACCGAAGGGCTTGTTAGAGGAGGAGGAAGAGTTTTATGATCCTGCCATTGAGGAAGAGAAGAAAAAAATCGAGTGAGAGGAGGGGGAAGTTGTCGACAGCAACAGTAAGGGAGAAGGGGGCAGTTAACGTAGGGTTAGGGATGTGGTAGGCTTGATACCATATTAGAAGATTAATTTCCCATAATCAAATATTATTGAATAGGGGAATATATACAAAAGGTTACAAGGCCTTGGGCCTAACACTAGTGGGCTAACCACAAAGGCTACAAAACCAATACAACGTAATTAATATACACTATATTTATATAAAACACTGTATGACTCGAGTTATCAAGGGTTTCAAACGAGGAATCATCTATGGATGACTTCAATCAAGTAATTAATCGATGAGACGATGATTATCTATCGAGGGCAAATATCGATCGCCGATGGAGATGACGTCTTGCAGTTAGAGTTCATACCTTCGAGTATGCAACGGTTACGACGTACGACCTACACAGTTCGACCCATTCCCTTTTTCCTTTGTTGCCCAATATGACCCGTAACTTTAACAATAAGTTTTGTTTGTTGCCCATTTTAACCCATATAGAAGAAAAGTTATGGCCATTTGTGTTGGGGTTCGTGGTTGAGCTCAGCGGAAGCATGCAAGTACAAAATCGAATTTTCAATATTAAAACACACCACAAAGTGAACCCCATAGTGTACCAAACTCTACAACAAGAAATGCAACAGAAAACCAGAAGATAAAGAGATATTTATACCCTTGATGTCTCTGGTTGTTGTGTGTGTGTAACTCCAAGCTTTGTTCACCTTCTTGAGCTATCCAAGTCCACCCCGAGAAGTAGTGTGATCTTGGTGTACTAGCACCTCCTTGGCTCAATCAACAAATGAATGAACTTCTGGAAACAACAACCAATTTCTCTCCACGAACTCTTTCCCTTGCACTCTCTCTTTTACTTAGCAACTCACAAAGGTTCTAAGTGTTTTTTTCTTCAAGAATGACCAAGAGGGTTTGAGAGAGTGATATGCATGTCTTTTATAAACATATTCACGACCCCAGAGCTCCCAAGTCGGCCCAAGGCTTAATGATTAAAATGACATGCATTGGTGGAGAGAGCAGGTGAAAAGAATAAAGTTGTTTCTGTCAGGCAGGGTTAGCGCTGCTAACCGTCCATGCTTAGCGCCGCTAACCACTAATGGTTAGCTCCGCTAACGCGGCTGAGTTAGCGACGTCTGGGTTAGCGTCGCTAACCCCCTCCAGGAAACCAACTATCATTATTTATCCTTTCTCACCCTCATCTTTTAGGTTGTGTCAAGATCACGGCGTGTGACCCGATAGGCCCATACATCATCGGTAGCGATCATTTGGCGTACGTACGTCAGTGGGCATACTCCAACAAAATCCCACTTGCACATGACTCACCGTACCCAATACATCACAGACAGAGATCGGCCTCTAGTAAGACATCTCTGCCCCCAAGTCAATATGGGTTTTGTCTTCAGCGCAAAAACCAAACTGCAACCCGTGTGAAATGGTCCTATTGATAAGTGATCAATCATCCTTTTGTTCGCGATATCCAAGTGAACACGAGACATGGTACAAAGTTATTCTCCGTTCGTTCATGATTATGTTTCTTGATTTAGATTGGTGGTGACCAAAAAAAAATACAAGTTGCAATCAATCATAAATTATTGCAAGCTTTGAGCATGGCCATGCATTTTGGTGTCAGCGACCAATCATCGAGGGGCCCAAGGATATCTCTCTAAATAGAGGAACAAATTCCTTTGACTACACTGCCCACCACAGTGATCATACTCTGCCCAACTAGTCCCTTTATAACAGCCAGTTACGGACTGCGTTTGAAAGTAATTAGAACAAAGCAAACCAAAGTGATGCAGCCATGTGCATCTCCAGTTTGAGGATGAACTGATATTATCATCCTGATTTACTCATGACATGTACCATAAAGTAAAAACAGGTGTGGGTCATCCAGTCACTTGAAACACTTTCAAGTACAGGCGAAGAATTACGTCCCCGTGTCCCAATCCCCATTAGACACATGACCAATTACTTCCCTCAGTCTTAGTTCATACTTCCTTCCCGAGAAGAATGACCGACTGCGGACATTTAGAATGCTTACGCATTCAGGGAAGAGCAAAACATGCTAAGTTGGAACACAGTAAAGATTTAACGAAATACCCGAAACTTGCACATTACTAAATCTCATTTAATAATCGATAAATACAATAAATACAATACTTCATCATGTTCCCAAAAGGGAAAATGCATCAAATATACTAACCAAAATACAATTACATAATCAAACCAAATCACTAGCAAATCTAATCCCAATAGCACGCGTATGAGCATCATGCTTTGCTTGCGATAGTGGATTATGCCTCGTCCCGGATGTAATGATACTTCCGCGGAATATGCCTCGTGCGTCGGTGAGACCTTTGTTCCTTTGCTAGAGCAACCGCACCCTCGTTGTCACAGAACACCTCAACAGGGATGATCATACTAGGAACCACTCCCGGATCTTGGATGAACTTCCACATCCATACAGCCTCCTTCGCAGCTTCACTAACCGCAATATACTCCGACTCGGTAGTAGAATCGGCCACAGTGTCTCGCTTGGAGCTTCTCCAGGAAATAGCACCACCATTGAGCAGAAACACAAACCCCGATTGAGATCGGCAGTCGTCCCGATCGGTTTGGAAGCTAGCATCGGAGTAACCAGTTACCCATAGCTCTTCAGCACCTCCATACACCAAGAACATCTCCTTTGTCCTCCGAAGATACTTGAGAATGTTATTCACTGCCGTCCAATGTGCTTCACCAGGATTGGCTTGATACTACTTGTCATACTCAATGCAAAAGATATATCAGGCCTAGTACATAACATGGCGTACATGATCGAGCCAATTGCCGAAGCATATGGAACTCACCTCATTACTTCCCGTTCCTCAGGGAAACTCGGGCTTTGAGCTTTGCTCAACACTAAACCATGTGACATAGGTATGAACCCCCTTCTTGGAGTCCTCCATCCTAAATCTCTTCAGGACTTTGCCAATGTACGTACTCTGGCTTAATCCGATCAACCTGCGGGATCTATCTCTATAGATTTAAATCCCAAGAATGTAAGCCGCATCCCCAAGATCCTTCATTGAGAAACAACTCCCTAGCCAGGCTTTTACCCCTAGCAAAGTTGGGACGTCGTTCCCAATAAGTAGAATATCATCTACATAAAGAACTAGGAATACAACTACGTTCCCACTAGCTCTAATGTAAATGCATGGCTCATCCTTGCTCTTAGAGAAGCCAAACTCTTTGACCTTCTCATCGAAGCATAGGTTCCAGCTCCAAGAGGCTTGCTTAAGCCCATAAATGGACTTCTTAAGCTTGCAGACTTTATCCGGAAACTCTGGATGTACAAAATCCTCAGGTTGTATCATATACACATCCTCTGAAAGTGTTTCATTAAGGAACGCGGTTTTGACGTCCATTTGCCAAATCTCATAATCATGAAATGCGGCAATGGACAAAAGTATCCGGATAGACTTCATCATAGCCACCGGGGAAAAGGTTTCCTCATAGTCAACACCATCAGTTTGAGTGAAACCCTTAGCCACCAGTCGGGCCTTGAAGGTGTCTACCTCGCCATCCATGCCGATCATCTTCTAGAAGACCCATTTGCACCCTACGGGTTTACACCCCGGCACGGGATCAACCAAGTCCCAGACTTGATTATCCGACATGGATTGAATCTCGGATTCCATTGCTTCTAGCCACTTGGCGGACTCAGGGCCCACCACAGCGTCCCGGTATTTGGTAGGCTCATCAGAGACCACTACCATGTCGGTGCCCTCAGATATGTTAAAACCATATCTCTCTGGCTCATTCCGACTTCTACCAGATCTTCTAATAGGCAATGAGTTTACATTATCTCCAGCGTCATCATGCTGAGAATCAACCCTTACAGGTTGTGAGCTAGATCCAACATCAGGTTCTACATTGGCAGGTCCTTGAATTTCTTCAAGATCAACCTTCCTCCCACTAGCGTCTTTGGATAGCAGTTCCCTCTCAAGGAACATCGCCCTTCGAGCAACAAACACCTTGTTCTCCGAAGGTTTGTAAAACAAATATCCCATAGACCCAGCAAGATAACCAATGAAAAAGCACCTTTCGGCCCTGGGCTCCAATTTGTCCTCAACCTCACGTCTCACGTAGGCAGGACAACCCCAGACCTTTAAATATGAAATGGATGGAACCTTTCCATGCCACATCTCATACGGTGTTTTCTTAACCTTCTTTGTTGGTACGAGGTTAAGGATTCTACCCACCGTTTCGATCGCATATCCCTAAAACGTAACGGGAACGTCTGCACGAACCATCCGACCGAACCATATCTAATAATGTCCGGTTCCTCCTCTCGGCGACATCATTTAATTGTGGCATCCTAGGAGGGGTCAATTACGAGACAATCCCACAATCCCTTCGATGTTCACGGAACTCGAAACTAAGATACTCACCGCCTCTATCAGATCGTAGCATCTTAATCCTTTTCCCTAGTTGATTCTCTACCTCGTTTTGGTAAGTCTTAAACACCTCAAAGGTATCCAACTTTTGTCTCACCAAGTAGACATACCCTTATCGACTATAATCATCAATAAAGGTAACGAAGTAGCATGAATGATCTCTTGTGGCATGCTTGAACGGACCACACACATCAGTGTGAACGATATCCAACAAGTCTTGCGCCCTCTCACATACACCGGTGAAGGGTGCTTTGGTCATCTTGCCCAATATACAAGATTCGCATACTTCATTAGACCCGTGGTCAAATGATTCCAAGATCCCATCCACTTGGAGCTTGGCGATGCGTTTCTTGTTTGTGTGGCCTAATCGATCATGCCATAGAGATAATTTATCCAAAACACTTTTGGATCCCGTATCAACATTCATGATTGATCTATTGTTTTTCAAGCTTACGCTTGTCTCGTATATGCCATTACATGGAAATGCTTTAAAATAAAAGACATGATCTTTGTAACATAGAATGGTACCATTCTCAAATTTAAAGTTAAAACCATCGTCATACAAGGTATACAAAGAAATAATGTTTCTTGCCATGTAGAGCGAAAAAGATACATTTAATAAAACAATAGATAAGCCGGAAGGAAAGGAGAGCTCCACACTCCCAATCTTCTCAACCGGGACAACCGCTTTGTTTCCCATGATAAGATCAAGCTCTCCATCAACCAGGTCCCTACTTCTTCTTAGTACCTGTACATTATTACAAACGTGAGTACCACACCCGCTGTCTAAAACCCAGGCGTTAGAAGTAGAAGTGTTATGGAGTTCAATCATGTACGTAACGGAGGCAGCGGCACCTTTAGCTCGTCGCTTATTGAGCTCCTCCGTATACTTGGGGCAACTACGCCGGTAGTGACCCTTCTCCCCGTAGAAGTAGCAGGTTTCCTCTTCCGGTGAGGTGGCAGCGGGAGCCACTTGCTTCCCCTTCGGCTCCGGGGTTGGGTTAGGTTTGGGCTTCGGCCCTTGGGCCTTGGCCTTCCCCTTCCCCTTCCCCTTCCCCTTCGTACCCGAAGCGGGTTGCTTCCGCTTCTTCCCACCCTCGTTGATGGTGAGGACGGCAGTGAAGGTGGAGGGCTTTGACTTGGCAAGCTCGCCCTCGGCAGTCTTGAGCATGCCATGAAGCTCCATAATGGACTTATCCATACTATGCATATGGAAGTTCACAATGAACGGACCATATGCGGGAGGCAAGGATTGGAGGATGATATCAACCGCCAACTCCTTCCCCATGGGAAAGCCCAACTCCTCGAGCTGATCCACGTACCCTTTCATCTTAAGTACGTGGGAGCTCAGATTGCCGCCTTCCTGCATCGGGCAACCGATGAAGGCCTTGACGCACTCATAGAGTTCTTGCCGTGCCCGTTGTTGGAACATGTCCTTTAGCTGAGATATCATCTCAAATGCACTTACTTTCTCGAATTACCTTTGCAATTCAGGACTCATGGTCGTTAGCATAAGGCAAGTCACGTCATTAGTGTCCTTGAGGAGCTTTTGATACGCCTCTCGGACGGCCCTCGCCGCGTTGGTAGCAGGAGGCTCCGGAAGAGGTGACTCAAGGACCTCTAGCTTTATTTCATGGCGAAGGACAATTCTCAAAGTCCTATGCCAATCCATAAAGTTTGGCCCCGTGAGTTTTTCCTTCTCCAAAAATGGACGAAGTGACATGTTGGTGTTTCTAGTAGATGCCATCTACAAGCAAAGTACGAAATTTGGTTAGTTATGAAGTATTAAATCCTTGTTAAAATAATTACCCACTTTTAATAAAACAAATTATATTAACAAGGGCTAAGAACCTCAAAATACCCTAATCCATGACGGGTTTTCCACGGATCACTTCATAGAGCTATTTTAGGCCGGTAAACGCTTTACCAATTGCAATCCGTGATCACAACTCCTAGGCACTTGCGGGATCCTAGGTACTCTTAGCACCCATTTGGCATGTTTGATCCCTCCACACCAATTCCTCATTAACCCACTTTGATAGCTCGGCTAGAGCTCGACAACCGACCTTGCGAGTTGCCACACACGCCTTCCACACAGTTACGAAAAACCGATCTCGGCTAGAGCTCGACGACCAATCTTGTTTCACTAGATTCAGGCGGTGTCATCTTACGGGTGATGTGAGATTTACTTTTGAAAAACTCCGCTTAAAACACTTTTAACCAATTCTTGTCTATGTGGCGCGCGGAGTTTGTAAACCAATTTAAAACTCTTTGATTTTATTATTTTGAAAAATTTTCTAGCATGCGAAGATCCTAAACAACCATGCAAGAAAATATACAAAATAAAATCAACCACACATGTAATATATATCCGGTAACGAGCCAATCCTATGCGCCTTGCCCGTGAGCCAACGGGCAAGACTAAGTCATCTAAGGACTAGACCGAATGACTTGATGTGTGCTCCTCCCACTTGATCCATCGCGTCTCCTACCGACCTCCGGATCCAAGTACGCCAAGACACCCTCCAATGGTCCTTGTTGGTTGCTTCGGTTATCCTTTTACAATTTACAAATTTAAAAGGAAATGGCATGCAAGCCACGATTTACTATTCTAAGCTAATACTACAAATTACAAAGAATAGAAAATCGGCATGCAAGCCGCCAAAATACAAACCGAATAAATTAATTAATTATTACAAACCATTGTGGTACAAACCACCAAATGAATGAATACATTAATTTAAATCAACCAAACACATCACATAGCTCTTATGGCTCAAAAAATGTTACCGGATGCAAATACCACAACCACATACAAGAAACACAAATCTACACAGGGTGTGCTACACAAAACCATGTAAATCTTATATGTCTTGGTTAAGATTATCTAATCACTCAAGGCACTAATAATCCTATGTACATATGCATTAGGAACCTTAAACAAGTCAAAATTCCAGTCATATATACACAATGTAAGTATATGCAATTAACCATTTTCATGCCAAAATGCTAATCCACATATAAATACACCAACAAAGATATAAGGCAACTTAATCTAAACACATCTCAAATTCTGGAACAAAATTCCAGAAAGTACAAGTAGCCCAAAAAAATCCAACAAAATTGATTTAAGGCAAAACATACATTCTGCCAGTACGGGGTTAGCACCGCTAACTATAACGAGTTAGCGCCGTTAACTCAGGTTTAGCACCGCTATCGCGAGACGAGATAGCGACCGCTACAGACAATTTAGCGCCGCTAACATGGACAGGTTAGCGCCGCTAAACCCTGGACAGAACCAAAAATCACATTTTTCGGATTTTCAAAGCCACCAAGTGCAAAACCAATGTAGAGGTGGCTCTGATACCAATGATAGGGTTCGTGGTTGAGCTCAGCGGAAGCATGCAAGTACAAAATCGAATTTTCAAGATTAAAACACACCACAAAGTGAACCCCATAGTGTACCAAACTCTACAACAAGAAATGCAACAGAAAACCAGAAGAGAAAGAGTAATTTATACCCTTGATGTCTCTGGTTGTTGTGTGTGTGTAGCTCCAATCTTTGTTCACCTTCTTGAGCTATCCAAGTCCACCCTGAGAAGTAGTGTGATCTTGGGGTACAACAACCAATTTCTCTCCAGGAACTCTTTCCCTTGCACTCTCTCTTTTACTTAGCAACTCACAAAGGTTCTAAGTGTTTTTTTTATTCAAGAATGACCAAGAGGGTTTGAGAGAGTGATATGCATGTCTTTTATAAACATATTCACGACCCCAGAGCTCCCAAGTCGGCCCAGGGCTTAATGATTAAAATGACATGCATTGGTGGAGAGAGGAGGTGAAAAGAATAAAGTTGTTTCTGTCAGGGAGGGTTAGCGCCGCTAACCGCCCACGCTTAGCGCCGCTAACCACTAAAGGTTAGCGCCGCTAACGCGGCTGAGTTAGCGACGTCTGGGTTAGCGTCGCTAACCCCCTCCAGGAAACCAACTATCATTATTTATCCTTTCTCACCCTCATCTTTTAGGTTGTGTCAAGATCAACCCCCGGCGTGTGACCCGATAGGCCCATACATCGTCGGTAGCGATCATTTGGCGTACGTGCGTTAGTGGGCATACTCCAACAATTTGATCCAAATATTTTATGGGTTTATTTCATATATACCCTTATTGAACATAAAAATATCGTTTTTACCGAACTTAACTTAAAAATATCTTATATACCCTTATTAAACTTCATAATAACTCATTTGCCCAAATAACCATTTTTATTAATTATTAATTATTTTAAATGAATTTAAATTCTTTGAAATTATTTAAAAAAAATTAACAATAGTACCCTTACTTCATAACATTGATACATAGTTGTTGGAGATCTCCTCAATCTCCAACTCTCACGTTCACGTCTCCTCCCCTTCTCATTGCGCTTCGACGCCTTCTTCCGTCGCCGTTCCATTCTACCATTCCCTTTTGCTGTCGCAATTGCGTTCTATCTTTCTCTTCCACAATCGTTGTTCCCATTTTGCCGCCGCCAAAGTTCGAGGTTTGGTTTATTTACTTTTCGTAATGTTTTCTTTTTCCTTGTTGGATGTATTTATTGTTGCCTCCATTTTTTCCTTTTCCGTTATGCATTTTTTTACTTTTTGATGCTTGTTTGATGCGGTTCGAATTCTTTTTTTTATGGTTGTTTAATTATGAATGCAAGTGATAATAGAATAAATTTTTGGTATTGAAGGCAGTAGACATTAGTTGGTAGAATATATTTATTTTTTATAACAATTCTCTTGTTTATAAATTATTCAAGGTAGTAGTTGGTTAGAATATGTTTATTGTCTTATAACAATTCTCTAGTTGGTAGAATATGATTATTCAAGGAATTATGGATGGTCTGATTGTGCAAGAATATTAAGGCTTGCTCACTTAATTTTATAATAGCATATTTACCCAAATGTGTTTGAACAATTTGTTTGTGATTTGGTTGAATCATTTTCTTACAACCGGAAATCTCAAATTTTGCAGAATTGTATCTTTGTAACACGGAAGATGGATGATGCTTTAGACATTACTATTGACACCATCAACTCCAATCCTTTGGGGGAGAACATGGCCGAGTCTCCAATAATCGAGTATGCTTATGCAAATTTTCTTCACTTTAAATGGATATAATGTAGTATGGCTAAATGCTATTACTAATTCGTCTACTTAACTTCAATTTTAGAGGTATACTATCATCCAAGTATAAACTAAAGTTGTAATATGGGGGTTTCTTTCGAGTAGCCAAGAACTCTCGTAGAAAAATATATTTATTTGGCTCACAAAAATGCATCTACATAGACAAATGGTCATACAGTTTGAGTCAACTAAAAGAAGTCATAGAGTGTTATTCATCAAAGAACAATGAGAATTTACAGTTCTTTATATTGACAAGTG
Source organism: Pulicaria dysenterica (assembly GCA_947179395.2). Taxonomy (NCBI): domain Eukaryota; kingdom Viridiplantae; phylum Streptophyta; class Magnoliopsida; order Asterales; family Asteraceae; genus Pulicaria; species Pulicaria dysenterica. The sequence goes on from OX359292.1 coordinate 37,384,848, forward strand.
TGACGCAGACAAATCATATATTGAGCTTGATTCGGATGAAAAATTCATGGATATGCTTGACATGTATGAAAAAGATAGAGAAGTAATTATTACGTGACAGCAGTAATAACTACCTCTTAAATAAATTAAGCTTAGATAATTCTTTATGTGTCAACAGAGAAGAACTACATGGTGATGAGGATAATTCAGACAGTAAGTAGTGATAATGAAGATGAGCTAATGAATTATGAAGATGAGGCTTACTCATTTAGCAAGAGTAGTCTAAGCATGAAAGTGAACAAAAAATTTGAAAATGTCATTGATTTTAGGAGAGCTTTGAACCACTATGCAATCATGAACAAGTTTAATTACTTCATTCAAAGAAAGTGACCCGACACGTTTCACATCAAGGTGTGAAAACATTGTTGTGAGTGGGAAATTCATGCTTCTATCATGCAAGATGGAGTTACCTTTAAAGTAAGTCTATAAATATGTCTATTGATCGATATATGCCGTAAATGTTATATTTACGTTTTATTGAATTATTTTGTAGGTTAAGAAAATGGTAGAATAACATATTTGTACTCAGAGCAACAAGGCTGGTAATAAGTGTGCTACTAAAGGATGGATTGCTAATGTAGTATGAGACAAGTTGAAATCTGATGGGATGTCTCTGTTTTAGAGCTTAGAAAGTGGATCATGAGAACTTACAAGTTACAATGTTGAACCCCCGGTATTCCTATCAAAACTTCGGTTTTCAAGACGGACTCTTTCAACCACTCAGACATCTGATTATTTTAATCGACTTAATTAGAAGCTCTAATAACTATTCAAAATTGATGGTACTTCAACCACGAATACCTAAGAGTCTTTAGGGGGAAAGAGCAAGCTCATAAGGATATCTATGGAAAGTAGGAAGACTCTTTCATGAGGATGGATGATTTTAGAGAAGAACTACTAAATAAGAACCAAGGAAGTGTTGTCAAAGTTGACTATGACGTAACTAAAGACAAGAAATGTTTCGAACATTTTTTTATCTGTCTAGCAGCTTGCTCAAGATGTTTTCTAGTCGGTTGTCGTCCTTATATCGGTCTTGATGCTTGTCTTTTATAAGGAAAGTTCAATGGTGTATTGGTCACTGCCACCGGTATTGATGGTAACAATTTTATCTTCTCTATAGCTTTTTATGTGCTTGAATCAGAGAATACACAATCATGCACATGGTTTCTTGAGTCACTTAATAAAGCAATTGGGACACCAGATGGTCTTGTCATCTCATCGGACATGCAAAAAGGGTTAGAAGTAGTCATGATGAATGTTTATCCTAATGTTGAGCATAAAGAATGTATAAGGCATTTATATAACAATTTCAAGAAATATTTTCGTGGTGAATTTTTTAACAAGAAACTATGAGGTGCTGCAAAATCATACCATCTTAGCGAGTATGATAGATTATTGAAGGAGATCGGTAATTCAAATGAAAATGCCATAAGATATCTAAATGAGAACCACAAAAAGATATGGAGTAGAAGCAAGTCCAACACAACTTTTAAGTGTGATTACATCACAAATAATATTTCAGAAGTATTCAATTCTTGGATTGGTGCATTTTGTTTATAAACTCGTGTTTGATGAATTTTTTTCAAAACTAATCTTCCTTTTCAAAAAATTAACAAAACTAGGTGTTTTTTTATTTCAGTTTCTGGGAATCTCATTCCCAACTTCAACCCCCTTTAATGCCACGCGTCCCTATTCTTGGCAAAGTTTGCAGGTTTTGAAGGTGCATAGAATGAGATTCTCGGCATCTTGGTGCTTTGAATTTACCATCTACTTTTTTTAGTGACATGTCTAATCAACGTCTACCCCGTTGGTTGCACCCGTGAATGATATTCCCAGCCACCTTTAATTTTCCAACCACCTTTGCATGTGACCACCTTTAATAATTTTTATTAGTTTTTAATTGTTTAAGTTAGTAGGTTAAGATTTTTTATAGTGGTTTAGGTTAGTAATTATTTTTATAGTTGTTTAGGTTAGTGGTTTTATTTGTATTAGTTTAGGGTTTTTAATAATAAGTAATTGTTTTTAGTTTAAAGTTATTTTTGTATTGTTAAGATAATTATTTTATTTATACTAGATTTATAAGTAAAATTTTTTATTGAAATAAATGAGTTAATAGATAATGTTACAACATATAATTGATTTAAGTAAAAAAAAGACAAATACGTTGCAATAAAGATATTAAATGAAAATTGATGCTATAATAAATTACAATGATTAAATACTGGTTAAAAAATTAAATACATAATTACAAAATATATTTTTTGGATAACAAATAAACTAATGATAATGATGATCTAGCCTACCTCTTGTACCACAATTAGTTGCTCTTCGATTTCTTCTTGGTCTAACTTCTTCTTCTTCTTGTGTTTCATTTTCTGTCCATGGTTTATTAATATCTAAATCTAAATTAATGAAACTTACACGAGAATTATTTTTATTTACATTTTGAACAAAAGGTGAGGAGGGGTGTTGAAACTGATCTCCAAATATGCTTTCAAACATGGAGGGATTCTGTGATTCAGACTGCGTATTCGGTGGGCGGTGTCATATATTTGTACAGGTGACTAGGTGTTTCAAAGTCTAAAATATTTTCTTGAAACTGCATACTTGAACCACCGGTTTCATCCATGTTTTGCATGCTGCTTTAAAATTAAAATTTGAAGTACCACCGGGTGTACCATGATACGAAGGGACCGGTTCGTACGAAAGTGTGCGTACACCCTGTTCGAAGGACCCGCTTCACAATCAAACACGCCACTGAACCCGTCTGCACGTATGAAATCCATCACCCTAGCTTGGATGGGGTGATCTCATATAATTGACCACAGATTTCGGTCAGCTCTTCTCACTTTCAATGCTTTATAATTTGATGGGTTGTGAAACAAACCATATGCTCTATGTTCATTCTCTAAATATAACAAGCCATTGTTAATTGGACCAAGAGTAACTCTCACATTCTCCATTTTAAGAAATTAAATAGAAGAACTTTAACAATAGATAAGAAGAAAGAACTTGAAAATGGTTAAGAACTTGAAAATGGGTTGTTGTGTTGAGCTTTCAGAATTTGTGAGAAGGGTGTTTATTAAGGTGAAAGAGGATGGTGGTTTTTAAAGTGAAAAAATATGGTGTAGGTTGGTGCTTCACCCGGTTCTTTTTAAAAACAAAATTATATGGTGGTGTAGTAAAGAGGGTAGGTTGGCAAAATTAAAAGCAATTCACGGGTGTACAAAGAATTCGAGAATGAGATTCCCGAGTTAGTACATTTGATTAGACAATGCACAGAAAATGTAAAAGCAATTCACGGGTTGTATTCAATGCACTAACAAGCGGAGAATGACATTTTCAGCACCTTCAAAGCCTGCGGACATGGTAAAAAAAACCAGTAATATGGACACGTGGCAGTAAAGTGGGTAGAAGTTGGGAATCAGATTTCCGAAAACAGTAGATATGAATTAAACAAAATAACACCTAGTTTTATTAATTTTTTAAAAAAAGAAGAATAGTTTTGAAAAAAATTCGTGCTTGATCTCCTAGATGCTATTAGAGAAAAGATAATGAAACGGTTTGATGATAAAAGGTGGGTGGAGAACAAATGGAGTGGTGCATTGGTTCCTATTGCTAAGAACTATCTCAATAACATCTCTAAGAAGTATATGAAAATATAATTCAACTAAATACATATACTTATTTTTACCTAGAGTTAGGTACCTATTATATCTCAAAATTATATTATATTTCTATCTTGCATGTAGAATTTGAGTGAATATGAAGTTTGTAAAAGTTCTAACAATCAAGCTAAAGTGAAATGTAAGGGGAGTTGTTGGGAAGTCTACCTAGATGAAAGAAAATGTAGTTGTCGAGTGTGGCAAGTTAAGGGTGTACCATTTGTACATGCAACGGCTTTCATTGCTTTTATAAGGGACGCTAATCAGGACAAGTATGTTGATCCTTATTTTAATCTCGAGAGATACAAGAACTCAAGAAGCACATGCATTTGAAATCACTCCATTGCCCGGAAAGGATAAATGAATGAACAAAGATGGTGAGAAAATATATCCGCCATTTATCAAACTCCTAGGTGGACGACAAAAAAAAGAATAAAATCAAAAGAAGGTGACACTTGGTCATTATGGACACCGTGAAAAGACATGCAAGAATACTGTTGGGTTTTATTGGGTACAATTCAAATTTAAGTAATCCTAATTCATAACCTAACTGGTTTGAACCAACTCAGAATTGTAACATATATCCTTATTATTTATAAAGCGGAACTAAAATAATAATACTAATCCTTAAAACCCTAAAGGATTATGATCTTGTTTCATCACAAGTGTGTATGGAGCATATATTTGAAATCGATACATGCATATATGTGTGTACATATTTTCGAAAAACATATTAACATATTATCTAGGATTAGTTCAAATCATAATCAAGATTAATAACCAAAACATGTGTTAATCAATATTATCTTCTAATCGAACATGTATACTTATATTCGATATATATATACATATCATCATCGAATAACACCTGGAATCAAGAACATTCAAGAGATGAAGTATATGTAGGATTATATGCCCACTGACACGCGTAGATTAGTAATGCTAGTGATGATACACGAGCCTATTGGGTCACACGCCAAGGATTGATCTCGACAGCACATAACGTGAACGAGAGAAACGGAAAAAACTGGAAAACAGGCCTTACGGCCGCAAGGAACGTGCTGAAAACATGCCTGCTGCCGCAAGCATTCCCGCGGCGCGGGGGGCCTATGGGCCACGGCGCGGGATCAGGTCTGACAGAATCTTTGCATTTAATGTTTTTGCTTGGCTCAAGGTTGCATTATTGGGGCTCATTGGGACTATCATGGACGACTTATATCTCTACCATTATGCATGTGAGAGTGTATTAATTTCCATAAAACTCTCATACAAGGTTCCAAGAAAAGATGCAAGACCAGAAGTTCAAGCATGTTCTTGAGTTACTTCTGGAGGTTGTGGGTTGTATCAAGGAGTGGTTTCATAGCTTGAAGATCACAACTTGACTTACTAGCATTTGGGGATCAAACAAACTTGGAGTGGACTATCAATAGAGAGTTGCTCTCTTGGTGACTATGAGTTCATCCCAACCATGAAGAATTTAGAAGCTGGAGCATGGTATTTTTCCTATTCCATCTCTTTATTTTGGTTGCATACATATATGTAGAGTTCCACCGTTAACGGGTATTGTTGGTATCTTGTTTTTCTACCCAAAACCATGTTTTTTCACGCTTCCGCTGCGCGGGTGGGATGGCCAACGAAACCCAACAGTATATACCTTGGATTGCTCAAAGAAAGTCCACCCGTAATGAGGTACAACAAGGATCCGCTAGAAGGATTGAATCACCATTTGATCTTGATCCTCTTGGTGTTTGAATCACCAAAATCGAACCACACCTCCACCTAAGGGTGTTCTCGGCTGAATACAAAAGAGGGAGGAAGGAGAGTTTTTTATGTTAGTTGATTTGTTTTGGTTAACCCTAATCAAGGAGTATAATCCTCCTATTTATAGATAATATCTTTGTTATCTTTAAATAGGAAACCTTGATTATTTTCCTATTATTATTAATACATAATATATATATATATATATATATATATATATATATTGCTTTTCTTTGAAAATAACTAATTGGCAACAACCTTTTAAGATAATATCCAAAGTATTAATCTTAAATATTAATAATTAACAATATATTATTTATTGACTAATAAATATATATATAATCTTGTTAATTAATTATTTCTGGTTATTCATAACTCTCTTTACTGGTTTATAACTAACTGTCATAATACTCATCTCTTAACATGTGATTATATAACTTCTTGAATTACGTACCCTCACAGTTGTGACCCTTGAATGTCTTATGGCATTGGGCGTGTCATCAAGGTTCGACGGTTATGCACACAAATCTTATCAGACTCCCACTTGTGCTCACCATCAACTTGTGCTCACCGTCAACTTGTGCTCACCATTTTAAAATCCGTATATCTTATGATAAAATCATTTTGAAAAACAAACTATTTTAAAATGCTGATACGACAATCATAAAATATTTAATTTTAGAAAATTGTTGTCGTACTCTAATTTTATCATTTACCATGGTTTTACCCCTGATTAATAAAAAACTATTATTAACCTCCTACTTTAAATAGTCGCATGATAATCATATAAGTAAAGCACAACCACGCACATAATAAGATGTTATAGTTTTGCCAACTATGTCCTAAGGGGTCAATTCTAAGGACAAACTATAATGAATGGATCCCGTGGCTGGATCTAACGAATAACCTCCTTGCTCCCACTGGCCTTGACACCTCCGGTCTTAACCCGAGCAATTTCAGCTTGTTCCTCCGTCTTTAATAATCTCTCGTCTTCGGTTTTGGTTACAACAATCTAAAGTAGAATACATGAAATCCTATTATATTACTTTTACATTATAAAAGGGGTTGCAAGTGGCACGCAGGTCTCCCCAAAATACTTTTACATTGTAAAAGGGGTTGTAAGTGGCACGCAGGCCTCCCCAAAACCAAAATAAAGAAATACATAAAAGAAATAACACAACCACATGTCTAAGTTGGCAAAACCTATAACCTACATGTTCAACCACAACAAGAATATGCTGTTGACTTGTTTAAGTTAAACATTTGTAGTTGACATGTAGAAACTACAAATGCGACTTAAAAATACTAATGCGACTTTAGTATACAAGTCAACCAATTCATCATTTATACAAACAATATAATATAACCAACCATGCATTAAATATAAACAATAATAATGCAAGAAACATATAAAACTTTTCTCATTTACTCTAAAATAAATTAAACTATTAATTGAGATGAGAAAGATTTGATAAAACTTCTCAAATCCTTTTTAATCATTTTGTAAACTAATGGTATAATTACTTAATACCAAATGTGTTTTAATCAAAAACACTCAATTGATTAAAGAAATAACTTTCTTTATATTGTCCAGTAATAATACACCTTTATGGTTAATTATTATATTTTGATTCAAAAATATAATAAAACTTATATTTTAACTTAACTAGTTAGAATAAATCCTTAACCATAATATACATATAGAAAAATATTAATTTTAAGTCCGTAAAACTAATATCCATTTATATATCATCCTGTATTATTATTTAATCCAAAATACTTGTTGGTCCCCTCATGAGAATAACAACAAGCAACAGGTGTGTAGAAGGGGGTTGAATACACTTTCTGCGGAAATTGAACAAATCAAATAAAAGTGTTACACGAAGTAAATCAAACCACAATCGAATGCTTTGCTTTTCATTAATAAGAAGATGATTACATACTCTATCAAGTAAGAAAATCTTGATATGTAAACACCTAATATAAATCTCTCAATCTTTAAAACTTAGCTATCTATAATCAACTTATGATTATAGATACTGACGACTCTCTAAACAGGATTTACACAGATTGATAACTTACCAATATCACAACTAATGTGTTCTAATCCTGTTCCTACGGTTCCTAACAAACAGGACTAATCCTAATTTGCTAACTAACTATCGGATAACTCGGAATCTTGAATCTTGAATCTTCTTATCTTGAGTCTTCAATCTTCAATCTTGATTCTGAAGTCTTCTTATCCTTCCAGTAGATATAGAGAGTTAAAACAGAATTTAAAACATATTCAAATTCTTTTAAACTGACTTCTTCAGTCAGCCTGAGTTACTCAGCTTGAAACTCATCAAGCTGAGTTCTTCGAGAACAAACCCGAATTCAAACATGGACTAACATGTATAATTATTAACTCATCCTTAGAAGTCTAAAGAGATAACCAAAACATATTTAGCAACTCTATTGAGCTGACTCAGTATACACGCTGAGTCGCTCAGCTTGAAACTCATCAAGCTGAAACTCAATATATATATCTTAGGTGAGGCACACAACTTATCAAACATATTGATAATCTTACTAAGATATAGTCTAAGCTGATCAAACATATTTACAGCTTACACTCACCTTATACTCAGTCTGAATCACTATAAGTGTTCAGTCTGACTAACATTCATAATTCTGTTTAAGTTGTATGTAGAACACATCTTACAAACTTAACTTTGTCTCATCAAATCTAAATTGATGAGATCATCTTCCCAACGAACTCCCCCTATTTGATGATGACAAAACCATCAAACAGTTACTAAGTTTGTTTAACAGAATTATGTTTTAAATCTTAAACTTATCAAGATTTTTAAATTTGAACTAATCAAATATCAATTGAACTTATCAATTTTAATTGAACTTATCAATTATACGTGAAACAAACCAACTTTTAGTTGAACACACCAACCAAACATATTAATGAATAAGAACTAATCTTTCATTCATTAAGCTGAACTTATCAGACTAATTAAGCATGAACACATCACAACACAGTTGAACATATCAAACAAATATTTTGTATTAATTGAACATATCATAATACAAAAGCATTGATCACTCATATCATGCACACTAAGTGCTTACAAAAATATTAGAACTAATCTAATATTTACATTAGAACTAATCTATTGAGGATGCAGCTCTTCAAACTCTTTGATTTCCTTGTTGATTTCTTCAAGGATTTCTTGCAGGTTAGGTAAGTGTTGAAGCTGATCCTTTTGTGATCTGATTGCTCTGTTAATTCTGTATCTGAACCTTGCAATTTGTTTAGTATTTTCCACAATTTGTCTCAGAGCAATTACTTGAGATACCCCACATGTGTAAATACTTGCATCAGACTGGAAGCATTGTTCACCGTTTCTATCCAGGTACATAAATCCTTTCTCAGGCTTTTCCACATAAGTGTTTTCTTTAAACTCCATTCCTTCAGGGAGAGCAAGACTGTACGTATCTAGATTTTCTAGTCCAGCTGGCTTTGTTTGCTTCTTCTTTCCAACTTTATGAAAAGAAGTTAGTAGGGTAGCTATCTCAGACCTGGGTATGAGTTTCATCGAATTAGCTCTTGCAAGTAACCTTAGCAGCTCATCTTTAACTTGACTTCTGGCAGAGGACTTTTCCATCTGCTTGATAAGTATGGCAACTTGCTTCCACTCTTCATAACCCAGTCTGTGCATTTGATTTAGCTCTAGAAATGATGTCTCACCATTTCTTAAGACAAACTCTAGAATGATGATCCCTTGAGCTGAGCTCAACTTTATTGAGGTTATTTGAGACGAGAAGAATGTTCTTGTATAACAATTAATTATATCCTCCTCCTCTTTTTGATCTTTTATAGGAGGTTCTTCTTCCTCTTCCTCCTTAGGCACAATTGGCAGCTTGAGTTTAGCTAAATCCTCATTCTGTTTCTGATTTGCTCAGCCCAGGTCTTTTCTCTTGCTTCTTTCTCACTGACTAACATAGCTTGAGCATCCCTTTGTCTTTTTCTTAGCTCATCGACAGATATCCCAAGCTGATCAGCATCCTCTTGTTCCAATCTTCTTACTGCCATCAGTGAAGCTCTCTCTTGTAATGTCATTTTATCCGAAGAGTCTTCATCAGAGGCTGATGATTCACTTAGAATCACTTTCCTTCTTTTCTGTTGAGGGGGTTCTGACTCTTCTGAGCTGATCACTACAGGTCTCTTGCCTTTTGCTTTTTCAGTCAGCTCTACTTCTTTTTCTAACTCTTTCTCCCCGTCAATCTGATCTGCTCCCTCTACCAATAGTAGTAAAGCTTCAGCTTTTCAAACTGACTTTTAAAGAAATTCATTAAATCATCCAAGTCAGCTTGAGAGGGTTGGAATTTAGGTGTATCGTCTAAAGGTTGGTGTTTACCCTCAAACTCATTTGCACCAGAGTTTGGACCCTGTGAATCACCTTGGTTTGAAGATGAAACATTGACAGGTCGTACGAGTGGGTGTGAGAAGTGAAGAGAAGTAATGGGGCTCGAAACGTGTAGTGTATGGGTAGGTGGTTGGCTTAATGGTTTAGAGGGGGGTGATTGACCCTGGGGATTGGTCAGATATTCAATGTTACGTAAGTGTGTCTGCTTAGGCACAGTAACAAGCTCTCCCATGGCTCTGGAGAGTGTGGGCTGAGTAGACACTACACCCGGCTTAGGCTGTTAGGTTAAAATGAGCCTCGAGGTTGACACCTTAAGAGTAGGCGTCTCCCCCTCAACTCCTGTCTGTGGAGGGATCAAAGTGATCTCAGCTCTACTGATGCCTTTAGGAGTGGCACCACCTATGGCAGTTTTTCTTGTATAGGTTCGGATATTCTCCCTAGCAGCAGTGGGCAAACTAGGGGTGGCTTCAGAGTGGGATTGTAAATGGAATGAAGGTGGAGTAGATGGGTTAGATTGGGTTGGGTTTACCACAGCCTTATCTCCAAAAACAGATAGAGAATAATGAGAAGAAAGAGAAAGTGGAGAGGTTTTACCGGAAGCAGCTTCAATATTTGCTGGTTCAGCCTGAGCAGAGTACTCAGCTTGAACCTCTGTGTCAGCTTGAGAAGCTCCCCCTTGATTGGATCCCTCTTCTTCACTTTCTGATGAAGCTGCCTCAGCTATCAGCAGCATGGGATCACTCAGACCCTCTTGCTCGGGCAAGATGTCATTATTGAACATCATGGAGCTGAGTGTTGGAGCAGGGAACAAATCTTGTCCAGCTTCATATAGTTGGTCTCCCAACTCAGCTTCAATTACCAGGGACAAGAACCTTATGAAAGGCACATGAAGATCCCTTGGTGTCTTTAACACTTGGACCTTGAGCTCGTTGAAGATGAGCTGTGCATAGTCTAAGTTTCTCGGAAAGTACATGTTGTACAGTAGCTGCATCTCGAACTCATTTACTTGGTCCAAGCCTCCCACCTTTTTTCCCAGTGAACGAATCACCGTAGAAAGCATAAAACCCCAACTCGTTGGGAAGGTGGCCTTTTTTATTACACCCTCTGTTTGTGGGTGTCCCATACGGGGTATGACAGACCTTGCCACCTGTCTTGTCACATCAGGCTCAAACATATTAGTAGCAGGGAGGTGAAGAACATCCCTCAGCCTCTGTACAGTAATATAACTTTCACTTGTTATGTTACACGATACATAATCAGCGTAACTGCAAAATGTGAGACAGACTCAACATAGTGCACAATGACCTAATCACACAGAGTAATTAAATCTAATTTTGGACATACCATGCTGAGGAAATGAATCACTCAGCGTGAATCAAGCACTCAGCTAGATATCATCATTCAGCTTGAGATTGATACTCAGCTTAGTTTGAGCACTCAGCTCGATTTTGAGCACTCAGCTCAGAATCAATGACACTTAGTCATATATGTTGGAGACTGACTCAAACATGTTTCTAATTACACTGAGTAGTTTGAAACTTGTTTGGAACCAACCAAACATGTGAACTTATCACTCAGCTTGAGTGAAGCACATAGCTCAAACTCAATGACACTTAGTCATTTATGTTTGAGACTGACTCAAACTTATATTTTGACCACACTGAGCAGTTAAAATATGTTTGAAACTCACCAAACATGGGAACTCATCATTCAGCTTGACAGGTTACACAGTTTATGAAAACTTATTTATAAACTGTGCACTCAGCTTAAGACACTTAGTCTCTGTCAAACTGAAAACTCAGATTCTAGACACTTAGCTAGGGGTTGAGCATACCCAAATTACTTAGCAGATACATAAACCTCTTTTCATCAAGTGGTTTAGTGAATATATCATCTAATTGGTCATCAGTGGAGATAAATTTAATGTCAACTTCACCTTTTTCCACGATGTCCCTGATGAAGTGATGTCTAATTTCTATGTGCTTGGTTCTTGAGTGGAAGACTGGATTGTAAGTTATGGCTATAGCACTTTGGTTATCACAGAGGATAGGAGTTTTCTTGAAACTCGTACCAAAGTCTTGAAGCTGATGCTGCATCCATAGGATTTGAGCACAACAGCTTCCTGTTGCAACATATTCAGCTTCAGCAGTTGAAGTAGCCACTGAGTTCTGTTTCTTACTAGTCCGGCTTACTAACTTCCCTCCAAGCAATTGACATCCTCCAGTTGTTGATTCTCTATCTAACTTGCACCCATCATAGTCAGCATCTGAAAAACCAACTAACTCAAATCCAGAGTCCTTTGGATACCAAAGTCCTAGATTTGGTGTACCTTTAAGGTACCTAAAGATCCTTTTCACATCTTGAAGATGTGATTCTTTAGGATCTGCCTGATATCTTGCACAAACACACGTAGCAAACATGATATCAGGTCTACTAGCTGTCAAATAGAGCAATGAACCTATCATTTCTCTATAGGTAGACTGACACACAAATTTACCATCTGAGTCTTTACTCAGCTTGACAGCTGGTGACATGGGTGTTTTCATTGTTGAAGTTGAATCAAAACCATATTTCTTTATCAAATCAAGAACATACTTGCTTTGATTGATGAATATTCCATCAGGCTTTTGTTGAATTTGTAGACCTAGGAATTATTTCATCTCACCCATCATACTCATCTTGTACTTTTGTGACATTATTTTGGAGAACCACTCACACAGAGATTCATTGGTAGAACCAAAGATAATGTGATCCATATAGATTTGTACAAGAATCAACCTGCCCTTTACTCTTTTTAATAAAGAGTGTCTTATCTATACTACCTCTGATGAAGTCCATTGATAGTAGATAAGTGGACAGAGTATCATACCAAACTCTTGGAGCTTGTTTAAGACCATACAAAGCCTTGTCCACCTTATAGACATGATGTGGAAACTTTGAACTTACAAAGCCAGAAGGTTGTTTCACATAGACTTCCTCCTGAAGTTTTCCATTCAGGAAAGCACTCTTTACCTCCATTTGATAGACTTTGAAGTCTTTATATGCTGCATATGCTAAGAACATCCTTATGGCTTCAATTCTAGCAAACAGGGGCAAAGGTCTCATCATAATTGATTCCTTCTTCTTGCTTATACCCTTGTGCTACCAGCCTGGCTTTGTCCTAACTATCACTCCTTGCTTGTCCATTGTATTTCTATAGACCCACTTAGTGCCTATAACTGTATGATCTTCGGGGGCCGGGACAAGGTTCCAGACTTTGTTTCTCTCAAACTCATTTAATTCTTCTTGCATAACATCAATCCAATCCTCATCCTCTAAGGCTTCTTCAGTCCTTTTTGGCTCCATCTGAGATAGGAAACCAAAGTGGGCAGCATAGTTAGCTGTTGCCTTGGATCGTGTCATAACTCTTTCTTGGACATTTCCAATTATCTAATCTTGAGGATGGTCTTTGAGGAATTTAAATGTTCTAGTTGGAGAGCCTGGTTCAGAATCTGAGTGATGTTGAGAGCCCTGAGGTGAACTTATCTCCTCAGTCTCAACATCAGCATTGTCAACATACTGTTGATCACCAAGATCTTCAGTCTGAGGAATGTCAGCTCCAAACGAATTGACGAACACATCATTTTTATCAGCTTGAGAATCCATTTGAGCATGTGATGATTTCTTGGATGGATACACATCATCATCACTATCATCTCCTATGACAGACATAGGATTTGATAAGTTGGTTTCCTTACGCCTTTTAAGTTCACTCAGACTGACCAAGTCAGCTTGACTTTTATCAGCTTGATCAAAACAGTCTTCATCAAAAGATACATGAATTGATTCTTCTATGGCCTTTCTCCTTGTATTATATATTCTATAAGACTTGTAGATTGAGGAATAACCAACGAATATTCCAATATCAGCTTTAGGTTCCAACTTATGGAGCTTATCTCTTTGATTCAGCACATAGCATTTTGAACCAAAGATATGGAAATAACCTATATTGGGCTTTCTAGACTTATACATTTCATATGAAGTCTTTCCATGTCTTTTGACAATGATTGATCTATTCTGGGTATAGCAGGCTGTACTTACAGCTTCATCCCAAAAATAGAGTTTCAATCCTGCCTCACATAGCATTGTTCTAGCAGCCTCAATTATGGTTCTATTTCTCATTTCAGCAACTCCATTTTGTTATGGAGTTCTGACAGATGAGAAATTTTGTAATATCCCTTTTTATTCACAGAAGCTTTCAAGGGTTGAGTTTCTGAACTCAGTCCCATGATCACTTCTGAGTTGCTTTACAGACAAACCTTTCTGCAACTCTTCCTGTTTGATAAAACTGATTATCTCCAGGGCAGCCTCACTTTTCGCTTTAAGGAATATTACCTAGGTGAATCTTAAGAACTCATCTACTATCACCAGTTTGTACTTCTTTCCACTTAGCCTTGGAGTACTTATGGGTCCAAACAGATCCATATGCAACATATGCAATGGGTCTGTTATTGAAATTTTTTTCTTTGATTTAAATGACCCTTTGTGGTGTTTCCCTTCTTCACAAGCTGAACACAATTTGTCATTGACAAATGTGATCTTTGGTAATTTAGAGACTAACTCTTTATTGGATATAGCATATTTATATTTTTAAAATTCAAATATGATAATTGTTTATGCCACAACCAACTCAGCTTAGGAACAGATTGGGAATACAAGCAGGTTTCAGTATAGGGATCAGCAGAATTAAGATCAAGTAGATACACATCTCTTTCTCTTTTAGCTATTAATACAGGCTTTCCCTTAGCATTATATATTGTTCCTGCTTTCTTCCTAAAAGTAACTATATTGTCTTCATCACACAATTGACTGATACTAATCAGGTTGTGTTTGAGACCTTTGACATATGCAACTTTCTGGAAAGTGACCTTGCCAGCTTGCATCTTCCCATATCCTTTAGTTCTTCCATGGGACTTGTCTCCAAAAGTTACTTTAGGACCTTTATCTTCTTGGAAATCACTAAGAAGTCCTTTCCACCCAGTCATGTGCCTTGAGCATCCACTATCCAAGTACCATTTACTTGAACCCTGGACATGATATAAAAACTAAACACATTAGTTTTGTTTGGGAACCCACTTCTTGGTGGGTTCAGATGAGGAGCACTTAGCATCTCCATCTTGTTGAACGGACTGTTCAGCTTGAGTAGGAACTGAGTCCTGTGTAGGTTGATCAGCCTGTTCTTGTTCAGGCCTTGAGATTTCAATGTCACAATCCTTAGCCTCATGACCTCTGCACTTGTAGCATCTCCTTCTTCCAATGATTACAGGAGTTAGAGTGTCTAATAATCCTTGTGAGAACTTGCTCTCAGTCTTGGGATTATATGTGGTGGATAACTTTTCAACTTTCTTTGCAAGTTGATTCACATGATGATCACTGACTTTGGACTTTCCTTTGTCAGGTCTTTGTTTGTTATCCCTTTATTTAGAAGTTTGACTAACATACTGTTTTTCCATGACCTTGGACTTACCTTTGTCATTGTTGGGAAATTCGCTAAGTTATTGAAACTGTTGAACATGCAAAGGTAAAAAAAAACTGTTAGAGTGTTTTGGTGATAACAGTTGTAACTAACAATTGCTGCAAGGTTTACAACTGTTAGTTCAAAAGTTCAGAACTGTTAGTTGGCAAAGTCAAAACTGTTAGAAGACCTTGAAGCTGAAGACTGTTAGAAGACTAAAGAACTGTTGTGTTCATTAAACAGTTTCTGTTGAGCTATATTTGGAAAATCCTATCTTAGAAGATATCTCGAAATACTTTGAAGATTATCAAGATTATCTCAGAAGATAGAAGATTACCTAACTGTCAACAATTCAAGGAGGATCAAGAGTCTATATATACTTCATTAGATGATCAATTGATGACGACGACTTGATCTCATTATTCAAAGCATTTGTTCTTATTGTTATTTATTTTTTTCAGAAAGTGTTTTAGCCTCTAAGTTTCTTGTTGAAACCTAAGAACAGTCTGTGTTCTTCGTCTAACAGAATAAGTTAGATTGGGGGTGAAGTTTGCTTTTGTAATCATTCTGGTTGGTTAATAAAACTACTGTTTGATTGAATTAATCTTTGTTTAAAACCTTCTTTAATCAATTAAGTGTGATTCCGCAACTTCTTAGTTGATTGTGATCATAGTTAAAGATTAACTTTTATATTACTCTGATTTATTATTTAAAAGTTAGTTCTTGTTATTTGATATAATATATATCCGATCCTGACAAGTGGTATCAGAGCCTTATCATTAAGGTTCCTTTGATCACCAGTTGAAGGTCTTTGCTTTACCTTGCTTTATTTTTTTTCAAACTGTTTTTTTTAAAATCAATTTGTTTCAATGGATTCGGGAGGTTCTTCTGATAACAGTGGATCAGGGTCTAACATTCGTGTTCCCATGCTCAAACCATCTGATTTTGAGATGTGGAAACTAAGAATTAAACAGCATGTCCAACTAATGGACTATGATGTTTGGCAAATCATTGAAACTGTTCCTACTAATACCATTGAACTGGATGAGAATGGAAAACCAAAGAAGAAACCACCACCAAAGACAGATGCTGAAAAGAAAAGTAGAATGATTGAGATGAAAGCCCTCAGCATCCTTCAGATTGCAATTCCCAATGAGTATCAACATCAATTCAAGAAATTTGATGATGCTCATGAACTTTGGAATGCTCTGGAAAAGAGGTTTGCTGGGAATGCTAGTTCTAAGAGAAACCAAAGAGATCTTCTTAAACAAGCCTATGAGAACTTCACCAGTGGGAAAAATGAGAGTATCACCCAAATCTTTGATAGGTTTTACAAACTGGTGAGTCAACTGGAGAGTGCTAAGGTTAGGCTTGATCAAGATGAGATAAATAGAAAATTTCTTAGGTCTCTAGGTGATGAATGGACTGTGTTTGCTGCACAATGGAGAACCAAGGATTCTCTTGAAGACATAGAGTTAGATGACCTCTATAATAGTTTGATAGTGTTTGAGGGAGAGATAGAGGGAAAAAGAAAAACTGCTATCCCTAGTCATAATGCTGCTCTCCTATCTTCCTCAGGTATGGAATCAAACCATTCATTAACTAACTCTCTTGATAGTGGTGCAGGTACTAGTTCTGGTGTTGGACTAGATATGAATACTCCAGATGCAGTTCTTGAAGCTTTTCTTGCCAGCCATGCTCATTCAACCCTCACCAATGAGGATCTTGAACAAGTGCACCCTGATGATCTTGAGGAAATGGATCTCAAATGGCAGATGGCCATGCTTACCGTTAGAGCCAAGCGATTCATTAAAAGAACTGGAAGGCAAAACATGAACTTCAGAGCTGATGGCAAGGCTGGATTTGACAAATCAAAGGTTAGATGCTTCAAATGTCAACAACTTGGCCACTTTGCAAGAGAATGCAAATCTGGTGGACAAGTTCAGAATCAAGGTCAGAGGCAAACTCAGAACCATACCTCCTCAGCATTGGTCTCACAAGAAGGCCATGGATTTGATTGGAGTGATCAAGCAGAGGAGGCTACCAGCAACAAAGCTTTGATGGCATTGACTGACTCCTCCATCAAGATGGATTCTCCAGAATCTGAGGACATACAGGTATCTTCTAAACTATGTCCTGGTGAATGTAGAGCTATTGTTAAGAGATTTAGAGAGCACAATAAGAAAGTATGTGCTGCTCTAAGTAAAATGGAGGAGAGAAGGTATGAGTATACTGCTGTGATAGAAGATTTTGAAAAGAAAATTAAAGACTATCAGGCTAATGAACTGCAAATGGACTATGATAGAAAATATCATAAGTGGGAGAAAGAGCAGTTTCAAGATGAGATTGATAGTCTGAAAAAGAAGTTAGTGGAAAAAGAAAGCAAGGTGGATGAACTCACAAAGAAATTGGAGGGTGTGGACATTGATCTTGGAATGTTCAGGGCTGCAAACCTTAAGCTTGAGACTCTGCTACAATCTCAAGTGAGAGACAAGGTGAAAACTGGCCTAGGATACAAACAAACCCCACCTCCATACAACCAAAACTACATAACTCCAATGTCTGAGGTAGCTGACAGATATGTTAATGAACCTTTGGAAGATGAACTTAAGTCAGCTGATCCAAAGTTTGAGAGTTATGAAGATGAAGTTGTGTCAGTAGTAAGTGTTGAAGATAATGAGGAAGTTGTGAAGAAGGATGAAGGTATTCCATATGAAAATCACATCTTGTGTGAGCCCATTCCCACAAAATCATCTTTACAACCTGTGGTGTTTGTAAAAGCATCCACTGAACCCCTCACCAATGAGCCAAAATCCTCAAAAACTGTTAACTCTATTAGCAGTTCCACAACTGTTACAAATAGTCCTCATCTTTACACTAACAGTTCCAACAAGAACCCAAACAGTTCTAAGCTAAAAAGCCCAACTGTTAGTACCAAAGCCAAAGGAAAGGAGAAAGTTGGTGAAGTTGTGTATACTAGGAAGAAGAAGGAAGTTGCAAAACCTCAGGCTAAACCCAAATCTAAGAAAAGGCATACTGAAGTGCCTGCATGCACATGTCAAAAACATGGTGTCCAAAAGTTTCCTCAATCTGCAGCTGTTAGAGGAAATCAAAGAAATAGGAACCAATTCTGGTCACAAAGAACTGGTTTACCTATTGTAAAAACCAAAAAGTGCTACATTTGTGGAAGATCTAATCATTTAGTTCAAGACTGTTACTATAACCCACAGATCAATGGCACTCAAAACAAAAGTCCCAAAAGACAGAATAACAGTTCTAAAACTGTTAAGCCAAAACTGGCAAACAGTTCTAAAACTGTTACATCCAAACCAACTAACAGTTCCAAAACTGTTTTAGCAAAACCAAAAACTGTTGGATTGGCTTGGATAAAAATTCAGAAACAAACTGATTCTGGAAAAGGTAAAACTGTTTTTCAAACTAAAACTCAAAAGGAATTTGATTCAACTGTTTTACCAACTCCACCAGCTGTTTGTTCAAAGGTATCCACTGTTAATCACAACAGTTGGAAACCACATGTTCTTACAAAGTATTCATCACACAAATTAGAGAAATCTAAGTTGGATGAAATCAAAAAGAACCAAACTCTGTTTAAGTATTATAACTTGAACGGTGTACCCAAGACCTGCATGGCCTGGGTACTTCCTGCTACTAACTGATTTTATTTGTGCAGAGCATTCATAGGGCCAATCATGGATCTATCTGGCATGTGGATAGTGGATGCTCAAGGCACATGACTGGAAATCCACAATGTTTGAAGGATTTCAAAAGAATCAATGGAGGATTTGTAGCATTTGGAGGAAATCCAAAGGGAGGAAAAATCACAGGTAAAGGAGCTGTTGAGGCAGGTACACTTACATTTAATGATGTTTTCTTTGTTGAACAGCTTAAGTACAATCTGTTAAGTGTATCTCAAATCTGTGACAATGGAAACAAAGTTTTGTTTACAGATTCAGAATGCATTATTCTTTCAAAAGATTTTAAATTAAATGAGAAGGATGTTCTTTTAAGAACACCTAGAAAAGATAATGTATATTGTCTTGATCCACAAAAGATTGCTAAACAGAATGTGTTAAGCTGTTTACTCTCCAAAGCATCTCATGATGAGTCTGCCATTTGGCATAGAAGGATGTGTCACATGAATTTTAAAACCATGAACTTGTTAGCTAAAAACAGTTTGGTAAGAGGTTTGCCCCAAAAAGAGTTCTCATGTGATGATCATTGTGTGGCATGTCTTAAAGGCAAGCAACACAAAACTTCTTATAAGACCAAAGAAGTTTCTTCTATTACTGCACCTTTACAATTGTTACACATGGACCTTTTTGGTCCTACATCTGTGATGAGTATAGGGAAGAAAGCATATTGTTTAGTCATAGTTGATGACTTCACCAGGTTCACATGGGTTCAATTTCTTAGAACAAAGGATGAAACAGCTGAGTTAGTTAAGTCCCTTATTCTTAAAATTGAAAATCAATCTGATTTGAAGGTGAAAGTCATTAGATCTGACAATGGTTCTGAATTTAAGAACTATGAGCTAAACAGTTTTTGTGAAAGTAAAGGTATTGAAAGACAGTTTAGTGCTCCTAGGTCTCCCCAACAGAATGGAGTTGCTGAGAGAAGGAATAGGACTTTGATAGAGGCTGCTAGGTCAATGTTAGCCGATTCTAGACTTCCAATGACATTCTGGGCAGAAGCAGTGAACACTGCCTGCTATGTTCAGAATAGAGTACAAGTAGTCAAGTCCAAAGGGAAAACTCCTTATGAGTTGTTTCTCAAGAGAAAACCTTTAATCAACTTCTTCAAACCGTTTGGTTGTCCGTGCACTATCCTTAATACCAAGTCACAGTTAGGCAAGTTTGAGAGTAAGGCTGAAGAAGGTTTCTTTGTAGGATACTCCACTCAAAGTAAAGCTTATAGAGTTTTTAACAATGTCACTAGAATCATAGAAGAGAGTATGAATATCTCTTTCAATGAAAATAGGATCAATATTGCAGGTAATGGACCTGATTGGTTATTTGATATTGATGCATTGTCTAAATCTCTTTCTTTTGAGTATTCTACTGAAACAGCTACAGGTACCCCAACAACTGTTGGTGAAAGTCATCAAACATCTTCCTCCAGCCCAAACAGTTTTGATACTGTTAGCTCAAAACCAACAACTGTTGGTTCAAACAAAGTTACTGAAGACTTTGTTGTGATTCCTATGCTTCAACAAGAGTTCTCCAACGCTGTTGATCCATTGATGGATGCTAAATCTTTAAAGGACATGGAATCCCATGATCCTCAACATCACACTGACTCTGTGTGTGATAACGCTGAAAATTCAAGTGAATGTGAGTTTGATCTGTCTAATCTAGGGGATGAACTGACTGAAGAAAACATTCCTACATCAAGAGTTCACAAGATTCATCCAATATCACAAATAATTGGAAATCCAACCACTCCTATCAGAACAAGAAATATGCTGCAAAATGAAAATAGTGGTATGGATCTTGCCCAATTTGACGTGAATGCTTGCTTTTTGTCTCAAATAGAACCAAAGAAAGCAATTGAGGCATTGACATTGTCATCCTATCTCCTTGAGAATGGTTTTAAAAGAGGCACAATTGACAAAACATTGTTTACAAAGATTGTTAAAACAGAGATTTTGCTTGTTCAAATCTATGTTGATGATATAATCTTTGGATCCACAAATGACAGCTTGTGCAAAGAATTTGAAGTCATTATGCACAAAAGATTTCAGATGAGTTCAATGGGTGAACTCACATTTTTCTTGGGATTACAAGTCAAACAGAAGCCCACTGGTATTTTTCTAAGCCAATCTAAGTATGTCAAGGACATATTGGACAAGTTTGGCTATCAAGATGTGAAGCTGGCAAGTACTCCAATGGAAACACACAAACAGTTGGGAGCAGATTCTGAGGGGGAGGATGTTGATATACACCTCTATCGATCAATGATTGGTTCATTAATGTACTTAACTGCTTCTAGACCTGATATAATGTTTGCTGTTTGTGTTTGTGCCAGGTTCCAATGCAGTCCGAAGATGTCACACCTGTTTGCTGTAAAGAGAATCTTTAGATATCTCAAAGGCCAACCAAAATTGGGACTTTGGTATCCTAAAGATTCACCTTTTGATTTGGTGGCATATTCTGATAGTGACTATGGTGGAGCCAATGTGGACAGAAAATCAACCTCTGGAGGATGTCAATTCTTTGGATCAAGGCTGGTCTCATGGCAATGCAAGAAACAAACAACAGTTTCAACTTCAACAGCTGAGGCTGAATACATTGCTGCATCAAGCTGCTGTTCACAAGTATTATGGATCCAAAATCAGCTTCTGGATTATGGTTTGTCTTTCTTAAATACTCCTATTTATGTTGATAACACCAGTGCTATTAGCATAGTTAATAATCCAGTGAAGCATTCTAAAACCAAGCACATTGAAATCAGATTTCACTTCATAAGAGACTGCAATGAAAAGAGATTAATCCAAGTTATGAAAATTCATACTGATGATCAATTAGCTGATTTGTTCACTAAAGCTTTTGATGTGAGCAGATTCAACTTTTTGATTTCCAACATTGGAATGATTAACTTGGACTAACAGTTGTTCATTATTCCATGTTTTTCACACTAACAGTTTGCAACTGTTAGTTACGTTTTCTAACAACTGTTATCCTTTAAGTATTCAGAGAGGGAAATGCAATTTCACACATCAGTTTTGGACATATCTGCTGACCTGTCTCACAAACAGTTCTTCACACTCGTGACTGTCCTTGTTATGAGGTAAAGGTAAATTCACTTTCTTGAATCAACAGTTCCAAACTGATAAAGGTGAGTCCTTTTGCTTGTTCTATAGTGCATTTGATATGACCAGTCACTGCATGCTATTAATGGAAATTACTGGATATTAATGGTCATTAATGGCTATTAACGGACATTAATGCCTCCTAGTTTCTCTATAAATAGTCTTGCACCCATCCTTCACAAATCACACCTACATTTGCACACTCTTCTCTCTGCAAATGGATACTAACTTTTTCTAATAACCCTCAAAGATATTAATGTTAGACAAAGTTATGTAACCATCCCTGCCCCATTTGTAAGAATGCATGAGCTTTGGCACCACTCATCATGTGTTCTTAGGATGCATGATGATCGGGATAGGTTTCCCTTGACACAACATCCAGATCCACGTAGGCCAGATAAACAAATTGATCATATTCGTATAAGAGGTGATTTTGAAAATTTCACTCTCTTTCATGAATTGCCTACACCATGTTGTCTAAGATTCGTCTTGAACCTAGCAGGCACTACAAACTCCGTAGTGTGGTTCAATGTTCGAAGATATAATACTCGTAACCACCAGAGGGCCTCAGATGATGAGGCAGTGGAAGTCACTGTCTTAGATGACTAGTTCCACTGCACACCCACGAGGCAAATTATGACAATCGTCTCTGGTGATGCATAAGATGAGAAGGTCTACTGCACACCCATTGGTAGGTAGTATGTTTTGACAATTGTCTAAGGCTTATCAACAGTTGACGGAGAAAGTTGTCTACACTTACGGTGTAGATCATTGTTCTCCCACACCTACGAGACGGCCTTGCACAATTAGATAAGCAGTACCAACAATGGCTCGTGTATTACATGACCATTCTTTAAAGACAGGCTTCTCAGTAAGACGATGGTGGCACTGTAGAGGCTATTCTGAACTCGATTCTTAAATAACGAAGACAGTCTTGAGCAAGAATGTGAATGTGATGATGATTGTCTTCCCTTAAAGTTCAGATTTGATGATACAAACTGTTATCAATCATTTGTCATATGTAGATCTAGGAGTTAAGACAGTTCTTATAAGCTGTGTTTAGATCTATAGTACAAGACAGTTTTTGTTTTGTTTTTCTTTTCAACTTATTGTAGCTCAATTGTGATTATCTTGAATAAAATATATCTTCTGTTGATGACTGTGTTCTCTAATGTTTTATTTTTATTGCTTCAGCATTTGATATATGTGAGCCGAAAGTTTGTTTGACAGTTGCACATTTCTGTTTCAATCAATACTAACAGTATTTCAACTGTTAGCATATGGCTTCGGCAACTGTTAGACAAAGTCCATGTGCAACTGAGGGGGAGAAATTCGTCAACTAAGGGCGAGAAATAAAGAACAGTTGTAAATCCTAAACAACTGTCAATTCATATAAATGATCAAACAAAAGGGAGTGAACATTTGAATAACAGTTGTTACATCTTATGAAAACAGTTTCTCAACTGTTAGTTCATTTTTGTCCGTCAACTGTTAAGCTAGTAAAAACAGTTTCTCAACTGTTAGTTCATTTTTGTCCGTCAACTGTTAAGCTTTTAAAGGGTGCTTTGGTCTTTGCAGGATTTTGAAAGCCTTTGGATTACGTTCAAAAATCGAAACATATATAAACCATTCTCTCCTCAGAGGTTTCTTTACGCATACTGAACTTCGTTTGAACGCTAAAACCCTAGAATTCTGCTATCAAATCAACATGGCTCCCCTTCCATTCGTCAAGGAACATAACATGCTTGCTTTTCTTTCAAAACCTGATGATCTTCACATGTTTCACGATATGATTGATTATCTCTCATTGTCCGATCTCAACACTGCACTCACCATCAATCCTACTATATATACTTCTTACATTGATCAGTTTTGGAAACATGCTCAACTTCGAACAACTGATGACGTGCAATGGATTGATTCTACCATTGATGAGTTGACCGTCTCAATCTCTGAGGACACCATTCGCCAAATTCTACAACTCAATGATAGTGAGGGTGAGTATTCTGATTCAGTTTCACTAGATTTTTTGCATGCCGAGCTTGTTAAGCTTGGGTATGAGGGTCCTTCAGGGAAGGGTACATTCTATAAGGGACAATTTTGTGCTCACTGGAAGTATTTAATCCATACTCTCCAGCAGTGCATTAGTCCTAAAAGAACAGGATGGAACGAGTTTGGAAGCAACATTGCTTTGGCCTTAATCTGTTTGGCCAACAATCGTTGCTTCAATTTCTCAAAATTAATTTTCAATGGCATGGTAAAACATCTAGGGACCAAGTATGGTCTCTTTTTGATGTATCCTCGATTTGTGCAAGTATTGTTAAACTTTTTGTTGCCAAATCTGAAAACACACAAGAGGGTCATTATTCCCTCTGCTCATGTGGCTTCCACTTTGAGCAAACTGTTGATTAATGGCAAGAGTTTCTCTGGTGCCATAACTCCTCCACTCTCTGAAATGGTGGAGTTTCTGTCAAGAAACAGGACTGCCAGTGTTGAGCATGAAACCCATCGTATTGCTACACCACCAACACTGGAACCCACAGTCCAAGATACTCAAAATTTCCAACCTGCTTCTTTTGAAAGAGCTACAACACAAGCCCCTGCACTAAAAATATTTAGAAAGAAGAGGAAAACTGTTGGTGCTCCTTCCACCACAGTTAGTGAACCCCAAACTGTTAGCCCTGCACAGGAGCATTTACCTGTGCAGAATATCGAAAGGGAACCTTTGGTGCTGTCTCCCAGGCACAATGAGGAGGTGATCATTCCTCAAGAGGGTGATCATATGGTCTTTGAGGCTGACACTACTGTTTTATCCGCAAGGGATAAACAGGACAGTGTTAACATAGCTAAGACCTCAACCATGGCAACAGAGACTAGTAAAACAGTTTCTGGTAATCCCCAGAACCAAGAAAAGAGGGGTACTGATGGTGATACTCAGGGGAGTAAGCCACCAGTGAAAAATGTCAATGATATGGTCACAGTGGAAACACTAACTGACATTGAGACTAGACTGAAACAACATGCATTGACGGATCCTAACTTTGCACCTTACCTTGCTGCTCATATACACCTAAAGAAAAGGATTGCTCTTCAAAACAAAAGGATAGTTTCTCAAGATGAGAAGATAAAAGAACTGACTGAAAAGTTGGAGAAGGCAACTGAAGTACTCAAGGTAGTAGCAATTCACAATGAGGTGCTAATAAGGCAAGATAAGCAGCTGAACTTTCTTGATGAGAATCTGAAGAAGGCAACTAATGTTCTTCATACTCATGAGATGCTGCTTAAACCCAAATCCTTGGTGAAAACCTCTTCAACTGCTCAAGCTAAAGGAAAAAGAAAATCCAAGCAGGAAGGAGTTAAACAGACAGTTCCACAGGATAAACAAACAGTTGTTGCTACAACTGAACAAACAGTTGCAACCATTGAGCCAACAGTTGCTGCTGAAGTTGTTGAAACAGTTGCTGTAGTTGATGAAACTGTTGTTGAAGATGTGCAAACAGCTGTAGTTGAAGAAGAAAGGTTATCAGCGGTGGATAGAGTGATGATTAACAGAATGGTTATGCAAGGTGATTATCCAACGACTGAAGCTTTCAGATCATGGTCCAAAGTCAAACAAAATTACTTAATTGAAATAGGTGCTCAAATTCTCAACATCAGCACATTTAAAATGGCTCAAAGGATCGATGATGGATGGCTAGAAGGAAAGGTAAAGAAGTTGGAACCACTTCCTCCTAAAGCAGGATTTAAAGGCATTGCTTTTGCTGAGAAACAGAAAGAAGAAAAGAAAGAATCTGAGTTGCCTCCTGTTTCAGGCAAAGGTAAAGAAATTGTTGTTGTTTGTCCTAAACTCAAGCTTTCAAGACAGCAACAAGAAGAGCGTGATCATGAATTTGCATTAAGGCTAGCAGCTGAGCTAAAAGAACAAGAACAGACTGATTTTGAGATAGCAAAGAAGCTGGCTGATGAGATTACTACTCAGATTGATGAAGAAGAGAAAGTAAAGGAAGCTGCTGGTAAGGGAGTAAAAAGAAAAAGAGTTGTAAAAAGGAAAACAGTTCCACCTCCCAAGCCAGTAGTGGAAAAGAAGAAACCCCAATCAGTCCAAAAACCCCAACAGTCTGAAGAAAAAGTCAAAACAGGGTTGGTCAAAACTATTTTGCAAGATAGACTCTCAAAAGAGATAAAAGAAAGAATTGATAAATTTGAAGCTCAAAAGTCTCATATCAAAGAATGGAGGTTTGAAATGCTGAGAGTGGAAACTGGAAAGCAGGGTGTCACCATTGTTAGAGAGGTGGAACCAATTGAAAGCTATGTCAGTTTCTCTGCAATGATGGATAGTGTGACCAGGAGAGATGTACAAGAAATGTATGAATATGGGGTAAGTCATTTTGGAAAGGATGCTGAAATTGAGATAAAAGTATTTTTGGTACATTTATCGAGTATATGTAATCCACAGAGAGTAATGTCAATACTGACAAGTGATGAAAGATTTCCTATATCGACTGTGAAAGTTTTTGAAAGATCAAGGGTGTATAGTCTTGTGACAAACAATGCTAAAACCCAGTGGTTTGATCTTAATTTTGTTGATCACAGTAGGACCAAGCTGATGTACATGGTAAAGGCAAGGTTCTATGGTCCTGTAAGGTTAAGGGAAGATCTGGGAAGAAGACTGAAAGAAAGAATGGAGCTAATAGAGAAAGAGAAAATGTAATTTTTCTTTCATATTTTGATTATAACAATTTTACTTTGCAAAATTAATGTTAATGTGTTCTTTGCTTATGTGAATGTTTCTATGGTTGAACCCTATAAAACAACTTAAGTGTATTGTTCAATACTTTAAGTTAGGGGGAGATTGTTGGGAAATTCGCTAAGTTATTGAAACTGTTGAACATGCAAAGGTAAAAAAAAACTGTTAGAGTGTTTTGGTGATAACAGTTGTAACTAACAATTGCTGCAAGGTTTACAACTGTTAGTTCAAAAGTTCAGAACTGTTAGTTGGCAAAGTCAAAACTGTTAGAAGACCTTGAAGCTGAAGACTGTTAGAAGACTAAAGAACTGTTGTGTTCATTAAACAGTTTCTGTTGAGCTATATTTGGAAAATCCTATCTTAGAAGATATCTCGAAATACTTTGAAGATTATCAAGATTATCTCAGAAGATAGAAGATTACCTAACTGTCAACAATTCAAGGAGGATCAAGAGTCTATATATACTTCATTAGATGATCAATTGATGACGACGACTTGATCTCATTATTCAAAGCATTTGTTCTTATTGTTATTTATTTTTTTCAGAAAGTGTTTTAGCCTCTAAGTTTCTTGTTGAAACCTAAGAACAGTCTGTGTTCTTCGTCTAACAGAATAAGTTAGATTGGGGGTGAAGTTTGCTTTTGTAATCATTCTGGTTGGTTAATAAAACTACTGTTTGATTGAATTAATCTTTGTTTAAAACCTTCTTTAATCAATTAAGTGTGATTCCGCAACTTCTTAGTTGATTGTGATCATAGTTAAAGATTAACTTTTATATTACTCTGATTTATTATTTAAAAGTTAGTTCTTGTTATTTGATATAATATATATCCGATCCTGACAGTCATGACTACTGGACTCACCAGTTTCAACAGGTTTGGACTTACCACTGTTGATCTTCTTGGACTTACCAAGAACTACAACTTTGGACTTACCATTGTTGTAATTTGACCTCTGACTTACACTGGTCTTCCTATTCTTGTAACTTCTCTCCGAGCCAGATAGAGAATTCTGTCTTTTGAAAGGATTTGGATTAAGCCTTTCTATGACTGAAGTTCTTTGAATAGGCTGAGTGCTTAATCTTTCCAGCACAGACTTACCATGCTGTTTGGATATTGAGCCCTCATTTCCATGATCTTTAACTTTCACAAACATATTGTATTTCAAGTTTGGATCATGTCTTTTCTATGAGGCTAACTTCTGAGACTCAATCAGTTGTCTATCCTCCTTAGAATCTGTACTTGCTATCTCATCATCAGCTACATAAGCTGATGTTTGATAGTCACCTCCAAGTACAGCCTTTACCTGTTTAGGAATTTGTTGGCTTATGCACTTTTCAGCAAGCTTTGATGACTTACACCAAGACTCAGTCACCTTTTGAAGTTGGTCAGCTTTGTCTTTAGCTTCCTGAAGTTCTTCACTTAGAAGTTTATTAATGTGTCTTTGACATTCATGATCACACTGTGCTTTCTTACCAACATCAATGAGAGATATATTTTTCTTAATCTCATTCTTCAGTTTAGCTATCTCAGCTTCAAGGTCCTTTTGAGACTTAAGGATGGTCTTGAAATCATTTAGCAAATAGTCAAAGGCAAGACCCTTTTCTTCATCGGTGTAAGAGTTGAAATTACTAACTTTATACATGGAAGCAGGTTCCCAATCACTGAGCTTGCTGTTTTCCTCAGCTTCCTTCATGTCAGCTTCAAAAGTTGACTTGGACAAACCATAATCAACTTCGTCAATTTCAAACTCTTCATCTACTTGAGCCATCAGACATACATCATCATCAGAGGTAGATGATTCTGTATCCCAAGTTTCAGCATATAGTCCTTTTGCACTAGGTTTGTCTTCAGGCTTTCCTTTCTTGAGCTGAATATATTTCTTTTTATACTTGTCAGCTCTATAAGCATTCTTATCAACAACTGATGTTGATTCCACCTTATTTGATCTGCACTCACCAGCAATGTGTCCCTTCTTCTGACAGTTAAAGCACACAGCATTCTTGGGATCAAAGGAACTCTTCCCTTTGCCCCTGTCAGATCTTCCTCTTCCCCTTTAAGCTCTTCTCAAACGTCTGGCTAACATTGCCATTTGCTCAGTGATATTTTGAACATCATCAGTATCACCTGAGTCTAAGTCTGAGTGGTCAGCTTGAGATTCTGACTCAGTCTCAGATTCAACAACCAGTGCCTTGGAACTTTTCTTCTTTTTCTATACAACCAATGCAACTTCAGTTTTATCGAGAGACTCCTTGAGTTGTTGTTGAGAAGTTCTTTTGTGTTCAGTGATCTGATCATGATTTAGCAAGAACCCATAAATGGTGTAGGTTGTACACATGCAGTGTTCCTCTAGCCCTCAGTGTCGTGGTTACTTCATTAAACTTTTCTGGTAACACATCCAGAAATTTCAGCACGAGTTCAGCCTCATCTTTCATTATACCCACACTTAGTAGGTCATTTATCAAGCAGTGAAACCTTGTGAACAAATCTGGCAAGGTTTCATTCTACTTTGAAAAGAATTTTTCATAAGATCTATTCAAGTGATTCTTCTTTTGCTGCTTGACCAGATCTGTGCCCTCATATCTAACACTTAGCGTATCCCAGATATCTTTTGCAGATTGACACCCAGTCACAGTACGCAAGATTTCGTTGGTCAAGGCATTTTCCAGAACACTTTTTGCCTTGTTATCCAGATTGTAGAGTTTCTAATCTTCATCAGTCCAGGATGCAGCAGGCTTTCTTGTTTCCTTTTCAGTTTTGCCAGGAGACTTATCACTGACAGTAGCAGGAATCTTGGGGATGATAGGTCCTTTTGTAATGACATCGAACATACGATTGTCAATGGACTTGAGGAATAGCATGGCTCTGAACTTCCACATAGGATAGTTAGATCCATCAAATATGGGACAGCCTTTGGCAGACATCTGTGGAAAGTTTGAAGTATTGTTGCTTGTAGACATTGTAAACTTTCTCAGAATCTTGAACTTTCAACTTATGAAATCGTTCAGCCTGCTCTGATACCAGTTGTTGGTCCCCTGATGAGAATAACAACAAGCAACAGGTGTGTTGAAGGGGGGTTGAATATACTTTCTGCGGAAATTGAACAAATCAAATAAAAGTGTTACACGAAGTAAACCAAACCTCAATCGAATGCTTTGCTTTTCATTAATAAGAAGATGATTACAGACTCTATCAAGTAAGCAAATCTTGATATGTAAACACCTAATATAAATCTCTCAATCTTTCAAACTTAGCTATCTATAATCAACTTATGATTATAGATACTAACGACTCTCTAAACAGGATTTACACAGAATGATAACTTACCAATATCACAACTAATGTGAGTATTCGAACACACGAATAGCTTGGAAATCTGTGAATATCTTGATCACGTTGAACTGAAAACCAGTGATTCAAGAATCGTAACACATACAGTTGAAGTGAGGTATTTGGCTCTGCAACACTAGTTTTCGTATCTGAGTCGTACCTCTAAACTTATCAGGAGAAAAGTATTTATAATCCTGTTCCTACGGTTCCTAACAAACTGGACTAATTCTAATTTGCTAACTAACTATCGGATAACTCGGAATCTTGAATCTTGAATCTTATTATCTTGAGTCTTCAATCTCAATCTTGATTCTGAAGTCTTCTTATCCTTCCCGTAGATATAGAGAGTTAAAACAAAATTTAAAACATATTCAAATTCTTTTAAACTGACTTCTTTAGTCAGGCTGAGTTACTCAGCTTGAAACTCATCAAGCTGAGTTCTTCGAGAACAAACCCGAATTCAAACATGGACTAACATGTATAATTATTAACTCATCCTTAGAAGTCTAAAGAGTTAACCAAAACATATTTAGCAACTCTATTGAGCTGAATCAGTATACACGCTGAGTCACTCAGCTTGAAACTCATCAAGCTGAAACTCAATATATATATCTTAGGTGACACACACAGCTTATCAAACATATTGATAATCTTACTAAGATATAGTCTAAGCTGATCAAACATATTTACAGCTTACACTCAGCTTATACTAGTCTGAATCACTATAAGTGTTCAGTCTGACTAACCTTCATAATTCTGTTTAAGTTGTATGTAGAACACATCTTACAAACTTAACTTTGTCTCATCAAATCTAAACTGATGAGATCATCTTCCCAACAATACTCGTCCCAAATATTTACCATCCGAGGCCTATGGGCCTAAGCCCATTATCGAATTATATTAATTGGGCCGTGAAGCCCACTAAGTCCATTAAGTCCCTTAGATCCATAACATATATGCATTAGCCCAATATGATTTTAATTAAAATAAACAAGTTCTTAAAACAACTATTGTGAACAATATTATTAAAATTTAAAAACTTGGACTTTAATATGAAATTACTTAATGGACTAACCGGGTCAAACCAAAATGGGCCAAACCCCTCCCAGACTGCTAGGCCGCCGCAAAGTGGCCTGGACTTGGGCCAAAGCTGCCATTGGGCCGAAGCCCAACTAGAGTTGCGATCCACAATATTGTCCCACGATGCGGCTGGGCCGGCTGTAGATTAGGCCGCAGCCTCTGCTGGGCAATGGGCTTCGTCCCCGAGCCTACTCGCACCGTGGGCTGCCACCTTGGGCGCCGCAGCTGGGCTCCCTTCCGGTGATCCATGGTGGTTTCCGGTGACCCTTTTTCCGGTCATCTTTTTATTCGGAATACTATACATTTATATTTATATATCAAATATATATAAAACTAGAAATACTGTTGGGAAAATAGAGATTTCAAACCATAATCAAACCTGTCTATTATTTTAAAATAGGATTTGATGCTAACAAAACCACATATTCAGTTTTGTACTTGGATCAATGAAAAACATGTGTTGTTTTTCATGTTAGACTTGAAGAAATTCCTAAGTAAGAAATGTCAGCTGAAGAACAAAAGTATCAGCTGAACACTGGGTATCAGCCAAAGGACCAGCTTCAGGAAGATCAGTTAAGTAGAAAAGACAAGTCAAGAAGAATCAGCTGAGCATCTACAATGGTTTTACCATCAGCTGAGGGTTCTTTCAAGATCAGTTGAGCAGTGAACGGATCAGCTGAATCATTCACTATGATCAGCTGATGCCTCATATCTATCAGATAAGCTATCCTTTTGTAGGACCGGCTGGGGGACGGGGTTCTAAACTAAACTAAAACACCCTAATGCTAGGACTGATCTAGGATGAGAAATAGTGCGGAATTCTATTTCCCAAACCTCCTAAGGATTCTAAGATCTGCTTAGGTGTCCGGCACACAGTAACACACAGAGTAGAAACAAGAACACACTCTAAGAACTCACACAGAGATGCTTAAGGCTACCCTTGGATTCCGTATTTATCACTAAGATTGCGAATTAGTAAGGCTTAAGGTCTTATGAGGTCGATTACAAAGGCTTCCGTAAAGTACTTGATTGATTCGTCGATTACGTAGGCTACTCGCTCGATTACCCACGCTAATACGGGGTTAGGAAGTATTTATAGAGTAATTAACTTCAGTACGCAGGTGATTCCCATCACTGCGCACGTAGCTAGTCCAGTACGCACGTACTGCTTATTTTAATAATAATTAATTAGTTTTAAACCGACCTACTCACTACGTGCGTAGTGAGCTCCACTACGCACGTAGTGAGCATGACTTCGCACGTGGTGATTTCTCACACACACTTAAACTTCCAAACACACATCAACACATGATTAAGTACTTGTAAGCTTAAGATAATCACATAGAATCACTAAGAATGTATAAACATGCAAACCATTAATCAAAACACATTTGAATAAACATTTCAAGTAAACATGTATATATATTTGATTGATAAGAACTAGGGATTTACAATTATGCATCAACAAACTCCCCCTAAGACCTAGTTCTATCAATAAAACTTGCACTAAGCAAAATTTACACAAAGTAAACAAAACTGACAATCTAGCTATCACACAGTTGTAGACTTTACTTCTTCAGATCCAGCATAGATGTCAAATGCAAAACAAATTCTGACGACTTTCTGAAACTGCAACGCTAACTCCATATATTGATGCTTGTACAGAATTGGGTTGTAGTACAGAACAGTGATGTCGTCTTTACCAAAATTTCTGATCCACATAGGATCGAATACCTTTACAGTTTCTCCACCTGACAGGTTCTCGTCTAAAACAATCACTGCCTCCGTTGTCTTCTCGTTGAAGTACCACCACTTGAACCTAGCGTTCCACCCAGTCGGCATGGTCCTTAATGGCAACTTTTTCATACAACGGGGAGCTTTACAGTTGAGTATCTTGAATCTCCTCCCTGTCAGTGGATCAATCCTGGTTGGATGGATCTTGACCCCTGGTATGTAAGGCTTTAAGTTTTTCCATCCAAATTGAGCCTTACGCTTTACCAGCGTCTCGAACCATTTTGCCATGCTATTATCGTCACAATCCAGAAGAGGCAGGCGAGCGAGTTGTCGTATATCATAGAATGGCAATGTTTGAATGTCGTTTGCCCTTTGGAAGTACTCAACTCCCCTTTCTCTTTTGATTGCATAAACATTGAATTCCGGCATGTAGCACCAACCAACAATCTCACCATCCGTCTTTTTGCCTAGAGTCTGATAAAATTTGGTATACTCCGGTGAGCTTTCAGACCTTTTTTCTTTTCCTGCCTGACGTTCTATAAACCGTTGATATTTTTTACGTCTTGCTTCTCTTTCCTCTTGCTTAGATTTTCTATCACCCAGATATTTTTCTAAATCAAAATCAACATTTTCTTGTTCTCTAACTTCAGCTCTTTTATTGACTTCTTCAGCATTCGCATTTCGGAAAAGATCGGCAAGGTCAGGCAGGTCGTCTGTTTGTTGACCAGGATAGTGTTGATCGGTTTCATCCTCAATCTCAATCTCATCAGTGTCAAATACAGGTTCCTGTTCATCTTGAGATGGTTGCACAAAGCTTTCATCCACCTCTTCTAGAATAACATCTTCGACAGGAATCTGTAGAAGTTCGGCAATTTGTTCTTTTGTCAGAAATGGGAGTATTTCTCCTTCCTCTGCATCATACTCATGTTGTGGAACAATTTGCCCTTGAACACTCAGCAGACGAGATGACTGAGGAATATCAGCTTTCAATGGCTGAACGATTAACGGATCTTCACACAGAAATAAGAACCATAAACATGTGTAAGTTACGATTAAACATTTCATTTCACATAGACGGAATAAATATTTCATTACAAAAGATTCATCGTCACACAGAATACATCAATAGAAAAAATAGTTACAAAGTCACACAGACTATAATCAACCTTGCTCATCACAAGAATAGGTACCAGCCTGTTCAGATTCAGCGGCTTCTTTCAATCTGAAAACCTCCTCATCCTGTTTTTCAACATGATCTTTCAGCCTTTTAAACTCCGAGGTATATTCAAGCAGAATCTGTTCCATCGTCTCGTTTTTCTTGACATTATCAACTCTCTTTCCTCATTACTCTTCTCTAAGCTTTCAATCCTCTCAGCATCTCTTTTCAGCAAATCCTCCATCTGAGCATCCCTTTTCAGCAGATTATCTATTTGAGCATCTTTCTCGATCAGTTTCTGCTTTACTTCTGCCAGCTCCAGCTTTCTTTTACTTTCATCTTTGATCATCTCCAGCATGTAGCCTTGAAGTCTGTTTAGATTTGCTTCCATGGTTAGGGAAGGCTGCTGGGACCTGGTCTGAGATGATCCTTCAGCACCTGGAGCAGGAGTGATGACTGGAGCAGCTGTGGCGGAGGATGGTTGGACAATTAGTTCAGACGAAGCCACCAGTGGCTTAAACTTGTAGACCTTCTTCTTTTTCTTCTCTGGCTCATCAACCACCCCCTTTTCTTTCCTTTTGCGACTTGCCTCCTCATCATCTTCTTCAAAGAAATCATTAACGTTAATGTCATCTAAGCTCCCAGGGATAGCCTCTCCCCCAGTGGGATCACGGACCTCCGCACTCTGAACTTCAGACTCCTCATCATCCGAAATTATCTCGATGTTTTCCACCTGGGATGTGGAGCCCTCGTTCCTCCAGAGGTGTTTCCTTTCTGGAGCTTTGTATTCTGGGTTGCCCAGATGGCAGATTAAACGTCTTTTCTGAGGGATGGAGGTGCCAATATACCGGCTCATCTGTCGCACGGTTTGTTCGTTCATATGTTTCAGCTTGATTATGTCCCCGTCCTCCTTTATCAAGCTTTCAACTTGGGCATCAAAAACAATCTGAAGGAATCGGGGATACATTAGGAACCTCCCGTCCTTCTTAGCCAAGTTCTCCTTTAAGCAATTTAAGATGGCCCTTGAGATGTTGAACTTTACGTTTAGTACCAGGGCCACAAAAAGATGAGAAAATGTTTGGTTGAGCTGATCATGTCCTGTTCTGCGCGGCCCCAAGCAATGAGAAATGACGTGCATCAGGTACCGATACGGGGGGCACAGCTTGGTTTTGTAAACGGATTCATTGCGAATTTCCCCCGTATACCCACATCTTAGCAAACACCCTTTTACTCTGCAACTATTCAGAGCAGTTGGGTCGGCCAGGTCATCCCCTAGCTCTAGCAACTCATTCAGTACTCCTTCTGATACAAGCACGGGTTGGTTCTGCACCTCCCCTTTAATCCCACCCAGGGATTCATCATACACAGCGGTGTTCCAGAATTCTTGCTGGTGAGAAGCGTATGCCGTGCAAGCTTTTGTGATGGCGGTGTAGATCCTTGATCTCATTAGAAAATCGATCATCTCATCACAGTCCCTGGTTAACTTGCTTTTTGTCAGACAGGCCCTGATGTTATGCATGTCTCCCGCTTTCAGCTCAGCCTTGGTTTGACTCCCACTGCCAGATGCAGTCTCAGCGGGACGTTGTGCAGAGGAGCTACCAATTTGAATAGATTCCATTTTCGTAAATTCTGCAGAATAAACATTTTGCACGTTAGAAAAAAATTATCCACTGATCATAACACAGTTAAAATCTGCAGGTTAAAAAAATTGTTCATATCAGAACTGACATTCCACCACGTGCGAACTGAGCACCAGCACGCACGTGATGAAAAGCCTACGTGCGAAGTGGTTAGAGGTAATAAACTTTAATTTTAATTAAAATTCGATTCACTTCGCACGTGAGGGGCGCAGCACGCACGGATTGAAATTCACTTCGTGCGGCTGAAACTCATCGGCTTCATCGTCCCCACTGTTGAGTACGTGCGAGGTGAATCCCACTTCGTGCGAGATGGCCTTCACTTCGCACGGCCAATGATCAACACCGAAGAACAGTTTGACGATGTGTTTGACTCATAATCCTCGATTTTCAGTGTATTTGTCTCGATTAAGTGGCTAGAAGTCATCTAACTAAGTCCACTAAGGTTCCTTTTCACTTAAATCTAACAAATTAACACGTGTAGACCTCAAATCTCAGTTTTAAAGGTTATTTGACTTTCGAACACAAAATCGACTATAACTCCAGAACTAACCGTTGGATTGAGATGAAAAATATACCAAAATGTTCACAAAGCAAAGGTGTTCAACAATCGTGGATCGCAAAACTCTTTTCTCACAGGAATCAAAATCACAAACGAGAGAGAATACAGGTATACTGTAGTGAATATGAACGCGTACTGAATAACACGCACGAGACGAGTATATATACCCTGTTCCACTTCGTGCGAAGTGAGTTCACTTCGCATGACGTTGTCCAACAAGGCCATACGAAGTGGCTCACCATTTCGCACGTAGTGGTGCTTCCCTCGTGCGAGTTCAATCCCACTTCGCACACATCAATCCATTTCGCACGGCCTGATCATTCACTCCGCACGGATTGATTCACTTCGTGTGAGCTCACTTTTTCACATAGAGTTAGCTTCTTTTTTTTTTTTTTTTTTTTTTTTTTCTCAATGATCCTGTACTCAGCACACAGCTGTTAGTAACTTCAATGCAGATAAAAACATTTAAGCACATGCAAACACAAGAAATTATATATATATAGAGGATAAACATACCAACAGAAATAAGAAACACACCAAAAATCTTTTTGTATTTTTCTGATTAGAAGGAAAATGAAAATGCAGAAGTAGACTATTAACGAATTAAATTCTAAAGAACAGAAATAACCAAAACAAAAGGAATAATAGAAATTAAATTACTGAAATTAAATCTTTTTGTGAGAAGGTTCCAAGATGGAATCAGTACCAGCACATCTATACTTAGTAGTCATTCATTTCAGAACCTTGGACATAAACATATTCTCTCAAACTCTGTCTGTCAACCTAACTTTCCTCAGATTATGACAGATTATGTTTCAACATTTTCAGATTATCTAAACTGGATACACGGTTAAGACTATCTCTTTCAAAGTCTCACAGTATTTTGATTCACTCAGTAGGTGCACAACTTGATTACCCAACCACCATGCTTATGTGCTTTGTGATTTTGTCAACGCATTTTATGCTCTTTGACATGGAGGTCAATTTTTCACCTCTCTAGGCATTTTTCATGCTGAGCCTTTGTCACTGCATTTTATGCTCTTTGACAATTCAACACTAATAGATCAATATAGCTTTTGTCACTGCATTTTATGCTCTTTGACAATTCAACATTGATAGATCAATGTATCTATTTCTTTTGACATCTCAGATTGGGGTCAATTTTTCACCCTCTTTTACATGTTGCTCATTGTCATCTAAGCACATTTGGCATGGTAACAGGTGTGTGCATCAAACTAAGTTAGTCTCAACTGTTATTGACTTATAGACTTGGAATGTCTCGATAGCTTAAATCTATGATTGATTTTCACATGCATAACCACTTATCAGCCTAGACTCTCATCATATGCCTTAAACGCCATCTGTTTCTCATCTGATTTGACTCAAATTTTCAGACAGTTTTCTCAAGAATATGTAAATGCCTTCAGTCCTAATTTTACTAGACATACTTTGTATTAAAAGCCAGTGTACCATCATTTTCCATTTGAGTTGGATCAACTTCTCATTTTTGTTTTTCTGATTTTTTTTTTTTGGTTTTCTGATTTTTTTTGTATTTTCTAAGTTTTCTGATTTTTTTTGTATTTTCTAAGTTTAAGTTTTCTGATTTTTTTTGTATTTTCTAAGTTTTCTGATTTTTTTTTGTATTTTCTAAGTTTAAGTTTTCTGATTTTTTTTGTATTTTCTAAGTTTTCTGAACTATCTCCCCCTAAAATACCAAAGAAACTAAAACCTAAGAAAATAGAAACGCAAAGACACACAGAAAATAAACGGAAAGACAAACGTGATATAGCCACACAGAAAATAGACACACAGTCACAAATACGAGTAAGGACACTAAGTCGAATCATCAGGGACAACCTCACACTTGGTTTTCATCCCGTTTTCATTCACTAAGAATAGAAAGCGGGGTTTATCAAATGCCTTAGTATACAGGTCTGCTTTTTGAAATTCGGTTTGAATAGACAGTACATCGATTAATTTCTTTTCCCAGCAGTCCCGTATAAAATGGTATTTGATACCAATGTGTTTGGTCTTAGAATGTTGTACTGGATTCTTAGTAATTGCAATAGCAGCAGTATTATCAACAAAAATGGGAGTAGTAGAGAATTGCAAACCGTAATCCCGCAGTTGTTGTTGAATCCAGATGACCTGAGAACAGCAGCTTGCCGCCGAAATGTATTCAGCTTCACACGTAGAGAGCGCAACTGCAGTCTGCTTCTTACATTGCCAAGTTACAAGACGTGATCCAAGAAATTGGCAACCTCCAGATGTAGACTTGTGGTCCTTCTTGCATCCTCCATAGTCAGAATCACTGTAGGCCGTCAACACAAAGTTGTCGTCACAGGGGTACCACAGTCCAAGATTTGGAGCATCCTTCAGATAGCGAAAGATCCGTTTGACAATCATCAGGTGCTTGACATTGGGCTTGGATTGGTATCTTGCCATCAGACACGTAGCAAACATGATGTCTGGTCTGGATGCAGTGAGATACATCAAGGAACCAATCATCGCGCGGTAAAGAGACTCATTCACCAACTCCCCCTCAGTATCTGGAGACATGCCGTGATTGATTGGAAGAGGTGTGGCAACAGGCTTTTCAGTAGACATTTCGAATCGGGCAAGAATATCCGCAACATACTTAGACTGATGTAAGAAAATTCCAGCCTCGGTCTGCTCCACTTGAAGTCCAAGAAAAAATTTCATCTCTCCCATTGAGCTCATTTTGAATTTTTCCTTCATAATCCTTGCAAAGTCTTCACACAGAATCGGATTGGAAGAACCGAAAATGATATCATCCACATATACTTGCACCAAGATCAAGTCTTTATCATCACCTTTGATAAATAATGTTTTGTCGATGGTTCCTCTCCGGTACCCATTATCAGTCAGATATTGAGAGAGGGTCTCATACCATGCTCGAGGTGCCTGATGAAGACCATATAACGCTTTATTCAGCAAGAACACTTTGTCGGGATGGATCGGATCGACAAACCCCGGAGGTTGATTCACATAGACTGTCTCTTGAATTTCGCCATACAGGAACGCACTTTTAACATCCATTTGATAGACTTTAAACCGTTTGTGCGAGGCAAAGGCGAGAAATAAGTGAATCGCTTCCAGCCGAGCGACTGGAGCAAACACATCAGTGTAGTCGATGTCAGGAATTTGTCTGAACCCCTGAACAACGAGCCTTGCCTTGTTCCTGACAATCACCCCCTGATCATCTCGTTTGCACTTCAGAACCCATCTGCAGCCAAAAGATTTAGCTCCCTTGGGTTTGTTCACTAGGCGCCATACATTTAATTTCAGAAATTGAAGCAACTCTTCTTGCATAGCATTAATCCAAGAGTCATCCTTGAGAGCTTCAAGATGATCCTTTGGTTCAATCTGGGAGAGAAATCCTGAACATAGACATTGTGTGAAGTCCACAGACTGAACCAAATTTGCACCCATATCCGAGAAGTCTTGCATCAGCTTTAATCCCGGTGATTCTGAAGAAGTAGACCCAGATAGTGTAGCCACTTGCCTCCTGGTTTGAACATGAGAATTCGGATCGCCAATAATTTGTGCTGGAGGATGGTTTCTATCAACTCTACTTGATTTCTGCAACTGAGCCTCTACATTAGTTTCCAGATTAGTAACCACGGGTGTCTCCTCAAGTGTTAACGTTTGATCATTGGAGGAACTCTCACCCTGCGACCCCTTGTCTGGTGGAGTATGCGGCTCATCTTCAGAATCAGAATCAGCATCACTTAGAATAGGTATAGCCGTACTTGAAGGCAGGTTTGATGGGGCACCGTCAGAAGAGTTGTGAAGATCATATAACATTTGTATTGCAATATCTTCTTCTAAGGCGACTGGTGGCAAATTGAATGAGTCAAATAGATTATCATAATCAAACAGCCAGGCATCACCAGTTTTTGTCGGAGGAGAAGAATGTCTCTGCACATCAACTTCAAACCACTCTTCCACATAATTAGACGTGAAGTTGTATACCCTCTTGTTCGGAATGCTGTATCCCAAGAAAAACCCTTTTTCTACCTTGGAACTGAACTTTCCCTCTGCTTCCCGTTTTAGCATAGTGCACGGAGCGCCAAACGGTTCAAGATGGCTAAGATTTGGTTTCCGGTTATTCAACAGCTCATAACATGTCTTTCCTAATCGTTTGACCACTAAGACCCGGTTAAGTGTGTAACAAGCATTTGCGACAGCTTCGTTCCAAAACCTTACGGGCAAAGCAGAGTCAGCAAGCATGGTGCGTGCTGCCTCTATTAGGGTCCGATTCTTCCTCTCAGCCACTCCATTCATTTGAGGAGTGTATGCGGCGCTGAACTGATGTTGGATACCTTTTTCGTTACACAGTTTTTCCATCTTCTGGTTCTTGAACTCGGTTCCATTATCTGAGCGAAGCTTCCTGATCTTCAACTTATAGATAGTTTCTAACTTGTTGATCATGACCTCTAAGGTCACGAATGTCTCAGACTTCTCTTTTAAGAAGAAAACCCAGGAAAACCGCGAGTAGTCATCAGTCACTACCAGACAGTATCTATCTCCATGAATGCTCTTGTACCGCACAGGACCAAATAAATCCATGTGAAGTAGTTCAAGTGGAATTGAGATGGAGTGATACTTCTTCAACTTGTGGGGCTTCTTCGTCTGCTTCCCCATTTTACATGATACGCACTTGTCTGGCAGATGGAAACTCTTCAAGTTGACTCCCGTGACCAGCTCATGATGCACTAAGTGATTCATCTTTCTCAGGCTTAAATGACATATCCTCTTATGCCATAACACTGAATCCTTCTCAGTGGCCTTTGTGAGAAAACATTGGTGTTCTACATCTTTCACCGAAGCATTGGACATATCCAAGACATAAAGGTCATTTTGTCTTGGAGTTGACATTAAGATCATGTCTTCGGGAATTTGGTACTCCTTCTTTAGCACATAGCACTGTTTGTCGTCAAACATCACTTTGAACTCTTTATCACAAATTTAGGAAACTGACAGCAAATTGTTTGCTAGCTGCTCGACATAATTGACTTTGTCAAAGCTCACTCTCCCATTAGACAAGAAACCTTGAGCTGTGATGTGACCTCCCTTATCACCAGCGAAACTGACATACCCTCCTTTTATTTTTCTGACGTTTGAAAGAAGGCCCACATCGCCTGTCATGTGCCTGGATGCTCCACTATCAACAATCCACGTGTTATACCGGCGAGCACCTTTGACATCAGCTTGTCCAGTCATGCACGCCTTTTGATTTACTGGTTCAGGTTGAACAGGCACTGGCGTTGGTTCGGCAGCTGGCTCAGAAGTTGATGTCACATTTTGCTCGTCAGTGGGCAGGACAGACTCTTCATCATTGACCTCGTGGACACTGTCTGACTCAGACTGAGAGTCGTCATTCAAATCTAGAACACTGGCCAGATTGGTTTCAGCAACTTCAAATGCATCCGAATCTTGGAAGTGTACTGACCAGTCAATCCCCTCATCCTTTTGTACTACCACCATTGCCTTGGATGATCCCTCATGAGGTGACTCAGCCTTCTTAGGTGTAGTGGTATTTGACGTTTTTCCTGGAGAGGTTCTGAAGGGATACTTGGGTCCTGAGTTCTTTGGCTTTTCACACGTGCAAAATGACCCTTTTCACCACAATTGTAGCAGGTTACAGCTGATTTCTCAAACCCGAGCTTCGTATCTTTGGTTGCTGTAATCTGCATCCCCGTTCTCTTCACTAAGGCTTTGGCTCTCCTTACCAGGTTGGCATATGACCATAAGATATCTTGACGTTCCATCTCATCGTTGTCAATTTGGTCATAGTCTTCCTGGGTCAGATAGGCGTTCCCAATCTTTCCCTTGAGCAGATCATCGTATGAAGTGACCAATGCACTAAGCATTCCCATATGCTCCTTAACTTCTTCAGTGCTGCCATGTTTGAAATTTTCAGTGTTTAAGGCAGGCATTGACGTTTTGCTTGAAGGAGCGGAATAAGGTGGTCCACTTGGAGTTTCAGAAACAGACTTGCTTGAAGGACTGACATTAGAAGTAAAAGCTGTCTGCAACGGAGCATTGGATGAGGTGGCTGGAGAAGCAATGGGTCCAGAACAGTATAGCGATGGATTCTGCACATAGCTGCTTAGTCTGTCTAGATTTTGCTCTTCTTGTTCATGCTCTTTAAGTTTGGTGATGAAGTCATTTAGGTCCATTCCTTCAAATCCCTCACCATTCTTCAAGATCATGATGAAAGGCCTCCAGCTCTTTGGTAGTGCCTTAGACAGAGTCTCCACTTGTTGACGTTCGGAAATCTGCACCCCCAGACTATCCATTTCACTAAGAAGATGGTTGTATCTGTTGATCAGATCTGGAAGTTTCTCATTTACGTATGACGTGAAGTGATCAAACTCCTTCCTTAACTAAGATGCCTTTAGCTCCTTCAGAGATGCATTCCCCTCATTCCTCTTTTGTAAAGCGTTCCACAGGGAACGTGACGTTCTGTATCGTCGGAATTGATGAAAGATCTCATTCGGAATAGCTTGAATAAGATAGGAATAAGCTTTCTTCTCCGCATCATACGCCTTACGTTGATCATCACTCATTTGATCATAGGAAACTTCAATGTTCCCTTCTCCCTTTGGCACAACGTAATCGGCAGAGATGGCACGATGTAACCTAGGATCTACTCCATCAATAAAGATCTCAAACCTTGGTTTCCAGAATGGGTAGTCTTCCATGGTTAGTAGTCGGGGTACTTTATTAATGCCTCCCTGTTCATTGCCCATTATTAAGTTACTTAATGCGGTTATTGTTTGTTTGGCAGCCATAGCACTCATGTCAGACATTTTAGAAACAGACTTAAAACAAACAAAAACACTTCACACGAAATTTCGGACACTTCGCACGAGCATAAAGAACTACGCACGAAGTGAAAGACCTACGTACGGACTAACACGAAATCACACAGACTGTACTACGCACGAACTGATAACCTAATACGCACGGATTGCAATGACTACGCACGGAGTACTTAAAATATTTTTAAAGGAAAAATTATCACACAGCTCAACACGCACGCAATGGATTTACCACGCACGCGTTGAAGACTTACTACGTACGGAATGAGCACACAGCCTATGGAAGATTCTAGAGGATCAACGACACTACGCACGCACTAAGGATCACTACGCACGCACAGGAAATCACTTCGCACGAGTAAAACTCAAACAGTTAACGTAAAAACACGACCTTTTTAACGCAAAACGACCTATTTTCGACCTATTAACCGGTTTAAAAACGACGAAAAGGACAAACACACAGGCCTAATCGACACCTAGATCACGAAATCCTAAAGGAAAAGTGATCAATCAAAGCACAAGGCTCTGATACCACTTTGTAGGACCGGCTGGGGGACGGGGTTCTAAACTAAACTAAAACACCCTAATGCTAGGACTGATCTAGGATGAGAAATAGTGCGGAATTCTATTTCCCAAACCTCCTAAGGATTCTAAGATCTGCTTAGGTGTCCGGCACACAGTAACACACAGAGTAGAAACAAGAACACACTCTAAGAACTCACACAGAGATGCTTAAGGCTGCCCTTGGATTCCGTATTTATCACTAAGATTGCGAATTAGTAAGGCTTAAGGTCTTATGAGGTCGATTACAAAGGCTTCCGTAAAGTACTTGATTGATTCGTCGATTACGTAGGCTACTCGCTCGATTACCCACGCTAATACGGGGTTAGGAAGTATTTATAGAGTAATTAACTTCAGTACGCACGTGATTCCCATCACTGCGCACGTAGCTAGTCCAGTACGCACGTACTGGTTATTTTAATAATAATTAATTAGTTTTAAACCGACCTACTCACTACGTGCGTAGTGAGCTCCACTACGCACGTAGTGAGCATGACTTCGCACGTGGTGATTTCTCACACACACTTAAACTTCCAAACACACATCAACACATGATTAAGTACTTGTAAGCTTAAGATAATCACATAGAATCACTAAGAATGTATAAACATGCAAACCATTAATCAAAACACATTTGAATAAACATTTCAAGTAAACATGTATATATATTTGATTGATAAGAACTAGGGATTTACAATTATGCATCAACACCTTTACTTATCAAATCTTTTCTTTGTAAGCTTATCACTCTCAATGATCAGCTGAGCCCTTGGGATCTACTGATCATAAAGGTTGATTAGCTTATGTAGTATCACTCTAGTATGTATTATTAGTTGATCAATTATGATCAGCTGAGCATATTCTAGTAGCTGAGTCTTTCACAACTATCCTTAGCTAAGCAAAAATACGTTTGCAGTTCAGTGTCTGTTAGCTGAGTCATTATACAGTATCTCA
Source organism: Pulicaria dysenterica (assembly GCA_947179395.2). Lineage (NCBI taxonomy): Eukaryota > Viridiplantae > Streptophyta > Magnoliopsida > Asterales > Asteraceae > Pulicaria > Pulicaria dysenterica. The sequence continues at coordinate 37,429,668 of OX359292.1, forward strand.
GTTAATAGTTTTTCATTTTAATATTTTTCTTAAGTCAAAGGCAGATCTATTATGCCTTTAGATCTATCTTTGTAACTAAGAACTTTTTAGATCTACAAAGTGACAAAAAAGATTGATCTTGATCCCGTGGAAAAGGTGATAGATACTTTAGAAAAGAAGATCTCGAAGATATGCTTTAACAACTAAGTATCGTTGGCAACTATATACTTAGTTAAGTCAAGTCTTCAAGAAGCATGGTGTTGATTAAAGTACAAGCATGGAAAGAGAAGTTTACTCTCCCTAGACAAAAAGGTAGTACTTTAATAATATAATAATAGATAGTGAGATTTAACTTTACTGAAAAGTACATTCACTTTACACACTTCTTGTATAAAGTGAATTTGTTTTTCACCCACTATCTTTATCTATTATAATATTATTAAACCAAGTACCTTTGTCTCCTTCTTCACTCCATCAACCGGACACCACTTTGCTTATATATATACTCATGTATGGAAACATGAAAACTATCGAATAGATCTGTTGAACACTGATATCTCATTAGTTTAGAGAATAGAATAGTTAGCATTTATCTTTCAGTGTAAACAATCTTGTTCATGTGTTGAACATCTTAGACATAATTTGTTTAAGATTTGTTTTGTCTATGTGTTTGACTAAAACTGTTGCCACCTTTTATTGATATTGGCATCCCAACTCAATCAATTCTTGTTCCACCTACTCCCTCTACCTCAACTGAACCCTCACCTCAAATCCTTCGAAATCTACTGTTCATCTCTCAAAAGATGGATAGTCTTCAAGCCTCTTTCACTTGCTTTCAAACCAAACCAGAAACTCAACTTTCTCTTCTAACCAAAGAAGTTGAGTCACTTAAAGCTAACCAATCTCAACCCTAACCCACCCCTGCTCTAGTTGATCTCACTCCAATTCCTACCAAATTGGATCAACTGTTAACCCAAACCTCTACTACTACTCCTACCCCTTCTCCCATTATCTCTCCTCAAACCATTTCCTCTGTAAACCAAACCATATCCAATCTTCTAAACAACCTCCACAAAATCAAACCTACCCCTCCCAACATTTCTGTTACCATCCCTGATTCTATCCTCAGAGTCCCTTCCCTCCTAAAAAATATAGATGATGAGGTAACCAAGCTAAGCCACTATTCAAGATAGAAGCACATTGATACTCTTAAAGAGTTTACAAATGTGACTGATGCTATCAATTGGCTAAGACCTCTCACCTCTACCTTTATACCATCCGTCTCACCCATGCCCTCACACCAAAGAGCCTCTCCCCCACCCTTTACTCAACCTCCTATTGTTGGTCCCTTGGTGAGAATATCAACAAGCAACAGTGTGTAGAAGGGGGGTTGAATACACTTTCTACGGAAATTGAACAAATCAAATAAAAGTGTTACACACAGTAAATCAAACCACAATCAGTCGAATGCTTTTATTAATATGAAGATGATTACAATGCTTTGAATAAGAAGATGATCACAGTAACTATCAAGTAAGCAACTCTTGATATATAATCACCTAATATAAATCTTTCAATCTCTTAAACTTAGCTATCTATAATCAACTTATGATTATAGATACTGACGACTCTCTAAACAGGATTTTTCACAGATTGAATCAACTAATGATTACTTACCAATATCACAACTGATGTGACAATTCGAACACACGAATGATTTGGCAATCTGTGAGTTTCTTGATCACGTTGAACTTTGTAACACCCCAAAGTTTGAAGTCCCTTTTTATTGGTAAGTGTTGTATGTGTGTTTAGTAAGTTGCCCTTTTTGTGTGTTCATGTGATTTAATAGTAGAGGGGCTAAAGTTATCAAGTATGCAAAGTTATAGAAGTTCAGGGGCTGTTTTGTTAATTGCTCAAAGATATACATATATGAAGGTTTTCTTTTGAATTTGTGTAGTCAAAAACCTTCTTCCATTTACACACTCACGACACACACACTACCACAATCTGATGCTGCGATTTTTGAACAAGAAAGCAGAGGTTTGATAGTGGAATTCGTTCCTAAAGTGAAGTAGTAGCAAGAGGTATTTGAGTTTTGGTGTTAGTCTTTGTTTTGGTGTTGTTCTATGTCAAGATATGTGTTAGGAAGTCATCGGAAATGTTTAAAACTCAGTCGTTTGATTAATTTCAAGTTTGTTCAAGATTTGTGAACATGATGAGTTTTAGCCGTGCGAAGTGAAGGCCATTTCGTGCGTAGTGACTTCATTTCGTATGAAGTGCTCAATGTAAGAGATGAAGTCGATGAGTTTTGGTCGCACGAAGTGTGAGCCACTTCGTGCGTATGAGAGTTCACTTCGTGCGTAGTGTGTTCATCTCGTGCGTAGTGTTCAGAAGTTAATTCAGTTATTATTTATTGTTTGTAGACAATAAGAGTTGACATTTTTCTGATAGGAGCGTAATTCTTAACTGCTGCGGAGGTGAGTGTACTTACCTTTAATCAGATTAGCATATGTATATGCATTAAGTGACTAGTATATCAATTGTATGCTTGGTACGTGGTTAATTAGGTGAGATTCAGTAGCACTATGTTGTAGTATTTAGTATGATCAGTAAACATATATGTACAAGGTGAACAATATGATATATGTGTTATGATGTGTTTATGTAATGAGTTAAGACTATTGTTTCAAGGATTAATAGCACTCAGATATATTATTCAGTACAGAGATAGGGGTATATTGAGATCCTTATACCCAAACAGAGTGTCAGGGATTTGATTACGCGCGAGGTGTGATCATACCCTGGACCAGTTAATAGTTTGAATAGCGTTGCAGGTGTTTAGCTTGGATGTGAAACATCCCCAGAAGAGTTACTCATATTTTTTTGTGTTTATCTGTTCAGTTAGTATGCTCACTAAGCGAAAGCTTACGTTTTAAGTATGTTGTGCATGCATGTAACCAATTTCCAGTAAGAGTATGGCCCAGTACTTTGTAGAGTTGGATAGCTCCAAACTTTTAAACAGTGTACTTTTAACACTACTTTTTATGAAATTGTTAGCACTAAAGTAATGTAAGCTTGTTTTCCGCAAACTCTGATGTTTTAAAGTGTTAATCAGTAGCAAACAAATTTTAGAAAAGTGGTGTTACAACTTTGTATCAGAGCCAAGGTTTAAGAGATTTAGGCACACACGAGTGTGATGTCTAAACTTAAACCGTGGTTTTGAGGTCAGGAGGAGCTATCCCTGGGCAGTAGTCTTGGTGAGCATACGGTTAGTATAAGTTTATGAATTGTTATCAGTTTTACAGATCGAGCATGAGTATCAATGTTTAGTATGTGTAATAGTTATGTGGCTAATTATTAAATGACAATATGTTGATAGGATATCAGAGAAAAGAAGAATGTTTAACAGATATAATTGGTTATGCCATATACGTGACCTAAGCTTGTGAAGCGGTGTATTCCATGACGGTATTAAGAACAATTGTGTATAATATGTTCCTCAGAACGCCTGGCTAGCGTATGTAAAGAACATGTGATATGCAGTTGAGCTTAAGATTGCCATGTCAGTACCTTGTGAATCAAGTAAGGGGTGATACGTGACAGTACAGTATGTGTGAATAAGACAAGAACAGAATATGAGATATATGTAGTATTAATAATATTACATACCTTATTATAAGAAACAGAGAAAGTTGTTATGATAGTATATGTTAAAGATAGCTGATCACGAGTATATAGTACGTGGTTAGAGTTGACATGAGTCAGATATAGCAGCCTGAGGCTAGTATACTTCAGGAGACCAGCGATACCTATGTTTTAGAGGCAATTCCTATTTTTTTAAACTAGTAGACCGACGGGTAACCCTTTAGAGGGAGATGTTACAGAAGAATTGCAAGATTTTGAGATCATGTCAGAAAAGTAGACAGTAGTGATAGAGTAGAGTAAAGTCCTATATGCAGCATTTTTAGATATTGTCAACCAAGTGGTTGAGTAGGTTTTGGAAAGAAAGAAAGTTATGTTGTCACAATTTGTGGATACAACAGTATAGGTTACGGTTAAAGCATTAGTAAGAGTTAAAGCTAAGAAAGAACTTGTTGCAGGGGTAGAAGTGTAAAGATTGTTCAGTATGTGAATTACCTCTTCGGAGGGAAGATTTTAGATCCAGTTGTGAGTAGTGATGATTAGTAGAGACGAAATTGGATTCTTTGTACCAGTAGGTGTCTGCCAGGGAGAAAGGTTATGTATGCATCGAATATATTATTTGAGACAGTGAAAGACGGGTGGATCATGTTATTATAGAGAAAGTTAGAAGCATAGATTGAGGCTATGACATAGCCTTAGTTTAAAGAATTGTTTAGAGTATAGCCGTATTAGAAGCTTATGTAGATCAGATCACAAAAGAATTTTGAGTTTGATGACAGACAATAGAGTTGGTGAATGACATCACCTAGAATTTGTTAAGAATATGTAGTTTTGTTCAGAATAAGTTGGTATAGAAGTTTTGTAAATACAGTGATATAGTCTGATGTTAGAAATGATATAGGTGAATTTTAGCGGCAGTTATCTGTAATGAAGTGGATGAGATGATAAATCTGACATGGAAGAAAGAAAATAGTTGAGAGAGTAGAGAATAGTGAACGCAAAGAGAAAGATTAAGCCGGTAACAGTGTTAAGTAATAAGCTGAAGTTTGTACTCCAGCATGGAGGGTTAGGTCCCCTACTCAGATATATGAAGTGTGAAAAGTATAGGCATGTGACCAAAGTTTGAAATCGTTTACCCTAAGTGTGTTATCAGGTTATTAGTTTGGACATTATTGTCCTAAGTTATTAGTGGCAGAGAGTAAGTCAGTTAAATTTTAGCCTAGTTTTGTTATAACAAGGATCAATAGCAGATGTGACCTGGTCAAAAGATAGAATGTTCTAGTTTATAGTTAAAGAAATAAAGATTGAGCCTATTGTGATAGCAGACAGACGCAATAGATGAGACTGTTATTCTGAATAGTAAGTGTAAGTAAAAAGTGATAGAGATAGAAATCGCTAGTTTCCATTGAGCATATGTTCGCGATGAAAGAATTGTGAGCAGTTTTAGTATTGATTAATTGAGTTAATAGCAAGTTCAGGTACTCAGAGATCAGAGAGCAGTGTGGGCTTGGACCCCAAGTGGGGAAGAACTATTGAACAGAGGTAATAGTAAGAGAGTCAGTGTTCCAGTTGCTTGTCAGCAAAATGAGAAAGTACTTGATGCTTAATTGTATAGCTTATGTGGAAAAGTGTAGTATAAAAAGACAAGCATAGTAGATTTAATAGATACCACCAGTGGTGACCACTCAGAGGTATTTTCAAAAGAATTATCAGTAATTCTAGAAGTTTGATAAGTAGAATTTAGTACTAGTATTATGTCAGAAATAGAACCATAGAGTTAAGGCATTGTACAGATTGGTCCCAGAGAAGTAAGAGTTAATGGTTTAACTGTAATAGTTAACAGATAAGGGTTTAGCCGATCTATTAGTTCTTCGTGGGGCGCATTAATACAGATAGTCATAAAGAAAAATAGTTAGTCAGAATGTGTATAGATTGCAGAGGACACTATAAGGTTATAAACAAGAATCAGTACCTAGTTTAAGAAGTAGATAATCTGTTGGATTAGTTTCAGAGTGTAGAATGGTTTTTAGGGATAGAGTTGTGGTCAGAGTACCATTAGATGAAAGTCAGAGAACAGGATAGAATCAAGGAAGTTCTCAGAATATGACTCCCCACAAGTATGAAGCGATTATTCGACTCAGGATTTGAAACTAGTAGTAGTTGGAAAGTTAATTTAGTAAATATGCTTTTAGCATCAAGTCAGCTACCCTAAAGATACAGTTACCTCAAGTAAGAATGCTAGACATCACTTTGATACTCGATCAAGTTAAAGCAGTACAAAGTGAAGTAGTTAGAGAGGGTGATCAGATAAAGAGTGTATTTAAAGATTGAGGTCCAAGTTTGTCAAGAGATATGAGCAGGAATTACTAGTAGCTGGGAATGGAATGTGATTTAGCAAAGAAGGTTGAGAAAATTTTGAATTGTCCACGGGTTAGAGCAAAGTATCAGAAATTTTATGAAAAGTAGTAGTTAGATATAAGATGACAGTATAATGATTTAGATAGAGATACTTGGTTATCTTTAAATTCTGGAGTAAATTTCAGAAAGATATAGGAACTAAGTTATATCTTAGTACAATATTCCACCCTTGTGAGGTTGGACAGAGTAAGAGGAATCTATCAACACAGAGAGATATGCTCAGATCATGTATTATTGATTTAGTGACAGTTGAAATACGTATATACGTTAATAGAGTTCCAGTATGATCACAGTTACGTTTGAGTAGTAGCATATCTAGTACTAGATGATGTATCATGGGAAGTATAGAACTTCTATTTGCTGGGACGAGGTTGATCAGAATGAGAGGACTCAACACACGATCGAATGTAAAGTTAATACAACAGTTATGTGAGTGGCTTAGAGTTGCTCAAGATAAACAGAACAGTTATATGATAAGAAAGGATTATTAGTAGAGCTTCAGATTGGAAGTTATGTGTTGTTAAAAGTATTATTGTGGATATGGATGAACAGATTCAGAAAGAGAGATAAGCTAGGACAATAGTTTATTGGTCCGTTGAGGATTATCTCAAGGATAGAGAGAGTAATGTGTATGCCAGAATTTATAGTAAAGATGTCTTAGATAGTATAACATGTATAACTACCATTGTAAGTATGTGTCAGAGGCACCAGTAGTTGTCCGGACGAGACAAGAGATGAGAAATCTAGTTGCATAGAATAGCCGGTGGTTGTATTTTTTTAGAGAAAGTTGAGAATTTTGTAGTAGACAAATTAGATAGTAAAGATACAGTAGGAACATGAGAAAGGATTAGACTACACTTAGGTGTAATTATACTATGTTGTGTATGTAATGCTCGATTTATGCTCATTATGCAGTAGACCTTCCACTTTAATAGCTGGTAGAGATGCAAAAGTATATAGAGATAAAGAGATATAAGACTGCCGTTAGTGCGCTACGGTAGCATTCAATATGATTTGAAGCACATTTAATAGTTTTATTGAAAAGAAAGTTACGAGTTTGTGTAACAAACAGATAAGATTGGTAAAGTTACAGTGAAGATACTGAAAGAGATCAGATACACCTAGGTATATATATATATATATATATATATATATATATATATATGTTTTATGTATGTTATGTATATGATATCCTACTTTATGTTCAGTATGTTATAGACCTTCTACGTTAGTAGCGAGTAGATGTGTGAATGTATAACTATCGTCAGTGCGCTGTGATAGTATTTAGAGTTGAGGAGATGTAAGACTGCCACTAGTGCGCTATGGTAGCATTCAGTATGTTAAGATTTTAAAGTTCTATGTGTACAGTTGATTTCGGGGACGAAATCATTCCAAGTGGAGAAGAGTTGTAACACCCCAAAGTTTGAAGTCCCTTTTTATTGGTAAGTGTTGTATGTGTGTTTAGTAAGTTGCCCTTTTTGTGTGTTCATGTGATTTAATAGTAGAGGGGCTAAAGTTATCAAGTATGCAAAGTTATAGAAGTTCAGGGGCTGTTTTGTTAATTGCTCAAAGATATACATATATGAAGGTTTTCTTTTGAATTTGTTTAGTCAAAAACCTTCTTCCATTTACACACTCACGACACACACACTACCACAATCTGATGCTGCGATTTTTGAACAAGAAAGCAGAGGTTTGATAGTGGAATTCGTTCCTAAAGTGAAGTAGTAGCAAGAGGTATTTGAGTTTTGGTGTTAGTCTTTGTTTTGGTGTTGTTCTATGTCAAGATATGTGTTAGGAAGTCATCGGAAATGTTTAAAACTCAGTCGTTTGATTAATTTCAAGTTTGTTCAAGATTTGTGTGGATGAACATGATGAGTTTTAGCCGTGCGAAGTGAAGGCCATTTCGTGCGTAGTGACTTCATTTCGTACGAAGTGCTCAATGTAAGAGATGAAGTCGATGAGTTTTGGTCGCACGAAGTGTGAGCCACTTCGTGCGTATGAGAGTTCACTTCGTGCGTAGTGTGTTCATCTCGTGCGTAGTGTTCAGAAGTTAATTCAGTTATTATTTATTGTTTGTAGACAATAAGAGTTGACATTTTTCTGATAGGAGCGTAATTCTTAACTGCTGCGGAGGTGAGTGTACTTACCTTTAATCAGATTAGCATATGTATATGCATTAAGTGACTAGTATATCAATTGTATGCTTGGTACGTGGTTAATTAGGTGAGATTCAGTAGCACTATGTTGTAGTATTTAGTATGATCAGTAAACATATATGTACAAGGTGAACAATATGATATATGTGTTATGATGTGTTTATGTAATGAGTTAAGACTATTGTTTCAAGGATTAATAGCACTCAGATATATTATTCAGTACAGAGATAGGGGTATATTGAGATCCTTATCCCCAAACAGAGTGTCAGGGATTTGATTACGCGCGAGGTGTGATCATACCCTGGACCAGTTAATAGTTTGAATAGTGTTGCAGGTGTTTAGCTTGGATGTGAAACATCCCCAGAAGAGTTACTCATATTTTTTTGTGTTTATCTGTTCAGTTAGTATGCTCACTAAGCGAAAGCTTACGTTTTAAGTATGTTGTGCATGCAGGTAACCAATTTCCAGTAAGAGTATGGCCCAGTACTTTGTAGAGTTGGATAGCTCCAAACTTTTAAACAGTGTACTTTTAACACTACTTTTTATGAAATTGTTAGCACTAAAGTAATGTAAGCTTGTTTTCCGCAAACTCTGATGTTTTAAAGTGTTAATCAGTAGCAAACAAATTTTAGAAAAGTGGTGTTACAAACTTACAAACAATGATTCAATAATCGTAACACATACGGTGAGGTGAGGTTTGGCTCTGCAACACTTAGTTGTTTTCTTGCGTCGTAGTCATACCTCTAAACTTATCAGGAGAAAAGTATTTATAATCCTGTTGCTACGGTTCCTAACAAATTGGACTAATCCTAATTTGCTAACTAACTATTGGATAACTCGGAATCTTGAATCTTGAATCTTCTTATCTTGAGTCTTCAATCTTCAATCTTGATTTTGGAGTCCTCTTATCCGCGCCGTAGATATAGAGAGTTAAAACGGAATTTAAAACACATTTAAATTCTCTTGGACTGACTTCTTTAGTGAGGCTGAGTTACTCAGCTTGAAACGCATCAAGCTGAGTTCTTCGAGAACAAACCCTAATTCAAACATGAACTAATATGTATAATTACTAACTCATCCTTAGAAGTCTAAAGAATTAACTAAAACATATTTAGTAACCTTGTCAAGCTGATTCTGCTTCTTAGCTGAGTCACTAGCTTGAAACACATCAAGCTGAATATTCGATATATACCTTATGTGACATACACAGATTATCAAACACATTAATAATTTAACTAAGGTATAGTATAAAATGGTCGAACAAATGCTCAGTTTACATTCAGCTTATACTCGGTCTGAAACACTATAAGTATTCAGTCTGACTAAGCTTCATAATTCTATTTAAGTTATACGTAGAACACATCTTACAAACTTAACTTTGTCTCATCAAATCTTAACTGATGAGATCATTTTCCCAACAAACTCCCCCTATTTGATGATGACAAAACCATCAAACAGTTCTTAAGTTTGTTTAACAGAATTATGTTATAAATCTCAAACTTATTAAGATTTTATTATTTGAACTGATCAAATATTTATTGAACATATCAATTTTAATTGAACTTATCAATTTAAATTGGAACACACCAACTTTTGAGTTGAACACACCAACTAATTACATAAATGAATAAGAACTTATCTGTTATTCATTTTTGTTGAACTTATCAGACTTATGAATAGGAACACATCACAACACAGTTGAACATATCAAACTTTATACTTGTATTAATTGAACTAATCATAATACAAAAGTTGTTGATCACTTAGATCATGCACACATAGTGCTTACAAAAATATTAGAACTAATCTAATCTATCTGATGAACTCAGGATGTAGAAGCTCCCAGATGATGATCTCTTTATTGATCTCATCTAACAGTCTTTCAGCTTCATCGTTTCCATGAAGTTCCTTTTGTTGTACTCTAATGAGTTTATTCAGCCTATACTTTATTAACTGATTTGACTCCTCATTACCACAACAGTTTCTTATTCTCAAGGCATCCTCAGCTTTTAGATAGCAAATCTCATTTAGCTTAATAAAACTGGGATTACCTGCCTGATCCTTAAAAATGAAGCCTTGAATAGGAGTGTTGATGCTTTGATTTTCTCTGAATTCTACTCCTACAGGCATGTTGAACAAATTCTCCCACTACAGACCAGGAACTGGGACATACCTCAGTTCTTCATCTCGAGCAATCAACTTGGAGACTTCAGATAGAATTTCTTGTTTGATCTGACTTCTTTTAAATTTCTTGAGCAACATCATTATCCTTTGCCATTCAATGTAGCCCATCCTGTGAATGTATCTCAGGTCCATTCCCACTGTTGATTTGTCACTAAGCTCAAAAGTGAGAATGACAGCTCCATTTGCTCTGCTCAAGGTCATTCCTCTGATATCTTCAGTGATGTTTCTTCTGAAATAACGTTCTTGTATTTCAACATCTGAATATGGGATAGGATCAGGTCTTGGACCATTATTGTCAGCTTCAGCTTCAGCTAAAGCTTTCTTTAACTTTTCTTTTTCTTTGTACAGTTGCTCCTTTTCTTTTCTCTTCTTTAGTTCAGCTACAGAGATATTGAGCTCATTTGCTTCTTCTTGCTCTAGCAATTCGATCAATTCTCTCGTAGATCTTTCTTCTTCAGTCTCCTACTCAGTTTCAGAAACCTCGTTAGCTTAAGACTCAGATTCTGATATCTTTTGCTTCTTTGATGCAGGTTCATCTTCCCTGTTTATTTCTAGCTCCCCCTCAGTCTGAGCTTGCCTCTCTGCCCCTGAAGCTAGTATTAGTAGTGCTTCAGCCTCAACTCTAGCTAGCTCAACTTCAGTGTTGACTTGAACCTTCTCCCCTTTTTTGTCATCATCAACAGGGGTTGAAGGCCTTGAACGTTTAAGTGCAGCAACATCAGAGGAAATCTCTTTGACATCCTTTGACAATCTCTCAAGCCTTTGATAGATTTGTCTTTTAAGTTTCTTTTGCTTGAGATGAAATAGGTCAAATTGAGCAGCAACATAATCCTTTAACTGCTGGATGCCAGAGGAGGCAGCTTTGTTTGGAGAAGAGTCGTTGGGTGCATCATCCGAAAGTTTGTGTATACCTTCAAACTCATTTGCACCAGAGTTTGGACCCTGTAAATCATCCTGGTTTGAAGATGAATCATTGACAGATCGTGCAAGAGGGTGTGAGAAGTGAAGAGAAGTTATTGGGCTCGAGATGTGAAGTGTATGGGTTTGTGGTTGGCTAAATGGTTTAGAGGGGGTGATTGACCCTGGGGATTGGTCAAAATTACAATGTTACCTGAGTGTGTCTGCTCAGGCACAGTAACAGGCCCTCCCATTGCTCGAGTAAGTGTGGGCTGAGTAGATACCACACCCGGTATTGGCTGTTGGGTTGATATGAGCCTTGAGGTTCAGTGTCATCTCAGCTCCAGTGATGCCTTTAGGAGTGGCACCACCTATGGCAGTTTTTCTTTGGTATGTTAGGATATTCTCCCTAGCAGCAGTGGGCATACTAGGGGTGGCTTCAGAGTGGGATTCTAAATGGAATGAGGGTGAGGGAGATGGGTTAGACTGAGTTGGGTTGACTGCAGTCTTATCTCCAATTGTAGATGGAGAAAAGTGAGAAGAGAGTGAGAGAGGAGAGGTTTTACCTGAAGCAGCATCTGAATGAGCTGGTTCAGCTTGAGTAGAGTGCTCAGCTTGAACCTCCGTGTCAGCTTGAGAAGCTCCCTCTTGATTCGATCCCTCAGCTTCACTCTCAGAAGACGAAGCCTCAGCAATTAACAGCATGGGCTCACTCAGTCCCTCTTGCTCTGGGAAGATGTCGTTGTTGAACATCTTGGGGCTGAGTGTTGGCACCAGCGACAGCTCCTGATTGGCTTCGTAGAGTGCTGTCTCTAGCTCAGCTTCAAATGCTAAGGACAGGTACCTTATGAAAGGTACATGAAGGTCTCTTGTGGCCTTCATCACTGGGACCTTGAGCTCGTTGAAGATGAGCTGTGCAAAATCGAGATTTCTTCCAAAGAACATGTTGTACAGCAACTGCATCTCGAACTCATTGATCTGGTCCAGTCCTCCAACCTTGGTACCAAGGGAACGAATCACAGTAGACACCATAAAACCCCTTCCGGTTGGGAAAGTGGCCTTCTTGATCATCCCTTCAGTTTGAGGGTGACCCATCTGTGGCAGAACAGACCTCGCCACTTGGCTCGTCACAGCAGGCTCGAATTCGTCATGTTGAGGAAGACGAAGAATCTTCCTTAGCCTGTTAGCTGTGAGAGTAATGGTTCTCTCTCCATTCAACACTGTACCTCTGATTTCATCATTGATTTGATCGTAAGTACACGAATACCATAATTCCAGCAAGTGCTGAGGAACTATGTGCAGAGGAGCTCCGGTGAAAGCAAAAGCCAATGGGAATTTACGAATATAATTGACCCATGGTTCATATCCTCTGTTAATCATGCGTAGAGGGATTGCCAGGCAAGCGCACTGATTGTTGATTTTTATCAGCGGCAATCCGTTGTTTCTAAACGCAGCTCCTCTGACTATTCGATCACCTAGAACTAGAATGGTTCCTTCCATAGATGAAATTTTGATTACACGGAGTAATTACTTTGGAATTCGCACTGAGCGATTGTCTATAGCGCACTGAGCGACTTAGGGTTTTGAGATCGATGGAACTGAAAATATGCACTTAGCAAAGAAGAGGGAAGGTATTTGAGAGGATGAGAAGTCTGGATTGTAAGCGTAAACCCTCTAAACCGAACTTGATCGGTATATATACCTTTCCAAGGAGAGAGAAAAGTTACCGTTAGAAATCCCCCTTTTTGATCCGTTACGCCGTAAATTTTTGATGTAACAGTAAGCGGGTAGAACTAATCATCTTCCAACGGATGCTAATGTAATATAATAATATTGACTTACAATAAGATTATATACACTGATGTATTATACCTATACACAATTTAGTATAATACGCGATTTGAGACTGACTCAAATACGCAGTGGTCATGAATTAATCACACTTAGTAAATAACACATGAGTTTGGACACACCAAGCTGAGTAAACATATTACTCAGTTTAACTCAAGCACTCAGCTTGATTTAAGCACTCAGCTTGAAATGTGCACTCAGCTTGAGAATGAAACTCGGCTTGAGTAGAGCACACAGCTCATGGGTAATGACACTAAGTCATTTTCGTCTGAGACTGACTCAAACGAACCTTTTAACCACACTGAGCAGTTAAAGAATGTTTGGAACCAACCAAACGTGTGAACCAATCACACAGTTTGAGTTAAGCACATAGCTCAGACTTAGTGACACTTAGTCATATATGTTTGAGACATCATAACTACACTAAGTAGTTGAAATGTGTTTGGAACTCACCAAACAAAAGAACTCATTGTTCAGCTTGATAAGATTCAGTTTATGAAAACTTATTCATAAACTTTGCACTCAGCTTAAGACACTTAGTCATTGTCAAACTGAAAACTCGGTATCTAGACACTTAGCTAGAGGTTGAGCATACCCAAGTTACTTAGCAGATACATAAACCTCTTCTCATCAAGTGGTTTAGTAAAGATATCTGCTAGTTGGTCATCAGTGGAAATAAATTTAATGTCTACTTTACCTTTTTCCACGATGTCCCTGATAAAGTGATGTCTAATTTCAATGTACTTGGTTCTTGAGTGGAAGACTGGATTGTAAGTGATTGCTATAGCACTTTGGTTATCACAAAAGATAGGAGTTTTCTTGAAACTCATGCCAAAGTTTTGAAGCTGATGCTGCATCCATAGGATTTGAGCACAACAGCTACCTGCTGCAACATATTCAGCTTCAGCAGTTGAAGTAGCCATTGAGTTCTATTTCTTACTAGTCCAGCTGACTAACTTCCCTCCAAGCATTTGACATCCTCCAGTAGTTGTTTTTTTGTCTAACTTGCACCCAGCATAGTCAGCATCTGAAAAACCAACTAACTCAAATCAGGAGTCCTTTGGATACCAAAGACCTAGATTTGGTGTACCTTTAAGGTACCTAAAGATCCTTTTCATGTGATTCTTTAGGATCTGTCTGATATCTGGCACAAACACATGTAGCAAACATAATGGCAGGTCTACTAGCTGTCAAATAGAGCAATGAACCTATCATTCCTCTACAGGTAGACTGACACACAGACTTTCCCTCTGAGTCTTTACTCAGCTTGACAGCTGGTGACATGGTGTTTTCATGGTCAAACTTGAATCAAAACCATATTTCTTTATCAAATCAAGAACATACTTGCTTTGATTGATGAACATTCCGTCAGGCTTTTGTTGAATTTACAGGCCTAGGAAATATGTCATCTCACCCATCATACTCATCTTGTACTTTTGTGACATTATTTTGGAGAACCACTCACACATAGATTCATTGGTAGAACCAAAAAATGATGTCATCCACATAGATTTGTACAAGAATCACCTATCCTTTACTTCTTTTAATAAAGTGTGTCTTATCTATACTTCCTCGGGTGAAATCCATGGATAGTAGATAAGTGGACAGTGTATCATACCAAGCTCTTGGAGCTTGTTTAAGACCATACAAAGTCTTGTCTAACTTATAGACATGATATGGAAACTTTGAACTTACAAAGCCAGGAGGTTGTTTCACATAGACTTCCTCCTGAAGTTTTCCATTTAGGAAAGCACTCTTCACATCCATTTGATAGACTTTGAAGTCTTTATATGCTGCATAAGCTAGGAACAGCCGTATGGCTTCAATTCTAGCAACAGGGGTAAAGGTCTCATCATAATCGATTCCTTCCTATTGCTTATACCCTTGAGCTACCAGCCTGGCTTTGTTCCTTACTATCACTCCATCCTTGTCCATTTTATTTCTATAGACCCACTTAGTGCCTATAATTGAATGATCTTTGGGGGCAGGGACAAGGTTCCAGACCTTATTTCTCTCAAACTCATTTAATTCCTCTTGCATAGCTTCAATCCAGTCCTCATCCTCTAAGGATTCTTCAGTGTTCTTTGGTTCCATTTGAGATAAGAAACCAAAGTGTGAAGCGTAAGTAGCTGTAGCCTTGGATCTGGTCATGACCTTTCCTTGGACATTTCCAATAATTTGATCTTGAGGATGATCTTTGAGGAATTTGAATGTTGTAGTTAGAGAGTCTGGTTCAGAATCTGAGTGATGTTGGGATTCCTGAGGTGAACTTATCTCCTCAGTCTCAGCAGCATTCTCAACAAACTGATGATCACTAAGATTCTTAATCTGAGTGACCTCAGCTCCAAAGGGATTGATGAACTCATCATCCTTCTCAGCTTGAGAATCCCTTGGAGTTTGTGATGATTTCTTTGATGAACACACATCATCGTCACTATCATCTCCTATGACATACATAGGATTTGATAAGTTGGGTTCCTTAGGCCTTTCAAGCTTACTCAGACTGACCAAGTCAGCTTGACTATTATCAGCTTGATCAAAACAGTCTTCATCGAAAGAGACATGAATTGATTCTTCTTTAGTCTTTCTCCTTGTATTATATATTCTATAAGACTTGGAGATTGAGGAATAACCAACAAATATTCCAAGATCAGCTTTAGGTTCCAACTTATGGAGCTGATCTCTTTGATTCAGCACATAGCATTTTGAACCAAAGATATGGAAATAACCTATATTGGGCTTTCTAGACTTATACATCTCATAAGATGTCTTTCCATGTCTTTTGACAATGATTGATCTATTATGGGTATAGCAGGCTGTACTAACAGCTTCATCCCAGAAATAGAGTTTCAATCCTGCCTCACATAGCATTGTTCTAGCAGCCTCAATGAGGGTTCTATTTCTCCTTTCAGCAACTCCATTCTGTTGTGGAGTTCTGACAGATGAGAAATTTTGTAATATTCCCTTTTGTTCACAGAAGCTTTCAAGGGTAGAGTTCCTGAACTCAGTCCCATGATCACTTCTTAGTTTCTTTACAGACAAACCTTTTTGCAACTCTTCCTGTTTCATAAAACTGATTATCTCCAGGGCAGCCTCACTTTTGGCTTTAAGGAATATTACCCAGGTGAATCGTGAGACCTCATCTACTATCACCAGTGTGTACTTCTTGCCACTCAGGCTTGGAGTACTTATGGGTCCAAACAGATCCATATGCAACATATGCAGTGGGTCTGTTATTGAAAAATTTTGCTTTGACTTAAAAGACCCTTTATGGTGTTTCCCTTGTTCACAAGCTGAGCACAATTTGTCTTTGACAAATGTGATCTTTGGTAATTCAGAGACTAAATCCTTATTGGACAGCATATTTATATTTTTAAAGTTTAACTGAGATAAACGTTAATGCCATAACAACCTCAGCTTAGGAACAGAATGGGAATACAAGCAGGTTTCAGTATAGGGATCAGCTGAATTTAGATCAAGTAGATACACATCTCATTCTCTTTTAGCTATTTATACAGGCTTTCCCTTAGCATTATAGATTGTTCCTGCTTTCTTCCTAAAAGTAACAACATTATCTTCATCACACAATTGACTGATACTAATCAGGTTGTGTTTGAGACCTTTGACATAGGCAACTCTCTGGAATGTAACTTTGCCAGCTTCCATCTTTCCATAGCCTTTAGTTCTTCCATGTGAGTTGTCTCCAAATGTTACTTTAGGACCTTCATCTTCTTGGAAATCACTAAAAAGTCATTTCCACCCAGTCATGTGCCTTGAGCATCCACTATCCAAGTACCATTTACTTGAACCCTGCACATGATATGAAAACTAAACACATTAGTTTTGTTTGGGAACCCACTTCTTGGTGGGTTCAGATGAGGAGCACTTAGCATCTCCATCTTGTTGAACTGACTGTTCAGCTTGAGCAGGAGCTGAGTCCTGTGTGGGCTGATCAACTTGTTCTTGTTCAGGCCTTGAGATTTCTACATCATAGTCCTTAGCCTCATGACCTCTACTTCTGTACTTGTAGCATCTCCTTCTTCCATTGATTACAGGAGGTAAATTGTCCAATAATCCTTGTGAGAACTTACTCTCAGTTTTAGGATTATATGTTGTGGATAACTTTTCAACTTTCTTAGCAAGTTAATTCACCTCGTGATCACTGACTTTGGACTTACCTTTGTCAAGTCTCTGTTTGTTATCCTTTTGATGAGAAGATTGACTAACAACCTTCTTTTCCATGACTTTGGACTTACCTTTGTCATGTCTGCTGGACTCACCAGTTTCAACTGGTTTGGACTTACCACTGTTGATATTCTTGGACTTACCAAGATCCACAACTTTGGAATTACCATTGTCGTGTTTTGACCTCTGACTTACAGTGGTCTTTCTGTTCTTGTAACTTCTCTCCGAGCCAGAAAGAGAATTTTGTCTTTTGAAAGGATTTGGATTAAGCCTTTCTATCACCGAAGTTCTTTGAACCGACTGAGCACCTAGTCTGTCCAGCACAGACTTACCATGCTGTTTTGATGTTGAGCACTCTTCTCCATGATCTTTAGCCTTTACAAACATATTGTATTTAAGGTTTTGACCATGTTTCTTCTCTGAGGCTGACTTCTGAGACTCAATCAGTTGTCTATCCTCCTCAGAGTCTGTACTTGCTATCTCATCATCAGCTACATAAGCTGCTGTTTGATAGTCACCTCCAAGTACAGCCTTTACCTGTTTAGGTATCTGTTGGTTTATGCACTTTTCAGTAAGCTTTGATGACTTACACCAAGACTCAGTGACCTTTTGAAGTTGGTCAGCTTTGTCTTTAGCTTCCTGAAGTTCTTCACTTAGAAGTTTATTAATGTGTCTTTGACATTCAAGATCACATTGTGCTTTCTTACCAACATCAATGAGAGACTTATTTTCCTTAATCTCATTCTTGAGTTTAGTTATCTCATCTTTGAGGTCATTTTGAGACTTAAGGACGGTCTTGAAATCATTCAGCAGATAATCAAAAGCAAGACCCTTTTCCTCATCAGTATAAGAGTTGAAATTACTGACCTTATACATGGAAGCAGGATCCCAGTCACTAAGTTTGCTGTTTTCCTCAGCTTCCTTCATGTCAGCTTCAAAGGTTGACTCGGACAAACAATAATCAACCTCATCTATCTCCATCTCTTCATCTTCTTGAGCCATCAGACATACATCATCATCTGAGGTAGATGATTATGTATCCCAGGTTTCAGCAATTAGTCATTTTGCACTGGGTTTGTCTTCAGACTTTCCTTTCTTGAGCTGAGTGTATTTCTTCTTATATTTATCAGCTCTTTAAGCATTCTTATCAACAAATGATGTTGATTCTACCTTCTTTGATCTGCACTCAGCAGCAATATGTCCCTTTTTCTGACAGTTAAAGCACACAGCATTCTTGGGATCAAAGGAACTCTTCCCCTTGCCCCTGTCAGATCTTCCTCTTCCCCTTTGAGCTCTTCTCAAACGTCTGGCTAACATTGTCATTTGCTCAGTGATATTCTGAACATCATCAGTATCACTTGAGTCTGAGTCTGAGTGGTCAGCTTGAGATTCTGACTCAGTCTCAGATTCAACAACCAGTGTCTTGGAACTTTTCTTCTTTTTCTGTGCAACCAATGCAACTTCAATTTTATCCAAATACTCCTTGAGTTGTTGTTGAGAAGTTCTCTTGTGTTCAGTGATCTGTTCATGATTTAGCAAGAACCCATAAATAGACTGTAGGTTGTACACGTGCAGTATTCCTCCAGCCCTCAGTGTTGTAGTTACATCGTTAAACCTCTCTAGTAACACATCCGGAAATTTCAGCACAAGTTCAGCATCATCTTTCTTTACACCCACACTTAGTAGGTCATTTATCAAGCAGTGAAACCTTGTGAACAAATCTGACAAGGTTTCATTCTTCTTTGAAAAGAAGTTTTCATAAGATCTATTCAAATGACTTCTCTTATGTTGCTTGACCAGATCCGTGCCCTCATAAGTAACACTTAGTGTGTCCAAAATATCTTTTGCAGTTTGACACCCAGTCACAGTGCGCAAGATTTCGTTGGTCAGGGCATTTGCTAGAACACTTTTTGCCTTGTCATCCAGATTGAAGAGTTTCCAATATTCATCAGTCCAGGATGCAATAGGCCTTCTTGTTTCCTTTTCAGTTTTGCCAGGAGACGTATCACTGACAGTAGCAGGAATGTTGGGGATGATGGGTCCTTTTGTAATGACATCGAACATACGAATGTCAATAGACTTGAGGAATAGCATGGCTCTGAATTTCCACATAGGATAGTCAGATCCATCAAATACGGGACAGCCTTTGGCAGACATCTGTGGAAAGTTTGATGAATTGTTGCTTGTAGACATTGTAAACTTTCTCATAATCTTGAACTTTCAACTAATGAAATCGTTCAGCGTGCTCTGATACCAGTTGTTGGTCCCTTGGTGAGAATAACAACAAGCAACAGGGTGTAGAAGGGGGGTTGAATAAACTTTCTGCAGAAATTGAACAAATCAAATAAAAGTGTTACACACAGTAAATCAAACCACAATCAGTCGAATGCTTTTATTAATATGAAGATGATTACAATGCTTTGAATAAGAAGATGATCACAGTAACTATCAAGTAAGCAACTCTTGATATATAATCACCTAATATAAATCTCTCAATCTCTCAAACTTAGCTATCTATAATCAACTTATGATTATAGATACTGACAACTCTCTAAACAGGATTTTTCACAGATTGAATCAACTAATGATTACTTGCCAATATCACAACTGATGTGACAATTCGAACACACGAATGATTTGAAATCTGTGAGTTTCTTGATCACGTTGAACTTACAAACAATGATTCAAGAATCGTAACACATACGGTGAGGTGAGGTTTGGCTCTGCAACACTTAGTTGTTTTCTTGAGTCGTAGTCGTACCTCTAAACTTATCAGGAGATAAGTATTTATAATCTTGTTGCTACGGTTCCTAACAAATTGGACTAATCCTAATTTGCTAACTAACTATCGGATAACTCGGAATCATGAATCTTGAATCTTCTTATCTTGAGTCTTCAATCTTCAATCTTGATTCTGGAGTCTTCTTATCCGCGCCGTAGATATAGAGAGTTAAAACATAATTTAAAACACATTTAAATTCTCTTGGACTGACTTCTTTAGTCAGGCGGAGTTACTCAGCTTGAAACTCATCAAGCTGAGTTCTTCGAGAACAAACCCGAATTCAAACATGAACTAACATGTATAATTACTAACTCATCCTTAGAAGTCTAAAGAATTAACTAAAACATATTTAGTAACTCTGTCGAGCTGACTCTGCTTCTAAGCTGAGTCACTCAGTTTGAAACACATCAAGCTGAATACTCGATATATACCTTATGTGACATACACAGATTATCAAACACAATATTAATTTAACTAAGGTATAGTATAAACTGGTCGAACAAATGCTCAGTTTACATTCAGCTTATACTCAGTCTGAAACACTATAAGTATTCAGTCTGACTAAGCTTCATAATTCTGTTTAAGTTATACGTAGAACACATCTTACAAACTTAACTTTGTCTCATCAAATCTTAACTGATGAGATCATTTTCCCAACACCTATCCTGCCTCTTCTTCAACCTCAACCATTCCAACCTTTGTTTCTACTCCTTCTCCATTTCCCTACTCTACATTCACTCCTGATGCTCATGCTAAGCCTACAGTACACTTCCCTACCCTTCTTGATGACAAAAAGGGGGAGAAGTCTGACTCTTTTTCAAGCACAAGAGAACCATCTCCAGCTACTGTCAAAGTAGCTTGTGATGCATACACTACTGAGGTAGAAGCCTACAAAGTAGCAGAAGCAACATCCCTCAATGAAGCAAAAAATTCATAAACAATCAACTGATGAAGATGATGAAGATGACTTGCCTCTGTCCATTATGCTCAAGATAAAAAAGCAGAGCTCCTCTTCAAGGGCTCAATCAGTCTACTGAGGAGATTGAAGAGGAAGAAAGAAAAGAGGAGGAACTTCAAAGAGAAGAAGATGATCTTCTGGAGATAAGGAAACTGGCTGCTGCACTTGGTGACACAGTAGAGAACATATTAAAAGCCAAGGAACGACACCAGGACTTCACCACTCCAGAAGACCTTGCTGCAATCATTGGTACTACTAATGAAGAACTTAGAGAGATACAAGAAGAAGAAATGAAGATGATGTCCTCTCAAGATCCTCAAGTTCAAGCATCACAGCAGCAAGAAGACCCCTTTGTCAAGAAAGCTCCTAAAAGAGGAAAAACTCACAAAGAAGCCATCCAAGCTCTGCTCAACATTGAATTTGGGAAGACCAAAAAGCCAACTGCAAAGCAATCTTAGGAGTTCTGAAGCAACAAAGAAAGATTGATGGAGAGAGATAATACAAACATTATCTCAAGGGTCACTCCATACAAAGGTACAGAAAATGATCCTTATATTAGAATTGTAAGAAGGGATGAGTATTGTCAGGATCGGATATTACCAACTATCAATAACAAGAATTACCTTTATAATTAAATCATAGTTGTTTAAAGATAATCTTTCAGTTTGATCACAATCAACTAAGAAGTTGCGGAATCACACTTAATTGATGTTTAAGGTTTGAACACAAGAACAATTCAACATTCAACAAAGTCAAACTGTTTCAATTCTACGCATTCATATTTCATTGTTAATTCGTTTTTCTAAGAGTGTGTTGATCTCTAAGTTTCATAGAAACCTAAGAACAAGTTGTGTTCTTCGTCTAACAAAAGAGTTAGATTAGAGGTGTTGGTGAATATTGTAATCATCATTGGTTATTAATAAACATCTTGAGTTTGAAAGTATTTTCTTGTGTTGATTGTTGAATTGTTCTTGTGTTAAAACCTTAAACATCAATTAAGTGTGATTCCGCAACTTCTTAGTTGATTGTGATCAAACTGAAATATTATCTTTAAACAACTCTGATTTAATTCTAAAGGTAATTCTTGTTATTGATATTTGGTAATATCCGATCCTGACAAGTGGTATCAGAGCCTTTTTCCTTAAGGCTCCTTTGATCACTATTTGAAGGTTTTTCACAGATCTGATGTGTTTCGTTATTTAAAGTGTGTCTAAATCTTCTCGTGTGTTTTTCATTCATATTACTGAAATGGAGTCTGTTGGATCTTCTGATAATACTGGATCTGGGTCAAACTTTAGAGTTCCCATGCTCAAACCAACTGAGTTTGAGATGTGGAAGCTAAGAATCAAGCAACATGTCCAATTAATGAACTATGTTGTTTGGGAAATCATAGAAAAGGACCTCATTACTGCTGTTGATTTAGATGAAACAGGAAAACCAAAGAAGAAATCACCACCAAGAATAGATGCTGAGAAGAAAGAAAGGATGATTGAGATGAAAGCCCTCAGCATCCTTCAGATTGCTATTCCCAACGAATATCAGCATCGGTTCAAGAAGTTTGAAGATGCACACGAACTTTGTGTTGTCTTAGAAAAGAGATTTGCAGGGAATGCCAGTTCCAAAAGAAACCAAAGGGACCTTCTTAAACAAGCTTATGAAAACTTTTCAAGTGGGAAGAATGAAAGTTTAACCCAACTTTTTGATAGGTTTTATAAGCTGGTTAGTCAACTTGAGAGTGCAAAAGTTAGACTAGAGCAAGATGAGATCAATAGAAAGTTCCTTAGGTCCTTGGGTGAAGAATGGACTGTCTATGCTGCACAATGGAGGACTAAAGACTCATTGGAAGATATAGAATTAGATGATCTATACAACAGTTTAGTTGTGTTTGAGGGAGAGATAGAGGGAAAAAGAAAGTCTATAATCCCTAGTCACAATGCTGCTCTTCTTTCATCCTCAGGTATGGACTCAAACCATTCTTTATCTAATTCTGTTGATGTATGTGCAGGTACCAAGTCTGCTGTTGGGTTAGATGTGAACACCCCTGATGCAGTGCTTGAAGCATTTCTTGCTAGCCATGCTAATTCAACCCTCACCAATGAGGATCTTGAACAAGTACATCCTGATAATCTTGAGGAGATAGACCTCAAGTGGCAAATGGCCATGTTAACTGTCAGAGCAAAAAGATTCATTAAAAGAACTGGCAGACAAAACATGAACTTCAGGGCAAATGGTCAAGCTGGATTTGACAAATCCAAAGTTAAATGCTTCAAATGTCAACAGCCTGGTCACTTTGCCAGGGAATGCAAATCTGGTGGACAAGTTCAAAGTCAAGGACAAAGACCCAATCAAACCTCATCAGCATTGGTCTCACAGGATGGCTATGGATAGGATTGGAGTGATCAAGCAGAGGAAGCTACTCACAACAAGGCACTGATGACCTTGAATGATTCCTCCATCAACCTGAATTCACCAGAATCAGAAGACACACAGGTATCTTCTAAACTATGCCCTGGTGAATGTAGAGCTATAGTTAAAAGGTTCAGGGAGCACAACAAAAAGGTGTGTGCTGCTCTGAGCAGAATGGAGGAGAGAAGATATGAATCTAGTGCTGTCATTGAAAGCTTTGAAAAGAAAATTAAAGATTATCAGACAAATAAACTGCAAATGGACTATGATAGAAAGTATCATAAGTGGGAGAAGGAGCAGCTTCAGGAAGAAATTGATAATCTTAAGAAAAAGCTGAGTGAGAAAGAGAGTAGGATTGATGATTTAACAAAGAAGTTAGAAGGTGTGGATATGGATTTGAGTATGTTCAAAGCAACAAATCTTAAGCTTGAAACCTTGTTACACTCACAAATCAGAGATAAGGTTAAAACAGGTTTAGGATACAAACAAACCCCACCTCCATACAATCACAACTACATAACTCCCATGTCTGATGTAGCTGATAGGTATGTTAATGAACCATTAGAAGAAGACTTAAAGTCAGCTGATCCAAAATTAGAGAGTGAAAAAGAAGGAGTTGTGCATGAAGTGAGTGATGATGAGGAGGAAGTAGTGAAGAAAGATGAGGATATTCCTCTTGAAAACCACATCTGTTGTGAACCTACAGCACCAAAATCATCTTTAAAACCTGTGGTGTTGGTAAAAGCCACCTCTGAACCCTCCACCAGTGAAACAAAACCTTTCAAACCTGTTTATTCTATAAACAGCTACACTACTACTGCAAACAGTCTCGAAAATTACACATACAGTTCCAAACAGAACCCAAACAGTTCTAACCCAAAAACCTCAGCTGTTAGGATTAAGACCAAGGAAAAGGAGAAGGTTAGTGAAATTGGAATTGAGAAGCCAAAGAAGGAATCTTCAAAGACAAAGTTTCAGCTCAAATATGTGAAAAGGCATACTGAAGTGCCTGTCTGCACATGCAAACAGCATGGTGTGCAGAAATTTCCTCCTTCAGCACTTGAGAGAGGAAATCAAAGAAATAGAAACCAGTTTTGGGAACAAAGAACTAGTTTGCCTACAGTCAAAACCAAAAGGTGCTATATATGTGGGAGAGCAAATCACTTAGCTCACAACTGTTATTATAACCCGCAGAGCTATAGCACCCAGAGGCCAAGTTACAGAAAACAGGCTAACAGTTCCACAACTGTTAGGCCAAAACCAAAAACTGTTGGTTTGCCAAGTTACAGAAAACAGGCTAACAGTTCCACAACTGTTAGGCCAAAACCAAAAACTGTTGGCTCTACTTGGGTGAAATTGCAGAAACACACAGTTTCTGAAAGGGACAAAACTGTTAATCAAACAGACAATCAAACTGAGTCACAAATTGACTCAACTGTTTTACCAAAATCAAAAACTATTTGTTTAAAAGGCTCAACTGTTAATCACAATAGTTGGAAACCACATGTTCTCACTAAATACTCTTCACAAAGAATAGAGAAGTCTAACTGGGATGAAATCAAGAAGACTCAAACTTTGTTTAAGTATTATGATTCAAATGGTGTGCCCAAGACCTGCATGGCATGGGTACTTCCTGCTACTAACTAGGTTTTTATTTGTGCAGAGCATTCATAGGGCCAATCAAGGAGAAATTTGGCATGTGGATAGTGGATGCTCAAGGCACATGACTGGAAATCCACACTGCTTGAAGGATTTCAGAAGAATTAATGGAGGACATGTAGCATTCGGAGGAAATGCTAAGGGAGGAAGAATCACTGGTAAGGGAGCTGTAGAGGCAGGTACACTTACTTTCAATGATGTTTTCTTTGTTGAACAACTCAAATACAATCTGTTAAGTGTGTCTCAAATCTGTGACCATGGAAACAAATTCCTGTTCACAGACACAGAGTGCATTATCCTTTCAAAAGATTTTAAAGTGGATGAAAAGAATGTTCTTTTGAGAACACCTAGAAAGGATAATGTGTACTGTTTGGACACTCAAAAGGTTTATAAACAGAATGTATTAAGTTGTTTACTATCAAAGGCATCTCATGATGAGTCTGCCATTTGGCATAGAAGGATGTGTCATATGAATTTTAAAACCTTGAATCTGTTAGCTAAAAACAGTCTGGTAAGAGGTTTGCCCCAAAAAGAATTCTCATGTGATGATCATTGTGTGGCTTGTCTCAAAGGCAAGCAACACAAAACTTCTTATAAGTCCAAAGAAGTTTCTTCCATTGTTGCACCCTTACAACTGTTGCATATGGATCATTTTGGTCCTACTTCAGTGGTCAGTATAGGGAAGAAAGCCTACTGTTTAGTCATAGTTGATGACTTCACCAGATTTACATGGGTTCAATTTCTTAGAACTAAGGATGAAACAGCTGCTTTAGTTAAGTCTCTTATTCTTAGGATAGAAAATCAATCTGATTTGAGAGTGAAAGTCATTAGATCTGACAATGGTTCTAAGTTTAAGAACTATGAGTTAAACAATTTTTGTGAGGAAAAAGGGATTGAAAGGCAGTTTAGTGCACCTAGTACTCCACAACAGAATGGAGTGGCTGAGAGAAGGAATAGGACTTTGATAGAGGCTGCTAGATCTATGTTAGTTGATTCTAGGCTCCCAATGACCTTCTGGGCAGAAGCAGTGAACACTGCCTGCTATGTTCAGAATAGAGTACAAGTAGTCAAGTCCAAAGGGAAAACTCCTTATGAGTTGTTCCTTAAAAGAAAACCTTTGATCAACTTCTTCAAACCATTTGGATGTCCCTGCACTATCCTTAATACCAAGTCACAATTAGGAAAATTTGAGAGTAAAGCAGAAGAAGGATTCTTTGTAGGATATTCCACTCAGAGTAAAGCATATAGAGTTTTTAACAGTGTCACTAGGATCATAGAAGAGAGTATGAATGTCTCCTTTAATGAAAATAGGATCAATATTGCAGGTAATGGTCCTGATTGGTTATTTGATATTGATGCATTGTCTAAATCTCTTTCTTTTGAGTTTTCTACAGAAAAGTTGCAGGTTTTCCTACAGCTGTTAGTGCAAATCCACAAACTGTCTCAAACAGTTCTGAAACTGTTAGCTCAAGTCCAACAACTGTTGGTATAAACAAAGCCACTGAAGACTTTGTAGTGATTCCTTTGTTTCAAAATGACTCTTACAATGTTGTTAGTCCAATGAATGATGATGTTGAACCTTCAAAGGATATGGAATCTCCTGTTCTGCAACAAAACAATGAATCTGAAAATCAAACAGTTGCAGATCAGGTATGTAATGCTTCTGGGAATGAGAGTGGATCTGAGTTTGATCTGTCTAATTTAGGGAATGTACTGACTGAAGAAAACATCCCTAACTTAAGAATTCACAAGGACCATCCCATAGAGCAGATTATAGGTGATCCCATTACTACTGTCAGAACTAGGGGTATGCTGCAAGGTGAACATAGTGGTGTGGATCTAGAACAGTTTGATGTGAATGCCTGCTTTCTATCACAGATAGAACCTAAGAAAGCAGTAGAGGCATTAAAAGACCCTTCATGGTTGGAAGCAATGCAAGAGGAACTCTTACAGTTCCAAATTTAGCATGTTTGGAAGTTAGTTGACCTTCCAAGAGGCAAGAGGGCTATTGGCACCAAGTGGGTGTTTAGGAATAAAAAGGATGAGAGAGGCATTGTAATCAAGAATAAGGCTAGGTTAGTTGCACAGGGTTATACACAGGAGGAAGGAATAGACTATGATGATGTCTTTGCACCAGTTGCAAGGATAGAAGCAATTAGACTGTTCCTTGCCTTTGCAAGCTTTAAAGGGTTTAAGGTGTATCAAATGGATGTCAAATCAGCATTTCTCTATGGAACTATTGATAAGGAGGTATATGTGTGTCAACCACCTGGTTTTGAAGACCCAAAATATCCTGATAAGGTATATAGGTTGGATAAGGCTTTGTATGGGTTACATCAGGCTCCTAGAGCTTGGTATGAGACATTAACATCATATCTACTTGAGAATGGTTTCAAGAGAGGTACTATAGATAAGACACTATTTACAAAGATTATTAAAACAAAGATTTTGCTTGTACAAATCTATGTTGATGATATAATCTTTGGATCCACTGATGACAGTCTGTGCAAGGAGTTTGAAGGCATAATGCATAAGAGATTTCAGATGAGTTCTATGGGAGAACTTACATTTTTCTTGGGATTACAAGTAAAGCAGAAGCCATCAGGTATATTTCTTAGTCAGTCAAAGTATGTCAACGACATTTTGGACAAATTTGGTTATCAAGATGTGAAGCTGGCCAGTACTCCAATGGAAACACACAAACAGTTGGGAGCAGATCCTGAGGGGGAGTATGTAGACGTACACCTGTATAGGTCTATGATAGGTTCTTTAATGTACTTAACTGCTTCTAGACCAGATATCATGTTTGCTGTGTGTGTTTGTGCCAGGTTTCAATGCAGCCCAAAGATGTCACACCTATTTGCTGTAAAGAGGATCTTTAGGTATCTCAAAGGCCAACAAAAACTGGGTCTTTGGTATTCTAAGGATTCACCTTTTGAATTGGTGGCATACTCTGATAGTGACTATGGAGGAGCTAATGTAGACAGGAAATCAACTTCCGGAGGATGTCAGTTCTTTAGCTCCAGGTTAGTATCATGGCAGTGCAAGAAACAAACAACAGTTTCCACTTCAACAGCTGAGGCTGAATATGTTGCTGCATCAAGTTGCTGTTCACAAGTTTTGTGGATCCAAAATCAGCTTCTGGATTATGGTATGACTCTCTTGAATACACCTATCTATGTTGATAACACAAGTGCTATTAGTATTGTTAACAACCCTGTCAAGCACTCTAAAACAAAGCACATAGAGATAAGGTTTCATTTTATAAGAGATTGCAATGAGAAACGGTTAATCCAGGTTATGAAAGTCCACACTGATGATTAGTTAGCTGATCTGTTCACCAAAGCATTTGATGTAAGCAGATTCAACTTTCTGATCTCAAATATTGGAATGATTAACTTAGAATAACTTAGAATCACATGTTTGATTGTGTTTTTGTGTTTTGGTGTTTTCTCTCTCTAACCGTTTGAAACTGTTAGTATTCAGTCTAACAACTGTTTCTGTAAGTGTTCAAGAGGAAGCTATTCATAATGCAACTAGCAGTTTTCAACTGTTAGTACATGAAGTCCACAGCTGTTAGGCAAACTGCATGGTCATTCAAGGGGGAGTCTTTCTTTTCAGTAACAGTTGTAGTTTTTTAAGAAAACAGTTCTCAACTGTTAGTTCTTTTTTGTTTAACTGTTAGTTTCTTTCAGGGTATTTTAGTCTTTGCAGGGACTTTGAGGGAATTTGAATTGCATTGAATATGCGTAACATATATAAGTCATTCCCTCCTCACAGTTTTCCTTACGCTTACTGAACTCCTTTCAAACGCTAAAACCCTAGAAACTCACTCGCAAATCGTCATGGCTCCCCTTCCATTCGTTAAGGAGCACAACATGCTTGCTTTTCTGATGAAACCCGATGATCTCAGTGTTTTTCACGATATGATTGACTATGTTTCATTTTCCAACCTACGTCATGCTATGCCCATCAATCCCACCATTTATACTGCGCATATCGATCAGTTCTGGAAGAATGCTTCTCTGAGAGAAGAAGATGGAGTGAAATAGATTGACTCCAAAGTTGATGCTAATGATGTTTCTATCTCTGAGAGTATCATAAGACAATACCTTCAACTTGATCTCGAAGGTGAGTATTCTGATTCTGTTTCTTTGGAATATCTGCATGATGAGCTTGTTAAGCTGGGATATGAGGGCCCTAGGGGAAATGGTACCTTTTATAAAGGGCAATTCTGTTCGCACTGGAAGTATTTGATTCATACTCTCCAACAATGCATAAGCCCTAAAAGGACTGGATGGAATGAATTTGGGAGCAACATTGCTCTGGCCTTAATCTGTTTGGCCAATAACCGTTCTTTTAACTTTTCTAAACTGATATTTGATGGCATGGTAAAACATCTTGGGACTAAATACGGTCTCTTTATTATGTATCCACGATTTGTGCAGTTTTTACTAAATTCTTTATTGCCAAATCTCAAAATGCACAAGAGGGTACTGATTCCCTCTGCTCATGTGGCCTCCACATTGAGCAAACTGTTGATTAATGGCAAGAATTTTTCTGGTGCCATAACTCCACCACTCTCTGCAATGGTGGAGTTTCTGTCAAGAAACAGAGCTACAAGAGTTGAGCAAGAGGCCCACATCATTGCTACACCCACAACTCTGGAACCCCCAGCTCACGATACTTAAACAACTCAATCTGCTACTTTGCTTCAAGCTACAACAAAAGCCCCCACTCTAATAACTTTCAGATAAAGAAAGAGAACTGTTGGTGCTCCTTCCACCACAGTATATAATACCCATGCTGTAAGCCCTGCACAAGAGCATTCTCCTGTGCAGAATATCCAAAGGGAACCCATTGTGTTGTCTCCCAGGCACACTGAGGAGGTGATCACCCCATGGGAGAGTGATCATGTGGTGTTTGAGGCTGACACTACTGTTTCATCCACAAGGGGTGAGCAGGAAAGTGTCAACATCTTTAAGACCTCAGCCACGGCAACTGAAGCTGTTCCAACATCTTCTGGAAATCCCCAGTACCAAGAACAGAGGGGTACTGGTGTGGAATCTTCTAGGAGTGAACCACCAGTTAATTCTGCCAGTGATATGTTCACAGTGGCAACACTCCCTGACATTGAGGCTAGTATGAAACAAAAGGCTTTGACGGATCCCAATTTTGTACCATTCTTCGGGGCATACATGCATTTGAAAAAGAGAAATTCTTTACAAGATAAACTTTTGGCAAAACATAATGAGCTTATCATTAAGCAAGACAAACAAATAAGATTTTTGACAGAGTGTTTGAAAAAGGCTAATACTGTGATACAGTTTCATGATCAAGTGTTGAAACAGTTTCCTGCTGGTGCTAGACCCCCTCCAACTGTTCCAATCAAAAAGGGGGAGAAAACAGTTTTGCCAAAACCAGTTGTACCTGCTCAACAACAAACAGTTGCACCAAGTGCTCAAACAGTTGAAGAGAGTTTACAAATAGTTGCTGAGCCTACAGAGAAAACAGTTGCACCAAGTGAGAAAACAGTTGCACCAAGTGCTCAAACAGTTGTAGAAGAAAAATTGTCAGCAGTTGATAGAGTCTTGATTAATCAAATGATTATGTCTGGGGACTATCTAACTACTGAAGTATTCGGATCTTGGTCAAAAGTGAAGCAGGATCATTTGATTGATGTGTGTGCTCAAACTCTAAACTGCAGTGCATTTCAAATGAAACAAAAGATTGAAGATGGATGGCTGGATGGTAAATCTTCAAAGTTGAAACCTATTGCACCAAAGCCAGGATTCAAAGGAATTAATATTTCTGAAAAAGTAGTGGAGAAGAAGATGCCTTCTGTGCAAGGTAAGGGTAAGGAGATTGTTGTGGAACTTCCCAAGCTAAAACTTTCAAAAGAGCAACAAGAGGAGCGTGACCATGAGTTAGCTCAGAGGATGGCTGCTGAGTTTGAACAACTAGAGAAGAAAGATATTGAATTAGCTCAAAAGCTAGCTGCTGATTTTACTAAGGAGATTGAGGAAGAAGAAAGTGCTAAGAAACTTGGTAAGGGAGTAAAAAGAAAGAGAGTTGAAAGGAAGAAAACAGTTCCACCTCCCAAACCAACAGTTGAGAAGATAAAGCAAACAGCTCAGCCACAACAACCTGAAAAATCCAAATCAGTTCAAACATCTGAAGATGCAGCAAAAGCGGGTATGGTACAAACCATTCTTCATGATAGACTCAGGGTAGAGGTTGAAGAAAGAATTGACAAATTAGTGGCAGAGCAGTTAGGCCAGAAATCCCACATTACTGAGTGGAGATTTGAACTGTTAAGATGGGAAACTGGAAAGAAAGGAGTTACTATTGTCAGAGAAGTGGAACCAATTGAAAGTTATTTCAGCTTCTTACAACTGATGGGTAGCATTACAAGAAGGGATGTTCAAGAGATGCATGATTATGGAGTAAGCAAGTATGAAGATGCGACACAGATTGAGGTAAGAGTGTTGATGAGGCATCTAAAGAGTATTTGCAATCCATTGGAGATAATGCCCATTTTGATAAGTGATGAAGCCTTCCCAATAAGTTCTATGAAAGTATATGATAAGGCAAGAGTTTATCATATGGTGATGGGAAAGGGACAAACTCAGTGGTTTGATTTTGAATTTGTTGATCATGGTAAAGCAAAGCTGCTGAATATGTTAAGTGCAAAGTTCTTTGGTCCTGCTGATATGAAGGATGATCTGATAAAGAGGATAAAGAAAAGGCTGGAGTTCTTACAGTCAAATCAAAAGTAATTTTTCTTATTATGTTTTGATTGTAACAGTTTGACTTTGCATATTTAATGTAAATATTTTCTTTGATTATGTTAATTTTTCTGTGGTTGAACCCTATAAAACAAACAACTTAAGTGTATTGTTCAATACTTTAAGTTAGGGGGAGATTGTTGGGAAATTTGCTAAGTCATTGAAACTGTTGGCCATGCAAAGTAAAACTGTTAGAGTAATCAGTGAAAACAGTTGTATCTAACAGTTGTTGCAAGTTTTACAACTGCTAGTACAAAAGATCAGAACTGTTAGTTCAGTTAT
This sequence comes from Pulicaria dysenterica, assembly GCA_947179395.2. Taxonomy (NCBI): domain Eukaryota; kingdom Viridiplantae; phylum Streptophyta; class Magnoliopsida; order Asterales; family Asteraceae; genus Pulicaria; species Pulicaria dysenterica. Next base: position 37,461,858 of record OX359292.1, read on the forward strand.
ACACAACTGTTAGAAGACCTTAAAGTGAAGACTGTTAGAAGAAATTCAGAACTGTTTATTTAACAAATAGTTGTTGTTGAGCTATTTATGGAAAATGCTATCTTTGTGGATTTGAAGTATATCTTTATCAAGTTTGAAGATTATCAAGATTATCTCGGAAGATAGAAGATTACCTAAATGTCAACTATTCAACGAGGATCAAGAGCCTATATATACTAATACTAGAAAATTGTTTACACACGGCAATTCTACGCATTCATATTTCATTGTTAATTCGTTTTTCTAAGAGTGTGTTGATCTCTAAGTTTCATAGAAACCTAAGAACAAGTTGTGTTCTTCGTCTAACAAAAGAGTTAGATTAGAGGTGTTGGTGAATATTGTAATCATCATTGGTTATTAATAAACATCTTGAGTTTGAAAGTATTTTCTTGTGTTGATTGTTAAATTGTTCTTGTGTTAAAACCTTAAACATCAATTAAGTGTGATTCCGCAACTCTTAGTTGATTGTGATCAAACTGAAAGATTATCTTTAAATAACTCTGATTTAATTCTAAAGGTAATTCTTGTTATTGATATTTGGTAATATCCGATCCTGACAAGTATAGTACATATGAAGATGCTCATCAAGAACACTGCAAGTTGTTCTCCTTCTTTGAAATGATTGAGATCATGTACCATCTCCTTAAGTCCAAAAGTGAAGATGCTCTCAAGGTCATAAGACATTTTGATTACTGGATTAGACAGGCTGTATGCCACAGGGTATTCACTCATGATCAGTTTGTTGCACATGTTCAAGTAATAGAGGATGCTTTTAAGAAAACATCAAAAGCCTTTGTTGTTGTTGAACAAATCATACTCAATCCTGATCATCCCTTCCTAACTGCTTATGAGAACTTAAACACAGCCCTTCCTCCCAATACCACTCCTGAAATGTTTAGATACATAATTGAACCAGAAAAGGGAATGTTCTTCAAGAACAGAATTGGTGAGTGGAAGTTCCTAAGGGAATCTGAGTTAGGAAAAGCTTAAAGAGAACTCATCTTTCATGTTGTGCAATCAACAAGGGATCTGACAGGAAGTGATTACTTTGAACAACTACCGAGATCAAGAGCATAACAAATTGTGGCTACAAATCCTCAAATTTGAAATGTTGCAGTCAAAGAAGAACCTTGGTGGGAAGGCAATTGAAACTTCATAACTAGACTAGCTGTTATTTAAAATTCCTAGATTAGTTCAAATTCTGTAACTTAGTGTAATTCATAGTTTAGTTGCTCTATACAAACTCTTGTAATTCCTTGTTCTTGTAATCAAGCTTGAAACTTTGATCATGGACTACTTAGCTTACTGCTAGTATAGATGAATCTTAGTAGATAGTTCACCTAGTGTAGATATAGAAAATTCAAAAATCCTAAAAACAGAAAAATGATAGAAAAGATACCACAAAAACAGAAAAATGGCACTTAATGAATTATAAGATTCCTAAAAACAGAATATCAAGGGAACATATTTTAAAGAGTTACCAGAAACAGATAGCTAGGTATCCAAACTGAACTTAAAAGTTTTATCTTTACAAATTCGAGTCAAACTGATTCTTTTTAAACAAGATAAGGTTTTGTCATCATCAAATAGGGGGAGATTGTTGCGGAAATAGAGATATCAAACCATAATCATACCTTTTTATATTTTATAAAATAGGATTTGATGCTAACAAAACCACATATTCAGTTTTGTACTTGGATCAATGAAAACCATGTGTTGTTTTTTTAATGCTAGACTTGAAGAAATTCCTAAGTAAGAAATGTCAGCTGAAGAACAAAAGTATCAGCTGAACACTGAGTATCAGCCAAAGGACCAGCTTCAGGAAGATCAGCTAAGAAGAAAATACAAGTCAAGAAGCATCAGCTGAGCATCTACAAAGCATCAGCTGATGGTTTTACCATCAGCTGAGGATTCTATCAAGATCAGCTGAGCAGTCAACGGATCAGCTGAATCATTCACTATGATTAGCTGATGCCACCTATCCATCAGATAAGCTATCCTTTACTTATCAAATCTTTTCTTTGTAAGCTTATCACTCTCAATGATCAGCTGAGCCCTTGGGATCTACTGATCATAAAGGTTGATTAGATTATGTAGTATCACTCTAGTATGTATTATTAGCTGATCAATTCTGATCAGCTGAGCATATTCTAGTAGCCGAGTCTTTCACATCTATCCTTAGCTAAGCAAAAATACGTTTGCAGTTCAGTGTCTATTAGCTGAGTCATTATACAGTATCTCAGTTAATAGTTTTTCATTGTAATATTTTTCTTAAGTCAAAGGCAGATCTATTATGCCTTTAGATCTATCTTTGTAACTAAGCACTTTTTAGATCTGCAAAGTGACAAAAAGGAATGATCTTGATCCCGTGGAAAAGGTGATAGATACTTTAGAAAAGAAGATCTCGAAGATATGCTTTAACAACTAAGTATGGTTGGCAACTATATACTTGGTTAAGTCAAGTCTTTAAGAAGCATGGTGTTGATTAAAGTACAAGCATGGAAAGAGAAGTTTACTTTCCCTAGACAAAAAGGTAGTACTTTAATAATATAATAATTGATAGTGGGATTTAACTTTTCTGAAAAGTACATTCACTTTACACACTTCCTGTATAAAGTGAATTTGTTTTTCACCCACTAACTTTATCTATTATAATATTATTAAACCAAGTACCTTTGTCTCCTTCTTCACTCCATCAACCGGACACCACTTTGCTTATATATACCCATGCATGGAAACATGCAAAGTATCGAATAGATCTGCTGAACACTGATATCTCATTAGTTGAGAGAATATAAGAGTTAGCATTTATCTTTCAGTGTAAACAAACTTGTTCATGTGTTGAACATCTTAGACATATGTTGTTTAAGATTAGCTTTGCCTATGTGTTAGACTAAAACTGTTGCCACCTTTTATTGAACTTAGATTTTCCAAATCTAGTTCATGTAATTCTTGATTCATATCAATAAGAATTATATAAAAGTAAAACGTGTGTCTCTTAAATTTTAAAAAGCTAAAGTTTGTACTCAACCCCCCCTCCCCCCCCCCCCACCTTCTACAAACATTTGTTGTTGTAGTATCCATTCGGGACCAACAAATGGTATCAGAGCAGGTTAGATAATTCATATCTAAGATCTGCTTTGCTTATTCTTCAACTGCTTCTACCCCATACTTTAAAATGGCCACTCCTGTTGCTGCTTTTAACAGTTTCTCAAACAATGGCTCACTCACAAGGTGTCCAATGTTTGATGGGGAAAACTTTTCCCTCTGGAAGACTAGAGTTCTTCTCTACATGTCCAGCCTTGATGATGTTGTTAGAGATATGCCCACTAATGTACGTACGCCACATAGACCGCTGTTGATGATGTATGGGCCTATTGGGTCATACACCGAGGTCAAACCTGACAGCAACTTAAGTTTAGGGACCAAATATGACAAAAGACAAAAGTTGACATTGCACACCGCGTTAGAGCCGCTAACTCTAAAGGGTTAGCGCCGCTAAGTCCTAGAGGTTAGCGCCGCTACGGCTGCATGTACTTTGTGTCAAATCACTGGCAGGCCCCGTTAGCGCCGCTAACCATTTTGAGATAGCGCCGCTAACTCTGCAGCTGGCTTTTTATCATATCACCACCCAAAGTGGCCAATGCATGTGGGACTCATGGAATCCACTATGGCCGGCCTTTGAGGGGTTATTTGAGTCTGGAGGCAGTAGAGAGAAAGAGGTGTGAATTCATTTTTATTCATGTTCTTCACTTAGCTTTCTCTCTAAGTGTTCTACACACACTACACTCTCTTTGGTGCTACCAAGACCAAGAGATAGCTCTAGAGAAGGTAACTCCAGATTTGGTCTCCATTGTTGATGTTCCTAAGTGATATTCAAGTTGAAGTATCACAAGGCTTGCTGAGCACTCGTGTCGTTCTTGGAGGATCACCACCACGACAATTGGGAGAATTCTGGAGCTAAGGAGAAAGGTATAACACCTCTTTCCTTTTCAAGTTGCATTTCATTTACATAGAGTTTGGTCCATTTTGGGATTTCTAGTTTTCATGCTTTATATGCTTGTACCTTGGGCTCAATTTGTTGTACCTTGCTTCCGCTGATAGCCCACGAAATCCGAATAGTGGTATCAGAGCCACCTTTATGTTAGATTTGCACTTGGTGGCTTGAAAAATCCCGAAATCAAAATGATTGTTTTCTGTTCGAACAAGGTTAGCGGCGCTAACCTCGGGTTAGCGGCGCTAACTCATAAATGTTAGAGGTGCTAACGCACTGTAACCGTTTTGGTTTCAAAGTTAAAATCAGTTTTGGTCTCGGGAATTTTTAGCCTTTTTGTGATTCTGGAATTTTGTTCCAGTTTTGTTTTGGTAATTTTATTACCATCTTGTTTGGTTTGTTGTATGTGATAGATTTGAAATTGGTAACCTTGCCTTTGACCTTGTGGTTGACTTTGTGTGTTTGGATGCTTTTTGGTGATTTAAAATCACATATGGGCTGTAATATTTATTAAAATTGTTATATTTGTAATAATATTGTGGCTTGCATGCCATTTCATTCATCCGTGTATTTGTACTAGATAAATAGGAAATTATTATGGCTTGTATGCCATTTCAATTTCTATTGTATTTGTTGTACAATTTGGATGAAAACACACAAGATGGAGTCGGAAGGAGATGGAGCGTGTCCATAGAAGCCCGTGAAGTCCATTGGAGATAGCGGTTTGGCTCACGGGAAGAATGCATAGGATTTATGGCAAGGTTACCAATTTATTTCGTATATATGCGTGTCATGTGATTTTATTTAATTCTTGCATGGTTTGCTTAGGATTAGCATGCTAGAAAAATTTTCGAAATTAATAAAATCACAAGAGATTTGGTAAAAATGGTTTACAACTCTCGCGCGCGCTCACATACAAGATTAACTCACCTAGTGAAAATAGCTTTTGTCACTAAACAAGTTAATCTGTAACCAAGCCGAAAACAAAAGCCCGTTTTCATAAAAACGTAAATCTTGCACCATCTAAAAGATGACACCACCTAAATCTAGTGAAGCATGGAGTAATTGTCGAGCTTAGCACGAGTTATTCCATGTGGATCTGTGTGGGATCTTGAAATTATCGGTTGTCGAGCTTAGCACGAGCCGGTAGTTGTCGGGGTATCCCCGTGTATCTTGTTGGACGATTTGCAATTACAAATTAAAATCCTTGAGTGATTGTCGAGCTTAGTACGAGTCAACCAAGAGTGCCGAGTCTAAGTTGCACATCCTTGAGGAACCCCTTCCTGAACCACCTGCTATCAATGCGGAATGGGCTATCCGATATGCGTATGAAAAGCGTGTTCGGGATACACACGATGTTGCTTGTCTCATGTTGTCAAGTATGAGCTCGGAACTGCAAAAGCAATTTGAGCACATGACTGTGTATGACATGATAAACAAGCTGAAGGATATTTTCCGACAGCAAGTTAGGCAAGAACATTTTGAGTGTGTTAAAAGTCTAACCAGTTGTAAGATGCGGGAAGGCGGGAGTGTAAGTGCCCATGTTTTGAAGATGAAATCATACATGGACCAGATGGAGAGATTAGGATTTCCTGTAGGGAGGGAGCTTGGTGTGAATTTCATACTTCAGTCTCTGCCCGCCTCATATGAAAAGTTTGTCAAGAACTATCATATGCATGGAAAGGAAATATCTATAGATGACTTGCATGGAATGTTGAAGGTTGTAGAATCTAACATGTCCAAACATGGATCATCCTTATCCACTCTCGTTCTTGATTCTAAGGGACAACTTCTAGCCAAGAAGAAGAAATCGATCCCATTAAAAGAAGAAGTTGGAGTTTCCAAGCTTGCTTCAAGTTTTGAGTCTATGGACATTGATGACGTGCCTAAGGAGACTCAACATGGGGTGGTTTGCTACTTCTGCGGAAGAATTGGGGATTGGGGCCGTCATGCCTACCCTTCGTGCCAAGAGGATATAAAACTTCTCAGAAAAGAGAGAGTTAATTTTCCTACTTGAGGTACATTAATGATTTTACTTCAGTGCTATTCCTTAATAAGATGGGTTGTTTACCCGAGCTATAAGACTCACGTTTGTCACAAATTTATTTTGTTACAAAGTGTAGGTCTGTTCGTTACAAGAAGGAAGAGCTTGAAGAACCGGACCTCTGAAGAAGAAATTTAGTTGATTGTATTCTACAAGAGAATTGGGAGTGTTGGTCTCGCCATTAATTCCGGATTAATTATTACTTTTGTTTGTATGCCCTGCGTGGCAAGACTTGCTTGATGTATGTTCTTTTGAAGATGATGGATATTTTGTATCTTGTATTTTATGAAAAGATTTTTCATATTGATAGTTTCATTTCAAATTCAATCCATATATATGCTTATGTGTTATTTTGACTATTTTAGTGCTTAAATACACATTTGATAACGATGGATTTGACTTAGAATTGAAACAATTTTGAAAAATTAATTTGAGATGATTTTATCAAAACTTATCCATATCATTGCATACATAAAGGCTTGTAATAAGTAATAAGGCAATCATGAACAATTGATTCTTAAATCCAAAAGTAGTTTGGATACATTAGCTCTATGGCATAATCAAACTTGACCAAGTAAACAACATTTACATCGCTTAGATCTAATTGGTTAAGATCTTTGTAAAAGTTTAACCTCGGGCTAAATGAGAGATGCAAATTTTGTTTATTGGAATAGGATGATTAAGAAATCCTTCATCAGTATTGGTAGGAAGGATTGTGACTTGTTGGATATGATCACATTTGTGTGGATAATCCGTTCAAGTATGCCACAAAGAGTGACACTAGTGAAATTCTTCATCACTATCTTTATGGTAGTTGTTGAGAGAATGTTTACTAGAGAAAAGGCTTGTGTCTGGAACCTAGTGGTGTTCGGAACTAACCTAAAGAGAATTAAGAATCAATAAGGGCATATAGATATAAATTCTTAGATCTAGAATAGATGCTAAGTTTTCTTATCTATATTGGTTTAAACATAAAATGAATCATGGGTTTAACCCATAATTCGTTTTTTTCTTTCGAAGAAACACATTTCTATGGTGTTACTTTAAAGAAAACCGGATATCTGTGTTGACGATCTGGTAAAAGGCAGGCCTAAAACATGTATTCAATGTGATTGGTATACATTAATTATATGAACCAAGTCCTCAATCTAAAACACAACATTATGGTTACTTAAGCATCCAATGAAATGTTGACTAGAAAGAGTCCTTTGCTTGTCAATCTCATAACTTAAAATTATCCAGTCTACATTCAGTGGGAGATGGATGAATTATAAGTTGATGCTTATATATTTAAGTAGTTCATCTGAGTTTTGGATAATTGTTCTTGAACTTATGGGAATCATTTTTGGTTGCTCATAAGGGAAAGGACAATTTACAAAATCATTCCAGTGGAAGAACGTAAAACTTAAATAAAAGACTTAATGTTGTCACTAGCATTTAATCAGCATAGAGATGCTGGTAAAACCTGACAATATCCATTGCTTCTTTATATCTGATGGAAATCAAGAAGGCTGTTTAGATATGAGGTTGTCATATTTTACTAACAACAGCTTGATGGTAAATCGTTGTTATGTTACCATTCATCGGAAACATAGTGGGACCCTGAGTTCACTAGTGAATATAAGAAGGGAATGGTATACATAGATGTAATTTATTTGCTGCATCCAAGTACTTGACTTGGGTTAATCCCACACCTAAGGTGTAATCCAAGAAGGGTGAAGGGACTAACATATATGCAATTATGGACAACTTCAAATACCGACTAGAGACAAAGTGTTTCATGTTGATTATATGGAAACATGTTCTAGTGGTTATGTTGAAGATAACTTGGATAATGTGAAATATTGTTGTCACCTTGCGGAAACAAGATTAGTTCACTTGGATATAAGAGACCTGTATCCTTCATAGGATTAAGTTGAGGAAATGCTTAAGGCACTTTCCGAGGGTCTTATTCATCCATAATATCCAGATTAGATCTGGATTATGTGAAACATTGTTGTCGCCATGGGGAAACGAGTATGTTCACATGGAAATAAAAGACCAAGATCCTTCGCGGGATTAAGTTGAGGAAATGTTTGAAGCATGTTCCGAGGTCTTATATATCCAATATGTCCAAGTTGTGTCCATGACTAAAGTCAGCAAAACTTGCATCTTGTGGCTGTAATCCTGCTTTACGAGAAAGTCAAAGGAATGAGTTTTTAGAAAGCATAGATTAAGCCAGATACTCTTGTCAGGGCTAGTGGGAGCTTCATGTGTTCCTAATAAAATATACTCAATGAAAATAATGTCCTAATTTAGGGTTGTTCTCAACCTATTGATGGAATTATTGTTACATGAGTATAAATAGAGAATATGGAATCAAGTGAATTCTAAATTCAAGAAATACAGATGTATGTTCTTGATGTTCGACGTAAATAGAGTTGTCTTGAGTAAGTTTTACTGCAAGCCAATCTATATTAAATAAGACTGTCGATTTTAATCGAAGTTTTGGACATTTAAGCATGTGGTGTAGATACGACATATAAAATTCAATGAGTGTCATTGACCCTATTGTGTACTTCGGTAACATTGAGGGTATGTCGACTCTATTAAAAGTGAGTGTCAGTGACTCTATTGTGAACTCTGGTTACATTGAGAGTATGTCGACTCTGGTATTCATAAGTGTCATTAATCCTATTGTAGACTTCGGTAACATTGAGGATATGACGACTATGATAATATTATGTATGATCTCTTTTGATAAACACTTTGAAAGTGGTTTAACAAGAGAATACACAAGAGTACAAAGGGATATCGTGTAGATGATCCCATAATTAAGCCATTGTCAAATTCTAGTGATGAATTTCATACTATGTATTATAGCATTGTTTATGCTTATGACAAAGCTTGAATATCGTTTTAGTAAATGTTTGATTTACTTATAAGCTTTGGGAACGATACAGACAGTATTGTAACTTATGCTTGTTTCGTTATGCGTGTGATACGGTTACATTCATAATACTTTACTGTGTTCCATCTTAGCATGTTTAACCACTTTCCAGAATGTTTATACATTCTAAATTTCCAAAGTCAGTCATTCTTCAAGGGAAGGAAGTTTGAAATAAGGCTGAGGTTAGGTGTTGGTTATGCATTAATCAAGGATTGAATGCATGAAACGCAACAGTAACCTGTGCTTGAAAGGAGTTTCAAGTGACTGGAAGACCCACACCTGAGTTCACTTCATGGATCATGGTCACAAGTAACTCGGGATGAAAATATCATTACGTCCTTCGACCCGAGATGTATGAATTTCCATAGCATGAAACTTTCTTACTTTGGCAATTTCAAAACGTAGTTCGTAACTGGCTATTATAAAGGGAATAGTTAAGTAAGAAAAGGTTCACGCTATGGGATTATACAGTCAACGGAATTTGTTCCTCTAGTATGAGAGATATCTCTGCGCCCCTCGATGATTGGGCGCTGACACCAAAATAAGCATGGCCATGCGCAAAGGAATGTTGATTGAGAATCAGATATGTCCTTAAATTTTGGTCACCGCCAATCTAGATCGAGAAACATAATCGTGAACGATCTGGAGATTGACATATTAATCCATGTCTCGTGTTCACAAGGATATCGCAAACAAAAGGATGTTTGATCACTTATCTATAGGACCTCTACGTTTATGTAGGTTATGGTTTTCTGCAGGGAAGCGGAACCCATACTGACTTGGGGGCATCGATGCTTTGCTAGAGGCCGCTCTTTGTCTGTGGTTACATGGGTACGGTGCATTATGTGCAAGTGGGAGTCTGTTAGAGATATACCCACTAATGTACGTATGCCACATAGACCGCTGCTGATGATGTATGGGCCTATTGGGTCATACACCGGCGTCAAACCTGACAGCAACTTAAGTTTAGGGACCAAATATGACAAAAGACAAAAGTTGACATTGCAGGCCGCGTTAGTGCCGCTAACTCTAAAGGGTTAGCGCCGCTAAGTCCTAGAGGTTAGCGCCGCTACGGCTGCATGTACTTTGTGTCAAATCACTGGCAGGCCCCGTTAGCGCCGCTAACCATTTTGAGATAGCGCCGCTAACTCTAGGTTAGCGCCGCTAACCCTGCAGCTGGTTTTTTGTCATATCACCACCCAAAGTGGCCAATGCATGTGGGACTCGTGGAATCCACTATGGCCGGCCTTTGAGGGGTTATTTGAGTCTGGAGGCAGTAGAGAGAAAGATGTGTGAATTCATTTTTATTCATGTTCTTCACTTAGCTTTCTCTCTAAGTGTTCTACACACACTACACTCTCTTTGGTGCTACCAAGACCAAGAGAGAGCTCTAGAGAAGGTAACTCCAGATTTGGTCTCCATTGTTGCTGTTCCTAAGTGATATTCAAGTTGAAGTATCACAAGGCTTGCTAGCACTCGTGGTTTGGCTTGTTCCCGGGGTATACCTCAATAGAAGATCCGTGATTTCGTTCTTGGAGGATCACCACCACGACAATTGGGAGAATTCTGGAGCTAAGGAGAAAGGTATAACACCTCTTTCCTTTTCAAGTTGCATTTCTTTTACATAGAGTTTGGTCCATTTTGGGATTTCTAGTTTTCATGCTTTATATGCTTGTACCTTGGGCTCAATTTGTTGTACCTTGCTTCCGCTGATAGCCCACGAAATCCCAATAGATGTGATGCTCAAGACTGTTACTGAAGGCCCCTATGTTCCTTCCTCCACTGTTGAAGTCACTGCTGTTAGAAATATGCCCATTAATGTGCGTACGCCATATGGACCGCTGCTGATGATGTATGGGCCTATTGGGTCATACACCGGGGTCTAACCTGACAGCAACTTAAGTTAAGGGACCAAATATGGCAAAAGACAAAAGTTGACATCGCAGACCGCGTTAGCGCCGCTAACTATTAGGAGTTAGCGCCGCTAACTCCTATAGGTTAGCGCCGCTACGGCTGCATGTACTTTGTGTCAAATCGCTGATAGGGCGCGTTAGCGCCGCTAACCCTTTTGAGTTAGCGCCGCTAACTCTTGGTTAGCGCCGCTAAACCCTGCCAGTGCCATTTGTCATATCCACCTCTAAAATCAACCAATGCATGTGTATTTGTTTGTTTCGATGCTTGGCCGGTTGGAGGGGGTATTACCCGAATCTGGACATAAGAGAACCAAAAAGAGAACTCATTTTGACTTGGGGGTTTTTCTCTCTAATGCTCTCTCTCTCAAAATTACATATAACTTCTTTGGTGCTACAAGAGACCAAGTGAAGATACAAGAAAGTTCATGTTCCAGAAGATTGGTCTCGACATATTGCTGTTCCAGAAGTGGTTTTCGAGTAGAAGTACCATGGAGGCTTGCTAGCTCAAGAGGTTGGCGTGTTACCGGAGTATATCCCTCTAGTCGATCCGCACTTTCGTTCTTGGAGCTCAACACTACGAGACAATCCGAATTCCGGAGCTAAGGAGGCTGGTATAACCATTTCTTCCTTTTCAAGTTGCATTTTATACATAGAGTTTGGTCCATTTTGGGATTTCTTGTTTTCATGCTTTATTTGCTTGTACCGTGGGCTTTGTTTGTTGTACTTGCTTCCGCTGTGTTGCCCACGAGATCCCAACAACTGCTGCAACTGAGACTACTCCTGCAGTACATAGATATGTTGTTAAAGTTGTGCATCTATGGTCTAATGAAGACAAAAGGCTGGTTAATCTTGATGTCAAAGCCAGAACAGCCTTAGTCTCTGCACTACCCAATGAAGTCTATCATCAAGTTCTTAACTGCAAATATGCTAAAGAGATGATAGATACTCTGACTGTTGCATATGAAGGCACTGAAGAAGTGCAGGAGAACAAGAAACTCCTTCTGGTTAGAGTATGAGTTCTTCTTTGCTCATAAAGGTGAAATTCTTACCTAGACCTACACCAGGTTCAACTGCCTTATTAATGACTTAAGAAGGGCATATGTTCCCAAGAGCAACAAAGAGCTTGTAAACAAGTTTCTAGACTCTCTCCCAGAATCTTGGGATCACTTTATCACTGTGCTAAAACATGGTGAGAAAATCAAGGGTCTTACACTACGAGACAATCCCTCTAGTCGATCCGCACTTTCGTTCTTGGAGCTCAACACTACGAGACAATCCGAATTCTGGAGCTAAGGAGGCTGGTATAACCATTTCTTCCTTTTCAAGTTGCATTTTATACATAGAGTTTGGTCCATTTTGGGATTTCTTGTTTTCATGCTTTATTTGCTTGTACCGTGGGCTTTGTTTGTTGTACTTGCTTCCGCTGTGTTGCCCACGAGATCCCAACAGTGGTATCAGAGCCACCTCTATGTTAGATTTGCACTTGGTGGCCTGAAAATCCCGAAATCAAAATGTTTGTTTTCTGTTCGAACCGGGTTAGCGGCGCTAACTGTCTTCAGTTAGCGGCGCTAACTACTTAAACTTAGCGGCGCTAACGCGCAGCTACGATTTTGGTTTTAAAAGGTAAAAACAGTTTTGTTCTCGGGTATTTTGGTCATTTTCTGTTTCTGGAAATTTGTTCCAGGTTTGTTTTGGTATTTTAGTTACCATTATGTTTGGTTGTATGTGGTTGTTGTGAAATTGGTAACCTTGCCTTGACCTTGTGGTTGTATTTGTGTGTTTGGATGCAATTTGGTGATTTAATATCACATATGGGCTGTAGTAGTTATTAAAATTGTTATATTTGTAATAATATTGTGGCTTGCATGCCATTTCATTCATCCGTGTATTTGTACTAGATAAATAGGAAGTTATTGTGGCTTGTACGCCATTTCTTTTTCTATTGTATGTTTTGTACAAATTGGATGAAGACACACATTTAGGAGTCGGAAAGGAAATGGAGCGTGTCCATAGAAGCCGATGAAGTCCATTGGAGATGGCGGATCTAGTGGGAGCTCGCATTGAAGACTTTCCGTCCCCTAGTTTGACCACGTTCTACCCGTTTTGGCTCACGGGAAGAACGCATAGGATTTTGGCAAGGGTTACCAATTTACTTCGTTTATATGCGTGTGATGTGATTTCATTTTATTCTTGCATGGTTTGCTTAGGATTTGCATGCTAGACAATTTTTCGAAATTAATAAAATCACAAGAGAGTTGGTAAAAATGGTTTGCAACTCTCGCGCGCTCACATACAAGATTAACTCACCTAATGGAAATAGGTTTTGTCACTAAACAAGTTAATCTGTAACCAAGCCGAAAACAAAAGCCCGTTTTTCATAAAACGTAAATCTTGTGCCATCCGTAAGTCGATACCACCCGAATCTAGATTTATGGGTTTTGGTTGTCGAGCTTAGCACGAGCCAACTCCCATAAACCTGTGTGGAAGGTGAGTGTGGCAAATTCACAATTTTGGTTTTCGAGCTTAGCACGAGCCAATTTTGGTGAATTTGTTACCGTATGTCTTGACGGACGATTTACAATTGCAAATTAAAATCCTTGAGTGATTGTCGAGCTTAGCACGAGTCAACCGAGAATTTTAATTTGGAATTGGTGCAAGTAGGGATCAAACATGCCAAACGACCGATGGTTGTCGTAGGATCCCGCAAGTGTCTAAGAGTTGCAATAGAGATTGCAATCGGTAAGATGGTTATCGGCCTAAATAGCTCCATGAAGTGATCCGCGGCAACCCCGTCATGGATTGGAGTGAAATATGGTTCTTAGCCCTTGTTAAAATATTTTTCGAGGCAATATGGGTAATTATTTTAACGAGGATTAAATCAAACAACTAATTCGTGTACTCTACTTTAATATAGGATGTCAAATCAAAGCCACAACACGTCGAACTTATCACTACGTATGTTCCTACAAAGGGAGAAACTCACGAGAGTGAACTTTGTGGACTAGCTTAGGCAATTGAGGATTGTCCTACGTGCCGAGTCCAAGTTGCACATCCTTGAGGAACCCCTTCCTGAACCACCTGCTACCAATGCGGAATGGGCTATCCGATACGCGTATGAAAAGCGTGTTCGGGATACGCACGATGTTGCTAGCCTCATGTTATCAAGTATGAGCTCGGAACTGCGAAAGCAATTTGAGCACATGACTGTGTATGACATGATTAACAAGCTGAAGGATGTTTTCCGACAGCAAGGTAGGCAAGAACATTATGAGTGCGTTAAAAGTCTAACCGGTTGTAAGATGCGGGAAGGCGGGAGTGTTAGTGCCCATGTTTTGAAGATGAAGTCATACATGGACCAGATGGAGAGACTAGGTTTTCCTATAGGGAGGGAGCTTGGTGTGAATTTCATACTTCGGTCTCTGCCCGCATCATATGAAAAGTTTGTAGAGAACTATCATATGCATGGAAAGGAAATATCTAGAGATGAACTGCATGGAATGTTGAAGGATGTTGAATCCAACATGTCCAAGCATGAATCATCCTCATTCACTCCTGTTTTTGGCTCTAAGGAACAACTTTTAGCCAAGAAGAAGAAATTGATCCCATCAAATGAAGAAGTTGGTGTATCCAAGCTTACTTCAAGTTTTGAGTCTATGGATATTGATGATATGCCTAAAGAGACTCAACAAGGGTTGGTTTGCTACTTCTGCGGTAGATTTGGGGATTGGGGCCGTCATGCCTGCCCTCCGTGCCGAGAGGATATAAAACTTCTCAGACAAGAGAGAGTTAATTTTCCTACTTAAGGTACATTCATGATTATACTTCATTGCCATTCCTTATTAAGTTGGGTTGTTTACCCGAGCTATATGACTCACGTTTGTCACAAATTTATTTTGTTGCAAAGTGTAGGTCTGTTCGATGCAAAAGGAAGAGCTTGAAGAGCCGGATCTCTCAAGAAGAAATTTTGTTGATTGTCTTCTACAAGAGAATTGGGAGTGTTGATCTCGCCATTGTTTCCGGATTAATTTATTACTTTTGTTTGTACGCCCTGCGTGGCAAGACTTGCTTTATTGTATGTTCTTTAGAGATGATGGATATTTTGTACTATGTATTTTGTTTAAAAGATTTTTCATTATGATGGTTTCATTTCAAATTCGATCCATGTCAAAGCTTATGTGTTATTTTGACCATTTATGGTGCTTAAATACACATTTGATGACGATGGAGATGACTTGGAATTGAAACAATTTTGAAAAATTATTTTGATATGTTTTATCCAATCAAAACTTATCCATATCATTGCATACATAAAGGCTCATTATAAGTAGTAAGGCGATCATGAAATAATTGATTCTTAGATCCAAAAGTGGTTTGGATACATTAGTATATGGCATAATCAAACTTAACCAAGTAAACAACATTTACATCGCTTGGATCCATGTGGTTAGGATCTTTGTAAAAGTTTAGCCTCGGGCTAAATGAAGGATATAAATATTGTTTATTGGACTAGGATGATTAAGAAATCCTTCACCTATGTTGGTAGGAAGGATTATAACTTGTTGGATTTTGATCACACTTATGTGGATAATCCGTACAAGTATACCATATAGAGTGACACTAGTAAGATTCTTCATCACCATCTTTATGATGGTTGTTGAGAGAATGTTTAACTAGATAAAAGGTTTGTGTCTGAAACCTGGAGGTGTTCGGAAATAACCTTAAGAAATTAAGAATCAATAAGGGCATATAGACGTAAATTCTTAGATCTAGAATAGATACTAAGTTTTACTATCTATATTGGTTTGAACATGAAATGAATCATGGGTTTATCCCATAATTCGTTTTCTCTAAGAAACACATTTTGTACATGATGTTACTTTAAACAAAACCGGATATCTTTGTTGATGATCTGGTAAAAAGCAGGCCTAAAACATGTATTCAATGTGATTGGTATACATTAATTTTTATGAACCAAGTTCTCAATCTGAAACACAACATTATGGTCAACTTAAGCATCCAATGAGATTTTGACTAGAAAGAGTACTTTGCTTATCAATCTCACAACTTAAAATTATTCATTCTACATTAAGTGGGAGATGTATGAATTATAAGTTGATGCTTGTATATTTAAGTAGTTCATCCGAGTTTTGGATAATTGTTCTTGAACTTATGGGAACCATGTTTGGTTATTCAAAAGGGAAAGAACAATTTACAAAAACATTCCAGTGGAAGAACGTTAAACTTAAATAAAAGACCTAATGTGGACACTAGCACTTAATCAGCATAGAGATGCTGGTAAAACCTGACAATATCCATTGCTTCTTTATATCTGATGGAAATCAAGAAGGTTGTTATAGATATGAGGTTGTAATATCAGAGTAGCAACAACTTGATGGTAAATCATTGTGATGTTACCATTCATTGGAAACATGGTGGGACCCTGTGTTCACTAGTGAATATGAGAAGGGAATGGCATACATAGATGTAATCAATTTGCTGCATCCAAGTACTTGACTTGGGTTAATCCCACACCTAAGGTGTAATCCGAGAGGGGTGAAGGGACTAACATATATGCATCTATGGACAACTTCAAATACCGACTAGAGAGAAAGCTTTTCATATTGATAATATGGAAATATGTTCTAGTAGTTGTGTTGAAGATAACTTGGATAAAGTGAAATATTGTTGTCACCTTACGAAAACAAGATTAGTACACTTGGATGTAAGAGACCTGTATCCTTCGCAGGATTATGTTGAGGAAATGCTTAAGGCACTTTCCGTGGGTCTTATTCATCCATAATATCCAGATTAGGTCTGGTTTATGTGGAACATTGTTGTCGCTTTGGGAAAAACAAGTATGTTCACATTGAAATATGAATACCAAGATCCTTCGCAGGGTTAATTTGAGGAAATGTTTTGAAACATGTTCCGAGGTCTCATATATCCATTATGTCTAAATTGTGTCCATGAGTTTAGTCAGCAAAATTTTGCATCTTGTGGCTGTAATCCCGCTTTGCAAGAAAGTCACAGGAATGAGTTTTCTAGAAAGCATAGATTAAGCCAGATACCCTTGTCAGGGCTAGTGGGAGCTTCATGTGTTCTTAGCAAAATATGCTCAATAAAATTAATGTCCTAATTTAGGGTTGTTTTACAACCTAGTGATGGAATTATTGTACTATGAGTATGAATAGATAACATGGAATCAAGTGGATTTTAGATTCAAGAAATACTGATATATGTTCTTGATGTTCGACGAAAATAGAATTGTCTTGAGTAAGTTAGTACTGCAAGAAAATCTATACCTATGAAACTGTCAAATTTTAATCGGAGTTTTGAATATTAAAATATGTGGTGCAGATACGACATTAAGATTCAATGAGTGACGTTAACCCTATTGTGTACTTTGGTAACATTTAGGGTATGTCGACTCTAATTAACGTGAGTGTCAGTAACTCTATTATGAACTTCGGTTACAATGAGAGTATGACGACTTTGATAATCATTAGTGTCATTAATCCTATTGTAGACTTCGGTAACATTAAGGATATGACGACTATGATAACTTTTTATATGATCTCTCTGATAAACACTTTGCAAGTGGTTTAATAAGAGAATACAAAAGAGTACAAAGGGATATCGTGTAGATGATCCCATAATTAAGCCGTTGTCAAATACTAGTGATGAATTTCATACTAGGTATAATAGCATTGTCAATGCTTATGACTAGGCTCGAATATCGTTTTAGTAAATGTTTGATTTACTTATAAGCTTTGGGAACGGTAAGCAGTACTGCTAACCGATGATTGTATCGATATATAGTAGAGACTATATATACGCATGATGCGGTTACCTTCATTGGTCTTTACTGTGTTCCATCTTAGCATGTTTAACCACTTCCCAGAATGTTTATACATTCTAAATTTCCACAGCCAGTCATTCTTCAAGGGAAGGAAGCTTGAATTAAGGCTGAGGTTAGGTGTTGGTTAGGCATTAATCAAGGATTGAATGCATGAAACGCAACAGTAACCTGTGCTTGAAAGGAGTTTCAAGTAACTGGAAGACCCACACCCGAGTTCACTTCATGGATCATGGTCATAGAGTGACTCGGAAGGATAATATCATTACGTCCTTCGACCCGAGATGTATGAATTGCTATATCATGAAACTTTCTTACTTTAGCCATTTCAAAACGTAGTTCGTAACTGGCTACTATAAAGGGAATAGCCAAGTAAGAGAAGGTTCACGCTATGGGGTTGTATAGTCAACGGGATTTGTTCCTCTGGTATGAGAGATATCCCTGGGCCCCTCGATGATTGGGCGCTGACACCAAAATAAGCATGGCCATGCGCAAAGGAATATTGATTTAGAATCAGATATGTCCTTAAATTTTGGTCACCACCAATCAAGATCGAGTAACATAATCGTGAACGATCTGGAGATTGATATATCAATCCATGTCTCGTGTTCACAAGGATATCGTGAACAAAAGGAGTATTGATCACTTATCAAATAGGACCTCTACGTTCTTTTTGTAGATAATGGTTTTCTGCATAAAAGCGGAACCCATACTGACTTGGGGGCATTGATGCTTTTGCTAGAGGCCGCTCTTTGTCTGTGGTTACATGGGTATGGTGCATTATGTGCAAGTGGGAGTTTGTTAGAAATATGCCCATTAATGTACGTACGCCATATGGACCGCTGCTGATGATGTATGGGCCTATTGGGTCATACACCGGGGTCTAACCTGACAGCAACTTAAGTTAAGGGACCAAATATGGCAAAAGACAAAAGTTGACATCGCAGACCGCGTTAGCGCCGCTAACTATTAGGAGTTAGCGCCGCTAACTCCTATAGGTTAGCGCCGCTACGGCTGCATGTACTTTGTGTCAAATCGCTGACAGGGCGCGTTAGCGCCGCTAACTCTTGGTTAGCGCCGCTAAACCCTGCCAGTGCCATTTGTCATATCCACCTCTAAAATCAACCAATGCATGTGTATTTGTTTGTTTCGATGCTTGGCCAGTTGGAGGGGGTATTACCCGAATCTGGACATAAGAGAACCAAAAAGAGAACTCATTTTGACTTGGGGGTTTTTCTCTCTAATGCTCTCTCTCTCAAAATTACATATAACTTCTTTGGTGCTACAAGAGACCAAGTGAAGATACAAGAAAGTTCATGTTCCAGAAGATTGGTCTCGACATATTGCTGTTCCAGAAGTGGTTTTCGAGTAGAAGTACCATGGAGGCTTGCTAGCTCAAGAGGTTGGCGTGTTACCGGAGTATATCCCTCTAGTCGATCCGCACTTTCGTTCTTGGAGCTCAACACTACGAGACAATCCGAATTCCGGAGCTAAGGAGGCTGGTATAACCATTTCTTCCTTTTCAAGTTGCATTTTATACATAGAGTTTGGTCCATTTTGGGATTTCTTGTTTTCATGCTTTATTTGCTTGTACCGTGGGCTTTGTTTGTTGTACTTGCTTCCGCTGTGTTGCCCACGAGATCCCAACAACTGCTGCAACTGAGACTACTCCTGCAGTACATAGATATGTTGTTAAAGTTGTGCATCTATGGTCTAATGAAGACAAAAGGCTGGTTAATCTTGATGTCAAAGCCAGAACAGCCTTAGTCTCTGCACTACCCAATGAAGTCTATCATCAAGTTCTTAACTGCAAATATGCTAAAGAGATGATAGATACTCTGACTGTTGCATATGAAGGCACTGAAGAAGTGCAGGAGAACAAGAAACTCCTTCTGGTTAGAGTATGAGTTCTTCTTTGCTCATAAAGGTGAAATTCTTACCTAGACCTACACCAGGTTCAACTGCCTTATTAATGACTTAAGAAGGGCATATGTTCCCAAGAGCAACAAAGAGCTTGTAAACAAGTTTCTAGACTCTCTCCCAGAATCTTGGGATCACTTTATCACTGTGCTAAAACATGGTGAGAAAATCAAGGGTCTTACACTGGTTGGCTTGTATGGAAACGTCATGAACCATGAACAATCAGTAAAGCAAAGGAAACTCTCTACCAAGGATATGAAGGAGGCTGCAAAATCTCCATCAACTGCTCTTGTGTCTAAGGATACAAGATCTAGGAGTTTTGCTGCTGTGGTGGATGAGTCCAGTGATGAAGAGGAAGAGGTAGAGTCTTCTGAAGATGAAGAGCAAGTGGCTGATAGGGATGAAGATTTGGAGGACATGGACAGTATTGAAGCTACTGTTGAGCAAGCTGCCATGTTGGTTAAAAGGTTCAAACCTTTCCTCAAGGGAAAGGGTGTCAAGAAGTTTGGGAAGAGACCTTTCAAAGGTGAAAAAGCCAAATATAAGTCAAAGGCTTCTGAAGGTTGCTTCTCCTATGGCAAGACTGGTCACTATGCTAGTGAATTTAAGTCCAAAGGAAGCTCAAGCTTCAAGGGTCCCTCAAACTCAGACAGCAAGGTGGATTATGAAGCTAACTATAAGAAGCTTCTTGCTGTTGTTCTTGACAAGAAGAAGAAGAAAGCTCAGAATAGGGTGTTGGTGGCTAAAGAAGAAGATTGGGCTGAGGAAGATCTCTCAAGTAATGAAGGTGAGGTCCTCACTGCTCAGCTCAGCTTGATGGCCAACACTGAGAGTACAAGTTCCTTTGATGAGGACATGAAGAAAGCTGCTTAAGCTTGTACTTGTCCTGACTGGGATTTTTCTTCAATGTATCAGGTTGGAAAATTTATTACTTATGAAGATAATGAAAAGAAAACTATGTTTAATTATCTGTGTGTTGAGTTTCAGTCAAATATTCAAAGAGAAAAGAAGCTAAAAATAGAAATAGAATCACTAAAAGAGAAGTTAAGCCTTTAAAGATGATTTAGCTAATCAAAAGATGCTTAATCAGATCTTGGTAAAAGAAACCAATGAAGCAACCATAAAGTTTAATGACCTACAAAAAGTAGTTAAATCTTGGTGTGTTTCTGCTGAAAAGACCACTCAGTGTGTCAAAGAGAAGATTCCAAAACAAGTTCAAGCTATTATTGGTGGAAATTATTCCCAAGCTGCTAGTTGTGTTGATTTTAACAAGGACATAAATATCATAGAAAAGGCTGATATTTACCTCTTACTTTTCAAAAGATTGTAAAAGGAGAAAGTATTATCACTAATAGATTTTTCAAAAGTAAATGCTCTCAGCTAAAAGACTTAACCACTTCAAAAGTTGATTCAAATTCCATTGTTCTATCAGAAAATAAAGTACTGAAACTAATAATGTTAAAGGAAGCCAGTAAAGAAATGGAATCATTGGTTGATACCAAAGAGACATTATGTTGTCAAACCTTGAAAGCTGATGCATTAAATATAGGTACTCAGCTGACTGATCATTAGCTGATGATTTTACATCAGCTGATCAACAAGTAGATGATAACTGCTCAGCTGATAGCCTGTCAGCTGATCATGGATCCTCTGCTAATTGCTCAGTTGATCAAGTATAATTTCAATCTCTTTCAATAGGAGAAACCAATAGAAAAGGACTTAATGTTCACATAAAGTCTAAGTCTGCCACACCCAAGGTTGATCAAAAACTCCTTATAACTAAGGGTCAGCCAAAGGTGACTGTAAACCTTTCTACATGTTGCACATGGATCTATGTGGTCCTGTTTCCACTGTAAGTATTGGTGGAAGTAAGTATGCACGGTTGATGGTTGATGAATTCTCAAGATACACTTAGGTCATCTTCCTTAAAGCAAAGAGTGAGGCTGCTGAAGAGATAATAAGCTTTATAGAAAGATGGAAGTGCTAAATGGTAATCTGGTAAGGATGCTTAGAAGTGATCATGGAACTGAGTTTAGAAATCAAACTCTAAAAGTTTTTTGTGATGAGAAAGGAATATCTCAAAACTTCTCTGCTCCAAGAACTCCACAACAGAATGGTGTAGCTGAAAGAAGAAACAGAACATTGATTGAAGCTGCAAGAACCATGTTGTGTGAGTATGGGTTAGGATTCAACTTATGGGCTGAAGTTTTCAGTTGTGCTTGTTTCACACAGAACAGATCCCTTGTGATCAAAAGGCACAACAAGACTCCTTATGAAGTGCTCAAGAGAAGGAAACCAAACATCAGCTTTCTGCACATTTTTGGCTGTCAGTGTTTCATTCTGAACAAGAAAGACCAGTTGCAGAAGTTTGCACCTAAAGCTGATGAAGGTGTGTTGCTTAGATACTCTGTGATTTCCAAAGGTTACAGAGTCTACATCATTATCTCAAGGGTCACTCCATACAAAGTTACAGAAAATGATCCTTATATTAGAATTGTAAGAAGGGATGAGTATAGTACATATAAAGATGCTCATCAAGAACACTGCAAGCTGTTCTCCTTCTTTGAAATGATTGAGATCATGTACCATCTCCTTAAGTCCAAAAGTGAAGTTGTTCTCAAGCTCATAAGACATTTTGATTACTGGATTAGACAGACTGTATGCCACAGGGTATTCACTCATGATTAGTTTGTTGCACATGTTCAAGTAATAGATGATGCTTTTAAGAAAACATCAAAAGCCTTTGTTGTTGTTGAACAAATCATACTCAATCCTGATCATCCCTTCCTAACTGCTTATGAGAACTTTAACACAGCCCTTCCTCCCAATACCACTCCTGAAATGTTTAGATACATAATTGAACCAGAAAAGGGAATGTTCTTCAAGAACAGAATTGGTGAGTGGAAGTTCCTAAGGGAATCTGAGTTAGGAAAAGTTCAAAGAGAACTTATCTTTCATGTAGTGCAATCAACAAGGGATCTGACAGGAAGTGATTACTTTGAACAGCTACCGAGATCAAGAGCTGAACAAATTGTGGCTACAAATCCTCAAATAAGAAATGTTGCAGTCAAAGAAGAACCTTGGTGGGAAGGCGACTGAAACTTCATAACTAGACTAGCCGTTATTTAAAATTCCTAGATTAGTTCAAATTCTGTAACTTAGAGTAATTCATAGTTTAGTTTCTCCATACAAACTCTTGTAATTCATTGTTCTTGTATTCAAGCTTGAAACTTTGATCATGGACTACTTAGCTTACTGCTAGTATAGATAAATCTTAGTAGATAGCTCACCTAGTGTAGATATAGAAAATTCAAAAATCCTAAAAACAGAAAAAGGATAGAAAAGATACCACAAAAACAGAAAAATTGTACTTAATAAATAATAAGATTCCTAAAAAACAGAATATCAAGGGAACATATTTTAAAGATTAACCAAAAACAGATAGCTAGGTAACTAAACTGAACTTAAAAGTTATATCTTTACAAATTCGAGTCAAACTGATTCTTCTTAAACAAGATAAAGTTTTCTTATCATCAAATAGGGGGAGATTTTTGGGGTGTTGGGAAAATGATCTCATCAGTTTGAATTTGATGAGACAAAGTTAAGTTTGTAAGATGAGTTCTACATATAACTTAAACAGAATTATGAAGCTTAGTCAGACTGAACACTTAGAGTGATTCAGACTGAGTATAAGCTGAATATAAGCTGAGCATATGTTGATCAATTTATATTATACCTTAGTTTGTTTATTAATATGTTTAATAATCTATGTATGTCACATAAGGTATATATCGAGTAATCAGCTTGATGTGTTTCAAGCTGAGTGACTCAGCTCAAAAGCAGAGTCAGCTCGACAGAGTTGCTAAATATGTTTTAGTCAACTAAGTTAGACTTCTAAGGATGAGTTTATCAATGTACGTGTTAGTTCATGTATGAATTCAGATTTGTTCTCGAAGAACTCAGCTTGATGAGTTTCAAGCTGAGTAACTCAGCCTGAAAAAGAATTTAAATGTGTTTTAAATTCTGTTTTAACTCTCTATATCTACGGAATGGATAAGAAGACTCCAGAATCAAGATTGAAGATTGAAGACTCAAGATAAGAAGATTCAAGATTCCGGTTTATCCGAAAGTTAGTTAGCGAATTAGGCTAAGTCTAGTTTGTTAGGAACCGTAGCAACATGATTATAAATACTTATCTCCTGATAAGTTTAGAGGTACGACTTAGATTCGATAACAACTAAGTGTTGCAGAGCCAAACCTCACCTCATCGTATGTGTTACGAGTCTTGATTCAGTATCAAGATTTAATCACAAATTGCCAAAGAAGTTCGTGTGTTCGAATTAATCACATCAGTTGTGATATTGGTAAGTGATCATGTGTTGATTCAATCTGTGAAAATCCTGTTTAGAGAGTCGTCGGTATCTATAATTATATGTTAATTATAGATATCTAAGTTTGAGAGAATTGAGAGATTTATATTAGGTGATTATATATCAAGAGTTGCTTACTTGATAGTCATTGTAATCATCTTCTTATTCAAAGCATTGTAATCATCTTCTGATTAATAAAAGCATTTGATTGATTGTGGTTTGATTTACTGTGTGTGACACTTTTGTTTGATTTGTTCAATTTTCGCAGAAAGTGTATTCAACCCCCCTTCTACACACTGTTGCTTGTTGTTACTCTCTCATACAAGGGACCAACAACTGGTATCAGAGCAGGCTGAACGATTTCATCAGTTGAATAGTTCAAGATTCTGAGAAAGATTCAAATGACAACAACCAATACTTCATCCAACTTTCCTCAGATGTCTGCAAAAGGATGTCCCATATTTGATGGATCTTACTACCCTATGTAGAAGTTCAGAGCCATGTTGTTCCTCAAGTCCATTGACAACCGTATGTCGGATGTTGTCACTAAAGGACCAATTATCCCCAAGATTCCTGCCACTATCAGTGATTCGTCTCCTGGCAAATCTGAAAAGGAAACAAGAAAGCCTGTTGCATCATGGACTGATGAAGATTGAAAACTTTTCAATCTAGATGATAAGGCTAAAAGTGTTCTAGCGAATTCCCTCACAAATGAAATCCTGCGCACTGTGACTGGGTGTCAAACCGCAAAGGATATGTGGGATACGCTGAGTGTCACTTATGAGGGCACAGATCTGGTCAAGCAGCAAAAGAAGAATCACTTGAATAGATCGTATGAAAACTTCTTTTCAAAGAAGAATGAAACCTTGGCAGATTTGTTCACAAGGTTTCACTGCTTGATAAATGACCTACTTAGTGTGGGTGTAAAGAGAGATGAAGCTGAGCTCGTGCTGAAATTTCTGGATGTGTTACCAGAAAGGTTCAATGAAGTAACCACTGCACTTAGGGCTGGAGGAACATTACACATGTATAACCTACAGTCCATCTATGGGTTCTTGCTGAATCATGAACAGAGCATAGAACACAAAAGAGCTTCTCAACAACACCTAAAAGAATCTTTGGACAAAACAGAAGTTGCATTAGTTGCACAGAATAAGAAGAAAGGTTCAAAAGCTATGGTTGTTGAATCTGAGACTGAGTCAGAATCTCAAGCTGACCACTCAGACTCAGACTCAAGTGATACTGATGATGTTCAGACCATCACTGAGCAAATGGTCATGTTAGCCAGACGTTTGAGAAAAGCTCAAAGGGGAAGAGGAAGATCTGACAGGAGCAAAAGGAAGAGTTCCTTTGATCCCAAGAATGTTGTGTGCTTCAACTGTCAGAAAAAGGGGCATATAGCTGCTGAGTGCAGATCTAAGAAGGTAGAATCAACATCTGTTGTTGATAAGAATGCTTATAGAGCTGATAAGTACAAGAAGAAGTACACTCAGCTCAAGAAATCAAAGCCTGAAGACAAACCCAGTGGAAAAGGTTTATATGCTGAAACCTGGGATACAGAATCATCCACCTCAGATGATAATGTATGTCTAATGGCTCAAGAAGATGAAGAGCTAGAATTGGATGAGGTTGATTATGGTCAGTCCGAATCAATCTTTGAAGCTGACATGAAGGAAGCTGAGGAAAAGAGCAAACTGAGTGATTGGGATCCTGCTTCCATGTACAAGGTCAGTAACTTCTACTTTTATACAGATGAGGAGAAAGGTCTTGCTTTTGATTATTTGCTAAATGATTCCAAGACCATCTATAAGTCTCAGACTGACCTCAAAGCTGAAATTGCAAAACTGAAGGACAAGATTAAGGAAAATAAATCTCTCATTGATGTTGGTAAGAAAGCACAGTGTGACCTTGAATGTCAGAGGCACATTAATAAACTTCGTAGTGAAGAACTTCAGGAAGCAAAAGACAAAGCTGATCAACTTCAAAAGATCACTGAGTCTTGGTGTAAGTCATCAAAGCTTGCTGAACAGTGCATAAACCAACAGATACCTAAACAGGTTAAGGCTGTACTTGGAGGTGACTATCACACAGCATCTTATGTAGCTGATGATGAGATAGCAAGTACAGATTCTGAGTAAGATAGACAACTGATTGAATCTTAGAATTCAGCCTCAGAGAAACGACATGATCCAAGCCTAAAATTCAATATGTTTGTGAAGGCCAAAGATCATGGTAATGAGTGCTCAACATCCAAACAACATGGTAAGTCTGTGTTGGACAGATTAGGCACTCAGCCTGTTCAAAGAACTTCAGTCATAGAAAGGCTTAATCCAAATCCTTTCAAAAGACAAAATTCTCTATCTGGCTCGGAGAGAAGTTATAAGAACAGGAAGACCACTGTAAGTCAGAGGTCAAATCACAACAATGGTAAGTCCAAAGTTGTTGATCTTGGTAAGTCCAAGAAGATCAACAGTGGTAAGTCCAAACCTGTTGAAACTGGTGAGTCCAGTAAGCATGACAAAGCTAAGTCCAAAGTCATGCAGAAGAAGGTTGTTAGTCAATCTTCTCAGGATAACAAACAGAGACCTGACAAAGGTAAGTCAGAAGTCAGTGGTCACCAGGTGAATCAGCTTGCAAAGAAAGTTGAGAAATTATCCACAACATACAATCCTAAAACTGAAAGTAAATTCTCACAAGGATTGTTAGACACTCTACCTCTTATCATCATTGGAAGAAGGAGATGCTATAAATGCAGAAGTAGAGGTCATGAGGCTAAGGACTGTGATGCTGAAATCTCAAGGACTTAGCAAGAACAAACTGATCAGCCTACACAGGATTCAGTTCCTGCTCAAGCTGAGCAGTCAGTTCAACAAGATGAAGCTGCTAAGTGCTCCTCATCTGCAAGTGGAGATGAGGGATCAAATCAAGGGGGAGCTTCTCACGCTGACACCGAGGTTCAGGCTGAGCTCTCTGCTCAAGCTGAACCAGCTCATATAGAAGCTGCTTCCAGTAAAACCTCTCCACTTTCTCTTTCTTCTCACTTTTCTCCATCCACTTTTGGATATAAGACTGTAGTAGAACCAACTCAGTCTAACCCATCTCCTCCACCTTCATTCCATCTACAATCCAAATCTGAAGCCACCCCTAGTATGCCCACTGCTGCTAGGGAGAATATCCAAACCTACCAAAGAAAAACTGCCAAAGGTGGTGCCACTCCTAAAGGCATCACTGGAGCTGAGATCACATTGATCCCTCCGGCAGGGGTTGAGGGGGAGACGCCTACTCTTAAGGTGTCAACCTCACGGCTCATTCAAACCCAACAGCCTAAACCGGGTGTGGTGTCTACTCAGCCCACACTTACTCGAGCCATGGGAGAGCCTGGTTCTATGCCTGAACAGACACATTCAGGTAACATTGAACATATGACCAATCCCCAGGGTCAATCACCCCCCACTACCCAATTTAGCCAACCACCAACCCATACACTTCACGTCTCGAGCCCTATTCGTTCTATTCATTTCTCACACTCTAGTGCACGACCTGTCAATGTTTCATCCTCAAGCCAGGATGAATCACAGGGTCCAAACTCTGGTGCAAATGAGTTTGAAGGTATACACCAACCTTTGGATGATGCACCCAAATTCCAACCATCTCAAGCTGACTTGGACGAGTTGATGACATTTTTCAAGAGTCAGTTTGAAAAGCTGCATCTCAAGAGAAAACAAGACAAGAAGAACATGCTAATGATTCTGAATTATCTAGAAGAAGATGTCCATCAGTTAAAATCCGCAGTGGCTGCCCTACAACACGAAAGGACTTCAACCCCTAATGATGATGACAAAAAGGGGGAGCAGATTCCAGGAACTGAAGCTGAGACTGAGCAAGCTGCAGCTCTACTCATGCTGGCAAAGGGAGCAGATCAGGTTGAGGGGGAGAAAGAAAAACAAAAAGAACCTGAGCTGACTGAGAAAGCAAAAGGCAAAAGACCAGTAGTGGTCAGCTCAGGAGAATCAGAACAACTCCTTCAACAGAAGAAAAGGAAAATGATTCTTAGTGAATCATCAGCCTCAGATGAAGACCCGGCTGACAAAATGACACTTCAAGAAAGAGCTTCACTGATGGCTGCTAGGAGAATGGAAAGGAAGGATGCTGACCAGCTTGGGATCTCGGTCGAAGAACTGCGAAGAAGACAATTAGATGCTCAAGCTGTGTTAGCTAGAGAAAAAGAAATAAGAGAACAAAACTGGGCTGAGCTTATCAGAAAGCATAATGAGGAATTGAGAAAACTCAGACTGCCTATCATGCCCAAGGAAGAAGAAGAGGAACTTCCTATCCAAGATCAAACTGAGGAAGAAGATATATCTCACTGTTATGAAAAGCTGCACTTCTCTTCTCAGATTGATTCTCTAAAGTTGAGCTCAGCTCAAGGGATAATAATAATGGAATTCTCTTTAAAGAATGGTGAGACACCTTATCTGGAGCTGAATCAACTGCACAAGCTGGGTTATGAGGAATGGAAGCAAGTAGCAGTGCTCATTAAACAGATGGAAAGGTCCACAGCTCTTAATCAAGTTAAAGATGAGCTGCTGAGCCTACTTGCTAGGGATGATGCGATGCAATTAATACCCAGGTCTGAGATAGCTACCCTGCTAACTTCTTTTCATAAAGTTGGAAAGAAGAGGCAAACAAAGCCAGCTGGACTAGCAAATTTAGATAAGTAAGTCTTGCTCTTCCTGAAGGCATGGAGTTTCAAGAGAATACATATGTTGAAAAGCCTCATAAAGGGTTCATGTACTTGGACAGAAATGGTGAAAACTACTTCCAGGCTGATGCTAACATTTATACTTGTGGGGTATCTCAAGTGTTTTCTCTGAGACAACTAGTTGAGAAAACTGAACAGACTGCAAGGTTCAAATACAGAATAAACAGGGCAATACGATCACAGAAGGATCAGCTTCAAGATATACCTAATCTGCAAGAAATTCTGGAAGAAATAAATAACGAGATTAAGGAGTTTAAAGAGCTGCATCCAGAATAGATTAGTTCTACTATTGTAAATATTAGATTAGTTCTAATATTTTTGTAAGCACTATGTGTGCATGATCTAAGTGATCAACAACTTTTGTATTATGATCAGTTCTATTAATACAAATATAAAGTTTGATATGTTCAACTGTATTATGATGTGTTCATAGCTATAAGTCAGATAAGTTCAGCTTAATGAATAAATGATAAGTTCTTATTCATTAATATAATTAGTTGGTATGTTCAACTAAAAAATTGGTGTGTTCCAATTTAAATTGATAAGTTCAATTAATATTGACATGTTCAATAAATATTTGATCAGTTCAAATAATAAAATATTAATAAGTTTAAGATTTAAAACATAATTATGTTAAACGAACTTAAGAACTGTTTGATGGTTTTGTCATCATCAAATAGGGGGAGTTTGTTGGGAAAATGATCTCATCAGTTTGAATTTGATGAGACAAAGTTAAGTTTGTAAGATGAGTTCTACATATAACTTAAACAGAATTATGAAGCTTAGTCAGACTGAACACTTAGAGTGATTCAGACTGAGTATAAGCTGAATATAAGCTGAGCATATGTTGATCAGTTTATATTATACCTTAGTTTGTTTATTAATATGTTTAATAATCTGTGTATGTCACATAAGGTATATATCGAGTAATCAGCTTGATGTGTTTCAAGCTGAGTGACTCAGCTAAAAAGCAGAATCAGCTCGACAGAGTTGCTAAATATGTTTTAGTCAACTAAGTTAGACTTCTAAGGATGAGTTTATCAATGTACGTGTTAGTTCGTGTATGAATTCAGATTTGTTCTCGAAGAACTCAGCTTGATGAGTTTCAAGATGAGTAACTCAGCCTGACTAAAGAAGTAAGCTTAAAAGAATTTAAATGTGTTTTAAACTATGTTTTAACTCTCTATATCTACGGAATGGATAAGAAGACTCCAGAATCAAGATTGAAGATTGAAGACTCAAGATAAGAAGATTCAAGATTCAAGATTCCGGTTTATCCGAAAGTTAGTTAGCGAATTAGACTAAGTCTAGTTTGTTAGGAACCGTAGCAACATGATTATAAATACTTATCCCCTGATAAGTTTAGAGGTACGACTCAGTACGACTTAGATTCGATAACAACTAAGTGTTGCAGAGCCAAACCTCACCTCATCGTATGTGTTACGAGTCTTGATTCAGTATCAAGATTTAATCACAAATTGCCAAAGAAGTTCGTGTGTTCGAATTAATCACATCAGTTGTGATATTGGTAAGTGATCATGTGTTGATTCAATCTGTGAAAATCCTGTTTAGAGAGTCGTCGGTATCTATAATTATATGTTAATTATAGATATCTAAGTTTGAGAGAATTGAGAGATTTATATTAGGTGATTATATATCAAGAGTTGCTTACTTGATAGTCATTGTAATCATCTTCTTATTCAAAGCATTGTAATCATCTTCTGATTAATAAAAGCATTTGATTGATTGTGGTTTGATTTACTGTGTGTGACACTTTTGTTTGATTTGTTCAATTTTCGCAGAAAGTGTATTCAACCCCCCTTCTACACACTGTTGCTTGTTGTTACTCTCTCATACAAGGGACCAACAACTGGTATTAGAGCAGGCTGAACGATTTCATCAGTTGAATAGTTCAAGATTCTGAGAAAGATTCAAATGACAACAACCAATACTTCATCCAACTTTCCTCAGATGTCTGCAAAAGGATGTCCCATATTTGATGGATCTTACTACCCTATGTAGAAGTTCAGAGCCATGTTGTTCCTCAAGTCCATTGACAACCGTATGTCGGATGTTGTCACTAAAGGACCAATTATCCCCAAGATTCCTGCCACTATCAGTGATTCGTCTCCTGGCAAATCTGAAAAGGAAACAAGAAAGCCTGTTGCATCATGGACTGATGAAGATTGAAAACTTTTCAATCTAGATGATAAGGCTAAAAGTGTTCTAGCGAATTCCCTCACAAATGAAATCCTGCGCACTGTGACTGGGTGTCAAACCGCAAAGGATATGTGGGATACGCTGAGTGTCACTTATGAGGGCACAGATCTGGTCAAGCAGCAAAAGAAGAATCACTTGAATAGATCGTATGAAAACTTCTTTTCAAAGAAGAATGAAACCTTGGCAGATTTGTTCACAAGGTTTCACTGCTTGATAAATGACCTACTTAGTGTGGGTGTAAAGAGAGATGAAGCTGAGCTCGTGCTGAAATTTCTGGATGTGTTACCAGAAAGGTTCAATGAAGTAACCACTGCACTTAGGGCTGGAGGAACATTACACATGTATAACCTACAGTCCATCTATGGGTTCTTGCTGAATCATGAACAGAGCATAGAACACAAAAGAGCTTCTCAACAACACCTAAAAGAATCTTTGGACAAAACAGAAGTTGCATTAGTTGCACAGAATAAGAAGAAAGGTTCAAAAGCTATGGTTGTTGAATCTGAGACTGAGTCAGAATCTCAAGCTGACCACTCAGACTCAGACTCAAGTGATACTGATGATGTTCAGACCATCACTGAGCAAATGGTCATGTTAGCCAGACGTTTGAGAAAAGCTCAAAGGGGAAGAGGAAGATCTGACAGGAGCAAAAGGAAGAGTTCCTTTGATCCCAAGAATGTTGTGTGCTTCAACTGTCAGAAAAAGGGGCATATAGCTGCTGAGTGCAGATCTAAGAAGGTAGAATCAACATCTGTTGTTGATAAGAATGCTTATAGAGCTGATAAGTACAAGAAGAAGTACACTCAGCTCAAGAAATCAAAGCCTGAAGACAAACCCAGTGGAAAAGGTTTATATGCTGAAACCTGGGATACAGAATCATCCACCTCAGATGATAATGTATGTCTAATGGCTCAAGAAGATGAAGAGCTAGAATTGGATGAGGTTGATTATGGTCAGTCCGAATCAATCTTTGAAGCTGACATGAAGGAAGCTGAGGAAAAGAGCAAACTGAGTGATTGGGATCCTGCTTCCATGTACAAGGTCAGTAACTTCTACTCTTATACAGATGAGGAGAAAGGTCTTGCTTTTGATTATTTGCTAAATGATTTCAAGACCATCCATAAGTCTCAGACTGACCTCAAAGCTGAAATTGCAAAACTGAAGGACGAGATTAAGGAAAATAAATCTCTCATTGATGTTGGTAAGAAAGCACAGTGTGACCTTGAATGTCAGAGGCACATTAATAAACTTCTTAGTGAAGAACTTCAGGAAGCAAAAGACAAAGCTGATCAACTTCAAAAGATCACTGAGTCTTGGTGTAAGTCATCAAAGCTTGCTGAATAGTGCATAAACCAACAGATACCTAAACAGGTTAAGGCTGTACTTGGAGGTGACTATCACACAGCAGCTTATGTAGCTGATGATGAGATAGCAAGTACAGATTCTGAGGAAGATAGACAACTGATTGAATCTCAGAAGTCAGCCTCAGAGAAACGACATGATCCAAGCCTAAAATTCAATATGTTTGTGAAGGCCAAAGATTATGGTAATGAGTGCTCAACATCCAAACAACATGGTAAGTCTGTGTTGGACAGATTAGGCACTCAGCCTGTTCAAAGAACTTCAGTCATAGAAAGGCTTAATCCAAATCCTTTCAAAAGACAAAATTCTCTATCTGGCTCGGAGAGAAGTTATAAGAACAGGAAGACCACTGTAAGTCAGAGGTCAAATCACAACAATGGTAAGTCCAAAGTTGTTGATCTTGGTAAGTCCAAGAAGATCAACAGTGGTAAGTCCAAACCTGTTGAAAATGGTGAGTCCAGTAAGCATGACAAAGGTAAGTCCAAAGTCATATAGAAGAAGGTTGTTAGTCAATCTTCTCAGAATAACAAACAGAGACCTGACAAAGGTAAGTCCAAAGTCAGTGGTCACCAGGTGAATCAGCTTGCAAAGAAAGTTGAGAAGTTATCCACAACATATAATCCTAAAACTGAAAGTAAATTCTCACAAGGATTGTTAGACACTCTACCTCCTGTCATCATTGGAAGAAGGAGATGCTATAAATGCAGAAGTAGAGGTCATGAGGCTAATGTGTTTAGTTTTTATATCATGTGCAGGGTTCAAGTAAATGGTACTTGGATAGTGGATGTTCAAGGCACATGACTGGATGGAAAGGACTTCTCAGTGATTTCCAGGAAGATGAAGGTCCTAAAGTAACATTTGGTGACAACTCCCATGGAAGAACCAAAGGCTATGTGAAGATGCAAGCTGGTAAAGTCACTTTCCAGAGAGTTGCATATGTCAAAGGCCTCAAACTCAATCTGATTAGTATCAGTCAATTGTGTGATGAGGACAATGTTGTTACTTTTAGGAAGAAAGCAGAAACAATTTATAATGCTAAGGGAAAGCCTGTATTAATAGCTAAAAGAGAAAGAGATGTGTATCTACTTGATCTTAATTTTGCTGATCCCAATAATGAAACCTGCTTGTATTCCCATTCTGTTCCTGAGCTGAGTTGGTTATGGCATAAACGTTTGTCTCATTTGAACTTTAAAAATATAAATATGCTGTCCAATAAAGAGTTAGTCTCTGGATTACAAAAAATCACATTTGTCAAAGACAAATTGTGTTTAGCTTGTGAACAAGGGAAACACCATAAAGGGTCCTTTAAATCAAAGCAAAAATTTTCAATAACAGACCCATTGCATATGTTGCATATGGATCTGTTTGGACCCATAAGTACTCCAAGCCTAAGTGGCAAGAAGTTCACTCTAGTGATAGTAGATGAGTTCTCACGATTCACCTGGGTAATATTCCTAAAAGCCAAAAGTGAGGCTGCTCTGGAGATAATAAGTTTCATCAAAAGGGAAGAGTTGCAGAAAGGTTTGTCCGTAAAGCAACTCAGAAGTGATCATGGGACTGAGTTCAGGAACTCAACCCTTGAAAGCTTCTGTGAACAAAAAGGAATATTACAAAATTTCTCATCTGTCAGAACTCCACAACAAAATGGAGTTGCTGAAAGGAGAAATAGAACCTTAATTGAGGCTGCAAGGACAATGCTATGTGAGGCAGGATTGAAACTCTATTTCTGGGATGAAGCTGTTAGTACAGCCTGCTATACTCAGAATAGGTCAATCATTGTCAAAAGACATGGAAAGACTTCATATGAAATGTATAAGTCTAGAAAGCCCAATATAGGTTATTTCCATATCTTTGGTTCAAAATGCTATGTGCTGAATCAAAGAGATCAGCTCCATAAGTTGGAACCCAAAGCTGATCCTGGAATATTTGTTGGTTATTCCTCAATCTCCAAATCATACAGAATATATAACTCTAGGAGAAAGGCCATTGAAGAATCAATTCATGTTTCATTTGATGAAGACAGTATTGATCAAGCTGAGAAAAGTCAAGCTGACTCCGTTAGTCTGAGTGAGCTTGAAAGGCCAAGGGAAATCAACATGTCAACTCCTATGTATGTAATAGGAGATGATAGTGATGATGATGTGTGTTCATCAATGAAATCATCACAAGCTTCAAAGGATTCTAAGCTGAGAAAGATGATGAGTTCGTCAATCCTTTTGGAGCTGAAGTCACTCAGACTGAGAATCTTAGTGATAATCAGTTTGTTGACAATGCTGCTGTTGAGACTGAGGAGATAAGTTCACCTCGAGGTTCTCAACATCACTCAGATTCAGAACCTGACTCTCCAACTACCACATTTAAATTCCTCAAAGATCATCCTCAAGATCAAATCATTGGAAATGTCCAAGAGAAAGTCATGACCAGATCTAAGGCTACAGCTAACTATGCTGCTCACTTTGGTTTTCTGTCTCAGATGGAACCAAAGAAGACTGAGGAAGCCTTAGCAGATGAGGATTGGATTGATGCTATGCAAGAGGAATTAAATGAGTTTGAGAGGAATAAAGTCTGGACCCTTGTCCCTGCCCCCAAAGATCATTCAATTATTGGCACTAAGTGGGTCTATAGAAATAAAATGTACAAGGATGGAGTGATAATTAGGAACAAAGCCAGACTGGTAGCACAAGGGTATAAGCAAGAAGAAGGAATTGATTATGATGAGACCTTTGCCCCTGTTGCTAGAATTGAAGCTATAAGGTTGTTCCTGGCTTATGCAGCATATAAAGACTTCAAAGTCTATCAAATGGATGTGAAAAGTGCTTTCCTAAATGGAAAACTTCAGGAGGAAGTCTATGTGAAACAACCTCCTGGCTTTGTAAGTTCAAAGTATCCACATCATGTCTATAAGTTAGACAAGGCTTTGTATGGTATAAAACAAGTTCCAAGACCTTGGTATGATACATTGTCCAAATATCTACTATCAATGGACTTCACCAGAGGTAGTATTGATAAAACACACTTCATTAAAAGGAGTAGAGGATAGGTGATTCTTGTACAGATCTATGTGGATGACATTATCTTTGGTTCTACAAATGAATCTTTGTGTGATTGGTTCTCCAAAGCTATGTCAAAAAGGTACAAGATGAGTATGATGGGTTAAATGACATATTTCTTAGGCTTACAGATTCACCAAAAGCCTGATGGAATATTCATAAATCAAAGAAAGTATGTTCTTTATTTGATAAAGAAATATGGTTTTGATTCTAGTTCAACCATGACCATGTCACCAGCTGTCAAGCTGAGCAAGGACTCAGATTGAAAGTCTATATGTCAGTCTACCTATAGAGGAATGATAGGTTCATTACTCTATTTGACAGCTAGTAGACCTGATATCATGTTTGCTACATGTGTTTGTGCAAGATATCAGGCTGATCCTAAAGAATCACATCTTCAAGCTGTGAAAAGGATCTTTCGGTACCTTAAAGGTACACCAAATCTAGGACTTTGGTATCCAAAGGACTCTGGAATTGAGTTAGTTGGTTTTTCTGATGCTGACTATGTTGGGTGCAAGTTAGATAGAAAATCAACCACTGGAGGATGTCAACTGCTTGGAGGTAAATTAGTAAGCTGGACTAGTAAGAAACAGAACTCAGTGGCTACTTCAATTGCTGAAGTTGAGTATGTTGCAGCAGGGAGCTGTTGTGCTCAAATCTTGTGGATGCAGCATCAGCTTCAGGACTTTGGGATGAGTTTCAAGAAAACTCCTATCTTCTGTGATAACCAAAGTGCAATAGCCATCACTTACAATCCAGTATTTCAGTCAAGAACCAAGCATATTGAAATTAGACATCACTTCATAAGGGACCTCGTGGAAAAAGGTAAAGTTAACATTAAATTTATCTCCACTGATGACCAATTAGCAGATATCTTTACTAAGCCCCTTGATGAAAAGAGGTTTATGTATCTGCTAAGTAAATTGGGTATGCTCAACCCCTAGCTAAGTGTCTAAAATTTGGGTTCTCAGTTTGACAGAGACTAAGTGTCTTAAGCTGAGTGCACAGTTTATAAATAAGTTTTCATAAACTGATCAATATGTCACACTGAATAATGAGTTCACACGTTTGGTCAGTTCCAAACATAATTCAACTACTCAGTGTGGTTGAAATGTTAGTTTGAGTTAGTCTTAAACATAAATGACTAAGTGTCATTGAGTCTGAGCTATGTGCTTAACTCACATTGTGTGATTGGTTCACATAGTTGGTAAGTTCCAAACATATTTTACCTACTTAGTGTAGCTAAAATTACATGTTTAAGTCAGTCTTAAACATAAATGACTAAGTGTCATTGAGCCTGAGCTGTGTGCTCTACTCAAGCTGAGTATCAATCTCAAGCTGAGTGCTCCACTCAAGCTGAGTGCTTGAATCAAGCTGAGTGCTTGACCTAGACTGAGTAATATGTTTACTCAGCTTGGTGTGTCCAATCTATGAATTAATTACTAAGTGTTATTAATTTTTCTGTCCATACGCATTTGAATCAGTTTCAATTCGTATCGTATATCAATTGTGTATTGATATATCTACAAAGTGTTTATAATCTTATTATTTGTTAATATTATTAATTTACACTTGTATCCGTTGGAGAATGATGTGTTTCTACCCTCTAACTGTTACATCAAGCCGTAATTTTTCGGTGTAACGGATTAAAAAGGAATTCCAACGGTAATTTTTCTCTCTCCTCGAA
This sequence comes from Pulicaria dysenterica, assembly GCA_947179395.2. NCBI lineage: Eukaryota > Viridiplantae > Streptophyta > Magnoliopsida > Asterales > Asteraceae > Pulicaria > Pulicaria dysenterica. The sequence goes on from OX359292.1 coordinate 37,499,004, forward strand.
AAGGTATATATAACGACCTTAACTGCATTTTAGAGGTTTACGCTTCAACTTCTCATCTCTAAACCTCTCATCTGCCTATATACCCTTCAACAAATTTGCTACGTGCAATTCCCAGTTCCATCGATTTTGAAACCCTAACTCGCTCGGTGCGAAGATCATTGCTCAGTGCAACGAAATTAGTTACTCAGTGTAATCTGCACTTTCATCGATGGAAGGAACCACTCTCATTCTCAGTGATCGAATGGTTCGTGGTGCTGCGTTGAAAAACAACGGATTGCCGCTGATCAAAATCAACAATCAGCGTGCATGTCTTGATATCCCTGCGAGGAAACAGGGGAGAGGATATGAAGCATGGGTTGCTTATATTCAGAAATTCCCTTTGGCATTTGCTTTCATTGGAGCGCCTGTTCACACCGTTCCACAGCACCTTTTGGAGTTCTGGTACACGTGCACTTTCAACCAGAACAGAGGAGAGATTATTGGCACTGTTCTTAATGGCGATAAAACAGTGGCCATCACGGTTCAAGGGCTAAGGGATGTTCTTCGACTCCCTGTTCAAGATGTGTTCGAGCCCACCATGACTAGACAAGTGGCGAGGTCAGTTCTACCTCAAATGGGTCACCCTCAAACTGAAGGGGTGATTAAGAAGGCCACTTTCCCAACCAGCTGGGGCTTCATGGTTTCCACAGTGGTATGTTCACTGGCGACCAAGGTTGGCGGCTTGGACCAAGTTAACGAGTTCGAAATGCAGCTGCTGTATTACATGTTCTTTGATCGCCGTATCGACTATGCACAGCTCATTTTCAACGAGCTCAAAGTCCAAGTACTGAAGACCACCAGGGATCTTCATGTGCCTTTCATAAGGTACTTGTCCCTGGTGATTGAAGCTGAGTTGGTGGATTTATATGAAGCTGCATGGGATGTGTTCCCTGTTCCAACTCTCAGTCCAAAGATGTTTAACAATGACATCTTCCCAGAGCAAGAGGGTCTAAGTGGTCCAATGCTCTTGGTAGCTGAGGGAGTTTCATCTGCAAGTGGAGATGAGGGATCGAATCAAGGGGGAGCTTCTCACGCTGACACCGAGGTTCAGGCTGAGCTCTCTGCTCAAGCTGAACCAGCTCATATAGAAGCTGCTTCCAGTAAAACCTCTCCACTTTCTCTTTCTTCTCACTTTTCTCCATCCACTTTTGGATATAAGACTGCAGTAGAACCAACTCAGTCTAACCCATCTCCTCCACCTTCATTCCATCTACAATCCAAATCTGAAGCCACCCCTAGTATGCCCACTGCTGCTAGGGAGAATATCCAAACCTACCAAAGAAAAACTGCCAAAGGTGGTGCCACTCCTAAAGGCATCACTGGAGCTGAGATCACATTGATCCCTCCGGCAGGGGTTGAGGGGGAGACGCCTACTCTTAAGGTGTCAACCTCACGGCTCATTCAAACCCAACAGCCTAAACCGGGTGTGGTGTCTACTCAGTCCACACTTACTCGAGCCATGGGAGAGCCTGGTTCTATGCCTGAACATACACATTCAGGTAACATTGAACATATGACCAATCCCCAGGGTCAATCACCCCCCACTACCCAATTTAGCCAACCACCAACCCATACACTTCACGTCTCGAGCCCTATTCGTTTTATTCATTTCTCACACTCTAGTGCACGACTTGTCAATGTTTCATCCTCAAGCCAGGATGAATCACAGGGTCCAAACTCTGGTGCAAATGAGTTTGAAGGTATACACCAACCTTTGGATGATGCACCCAAATTCCAACCATCTCAAGCTGACTTGGACGAGTTGATGACATTTTTCAAGAGTCAGTTTGAAAAGCTGCATCTCAAGAGAAAACAAGACAAGAAGAACATGCTAATGATTCTGAATTATCTAGAAGAAGATGTCCATCAGTTAAAATCCGCAGTGGCTGCCCTACAACACGAAAGGACTTCAACCCCTAATGATGATGACAAAAAGAGGGAGCAGATTCCAGGAACTGAAGCTGAGACTGAGCAAGCTGCAGCTCTACTCATGCTGGCAAAGGGAGCAGATCAGGTTGAGGGGGAGAAAAAAAAACAAAAAGAACCTGAGCTGACTGAGAAAGCAAAAGGCAAAAGACCAGTAGTGGTCAGCTCAGGAGAATCAGAACAACTCCTTCAACAGAAGAAAAGGAAAATGATTCTTAGTGAATCATCAGCCTCAGATGAAGACCCGGCTGACAAAATGACACTTCAAGAAAGAGCTTCACTGATGGCTGCTAGGAGAATGGAAAGGAAGGATGCTGACCAGCTTGGGATCTCGGTCGAAGAACTGCGAAGAAGACAATTAGATGCTCAAGCTGTGTTAGCTAGAGAAAAAGAAATAAGAGAACAAAACTGGGCTGAGCTGATCAGAAAGCATAATGAGGAATTGAGAAAACTCAGACTGCCTATCGTGCCCAAGGAAGAAGAAGAGGAACTTCCTATCCAAGATCAAACTGAGGAAGAAGATATATCTCACGGTTATGAAAAGCTGCACTTCTCTTCTCAGATTGATTCTCTAAAGTTGAGCTCAGCTCAAGGGATAATAATAATGGAATTCTCTTTAAAGAATGGTGAGACACCTTCTCTGGAGCTGAATCAACTACACAAGCTGGGTTATGAGGAATGGAAGCAAGTAGCAGTGCTCATTAAATAGATGGAAAGGTCCACAGCTCGGAATCAAGTTAAAGATGAGCTGCTGAGACTACTTGCTAGGGCTGATGCAATGCAATTAATACCCAGGTCTGAGATAGCTACCTTACTAACTTCTTTTCATAAAGTTGGAAAGAATAGGCAAACAAAGCCAGCTGGACTAGCAAATTTAGATAAGTATAGTCTTGCTCTTCCTGAAGGCATGGAGTTTCAAGAGAATACATATGTTGAAAAGCCTCAGAAAGGGTTCATGTACTTGGACAGAAATGGTGAAAAATGCTTCCAGGCTGATGCTAACATTTATACTTGTGGGGTATCTCAAGTGTTTGCTCTGAGACAACTAGTTGAGAAAACTGAACAGACTGCAAGGTTCAGATACAGAATAAACAGGGCAATACGATCACAGAAGGATCAGCTTCAAGATATACCTAATCTGCTAGAAATTCTTGAAGAAATAAATAACGAGATTAAGGAGTTTGAAGAGCTGCATCCAGAATAGATTAGTTCTACTATTGTAAATATTAGATTAGTTCTAATATTTTTGTAAGCACTATGTGTGCATGATCTAAGTGATCAACAACTTTTGTATTATGATCAGTTCTATTAATACAAATATAAAGTTTGATATGTTCAACTGTATTATGATGTGTTCATAGCTATAAGTCTGATAAGTTCAGCTTAATGAATAAATGATAAGTTCTTATTCATTAATATAATTAGTTGGTATGTTCAACTAAAAAAATGGTGTGTTCCAATTTAAATTGATAAGTTCAATTAATATTGATATGTTCAATAAATATTTGATCAGTTCAAATAATAAAATCTTAATAAGTTTAAGATTTAAAACATAATTCTGTTAAACAAACTTAAGAACTGTTTGATGGTTTTGTCATCATCAAATAGGGGGAGTTTGTTGGGAAAATGATCTCATCAGTTTGAATTTGATGAGACAAAGTTAAGTTTGTAAGATGAGTTCTACATATAACTTAAACAGAATTATGAAGCTTACTCAGGCTGAACACTTAGAGTGATTCAGACTGAGTATAAGTTGAATATAAGCTGAGCATATGTTGATCAGTTTATATTATACCTTAGTTTGTTTATTAATATGTTTAATAATCTGTGTATGTCACTAAGTTAGACTTCTAAGGATGAGTTTATCAATGTACGTGTTAGTTCATGTATGAATTCAGATTTGTTCTCGAAGAACTCAGCTTGATGAGTTTCAAGCTGAGTAACTCAGCCTGACTAAAGAAGTAAGCTTAAAAGAATTTAAATGTGTTTTAAATTCTGTTTTAACTCTCTATATCTATGGAATGGATAAGAAGACTCCAGAATCAAGATTGAAGATTAAAGACTCAAGATAAGAAGATTCAAGATTCAAGATTCCGGTTTATCCGAAAGTTAGTTAGCGAATTAGGCTAAGTCTAGTTTGTTAGGAACCGTAGCAACAGGATTATAAATACTTATCTCCTGATAAGTTTAGAGGTACGACTCACTACGACTTAGATTCGATAACAACTAAGTGTTGCAGAGCCAAACCTCACCTCATCGTATGTGTTACGAGTCTTGATTCAGTATCAAGATTTAATCACAGATTGCAAAAGAAGTTCCTGTGTTCGAATTAATCACATCAGTTGTGATATTGGTAAGTGATCATGTGTTGATTCAATCTGTGAAAATCCTGTTTAGAGAGTCGTCGGTATCTATAATTATATGTTAATTATAGATATCTAAGTTTGAGAGAATTGAGAGATTTATATTAGGTGATTATATATCAAGAGTTGCTTACTTGATAGTCATTGTAATCATCTTCTTATTCAAAGCATTGTAATCATCTTCTGATTAATAAAAGCATTTGATTGATTGTGGTTTGATTTACTGTGTGTGACACTTTTCTTTCATATGTTCAATTTTCGCAAAAAGTGTATTCAACCCCCCTTCTACACACTGTTGCTTGTTGTTACTCTCTCATACAAGGGACCAACATGGGGAAATAGAGATATCAAACCATAATCAATCTCAAGCTCAACTGCATACCATATGTTCTTTACACACACTAGCCAGGCGTTGTAAGGGACATATTATACACAACTGTTCTTGGTACCGTCATGGAATACCCCGATTCACAAGCTTAGGTCACGTATGGCAAGTTAACTACACATGTAAAAACATTACTACTCACGCTCAAACTGTAAAACAGACAACAGTTTATAACTTCTTACTACTGTATGCTCACCAAGGTTACTGCCCCAGGGATAGCTCCAGTTTATCTCAAAACCAGGGTTTAAGTTCAGACATCACACTCGTGTGTGCCCAAATCCCTCAAACCTTGGCTCTGATACCAAATTGTAACACCACTTTTTCCAAAATAGCTTTTAAAAATCATTAACTACTGATTAGCACTCTAAAACATCAGAGTTTGCGGAAAAAAAGCTTACATCACTTTAGTGCTAACGGTTTCATAAAAGTAGTGTCAAAAGTACTTTTTTTGAAAATCTTGGAGGTATCCAACTCTGCAAAGCACTGGGGTCTTTCCCTCGCTGGAACCTGGTTACATGCATGCACAACATACTAAAACGTAAGCTTTCGCTTAGTGAGCATACTACTGAGCTAATAAACACATAAAGCATGAATAACTCTTCTCAGGATGTCTCACATCCCATTTATAGTCTACAAAACAATCAAACTGTTAACTTGTCCCGGGGTATGATCACACCTCGCGCATAACCAACCCCTGATGCTTTACTTGGGTATAAAGATCTCAATATACCCATTTCACTTTACCAGATACAATGTATCTGCTTTTCTTTGTACAAGGCTTCTCTAAACCATATACCTGCTATATTTGTGCACAAACATATCACATATCATAACACATATAACATATTATTCACTTTGTGCATAAATGCATACTAATCGTATCAAATACTATAACATAGTGCTACTGAACCTCTGAACAGCAGCCTTTAACTTCACATATCAAACGTACAATCGATATACTATTTATTTAGTGCACGTACATATGCTAATCTGATTAAGGGTAAGTATACTCACCTTAGCAGCAATTAAACAGCTATTCTCTATCACCGAAACGTCAACTCTTATTGCCTACAAGCAATAAACAATACTACATAAACATCTGAACTCAACTAGGAAGGACACTGATCAAACATCAGAACCAACAACTAAACTGAATTCTGAATGACTGCTTGCGACCGCAAGCATTACACATGCGACTGCAACGGTCCTAAACATCCAAAACACTGAAACTGCTGCCTTGCGATCGCAAGGGGGAACCCATGCGATCGCATGGTCTAAAACATTGCTTTGCGATCGCAAGGGATAACCCATGCGATATGGACAGTCGGCACAGTAAGGTTTCTACTCTGTTCGAACAGCAGCTGGGTTTCGAGGTTTTACCCTCTAACAGCCATCTAAAACATGATTTCTGACCAAAAAACAATCAATAACACATACTACAACATTTTGGACCATCAAACAACAACAACATCAAAGTCTAACACAAAACTCAAGGATTCAACCTATGAATCCATCCTTTTGACCTAAAACTCACTTTAAATCAAAAAGAACTCATACCTTTTGCTATTGAGTCTCTATCAAATCGATTTCAGATGTAAACTTTCACTTGACAATCAAAATCAGTAATCAATATTGAGTTATGTGTGTGTACGTGAGTGTATATATTGCCTCTCTATTGGTTTGACTAAAATGGAGTCAAATAAGACTTCAAATATATCTATACTTTCAGAAATGATACTATTGGTCCCTGTACTTTTTAAACTTTTCTGAATTGGCAGATCTAACCCTCCAACTTATAAACATATAAACCACATAGCACAAGAAGGCAACTTGCTAAGTATACATAACACTTTACACGTTGATTGTTAAGAACTCATATCTAGGAACTTACGAACTTTGGGGCGTTACAACTCTTCCCCACTTGGGATGATTTCGTCCCCGAAATCTACTGAACAATTAACTGTGCATCAACTTACGCTGAATGCTACGGTAGCGCACTAACGGTAGTCTTACATCTCTTCGTCTCTGAATGCTACTGTAACTCTACCTGCTACCAAGTAGAAAGTTTAGTGCATACTGAGCATAAATCAAGTATCACATACACAACATAGCATATTTACACCTAAGTGTAATCTAAACGTTTCTCGTGTTTCTACTGTATCTTTACTATCTCATATGATTATTACACAACTTTCAACTTTTCTCTAAATTACAGTCACCGGCTGTTCTATACAACTGAATTTCTCATCTCTTGTCCCGTCCTATAGAGGGATAACTATTGACATATCTGTTACACACTTACAAGGGTAATCATACATATTTTGAATCTGAAACATCTTTACTAGAAATTCTAGTTTGTATGCTACTCTCCCTACCCTTGCAATAATTCTGAAAGGACCAATAGCCACTGCCCTAGCTTACTTTTCTTTCTGAATTTCATCACCCACATTCACGGTGATACTTTTAACAACACATAATCTTCAATGTGAAACTGTAATAATAATCCCTTCTTATTCACATAACTAGTCTGTTTATCTTGAGCAGCTCTAAGCCGCTCACATTACTGTTGTACTATTTTTACATTCGACCGCCTGCTTTGTCTTCTCATTCTGACCGACCTCGTCCTAACGAATAGGAGTTCTATACTTCCTATCATACCTCATATAGTACTAGGTATGCTAATACTCAAACGTAACTGTGATCCTACTAAAATTCCATTAACATATATACACATCTCAACTGTGCTCTGAGCATATCCTTCTGTGTTGATATATTTCTCTAACACTGTCCAACCCTACAATGGTGGAATAATGTACTAAGATATAACTTAGTTCTCATATCTTTCTGAAATTTACTCTGGAACTTAAAAAAAATAACCGAGTGTCTCTATCTAAATCATCATACTATCATTTTATATCTAATTGCTACTTTTCATAAAAGTTCTGATATTCTGCTCTAACCTGTAGACCAGTCAAACAGTTCTCAACCTTCTTTGCTAAATCACATTTTATCCCTGACTATTAGTAATTTATGCTCATATCTCTCGTCAATTTTGGACATCTAATCTTTGATACACTGAATCTTGGGCTGCGATCTTTTAACTACCTTAATCTTATCAAGTATTGCAGTGACAACTGACCTTCTTACTCGATGCTTCCCTATCTGTATGGTGCCTGACTTTCTGCTCAAAGCATCTATCACTATATTAACTTCATCTAGGTGGTCCAAAGCCACCATTTACTAATTCTTTAAAAGCTCTAACCACCGTCTCTGACGCTTGTTCAAACTCTTGCGTTCCAATTCTAAATCATAGGAAGGGTAGCCACTTTTATTCATATCCAACTGAGGGAATTCATATATAATAGCTTTACTACTTTGTATAACGTATCACAACAACTATCCCGTCTCTCATTTCATCTATAAACATATGCCTTGAAGCATCACACAACTTATGTTTCAAAGTAACATATACTCTCTACTGTTCACCTTCCCGGTTCAACTTTGCACCCCTATTTGCTACCCACGTAGGGTAATACTAGTTTGGTCCTATTCTCTTCTCTAATCTTTAACTGATGGTACTCTGACCGCATATCTATCCTTGAACATACAACTTATCTTGAAACTAAGTAAACAATTCATCTATTCTGGAAAGTGGATACTTATTCTTGCTTGTAGCCGTGTTACACTTTCTACAACCTGGACACATTCTATACGCACTACCTTCATTCCTCACAACCTGTACTGATACGCCCCCACAGTAAACTACTAATTCAAATGACACCCTTATCTGTCAACTAATCACAGTTGAATCATCAACTCTTACATAATCACAGTAACTTTTCTGGTCTCGTTTCATATACTACATCAATTCTGAATTCCACTTATCAAGCCGGTGTAATTTCTGGTAAATCATCTGTATAGTCACAACTACTGGTATTTCTTAAATCTACTATGACTGTCTTTTCATACTACACTCTTCCACATAATCTAGACACGTTATACAATCGTGCACCATGTACTTTCTCATTTTTGCTAACAAGCAACTAGAACACTAACTCTCTTACTATCACCTCTGTTCAACAGTTCTTCCCCTCTTGGGGTCTGAACCCATACGGTTCTATGATCATTATATACTTGAATTTGCTACTAACTCAACCTATCAATCTCAATAATTGCTAAAAACTCTTTCATCGCAATTAACGTATGCTTAATTAAAACTGACAATTTCTATCTCTATTACTCTTTTACTTACATATACTATTCATAATAGTAATCTCATCTGTTGCCTCTACCCGCAATCACATCAGGTTCCACCTCTTCTTCTTTAGCTATAACTGGAAAACTCTGTCTTTCTTTGGCCAGGTCACCTCTGCTTTCTGGTACTGACCCTCATTATAACAAAACTAGGGTGAGTATTTAATTAACTTTCAATCTATCGCTACTAATTTAAAACAACAAACTCATTGTATCCGAACTAATAAACTGATAGCACACTTAAAGCGAACTATTTCAAATCTTTGGTCACATGCCTCTAATTTTCACACTTCATATTTCTAAGTGGGGGAACTAACCCTCCATGCTGTAGTGCAAACGTCGGCCTCTTACTTGGTACTCTTACAGGCTCAATCTTTCTCATTGCATTCACTATTCTCTGCTCTCTCAACTACTTTTCTTTCTTCCATGTAAGACTTATCATCTCGTCCACTTCATTACAAATAACTGCTGTTACGCTTCACCCGTATCATTTCTAACATCAGACTATAGCACTGTATTTACAAAAACCTCTATACCAACTTACTCTAAACAAATCTACACATTTCTAACAACTTCTAGGTGATGTCATTCACCAACTCTATCGTCTATCATCAAACTCGAAATTCTTTTGTGATCTGATCTACACAAGCTTCTAGTACAGCTATACTCTAAATAATTCTTTGAACTAAGGCCATGTCAGCCTCAATCTGTGCTTCTAACTTTCTCTACGACAACATGGTCCACCAGTCTTTCACTGTCTCAAATAATAAGTTCGATGCGTACATAACTTTTCTCCCTAGCAGACACCCACTGATACGAAGAATCCAATTTCATCTCCACTAATCATTACTATTCGCAATCCATTCTATAATATTCCCTCTAACGAGGTAGTTCGCATACTGAACAATCTTTACACATCTACCCCTACAACGGGTTTTTTCTTAGCTTTAACTCTTACTAATGCTTTAACCGTAACCTATACTGTTGTATCCACATACTACGATAACATAACTTTCTTTCCTTCTAAAACATACCCAGCCACTTGGTTGCTAATATCTGGAATGTTTACATATAGGACTTCACTCTAGTTTATCACTGTTGTCTCTTTTACTAAACTGATCTCAACATCTTACAATTCTTCTGTAACAACTCCCTTTAAAGGGTTACGCGTAGGTCTATTGGTTTAAAATAGGAATTGCCTCTGAAACATAGGTATCTCTTGTCTCCTGAAGTATACTAGCCTCAGGCTGCTATATCTGACTCGTATCAATTCTGACCACATACTATATACTCATGGTGAGATATCTTTAACATATATTCCATAACAACTTTCTCTGTTTCTCATAACAAGGTATGTAATATTATTAATACTACATCTCATATTCGATTCTAATCTTCTTCACATACTATATACAGTCACGTATTACCCATCACTTGATTCACAAGACACTTCCATAATCAATCTCAAGCTCAACTGCATACCATATGTTCTTTACACACACTGGCCAGGCGTTGTAAGGGACATATTATACACAACTGTTCTTGGTACCGTCATGGAATACCCCTGATTCACAAGCTTAGGTCACGTATGGCAAGTTAACTACACATGTAAAAACATTACTACTCATGCTCAAACTGTAAAACAGACAACAGTTTATAACTTCTTACTACTGTATGCTCACCAAGGTTACTGCCCTAGGGATAGCTCCACTTTATCTCAAAACCAGGGTTTAAGTTCAGACATCACACTCGTGTGTGCCCAAATCCCTCAAACCTTGGCTCTGATACCAAATTGTAACACCATTTTTTCCAAAATAGCTTTTAAAAATCATTAACTACTGATTAGCACTCTAAAACATCAGAGTTTGCGGAAAACAAGCTTACATCACTTTAGTGCTAACGGTTTCATAAAAGTAGTGTTAAAAGTACTTTTTTTGAAAATCTTGGAGCTATCCAACTCTGCAAAGCACTGGGGCCTTTCCCTCGCTGGAACCTGGTTACCTGCATGCACAACATACTAAAACGTAAGCTTTCGCTTAGTGAGCATACTACTGAGCTAATAAACACATAAAGCATGAATAACTCTTCTCAGGATGTCTCACATCCCATTTATAGTCTGCAAAACAATCAAACTGTTAACTTGTCCCGGGGTATGATCACACCTCGCGCGTAACCAACCCCTGATGCTTTACTTGGGTATAAGGATCTCAATATACCCATTTCACTTTACCAGATACAATGTATCTGCTTTTCTTTGTACAAGGCTTCTCTAAGCCATATACCTGCTATATTTGTGCACAAACATATCACATATCATAACACATATAACATATTATTCACTTTGTGCATAAATGCATACTAATCATATCAAATACTATAACATAGTGCTACTGAACCTCTGAACAGCAGCCTTTAACTTCACATATCAAACGTACAATCGATATACCATTTATTTAGTGCACGTACATATGCTAATCTGATTAAGGGTAAGTATACTCACCTTAGCAGCAATTAAACAGCTATTCTCTATCACCGAAACGTCAACTCTTATTGCCTACAAGCAATAAACAATACTACATAAACATCTGAACTCAACTAGGAAGGACACTGATCAAACATCAGCACCAACAACTAAACTGAATTCTGAATGACTGCTTGCGACCGCAAGCATTACACATGTGACCGCAAGGGTCCTAAACATCCAAAACACTGAAACTGCTGCCTTGCGATCGCAAGGGGGAACCCATGCGATCGCACGGTCTAAAACATTGCTTTGCGATCGCAAGGGATAACCCATGCGATCGCATGGACAGTCGGCACAGTAAGGTTTCTACTATGTTCGAACAGCAGCTGGGTTTCGAGGTTTTACCCTCTAACAGCCATCTAAAACATGATTTCTGACCAAATAACAATCAATAACACATACTACAACCTTTTGGACCATCAAACAACAACAACATCAAAGTCTAACACAAAACTCAAGGATTTAACCTTTGAATCCATCCTCTTGACCTAAAACTCACTTTAAATCAAAAAGAACTCATACCTCTTGCTATTGAGTCTCTATCAAATCAATTTTAGATGTAAACTTTCACTTGACAATCAAAATCAGTAATCAATCTTGAGTTATGTGTGTGTACGTGAGTGTATATATTGCCTCTCTATTGGTTTGACTAAAATGGAGTCAAATAAGACTTCAAATATATCTATACTTTCAGAAATGACACTAATGGTCCCTGTACTTTTTTAACTTTTCTGAATTGGCAGATCTAACCCTCCAACTTATAAACATATAAACCACATAGCACAAGAAGGAAACTTGCTAAGTATACATAACACTTTACACGTTGTTTGTTAAGAACTCATATCTAGAAACTTACGAACTTTGGGGCGTTACATCACTCTCAATGATCAGCTGAGCCCTTGGGATCTACTGATCATAAAGGTTGATTAGCTTATGTAGTATCACTCTAGTATGTATTATTAGCTGATCAATTCTGATCAGCTGAGCATATTCTAGTAGTTGAGTCTTTCACATCTATCCTTAGCTAAGCAAAAATACGTTTGCAGTTCAGTGTCTGTTAGCTGAGTCATTATACAGTATCTCAGTTAATATTTTTTTCATTGTAATATTTTTCTTAAGTCAAAGGCTGAACATGTGTTGTTCTATTATGCCTTTAGATCTATCTTTGTAACTAAGCACTTTTTGGCTCTGCAAAGTGACAAAAAGAATTGATCTTGATCCCCTGGAAAAGGTGATAGATACTTTAGAAAAGAAGATCTCAAAGATATGTTTCAACAACTAAGTATGGTTGTCAACTCTATACTTGGTTAAGTCAAGTCTTCAAGAAGCATGGTGTTGATTAAAGTACAAGCATGGAAAGAGAAGTTTACTCTCCCTAAACAAAAAGGTAGTACTTTAATAATATAATAATAGATAGTGGGATTTAACTTTACTGAAAAGTAAATTCACTTTACACACTTCCTGTATAAAGTGAATTTGTTTTTCACCCACTAATTTTATCTATTATAATATTATTAAAGCAAGTACCATTGTCTCCTTCTTCACTCCATCAACCGGACACCACTTTGCTTATATATACCCATGCATGGAAACATGCAAAGTATCGAATAGATCTGCTGAACACTAATATCTCATTAGTTGAGAGAATAGAAGAGTTAGCATTTATCTTTCAGTGTAAACAAACTTGTTCATGTGTTGAACATCTTAGACATATGTTGTTTAAGATTAGTTTTGCCTATGTGTTAGACTAAAACTGTTGCCACCTTTTATTGAACTTAGATTTTCCGAATCTAGTTCATGTAATTCTTGATTCATATCAATAAGAATTATATAAAAGTAAACTGTGTCTCTTAAATTTTAAAAAGCTAAAGTTTGTATTCAACTCCCCCTTCTACAAACATTTGTTGTTGTAGTATCCATTCGGGACCAACAAATTCTAATTTATCTAAAATTTAAATTAAAAATATAGACTTGTTTTATTGTTTAAACTTTAAATAAATTCTATCAACATAAAACTCGTTGATTAGAAAATAGAGTTTCATATTTTTGAAGTTTATCCTATAACCATAAAACTTAAACTAGTATTTGATTAAAAACTTCAAGAAATACATATTAACTCAACTGGTTAATTTCATTATATATATACGCAAATATATATATATATATATATATAGATATATATATATATATATAAACCTTTTATAGTTTCAATCTTTTTAACCAGTTAAACCTAACTGGTTTAACTTTTCTGATAAAAAAACTGAAAACTACAAAACATACAATATTTAACAATAAACTGAGATCGACATCAATCCCTAATAATCAAAACATACATATATATAAACATATACATATATAATTCAATAAACTGTTCATAGTCTTAATTTTTTTAACCGGTTAAACCTAACTGGTTTATCCTTTCTGATCAAAAGTTTAAAACTACAAATCTTATCAAAAAACCAACTGCTTTTGAATAAACTAGGATTAACATAAACTTGTTACCCTATGTGAATTTCGATAATACACAATAATATCAATATAATAATAACAGGTCGTCCAACACATTGTGATAAACTGAGCCGATGCTCTGATACCGGTGTTGGGTTTTACTGGGTACAATTCAAACTTGAGTAATCCTGATTCATAACCTAACTGGTTTGAACCAACTCAGAATTGTAAACATAAACAGTTATTATTTATAAAGCGGAACTAAAATAATAATACTAATACTTAAAACCCTAAAGGATTATGATCTTGTTTCATCACAAGTGTGTATGGAGCGTATATTTGAAATCGATACATGCATATATGTGTGTACATATCTTCGAAAAACATATTAACATATTATCTAGGATTAGTTCAAATCATAGTCAAGATTAATGACCAAAACATGTGTTAATCAAGATTATCTTCTAATCTAACATGTATACTTATATTCGATATATATATATATATATATATATATATATATATATATATATATATATATATATATATATATATATATATATATATATCATCGAATAACACATGGCATCAAGAACATTCAAGAGATGAAGTATATAACTTGGATTGCCCAAAGAAAGTCCACCAGTAATGAGGTACAACAAGGATTTGCTAGAAGGATCGAATCACCACTTGATCTTGATCCTCTTGGTGTTTGAATCACCAAAAACGAACCACACCTCCACCTAGGGGTGTTCTCGGCCGAATACAAGAGAGGGAGGAAGGAGAGAGTTTTTTATGTTAATTACTTTGTTATGGTTAACCCTAATCAAGGAGTATAATCCTCCTATTTATAGATAACATCCTTGTTATCTTTAAATAGGAAACCTTGATTATTTTTCTATTATTGTTAATACAAAATATATATTAATTATACATATATAATATATTTTCTTCGCCGTATATATATATATATATATATATATATATATATATATATATATATATATATATATTTCTTTTCCTTAATAATAATTAATTGGCAACAACCTCTTAAGATAATATCCAAAGTATTAATCTTAAATATTAATAATTAACAATATATATTTATTAACTAATAAATATATATAATCTTGTTAATTAATTAATTCTGGTTATTAATAACTCTTTATACTGGTTTATGACTAACTGTCATAATACTCATCTCCCCAAATGTGATCATATAACTTCTTGAATTACATACCCTCACAGGTGTAACCCTTGAGTGTCTTATAGCATTGGGCGTGTCATCAGGGTTTGACCGTTATGCACACAAATCCTATCAAATACCACATCACAAGGTTTCGATTCAAATGAAACAACCACGTCTAAAAGGCAACTTCAAATTCTTTTTTCTATATTTTATTTCATTTAAAAACGATATCAATATTTATACAATACTAATAATAATTTTTATGGGTTTAGTTCATAAAAGTGTATCCAAATTTACACCTTTTGCTATTGTATGTATCGGACTTTCAAACTTACCGTTTGATGTATCAAACTTTTTCAAACTTTCCATTGTGTGTACCATACTTGCTATAACGGGTTACAAGATGATGTGGAACATGTTTTGCTTATGTGGATGATGACTTGGCGTTGATGTGGCTAGTGTATTGTTTTTTCTTGTTTAACAAATAATTCATAAATAAAATATTTAAATAAAGTATTTATGACAATAATAATAAAACTAAGTTGCAATAATCTATTCAAACCAAAGCTGAATGTGTTTTTGATTTATTGTTCTTAGGAAGTGTTCTTTAAAAACCATAATCTGTTCAAACAAGTACAACAAGAACTTCATCGAAGCAATAATCTGTTCAAACTAAGTTCCCAATCTACCTCCCTCACCTGCTTCATCGTTTCGAAAATTCAGATCTAGTTTGTGGCAATATGGTTTAGGGTTTCTTCATCTAGTTTTCCGGTAAGATGATTTGGCCATCGATGGGTTTTCATCTGTTCGTTTAGGGTTTCTCGAATAGCTGGGTTCTCGAATAGCTGGGTTCTCGAATAGCTTCATGTGTTCGTTTAGGGTTTCTCGAATAGCTGGGTTTTTTTTAAAGAGTTCATTGTTTAGAGTTAATCTTGTACGAGATCTGTTTGTGATTATATGGATTTCATCTTCCAGATATGCTAACGAAGGTTCTAGGTTTCTTGCTTCAGATCTACCAACGAAGGTTCTTGTTGGTGCATAATTGTGAATCCCTAGTTCTTATCAATCAAATACATACATGAAATGTTAATTCAAATGTGTTTTGATTAATTGTTTGCATGTATTTGATTCTTTGTGATGATCTTAAGCTTACAAGTACTTAATCATGTGTTGATGTGTGTTTGGAAGTTTAAGTTTAGGTGAAAGATCACCACGTGCGAAGTCAGTCTCACTACGTGCGTAGTGGAGCTCACTACGCGCGCAGTGATTAGGTCGTTTAAAAGTTAATTAATTATTATTAATATAACCAGTACGTGCGTACTGGACTCACTTCGTACGAAGTGTGATACATTACGTGCGTAGTGAATTTAAGTACACTATAAATACCTCTTAACCGCATATTAGCGAGGGAGTTCGCGGGTAATCGACTAATTGACAGGTAATCAACCGGGAGCCTTCGTAATCGACCTTATCTGACCTTAAGCCTACTAAATCGCAATCTTAGTGATAAATACGAAAACCAAGGGCAGCCTTAAGCATCTCTGTGTGAGTTCTTAGAGTTTGTTCTTGTTTCTACTCTGTGTGTTTCTTAGTGTTACTGTGTGCCGGACACCTAAGCAGATCTTAGAATCCTTAGGAGGTTTGGGAAATAGAAATTCCGCACTATTTCTCATCCTAGATCAGTCCTAGCATAAGGGTGTTTTAGTTTAGTTTAGAACCCCATCCCCAACGGTCCTACAAAGTGGTATCAGAGCCTTGTGCTTTGATTGATCACTTTTCCTTAGGTTTCGTGATCTAGGTGTCGATTAGGCCTGTGTGTTTTGTCCTTTTCGTCGTTTTTAATCGGTTGTTAGGTCGAAAATAGGTCTTTTTGCGTTAAAAAGGTTGTGTTTTTACGTTAACTGTTTGAGTGTTACCCGTGCGAAGTGATTTCCTGTGCGTGCGTAGTGACCTTAGTGCGTGCGTAGTGTGTCGTTGATCTTCTAGAATCTTCGATAGGCTGTGTGCTTTGTTCGTGCGTAGTATATTATCAACACGTGCGTAGTGATACTCACTTCGCACGTACTTGAGTCTGTGTGTTAAACATTTGCTTAAAAACTATTTTAAGTACTCCGTGCGTAGTCAATTCAATCTGTGCGTACTCGGTCATCAGTTCGTGCGTAGTAAAGTCTGTGTGTTTTCGTGTCAGTCCGTACGTAGGTCTTCTACTTCGTGCGTAGTACTGTGTGCTTCGTGCGTTGTGCTGTGTGTTCGTGCGAAGTGCCTTCCCACTCCGTGCGTATTGAATCTGTGTGGTCTATCATATCATAATTTCAGTCTGTGTGTTCTCAGCTCTTGATTACTGAAATGGCATCAAAACAGACAACAGTTTTAAACAACTTATTATTAGACAGTGAAATGGGGAGTGCCAATAAAGTACCTAAACTGTTAACCATGGAAGACTATCCTATGTGGAAGCCCAGGTTCGAAATATTCCTTGATGGCCTTGACTGTAGACTTCGGAGAGCAATAAGCACCGATTATATGGTTCCTAAGGGGGAGGGAAATATTGAAACCCCCTATGATGGAATGACTGTTGAACAGAAGAGCAGTCATGATGCAGAGAAGAAGGCCTATGCTCAACTAATCCAGGCCATTCCAAATGAGATCTTCCATCAATTCAGAAGATATAAAACTTCCCACAGCCTGTGGAGAGCACTAGAGAAGAGAAATGAGGGAAATGCCGCCCTCAAGGAATTGAAAGCAAGTCAATTGAGAAAGGAATTAGATCATTTCATGGCTACTAGAGATGAAAAAATTCCTTCTCTCATTACAAGATATAATCATCTTCTTAGTGAACTGGACAGTCTGGGTGTTACTGTTCCAGAGAAGCAGCAGGTGGAAATTTTGGCAAAAGCCTTGCCCAAGAGCTGGCGGCCATTTATTATGATACTGAAGAACAGTGGTGGTTTTGACGGGATGGATCTAAATGATTTCATCACCAAGTTGAAAGAGCAAGAGCAGGAGGAACAAAATTTGGATTCCATGTCCAGTTATCAACAAAATCCTTCTCTCTACTACTCTGGAACACCTGTATCGTCATCCACTTCTTCAAATGCCCCCTTACAATCTGCCTATGTGAGTAATGTGAATGATTCTGGCAGATCTACACCTGAAGCCTCATCTTCTGGGCCATCATATACTGTGTCTACTTCTGGATTCAATGCCGAGCATTTCAAGTATGGGAGTGCGGATGAAGTAACAGCACATATGAGCATGCTAAGTGCGCTAGTCTCCTCTTATGATGATCTACTGAAGGGGAAGATAGGTAATGCTCATCTTACTCAAGAGGATTATGAGCAGATTGATGACGATGAGATGGAGAGACAAGATATCCTCTGGTCATATGCTAACTTAGTCAGGAGGGCAAGAGCATATGATAAAAGAACAGGAAAGCAAATATCAGCTACAAAGGATACCAAACTCGGTTTTGATAAGTCTGCGGTAACATGCTATAACTGCGGTGAAAAAGGTCATTTCGCGCGAGAATGTGATAAGCCGAAGAGTATGGGACCGAAGTATCCTTTCAAAACCAGTCCTGGCAGTAGATCATCTTCCTCTTCAACCATAAAGTCTGAATCAACTCCAAAACCGGCTAAGGCAATGGCAGTTGTTCAAAAGGACGAGGGAATTGACTGGTCAGTACAATTTGGGAATGATGGTGCTGATATTAATGTGGCAAATGTTCATGTGCTGAACGAAGATTCTCAATCCGAGACAAAAAGTTACTCAAGTGAGGAAGAATCAATTGCCAGCATTGATGATGAACCAGCCTCGGTTCCAGCTGCAGAAAAGACACCAGTGAAAGTTCGTGCCAATGAGTCAAACCAAAAGGTGTGCAGTTGTGGTAAATCATCCGAGGAAAAGGTATGTACTTTTGGCTTACCTTGTGGTTCTTGTAATGATTATGTAAAACAGATAGTGTTCCTAAAGTCTACAATTTCAGAGCTTACATCTAAGTTAGATAAAAACCTGTTGATAAAAGAAAGAGAAAAACAGTTGAAAGAAAAGAATGAAAGTTTAGGCAAACAGGTGCATGAACTAGGTGTGGCTCTGTTAAATAAACAGGATGCTATAGTGTTTTACATAAATGAGATTGATAAGCTGAAACGAGACCTTGCTACTTCAAAGGTCGATTATGAGACTCTGAGTCAAAAACTCAAAAGTTATTCCACGTCTTCTTACTTATTTGAGTACATAATCGATCAGAGAGGTCAAGGTACTGATTCAGAAAAGAACAAGAAGTTATACTTTAAATGTCCACCACCAGTGTTAAATCAACTGGTGAATGATGATGTTCACTCTGAATCTGACCCACTACTCACAAAGGTTGATGAATCTTCTGCATCAACCCCAAAAGAGGATTTAAAGTTACACGAGAATATGGGTGAGCCTCAGAAGAATGAGGTTCAGCAAGAAGAAATTAAAAAGGCTGAACCAGGCATAAGAGAACTGTTGGCAAGTTCTAATGTGAAAGATCCGTTGATGCATCGTATCCGCGATGCCCTTCGGAAATTTGAAAAGGAGGGTGTAAAGTCTCCTGATACCCGTCCGTACCAAGAGGTCAAAATCTTACCCAAACATCAAGGGTTAGGGTATCGATCTCAAAGGATGTCGAAAGGTTCTGTAAAGCAATATCCAGACAGGATTTGCTATGTGTGCAGGAGACCTGGTCACCTCAGTTACGAGTGTGATCAGCAGCCACATCAGCGCTGTAACAGGAAAGTTGAGACTTTTCAAAAGAATAAAACGTTTACTAAAAACAATCAAAACTCAACTCTTCCAGTTCAGCATCAAAGGACAAACGGGGATACCATAAGAAAATCTAAAAATCCCGAAGTTGTTAGCAAAAGAAAATCTTCGCTCAATCAGACTTCTAAGTGGACTAACAAACTGTGTGTTCAAATGCTTAAGGATTCGAGTGACAGGTTCAGCAATCCTGTTGAGAAGACTGGAACTTGGATGAAACTTCCAGTGATTGGAGAAGACGGGAAATCCATGACTATTCGGGCGTGGGTTCCTAATGCTTTCTAATTCTTTCTTCTATGTGAAGGGTGTCAACCGCTATAATCAAGTGTGAGGTATTTGTGACCGTGTGTCTATTTTCTGTGTGAATAAATTGTTCTTTTGTCTTTGTGTTTATTTCCTGTGTGCTTCTGCGTTTCTATTTTCTTAGTTTTTAGATTGTTTAGTATTTTAGGGGGAGTTAGTTCAGAAAACATAGAAAATACAAAAAAAAAATCAGAAAACATAGAAAATACAAAAAAAATCAGAAAACATAGAAAATACAAAAAAATCAGTAAACATAAAAGAAAAATCGTCCAACCTAGATGGAGAGTGATGGCACACTGGTTCTCAATACAAAGTCGTCTAGTAAAATTAGAACTGAAGGCACATACATACTTTTGAGAAAACTGTCTGAAAATCTAGTTGAATCAGATAAGAAACAGATAGTGTGTAAGACATATAAGGAAAGTCTAGACTGATAAATGGTTATGCATGTGAAAATCAATCATAGATTTAAGCTATCGAGACATTCCAAGTCTATAAGTCAATAACAGTTGAGAATGACTTAGTTTGATGCACACACCTGTTACCATGCCTAATGTGTTAAATGACATTGAGCTATATGTAAAAAGAGGGTGAAAAATTGACCCCAATTTTGAGAATGTCAAAAGAAATAGATACATTGATCTATCAATGTTGAATTGTCAAAGAGCATAAAATGCAGTGACAAAAGCTACATTGATCTATTAGTGTTGAATTGTCAAAGAGCATAAAATGCATTGACAAAAGCTAAGCAAGAAAAATGTCTAGAGAGGTGAAAAATCGACCTCCATGTCAAAGAGCATAAAATGCGTTGACAAATTAACATATCACATAAGCATGGTGGTTGGGTACTCAAGTTGTGCATCCTACTGAGTAAGTCAAAACACTGTGAGATTTTGAAAGAGATAGTCTTAATCATGTATCCAGTCTAGACAATCTGAAAATGTTGAAACAAAATCTGTTATTATCTGAAGAAAGATAGGTTGACAGACAGAGTTTAAGAGAATATGTTTATGCCCAAGGTTCTGAAATGAATGATTACTGAGTATAGACGAGCTAGTACTGACTCCATACTGGAACCTTCTCACAAAAAGATTTAATTTTCAGGAATTTACTTCTTTTGCAAATTTATTCTGAGTTAATTTCATTTCAGTTATTTTCATTTCTGTCTTTTATTTTTAAGTCTTTAAATAGTTGAATTTAGGATCCCAAAAATAAGTTGTTAATAGTTTGCATTTTTATCTCGTTTCTGTTTAGAAAAATACAAAAAGAGTTCTAGTATGTTCTATTTTCTCTTAGTGTGATTTGTTCTGTTTACATTTCCTTCATCTCATTTTGATGTGTTTTGCTTAAATGTTTATAAGTGATCTTGAAGTTACTGACAGTTTATTGCTGAGTGCAGTACTAACAGTATTAAGGTTCATAGATGAGAAACTCATTACATGCGAAATGGAACCCCACTAAGCACGAGTTACAGCTCACATCGTGCGTAGTGCAGGTAAGGGCATGACGAAAGGTATTCGTTTAGCATTTTGCTGTGTGCATTCTGCTGTGTGCATTTTGCTTTGTGCATTTTACTTTGTGGAATTTTTGCTTAGTGCAATGGTTATTGATAGAACTAGGTCTTAGGGGGAGTTTGTTGGTGCATAATTGTGAATCCCTAGTTCTTATCAATCAAATACATACATGAAATGTTAATTCAAATGTGTTTTGATTAATTGTTTGCATGTATATGATTCTTTGTGATGATCTTAAGCTTACAAGTACTTAATCATGTGTTGATGTGTGTTTGGAAGTTTAAGTTTAGGTGAAAGATCACCACGTGCGAAGTCAGTCTCACTACGTGCGTAGTGGAGCTCACTACGCGCGCAATGATTAGGTCGTTTAAAAGTTAATTAATTATTATTAATATAACCAGTACGTGCGTACTGGACTCACTTCGTACGAAGTGTGATACATTACGTGCGTAGTGAATTTAAGTACACTATAAATACCTCTTAACCGCATATTAGCGAGGGAGTTCGCGGGTAATCGACTAATTGACAGGTAATCAACCGGGAGCCTTCGTAATCGACCTTATCTGACCTTAAGCCTACTAAATCGCAATCTTAGTGATAAATACGAAAACCAAGGGTAGCGTTAAGCATCTCTGTGTGAGTTCTTAGAGTTTGTTCTTGTTTCTACTCTGTGTGTTTCTTAGTGTTACTGTGTGCCGGACACCTAAGCAGATCTTAGAATCCTTAGGAGGTTTGGGAAATAGAAATTCTACACTATTTCTCATCCTAGATCAGTCCTAGCGTAAGGGTGTTTTAGTTTAGTTTAGAACCCCATCCCCAACGGTCCTACAGTTCTGTTTCATCGATGCTTGTAGTTTCTTCCATATTCATCTTCAATATTCATCCTGTAAGTTTCTTGATTCTTGTTTAAGGGGTTATGATTCTAAGAAATCGATGCTTGCAGTTTCTTCCGAAGGGGTTGCGATTCAAGGTGAGTTCTTATTCTTGGTTAAGATTCAAGGTAAGTTCAGATTTAAGTTGTTGTTCTTGGTTCATATTGGTGGTAAGTTCATATTTGAGTGGTTGTTGTAACATTTGTTTATGTGAACTTGATTTTAGTTCTTGATGGTTCGTTTTTTTGGTTGAGATTCGATGTTTGAACACCATACTATTTGAAATAATAGTTATTATTTTATAAAGATATATATATATATATATATATATATATATATATATATATATATATATATATATATATATATATGTATAAAACTTGGACAAATATTATAATTATGCAGTTTAGTAAGGGTATAAGAGATATTTTATAAAGAGATTTAAAAGACGAGTATAATAGTCAATTAATCATCTTTTATAATTTAAATTCATTTAAAATGATTAATAATTGATAAAAATGGTGATTTGGGAAAATAAAATATTATGAAGTTTAATAAGGGCATTTGAGATATTTTTAAGTTAAGTTTAATAAATAATATATTTTGATATTTAAATAAGGGTATATATGAAATTAACCCGGGTCTAAATGGACTCAGAAATGAATTATTGGGCTACTTTTGCGAGCTCTATATACAAGTGATGTTGCTAATTTATTTACATATCATGCATAGATTATTAGATTGCATGTTATTAAAAATATTTTAAATTAATTAACCGTATACCGAACTGTTAAAACTTATTAACCAATTGCCGGTTAACTGGTATTTTCATATTAGTTTAGATTCATTATATCATCAAACCGATTTTATTGGTTAATTAGTTATTGGTTAATCATTTATCGGTTAATCATCTATGAATAGCCTTACCCGTGAGGTTTCTCTTTCTCTTTTTTATATTGTATAAGCATTCCGATGTTGCTCATAATATTTATATTGTTGAGAGCTTAAGATCATTTGTAACATAAAAACATGTTTAGATTATGTTGTGAAGTTTCTTTAAGATAAATAAAAACATATTAAATCAAAATCTTTTTTCAATTAAAGAAAATTTTATTTACTCTTAATCCATATTTTTTAAACAACTTCAAGACATCCTCTTTAATATGTATATTTTTTTTTAAATAAAAGTTATAGTTTCATCTATTTTTTCCCTCTATTTTATCTATCTTATTTACAAAATGATGATTTATAAAATTTATTAATTATCTTGCTTTATTTAACTTCATAATTTTGACACATGTCTTAAACTTATAAATAGATCGGTAAATATTAAATTAGAGGATATAAAACCTACAACAACAACAATTATACTCAATCTCACTACATTAACGTAGGGGTGTTTTTCGGGTATACCCGTCGGGTTTCGGGTAATTCGGGTATTTTGGTGTAGATATATTAACCGATAACCGAACCGTTCTACATTACGGGTATCGGGTTTGGTTAGTATTTGGGTACGGGTTGGGTCGGTTATTTTCGGGTATACCCGTTTTTGTGACTTTTTTTTTGTTACATTTTTTTTGGCCAAGTATCGAAATGGTCTTTTTTTATAGCATTTTTTATTACACTTCTAGGCCAAACATTCATAGTAATAAACAAGTTTCAAAGCAAAATTTACAAGTTATCATAACAAACGAACATTACCTAATCAAGATTTGGATCTAGTTTCCCTCAAAACTATAATAAAACCGAGTTAAACTTTATAAAAATAACAATGTATTTAAGTTTAAAATGACAAAAGAATTTTACCTAAGTATATATCATCTTCATCTACTTCACAAGGAATATGAATGTATCAACTTCAACATGTTATAGTACTAAAACATAATCCATGTATTGTATCCCAATCTTAGGGGCAAATGATATTTTGAACCATCTTAGAAGATATACGAAATTACACATACGTACATTGAGTGAAATGAATAAAACATAATCAATTAAAAAACAAATAAAAAAATAGTTTCCTTAATAAAATAAAGCATCAATTTGATCATTTTCAATCAAAATTAATACATCTTAAAAATAAAAAAAAATAAAAAAAACTAAAACGGGTATTTCGGTATACCCGAATTTTAGATAATCAACCCGCTAACCGAACCGAATTCATAACGGGTAAACCGAATACCCGAATCTAGCTACCCGAAACCCGAAATAACCAACCCGAATTAACCCAAACCCGAAATTACGGGTCGGTTTATTCGGATAACGGTTATTTTCGACACCCCTACATTAACGTATGAAAGAGGTAGAATATAAACCCTCATATACCTCTTTCCGTAAATGGAAAAATTGCTAAAATAGACACACATGATATACAACCTCTTTTAAAATTTTAAACATCCTTGGACCTTACTTTTTGTACAGCTTTATCAGACGTGTTTTGTTCTGATTGGACCACGTATATACACGATACATATGTCTGTCTATGATTGGATAAAAAACTCAACGTCCGCCACCACATTTGTAAAACAAAAAATCATGGGTAATCATCACAAAATTTTGAATACCCCCAATTTCTTGATCGAATCGCTCACCTGGATCTTTGATTCGGAGCGAAATCGCTAGCTTCTCTCCGAATCATTGAAATGAGTAGAGCAATCATAAGTATTTGGAGATGGGTAATCGTTTATCTGTTAATATCCTCAACAATTTTCATCTCATCCATGTCGAAACTCGATTCCAGTTTGTCAGCTAAGAAGAGACGCATGAGTGATAAGGTTCGGAAGATGTAAGTCAAACTTCAATTCCCACTTTAATTTTGTCAAATTCTGAAAGTGATTGAAAGATTGAGTTCGTTTATTTATTAGGTGTACCTTCATCATTGCTATGTGTTTGTAGTCAAAGTATGTGCACATGTAAATTTTTAGCCATAGATTGGTTTATTTAGGAAAATTTAGGTTCTTTGTTTTAGGGAACTTGTTGCTGTGTATTAAGAGCTAATTTTGTGAAAAGAAAATAGGTGAAATTGAGGAGGATGGAGGGTCAGTAACTAATCTAATGGACTTCAATGCTACAACCAAATTTGGAAAGCCATTTGCTTTTTCTCTACTTTTGTGATTCACATAACAGTAGTGTGTTTGATCTTGTTTGATGCTAACGCTTTTGATTGTCATACAATATTCATAACAGTGATGAATTTCATCCTTTACAGGTTTTATCATGCATATGACAACTACATGACATATGCATTTCCGGTAAGTAATATACCAACTCTTTTAAAAACCATCCGAAGAAATATACTAATGTATCTATGGTTATGCAGCATGATGAATTAAAACCTATGAGCAAAAGTTTTACCGATTCTCTTAGTGAGCTTGGGAATTTAAAGGTTATAAATATCTTCTCTGGAATCAGTTAATAATCATTATTTATCGTGTGTTGAAACCTAAAATTTGTTCTTTTTTCCTTGTAGCTTGAAAATTTACCCCAAACATACAACGGATCAGCACTTACACTTGTTGAATCATTGTCCAGGTAATAATATATTTTTGTAATCATAAACGGCACATTAATTATTATAAACCTTTTGTGCTTCTTTTCTCTCTTGCAGTCTTGTAATATTTGGTAACAACACAGAATTTGAAAAGGCAGTTATATGGCTTTCGGAAAATCTAAAGTTTGATGTTGATGCAAGGATTAATCTTTTTGAGGTATATAACAAATTTACTTGATTTTATTTGCTATAACTTGTTGTTATGCAGTTTAAATATGACCACTTTTTTCCATCTACATTCAATCCTGATAATAGCAACCTCTAGGGAACTTGGTTACTTAAATTTTTTAATAATATTCTTGGCTATTACGTATGATAAGCCTCCAGAAAGGACTATCTGAATTTCATTTAGGAGAAAAGGTGGCAATTTGAACTCATTCGTTCTTAAAAGGGTCGATTTGGTTGTGTTTTATCTCAAACTGATTCAATCAAAGACTTTAGGTCATACAGGTTGAAACTTGCCCAAATTAAAATTTTAATGCATAAAACCTCTCAAATCGTTCTATTAAAATTTTTTAGTTAATAGTTATTATAATAATAATCGTGTATTTATAACCATTATAAAATTTTAAAAATGGATAATGACACCTCTGCGGGTCAATGCATACCGGTCCTTTCTACCCTATACTAAAAAATTACCTGTTTCACCATGACCTTTTTGACCCATTATCCAACCTGCGGACCCTCCCATCTTGACACCTCTGACCTTTACTCCAACCCATATGAATTAAAAATATATTTATGTTGTGTAATCCCTAATCGTTATTGTGTAGTGCAACATAAGACTTCTTGGAGGACTTGTCTCTGCTCACATTCTTGCAACTGATTCTACAAACAGGTTGATTCAAGGAACATACAATAATCAGCTCCTTGTTTTGGCTGAAGATTTAGGGCGGCGTTTTTTACCAGCTTTTAATACACCTACTGGTTTGCCTTATGCTTGGATTAACTTGAAGGTATTTCTAAATGTCTATAGATAAAACGTTAGATTATTGTTATAAAAACATAGCTTTTGTAATCATATATAGCAGAGTAATAATAGATGGACACAAAAAAAGTAATATTTTCACCTCTACTGAACTTCTAATATTTTAAATCAGTCAATCTTCTAATAAAGTTAACGTTTTCACAAGCTTTTAATGTAATATTGATTTCTTGGTTTTGTTTGTAAGATGGATTAATGACACCTCATCAATTGCAATATTATTTGGACAGTATGGCGTTATGGAGAACGAGACAAGTGAAACAAGCACTTCTGGTTGTGGTAAGGATGCATTCGATTAGAATATGTTTGGGATTGTGTGTGATACAAGATTATCTTTCTGGGAATTGCTTTCTGAAAACTCAATTTCAAAATTCAAAATGAAAAACTTTAGAATATCTTTGTGTGATTAATATTTTTATATGAATTCAGGATCACTTATTCTTGAAATGGGAGCATTATCACGATTAACTGGTGATTCAAGATTCGAACATGCAGCTTTATTTGCTCTACGTAAATTGTGGGGCATGAGAAGTTCTCTGAATCTTTTAGGAACTACACTGGATGTAGAAACTGGAGAATGGATCGAGTATTCATCCGGGATTGGTGCTGGTAATTAACTTATGTTTTACCTAATTATCATCTCTAAATTTTTGATTTTAAACTTTTTTGTTCTTTTTTATAATCTGATGATAAGCTTGATTAATATGTAATAGGGGTTGATTCTTTTTATGAGTATTTGATCAAGGCTCACATTCTCTTTGGAAAAGATGAATTTTGGAAGATGTTTCAGACAGCATATCTTGCTGTGCAGAAATATTTCAGATACGGTTCATGGTAATATTTGCTCTTATATAATTCTCCTCGATTAGTTTTTGAAAGTCTGTGGCTTTTTTTTTAATATATTAACAGAAAGAACACTGTAGGTATCATGAAGCTGATATGAGGACAGGAAGAGCAACTTATTGGCAACTTACAAGTCTTCAAGCATTTTGGCCTGGTGTACAGGTAACTAATGGACTGCTGGATGTAGGGATTATGTGATATTGAATAACTATAATCCAAAAATCAGATGCAATAAAAGACAAAGGTTGTAAATATTGCTTGCATGTGCATGTGATGTTTGTGTTACGATCCCACATCAGCCGAAAGTAAATTAAGTTGGTGGCTTATAAGTCTAGGTGTCCCCGCCCCCTAGAAGCTGGCTTTTAGGAGTGAGTTCTACATTTGGTCTTATGGCATGATACTCATAGGATCAAAACTTTAAATTCACATATAAATCAAAACTCTAAACTTCATACTTCTTTTATAAACTGAAAAACATAACAATCTTGTTCTTAACAATCTGCAAATCTTTCTTTATAAACTTATAGTCCATATCAAACTTTGTTCAATCTCGTCATTTTCGAATTACAGAAAAACGTATAAAAATGACCCTATTTATAGACTATTAATGGCGGTTATTTTCTGGCGGTTAACCCCGCTTTTTCCGGTGGCGGTTACCGGTGGCAGTTAACGTCGTCAGTTGACGGCGGCGGTCCACGGTGGTGGCTGGGCTTTTTAAACATCCTACTAAATACATATTTCCTATATACATAAGTTTCTTTACTAAAACAATTGTGAAATCAGAGGGAGTATGTGAAATCAGAGCAAGTGAGATGGAGAAACATGTATCTTCTCATTGATCACAAAAGAAAACAATACTTACAATTTATATAAGAGAGAACTATATATGGAAATAGCTAAAACCTATTTTATAAATATTTACACTTCTAATTCCTAAGGTATACTATTCTAACACTCCCCCTCAAGCTGGAGCGTATATATCATAGGCTCCAAGCTTGCCATATATGTATTCAACACGAGGGCCTCTTAGAGATTTTGTAAAACCATCTGCTAGCTGGTCACTTGAATTAACAAACTCTGTGACGATTGAACCATCTAACAGCTTTTCTCTAATGAAGTGGCAGTCAATCTCGATGTGTTGTGTTCTGTCATGGAAAACTGGGTTGGAGGCAATATGAAGTGCAGCTTGATTGTCACAAATGAGTTTCATTGGTGATACCTTGCAAAACTTTAGTTCTTCAAGAAGTTGCTTGATCCATATGAGCTCACATGTTGCATTAGCCATTGCCCGATACTTGGCTTCTGCACTTGATCTTGCTACCACATTTTGTTTCTTACTTTTCCAAGAAACTAGATTACCCCCGAAGAGGACATAATAACCTGAGGTTGACCTTCGACTGAAAGGACAACCACCATAGTGTGCATCAGCGTAGCAAAGTACCTCCGTGTTCCCTTTATTTTCATACAACAGACCTTTACCAGGAGCTCCTTTGATGTATTTCAGGATCCGTAAAGCGGCTTCCCAATGAGTATCACACGGAGCATTTAGAAACTGACTGACTATACTCACAGCAAAAGAGATGTCAGGTCGAGTTACTGTGAGATAATTAAGTCGACCAACCAATCTCCGATATTTTCCTTGATCTGTTAAAAGCTCCCCCTGACCAGGTAGAAGTTTAACATTAGGATCCATTGGAGACTCAACAGGCTTGCAATCCGTTAGATGAGCTTCTTCCAGAATGTCCAAAGCATACTTCCTTTGGGATATTGAAATTCCATCTTTCGATTTTGCAACCTCAATACCTAGAAAGTACCTGAGATTCCCCATATCTTTTGTTTGAAAATGCTTGAAAAGATGGTCTTTAAGTCGTTGTATCCCATCATGATCATTTCCGGTGATAACTATGTCGTCGACGTACACAACTAAATAGGTACACCGTGTCCCTGAAAGATGATAGAAGACTGAATGATCCGCTTCACACTGTTTCATTCCAAACCCTTTCACTACAGAGCTGAATCTCCCAAACCAGGCTCTGGGAGATTGTTTTAGGCCATAGAGGGACTTCCTTAGTCTGCAAACCAATCCGGACTCCCCCTGAGCAACAAATCCAGGAGGTTGCTCCATATAAACCTCTTCTTGCAGATCACCATGGAGGAAAGCATTTTTAATATCAAGTTGGTGTAGAGGCCAATCACGCATAGCGGCCATCGATAGAAGAATGCGGATACTAGTCATTTTGGCAACCGGAGAAAAGGTATCACTGTAATCAAGGCCAAAAATTTGTGTATATTCTTTGGCCACCAACCGGGCTTTCAATCGAGCAATTTGGCCATCCGGTCCTACTTTTGGAGTGAATATCCAACGACATCCAACTTTTGATTTACCCGGAGGTAACGGAACCAACTCCCATGTTCCATTAGAGTGTAAGGCTGTCATTTCATCAACCATAGCCTGACGCCAACCGGGATGAGATAAAGCCTCACCTGCACACTTAGGAATAGTAACAGAGGCAAGACTTGCAAGACAAGCAGAATATGTTGTTGATAAACGATTGTAATTGACATAATTGTATATGGGATAAGGATTTGCAGTGGATCTTGTACCTTTCCGTTGGGCTATAGGTAGATCATCTTCTGACAGAACCGAAGCCAGTGGATCAATCGGTGAAGGAGATGAGTCGGAAGTACCATTGTCAGGAGAATCTGCATGTTCATCCATAGGAGCAGTGGGACGAGGACGTCGCTGATAGGTTTGTAACGGAGGATCAGGAATAAAAGGACTCGGAGGATCAGTATTGGAAGGACTCAAATGATCAGGATTGGAAGGACTCAGTAGGGGGTCAGCAGGTAATGATGTAAGGACAGGGAGAGGAATAACTTGATCGATGTTGGAAGAATCCTGTTGATCAATTGAAAAATAGAGTTGATGATCAAAGAATGTGACATCTACAACCATGAAATATTTGTTTAAGCTAGGAGAGTAACATTTGTAGCCCTTCTGTAACCGAGAATAACCCAGAAAGACACATTTGAGTGCCTTAGGAGCTAGTTTATCTTTACTAGGATCCAGGCAATGAACAAAACATACTGAGTCAATTGGATGTAGAGGAAGGTGATATGGGGTTTGATTTGGAAACAAAATAGAGAATGGAGTCTGATTTTGTAAGACTGATGATGGCATGCGATTGATTAGATAACATGCAGTCATAACAGTATCAGCCCAAAATTTTAACGGGAGTTTAGCATGCAACAATAAGGTGCGGGTCGTTTCAATTAGGTGACGATTTTTTCTTTCGGCCACACCATTTTGTTGTGGGGTTCTAGGACATGAAGACTCATGTAACATGCCTTGGGAAGCCATAAACTCTTTGAAGGGTGTAGAGAAATATTCAAGGGCGTTATCACTTCTCAAGGTACGAATGCTTACACCAAATTGGGTTTTTATTTTAGCACAAAATTCTTGAAAAATTGAAAATAATTCATAACGTTGTTTCATTAGGAATATCCAAGTAGAACGAGAATAATCGTCAATAAAGGTAACAAAATAATGAAAACCCAAAGTTGAAGAGACTCTACTAGGACCCCACACATCAGTGTGAACGAGGGAAAAAGGAGAATCAACTCTATTATTTGCTCGTTTAGGGAAAACACCGCGAGTGTGTTTCCCTAACTGACACGACTCACACTCTAAGGAAGATAATGGGGACAAACTTGGCACGATCTTCTTTAATTTAGAGAGAGAAGGGTGACCATATAGGTGATGGTAATAGTGTGGAGACACTGCACTCGCTGCAATGGATGGGTGAGATCCCCTAAGTAATAGTGTCCTTGTGACTCATGCCCTTCACCAATTATCCGTCCTGTGCTCAGGTCCTGTAAGAAAACAGAATCAGGTGTAAAGGTTATTGAACAAGAGTGAGTTTTAGTGATACGACTGACAGATAAAAGATTAAAGGGACTTTTAGGCACATATAAAACAGAGTATAAGGACAACGATGAAATAGGTTGGGTTTTGCCAATTCCATTAACTGTCGTTTTATTTCCATCAGCAACAGTAATAGGAGGTAAAGAATCTGAATAAGTAAGAGTAGAGAACAGATCTTTGTTACCACACAAATGATCAGTAGCACCTGAATCAACAATCCATGGGCCAGAGATTGGCCTTGAACAACAAAGGCTGAGTGATTACCAGAGTGTCTTGTGGCACTAAGGATAGATCGTTGTTTTGCTTGATACTTTAGAAAGGCTTCATACTCAATTGCAGCCATATGTATGGTTTGTGTTGCTAAATTCCTTGGACTATAACCAGTTCCAAAAGCATGAAAATATTCCGAAGACTGTTGAGTGGACCGATCTCCAATAATAAATGATTGGGCAGGTGTAAAAGAAGGAGGATTATAAACTTCACCCATTTCACCACAAATAATGCTCAGAAGAAAGATGTGTCCAAAAAACAGATAGAGGTTGACACAAGCTGAGTGTTTGTGCAGGGCTTGGTTTGCGAGGGCCGACTTGGAGTTTTGCGCAGAAGGACTTGCGCAGAAGGAGTTTTGCGCAGAAGGACTTGCGCAGAAGGAGTTTTGCGCAGAGGTAGGGTTGCGCAGCAGGACTTGTACGCAGAAGGAGTTTTGCGCAGAAGAAGGGTTGCGCAGGAGCCTCAATCGAACAAGCAATCTCGACTAATCCAATCCAAATAATCGAATAGTGAATCGGCTAATCCAATGAGTTACAAACCAATCCAATCCAATCGATGATGACAGATCAATGAGTTAGCCAATTGATGAACACAGCAACACCACAAAACCCTTTGACAGTGTATCACGATGGCAGTCAATCGAAGAAGAAGAAACAAACAATCACCAACACTGCAGAATCTTCGGATAGAGAGACACGAAGATTATATATGCGATGTCGATGATGATGAAGGCAGCGGAAAAACGAAGATCACGATGGCTCTGATACCATGTAAGTTTGTGGGGTTCCAACTCAAAACCAATTGGTTATGAGAGGAGTAGCCCAGGACTCTTATAAGCTCATTACAAAGTCACTCTCCGTCCTATGTGGGACATTACTCAACACGCCCCCTCACGTGTGGCGTTTTTTTTTCTCGTTCCTAACACGTGGATACTTATGGGTTACGTGGAGTAGGTGAACCTTGCTCTGATACCATGTGAAATCAGAGAGAATATGTGAAATCAGAGCAAGTGAGATGGAGAAACATGTATCTTCTCATTGATCACAAAAGAAAACAATACTTACAAGTTATATAAGTGAGAACTATATATGGAAATAGCTAAAAACTATTTTATAAATATTTACACTTCTAATCCCTAAGGTATACTATTCTAACAACAATAATAATACTAAAATATATGATCTTTGATAATTATTTTCCAACAGATACGAGCCTAGTATGAATGGGTTCTTATCAGTGTGAAGCGGTAATAGATAGTAGTTGAATGTTTTGGATAACTATGATTATAGAAAACCAATCTATGATACCATTTTTGAAGAAGTAAGTACAGTTTTTCGAATGGAACTATAAGTCTTTCAAATTCAATTTGAACCAGTTAAATTCCATAAAATAGCAATGTACTTTTGTCAATGGTCCTTTTTGGTAATTATACCTTTTTCACATGTTATAGTAATTAAATTATTCTTCATGTGCTAATTTGGTAATTTAAGCACAGAATGACCGCTACAATCGGTTCAAATGAACGATGTGGCATCAGTAATATCTGCCACCTGTCATCTGGTCATTTTGTGCTTAAATTACCAAATTAGCATATCAACAAAAACTATAACTAAATAACGGGACAATAATTGTTATAATTACCAAAATAGACCATTTACAAAGATACGTTGTCGATCTAAAATAGAGATAATGAAGTAACAACTAACAAGAACAACAATACCACAATCCCGCCAAGGTGGGGGTACGGGGGAGGTAGCGTGTAGATTGTCATATCTTTACCTGAAGATAGAGAGGATACCTTACCTTTAATCCTTAGATTATCCATTTTGTTACAATCAACATGAAACGGATGACCGGAATTGATTATTTAACTTTAAAATTATCAGATGCAAAATTGTGCATCTAAACATCTAAAAAGTCGCATAATCAAATAATTAGTACCGCCCATTTTAAATAATTTTCCTTATAATTTGTTCCTGTTATTAGGTTCTTGTAGGGGATGTCGCGGCTGCTAACTTGACACATCGGGAGTTTTTTCATGTATGGAAAAAATTTGGAGTGCTTCCAGAGAGGTATAAAGCTTCAACCTTTCATTGGATTTATTTAAGAGTTAATTATCAAAATGGTCCTTTTACTTTGCTGTTTCTTCGATTTGGTCCTTTAGCTTTAAAAGTGACCAAGATGGTCCTTTAACTACCACTTTATCACCTAATTGGTCAATTTGTTAGTTGACTGTTAATCAGCTCTGTTAAATAAGGTAAAGTGACATTTTTACCTTTATCTATTAATTAAAATTTAATAATATTTAATATATATTTATTGTATTAAATTATTAATATTTATTATATATCACTTTCTCTCATCTCTCTCAGCACTGTCTCTTTGTCATTGTTTGCCAGTACCAACCACAACCACAGGACACCACCACCATCAACATGAAGATCCGGTCAAAGACGCCGCCGCCACACCTCTTTCTCACGGTGAAAGGAACACTGCAGCCTCCTCATCTCTCTCTCTGTTAATTATCTCTCTCTAGTCTCAACCATCACCAACCACCACCGCCACCGGACACCACCACCACCACTGCCTAGATTTGGATGTTTGAAGAACAGGTTTTGTGTTTGGTGGTAAAGACGGTTGCTCCAACCACCGCCACTACCATCGCACTGGTTTGATTCGATGTCTTTACCACCAGCACCGCCAAGATCTGGTTCAAACCAGACCAATCACACACAAAATCAAACCTATATACGAAAACTTAACCAGACTTGAAGCCAGATATGATCTTTGAGCCACAAACTTGTGTTCAAGTGATGGCGGCGGTTGAAGCAGCGGTGGTGGCACTGTTAGATCTAGGGTTTTTAAAGACCTAGGGGGTCGTTATTTGTTATAGATGGTTGAAGCAGTGGTGGTGGCAGGGAAGCATGAACAGATCTCAAAGATCTTATCTTTTTCTACAAATATCTCCATCTTTGTTCTTCCCTTTTCCGATTCCATTCTTTACCCAAAATCTTCCTCTATTAAAGCTAAAAACTTCAAGAAATCATCATCAATGCCCAAAGCAACTTCGCAGATTTATTCCGTTTGCATTTTTGCAAAGAAGATGAAGATGACATTGACGATAATATTGCTGTTGATATTAATGGTGGAAGACTAACAGATGAGAGAGTGAGAGAGAGTAGAGAGATTGTTTGTGTGTATATGGGAAGGCGGTGGCGGGTGGGGACGGCGACGACGGGGTGCAACGGCGGCGGCGCTCAAGGTGGTGTGGGCGGTGAAGGGAAGATGAACAGAGAGTGTTTGTGTGGGTATATGTGAATAGAGAGAGTTGAATAAATATAATATTATATATTTATAAATAATTAAATATTGTTTATTCATAAAAAATAGAAAAATGATAAAAGGACCAAAATACCCCTCACTTAACAGAGTTGACTAACATAAATGGACCAATAATCCTTACTAATTTGGATATGCAACTATCGATTGAAATAGGAACAATAATCTGGAATTAAACACAGGATAAACCTCAATCAACCATAAATGGAAGATTGATCCAGGGCACAGCCCTCTCTCAATAGCTAAATGCTATGAGCCAACTCTATGAACTAATCCTTACTAATTTCTGCCTATCTCTCAAAGAGAAACACCCCCCTTATTTATAGTTCTAACCTCTAACTAACTACTAATGATATTACAATAATACCCCTTCTAGAATTAAGTATCCATTCTCTATCATTACTTCCTCCTTCGAAAAAGTCTTGTCCTCAAGACTTGTGTCCAAAATGATCCAAAAGCTGGACAATTGGAGTACCACAAAAGAACATAAACCTCTTTTTTTCCGGCGTGCTTTCCATTCCGTACGAGTCAAAAAACGAAATTCCAGATCACGAATGATGACTTGACTAGCTTCCCATGAGGGAGACACAACCGAACAATAAATGTTGGAGTGAGTATGAAGAGAACCAAATGAAATCCTTCCATCCTTATGGTAAACCCAACGAAGACCAGAAGAAGGAAAAGATGAAGGTTTCAGCAGCTCGTCCACATCCTTTGGGGAATCCATAGCCTTCATTAGCAGCCCTTCACCACAAGAACTACCTCCCCCAAGCTGAGCACCATCACCCAAACCATTGCCATCAGACATACCGTCACCGCTAAAGCTACCGTTTCCACCTCTAAAATCGAATGCAATCCCAACTTGACCATTATCTAATCCTTTCATCCCTTGACCATAATCAGCAGCTGAGTGTTCGTCGACACTCACCATTGTGGTCAATTCCATATAATCAAAACTCTCAAAGTAATCCTTGCCGCCCATGGCTTCAAAATTGTGATCAGACCCCCTACCAGAATTGAGGATACTCCCAGAATCTCGATCTTCCTTCAAATCAAAACCAGATTGCTTACCTTGTTGTTTCATCCAATCCAACATTGTTTTACGAAATTCCCTCTCTTCAATACGATCGGCTTCCAAAGACTTCAAGGCCAATTTAATCTCTGTGACATCCTTTTGAAGGCGATGAATCTGCTTCTCGTGGAGATCTAAACGAGAATGAATCTGAGCCTCATTGATTTTGCTCCACGTGAACATCTTGAGTTGTAACAAATCGTGTTGTTTGGATCGATAAACCCAAATTGAAACCCAACGATGGAACAATAGATGTCAAAACCACCAGTAGCAGATACGGAAGCAGAAAAACGGAAGCAGAACCTTTGAAATAATCAGAATCGGAAATCAGCAAGTAGCGACTGAAATAAAAAATCGAGTGTGTACCGTACGGAACTGATATGGAATCGATTGTTTGAGTGCGATTGCAAAGGTTGATAACAGAAAACGATTGTGATTGTCGGCAACAGCCAGTAGCGATAAAAAAACCCAGCGATGAAACAACCCAAACTGTCGATGAAGCAAGTTGCAGGTCACGATCGGAAATGGCAAAACGACAGGTCGACTGGCAGAACAGCAGGTCAAGGTTTCCAAATCTGCAGTTTCTAAATCGATGGATTCCAAATCCGGGTTTCCAAATCGGTTGTCTCTACAGTTCCAAATCCAAATCGACACCTTCCTAATCGGCGGTTTCCAAATCCGCACCTTCCAAATCGGTCGTTTCCAAATCTGTAGGTTTCCAAATCAATAATTCCCTGGTTTCCAAATTCGACACTTACCAAATGTGAAAGTTTCCAAGTCAGCGAACAGAAGATAATCGGAAAAGTGAATGCTGAAATCGATTACTAAAATCAAATGCCGAAATCGAAAGCTGAAATCGAATGCGAAGCAGCAGTGGGACGAGAACAGATCGGAACGCTCAAAAGATCGTGATGTACAATCGGCAGGTCGAGGGCAGGTCGGACCAATGATAGAGATTGAGAAATCGTAAATGCAAATATCGATTAAACAGGAACAATAATCTGGAATTAAACACAGGATAAACCTCAATCAACCATAAATGGAAGATTGATCCAGGGCACAGCCCTCTCTCAATAGCTAAATGCTATGAGCCAACTCTATGAGCTAATCCTTACTAATTTCTGCCTATCAAAGAGAAACACCCCCCTTATTTATAGTTCTAACCTCTAACTAACTACTTATGATATTACAATAATACCCCTTCTAGAATTAAGTATCCATTCTCTATCAGTCAACTAACGAATGGACCAATTAGGTGATAAAGCGGTAGTTAAAGGACCATCTGGGTCACTTTTGAAGTTAAAGGACCAAATCGGAAGAAACAGCAAAGTTAAGGACCATTTTGATAATTAACTCTTTATATAATATGATACTTGCTTTATAGCGTTTATGAATTTTTTTCATACTGGATTTACATGTTTATGGTATATAAATGTAACAACGAATCTTGAAACTATACAGATATCTATTGGATCATCAGATTGTGCACCCTACAGAAAAATATTATCCTCTACGTCCAGAATTGGCCGAGTCAACGTATTATTTGTATCAAGCAACAAAAGGTTAGCTACTATTAATTTCATCTCTTGCTTCTATAATTAATAAATCTTTTAGTTATGCATATGCTTGCATAGCCTGTAAGTAGAGATGGTAAGATGTGTGGGTAGGTAACGGGTCAAGACGGGTTTGGTTTTAAAGGGTTGTTTTTGGTGCGGGTCAGGTTACACTTTTTCGTCCATTTTTTTATAAACAATTAAAGTCTTGATCATTATTAGAGAAGAAACATTATTGCATTTTTTAATCTAACCTATGAATAAGATCTCTTTTGAGGTTGTATATATTAGAAATATTTGGGGTGACTTTCAAGTTTCAACCAGTATGAGTGTATGACTGTTTCATCTGCTTCCCTTATAGCTAAGTGTTACGATTTGGCCTGATAAAACACAACCCAAATGGAGCAATTTAGGAGTTAATTTTATTTATTTTAAATCAATACCATATACCATTACTAAAAAAAAAAAATATTACGGCCAAAGCCTAAAGCAAATGAACACAACATAGACTAAGGTCTTACCAAAAACTAATACAACAAATGAACTATTTTCTTCATATCCTCTGAAACATGATCACAACCACTCAAACCAGATCCTTAAACACAACCTCAATGACCTCATGAGCCTCGAACATCAATCCTAAAGCACAAACTATTGAAACCACAACGGCACAACCTCTCACGAACTCGACCGCAGCTACGAACCACGAACTTGACCTGAACCACGAACCACGACCCTTTGAGATGTTGAAACGGCCGAAAAACTGGAACACCTCAAAACACGGAGACCTCGAAACACAAACAACCCTGAACCGGAGTATGGGACCATGATCATGTGAGACTTTGAACGGCTGGAAAACTCGACACCATGAATCACGAACTCGACACCATGAAACACAGTGACCTCGAAACATGAACCACGAACTCGACTGGAAACTTCTGACTTGTTGGTCCCTAAGGTAATCAACAACCTCATACATAAGTGTAGAAAAAAAGGGGGGGAGGGTGAATACATAACTCAACTAAGATGAACAAATCAAACTCAAATTGAATGCTTTTATTAATTAAACCAAGATTCAATACAAAGTAGTAATGAAATCTTAATTTAAACCTCACTTATTACAATTTGACTCTCTCTCAATCTAACAAACTTATTGCTAGAACTTGTTTTGCTGTTTCAACTAATGAACATAAAAACAAGGATCTACCTTAACAATTCTGAACGAACAAATGTTTTGGTGTGTCAAAGGTGGTAAACTCTAAACATGTTAAGAGGTTAGCTTATATAGTTGTTCTAGGGATACATAGCTAAACTAACAAACAAAGATTTATCCTAGTCTGCTAATTTAAAATAACTTCTATACATTCACATATATAGTTTGGATAACTCTATCTTCAAACTTGAACCTTCAAGCTTGAATAGCCGTTAGATAGGGAGTGAAGAATTTAAAACACATTTAAACTCTTATAAGGTTGACTATCTAAACAAACTAAGACTTATCCTAGTCTGCTAATTTAAAATAACACCTATACACACATAAGTTTGGATAATTCTATCTTCAATCTTGAGTCTTTAAACTTGAATCTTCAATCTTGAATAGCCGTAGATAGGGAGTGAATAATTTAAACACATTTAAACTCTTATCAGGTTGACTATCATGTTAAGCTGAGTTACTCGGTTTGACACTCATCAAACTGAGTAATTAAACCAAACTTTGGTTTTCTACGTGTACACACACATAGATACAAATACTCTTACTTAACTTAGGAAGTCATTCAAGTTCTCTAAGACATACTTATAAACTTTGTTTCAGCTTAAGCCTAAATCTTATCTTTCAAGCTTTATTTTGTTCAATAAATCTAAACATACGAGTTCATTTGACTAACAGAACCCTTGAGTGAAACGAAACCATGGCCGTAAGCTTGTGACCCTTGAACGACCGAAAACCTAACATCAAAGGAAAACGAATGATGTAGGGGAGAGAAGGGGTCCTCCGGACCCCGGCCTACGCTAATGGCTGGAGAAGGTGGCGGCAAGATTTTTAGAAACTATGGTTATTGGGGGTACGAAGAGAAAATGCTAGGCGAAGCATCCTCTGGACTTCTCTAAGTTCAACTAGTATGAGTGTATGACTCTTTCACCAGCTCCCTTTTTAGCTAAATTTTATGATTTGGCCCGATAAAGCACAACCCAAATCGACCAATTTAGGGGTAAATAATTTTTTTTAAATCAATAACATATGCCATTACTAAAAAAAGAAAAGAGATTACTGCAAAAGCCTAAAACAACATTTGCAAGTTGCAAATGAACACAACATAGACTAAGGTTTTACCAAAAACTAATACAACAAAGAAGCTACGACTTGGATTATTCTCCTCAGATCCGCTGAAACACGATCACAACCACTCAAACCATGATCTTAAAACACAACCTCAACGACCTCAGTAGCCTCAAACCGCGATCCTAAAGCACAAACTATTGAAACCACAACGACACCTCTCACGAACTCGACCGGAGCCACGAACCACGGTCCATGAACCACTACCCCGTGAGACATTATAACGGCCGAATAACTCAGACACCTCAAAAGACACCTCGAAACAGGAACAACTCTAAACGGGACCATGAACATGCGAGACATTCAACGGTTAGAAAACTCGACACCATGGTCCATGAACCACGAACTCGACACCATGAAACACAGTGACCTCGAAACACGAACCAAGAACTCGACTGGAAACTTTCGACCGGTTGGTCACTAAGGTAATCAACAACCTGATACACAAGTGTAGAGGGGAGGGGGGTTGAATACACAACTCAACTAAGATGAACAAATCTAACTCAAATCGAATGCTTTTTTTAATTAAACCAAGATTTAATACAAAGTAGTAATGAAATCTCAATTTACACCTCTCACTGATTACAATTTAAACTTTCTCAATCTAGGTTTCAACTGATGAACAGAAAACAAGGATCTACCTAAACAATTCTGGACGAACAAAAGTTTTGGTGGTCATATTAAGAGGTGAGCTACTTAGCTTATATAGTTGTTCTACGGATACATAGCTAAACTAACAAACTACGAGTTATCCTACTTTGCTAATTTCAAATAACACCTATACATTCACATATATTGTTTGGAATACTCTATCTTCAAAGTTGAACCTTCAATCTTGAATAGCCGTAGATAGGGAGTGAAGAATCTAAAACACATTTAAACTCTTATCAGGTTGACTATCCAAACAAATTAAGACTTATCCCAGTCTCCTAAATTGAAATAACACCTATACATTCACATATATAGTTTGGATAACTCTATCTTCAATCTTGAATAGCCATAGATAGGGAGTGAAGAATTTAAAACACATTTAAACTTTTATGAGGTTGACTATCACGCTGAGTTACTCAGTTTGACACTCATCAAGTTGAGTAATGAAACCAAACTTTGGTTTTCTACGTGTACACACATATAGATACTCTTATTTAACTTAGGAAGTCATTTGAGTTCTCTAAGACATACTTATAAACTCTGTTTCCGTCCTGAAGCTGACTACTCATCTTAAGCTTAAATCCTATCTTTCAAGCTTTATGTTGTCTCAATAATCTAAACATACGAGGTCATTCGACTAACACGACCCTTGAGTGAAACGAAACCATGGCCGTGAACTTCTGAGTTCTGACCCTTGAACAAACAAGTCGAAATTGCCACCTCTGTGGGCCCTAACAGTTCCATAGTTTTATGATATTTTTTCTAATAATAAACTATTATTTTTCTTTCTACCAGATCCCTGGTACATGGAAGTCGGGGAAACTATTATAAACTCCCTTAATTTGCATACAAAAGTTGATGGTGGATTTGCAAGTATTAGAGATGTAACTACTATGCAATTAGAAGATCACCAGCATAGTTTCTTCCTGGCTGAAACGTAAGTACTCTGTTGTTTTTTTTTCAAGTCAAACCTTTTACCTTTTCGGGTCAACTTTGTTGTTTGTTAATGTTTAATACATACACATAAATATATCTTGATAATTTCAAAGGATTACAACAGTTAAATCTTGCAAACTTTCATGGGTCACTTGAAATTGTTTCCAAACTCTGAACTTGATATTTTATTAATAGGTGCAAGTATTTATATCTTCTCTTTGATGATTCACCTTTGTCGGGTCGCAATTACGTATTTACAACCGAAGGTCACCCTCTTCCTGTTAGAAGCGAATGGCACGAAAGGCTTCCCGATACATACATTCCCAGTAACTGGACCTCCATCAAGGTGAAAATTCATTACTGGTGGTGGCTAATTATGTTGGTGGGTCGGGTTGAGTAACGGGTCAAACACATATTTTTTTATTTATCGACTTTTCTTCAAGTTTCGTTAACTATGAACAAATTTAGTCAAAAGAAATTTAAAAATTTGTATTAATTATTATGAAGAATGTTCAGTATAGTCATTTCCTTCCAAATCCTCCCATTTATGGGAGGAAAGATTTTGATGCAAAATAAGCTTGAGTTACGTCTCCTAATCCCTCCCTTTCCTTCCCTTTCCTTAAATGAAACTTGAGACACCCTCTTGCTTTAGTTTCCTTTCAAATTCTCCCCTTTCCTTTGTAAAAAAAACTCGAGTACAAGGTGTAAGGGACTAATTTTAGCCTTTCGATCAACGACATTAATGGTCCAAATTGCATTTTATAACGGAGGGGCATTTTCGTAATTCACATGTGATGCTTTTACAAATCACATGTGATTGTATACTGAATCACATGTGATTGCATATTATAATTTTAGGACTATGTTTTTTACATAGAGTTTATTGAACACAACTCTATTTATTAATGGATACAAAGATTATAAAATTTTAAATTCATGGAATTTTGTGAATTTAAACAATTTGCTCCATTTGTGACTTATCTAGAAAAAGAAGTTAAATTTACCACTTAGAGATCAAACATAACAAAAATCGGCAGTTTAAGTAAATAGGTCGGAATTGCCACCTCAAGCTATTTTTCATATATTTATTTGGGATAATTTGACTTCAAAGATGATGGTCAAAATCAAACTATTACAGATTGGAAGACAGAAGAATCAGGCTAGCGCAATGTCGATGCAAGTGTGCCCTGCAAATTTATTAAGCCCCGGACATGATGGTCAAAGAATCGAGAGTGTTTGCCATGTTCCTGACGCATGGGACGATCATAGATGTTTAACAGACGATGATTGTGGAATTGATTCGCTTAATTGTAGACGAAGATCATGCAGCATGGCTGGCTACTGTGGTTTGTGGTTGTTTATATGAAGTTTGATTTAATTCGATTAAATTCATTAAAACACAAAGAATTAGACACTTTGGAGTCTTGGAAGTTTGTAACATTATTTATGAGTTTGATAGAGGACATAAAAGGAAAAAGAACGATCTGAAGTTTGAGCAGAATAGAACAATACCCAGAAGGGGAATAGGAAAAAAAAAGTGATTAAATAGATCCAATTGGAAGTGGAATACCACCATAGATCAATCTTTTTGCTAATGGAAGGAAGTGTTTTTTAATTTCATGTCTTTTTTGCATTTTGAATTATGTTTATTATTATTGTTGAGGATAAAAAAACCTTGGTAATCAGAATTGTGTAATCGGTATTTTTGTATTATGATAGTCACGATTACAAAGGCAGAATATATAAGGAAAACATTTACACTTTGAACCCTCTAATATAACAATGTATACTAAGTACACTTAATTGTCTAATAATCCACCGCAAGCTAAGGCCTGTAGCTTGGACCGTAAAAGCAGAAATCGTTGTGAGGGCCAGCGGCTTGGTGAACACAACTGCGATCTGGTCATGAGTGGATATGAATTGAACCGAGAGTTTCCTTTGAGCCACCTTTTCTCGAACGAAATGGAAATCAACCTCTACATGCTTTGTTCGTGCATGAAAGACGGGATTGGCCGAAAGATACGTAGCACCGAGATTGTCAAACCACAAAGTTGAAGCCGACTTAACAGGAACACAAAGCTCACGCAATAAATCTTGAAGCCACGTAAGTTTAGCAACAATATTAGCAAGGGCTTTGTATTCAGACTCTGTTGACGACCAAGAGACAGTCTTTTGTTTTCGTGCAGACCACGATACAAGATTTGAGCCCAAATAGATAGCATAGCCCCCGGTGGATTGACGATCGTCTGCAGCCCAATCTGCATCAAAAAAGCCCGTCAGCGAGTTGTAAGTAGAGTCCGTCTAAGCATGGAGAACGGTGCCAGAGGCATGCGTAAGTCTTAAACCATAGTCAGTGGTGCCCTGTAGATAACGAAGAATGCGTTTGACTGCAGACCAATGATTGGTTGTGGGAGAGTGCATGAACTGACAAACTTTGTTAACTGCAAAGGTGATGTCGGGACGAGACAAAGTAACATATTGAAGCGCACCGACAACTTGGCGATACTTGACAGGGTTATCAAACTGGGCACTATCACCAAGAGCAAGGGTCGTAGTGGTGGTCATAGGAGATGATACCGGTTTAACATTGGACAAACCAACACGTTGTAGAAGGTTAAGTATGTATTTGCGTTGTGAGAGAACTAAATCATGACCCATGCGAGAGACCTCAACACCGAGCAAGTAGGAGAGGGGACCCTTATCTTTGACAGCAAAGGACTGGTTCAGACTTTGTACCCAGAAAAGGTTCGGTTGCTTCACTTCACAGGGTAAGAGAGGCTGCTTTTCTATTTTA
Source organism: Pulicaria dysenterica (assembly GCA_947179395.2). Lineage (NCBI taxonomy): Eukaryota > Viridiplantae > Streptophyta > Magnoliopsida > Asterales > Asteraceae > Pulicaria > Pulicaria dysenterica. The sequence goes on from OX359292.1 coordinate 37,543,865, forward strand.
GTTTAGAGAAGAGTTCTTTCGAACCGCCAGTTAGTGTTTGTTTTCGTATAAGTTTCTTCCTTTCTTTAGTGACTTCACCGAGGTTATGTAAATATGTTTCAATACCCTGTGAGTTGTTCCTTGTCAAAATAATGACATCAACATAGACCAGCATATACAAAAGTGTACCCCTATTGGAGTAAATAAAGAGTGAGTGATCTGTTTTAGAACCCCGAAAACCAAGAGAAGCAAGGGCTGCAAAGAGTCGGTGAAACCATGCTCTCGGGACCAACATATACAAAAGTGTACCCCTATTGGAGTAAATATAAAATGAGGGATCTGTTTTGGAACCCCGAAAACCAAGAGAAGCAAAGGCTGCAGAGAGTCTGTGAAACCATGCTCTCAGGGCTGTTTTAACCCATATAATGATTTGTGAAGTAGACAAACGTGATCAGGTTTTGCGGGGTCAACAAAGCCAGGTGGTTGTTCGAGATAGACCGTCTCGGCAAGATCACCATGCAAGAATGCATTTTGTACATCAAGCTTCCTGTGTTATTGCTAGAGAAAGAACAACACGAATTGTTGTCTATTTTACCACAGGGCTATATGTCTCCTGATAGTCAATACCCGGTTGTTGTCGAAAACCTTTGGCAACAAGACGTGCCTTGTGCCGCATAACGGCTCCTGTTTGATCCCTTTTTAATTTGTATACCCACTTGCAGTCACCTACATTGGAATTCTGTTGGTCCCGAAAGGATACAACAACAACAAATGTTTGTAGAAGGGGGGGGGGGGGGGTTGAATACAAACTTTAGCTATTTAAAAAATTAAAACACACGGATGTACTTTATATAATTCTTATTGATGTAAATCAAGAATTACATAAACTAGATGCGGAAAATCTGAGTTCAACAAAGGTGGCAACAGTTTTAGTCTAACACATAGACTAGCTAATTCTAACCAACTAATGCTTAATATGTTCAACACATGAACAAGTTTGTATACACTGTTAAATATTTGCTAACTCTTCTAAATCTCAACTTATGAGATTTTACAGTGATCAACCGATATCTTCAAGTATGGGAAATGCTTGAATATATATAGAAAACTTGGAGTCCGGATGGTGGTAAGAGAAGGGAACAACAAAGTATAAGAATAATAATATTATAATAGATAAAGTTAGTGGGTGGAAAGTAGATTTACTTTATACGCTAGAAGTATAAAGTGCATGTACTATCTGAAAAAGTAAAACCACTATCTATTATTAAATTATTAAACTCATACCTTTTGCCTTGGAAGTGCAAGTTTCTCTTTCCATGCTTGTACTTTATAGACCACCATGCTTTCTTCAGATTTGACTTTACCAAGTATGGAGTTGCTAGCCATACTTAGTTGTTGAAACAAATCTTCGAGATCTTCCTTTTGTAAAGTAGCTTTTACCTTTTCCAGGGGATCAAACTCTATCCTTTTTGTCTCTTTGCAAATAAAAAAAGTGCTAATACTTTTACAAAGGAATTTAGAAAGGAAAAATAGAACAACACATGTTCTGCCTTGACTTAAAAATAAAAACAACCATTTGTTTATATTTAACACGACTCAGCTAATGAAACTAACTCTAAACTGCATTAATAATTTTGCTCAAATGATGAAATAAATAAGGACTAAAGTGTATAGGTCAATCAACCTATATGACCAGTATACCAAAGATGTTCAACTGATCATTTAGAGTGATAGGCATATAAAAAAGTACTTTAACATAAAGTAAACTTCTTATCTAAAAGGGAGAAGTCTTCAGCTGATGCTTTAAAGGTATATGCTTTAGAGGTATCATCTGATGCTTTTGATCCTCAGCTGATGCTTTGTAAATCCTCAGCTGATGCTCTTTTCTTCTCGTCTGATCCTTTTGAAGCTGATTCATCTTTTGATACATAGAGTTCAGCTGATGTTTTAACTCATCAGCTGATGTTTCATACTTAGAAAATTCTTTAAGTCTGTTTTGAAAAACAACACATGTTTTTCAACATTCTGAGCTCAAACCTAAGGATATGGTTTTATAAACATCAAATCCTATTTTAATTAATAGTAAGGTTTGATTGTGGTTTAATATTGCTATCTCCCCAACAATCTCCCCATATTTGATGATGACAAAACTTATCTTATTTGAAAGAAACTGTTTGACTTAGAATAAATAAAGATACAACTTTTAAATACATTTTTGGTTACCTAGCAATATGTTTTTGGTAACTCTTTAAGTATGTTCCCTTAATATTTTATTTTTGGGAATCTTTTAGTTATGAAGTACCATAGTTCTGTTTTTGTGGTATCTTTTCTATCCTTTTTCTATTTTTAGGATTTTATATTTCTATATTTACACTAGGTGAGCTATCTACTAAGATTCATCTATACTAGCAGTTAGCTTAGTAGTCCATGATCAAAGTTTCAAGCTTGATTACAGAAAATTGAAATGACAAGACTTTGTACAGAGTTAATAACTAAAGAAACAGGAACAACTAACTTATATTAGTCTAGAAAAAAACAAACTAAGTTAATAATTATGAAGGTGCATCCCAGTCTAGTTCTTCTTGCTTCACTTGAAAGGTTTCCCATACAGGATCTGGAGGGGCAAGTTCCTTGAACCTTTTATCCACTAGCTTCTCAAAGTATTCACTTCCAGTTTTTACTTTGATGTCTAGACCTATTTGTCTAAGGAAGCTGAGAGATGCTAGTCTTAACTGAGCTAACCTGAAAAATATCCAAATGCTAGCTCTATCTCTGGAGAACATTCCTCTTTCTGGATGATCTATGTATCTGAGGTCTTCAGGATTGGAATTGAGTGGCAGAGTGGTGTTAAGGTTTGCAAAGTCAATGAAGAAGGTATGACCTGGTTGTTGTTCTCTTTGTTCAAAGGGGATAAAGGGCTTGGAAGTCTTGTTGAACTGTTGTGCTAGGTAATTCACATGTTGAGTAAAGTGATCATGAGAGAAGAGTCTGCTTCCCACTAAATGTCTGATCCAGTATCTGCATTCCCCTCTAAAACTATTAGCTAGCTTACTCCTTGACTTCAACATCAGATAGAACATTTCAATGATCCTAGTAAAACGATCAGTTGAGATGGTTTTTGTAAATAGTTCTTCAGCCCAGTTTGGCTTATCCTTTCTTAAGAGCTTCATGTAGTTCTCACCACCACTTTTATATAAATGAGCATTGGTGATAGTCTCAGGATAGTTTTTGTCTACCAGATCAGCTCTTCGATTATCAAACTCTCTTTGTCTCTCCCTTGATAATGTTGGAATAGAAGAGAAGTCCAGATTCAAGAGGGTTTCAATTGTTTTTCTGTGAGATAACCCTGTCTTGTCATTCTTGCCAGCAGCAGGAGTAGGAGCTGAAGATTGAACTTGTCTTTGTTTAGAAAGCATCATTTCTTCTTGTTGTTTTAACTGGTCAAGTTCTTCTTCTGTCAACCCTAGAATATTTGCTATCCCTTGGGTAGTTAAGAACTCACTTTGTGTTTGTTGAGCTTTTGCCAACTCATCTAGTGGTTCCCCAAAGAGTGAAGCAAAGTATTCCAAGTTCTGTTCTGTTTCTTCCTGTTGCTTGGCTTCTCTTTCAGCTTCTAACTCTCTTCTTTCCTCTTCCTCTATCTCTTCAGCTGACATAATGTTTTTGCCCTTTCTCTTAGAGGAAGATCTTGGAGAGAGAAGCTTCTCTTGGACTTAAGGAGATGATTGGGCAGGAGTTGCTTGAGGAGTGGGAGTTTTCTTTTTCAAGTTGAGTAGTGTAGAGAGTGTTATATTGTCATCAGAATAATCATCATCTGAGTCCTTTGGTGATGGACTGTCAGATGGATTACATGGGTCATCTCTCTTCTACTTCTTAGCACTTTTTCTTCTGGCCATTTGCTTTAATCTTCTTTTTGGCCTCTGTTTTGAGCAGGTTGCTCCCCCTCAGCTGGAGTCTCCCCCTCAGTTGGTTGCTCCCCCTCAGCAGATGGCTTACTTTGTTTCTCTACTTCATTGAGGGCTTTTGCTGCTTTGTCTGCTTTAATCTCATCTAGATATGCATCTATAACAGCTTTAACAGTGTTTGGTGAAGGTTTCCTTCTTGAGCTGGATGAAGAGGTTGATTTCTCCCCCTTTTTGTCATCATCACCACCAGTTGAGGGTAAAGAGGGAAAAGAAACAACAGGCTTGGCTGGGGCAGCAGGAGTGGAAGTAGATGATTGAAAAGGTGTGGGAGTGGAGGTAGGGACAGTAGAGGTAGAAGGAGACATGGATGGAATAGGAGGTTGAGTAAAGGGTGGGGGGTGGGTCGGAGATGAGAGGGAATGAGTGAGAAAAATGGTTGGGAAGTGGAAGTGGAGGGTCTGTGATTATTAATGGTAGAGGGAAGAAAGTTGAATTCTTTGAGGGTGTCAATATGTTTTTCTTGGGTAAGGTGGGAAAGGTTTGTGAGGTTGGTGTCAAGCTTTTGAAGGGTTAAAGGGACTTGAAGGATAGGGTCGGGGATGTTGACATAAACTAGAGGGGTTTCAGGTCGGATGTTTCTGATGTTGTTGAGGAGGTTGGTTATGGTTTGGTTTAGAGTATTGAGGGTCTAAGTGGGAAGGATGGGAGTTGGTGTAGGAATAGGTGTGGAGGTTTGGGAAAGGAGTTGATCTAATTTGTTGAGAATGGGGGTAAGATCAACTGTAGGAGGTGGAGGAATAGGTTGTGGTTGAGGTTGAGAAGCTTTAAGTGACTCAACTTCTTGGTGTAAGGTTTGAAGTTGAGCTTCTGTTCTTGTTTGGAAAGAGGTAAAAGAGTCTTGAAGACTATCCATCTTTTGAGAGATGGACAGAAGGGTTTGAAGCATTAAGGGTGTGGGTTTAGTGGTAGAGGAGATAGTAGTAGGAACTGGGAATGATTGAGGTGGAATGCCAATATCAGGAATAGTTGTTAGTCCCTCACTTAGACTTTGGTGTAAAAGCCTAAGATCACTGGGAATAGAGGTTGTGCCCTCACTGGTAATTGGCTTATATCACCAGCATTGACAGGCAATGCTATAGACTGTGTAAGAATTGAACCAATAGGAGGTACAAAGAAGTGAGGTTGAGTTGGGCTGAACTCAGTTGGGTTCTATGTGTACATCAACAAGATGTTGTGAGCTTGTTGAGGGTTTGGGCTAACTCACAATGGCTAAAGACGTAGTGTGACCTTGGGAGAAGGTCTGTCTTTCAATGGTATCACCCTGTTGGGAGGGTGACCCAGATGATAGGAGTCCCATTTGTACAGGAACACCCTATTGGGAGGGTGAACCAACTTGCTGTTGGGGTAGATTAATCTTCATGAACATCTACTCAACATGAGAGGAGGTCAATGGGACTGAGGTATGTGGTTGGAAAAACCAATCCACTGGAAATAGTGGAAATTGCACTATTTCATCTGACCTTTGACCTATGGGGGTGTCAGTAGGCGTAGAACAAGTGACCACTGGAGGTGCACTTGAGCTTGGCTGTGGAGTGATTATTTCTAGGAGTGAGGATTGGATCTCATAGGTTGGGTCTACCAACTGAGTGTCCTCAAAGAGTGAGAGTACCATACCTGAAGATTGTGTATGCTTGCTGCTTTCAATCATTTGTTCAAGCTCATCTGAAACTTCATCAGTAGCAACATCATCCTTTTGACTAACAGCATCAGTGCTGTGGTATGCATCATCATCACCATTACCTTTACTGAGATGAACACTCTCTGTGGCACAGGGAGTTCCACCAGCTTGGGTTGAGACAACCAATGTGACCTCTAGGGGTGAAGTGGGAGCAACAGTAGTTGTAACAAATGGAAAAGTGTCTGCTCCCTCTTCAAATGTACCAAATGAGCTACCATGCTCAAATTCAAAAACTATTTCCTTAGGCTGTTCAGTTTCAACCTGAGGTGTTCTATCAACAACACCACTAGTACTACTAGCTACATCAGTTACACTAGCACCAACAGCTTGAATGCTGGGTGCTCTTCCACCACTTGGAACCTTGAAGATAGATTCATCACATGATTCATCACTTCCAATCAGAATTACATTCTGTCCTCCTTGATCACCTTGATCACCACCATCAGCATCATCATCTTCATCATCATCATCATCATCATCTCCTTTGTCCTCATCCTCAGAATCCTCTGGCTCATTTTCACCCTTTCCTTCCTCATCTTCAACAATGGGTTCTTGTTGCTGTTGTTGCTGGATTTGTGTAGCTTCATTGATTACTGCCTGCATAGCAGGTGAAATTTCAGGGCCTCTATCAGCTTTGATGGTAGAGAAGACCTTTGGAGCCATTTGAAGTGAACATCACTTCAAGTTGATCAGTGAATGATGCATAAGTCTCGTATGAAAGATGCTCCATAGCAATTAGACTCAAGAACCTAATGTATGGGATTTGGGGATCTGGACACCTTCTTTTGTGAGCCCAAGGAGATTCTGTCAGCCATTTCAGCAAACACTATTTATGCATAATCAATGTTTCTTCCAGTGACTAGAGAATGCATCAACATCAACTCAGATTGATTCATTTGATCATGACTTCCAGATTTCGGGCCAAAGCACCTTGTGATGATGTTGGCAAGGTACTTCCATGGATGCCCTAGAACAGACACCTTGTACTTCCCATGAGCAACCGCTTCATGATAACCAAATCTGGGTAGGACTTCTAGGGTTTGGTTGTGAGCAGGGAATGGGGCATAGGGTGCTCTGTCTGGAATGGAGATGGCTCTTCGAATGGTCTGGGTATTGATTAGAAGGGTTACAGTGCGGTTTAGTAAGGTACAAGTGATGATGTTTTCATCTGGGTGAAATCGTGCAGTATACCACATCTCCCCAACAATGCGAGGGTAGATTATGACTTGGTCTGCTGTAAGACATGGAAACAGGGGATGAGCAGTTATGAAATTTATGAAGGGCTCATACCCTTGTTTGAGATATCTTGCGGGAAGATCAGTGCAAATGAGGTGGTTATTTGGAGAGATGTTCATGACTTCACCGGCAGTAACATTTTCTCCGGCGACAACATCAGAGGTATAGCGGGGATTGAAGGTTATCAACATTTTTGATTTTCAGATAGAGAAGAAAGTGAACAGTTGAGAGAGGTTTCTTTTGAGGAGGAAAGTTGGAAAGTTTTGAAAATAGGGATTTGAAATATAGTATTTAATGCATGGAAACTTTCTTTTTATGCACATTATTTCTTAAAAAATGATGTCTGATTTCAATGTGCTTTGTTTTTTAATGCAAAACTGGATTATTAGAAATGGAGATAGCACTAGTGTCGTCACAAAGTATAGGAGTCTCTTCAAACTTCACATCATAGTTCAAGAGTTGATTTTGTAGCCAAGGCAATTGTGCAAAATAGCTACCAGCAGCAATGTATTCTGCCTTAGCAGTAGAAGTTGACAGTGAGTTTTGTTTCTTACTTGACCAACTTATCAACCTTCCACCTAAAAGTTGACAACCACCAGAAGTACTCTTTCTGTCCAATGTACATCCTGCAAAATCAGAATCAGTGTATCCAACTAACTCAAAATATGAGTCCTTGGGGTACCAAAGACCTAGATTAGGAGTTCCTTTGAGATACCTGAATATTCTTTTAACAGCAGCAAGATGTGATTATTTTGGATCAGCCTGATTTCTTGCAGCGAGACATGTTGAAAACATTATATCCGGTCTACTTGTAGTGAGGTATAAAATAGAACCTATCATGCCCCTATAAGCAGTAATGTTCACTGATTTACCATCAGTGTCCTTTCCTAGCTTAAGAGCGGTTGACATAGGTGTTTTCATTGAAGAACAATTTTCAAACTCAAATTTCTTAAGTAAGTCATTTACATACTTTGTTTGATGAATGAAAATTCCATCAACCTCTTGTTTAATTTGAAGTCCAAGAAAATAGTTTAGTTCACCCATCATGCTCATCTGATAATTATCAGACATGAGTTTAGAGAACTTTTTACAAATATCCAAATTTGTAGACCCAAATATTAAATCATCTATATCTGCACAAGAATAACATCACCCTTGAATTTCCTAATGAACAGAATGCTATCAATGCATCCTCTTGTAAAATCTTTATTGATTAGAAAAAAAGAGATGATATCATACCAGGCTCTTGGAGCTTGCTTTAGACCATATAAGGCTTTGTTTGAGAAGTAAACATGGTCTAGACAGCTTGCAGCCTCAAAACCAGGAGGTTATTTAACATACATTTTTTCCTTCAATTCACCATTGAGGAAAGCACTTTTAACATCCATCTGAAAACCCTTGAAGTCTTTAAAGGTAGCATAGGCTAGAAACAGTCTGATTGCCTCAAGTCTAGCAACAGGAGCAAAGGTTTCATCAAAGTCAATTCCTTCTTCTTGACAGTACCCCTGTGCAACTAGCCTTGTTTTGTTTCTGATGATTTTCCCTTGTTCATCCAATTTGTTTTTGAATAACCACTTAGTGTCAATGATAGATTTGTCCTTTGGTCTTGGCACCAAACTCCATACATTGTTTCTTGTGAATTCTGCCAGCTCTTCTTGCATGGGATTAATCCAGTGGGGATCATTAAGAGCTTCATCTAACTTCTTTGGTTCAATCATAGAAACAAAACCTATGCACAAACAGAAATTACAAGCTTTTGATCTAGTTAGTACAGGTGCTTCTATGTTACCTATGACCTGATCTGTTGGATGATCTCTGTGGTCCTTGTAGGTAATTTGGATTAAAGGAGAGTTGGGATTGGTTTGGATTTGGGGAGTTGAAATTCCAATATTGGGATCAGCTGATGATATTTTTGATTAGCTGATAGATTTTCAAGGTTGCAATCTGTGGGTATTTCTACTGATCAAGTAATATTTGATATGGAATTAGAGTTCATTGATGTTGAGTCGCTATTCACATCATTCAGTAAGATTATAGGTTGGTTTAAGGTAGGATGTGCATTGGATTCATATAGTATAGGAACAGGTTCATCTAATTCATCTACATCAGCTGATGGGAGTGGATCAACTAACATTGGAATATTATCTGCAGTGTGCAACAGATCATTAAATTCCTCACCTGTAGAATGATTAGTAGAACAGGAAGCAACAAAGTCATTTTCATTAAAACTTACATTTATTGATTCTTCAATGACCTTTGTTCTGATATTGTAAACTCTGTATGCTTTGGAGATGATAGAGTATCCAACAAACACACCTTCATCAGCCTTAGGTGCAAATTTCTGCAGCTTATCCTTCTGCTTCAGGATGAAACACTGACAACCAAAGATGTGCAAGAAGCTGATGTTTGGCTTCTTTCCCTTGAGCACTTCATAAGGAGTTTTATTGTGGCTCTTGATTACAAGGGATCTGTTCTGAGTAAAACAAGCACAACTGATAGCCTCAACCCAAAAATTAAAATTTAACCACTTTCACACAGCATGGTTCTTGCAGCTTCAATTAAGGTTCTGTTTCTCCTTTCAGCTACACCATTCTGTTGTGGAGTTCTTGGAGCAGAGAAGTTTTGAGATATCCCTTTCTCATCATAGAAACATTCTAGAGTTTGCATCCTCACTAGATTTCCATTTAGCAATTCCATCTTTTTGATAAAGCTTATAATCTCTTCAGGAGCCTCACTTTTAGCTTTGAGGAAAATGACCCAAGTATACCTTGAGAACTCATTAACCATAAAAAGTGCATACTTACTTCCACCAATACTTGCAGTGGAAACAAGACCAACTAGATCCATGTGCAACATGTAGAAAGGTTCAGTAATGGAGAAGGCTTGCTTAGATGGAAAAGATGTTTTGTGCTGCTTTCTCTTCTCACAAGCAGAACAAGGTTTAGGCTTTACATAAGTCAGTGAAGGCACTCTTGACACTAGATCACCCTTGCTTAGCTTGTTGATATTTTTGAAGTTTAAATGGGAAAGCCTCTTGTGCCGTAACCAATTTGTGTCTGTTATAGACTTTGAGTACAAACAGGTTAACTTAGATAGATCACCAGAGGACATGTCTAGAGTATAAACATCCTTGGTTGTTGGTCCCTTGGTGAGAGTATTAACAAGCAAGTAATGTGTAGAAGGGGGGTTGAATACACTTTCTACGGAAAATTGAACAAATCATAAAAAAAGTTTTAACACACATCAAACCACAAACAATCGAATGTTTTGCTTTCATTAATAAGAAGATGATTACAGTAACAACCAAGTAAGCAACACTTGATATGTAAACACCTAATGTAAATCAAATCTCTCAACCTCTAAAACTTTGCTATCTATAATCAACTTATGATTATAGATACAGGACGACTCTCTAAACAGGATTTAATCACAGGTTGAATACTTACCAACTTCACAACATATGTGAAGATTCGAACACATGAACAATTTCGCAATCTGTGAGTTTCTTGATCATGTTGAACTTACAAACAGTGAATCAAGATTCGTAACACATACGATCAATAGTTGAGGTGAATTGAGTTTGGCTCTGTAACTCGTTGAGTAGTCGTACCTCAAAACTTATCAGATGATAAGTATTTATAATCCTGTTCCTACGGATCCTAACAAAATAGAACTTATCCTAATCTGCTAACAAACTAACGGATAACCTGGAATCTTGAATCTTGAATCTTCTATATTGATTCTTCAATCTTCAATCTTGATTCTAGAATCTTCTTATCCATGCCGTAGATATAGAGAGATAAAGGAATTTAAAACATATTTAAATTCTCTTAAACTGACTTCTTTAGTCGGACTGAGTTACTCAGCTTGATACACATCAAGCTGAGTTCTTCGAGAATAAACCCTGAAAACAAACATGTACTAACACGTATAATTATTAACTCATCCTTAGAAGTCATAAGACTTAGCTAGAACTTACTTAGCAACTCTATTGAGCTGACTCAGTCTATACGCTCAGTCACTCAGCTCGAAACACATCAAGCTGAATACTCAACGTATATCTTAGGTGATACACACAGCTTATCAAACACATTGATAATCTTACTAAGATATAGTCTAAACTGATCAAATATATGCTCAGCTTATATTTAGCTTGTGCTCAGTCTGAAACACTATAGGTGTTCATTCTGATCAAGCTTCATAATTATTTTTAAGTTATATTTAGAACATATCTTACAAACTTAACTTTGTCTCATCAAATTTCAACTGATGAGATCATTTGACCAACAAACTCCCCCTATTTGATGATGACAAAACCATCAAACAGTTCTTAAGTTTGTTTAACAGAATTATATTTTAAATCTTAAACTTATCAAGATTTTATTTTTGAACTTATCAAATATTAATTGAACTTATCAATTATTAATTAAACTTATCAGTTATAAGTTGAACATACCAACCAATCATATTAATGAATAAGAACTAATCAGTTATTCATTCAAACTGAGCTAATCAGACTAAAAATTGTCAACATATCATAAACAGTTGAACATATCAAACAAATCTTTGTATTCATTGAACATATCAGAGTACAAAAATTTGATCACTAAGATCATGCACACTTAGTGCTTACAAATTATTAGAACTAATCTATTAATTATACATAGAACTAATCTATTCAGGATGTAGCTCTTCGAACTCTTTAATCTCCTTGTTGATTTCTTCAAGAAGTTCTTGCAAATTTGGTAAGTGTTGAAGCTGATCCTTTTGTGATCTTATTACTCTGTTCAGTCTGTATCTAAACCTGGAATTTTGTTCAGTCTTTGCCACAAGTAGTCTCAGAGCAAACACTTGAGATACCCCACATGTATATATATTTGCATCAGACTGGAAGCATTGTTCACCATTTCTGTCCAAGTACATGAATCTTTTCTGAGGCTTTTCCACATAAGTATTTTCTTTAAATTCCATGCCTTCAGGAAGATTAAGACTGTACTTGTCTGCTTTTGCTAATCCAGCTGGCTTTCTTCCTATCTTTGTGAAAATAAGTCAGTAGGGTAGCTATCTCAGATCTAGGGATAATTTCCATTGCATCAGCTCTTGCAAGCAGCCTTAGTATTTCATCTTTTACCTGATTTCTAGTAGAAGACTTTTCCACCTGCTTAATAAGTATGGCTATTTGCTTCCATTCTTCATATCCCAGTCTATGAAGTTGTGTAACGCCCCAAAGTTTGAATGTTTCTTAAATAAGTCGGAGGGGTTAAATTGACAAGTTTTGGAACTTAGAAGTCTAGGGACTGTTTGGTAATTAGCTCAAAGTAGTAGATTTATATGGAGCTTTATTTGACCATTGAGGTCAAACTCTCATATCAAACACAAACACACATACGATGCACACAAACCCTCAGTTGTTGTTGCTGAATTCGATTCAAGGAGGAAGGATTTTCATTTGAAAGTGATTACATAGTGATTTTATAGCAGAGGTATGTGTTCTTGGTTAATTTAATTGAGTTTTAGGTCAAGAAAATGGATTCATAGATTGAATCCTTGAGTTATGTGTTAGTCTTTGATTTTGATGTTGTTTGATGGTATAAGATGTTGTAGTGTGATGTCTGAACTTAAACCCTGGTTTTGAGGTAAAGTGGAGCTATCCCGGGGGCAGTAACCTTGGTGAGCATACAGTAGTAAGAAGTTATGAATTGTTATCTGTTTTACAGTTTGAGCATGAGTAGTAATGTTTTTACATGTGTAGTTAAATTGCCATATGTGACCTAAGCTTGTGAATCGGGGTATTCCATGACTGTACCAAGAACAGTTGTGTATAATATGTTTCTTACAACGCCTGGCCAGTGTGTGTAAAGAACATATGGTATGCAGTTGAGCTTGAAATTGTTATGGCAATGTCTTGTGAATCAAGTGATGGGTAATACGTGACTGTATATAGTATGTGAAGAAGACAAGAATTGAATATGAGATAGATGTAGTATTAATAATATTACATACCTTGTTATGAGAAACAAAGAAAGAAGTTATTGTATAGCATGTTAAAGATATATGATTATAAAAGATGAGTATGTGAAAAGAGTTAGCATGTGTTGCTATAGTAGTCTGAGGCTAGTATACCTCGGGAGACAAGAGATACTTATGTTTCAGATGAAAGTTATATTTAAAGTAATAGACGTATGAGTAACCCTGTAGAGGGAGTTGTTACAGAAGAGTTTGCAAGATTGAGAATACGATTCAGTAAAAGAGATAATAGTATTAAAGTTGAGTAAAATTCTACAAGCAAGCGTTTCAGATAATATCAACCAAGTGGTTGATCAAGTTACAGAAAGAATGAAAGTCTTGTGATAGCAGCACGTGGATGCAGTCGTATAAGCTACGATTAAGGTACCAGTAAGAGTTAAAGCTAGAATTGACCCGTTGTAGGGGTGCACGTGTAAAGACTTCAGAGTGCAAGCCACCTCTCTGCGAAGGGGGTTACAGATTCGATTGTGAGCAGTTGACGGTTAGTAGAGATAGAAAGAGGTTTTCCGCACTAGTAGGTGTCCACCAGAGAGAGAGAGAGCAATTATAAATGTTTATAATTTTATGAGTAGAACAGTGAAAGACGGGTGGACCATATAATTGCAGAGAAAGGTAGAAGCATATATTGAGGCCATGACTAGACTTAGTTTAAAGAATTGTTATAGTGGTACTAAAAGATTGTGTAGACCAGATCACAAATTAGTTTCGAGATTGATGACAGACGATAGAGTTGGTGAATGATATCACCAAGAAGTTGTTAGAAATGTGTCATTTTATGCAGAACAGGTTGGTACAGAAGTTGTGTAAATACAGTGCTATAGTTTAATGTTAAAAGCGATATATGTGAAGCTTATTGACAGTTATTAGTAATACAGTAGGCGAGATAATAAGTCTTGTACAAGAGAAAGAATAATGGTTGAGTAATAAAAGAATAGTAAATGAAAAGAGAAAGCTTAAGCCGACAAGTGTGTTAAGTAAGAGGTCAGCGGTTGTATTACAACAGTGGAAGTTATCTTTCCCACTCAGATAGGTGAAGTGTGAAAAGCAGAGACATGTGACCAAATTTGAAATAACTCGCTCTAAGTGGGCTACTAGTTTACCAGTTTGAATACAGTAAGTTGGTTGTTCTAAGTTATCAGCGATAGAGAGAAAGTCGATAAAATACCTACCCTAGTTTTGTTATAACGAGGGTCAGTACCAGAAGGCAGGGGTGCCCTAGCCAAAAAGGGCAGAGTTTTCCAGTTTATAGCTAAAGAAAAAGAGGTGGAACCTGATGTGATTACAGGTAGACGCAGTAGAAGAGACTACTATTGTGAATAGTAGGTGTATGTTTAGGGAGAGATATTGCCGGTTTCCATTGAGTGTACGTTAACCGCGATGAAAGAGTTTCGAGCAGTTATTGAGATTGATTGGTTGAGTTAGTAGCAAGTTCAAGTACATAGTGATCAGAGAACAGTATGGGTTCAGACCCCAAGTGGGGAAGAACTGTTGAGCAGAAGTGACAGTAAAAGAATAGGTATTCTAGTTGCTTGTTAGCAAAAATGAGAGGGTATCTGGGGCATAATTGTATAATGTTTTTGTTTATGTGAAAGAAGGCAACATGGAAATAAAGTTACAAAAGATTTAAGAGATACCGGTAGTTGTGACTACACAGATGATTTATCAGAAATTCCACATGCTTGATAAGTGGAATTCAGAATTGATGTAGTATCTGAAACGAGACCAGAAAAGTTAAGGCCCCGATAGATTTGCCCCGCCATAGATGTAAGAGTTGATGATTCAACTGTGATTAGTTGACAGATAAGGGTGTCATTTGAATTAGTAGTTTACTGTGGGGGCGTATCAGTACAAATTGTGAGAAATGAAGGTAGTGCGTATAGAATGTGTCCAGGTTGTAGAAAGTGTAACACGGCTACAAGCAAAAATAAGTATCCACTTTCCAGAATAGATGAATTGTTTACTTAGCTTCAAGATAAGTTGTAATGTTCAAAGATAGATATGCGGTCAGAGTACCATTAGTTAAAGATTAGAGAAGAGAATAGGACAAAACTAGTATTACCCTATGCGGGTAGCAAATAGGGGTGTAAAGTTGAACCGGGAAGGTAAACAGTAGAGAGTACTTTGAAACATAAGTTGGGTAATGCTCCAATGCCTATGTTTATAGATGAAATGAGAGACGGGATAGTGGTTGTGATACGTTATACAGAGTAGTAAAGCTATTATTTATGAAGTCCCTTAGTAGACATGAATAGAAGTAATTACCCTTCCTATTATTTAGAATTGGAATGTAAGAGTAGGAACAAGCGACAGAGACGGTAGTTAGAGCTTTTAAAGAATTAGTAAAGGGTGGTTTTGGACCACCTAGATGAAGTTAATATAGTGGTAGATGCTTTGAGCAGAAAGTCAGGCACCATATAGATAAGAAAGCATCGAGTAAGAAGATCAGTTATCACTGCAATACTTGATAAGATTAAAATAGTTAAAGATAGCAGCCCAAGACTTAGTATATCAAAGATTAGGCAGTAAAATTTGTAAGAGATGGTCGAGGTATATTGAACCGGTATGACAGGGTATGGGGGTGCTTAGTTAAAGGAATGTGTAATATAAACTCTTTTAGAAGAAGCAGATTGATCTCAGCTTTCAACGCACCCAGTGTCGGAAAAGATAGATAGATATATATATAGATGAATTCTTGGTGACTAGGGGTGACATATGATTTAGAGAGATATGTTAATCAATATTTGACCAGTTTACAGATAAAGGCAAAACACCAGAATTCTCATGGAGAGTTATAGTCACTTGAGGTTCCAGTTTGAGAATGAGGACGTGGATTAATGCCATTGGAGTAAGTTGAAAGATATATGGTGACTGAGTTATATGTATTGATAAGTGTCCCACCTTCGGACAGACAGATAGAATAGAGGATTGTATAAATATTGGAAAATATATTCAGAGCACAAGACGCTTATGTAGTAATAGTTACCGACGAAGTGTTGGTACACCATGATACCAGATATCGTATGTTAGAAAATGTAAGACCCTAATTATTAGGGTGTGGTTAGTCAGAAAGAGAGAAGTGAGTAGATGATCAAATGTTAAGATAGTACAACAGATATATGAGCGGCTTAGGGCTGTATAGAATGAACAGATTAGTTATATGAATAAGAAGAGATTGTCATTAGAGTTCCAGATTTGGAGGCTACGTATAGTTGAAAGGGTCACCATGGATATTGTTTATCAGATTCAGAAATAGAGGTAAGTTAGGGCCTCAGTTTATAGGCTCTTTCGAGAATATTACGAGGGTAGGGAAAGTAACGTATAAATTGGAATTTCGAGATGAAGTGATTCAGATTCGTGATACCTGTCATGTATCCTACTTTCGTAAGAGTCCAGCTGATGTTTTAGTAGTTGTCCCTCTGTAAGACGGGGCAAGAGATGAGAAGTTTAGTTATATAGTAAAGCTAGTAGCTTTAGTAGAAAGAAAAGTTAAGGGTTTGTGTAACAAACAGATGAAATTGGTAAAGATACGGTAGAAGCACAATGAGAGTTCAGATAACACTTAGGTGTATATGCCATAATTTATGGATGATAAGTGATTTTATGGTTAGCATGTTATAGACCTTCTACGTTAGTAGCGGGTAGATGTGTGATGTAAGACTATTGGCAGTACGCTGGGATAGCATTCAGAGTCGAGGAGATGTAAGACTACCGCTAGTGCACTACGGTAGCATTCAGTATGATTTGAAGCACAGTTAATTGTTCAGTAGATTTCGGGGACGAAATCGTCCCAAGTGGGGAAGAGTTGTAACGCCCCAAAGTTTGAAAGTTTCTTAAATAAGTCGGAGGGGTTAAATTGACAAGTTTTGGAACTTAGAAGTCTAGGGACTGTTTGGTAATTAGCTCAAAGTAGTAGATTTATATGGAGCTTTATTTGACCATTGAGGTCAAACTCTCATATCAAACACAAACACACATACGATGCACACAAACCCTCAGATGTTGTTGCTGAATTCGATTCAAGGAGGAAGGATTTTCATTTGAAAGTGATTACATAGTGATTTTATAGCAGAGGTATGTGTTCTTGGTTAATTTAATTGAGTTTTAGGTCAAGAAAATGGATTCATAGATTGAATCCTTGAGTTATGTGTTAGTCTTTGATTTTGATGTTGTTTGATGGTATAAGATGTTGTAGTATGTGTTAGAGATTGTTGTTTGGTCAAAATACACGTTTTGGATCGTTGTTAGAGGGTAAAACCTCGAAACCCAGTTGCTGTTCGAACAGAGCAAGTGATTCTGTTGTATCGACTGTTCCTACGGCCGCAGGGATTATTCCCTACGGGCGTAGGGAGCTGTCAAGAGGTTTTGGTTAATTTGTCTCCTACGGCCGTAGGTATGGGTTCCTGCAGGCGTAGGACAGTGTTTTATGAGTTACCGTCTAAGGACGAAGGGAACTAGCCTACGGGCGTAGATCATATAGCTTACAACCGTAGGAAGCCTAGAAACAATCCTACGGGCGTAGGGATGAACCCCTATGGCCGTAGGAAGGGCCAGGACCAGGTCAAGTTGTTCGTTGCTTGATGTTCAGTTTAAGTTGCCGCATAGCGTATAGAAGTTAATGTAGCACATGTTTATTGCTTGTAGGCAATAAGAGACTGACGTTTCTGTGAGAGGAGTATATCTCTTAACTGCTGCTAAGGTGAGTGTACTTACCCTTAATCAGATTAGTATATGTTTGTGCACTAAGTGATTAGTATATCAATTGTATGTTTGATGTGTAAAGTTAAAGGCTGCTGTTCAGATGTTCAGTAGCACTATGTTATAGTATTTGATATGAGTAGTATGCGTTTATGTACAATGTTCACAGCATGATATATGTGTTGTGATGTGTGTTATGTATGTGCACGAGTACGGAAAGTACTTGGCTTAGAGAAGCCTTGTACAAAGAAAAGCGGATACTATGTATCCAGGAAAGTGAAAGGGGTATATTGAGATCCTTATACCCAAGTAAAGCGTCAAGGGCTTAGTGTTTGTATCCAGGCAAGTGAAAGGGGTATATTGAGATCCTTATACCCAAGTAAAGCGTCAGGGGCTGGTTACGCGCGAGGTGTGATCATACCCCGGGACAAGTTAACAGTTTGATTGTTTTGCAGATTAAAGTTGGGATGTGAGACATCCTGAGAAGAGATACTCATGCTATATGTGTTTATTAGTTCAGTAGTATGCTCACTAAGCGAAAGCTTACGTTTTAGTATGTTGTGCATGCAGGTAACCAGTTTCCAGCAAGGGTAAGGCCCTGGTGCTCCGCAGAGTTGGATAGCTCCTAGTTTTTTTGAAAATAGTACTTTTAACACTGCTTTTTGTAAAACTGTTAGCATTAAAGTGTTGTAGCTAGTTTTCCGCAAACTCTGATGTTTTAGAATGCTAATTAGTAGTAATTAAATTTTAAAAAGTTGTTTTAGAAAAGTGGTGTTACAAGTTGATTCAGCTCTAGGGAAGGTGTTTCACCATTTCTTAAGGCAAACTCCAGAATAACGATCCCTTGGACTGAGCTCAGCTTGATTGATTTGATTTAAGAAGAGAAGTAGGTCCTTGTATAACACTGAGTTATATCTTCCTCATCTTGTTGGTTCCCAACATGAAGCTCTTCTACTTCTTCCTCCTTAGGCACTATAGGCAGTCTGAGTTTTGCTAGTTCCTCATTCTGCTTTCTTATTTGTTCAGCCCACGCTTCTTTCTCATGTTCTAACTCAGCTTGTACATTCATTTGCCTTCTTCTTAGTTTGTTGATTGACATCCCAAGCTGGTCAGCATCTTGTTGTCCCATCCTTCTTACTGCCAACAGAGAAGCTCTTTCTTGTAATGTCATCTTATCTGCAGAGTCTTCATCTGAGGCTGATTCACTAAGAATCATTTTCCTTCTTTTATGCTTGGGGGGTTCTGAATCATCTGAGCTGACTACTACAAGTCTCTTCCCTATAGCCTTTTCAGTCAGCCCAGTTTCAGTTTCTATCTCCTTTTCTTTCTCCCCCTCAATCTGATCTGCTCCCTTAGCTAGTAGTAACAAGTCTTCCGCTTGGACAAATTCAGCTTCATCCTCTTGAACCTTCTCCCCCTTTTTGTCATCATCAATAGGGTTTGAAGTATGTTTTTGTGATAGGGCAGCAACTGCAGATTTTAACCTCATCACCTCTTCATCCAGAGAGTCTAGAATCTGCAACATATGCTTCTTTGTTTTTCTTCTCTTGACGTACAATGTGTCAAACTGACCTTTAAAGAATTTCCGTAGAGCATCCAAGTCAGCTTGAGAAGGTTTGGACTTGGGTACATCATTCAAGGGTTGGTGTATACCCTCAAACTCATGTGCACCAGAGTTTGGACCCTGTGATTCACCTTGGTATGTAGATGAATCATTGACAGATCGTGCTGGTGGATGTGAGAAGTGAAGAGAAGTAATTAGGCTCAACACGTTATGTGTATGGGTATGTGGTTGGCTTAGTGGGTGAGAAGGGGTGATTGACCCTGGGGATTAGTCATTCGTTCAATGTAACCTGAGTGTGTCTACTTAGGCACAGCAGTGGGCTCTCCCATGGCACTGGAGAGTGTAGCCTGACTAGACACCACACCCGGTTTAGGCTGTAGGGTTGAAATGAGCCTCGAGGTTGACACCTTAAGATTAGGCGTCTCCCCCTCAACTCCTGCCTGGGGAGGGATCAATGTGATCTCAGCTCCACTGATGCCTATAGGAGTGGCACCACCTTTGGCAGTTTTACGTGTATAGGCGTGGCTTCAGAGTGGAGTTGAATGGAAGGTGGAGGAGATGGGTTAGACTGGGTTGGGTCTACCACAGTCTTATCTCCAAAAGATGATGGAGAAAAGTGAGAAGAAGTTGAGAGAAGAGTAGTGATACATGGTCTGAGTCTGTCAACAAATGCAGACTCTGAAGATGACGTAGAACCAGAGGAGGATGAAGCACCATCAACTTCAGAGGAAGGCTCAGCTTGAGCCGGCTGCTCAGCTCGATGATCTGGTTCATCTCTAGATGCTCCCCCTTGATCCGACTCCTCAGCTTCACTTGCAGATGAAGCTCTCTCAGCTATCCATCGCATTGGGTCACTCAGACTTTCCTGCTCTAGAAAGATGTCATTGTTGAACATCTTTGAGCTGAGTGCTGGAGCAGGGAACACATCCTGTCCAGATTCATAATGCTGTTCTCCCAACTCAACTTCCACCACCAAGGATAAGTACCTTATAAATGGTACATGAAGATCCCTTGGTGTCTTTACAACTTGGGCTTTGAGCTCGTTGAAGATGAGCAGTGCATAATCCAGATTTTTGGCATGATACATGTTGTAGAGCAGCTGCATCTTGAACTCATTGACTTGATCCAAGCCTCCAATCTTAGTGCCAAGTGAACGTATCACAGTGGACACCATGAAGCCCCATCCAGTAGGAAAAGTGGCTTTCTTTATCACACCCTATGTTTGTGGGTGACCCATGTTGGGTAGGACAGACCTTGCCACTTGTCTTGTTACAGCAGCTTCGAACACACCATTTGTAGGGAGTTGAAGAATTTCCCTTAGCCGCTGCACAGTAATGACAACTGTTCTATCCCCATTTAGAACAGTGCCATTGATCTCTTCCCTGTTCTGGTTGTAAGTACAAGTATACCAGAACTCCAATAGGTGTTGTGGAACGATGTGGAGTGGTGCTCCTGAAAAAGCGAATGCCAAGGGGCATTTTCTAATGTAGTCCACCCATACTTCATATCCTCGACCTTGTTTCCTCTCTGGAATTGCAAGACATGCACGTTGATTATTGATTCGAATCAACGGCACACCATTGTTCTTCATCTGAGCACCTCTAACCATTCTATCACTAAGAATAAGAAGGGTTCCGTCCATTTTGAATCGAATGAAGTTGAACGATTGACACTGAGTTAATCGTATACGCACTGAGCGATTAGGGTTTTGAAGCTGAACGGTTGAATGCACTAAGCAAGAGAGGTGTTTGTGAAAGGTATTTGAGTGTATGAGAAGTTTTAGAAGTGAGAATTGTAAGCGTAAATTTCTGAAAATCGGTTATGGACGTTATATATACCTTTCTGAGGAGAGAGAAAAGTTACCGTTGGAAATCCCTTTTTATCCGTTAAACGTAAGAAATTTACGGCGCAAGGTAGTAGTAATCGAGATGAGACTTATCATCTCCCAACGGTTAATTTGTAAGTTAATATTATTGACTTACAACAATATTATTTACACTGTTATTATACCAATACATAATCGGTATAAAACGTGATTTGAGACCTACTCAAATACACAATGACTCATGAAGTAATAACACATAGTAATTACAGCATGGTTTGGACACACCAAGCTGAGTAAACGTATCACTCAGCGTAAGTCAAGCACTCAGCTTGATTTGATCACTCAGCTTGAGATTGATACTCAGTTTGAGTAGAGCACACAGCTCAGAATCAATGACTTATAGTCATTTATGTTTGAGACTAACTCAAACTTATATTTTAACTACACTGAGTAGTTAAACCTATGTTTGGAACTTATCAAACGTGTGAAAGTCTGAGTGACCCAATTCTAGACACTTAGTGTTTGTCAAACTGAAACTCAAATTCTAGACACTTAGCTAGGGGTTGAGCATACCCAATTCACTTAGCAGATACATAAACCTCTTTTCAACAAGTGGTTTTGTAAAGATATCTGCCAATTGGTCATCAGTGGAGATAAATTTGATGTCAACTTTACCTTTTTCCACGATGTCCCTAATGAAGTGATGTCGAATTTCAATATGCTTGGTTCTTGAGTGGAAGACTGGATTGTAAGTGATGACTATAGCAATTTGGTTATCACAAAAGATAGGAGTTTTCCTTAGTTTGTTTGCATTTCATCTGGGGTTTCATTTCAGATTGTACTTAAGTTGTTTTGCATTTTCAGATTGTAGTTTGTTTGCATTTCATCTAGGTTTCATTTCTAGTTAGTATTTTAGTTTGTTTTGCATTTCATCTGGGTTTCATTTCAGATTGTACAGATAAATAAACATGCAAATTTCATTAAAAAGTGCATTTTGATTATTGTTTTCAACTGTTTCTTATGATTTGAAAAGTGTTGTGAAAGTCACCGTCGGCCAAAGTATACATCAGGTTTTGCATTTTAAGATGAATATTGTTTGATTATGTAATTCCAGTTCTTTGAATGAATTTTGAGATTTTTACATTTTTTTAATCTGAGGTGTGCAATTTTGCATTTTTAATGACAAAAGCATTTAACTGATGTAGTGATGTGTATGTAAATTTTGCATTGTAGTGTTGTGTATGTAAATTTTGCATTTTCATTGATGGATAATTATTTTTGCATTTTCAGTTATGTAAAAATATTGTTGCTTTGCATTTTTAGATTGTTGTTTGTTGCTTTGCATTGATTCAGAATTTGCATTTGTATATGATTGTGAAGATGTTATTGCTTAATTTGCATTTTCGATATGAAAATATAGTTGCTTTGCATTTTCAGATTGTAGTTTGTTTGCATTTCATCTGGGTTTCATTTCCAGTTATTTATTTAGTTTGTTTGCATTTAATCTGGGGTTTCATTTCAGATTGTACTTAACTTGCTTTACATTTTCAGATTGTAGTTTGTTTGCATTTCATCTGGGTTTCATTTCTAGTTAGCTTTTTAGTTTGTTTGCATTTCATCTGCGTTTCATTTCAGATTGTACAGATAAATAAACATGCAAATTTCATTAAAAAGTGCATTTTGATTATTGTTTTCAACTGTTTCTTATGATTTGAAAAGTGTTGTGAAAGTCACCGTCGGCCAAAGTATACATCAGGTTTTGCATTTTAAGATGAATATTGTTTGATTATGTAATTCCAGTTCTTTGAATGAATTTTGAGATTTTTACATTTTTTTAATCTGAGGTGTGCAATTTTGCATTTTTAATGACAAAAGCATTTAACTGATGTAGTGATGTGTATGTAAATTTTGCATTGTAGTGTTGTGTATGTAAATTTTGCATTTTCATTGATGGATAATTATTTTTGCATTTTCAGTTATGTAAAAATATTGTTGCTTTGCATTTTCAGATTGTTGTTTGTTGCTTTGCATTGATTCAGAATTTGCATTTGTATATGATTGTGAAGATGTTATTGCTTAATTTGCATTTTCGATATGAAAATATAGTTGCTTTGCATTTTCAGATTGTAGTTTGTTTGCATTTCATCTGGGTTTCATTTCCAGTTATTTATTTAGTTTGTTTGCATTTAATCTGGGGTTTCATTTCAGATTGTACTTAACTTGCTTTACATTTTCAGATTGTAGTTTGTTTGCATTTCATCTGGGTTTCATTTCTAGTTAGCTTTTTAGTTTGTTTGCATTTCATCTGCGTTTCATTTCAGATTGTACAGATAAATAAACATGCAAATTTCATTAAAAAGTGCATTTTGATTATTGTTTTCAACTGTTTCTTATGATTTGAAAAGTGTTGTGAAAGTCACCGTCGGCCAAAGTATACATCAGGTTTTGCATTTTAAGATGAATATTGTTTGATTATGTAATTCCAGTTCTTTGAATGAATTTTGAGATTTTTACATTTTTTTAATCTGAGGTGTGCAATTTTGCATTTTTAATGACAAAAGCATTTAACTGATGTAGTGATGTGTATGTAAATTTTGCATTGTAGTGTTGTGTATGTAAATTTTGCATTTTCATTGATGGATAATTATTTTTGCATTTTCAGTTATGTAAAAATATTGTTGCTTTGCATTTTCAGATTGTTGTTTGTTGCTTTGCATTGATTCAGAATTTGCATTTGTATATGATTGTGAAGATGTTATTGCTTAATTTGCATTTTCGATATGAAAATATAGTTGCTTTGCATTTTCAGATTGTAGTTTGTTTGCATTTCATCTGGGTTTCATTTCCAGTTATTTATTTAGTTTGTTTGCATTTAATCTGGGGTTTCATTTCAGATTGTACTTAACTTGCTTTACATTTTCAGATTGTAGTTTGTTTGCATTTCATCTGGGTTTCATTTCTAGTTAGCTTTTTAGTTTGTTTGCATTTCATCTGCGTTTCATTTCAGATTGTACAGATAAATAAACATGCAAATTTCATTAAAAAGTGCATTTTGATTATTGTTTTCAACTGTTTCTTATGATTTGAAAAGTGTTGTGAAAGTCACCGCCGGCCAAAGTATACATCAGGTTTTGCATTTTAAGATGAATATTTGGTTATGTAATTCCAGTTCTTTGAATGAGTTTTGAGATTTTTACATTTTTTATCTGAGGTGTGAAATTTAGCATTTTTGATGACAAAAGCATTTAACTGATGTAGTGTTGTGTATGTAATTTTTACATTGTAGTGTTGTGTATGTAAATTTTGCATTTTTAATGATGGATAATTGTTTTTGCATTTCCAGTTATGTGAATATATTGTTGCTTTGCATTTTCAGATTGTTGTTTGTTGTTTTGCATTGTTACAGAATTTGCATTTGCATATGATGTGAAGATGTTATTGCTCAATTTATATTTTCGATATGAAAATATAGTCGTTTTGCATTTTCAGATTGTAGTTTGTTTGCATTTCATCTAGGTTTCATTTCGAGTCAGTTTTTAGTTTGTTTGCATTTCATTTGGGGTTTCATTTCAGATTGTACTTAAGTTGCTTTGCATTTTCAGATTGTAGTTTGTTTGCATTTCATATGGGTTTCATTTCTAGTTAGCTTTTTAGTTTGTTTGCATTTCATCTGGGTTTCATTTCAGATTGTACAGATTAATAAACATGCAAATTTCATTAAAAAGTGCATTTTGATTATTGTTTTCAACTGTTTCTTATGATATTGAAAAGTGTTGTGAATGAAATTTGCATTTTTGGTTTGAATATGTAATTTGTATTTTGGGCTGTATTTTTGCATTAAATCAGATTGTGAAATGCAGATAAGAGTTGTTGGTTTGCATTTTCATTTGCTAATTTAGTGTAGTACTGAAATGCATTTACATTTTTGCATTTTCAGTTTTTTCATTTTGCATGTTGGAAGCATCAGCATGACCTGCATCTTCAACATTTGCATTTTCTGTTTTTTGCATTTTCGGTATTTGCATTTTCCAAAAAAAAAAGCATAAAGCATAGCAAGTCTGGTCTTGAATTAAAGAGGATTTCAAAACGAGTTGAATGATATAATTTTCTTGCTTAAATTCTTAAAAACGAAAGAGTTACGGCCGATTTAAGAATTTATGGGTGGTTTTTTTTTTCAAAAAAGGAATGGCTGAAGGGTGGCGCGTGGTTCTTATGTGTATTTTTTGATTTACAGTTTTGCCCTTCTATGATAATGCCACATGTCACTTGATAAGATGATTCTTTAGGTTCTATATTTAAGAAGGGTTCTATGTGTATCCTTACCCTATATATATATATATATATATATATATATATATATATATATATATATATATATATATATAGGGTAGGGATATAGGAAGAATGAATTAAAAATGAGAAGCCTAGGAAGCAATCTAGGCCTTTGATCAAATTTAATCTAAGGTTAGGATGATTAGTGGCATTTTAGTAAATAAAATAAACTTTAAGTGGGAGGGGCACTAAAAAAAGTGGTTGGAGGGGTATTTAAGTCATTACGCGAGTGAGTGGCAGCCACTCTCCTGAAAGGAGAGTGGGCTGAGTAAAAAAACCCAATACCCCTTCAAACTTTAACCAATCATAACTTTTATATAGTAAACTTTTAAAAAAAAAAATTGCACCATTAAAAAGATAAAATTATGCTCTTTCATTTGATACCAGTTTTGCATATATTTTTTTATTTTTTATTTTTTTTGAACTATGTTGCACAAAATTTACACTGTGTTGCACCAATTTCGTACTGTAAGGCATATTACTTTGGTGCACGCATTTGGTGCGGTGTTACACAACTTTTACACTATATTACACAACGTTAATTTGTTGCACATCTTCGGAACTGTGTTGCACGTCTTTTTACTGTGTTGCACGTTTTTTAAACTGTGTTGCATGTTTTTTTTGGGTGATTCAAAAAACTGTA
The DNA here is from genome assembly GCA_947179395.2 of Pulicaria dysenterica. Classification (NCBI taxonomy): domain Eukaryota; kingdom Viridiplantae; phylum Streptophyta; class Magnoliopsida; order Asterales; family Asteraceae; genus Pulicaria; species Pulicaria dysenterica. The sequence continues at coordinate 37,569,809 of OX359292.1, forward strand.
GAAAGTATACATCAAGATCTATAACTTTTATTTTTTAAGTTTTTGACGAATCAAACTTGATCTTGGTCAAAATTACGGTCAAATTGTTGAAAAAATAGAGAAAAACCAAAAAATTCGTATCTTGCTCATACTACATCCGTTTTAAATGATTCGAAAAACTGTAGAAAGTGTGCACTAAGCTCTACAACTTTTATGTTTTAAGTTTTTGACGAATCAAACTCGATCTTGGTCAAAACTAGGGTCAAAATAGTGAAAAAAATAGAAAAACTGTGTATTTGATGTGTAACACAGTGCGAATGCTGTGCAACATATTAATGTTGTGTAAAATAGTGTAAAGTTGTGTAATAGAGCGCAAAATATGTGCAACATAGTGATATGACTTACAGTGCGAAATTGGTGCAACACAGTTTAATATTGTGCAACATAGTTCAAAAAAATTAAAATATGCAACACTGGTATCAAATGAAAGAGCATAATTTTATCTTTAAAGTGGTGCAATTTTTTTTAAAAAAAACTTTAGTATATAAAAGTTATGGTATGTTAAAGTTTTAGGGGGAAAGACACAAGTAGGAGGAATACCAAAAGTACCCTTGAAAGGGATGGGGACATGTGTCATCTCCTCCTTGCTTCCTAGACTTCTCCCCCAAAAAAACTTCTTCATTGATCCACTCTCTCTCTCTCTCTCTCTCTATATATATATATATATATATATATATATATATATATATATATATATATGGTTAAGATCAATTAAGAGGGACAAACTGGTAAGAGGGGTAAGAGGGATTCACGGCCATTAGATCAGGATGATGGGTCAACTAAATTTGGTCAAAATTCGATAGATTCCGTTACTGGAAAAAATGGACTATGGGGTATTTTGGGTATCAAACTATATTAAAATTTGATGAAGGTCCTATATTCACGGTATAAATTTTGATGAAACGTAAACAAGATCAGATCATCACACACTACAAAATTAAATACAACAAAAATACTGATGAATCCTGATGAACAATATAGTTTAGGATATTGAGATATAAAAAAACAGATTACAAAACTGGTAATAGGGGTCAACTAAATTTGGTCAAAACTCGATAGGTTCCGTTACTGGAAAAAATGGACTATGGGGTATTTTGGGTATCAAACTAAATTAAAATTTGATGAAACGTAAACAAGATCAGATCATCACACACTACAAAATTAAATACAACAAAAATACTGATGATTCCTGATGAACAATATAGTTTAGGATATTGAGTTATAAAAAAACAGATTACAAAACCTGATACATACATCAAATCTGATTATAATACACACATCAAATCTGATTACAACAATGATGAACAATACACTTATAAAAAACAGAATACATCAGAAATACAAGAAATAGGCTATACATATCATCAAATTTGATATACAAATAATCATCAAATTTAATACATACATCATCAAACTATTCTAGATTCACAATTCATCAAAAAATTGGATTTGATGAACACTTGCAATTAAAAATGAAAACAAAACCTGATACACAGACATTTGATGAAAATATGGAAAAAATAAATTGATGAATGAAAAAAAAACAAGAAATAGATGAAGTATAAGAAATGATGAATCTGTATTTGTGTGAACAAAACCTGATACCCGTCTCGCAATGGGCGGCCGACTATTTAGTGTTACAGAGGAGAAGCGGCGGTGGTGGTTAGCCGGAGTGTGGGCGGCGGACGGTTTAGGGTTTCCTGCAGCGGACCATGGTTTAGGGTTTCCTGCGGCGGCGGTGGTTTAGGGTTTCCTGCGGTGCGGCGGTTTAGGGTTTCCTGCGGCGGGTGTGGTTTAGGGTTTCTTGCGGCGCGGCGGTTTAGGGTTTCGTGCAGCGGCGTCGGTGGTTACTGTGCGTGAGAACGAATGGAGAAGCGGCGATGGTGGTTTCAATAGCTCGTCTCGCAGTTGGCGATGGTGGTTCTGGGCGTCGATGGCATCAAAGGGGGTAAGGTGGCGGGCGATTATCGGGAGAGTGGTTCTGGGCGTCGATTGCAGCAAAGGGGCTGAGGTGGCCAGCGTTTATGGGAGAGTGGTACATGGGGGAGAGGCATCTACACAGAGAAAGATAACGATAGTGTTAGGGTTAGGGAAGGTTAATATAACAACTGTAAAGAAGAGATAATTAAGGAGGAAGTGTAAATGTCTAAACTACCCTTTTCTTAAAAATGTCACTTGTCAACACCTAAATCCCTCTTACCCCTCTTACCAATTTTTCCCTCTTTTATATATATATATATATATATATATATATATATATATATATATATATATATATATAATCTAAAAAATGAACGTCGAATAACGTGTAACTGAGTCATTAGTGTGCCTAATAATTTAAATGCTTCTTTACTCAATTCTACATTGAATTTAGTTTATGTACTATCTAAATGAATAAAATATAAATATTGGTAGTTTACAAATTACGAGTCTACGAGCATTCAATCGCGTTTCGAGATACCGTGATCAGTGAACCATATAATACCAAGCCCAAATCCAACGCACTTTCCAAAAACAGATAGGCCAGTTACTGTCCGCGTTGCAAACTGCATAGATTCTGGTAAGTATCACCAACAGCCAACAAACAGCAAATAACTTTGAACAATACTTCAAAAACAACACCACATAACACCCACCAATAGCAGGATTGCAAGTTACAGTTCACGCTAGGCTGCGTGATCAGTAAAACAACATGATCTTTACCCTTTGAAAAAAAAAATTATATATATATATATATATATATATATATATATATATATATATATATATATATATATATATATATATATATATATATACTAGCATTGCACATGCGCAATGCAGCGGCAATGACAATATTTTATGCTCGACAACATGTTTGATTTTAAAAGGAGTGTATGGTATGTGTAAAATGTGGTGTTAGTCAACCTATCCATGTTTTTTCTCCTTTTTATGATTTCTTTATATTTTTTTACAGTCAACAATTTAATAGTTGTTAAAATAGTTTTTGAAAAACAGTTAAAAAATTTATTATTAAATAATTAGAGAAAAATATACTATAACCTTAAAATTATATTGATGTAACTAATTTAGCCAAAATTAGATAAATTAATAAGTTATTGTGATGTTTAATGACTAATTAAAGTAATAGTTGCCTTAAATTAGTTGAAATAATAAAGAGAATGATTGATTAGACTATTGTTTTAAGTGTTTGTATCTTAAGCATAAAAACTTGTACTACTTAAAATTAAGTAGTCTTAAAATTTTTAAGAGAGAGAAAGTTAAATGCTTTATAATGTAGTATATATATATATATAGAAATTGGATCAATAAAGAACCATGTGTTAAACAAAGAACCTAAAGAAACAATCTGGACCTTTGGATCATCAATATCAATGGATAGGATTGATCGATGGCAAAACTGTAATTATTATATATTAATTTAGGATTAATAGGGCAAAAATGTAATTATCCCTCACCCACACCCATGATTTTGTAAAAAAAACCCTAAAAACTTTAAATTGCCATAACTTTTTAAGTTTTGTGAACTTAATCAAAAAAATTATACCATTCTTTTAGTTTTTTAATCCTCTTTCAAACAAGATCACTCTTCCTATACTTTTCTAAAAAAATTTGAAAATGATTTTTTTTTTTGCATTTTGGATTACCCAGCTCAAAATGCAAACTACAGATTTTTGCATTTAGGCTTGAATTACCCAGCTCAAAATGCAAACTACGGATTGCATTTAGGCTTGAATTACCCAGCTCAAAATGCAAACTACGAATTTTTGCATTTAGGCTTGAATTACCCAGCTCAAAATTGTTGGGAAATTGGCTAAGTCATTGAAACTGTTATACATGCATAAATCAAAACTGTTAAGAATGTTAATGGATGTTGGGAAAACAGTTCAAAACTGTTAGAAGAAGTGTTGAAGAAACAGTTTAGAATGTTAGTGAAAATTGTGAAGACAGTTGTAACCAACAGTTGCTGTGAACTTCAAAGCTGTTATATAGAGTTCAGAACGGTTAGTACAAACTACTACAACTGTTTGAAGACCTTGAAGCTGAAGACTATTAGAAGAACCAAGAACTGTTGTATTTTGAAAGGCTTGAACTGTTAGTACAAACTACTACAACTGTTTGAAGCTCAAAATGCAAACTACGGATTTTGCATTTAGGCTTAAATTACCCAGCTCAAAATGCAAACTACGGATTTTGCATTTTGAGTTTGAATGAACTCAGCTCAAAATGCAAACTTTGCATTTAAAAAAAAAAAGTTTCAGAAATATATCAAGTCCGGTCTTGTTTGAAAGAGGACGAAAAACTGAATCTAATGGTATAACTTTTTTGTTAAAATTGTTAAAAACGAACGAGTTATGATCATTTAAAGTAATTGGGGTTTTTTTTCTTCTAAATTTGGGGGTGGGGGGGGGGGGGGACGCTGGAGGAGACGGTAAATTTTTTTTTTATTTTCCTTTTTTGCCCTTAAACAATGTGCCACGTGTCATTACTAGGGGGGTTCTTTAGGTTCTATGTTTAACAGAGGTTCTTTTTTTAACCATACCCTATATATATATATATATATATATATATATATATATATGGGTAAAAGTTTAAGCGAGAACTGTTTTTCGTACGAGAACTGCGAGAATCAATCTGAGCCGTCCAATTCCCCCTCCTTCAATGTCATTGTCCACCCATGAATTCATCACATTCACCTGCCACACTTGATTCTCCCACGCTCCACATCCATAAGTTCCACTTTTTCAAATCAACGGCTAATATTGGTTCTCGCAGTTCTCGTACGAAAAACAGTTCTCGTTCAAACGAGAACTGTTTTTCGTACGAGAACCGCGAGAACAAATCTGAGTCTTCAAATTCCCCCTCCATCAATGTCATTGTCCACCCATGAATTTATCACATGCACCATGCCACACTTGATGCCCCCCCGCTCCACATCAATGAGTTCCACTTTATCAAATCTACGGCTAAGATTGGTTCTAGCATTTCTTGTACGAAAAACAGTTCTCGTGTGAACCGTTCCCTATATATATATATATATAGATAGATATATATGTATATATATAGGGTTAGGATCAATAGAAACCCCTCTTAAACAAAAACCCAAAGTCTCAATCTCAGCCACTCATTTTAAAGGGCAAAATGGGAATTGCATAATACCCTTCTTTCTAAGGGGTAAAAAAATTAAAAAAATTGAAATAGTTATGGTCATATAAAGATATAAAGGGTAAAAAAATTAAAAAAGAGGGGAGGGGGGGCTTTGACCATAATACCATTCTTTCTAAAATTAAACCTTATAATTGTTTACTTAATTACAATAATACCATTATAGATATTGACCATTGATTTGATCGATCTAATGCCAGGAATGGGACTTTGGGGACTTTGTTTAAGGGGGGGGGGGGGGGGGTCTTTGTTGATCCAATATATATATATATATATATAGGGGAGGGTTCATGCGAGAACCGTTGTTAGTGCGAGAACGCGAGAACCAATCTCATCCGTTCCTTGGATATGGGAAGTATCATGGATGGAGAGCGTGGAGGGATAGGGTGTGGCAGGGTGCATGTGAGGAATTCATGGGTGGGCAATGACATTGAAGGAGGGGGAATAGGACGGCTTAGATTGGTTCTCGCGGTTCTCTCGCTAACAACGGTTCTCGCATGAACTTTTGTCTATATATATATATATATATATATATATATATATATATATATATATATATATATATATATATATATATGTAAAAGTTCAAACGGGAACTATTTTTCGTATGAGAACTGCGAGAACTAATCTGAGCCATCCAATTGTCCCTCTTCAATGTCATCACCTACCCATGAATTCCTCACATGCACCCTATCACATTCGATCCCCCAATGTTCTACATCCATGAATTCAATTTACAAATCAACGACTAAGATTGGTTCTCGCAGTTCCCGTACGAAAAACAATTCTCGTTTGAACCCTCCCATATATATATATATATATATATATATCGTTCAAATGAGAACCTTAATTTAATTGAGAATGGGAGACTCAATCCGAGCCGTCCAATTCCCCTTCTTCAATGTCATTGTCCACCCATGAATTCCTCACATGCACCTTTTCACACTCGATTACTCCACCTTCTCCATCCATGAATTCCACTTACAAAATGAACGGCTAAGATTTAGTCTCCCATTCTCAATTAATTTTTCATTCTCATTTGAACATTCCTTATATATATATATATATACACTACTACTACTACTACTACTACTATATAAATGATATAACACTCACTTTCCTGTTATTCTTAAAACTTCTTAAAATTCAATCAACAATACATTTTTATTTTTATTTTTTTATCTAAATTACCCTTATCCACTCAATCTTTAACAATTTGTTTTTCCCAATTAATTTAACTTGTTATTTATTTAAAATATACTCTTTCAATAACACATTCTCTCACAAAACACAATTATCCACCCATATCAACATAATTTCCAAAATCTTATTAAGTTCTCTCTCCTTATTTCATAAATATAAATCTTTTTTTATTTTTATTTTTTAGAGTTTATTTTTAAAATAAATAAAATAGTTGATACAACCATAAGAAAAATTAAAAAAATGACATGTTGCTGAAAAAAATTCGGGACATTGAATCGCGTGAATAATATATCATTACATTATTTAAAACGATGTGTTGCATAACATAAACTATTTGCCGCAACAGGACTGTGCGGGTACGATGCAAGTATATTATGAATTGTAGTGTAACACCGGGTTTCACAAGCTTAATATTAGTGGGAATTAAAACTTTTTTAAACTATATTTACACAAAAGACTAGCAGCCACAACTGATTACATATTTATATTGTTCGTCAACTTGGCGATCAAAAACAACTATTCAAGCCAAGTCTAAAAAATCATGCCAGTGTTACCAACTACGCACTGACTACCATATCAGAGTATCATAGTTAACTACAAGTGTTCCAAAAAGGTATATACATAACACTACCAAAAAACATCCCGCCTCGCCAGGCCATCATGTCACTAACCTGCGAAAAGGGAAAATATCTCGAAACATTAGCTACAACTAGCTAGTGAGCACGATATCACATAAGCATCAACAAGCATGCTATCACATCACAACCCGGCACACAAAGCTAAGCTATCACATAGCGGTGCTCCACATGTCAGCAGGGTCATATCTCGCGAGATAGATAGTCTGGCTCAACGACCTAAGCTGGGGAATCAGTCACAACCAACCGCATAGGTAGGGGAGCGAACAACAGTCCACCATCACGTTTGAGCCACAAGGACTCCGCTCTGATCTAATCCTTGACCAAGACCCTCACTGAATGTAAAGGAACGACGGTCCTTCAGTACCTGAGACCCGGCGTGCACCACCGAGCCACCATTGATCCTCAATAACCAGTCATCTAGGCCCGCGAAGGCTCCAGCCGAAGCTAACCTCAACGCACGTCGTTTGCCGGGACAAGAATCACAAACACAACTGACCCGTATCGGGTCCACAGTACGCATGCGCATCACAAGTCACAAGTTATATCACATGGCATAACATATATCACTGTGTCACTGTTTTATATCATACCTCGCAGCTACATATGTATAAGCATGGTAGTATCTCACAGAGGCAACGGATAACTCTACTTACTGAGTCTTATGGGAAACCGGTACTCACCTGGGTTCACAAAAGATAAATATAGTGCTCGGTGTCCTCTGGTTCCTCCGGATCACCTAACACATCATACACTTGCTTGCTTATCATTTACACATAGCACATTCCGACTTAAACACAAGTTATACAAGCTGTTAGAACTGAACCCTTGCTTGTGATCGCAAGGATAAGCCTTAAGGTCGCAAGGGCCCCTTAAAAACATCCGTTACGACCGCAAGGGTATCCCTTGCGACCGCAAGAGGCCTTTTCCTATAAACCAATGCTTCCGGTCGCAAGGGAAATCCCTTTAGCCCGCAAGCATAGTTTCAGGGTTGGTTACGATCGCAAGTTATGTACATGCGCTCGCAAACCTCATTTCCTTCACCCGTAGGCGGTAAACCAACAAAACACAGCCTTACAGTCGCAAGTACCATTTACCTGCGGCCACAGGGACTACAAACAAGGTTTACGGTCGCAAGGAACCTCCCTTGCGATCGCAAGGACCACAAACACCGCCTACGGTCGCAAGTACCAACCCTTGCCACCGCAAGAACCCTTGACGCAGTGTTCTTCGACTCTTTTTCGGCACAGGTCTAAAAATCGCATTTTAACTCCAAAAACTCGACTGAAACCAGATTCAATCGTTTATACACTTTGTTTGACACCAATTGAAGCTTAAGAACACTTTTGACACAAAAACACATCACACACCATCAAAATGGTGTGTCTCCTTCAAGAACTCAAAGTTAGGTTTTAACATGGAAAACACTTACAAATCGGTAGAAGAATAGGAAACATCACTTGAATGGCTACTGAAATCACTTGAAATCAAATTGGTTCTTGATTTGCTCTTCAAAATTCCAAAGTGTGTGTGTGTATGAGTGTTCATGTATGTATGTGTGTTTATGTTGGTCCCGAATGGATACTACAACAACAAATGTTTGTAGAAGGGGGGTTGAATACAAACTTTAGCAAATTAAAATTTAAGAGACACACGGTTTACTTTTATATAATTCTTATTGACGTTAATCAAGAATTACATGAACTAGATGCGGAAAATCTAAGTTCAATAAAAGGTGGCAACTAATTTTGTCTAACACATAGACAATGCTAATCTTAAACAACTAATGTCTAAGACGTTCAACACATGAACAAGTTTGTTACACTGAAAGTAAAATGCTAACTCTTCTAATTTTCAACTTATGAGATTTCAGTGCTTTTCAACACATTCGCTGCTTTAGCATGTTTCCATGCATGAGTATATATAAGCATAGTGTGTCCGAGTTGATGAAGAGAGAAGGAGACAAAGGTACTTGGTTAATAATATTATAATAGATAAAGTTAGTGGGTGAAAAAGGTAAGTTAACTTTATACACAAAGTGTGTAAAGTGAACTTACTTTTCAGTAATGAGTATACCCACTATCTATTATTATATTATTAAATTACTACCTTTATGTCTTGAGAAAGTAACCTTATCCTTCCATGCTTGTGCTTTAATCGACACCATGCTTTCTGAAGATTTGACTTTACCAAGTATGGAGTTGCCAGCCATACTTAACATCATATCTTCGAGATCTTCTTTTCAAGAGTATCTTTCTCCTTTTCCAGGGGATAAAGATCTATCCTTTTTGTATCATTGTAGATCCAAAAAGTGCTAAGTACTTTTACAAAAGAAAGATCTAAGGCATAATAAGAACAACACATGTTCTGCCTTTGACTTTAAGAAAATATTACATAGAAAAGCTATTAACTGAGATATACAATAAAGACTCAGTTAACAGACACTGAACTACAAATATAATTTTGCTCAGCTAAGGATAAGTGTGAAAGACTCAGCTGACTAGACTTGCTCAGCTGATCAAATTGTTCAGCTGATAATACAAATCGTAGCAGCAGCTAATAAACTGATTAACTCAACTGTCAGCTGTTCCCAAGGGCTCAGCTAATCATTTGAGTATAGTCAGCTCATAAAGAGAAGATTGGATAAGTAGCAAATACCTTATCTGACAGATGGAAGACATCAGCTGATAACTTGTGATTGTGTCAGCTGATCCTTGACTGCTTAGCTGACCTTGATGTATTCATCAGCTGATGGTTCTAGGCCGTTAGCTGATCCAGTGTGATTCCTCAGCTGATGCTTCTTTGACTGATCTTTTCTTCTCAGCTGATCTTTCTGAAGCTGGTCCTTTGGCTGATACTCAGTGTTCAGCTGACACTATGATTCGTCAGCTGACATTTCTTACTTAGAAATTCTTTAAGTCTCAGATAGAAAAACAACACATGTTTTTCATCAATCTAAGTCCAAAACTGAATATATGGTTTTGTTAACATCAAATCCTATTTTACTTAATAGATAGGTTTGATTAAGGTTTGATATTGCTATCTCACCAACAGTTTAGTGTGTATTTTGTTTGACTCCAGAAGATAAGAAGAGTAGAGAACCGCCTTTGGTTCTCATAATTAAACAACGGCGTATTTTGTTCCCTTTTTCAACTTACAACTTGACACATGCCATCCCGTTTCAACAAACGGGGATATCTACGGAATCATTACGCGAAACCATTTAACATTTTATCACTTTTGGACACTTATGACACTTTTCACGTAATCACATTAATTAACACGAAACACGTTAGTCACTTAAACTACTTAAGGTCACTGTACAAGTACGAAAACATAAGGTACAACTGTTTACTGCTAGGCCCTTTATCAGGGTGTTACATGTAGAGAGAAAACAAGAGAATGGAGAAGAAGAGAATATCTCATGCATCAGATGATCCCATATGTATAGATGTACAAGGGATAAGTTGTTCAAGATTTAAATCTCTAATCTAAGATAATGCACATACAATTAAACTTATCTAATATGAGGGGATAGGGACATTTATCCATACTGATACATAACACTCCCTTAGATGTATACTAAAAGTATTATGTCTCGTTAAAACCTTACTAAGTAAAACCCAATGGAAAAAAACTCAGTAAATGAAAACGGGTACATAAATACTTCAATACGCTTGGGATGTTACCTCATTAAACCTTGTAAGAAAAACCAGTGGGATAAAACCATGATTAAGGGAAAAGAGTGCAATGCATATTTTCTCCCTCTGACGATCACATCACTTGAGCTCTCTCATTCAACGCAGCCCGATCTCATAAACTGGCTTCTTAAATGTTGAAGTCGGAAGTGACTTGGTAAATAAGTTAGCTAGGTTCTCGTTTGAACGAATTTGTCGAATAATGATATCACTGCTTTTCTGCAAGTCATGAGTAAAGAAGAACTTTGGGAGTATATGCTTGGTCCAGTCACCTTTAATATACCCTTCCTTAAGCTGAGCAATGCATGCTGCATTATCTTCATATAAAATCATTGGGGACATTATCTCTAAAGTAATACCACAAGATCCTTGATTATGTTGTATAACGTTCCTCAACCAAACACATTCTCTATTGGCTTCATGAATTACTAAGATCTCTGCATGATTGGATGAAGTGGTTGTAATGGTTTGATTTGTTGAACGCCATGAAATTGCTGTACCGCCAATAGTGAATATATGGTTTTGTTAACATCAAATCCTATTTTACTTAATAGATAGGTTTGATTAAGGTTTGATATTGCTATCTCACCAACAATCTCCCCCTATTTGATGATGACAAAACCTTATCTTGTTTAAGAAAAATCAGTTTGACTAGGATTTGTAAAGATATAAATTTTAAGTGCAATTTTGGTTACCTAGCTATCTGTTTTTGGTAACTCTTTTAAGTATGTTCCCTGATGTTCTGTTTTTGGGAATCTTTTCATTTATGAAGTACCATTGTTCTGTTTTTGGTATCTTTTCTATCCTTTTTCTGTTTTTAGGATTTTTGATCTTTTCTGTATTTACACTATGTAAGCTATCTACTAAGAGTCATCTATACTAGAATTTTAGCTAAGTAGTCCATGATCCAAGTTTCAAGCTTGATTACAAAACAAAGCATTTACAAAAGAGTTTGTACAGTGAAATCTAACTAAGAGTTAAACTAAGTACAGAAGTTGAACTATTCTAGGAATTGAAATTACATCTACTCTAGTTATGAAGTGTGATCTTCATTCCCACCAAGGTTCTTCTTTTACATCCAGAAGTTTGTTCAGAGGATTGGCAGCCAACAACTCTTCAGCTCTTGCTTGAATCAGATTTTCAAAATGTTCACTTCCTGTATGTCCCCTTGTTAAATGTGCAGCTTGAAAGATTAATTCTCCAGGGGCTCTTCCTAAGTCAGTTTCTCTTAAGAATCTCCAAACACCAGCTCTGTCTTTGAAGAAAATCCCTCTCTCAGGTTCAGTTATGTACTTAAACATTTCTGGCTCAATGTTGGAGGGCAAAGCAGTGTTGAAATTTTCATATGCAGACAGGTAAGGATGATAAGGATTAAGTATAATCCGTTCAGCAGGTACAAAAGCTTTGGAGGATTTCTTGAAGGCATCCTCAATCACATCAATGTGTTCCACAAATTGATCATGAGTGCATATCCTGTGGTAAACAGCCATTCTGATCCATAATTTGAATTTGTTTATGAATCTTGGGGCAATTTCACTTTTGGATTTAAGGAGGTGGTACGAAGTCTCAATCATCTCAGTGAAGGAGAACAGTTTGCAGTGATGGATATAGGCATTCTCATGTGTTTGTCTTTCATCTCTTCTTACTAATCTGAGACATGTCCCTTCATCTGTTCCCTTATATGGAGTGACTCTGGAAATGAGATTTGGATCCTTTCTTTCTATCAAGTTCTTCTTGTTATCCAAGACCTCTTTGATCTCCCTTTCAGATTGCTGAGTTGTAACTCCAAAGTTGAACTCATGCAATGCTTGAATGGCTTCTCTGTGAGTTCTTCCTCTTTTAGGAACTTTCTTGACAGAAGGATCATCTTGTTGTGATGCAACCTGTGTTGGATGTGATTGAGAGGATAGCATGATGATTTCTTCTTCTTGTAATTCTCTCAATTCATCATCAGTGACACCAACTGCAGCAGCAAGATCCTCAGTGGTAGTGAAATCCTGGTGTCTCTCTTTGGCTTTAAGAACTTCTTCAATGGTTGAACCAAGAGCAGCAACCAGTTCACTTAACTCTCTGAGATTCTCATCTTCTTGATTTAGCTCTTCCTCTCTTCTTTCTTCTTCTTCAATCTCCTCAGCAGTCATTATCTTCTTTCCTTTTCTTATTGATGAACTGCTGGGAGTTGGTTGACTTGATTGAACTGGAGAGGAAGCTTGGACTGGTGGAGCTGTAGTGGAGGAGCTCTGCTTCCTTATGTTGAACATAGAGGACAAAGGCATTTCATCATCATCATTATCATCAGAATCCTCAGATGGTAGTTCAATTGGAGCACAGGATTCACCTTGCTTTGATTTCTTTGTCCTTCTAGCCATTTGCTTTAGCCTTCTCTTTGGCCTCTGCTCTTCTTGAGCAGGTTGCTCCCCCTCAGATTTATTCTCCCGCTCAACAGCTGATCCTATTTCATCGGGGGTTGATGCATCCTCTGCTTGTAAAACTGACTTTGTCCTAACTGACTTCTCCCCCTTTTTGTCATCATCAGAGAAGGGAAAAACAGCAGGCTTTGCAGGGGCATCAGGAGTGGTGAAAGAATAAGGAGTTGGGGTAGGTGTAGAGGTAAAGGGTGGTATGGTTGAGGATGAAGGTGAGGCAGTGGGTATGGGAGGCTGAGTGAAAGGTGACGTTGAGTGTCTAAGGTGAGAGGGAATAGGAGAGAAAGAAGGAACGGAAGTTGATATAAGAGGTTTTAGGCTGTTGATAGCTTCAGTGAGATTGGAGAATTCTCTCAGAGTATCACTGTGCCTTATCTTGGCAGAAAAGCTGGACCTAGTTACCTCAGTATCAATGTCTTTTAGAAGAGAGGGGATAGTGAGAAGAGATTCAGGAATGGTAATGGAGACATCAGGGGGTGAGGGCCTAAGGGTTTTGAGTTGGGAAAGGAGATTGGAAATGGTATGGTTTAAGTTAGAAATGGTTTGGGTAGGTATAGGAGATGAGGGTGTAGGAATAGGAGTAGAGGTTTGGTTTAGAAGTTGATCTAGTTTGGTAAGAATAGGGGAAAGATCAACAGAGGCAGGGGTGGGTTGGGGTTTGGGTTGGTTGGCTTTAAGTGACTCAATCTCATTGGTTAGGTGAGAGATTTGAGTTTCTGTTTGAGTTTGGAAAAAGGTAAAGGAGGCTTGAAGACTATCCATCTTTTGAGAGATAGATAATAAGGTTTGAAGTAGTTGGGGTGAGGGTTCAGAAGTAGTAGAGGTAATGGGTTGGGTTGGAATTGATTGAGAAATTGTGCTTTGAACTGGAATGGATTGTGGTCCCTCACTTAGACCTTGGTAGAGAGGCCTAAGATCACTGGGAACAGAAGTTGTACCCTGTACTAATGACTGGTTTATGCCACCAGTATTGACAGGTAGTGCACTAGTATGTGTAAGAATTGAATCAAAAACATGTGCAAGTAAGTGAGTGTGAGTGAGGGTTGCACTCAAAGGGGTATCCCTTATTACAGTAGCAAGTTGTTGTGAACTTACTAGGGGATAGACTTGACTCAATTGAGGTGTAGACACAGTATGACCTTGGGAGAAGGTCTGTCTTTCAATGGTATCACCCTGTTGGGAGGGTGACCCAGATTGCAGCAATCCCATATTTACAGATGTGCCCTGTTGTGAGGACACACCCACTGGTTGTAGGGTTATATCAACTTCCATGAGCTCCCCCTCAAAATAAGTGGTAGCTATAGGAGTTGAGGTCAGAGGTGCAGTGTGCATTTCCTCTGAGATAAGTGCAGTATGCACCATCTCTATTGACCTTGTTTCTATTTGGGTTACTAAGGGAGTAGAACTAGCAACTGTTGGGAGTTGACTAGAGCTTGGCAGTTGTGGGGGTGTTACAACTAGAGATGAGGATGGGTTCTCATTGGTGGGGTCAACCAAATGAGTGTCCTCAGAGATTGATAGTGTACCTGTGATGTGTCTTGTTTTGCTGATCTCAATGAGTTCCTCCAGCTTATCAGAGACTTCTTCATCATCAGGGACATCTTCATTTCCACTACTTGGTGCTCTATGAACAGAGTCACTTGATCCTTGTTGTTGATCAGGGTTGGGATAGGCAATAGTACCTCCAAGAGTTCTACTTGGAGAATCATCATCAGATTCTTCATCACTTTCATCAGTGCTTAGATGTCCGGACCTCTTTGAAGTAGAGGAACTAGAGGGAAACATTTGTAATGGCATTCCATGTTGACTGGATGAGGTAGAACTAGATTGAGAAGGCTCATCTCTCATGTAAAATCCACCAGTATCATCATTATGGCCATTACCACCATCACTGTCATCTAAATTTTCTCCTTCAAATATGGCTTCATCATGAGTAACAGATTGAGCCACTTCCTCAGTTACAACATCAGGGGACTCAGAATCATGAGCCACTTCTTCTTCATGCACTTCCTCCTCATCATTATCATTAGCAATATCAATGAGCTCTTGCATCTGTGCAGTGATTGCTGGACCCTGATCTTCCCTTATCAGATGAAAGATCTTTTGACCCATTTGTGGTATGGTCATTGTGTCCAAAACAGCAGCAATCCCCGTGTATTGTTCCCATTGAAGATGATGAAGTACAAGTAAGCTTAGGTACCTGATATAGGGAACAATAGTTCTGGTGGATTTCTTTGCAGTGCCAAGAGTGATCTTGTCCACCATTTCCGAGAATATGACTTGAGCAAAGTCAATATTCCTCCCTGTGACCAAGGCGTGCAGAATCATCAGTTCTGTTTGATTCATTTGGTCAAAGCTTCCAGACTTATGGCCAAAGCACCGAGTGATTACACTTGCCAGGTACTTCCATGGGTGTCCCAGCACATACTACTTGTATTGACCATGGGTGACAGCTTCATTGTAGCCAATCAGGGGTAAGACCTCCAAGACTTGATCCATTTGAGCAAAAGGTTGATATGGAGCTAAGTTGGGCAGAGAGATGGCTTGACGAAGAGTATTGATATTGATGTTGATGTTGATTGTGCCATTTAGACATGTACAGGTAATGAGTTCTTGATCCGTATGGTACCTTGCAGTGTACCACATTTCACCGACGATGTTTGGAAAGATGAAGAACGGATGGGCAGAGAGACATGGAAACAGGGGATGAGCATTTATGATTGCTACCATTGGTTCGTATCCCTGGTTTGATTTATTTGTGGGAATTTCAGTGTTGATTATAAAGTTGTTTGGACGAATGGTGATTTCTGAGTTTGGTGTGACATTTTCACCAGCAATGGCGTTTGGAGAAGTTGCAGGGTTGAAGATCACCATGATTACAGAGTGAATGAAGTTTGAGCAACGAGAGTTTAGGGTTTGAAAGTTTGAGAGAGAAAGAGTGTTTTGGGAATTTTGAAAGCTTAAGAAATGAATAACCGCTCGAATACACCTTTAAATCTTCCTTGGAAACCTAAACTGTTACACAAATATTTTGCAAAAAGTAACTGTCACTTCTGCAAAAAGGTAATAGACGGAATAGAAATTAAATACACAGACAATAAACGGACAAATAAACTAAATTAAATAACCTAGTAACACAATAAATACACATGAGAAATTAATAAAATAGGTGTGGGGACACAATATTTTTGACTTTTGAAAATTATCAGCTGACAGATGAGAGTGTCAGCTGATCCATGTTGAGATAAAATAAGTGTCAGCTAATGAATTCACTTAGTTGAGCTTCTAAGTCTTAGCTGATGGTTTATCAGCTGAGGTATAGTGTCAGCTTATGATCGTCAGCTGACATAATTCTGTTAGCTGATCTACCATAAGTAAAATATGTAGAAGCTTAGATAAGTACTTCATTTAACACACAAATAAAATTATTTTCTCACACACAATTAACTACCTAAGAAGAGAATATATTACAAATTTAACATGCCAAGTTTGGATATTAGGAAGTTGAACCGAGACTCATCCAAAGGTTTTGTAAAAATGTCAGCTAATTGAACATCAGTGTTGATATAATGCATTGAAACTTTCTTTTTCTGCACATTATCTCTAAGAAAATGATGTCTGATTTCAATATGCTTAGTTTTTGAATGCAAAACAGGATTATTAGAGATAGATATAGCACTTGTGTTGTCACACAGAATTGGGGAGTTTTCAAACTGTAAGTCATAATCCAGTAGTTGATTTTGCAGCCATAGCAATTGAGCACAGCAGCTTCCAGCAGCAATGTATTCTGCCTCAGCTGTAGAGGTTGAAACAGAGTTTTGTTTCTTGCTTGACCAGCTGACTAATCTTCCACCTAATAACTGACAACCCCCAGATGTACTCTTTCTGTCTAGTGTGCAACTTGCAAAGTCAGAATCAGTGTATCCAACTAACTCAAAATCAGAGTCTTTGGGGTACCAAAGACCTAGATTAGGAGTTCCTTTGAGATACCTGAAAATTCTTTTAACTGCAGCTAAGTGAGATTCTTTGGGATCTGCTTGGTATCTAGCACAAAGACATGTAGAAAACATAATATTTGGTCTACTTGCAGTGAGGTACAAAAGAGACCCTATCATATCTTTATAAGCTGTAATGTTCACTGATTTACCATCAGTGTCCTTTCCAAGCTTTAAGGCAGTGGACATGGGTGTTTTCATTGAAGAACAATTTTCAAACTCAAATTTATTAAGTAAGTCATTTACATACTTTGTTTGATGAATGAAAATTCCATCAACCTCTTGTTTAATTTGAAGACCTAGAAAATAGTTTAATTCACCCATCATACTCATTTGATAGTTATCAGACATGAGTTTGGAAAACTTTTTGCAAAGATCAACATTTGTAGACCCAAATATTATATCATCTACATAAATCTGTACAAGAATCACATCACCCTTGAATTTTATTATAAATAAGGTGCTATCTATGCTTCCTCTTATAAATCCTTTATTGGTCCAAAAGGAAGAGAGGGTATCATACCAGGCTCTTGGAGCTTGCTTCAGACCATACAAAGCTTTGTTCAAGAAGTATACATGATCTGGTTTGCTTGTATCCTCAAAACCTGGAGGTTGTTTGACATACACCTCTTCTTTCAATTAACCATTTAAGAAGTCACTCTTAACATCCATTTGGAATACTTTGAAGTCTTTGAAGGCAGCATAAGCAAGAAATAGTCTTATTGCTTCAAGTCTTGCAACAGGGGCAAAGGTTTCATCATAATCAATACCTTCTTCTTGACTGTACCCCTGAGCAACTAATCTTGCCTTGTTTATGATGATCAGCCCTTGTTCATCCATCTTGTTTCTGAATACCCACTTAGTGCCAATGATGGATTTGTCCTTTGGTCTTTGCACCAAAGTCCATACATTGTTTCTTGTGAATTCAGCCAATTCTTCTTGCATGGCATTTATCCAGTGAGGATCAGTTAGAGCTTCATCTACCTTCTTTGGTTCAATCATAGAAACAAAACCTATGCACAAACAGAAATTACAAGCTTTTGATCTTGTTAGTACAGGTGCTTCTATGTTACCTATGACCTGATCAATTGGATGATTTCTGAGGTCCTTGTAGGCATTTTGGATTCTGGAAGTTGAAAATATTTGGTTTGGGTCAGCTGATGAGACTTCTGGTTGATCAGCTGACAGAATTTCTTGATTACAATCTGATGAGACTTCTACTGAAGAGGGAATGTTTGATATGGAATTAGAGTCCATTGATGTTGAATCATGATTCCCTTCATTTAATAAAAGTGTGGGTTGGTTTAGGATAGAATGTGCAGAGGTATTTTGTAAGTTTGGAACAGGTTCATCTAAGTCATCTATGTTAGCTGATGAGATTGGATCAGCTGATGGGAGTGGATCAGCTGATACTGGAATGTTGTCTTCAGTATTCAGCAGATCATTAAATTCCTCACCTGTAGATGGATTAGTAGAACAGGAAGCAACAAAGTCATTTTCATTAAAACTTACATTGATTGATTCTTCTATGACCTTTGTTTTGATGTTGTAAATTATGTAAGCTTTGGAGATCACAGAATATCCAACAAACACACCTTCATCAGCTTTTGGTGCAAATTTTTGCAATTGATCTTTTTGGTTCAGAATGAAACACTGACACCCAAAGATGTGTAGGAAGCTGATGTTGGGCTTCCTTCCCTTGAGCACTTCATAGGGAGTCTTGTTGTGCCTCTTTATTATAAGGGATCTGTTCTGAGTAAAACATGCACAGCTGACAGCTTCAGCCCAGAAGTTGAATCCTAACCCACTCTCACACAGCATGGTTCTTGCAGCTACACTGTTCTGTTGTGGAGTTCTTGGAGCAGAGAAGTTTTGAGATATTCCTTTCTCATCACAGAAACCTTCAAGAGTTTGATTTCTAAATTCAGTTCCATGATCACTTCTAAGCATCCTTACCAGATTGCCATTAAGCACTTCCATCTTTCTAATAAAGCTTATAATCTCTTCAGCAGCCTCACTCTTTGCTTTTAGGAAGATGACCCAAGTGTATCTTGAAAATTCATCAACCATTACCAATGCATACTTACTTCCACCAATACTAGAAGTAGCAATAGGACCAAATAGATCCATGTGCAACATGTAGAAAGGTTCAGTAATGGAGAAGGCTTGCTTAGATGGAAACGAAGTCTTGTGCTGCTTTCCCTTCTCACAGGCAGAGCAAGGTTTAGGCTTAACATACGTCAGTGAAGGTAGTCCTGACACTAGTTCACCCTTGCTCAACTTGTTAATGTTTTTGAAATTTAAATGGGAAAGCCTTTTGTGCCATAACCAGTTTGTGTCAGTTACAGACTTGGTATACAAACAGGTTAACTTGGATGGATCACCAGAGGACATATCAAGAGTATATACATCCTTGGTTCTCTTTGCACAAATTATTGGTTTACCTTCTTGATCTAAAATGGAACCACCTGTCTTTGTAAAGAGGACTTTATGATCACCATCACATAACTGACTTATGCTGATGAGATTATACTTAAGTCCTTTAACATATGATACCTTGGATAAAGCTAGGTTCCCATTATGAAGTTCTCCGTAGCCTTTTGTTTGCCCACAATTATTATCACCAAAGGTTACTCTTGGACCTTTTTCCTTCTTGTAGTTACTAAGCAAAGCTTTACAACCTGTCATGGTCCTTGAACATCCACTGTCAAGATACCAAGTGTTCAGACCCTGATACATAGAAGAAGGATCCCAGTCAGGAGAAGTACAAGCTTTAGCAGCTTTCTTCATATCCTCATCAAAGGAACTTGTACTTGCTGTGTTGGCCATCAAACTGAACTGAGTTGTGAGGACCTCATCTTCATCAGTTGAGAGATCTTCCTCGGCCCAATCTTCTTCTTCAGCAACCAGCACCCTGTTCTGAGCTTTCTTCTTCTTCTTGTCAAGGACAACAACAAGAAGCTTCTTATATTTGGATTCATAATCAATCTTGTTGTCTGAGCTTGAGGAAACCTTGAAGCCTGTGTTTCCTTTGGACTTACATTCACTGGCATAGTGACCAGTCTTGCCACAAAAGAAACAACCTTCAGAAGCCTTTGGTTTTGACATGGCTCTTTCTCCTTTGAAGGGTTTCCTTTCAAACCTCTTGACACCCTTTCTTTTCAAGAAAGGTTTGAACCTTTTAACCAACATGGCAGCCTGCTCAACAGCAGCTTCAATGCTGTCCATGTTCTCCAGAACTTCATCCCCATCAGCCACTTGTTCTTCATCAGAAGATTCATCCTCTTTCTCCTCATCACTGGACTCATCCACAACTGCAGCAAAACTCCTAGATCTTATATCCTTAGATACAAGGGCAATAGTTGGAGCTTTTGCATCCTCCTTCATATCCTTGGTAGAGAGTTTCCTTTGTTTCACTGATTGTTCATGATTCATAAGATTTCCATATAAACCAACCAGTGAAAGACCCTTGATTTTCTCACCATGTTTAAGCACAGTGATAAAATGATCCCAAGATTCTGGGAGAGAGTCTAGAAACTTGTTTACAAGTTCCTTATTGCTTTTGTGAACATCTGCCCTTCTTAAGTCATTAATGAGGCAGTTGAACCTGGTGTAAGTCTGAGTGAGAATTTCACCTTTATGAGCAAAGAAGAACTCATATTCTCTAACCAGAAGGAGTTTCTTGTTCTCCTGCACTTCTTCAGTGCCTTCATATGCAACAGTCAAAGTGTCTAGCATCTCTTTTGCAGATTTACAGTTAAGAACTTGATGATAGACATCATTTGGTAGTGCAGAGACTAAGGCTGTTCTTGCTTTAACATCAAGATTAACAAGCCTTTTGTCTTCATCAGACCACTGATTAATAGGTTTTATAATCAGTCTTTCAACAGCAGGAGCTTCATCTGTTGCTTCAGTTACTTGGATAGTTGAGGAAGGAACATAAGGACATTCAGTAACAGTTTTAAGCATCACATCATCAAGGCTTGACATATAGAGAAGAACTCTATTCTTCCAGAGAGAGAAGTTCTCTCCATCAAATATAGGACACCTTGTGAGTGAACCATTGTTAGAAGAACCATTAGAGGCAGCAACAGAAGTGGCCATTTTGTAGTGTGGGGTAGAAGCAGTTGAAGAGTAAGCAAAACAGATCTTAGATATGGATTATCTAGCCTTCTCTGATACCAGTTGTTGGTCCCGAATGGATACTACAACAACAAATGTTTGTAGAAGGGGGGTTGAATACAAACTTTAGCAAATTAAAATTTAAGAGACACACGGTTTACTTTTATATAATTCTTATTGACGTTAATCAAGAATTACATGAACTAGATGCGGAAAATCTAAGTTCAATAAAAGGTGGCAACTAATTTTGTCTAACACATAGACAATGCTAATCTTAAACAACTAATGTCTAAGACGTTCAACACATGAACAAGTTTGTTACACTGAAAGTAAAATGCTAACTCTTCTAATTTTCAACTTATGAGATTTCAGTGCTTTTCAACGCATTCGCTGCTTTAGCATGTTTCCATGCATGAGTATATATAAGCATAGTGTGTCCGAGTTGATGAAGAGAGAAGGAGACAAAGGTACTTGGTTTAATAATATTATAATAGATAAAGTTAGTGGGTGAAAAAGGTAAGTTAACTTTATACACAAAGTGTGTAAAGTGAACTTACTTTTCAGTAATGAGTATACCCACTATCTATTATTATATTATTAAATTACTACCTTTATGTCTTGAGAAAGTAACCTTATCCTTCCATGCTTGTGCTTTAATCGACACCATGCTTTCTGAAGATTTGACTTTACCAAGTATGTAGTTGCCAGCCATACTTAACATCATATCTTCGAGATCTTCTTTTCAAGAGTATCTTTCTCCTTTTCCAGGGGATAAAGATCTATCCTTTTTGTATCATTGTAGATCCAAAAAGTGCTAAGTACTTTTACAAAAGAACGATCTAAGGCATAATAAGAACAACACATGTTCTGCCTTTGACTTTAAGAAAATATTACATAGAAAAGCTATTAACTGAGATATACAATAAAGACTCAGTTAACAGACACTGAACTACAAATATAATTTTGCTCAGCTAAGGATAAGTGTGAAAGACTCAGCTGACTAGACTTGCTCAGCTGATCAAATTGTTCAGCTGATAATACAAATCGTAGCAGCAGCTAATAAACTGATTAACTCAACTGTCAGCTGTTCCCAAGGGCTCAGCTAATCATTTGAGTATAGTCAGCTCATAAAGAGAAGATTGGATAAGTAGCAAATACCTTATCTGACAGATGGAAGACATCAGCTGATAACTTGTGATTGTGTCAGCTGATCCTTGACTGCTTAGCTGACCTTGATGTATTCATCAGCTGATGGTTCTAGGCCGTTAGCTGATCCAGTGTGATTCCTCAGCTGATGCTTCTTTGACTGATCTTTTCTTCTCAGCTGATCTTTCTGAAGCTGGTCCTTTGGCTGATACTCAGTGTTCAGCTGACACTATGATTCGTCAGCTGACATTTCTTACTTAGAAATTCTTTAAGTCTCAGATAGAAAAACAACACATGTTTTTCATCAATCTAAGTCCAAAACTGAATATATGGTTTTGTTAACATCAAATCCTATTTTACTAATAGATAGGTTTGATTAAGGTTTGATAATGCTATCTCACCAATAGTTTAGTGTGTATTTTGTTTGACTCCAGAAGATAAGAAGAGTAGAGAACCGCCTTTGGTTCTCATAATTAAACAACGGCGTATTTTGTTCCCTTTTTCAACTTACAACTTGACACATGCCATCCCGTTTCAACAAACGGGGATATCTACGGAATCATTACGCGAAACCATTTAACATTTTATCACTTTTGGACACTTATGACACTTTTCACGTAATCACATTAATTAACACGAAACACGTTAGTCACTTAAAATACTTAAGGTCACTGTACAAGTACGAAAACATAAGGTACAACTGTTTACTGCTAGGCCCTTTATCAGGGTGTTACATGTAGAGAGAAAACAAGAGAATGGAGAAGAAGAGAATATCTCATGCATCAGATGATCCCATATGTATAGATGTACAAGGGATAAGTTGTTCAAGATTTAAATCTCTAATCTAAGATAATGCACATACAATATAACTTATCTAATATGAGGGGTTAGGGACATTTATCCATACTGATACATAACACTCCCTTAGATGTCTACTAAAAGTATTATGTCTCGTTAAAACCTTACTAAGTAAAACCCAATGGAAAAAAACTCAGTAAAGGAAAATGGGTACATAAATACTTCAATACGCTTGGGATGTTGCCTCATTAAACCTTGTAAGAAAAACCAGTGGGATAAAACCATGATTAAGGGAAAAGAGTGCAATGCATATTTTCTCCCTCTGACGATCACATCACTTGAGCTCTCTCATTCAACGCAGCCCAATCTCATAAACTGGCTTCTTAAATGTTGAAGTCGGAAGTGACTTGGTAAATAAGTTAGCTAGGTTCTCGTTTGAACGAATTTGTCGAATAATGATATCACTGCTTTTCTGCAAGTCATGTAAAGAAGAACTTTGGGAGTATATGCTTGGTCCAGTCACCTTTAATATACCCTTCCTTAAGCTGAGCAATGTATGCTGCATTATCTTCATATAGAATTATTGGGGACACTATTTCTAAAGTAATACCACAAGATCCTTGATTATGTTGTATAACGTTCCTCAACCAAACACATTCTCTATTGGCTTCATGAATTACTAAGATCTCTGCATGATTGGATGAAGTGGTTGTAATGGTTTGATTTGTTGAACGCCATGAAATTGTTGTACCGCCAATAGTGAATATATACCCGGTTTGTGACCGACCCGTATGAGGATCTGACATGTTCCCAACATCCGCAAAACCAACTAAACTTGTTTTTGATTGGTTAGTAAAATATAAGCCCACGTCCTTAGTACCTTGAAGGTATCAAAATATTTGTTTTATTCCATTCTGATGCCTTTTCGTAGGATATGAGCTATATCTCTCTAATAAGTTCAACAAAAATGATATATTGGGTCGAGTATGACCAGGGAGAAACATCAACGCCCCAATGGAACTTAAATATGGTACTTGAGGACCAAGATTCTCCTCACCACCTGGTGAAGTTCGAAAAGGGGTATTTCCCAACATCAACTGACCTTACGACCATAGGAGTGCTTAGTGGATGTGATTTATCCATATAAAATCTTTTCAACACCTTTTCTATGTACACTTCTTTGTGCACAAGGATTCCATTCTTAAGGTGTTCAATTTGTAACCCAAGACAAAACTTTGTCTTTCCAAGATCCTTTGTTTCATGTCCAGTCTTCAAGTATTCAATTGCCCTAGGAATCTCACCAGGAGTTCCAATTATATTTAGATCATCAACATATACGGTAATAATAACAAACTTAGATCCGGATATCTTTATGAAAATACAAGGGCAAATAGGATCATTCTTGTAACCTTCTTTCAATAGATACTCACTAAGTCGATTATACCACATACGCCGATATTGTTTTAGCCCATTTAGTGATTTATTCAACTTAATTGAATAATGTTCTCGAGAACTTGCTTTACATGATTCAGAAAAATCTTCACGAATTTTCATGTAAATATTAGTATCAAGTGAACCGTACAAATAGGCGGTCACAACATCCATTAGACACATATCAATTCCCTCTTGTATTACCAGAAAAATAAGATATCGGAAAGTTGTTGCATCCACCACAAGAGAAGTCTCCTCATAATCAATTCTGGATCTTTGTGAGAATCCTTGTGCTACCAACCGTGCTTTATATCTCACAATTTTATTTTTCTCATTACATTTTCTTATAAAGACCCGTTTGTACCCAACAGGTTTTACATCCTCGGGTGTACGAACTATAGGTCCAAAAACTTCTCGTTTCATTAATGAATTAAATTCTGCCTGCATCGTGTCTTTCCATTTTGGCCAATCACTTCTATGCATGCATAATTTAATAGATTTGGTTCTTAATCCTCATCATCTTCCATTACTTCTTGCACTATATTGTATGCAAAAGTATCATCGACATCGACTTTGTTTCGATTCCATACCTTTCTATACATGTTATAATTTATGGAGATTTCTTCGTTTTCAGTTACCTGAGGTTCTTCTGGAACCATCATGTCTAACGTCTCTTCAGGAGACTCTTCTGGCATTTCTCTTACCTTGATTTGACCATCTTGATTTTTAGCTCCCTTTTTCTTTCGAGGGTTTTTATACTTGGAAACGATAGGTCTACCATGATTTAGGTGTGCCTTTGACTCATTACATACATTTTCTTGTCCTTTTGGGACATCAATTTTAACTGGAGCATTAGCAACTGGCACATGTCATTTTGTCACTCTCTTTGGGTCAGTGAATGAGTCTAGTAGTTAATTTGCTAATCTTTGCAAATCAATTATGTTTTGAACTTCTAGCTCAAATTGTTTAGTTCGAGGATCAAGACGAGATAATGATAATTCATTCCAACTAATTTTACTTTCCAGCTGTTTATTTTCTTACCCTAATGTTGGAAATTCTTATTCATCAAAATGACAATCAACAAAGTGAGTCGTAAATAAGTCCCCCATTAATGGCTCTAAGTATTTAATTGTAGATGGTGATTCATACCCGACATATATTCCCAACCTCCTCTTAGGTCCCATTTTTGTGCGTTGTGGTGGAGAAATTGGAACATATACCGCACAACCAAAAATCCTTAGATGGGAAATATTTGGTTCCTGACCAAAAACTAATTGTAATGGGCAGGAAGTGTGATAACTTGTTAGCCTGATGCGAACTAGTGTTAGTGCATGTAAGATAGCATGATCCCAAGCGAAAATTGGTAGTGTTGCTTTCATAATCATTAGCCTCGCTATCATTTGTAGTCCCTTGATAACTGATTTCGCAAGCACAAGCGGGGAAGAGTTTAGCAGCACGAAACTAGGGCTAACTCATTTGTGTATGAACATGACCTACAGGATGTTCAACTTCAATCCCAATAGACATGCACTAATCATTAAATATTTGGGATGTAAATCCACCATCATTGTCTAGACGAATTGTTTTTATAGGATAAATCAGAAAAGGTGCTCTTAATCGTATTAGCTAGGCAAGTAAACACACAAACACCAGATTGCAACTTGATAATAAGCAAACATGTGACCATTTAGTTGATGCATTGATTATAACCATAAAATACCTAAATGGTCCACAAGGTGGATGTATGGGCACACGTATATCTCCTTGTATCCTTTCAAGAAATTTAAGGGATTCAAATTCCATTTTAGCTGGTGATGGGTAAGTAATCACCTTCCCTTGTGAACAAGCAACACAAGTTATATCTTTATTTTGAAATTTTTTTGGCTATTCAAAGGATGCCCACCTGATTGATCTATAACTTTTCGCATCATAATTGACCCCGAATGGCCCAACTGGTCATGCCAA
Source organism: Pulicaria dysenterica (assembly GCA_947179395.2). Lineage (NCBI taxonomy): Eukaryota > Viridiplantae > Streptophyta > Magnoliopsida > Asterales > Asteraceae > Pulicaria > Pulicaria dysenterica. The sequence goes on from OX359292.1 coordinate 37,596,433, forward strand.
ACAATAAAATTCTCGGTCCATAAACTTTTGGATTATGACCATATTTGATTCAATTGCACTTATTCTAGTGTAATATAAGCCGGAAAAAGGGGTAAATAATTTCTCTAACACACGTTTCTTTCCTGAAATCATTTGTGTAATGTGACGATATTCAATGTGTCTTTCACGTGTAGTCTCAATATGGTATCCATTTCTATGAATATCTTTAAAATTCAATAAATTTCTTTGAGACTTGGGGGAAAAGTGCATTATCAATTTGTAAGTGTGTTCCGCCTTGTAACAACACACTTGCTTTTCCAAAATGTTCAATTATTTTTACACTGCCTGATATTGTATTAATGCTTTCCTCTTGTATAGTTAAATGAGAGAAATATATCCTTTTCTTGAGGATAGTGTGTTTAGAGGCACTATCCACTAGGCATATGTTTTTGTTATCTATATCCAAATGAAATAGGCAATCCATATTTTAAAACACATCATCATAAAAATATTATAAATATTTAAAAGTCAAACAATTTAAATATAATCACCTTCATAATACTAAAGTTAATAATAAGGAAAAGTGTCCTAAGAAATCAAAAACATGCAAACGTAAAAATAAAAAAATCCTAGAAAATAACGACATATTGTTCGACTTAAGTAAACGTAATCACTCATTTGTCAAATAATCATTGGCATCCAAATGACTTCAATTATTTTGGTCATCCGGACCATGGGGGCTATCAATCTTCTCATTCTCATATGCAAAATTCACTTCGGCCCCATTGTTTTTGTTCTTGAGTGATCGTTGTAACACCCTGAAATATGTTCTACTTGTAACATATGTATATATAAATGTATATATATATGTATATATATGTCTAGTTGTATTTTGTGTTTACATGTTTGTACGTTGACTTTAGTCAAAGTGTTTTAGTTGCTAACTGGTGTTAATTGTGGATTTAATGTGGTTATATGAAATATGTTGAAAATGAATAGAGTTGATAAAATATTAATCGGTTTTGGATAATGATTTTAAAAATATTCTCGTTAGTTGAAATGGGTAAACCTAAGTTAAGTTGTAAGTTGCAAAAGGGAACAAAATACCCTCGTTTAATTGTTAGAACCTTAAAAGGCAGTTTATGCCTTTTCTTGATTCCTTGGAGATATCTAAACACACACAAACACATTCCAACGTACGTAAACGCACACACATACACACACACACACTACTCAGTTGACACTTTGAAGAAGAGAAATCAAGGGGAAACAATTGATTTGGGATTCTAGCAGCTGATTCAAGGTCTTGTAGTTGTTTTATGTCATCTTCCCAATTAATTAGTAATTATTCTTGCTAAGAAACTTAGTTTTTGGGTGTTTGAAAGAAATGACCTTATTTAGAGATGGAGATTAAGTTATAGATGTGTTTTTGAGTCAAGTATATGTGGGTAATGTTGTAGAGATGCTAAAGAATGTATTCGAACATCTGGAACTTGAATTGAATCGATTTGAATTGGAAAAAACTTGAAGTTACACGTTCTGTTCGAGAACAGAGATGGGTCTGCTGTACGACCATGCTTGTGGGCGCAAGCAATCATAGTGGGTCTCTTACGGCCGTAAGCAAGAGTCCTTGCGGGCGCAAGTGTCGTGTTAATGGATTACCGTCTAAGGACGAAGAAAATATCTTTGCGGGTGTAAGCACATAACTTGCAACTGTAAGCACCCAAAGAACCATGCTGGCGGGCACAAGGAGATACCCTTGCGGCCGTAAGCCATGGTGGATTAAAAGGAACCCTTTCGGGCGCAAGGTAAACCCTCGCTGCCGTAAGGTAGGTTGGTTATAGGTCTTGCGGGCGCAAGCAGTGGACCAGAATACGTGTTAGCAATCTTTTGTTGTGCGTTTAAGTAAAACACAACATAGTAGATGTAATGTGTTGACCGAGCCTCAACCTATTGTGTTAGGTACTACTAAGGAACCGGAAGACACTTAACACTATATCTGTCTTTTCTGACTGTAAGGTGAGTATCGGTTTCCCATGAGACTCAGTAAGTAAGGCTAACTGTTGTATGTTGACATTGCTCTTGATGTTTTCATATGTGCGCACACGAGGTATGATATGCTATGATAGGATGTACTATGTTGTACTATATGTTGGTTATGATATGCATGCATGCTATTGGACCCGACCTGGATCATTTGTGAAATGTAGTATATGTCTGGACAGTGATTAGTGCCAAGTTGAAGTCAGCCGGGTGGGCTGGATTCCTGGGGCCCATCAGGCCACGAAATGAGGGATTAACGGTACTCGAGTGTATACTCTTCGGTCTTGGGCTCTGCAGGCTGTCATTCCTTAACATGATGGGGTTCTTGGTACAAGCCAAAATTGGTTGAGTTGATCTGACTCCATAACACGCTAGGTGGACGGCTCTTCGCTCCTTCACTAGTGCGGTTGGTTGTAACCGATTCCCAGCTATGATCGTTGAGCGGGGCTTGCAACCCTGTGATATATGACTCTTACTGACATGTTACCGCGCCGCGATGTGATATGATAGCATTAAGTGTTGTTCCTATGTTGTGTTAGGATGCTTATCAATGCTTATGTGTAATATGTGCTCACTAGCTAGTTGTAGCTAACGGTGCATGATTTCCCGTTTTCGCAGGTTGAGATTAGACGGCCAAGTGAGGCAGGCACCTCATGGTAGTTTTGTTGTATGTACCTTTTGGGAACACTCTGTTGTAGTTACTGTGATCCGGTGATCGGTGTAGTTATGGTAACACCTGTTAGATCCGAACTTGGCTTATTCTTTTGTTGTAAATTAACTGTCAAGTCAGTTAACGATACTAATCATTTTGTAATTGGTGGTTACTTCCACTACATGGTTTTGGTAAACATGTTTAAATGGTTTAAATTTTCCCTAATTTTAAGCTCATGAAAACCGGTGTTACAATTAGGTATCAGAGCCTAAGTTTGAGAGAATTGGGTACTCGGAAGAGTATTCGATCTCAAACTCGGGCCCGACCATCGTTAAGTGTTCCTTTCGGGGTAATTGGGGTTGAGTGTGAGTGTTTTGTGACAGTTGCATGTTGGAAACTAACTTGTAATGTTAGTAGTTGTCTGATAAGTGGTATACTAAACGTTGTTTCTGTGTGTATAGTAAGTTGAGTTATAATATCAGAACAACGAGCTACTACTGAGCAAGCACTCAAGTAGATGGAGGACGAGGCTTCTAGTACTCACAATGAAGCTGAGGATGAATCTTCTCAGCATAATGTCGAGTCTCTGAGGCTTAATCCCGACCAGGAGGCGTATGTTCGACGCCTTGAAGAAAAGCTTGGTTAGCAAAGGAGTTATTATTTGAGTCAGTCCGGGGTAACGGTCTGAAGCACTGTTCGTATAAACAGTTCCTCTCTTGTAGGCCTAATAACTTGAGGGTAGTGATACTCCCTCAGATACGGTACGTTGGCTTCGAGAAATGGATCAATTTTTTGAGTCTTGCGACTGTGAACCCGAGTACCGTGTCAAGTATGTGGTACATATGTTGAAGGGTCGAGCTATTTTTTGGTGGGATATTGTTAAAGCTGCTGTCAGCAAAGAGGTGTTAGGTGTGATGACTTGGGAGCAGTTTTCTGAAAGAGTGACGAAGAAATACTGCACCGACTATGACTTGGAGAAGATGGAACGGGAGTTTAATAATCTCCACAAATGGGGTAAACCGATGGAGGATCTTATCCGTGCTCTTATGGATAAGGTGAGGTTCATTCCACATTTATCGTCATATGAGAGTGCAAAAATTTGGAAGTTTGTAGGTATGTTACCGTTAGAGTATCGGGCGCATGTTTGAGCGGTTGTAAATCTGGATCGAGCTTTTGAAAGAGCTCGACAAGTGGAGGGGCATCGTCTCTAGTGCAAGGGAGAACAGACGGGTGAAGGTCAGAAGAGGAAGTTTCAGTAGTCCTCAAAATCCGGTTTTTCAAAACGGCAGTCTTCAGCGGGTAGAAAGCCTGATTCCTCGAAGAAGGCAAAGTTTGATGGTCCTTGGTGCTCCGAGTGTCATACGTATCATACTGGAAAATGTTTTAAAGCCACTACCGGGTGTTTCGATGTGGTCAGAAAGGGCACACAACGGTGGATTGCGAGTTTAAAGAGAACGTTTTTTATAAGTGCCACAACCCATGGCACAGGATCAGTGATTGTTCAGCAATGTAGGGAACAGGAACCAGCAGATCTGCGTCAGGGCAGAAGAAAGAGGGTGCTCCCCACGCCAAAGGGCGAGCATTTTAGATGACGGTAGAGGAGGCGAAGGGTGCTGGGGACTTGATTACTGGTACATTTCTCATTAATTCTACCCCAACATGTGTATTGTTTGATTGTGGAGCTATTTATTCTTTCGTGTCTATAACTTTTCGTGATAAAATTCAATTGCCTATATCTTTGTTAAACGAGCTACTCAAAGTAGAAATTGTTAGTGGTAAAGTAGTTCCAGTCACTGATAGCGTTCCTCAAGCGGTTATTGATATTAATGGGAATAATTTTCCTATTTCCTTTCTCCTTATGCGTATTGTAGGCTTTGATGCTGTGTTTGGGATGGATTGGCTCAGTAATTTAAATTCTGATATCCTCTGTTCCAAAAAGTTAGTAAAGGTCCCTCTACCCAACGGGTCATATGTTGTAGCTCGAGGTGAAAGACGAAAGTCTGATATTCCTATCATTTCTGTTATGAATGCTCGAAATTCGATTTCAAAAGGCTGCGATTCTTACTTTGCCTATGTGATTGATGCGAAGTTGGAGAAAGGTGCTTTCAAAGATATTCCGATGGTGTTTGACTATCCGGAAGTACTTCCTGACGACTTGCCTAGCTTACCGCTTGTTAGAGACGTTGAATACCAAATTGATCTTGTTCCAAGAGCTACTCCTGTGGCTAAAGTTCCATATCGTCTTGCTCTTTCTGAAGTTCGAGAAATGATGACACAAATTCAGGAGTTGCTCGAGAAAGGATTTATTCGTCCGAGTTTGTTAGAATTATAAAGTGATGGTGCAATATGTAATTCTTGTAAACTTAGGCAAAGCCTATTTAAGGCTTTGCCTCTTCAATCAAAGTTAAGCTTTTTATCCATTAGTAGCTTACACCCTTATGTGTGTGTTCTCTCTTAGCTCTCGGCTCTCTCTCTCTCTAAAACCGAACTCAAACACACACAAACACACACTAGCATTGCTTCATCCGTGTATTATGGGACCATCAATTTTTATCAGAGCCAAACTCGTGTTTTGGCTCGTGATTGTTTGAAGAATCAAAGCTCAAACTTGAAGATCTAGCTCTCGAGTACTATTTCATCAAAGTACAACCGAGTTCTTCAAGAAGAAGGTGATTCCAAGTAGTATTCAAGTTATGTTAGATTGTGTGCAGAGATAGATAACATGTATCATCGTATCTGTGACACTAAAGGATCACACCGCTACACACCCATTTAGAACCTTTTGGAGTTTACCAAGTTGTGTAAGAATAATTAATTAGTTAATTAATTATTGAAATGGAAAATAATAATAGTTATTTATTATTTTAAAGAGGGAAATTAATATTTAAGTTTAAATATAAATTGGACCAATTAATTAATAGTTATTAATTACTTAGAAAGGTCAAAGGGTATATTATGCAATTAAGTGATAGTTTAATTAAAGTTGGGCTTTAATTAAACAGGTTTGGGCCTTAATAAAGTTTATTATATAAATAACCATATAAGCCTTGGAATTACAAAAGGATTAACACAAGTTGCAAATAGATAACCCTAGCCCCTCTCTCTCTCTTCACGGCGTCGAACTCAACACAGACCCCGGGGGTCTCGGTTTTTGCGATCGACGACACACACACATACGAGCCTCGTGGTTCAAGTTTTGGTGATATCCTCAGGCGGTCTAGGAGCCAGTTCGAGGTGGTGCAGTAGCGGTGTTCTACCTTTAGCTATCTGGATTAAGGATTAAAGATTATCGCTGAAACGTATAACTTTTATTTCCTACTTGCTTTTAGTTTCTATACGAGTTAGATGAGATCACTGGAGGGGGTTTTGTTTTATTCCGCTGTGCATGTTTATCTGATATGTTTTTATACCCTACAAAACCCTTCAGTGGTATCAGAGCCACTTCTAACCACGTAGGGAACTAGTTACATTTCTTTTTATTCTGATGAAATAGGTTTCTTTTATCAGGAACAAGGCTTTTTGATTATCCAGGATAATGGGAATCAAGTTTTGATTTTTATTGGATAGTTAATTAGTTTTTGGGTAAAAGATTAATTAGATTTAATTTTTAATTAAATTTGTTTTTTTATTATAGTTATTACTTGCGGAAATCGGAAAAACCGAACCACCACCCTCATCGCCGGCGGCCTCAGACGGTGGCTGCGGTCGGTCGGCGGCGTCCCATTCGTGGGCGGTTGCTGGCCGACGGCGGTCCCAGGTGGGGGTAGTAGTCTTTGAAGGAAGCCAGCAGCGGTGGAAGTCGACGGCGTGGCGGTTCTCGGCGGCTAGCATCGACGGCAGTGGCGTGGTGGGCTACGGCCTAGGAGCCACGGCCCAAGGCCGGCTCAGCCGCATCTCGGGTCCGAAGGGCTACGGCCCAGTTTGTTTTTCGGCCCACGTTTGTTTTTGTCATGACCCAGTTTAAATATTTGGCCCAGCTCGCGGTTCGGGTATTTGTGGTTCATATAAAAATTAAAATACAATTGTTAATTTTAATTTTAGTTTTAGATATTATTTTAAGTTTTTGATTAATTATCAAGTATAAAACTTAAAATATATATTTATTGCAAGTAACAGAAAAACAATATATGGGATTTTAACAGGTAGTTAAAATCAGTATTTTTCATCAACATGAATAATTAGAAATCAGTTGCTTTTAATTCATGTATTAGTTTATACATGTTTGGGATGCCATAGCCAAGCCCTAGACCTTATGGATTGTTTTTATTTATTGCACTTGTGGTTGTGATTGGTTTTTCTATTCTATGGTGTGGGGAGGCCTGCGTGCCACTTACAACCCCTATTCTATTTTGTAAAAGTATTATATTAGCAGGTCTGCGTGCCTTTGAATATCTTGTAATTTTTGTTTTCTAGTTTTTAGAATAGTATAGAAATAGAATAGATTTGAAGCTGATACAAAGAAGCAAGGAGCAAGTAGCAGGATTGGATGTTGGAGCCAGTGGGAGCTTCAGAATGTCATGTCATATGTGTTGTTTTTCCACTTAGGTTTTAGACCGTCGGGTTTTTTGTGTGGCTCACGAAACCGACATTAGTTAAGGGCAAGGCTAAGGCATAGTTTGATTATGGTTGTTTTATTTCTTTACATATTATATATATGCGTGGTTTTGATTCTCACGATGAAATAAAACAAGGATTTTTATAATAGATAATTATTAAACAGTCGTTTTAAAGAAAACTGGCAAAAAGGTTTTTCTCGTCAAAAACTTTTGAAATCCTTTTTAGAAAAATCTTAGATCAGTGTGCTACCCACCTAATGGTACACCTTTCCTGTTAAACGGTACTCGGGTGTCGGAAGTGACCAAACCTTGGGCATTCGGGTTCAAACCATTGCGGGGGAGGGTGTGAAAGACTCTGCGATAATCGGGAGTCCCAGCCAGAGTTCACACTGTCTTAGGTGGTGCAATATATTTTTGTGATAATCGGGAGTCCCGGTCCAAAATGCACTAGAGGGACTAAAACATGCACGGTTCTTGAAGCCGATGTCCCGCGGATCTAGGAGTCGCGTCCAAGTTGGATACGATTGGTATAGGTTTACCTACCAGAAATAGCATTGTCCCGGTGGGAAGTGCCCAAACCTTGCATCGGGAAATGTGAAATATGGATCCTAGTCTAATAATTTATTTTTAAAGAGGTAATAATTATTAGAAGATATAATCATATTACTGAATCGGTTTTATCTTTTTCTTTTCTGTAGATGTCTATTTTATCTGTTATTCCGTTTTATTCACCTAAGGAATCTCTAAGCGTCATCGTCGGCAAGTGGAAGCTTTCAGGTCCAAACTTTGCTGTTTGGAAGATGCATCTAAAGAATGTTTTGGATGCACAGGGAAAGCTTCACATCATAGAGACATTGCCTCCAAAACGACCAGGGGTAGATGCCCAGGATAGTGAGTATGATGCTTACTATCAGTATCTGGCTGACGAATCTGACGTTATGTCGATTCTCGTTCTCACAACTTCACCCGAGTTTACGGATGATCTCCGGGAGAAGTCATCTTTTGAGGTCGTTCAGGGACTGGAGCGTAAGTTCAAGTACAGTGAACGGATATGTCGTATCTTGCTGATGAAGGAAATTATTTCAGCGAAAATGAAAGAAAACCAGCCAATAAGCAATCATCTCATTAACATGAGAAGGCTCTTGGATTGCTATGAAACTTTTGGGTCAAAATCAAAACCACATGAGCTAGTTATGCTCTTGTTTGGTTCCTTGTCGGACTATTACCAGATAAGGGTAATTTACGTCCCCAGTGATTTTGAAATGGCTGTCGCGGGGTTGCACGAGATTCTTATGTGCATTGGCGATGAGTTAAATCCAAAGCAGCTAGAGGCAACAGTTGTGGACCCTATGCAGGATGATGACTGGTTGGAAGAGCTTGGAGAAATTTGTTGCCCAGACTGTGGCAGCAAGGATTCATGCGAGCACTCACTCGACATAGATCAGCTGGATATTGGTTCGCCCAATGACTTGTCAGGATCGGATATATATTATATCAAATAACAAGAACTAACTTTTAAATAATAAATCAGAGTAATATAAAAGTTAATCTTTAACTATGATCACAATCAACTAAGAAGTTGCGGAATCACACTTAATTGATTAAAGAAGGTTTTAAAACACGGATCAATTCAATCAAACAGTAGTTTTATTAACCAACCAGAATGATTACAAAAACAAACTTCACCCCTAATCTAACTTATTCTGTTAGACGAAGAACACAGACTGTTCTTAGGTTTCAACAAGAAACTTAGAGGCTTAAACACTTTCAAAAAATAACAATAAGAACAAATGCTTTTAATAATGAGATTAAGTCGTCGTGCTTAATTGATCATCTAATGAAGTATATATAGACTCTTGATCCTCCTTGAATTGTTGACAGTTAGGTAATCTTCTATCTTCTGAGATAATCTTGATAATCTTCAAAGTATTTCGAGATATCTTCAAAGATAGGATTTTCCAAATATAGCTCAACAGAAACTGTTTAATGAACACAACAGTTCTTTATCCTTCTAACAGTCTTCACTTCAAGGTCTTCTAACAGTTTTGACTTTGCCAACTAACAGTTCTAAAACTTGCAGCAACTGTTAGTTACAACTGTTTTCATATCTAACAGTTTTACCTTTGCATGTTCAATGGTTTCAATGACTTAGTAAATTTCCCAACAATCTCCCTCTAACTTAAAGTATTGAACAATACACTTAAGTTGTTTTATAGGGTTCAACCATAGAAACATTCACATAAGCAAAGAACACATTAACACTAATTTTGCAAAGTAAAATTGTTATAATCAAAATATGAAAGAAAAATTACATTTTCTCTTTCTCTATCAGCTCCATCCTTTCTTTCAGTCTTCTTCCCAGATCTTCCCTTAACCTTACAGGACCATAGAACCTTGCCTTTACCATGTACATCAGCTTGGTCCTACTGTGATCAACAAAATTAAGATCAAACCACTGGGTTTTAGCATTGTTTGTCACAAGATTATACACCCTTGATCTTTCAAAAACTTTCACAGTCAATATAGGAAATCTTTCATCATTTGTCAGTATTGACATTACTCTCTGTGGATTGCATATACTCGATAAATGTACTAAAAATACTTTTATCTCAATTTCAGCTTCCTTTCCAAAATGACTTACCCCATATTCATACATTTCTTGTACATCTCTCCTGGTCACACTATCCATCAGTGCAGAGAAACTGACATAGCTTTCAATTGGTTCCACCTCTCTAACAATGGTGACACCCTGCTTTCCAGTTTCCACTCTCAGCATTTCAAACCTCCATTCTTTGATATGCGACTTTTGAGCTTCAAATTTATCAATTCTTTCTTTTATCTCTTTTGAGAGTCTATCTTGCAAAATAGTTTTGACCAAGCCTGTTTTGACTTTTTCTTCAGACTGTTGGGGTTTTTGGACTGATTGGGGTTTCTTCTTTTCCACTACTGGCTTGGGAGGTGGAACTGTTTTCTTCTTTACAACTCTTTTTCTTTTTACTCCCTTACCAGCAGCTTCCTTTACTTTCTCTTCTTCATCAATCTGAGTAGTAATCTCATCAGCCAGCTTATTTGCTATCTCAAAATCAGTCTGTTCTTGTTCTCTTAGCTCAGCTGCTAGCCTTAATGCAAATTCATGATCACGCTCTTCTTGTTGCTGTCTTGAAAGCTTGAGTTTAGGACAAACAACAACAATTTCTTTACCTTTGCCTGAAACAGGAGGCAACTCAGATTCTTTCTTTCCTTCCTGGATGACTATCCCTTTATACCCTTTCTTTGGTGGTAAAGATTCTAACGTAGCAACCTTTCCATCAAGCCATCCATCATCGATTTTCTGTGCCATTCTAGAAGAACTTATTCCCAGATATTGAGCACTAATATCAACCAAATAGTTCTGCTTAACTGTTGACCACGATTTGAAAATCTCAGTGCTTGGAACATCTGCAGTTGATACCATCCTGTTGATTAGCATCCTATCAACACTTGAAAGCTGTTCTTCTTCTTCTTCATTAACCGCTTGGACACTTGCAACTGTTAGTTGATTTGAAGTTACAACTGTTGGTTGTTGTGTTGCAACTGTTTGCTCATTTGGAGCAACAACTGTTTGTTTATCCTGTGGAGCTGTCTGTTTAACTTCTTCCTGCTTGGATTTTCTTCTTCCTTTAGCTTGAGCAGTTGAAGAGATTTTCACCAAGGATTTGGGTTTAAGCAGCATCTCATGAATATGAAGAACATTAGTTGCCTTCTTCAGATTCTCATCAAGAAAGTTCAGCTGCTTATCTTGCCTTATTAGCACCTCATTGTGAATTGCTACTACCTTGAGTACTTCAGTTGCCTTCTCCAACTGTTCAGTCAGTTCTTTTATCTTCTCATCTTGAGAAACTATCCTTTTGTTTTGAAGAGCAATCCTTTTCTTTAGATGTAAATGAGCAGCAAGGTAAGGTGCAAAGTTAGGATCCGTCAATGCATGTTGTTTCAGTCTAGTCTCAATGTCAGTTAGTGTTTCCACTGTGACCATATCATCGACATTTTTCACTGGTGGCTTACTCCCCTGAGTATCACCATCAGTACCCCTCTTTTCTTGGTTCTGGGGATTACCAGAAACTGTTTTACTAGCTTCTGTTGCCGTGGTTGAGGTCTTAAAGATGTTGACACTATCCTGTTTATCCCTTGCGAATAAAACAGTAGTGTCAGCCTCACAAACCACATGATCACCCTCTTGAGGAATGATCACCTCCTCATTGTGCCTGGGAGACAGCACCAAAGGTTCCCTTTCGATATTCTGCACAGGTGAATGCACCTGTGCAGGGCTAACAGTTTGGGGTTCTCTAACTGTGGTGGAAGGAGCACCAACAGTTTTCCTCCTTTTTTAAAATATTTTTAGTGCAGGGGCTTGTGTTGTAGATTTTTCAAAAGAAGCAGGTTGGGAATTTTGAATATCTTGGACTGTGGGTTCCAGTGTTGGTGGTGTAGCAATACGATGGGTTTCATGCTCAACACTGGCAGTCCTGTTTCTTGACAGATGCTCCACCATTTCAGAGAGTGGAGGAGTTATGGCACCAGAGAAACTCTTGCCATTAATCAACAGTTTGCTCAAAGTGGAAGCCACATGAGCAGAGGTAATAATGACCCTCTTGTGTGTTTTTAGATTTGGCATCAAAAAGTTTAACAATACTTGCACAAATCGAGGATACATCAAAAAGAGACACTAACAGTTGTGCATTCTACACACTAACAGTTGAAGACTGTTTTTGTTAGAAAGTAGAACGGTTATTAGACGAGTTTCTCCCCCTCAGATGCACATGGATTTTGCCTAACAGTTGTGCAGGCCATATGCTAACAGTTGAAAATTGTTAGTAGTATTTCAAACAACTGTGATTTTTCCTCCCTTAGCATTTCCTCCAAATGCTACAAATCCACCATTGATGCTTCTGAAATCCTTCAAACAATGTGGATTTCGAGTCATGTGCCTTGAGCATCCACTATCCACATGCCAGATAGATCCATGATTGGCCCTATGAATGCTCTGCACAAATAAAATCAGTTAGTAGCAGAAAGTACCCAGGCCATGCAGGTCTTGGGTACACCATTCAAGTCATAATACTTAAACAGAGTTTGGTTCTTTTTTATTTCATCCAACTTAGATTTCTCTAATTTGTGTGATGAATACTTTGTAAGAACATGTGGTTTCCAACTGTTGTGATTAACAGTGGACACCTTTGAACAAACAGCTGGTGGAGTTGGTAAAACAGATGAATCAACTTGTGATTTTTTTTGATTTTCAGTTTGAAGAACAGTTTTACCCTCTCCAGAAACTGTTTGTTTCTGCAGTTTCACCCAAGCCAGACCAACAGTTTTTAGTTTTGATAAAACAGTTATGAAACTGTTAGTTGGTTTGGATGTAACAGTTGTAGAACTGCTAGCCTGTTTTGGCTTAGCAGTTTTAGAACTGTTAATCTGCTTTGACTTAACAGTTTTAGAACTGTTAGTTTGCCTTTTGAAACTTGGTTTCTTGGTGCTATACAGTTGTGGGTTATAATAACAGTCTTGAGCCAAGTGATTGGATCTCCCACATATATAGCATTTTTTAGTTTTCACAATAGGCAAACCAGTTCTTTGTGACCAGAACTGGTTCCTATTTCTTTGATTTCCTCTAACAGGTGCTGACTGAGGAAACTTTTGTACACCATGCTTTTGGCATGTGCATGCAGGCATTTCAGTATGCCTTTTTACAGAACTGGGTTTAGTCTGTGCTTTTGCAGCCTTCTTCTTGGGCTTTTCAATTTGAAATTCATCAACCTTCTCTTTTCCTTTGGACTTAACACTAACAGTTGAGATGTGTGATTTAAAACTGTTTGGGCTCGGTTTAGAACTGTTAGTGTAAAGTTGGGGACTGTTTGCAGTAGTTGTGAAACTGTTTATAGAATAAACAGGTTTGGAAGGTTTTGGCTCACTGGTGGAGGAATCAGAGGATGCTTTTACAAACACCATAGGTTGTAAAGAGGATTTTGTGGCTATGGGTTCACAACAGATGTGATTTTCAAATGGAATGACCTCTTCCTTCTTCACAACTCCTTCATTCTTATTATCACTCACTTCATACACAACTCCTTCTTCATCACTTTCAAGTTTTGGATCAGCTGACTTCAACTCTGCTTCTAATGGATCATTGACATACCTATCAGCTACATCAGACATGGGAGTTATGTAATTGTGATTGTATGGAGGTGGGGTCTGTTTATATCCTAAACCAGTTTTCACCTTATCTCTGATTTGAGATTGTAACAAGGTTTCAAGCTTAAGATTTGTTGCCTTGAACATGCTCAGATCAATATCAACACCCTCCAACTTCTTGGTTAACTCATCAACCTTACTTTCCTTTTCACTTAGCTTTTTCTTTAGACTATCAATCTCTTCTTGAAGCTGCTCCTTCTCCCACTTATGATACTTTCTATCATAATCCATTTGCAGTTCATTAGCTTGATAATCTTTGATTTTCTTTTCAAAGCTTTCAATAACAGCACTAGTTTCATACCTTCTCTCCTCCATTTTACTTAGAGCTGCACATACCTTTTTGTTGTGCTCTCTAAACCTTTTAACAATTGCTCTACATTCACCAGGACATAGTTTAGAAGATACCTGAATTTCATCAGAAGATCCACTAGAATCCATTGAAACAAAGTAGTTTGAAAATAGTTTTAAAGAACAAAGCAAGATTGAAGCAAAACCTTCAACTGGTGATCAACAGAACCTTAATGATAAGGCTCTGATACCACTTGTCAGGATCGGATATATATTATATCAAATAACAAGAACTAACTTTTAAATAATAAATCAGAGTAATATAAAAGTTAATCTTTAACTATGATCACAATCAACTAAAAAGTTGCGGAATCACACTTAATTGATTAAAGAAGGTTTTAAAACACGGATCAATTCAATCAAACAGTAGTTTTATTAACCAACCAGAATGATTACAAAAACAAACTTCACCCCTAATCTAACTTATTCTGTTAGACGAAGAACACAGACTGTTCTTAGGTTTCAACAAGAAACTTAGAGGCTTAAACACTTTCAAAAAATAACAATAAGAACAAATGCTTTTAATAATGAGATTAAGTCGTCGTGCTTAATTGATCATCTAATGAAGTATATATAGACTCTTGATCCTCCTTGAATTGTTGACAGTTAGGTAATCTTCTATCTTCTGAGATAATCTTGATAATCTTCAAAGTATTTCGAGATATCTTCAAAGATAGGATTTTCCAAATATAGCTCAACAGAAACTGTTTAATGAACACAACAGTTCTTTATCCTTCTAACAGTCTTCACTTCAAGGTCTTCTAACAGTTTTGAATTTGCCAACTAACAGTTCTAAAACTTGCAGCAACTGTTAGTTACAACTGTTTTCATATCTAACAGTTTTACCTTTGCATGTTCAATGGTTTCAATGACTTAGTAAATTTCCCAACACTTAGGTATCCTTATGATAGATTGTCTTATTACTTCTTATGAATCATGGCTATTGGATACCGGATGTGGTCATCACATATGCAATCATTTGCAGGGATTCAAGAGAAGTAGAAAGCTAAGACAAGGAGATATGGACCTGCGGGTAGGCGAAGGCTCCATGGTTGGTGCTGAAGCTGTAGGAACATATTGTCTTAGTTTGCCTTCGGGCATGGTCTTAGAACTTGAACCTTTTTATTATGTTCCTAGACTAATCAAAAATGTTATCTCATTTGATTTGCTTATAGTATGTGGTTTAACTATGTTATGAATAGCAAAGTGATTTCATGTTTTAAAAATGATGTTTTATATTTTAAAGTTATTCCACAAAATGGTCTATATACGCTAAATCTAGATAACGATAATAAAGACATATATCATATAAGTAAAAGATCCAAGAGTAACTTGAATCAGACTTATCTCTGGCATTGTCGTTTAGGACATATAAACGAGAAACGCATAGAGAAGCTCCGAGATAACGGAATTCTAGAACCATTTGACTTGGAGTCATATGATATTTGCGAATCTTGTTTATCTGGTAAAATGACAAAGCAGCCTTTCAACAGTGAGAATGAAAAAGCTAGTGAGTTACTGGGGATAATACACACAGATGTGTGTGGACCCTTTACTCCAGAGGCTAGAGGAGGATACCGGTACTTCATCACCTTTACAGACGACTTCAGTAGTTTTAGTTATGTCTATCTCGTGAGACTTAAAATCTGAAAGTTTTGAAAAGTTCAAACAGTTTCAGAATGAAGTACAGAATCAGCTGGACAAGAAGATAAAGCTGCTTCGGTCCGACCGAGGTGGTGAATATCTGAGTCAGGAATTCGACGATCATTTGAAGGAATGTGGGATTGTTTCACAACTCACACCTCCGTATACACCTCATATGAAACGGTGTGTCAGAAAGGAGGAATCGTACATTGCTTGACATGGTACGATCAATAATGAGTCGAAGTTCATTGCCTTTGTCGTTTTAGTGGCACGCACTCGAGACTGCGGTGTTCATGCTGAAACGGGTTCCGACCAAATCGGTTGAAAAGACACCGTTCGAGGTATGGACGGGGAAAAAGCCCAAAATGTCTTTTCTCAAGGTTTGGGGATGTGAGATCTATGTTAAGCGAACATTCGCGGATAAACTCAATCCCAAATCAGATAAGTGTATCTTCGTGGGCTATCCCAAGGAAACCATGAGATACTATTTCTATAACCCAGATGAGAACAAAGTTTTTGTTGCTCGTAAAGGGGTGTTATTGGAAGAGAAGTTTCTAAATTCAGAGGCTCCAAGAAAAGAAATAGAACTTCAAGAGATTGAAGAGGAAGAGATAACACCACCACAGATAATTGAACCCGTGGTTCAACAGATAATTGTTGAACCTCAACCCGAGTCTGTGGTTGAGGAGGAAGTGGAAACACAAGACCTTCGCAGATCTAGTAGGCCTCGTCATAAGCCAGATAGGTATCTAGGATTCCTTGTTGCTCAGAACGAAGGGGATCTTTTAGAACCCACCACCTACCAAGATGCTGTCTCAGGTTTAAAATCTGAGAAATGGCTAGAAGCCATCAAAGCAGAGATGTAATCCATGTATGACAACCAAGTTTGGAACTTAGTGGATTTGCCTCAACACAGCAAAGTTGTTGGGTGAAAATTGGTCTTCAAGAAGAAGACAGACATAGATGGAAAGGTGCATACCTTTAAAGCTAGGATAGTGGCAAAAGGTTTCACGCAAACTCATGATGTTGACTATGATGAAACTTCTTCCCCAGTGGCAATTCTTAAGACTATTATGATTCTCATGGCCATATCAGCATATTTTGATTATATGGTAGATGGATGTCAAAACCGTCTTCCTTAACGGGAACTTGACAGAGGACGTATTTATGATACAACCGGATGGTTTTGCGGATCCAGAAAACCCTAATAAGGTATGCAAGTTGCTGAAATCCATTTATGGGTTAAAGCAAGCATCTAGAAGCTGGAACTTACACTTTGATGAGCGTATGAAAGAATTTGGTTTTACCAAAAGTGAGTTCGAGTCGTGTTTTTACACTAAATTCAGTGGGAGTGCGGTAACCTTCCTAGTCTTGTATGTGGATGACATACTGCTAATAGGAAATAGTATACCAGTGTTACAAGGAGTAAAATCCTGGTTGGGTAAATGGTTCAAGATGAAAGACTTGGGAGAAACTGCTTATATACTAGGTATAAAGATCTATAGAAATAGATCTAAGCGGCTTATCGGACTTAGTCAAAGTACATACATAGACAAAGTCGTGAAAAGATTCAAGATGGATGGATCCAAGAAAGGATTTATTCCTATGCAATCTGACGTGATTTTGAGCAAGGCTCAGTGTCCTGTGTCTAGTCACGATCAGGACAAGATGAAATTTATTCCATATGCTTCGGCAATAGGGTCAATCATGTATGCCATGTTATGTACTAGACCCGATGTTGCATATTCTATTAGTGTCATGAGTAGATATCAACAAAATCCTGGTGAAGCTCGTTGGGTAGCTGTCAAGAATATTCTCAAGTATTTGAGAAGAACAAAAGACATATTCCTAGTTTATGGAGGTTCTACAGTCTGACTGGTTACACTGATGCAAGTTTCCAGACCGACAGGGACGACTTTAGGTCGCAGTCAGGATTTGTATTTACCCTAATCGGAGGAGCCATATCTTGGAAAAGTTAGAAGAAAGATACAATAGCAGATTCAACTACAGAAGCAGAGTATATTGCGACAAGTGATGCAGCAAAGGAAGTTGTCTGGCTGAAGAATTTTATCTCGGATCTTAGAGTTGTTGCCAGTATCTCTAGACCAATCGATATATTTTGTGACAACTCAGGGGCTGTGGCGCAAGCTAAAGAGCCAGGAGATCATCAGCGGACTAGGCATGTACTCAGAAAATATCACCTCATCCGAGAGATTATTGGAAGAGATGATATTCGACTGCAAAAGATACCGACGGACGACAACGTTGCTGACCCGTTGACGAAGCCGCTAGCTAGAGCTAAGCATGAGAGGCATGTGAGTTCTATAGGAATGCAGTACTTTGAACATAGCAGCTAGTTCAAGTTTTTGATTATTACTATAGATGTAACTTGAAACTTTTTTATTATGTATTTACATTTCATGAGATTGAAATAGGAGGCATTTACATAATTGTTTCTTGTTGTCTATTATAAGCATGTTTTAACCTATCCATGACAAGTCAAGTGATGAATTGTGTAAATACCCGTAGCTACTTAATGTAGTGGGAGCTACATTAGGGAGGTAACGCTATTATGGATATTTGATGATTTATTCAGGGATGAATAAAAGCACAAGGTTGTGACCAAATATTCATAGATATTTATCAGGGGATAAATATTGGGAGTGATCCGCATCGAGTTTACTTCATGGAGCGTCAACATAAGTAAACTTGATAGGTTTTCCTTAGACCTGAGATATTTGGTGTGGGGCATAGTGGCTTCTGTACTTTAGCGTGTTCTAACATCACCCCGTAACAGGGTGATCACAAGGGGCATGTCTAGGTGCAGCGGAAGCTGTGTGCTCAAATTGCAAATAGTCAAGATGAGATTTGCACCTCCTACTTTTAGGAGAGATATTTCTGGGCCCCTCGACGGTTAAGACTACTGAAAAATGCGTGGCCGCGCACGGTTAGAATGATAGGTTTCATTCAGTAAACCGTAACTGCAGAGTGTCGAGATCAGAGTCGAGAAAATCTGAGTATTTAGAATAAGATCCCTGCTCCATGTCTGATACTCACATTACGAAATATCGCGATGCAAAAGGAAAAGCCTAGATAATCCAAGCGGTGGATTATATCTTTAGATGTAAGAGATCTCATAGTCTGGTTAACCTAAGTGTCTGGCTAGGGACCTCCTTAGGCCAACGATGTACAAGGAGTGTTACCTATCTTGCACAAGTGGGAGTTTGTTAGATTGTGTGCAGAGATAGATAACATGTATCATCGTATCCAATACTATGTGACACTAAAGGATCACACTGCTACACACCCATTTAGAACCTTTTGGATTTTACATAGTTGTGTAAGAATAATTAATTAGTTAATTAATTATTGAGAAGGAAAATAATAATAGTTATTTGTTATTTTAAAGAGGGAAATTAATATTTAAGTTTAAATATTAATTGGACCAATTTATTAATAGTTATTAATTAATTAGAAAGGTCAAAGGGTATATTATGCAATTAAGTGATAGTTTAATTAAAGTTGGGCTTTAATTAAACAAGCTTGGGCCTTTATAAGGTTTATTATATAAATAACCTTATAATCCTTGGAATCACAAAAGGATAACACAAGTTGCAAATAGATAACCCTAGCCCCTCTCTCTCTCTCCCCTACGTCGAACTCAACACAGACCCCGGGGGTCTCGGTTTTTGCGATCGACGACACACACACATATGAACCTCGTGGTTCAAGTTTTGGTGATATCCTCAGGCGGTCTAGCAGCCAGTTCGAAATGGTGCAGTAGCGGTGTTCTACCTTTAGCTATCTGGATTAAGGATTAAAGATTACTGCTGAAAGGTATAACTTTTATTCCCTACTTGCTTTTAGTTTCTATACGAGTTAGATGAGATCACTGGAGGAGGTTTTGTTTTTATTCCGCTGTACATGTTTATCTGATATGTTTGTATACCCTACAAAACCCTTCAAGGTATTAACCATCGATACTCAAGGGTAGAACACACTCAAGGTATAAACAACCACTCATTCTACCATTTTATTGAGTTATTCAAGCCTTGATTACTGTTAAAAGAGTGTACTACCGAAGTGAACTCCATCATCAAAAAGGCTATCGATTCGGTTTTTATACATTTTTGGGTGTTTAAAATTCTGGATTTTACACCATTAATGGACTTTTAAGTTCTTAAAAGTTCAGCCTAGAGGAAGATAAAACCATATTTCAGCAGGTTTTAATCTTTAAAACTTAAAAACTTCAAAAATCAAGTGTTTTCCAAAGCAATCAAGTACACATCAGCCACCTGTAGTACAAGTTGCAAGTCACTAATCACGGAAAGTCATCAGATTTGACTTTTTGTGTCAGAATTGTTGGAACACGGTATGGAGCTCAGGGCAGCGGAAGCATAAACAAAAGTTTCAAAAACCGTACAAAAACGGGTCCATATCGTGTTCCAAAGTGATAGTTTTTCTACAAAACACAATTGCAACTTAAAAGAAACAAAGAAGGCAGAAAATACCTCCTTACCATAAACGAATTCGGCTGTAGCAAATCAAACGGGTGACAAGAGATAATCCAAATGTCTTCTCCTCTATTGAATGATCCACACCAAGTTTCCAAGATCCCCGTATGCTAGTACCCCGTCAAATGGACGTTCACCATGACTCCATCTTTCGGAACGGCCAAGTAGTATCTCCTCTTGTACCAAACACTCACTCACAACACTCAAGTATCACCAACTTAGTGTATGTGTTTCATGAAGCTACCAAGAGAGAATAAGAGAGAGAGTTTTAGCTCATTACATGCAACTCCTCCTGTTCCCGACCATAATCATCTTCATTTGGCCGGATACAAGCTTCATTTCTATTGGACCACAAGATGGTACAATCAGAAATAAGATTTTCATGCAGATGGTCCTTCACGGCCTCTCACGGCCCGTGAAGACAAAAATGCGCCATGACTGGCCATAATCCTTCACGGCCCGTGCCGCGTTCGAGTGACTCGTGAGGGCGTCTTCTTCACGACCCCTCCACGACCTCTCACGACCCGTGAAGACCCCACGAGCAATATGAGATTTTTTGAGTCAAACGTGAGGGCAGTGGGGTTCACGACCCGTGGAGCATCCCTCACGGCCGTGAAGCCCTAAAATCAAACAATTTGATTTTTGGACCTTCTCTCTTTATCAGTAAGCTGTCGGGATCAATCCTTGGTGTGTAACCCAATAGGCTCGCACTTCATCAGCAGTAACACCAATGTACTTGTGTCAGTGGGCAGACTCCAATAAGAATCTAGCCCTATCGACCGCACTATTCAAATCGGGTCGATAGGAAGGGTTTGTCACGCGGTCGATAGAAGCAGTTGGTTACAAAATCCCAAGTAATTGGTTCTAGTGCTATCGACCATGTTCTTTTAAGAAGGCTATCGATTGGATCTCTATTTTGTTTCTAAGTGTTGAAAACTGGTTATCGGCCGTGTTACCTTTCGTCCATTCGATACAAGGCTACAAATCAATTGTTGGGTTTTCAATTACTAAGGGGCTATCGATCCAGTTCTATCAGTTCCTGTTATTATTATTTGAACTCACAAGTGCTTGGTTCAACAGAGATCTATTGATTACATTTGGTTACATATTCTATCGAATTAAGTTGTTACTTTGTTCAATTTTCTACAGGTCAAACTGATTCTATCGATACAGTTACAGAGAAGAAATTTCCAAGTGTTAGGATCTATAGAAACTAGTCAAAGAACCCTATCGAACAAGGGTTGAATTTATTGGACTTGTGACTTATCAAACACAAGATTGAACTTATCGAACAAGAGAACATTGAGCTTTAAACTTTAAAATCTATCTAATTCAAATTTGAATTTAATCTAAATAGCACTAATTCAAAATTGCATTAAATTGAAAGTTTAAAGATAAACTTGAAAGAATCTTGTCGACTTTGATAACTAAACTACTTCAAACAATCAACTTCAAACGAGTTAACGATCAATTCTTATACAACAATCAACATATCGAGCTCGAATGAAATGATGTCCATTGGTACTTATACAAAACCACCAGTTTTGTTCAGAAATGAGTACCCTGTCTGGAAAGGAAGGTTCATAGACTTCCTTGAGCATAATGAGCTATATGGGGACGATATGATCGACTGCATCTACAAGGGAAATACATAGTACATCAAAGTGGTTGAAGCTGATCCAAACAACAATTCTCCCATTCACCGACAAGAGAGGGAAAAGACCAACGATGAACTCACCACTGCTAAAAAGGAGAGAAAGAAAGCTGAACGTCTTGCAAAATATTATCTCAAACAAGGACTTTCATCTGAGATATACACTAAAGTTGACAGCTTGGCTACTGCTAAGGAAATCTGGGATGAAATAAAGAAGCAACTTTAGGGGACTGAACAAAGGGAGTACATCAAACATACTCAACTGGTTAACAACTTTCATGACTTTGGTGCTCGTGAAAATGAACTTCTCTCGGAAACTTATGGACGTTTTTGCAAACTGCAAAATGTATTGAGATCAAAAAAGATCATCAGGACTGATCTAGACCTGAACTGTGTATTCCTGAAGTCACTTGGTCAGGACTGGAAGGAACATGCAAGGCTGTACAAAAACATCAACATAGATTTAACCACTGTCACCTTCCATAACATTTTTATAGATCTCAAACAATACCAAGATGAAGTTTCCAAATCTATACCCAGACAATCAACTGTTGATCCACTAGCTCTGGTTGCAACTAACCGACTTCCAAGTGATTCATCATCTAGACCTATGAAGTACAAGAAGGTGGCACTAAGTGATTCTAAACCTGATGACGATGATGAAGATTCACTTGAAGTAGCTATTCACGCTCTTTCCATTGTTGGTAAAACTTTCAGAAACCGTTTCACCAAGACAAACAATAAGCAATGGTTTACCTATGGCTCACGACGCCCGGAAATATTTTCGTCTGCTGACAAGCCAAGGTTCCCGCGGCAAGAGAGGAAGGATGAAAAGAAGACCGAGTCCAAATGCTATAACTGTGGTCGGTCAGGGCATATGATCAGGAACTACCATCAAAAGAAAATGAAAGATGCTGAGTACTATCGGCAAAAGTACCGCCTGTCAAAGCAAAAGCAGGTTGGGAACATGCTGATGGTTGAGGAAGATCTGTTCGTGGAAGACACCGACTCGGAAAGTGACTTTGAAGTAGAGGATCACGCTCAATTTTGCTTGATGGCAAATGTTGAAGGTGTTGATAATGATGAAGGAGATGCAGGTGATCACTCCGATACTAAGCAGGAGGATCTTGACAGTGGGAAGGTACACTCTAACTCTGACGCATATGCAGGTTTTAATTTCGAACATATTCAAAACAATTCTAAACCGCATGAAAAAGTTAGGGCGTAAGGTAACAAAATTAACAAGTAAAACTCAGGTTTTAAAAGAGTTCCTTCACACGCAAGATAAAGAAGCACATAGTGTAATTGAACAATTAGAAAATGACATCAACGAATCTAAAGTTCTATTAGCTATCAAAGAATCTGAATTTCTAGATTTAACTG
Organism: Pulicaria dysenterica; assembly: GCA_947179395.2. Taxonomy (NCBI): domain Eukaryota; kingdom Viridiplantae; phylum Streptophyta; class Magnoliopsida; order Asterales; family Asteraceae; genus Pulicaria; species Pulicaria dysenterica. The sequence goes on from OX359292.1 coordinate 37,619,437, forward strand.
ATAAAGCCAATGTCATCATGCACAATCTCAAAGCAGAACGTGTAAGTGCTGGAAAGGATTTAGAGATTCTTAGAAATGAACAACGTGCTCTTTACACTAAAATCAAAGAACTTGAAGACCTACTAATTAAACGTGGGCAAAGTGAACAAACTATCTTTTTATATAAAAAAGGAACGTGAATTTTTAGGATGGACATTCGAAGGACTCGGTTTTGAAAATCCGAGTGTCTTGAGCAAAGTTACCGTCAAACAATTCTACAATGCAAATCTATTTGGCGAGGGTCTTACTCAACGAATGGTGTTCGTGGGTCAAGAAGATGAAAGGCTTGAAGAGGACATCAAAAGAACTCTACATCTCAAAGAAGAAATCCCTTTCAACTACTTGACCTAACCTCCCACCAAACCACAATCAAAAGCCATCTCTCCTGTCTACACTGATGAGGAATATTATGCTCCTGATGTACCAAAACGACAATTGGAATACATTCCCCATAAGAAACTGCAACGCAGGTTCCATATCCTGCAAGAGTTTTGCTACACCATTCAAGTAATGAGAATTCTGATTCTATCCTTCCAACCTGTCACTACCCCGTTCATGATTCAGTCACATCACCCAATCTTGCACAACTCATACAAGACAATGCTGAGCTAACTCAAAGAGTGAAAAATATCTGGTGCAATGATGGAAAGATCATTGACTCGCTATGCATTGAAAATAATGAGTTAGAGGTCAAACTTCACAAACTGCAATGACAGATGCAAGATTCCACTCCAAACACATCTCTTCTGAATGAAGAAATAATTTCCAGCTCCCAGCGTGTTTCCACTTCATATCAATTACTTCAAAAGTTTAAGCAATCTGTTAATCCAACTGATTTGGTATATCTAAAATTTAACCAGATTCTCAAGCTGAAACATGCAACCTCAATCCATCATAACTCTTACCCACATCCAGATATTCCTGAAACATCCAAAGCTGGTGCAAGTCGTCCACGATTAAATACTAAAACTTTCTCTTCTGCTGCAGATGTGAAGAGGAACGTGTCTGAAGAGAGTAAAATAAAAGCAACATGGCAGAATGTCATTCCTAAGTCTTCTAGGAAATGTTCAAATTTGAAAGTTTCATGTGAAATATTTTGATGTTTGATCGAGTCTGTAATCTATCGAGTTCACATGATAAAATAGCATCTGAAATGTTTTGCATAAGTGATGGTTGTCCTCATGGTCATTATCAGTTTAATTGCGCATATGATACTTTAAGAAAAAATTTCGGCATTAAACCATGTGAGCATTGGACAGATTTTTATACTAACCAAATCTGTGTTCCATTCATTAACTCAAAAGGAATCATAATTTATCAATGGATCACTACTCGTCAGTCATATGCACTTAAACGTCTAAACAAATCACGACGTCTGCTGACGATCAAAGAACTGGACGTCTACAGACGGTACGGTTATAATGCTTTCAAACAAGCATGGATTGCCCGGGTGAAACAGTTGCATTCCAAAAGACGAACGTACAAATCCATTCCCAAGCAAACCAAGCCAGCGTTTACACTCAGACCATCATCCGACAAAAGGGTTGTCAAACCTACAATCCCCAAGGTTCTAGTTCCACAAAAGCAGGTTGATGTACCGCGGTCTCAGTTGAATCGTAATCATTCTTCTAAACCATGGATTCTCAAACATAACGTTTCCGTAACTCTACCGAATCCTAAACCTCGTTCACAATCAACTTCCCAATCATCTGTGGCACCGAAACTTCCGTCAAAAAAAATTCCATCAACGCATATTCCTTCTCGCAAACGGATAATCCCCACGTGGTTACCAAAAAATAGATATTTAGGAGTTTCTCCACTGCCACAATTAACAAACCAGACTCATCCAATAGGAACTAACAACCAAGGACCCATTCATACATGTGGACCTGAACTTGCTTTATTCTTATTTTGCAAGCACCTAACCTCTAGCACCTGGACTCCGGTTGCACCAAACATATGACCGGCAACAAGAGTCTTCTCAATAACTATGTTCCTAAGTACTCCGGGAATGTACATTTTGGGAACGACAATGTTACACCAATACTGGGGTACGGAGATTCGAAATAAAGGAAGTTTCCTATGTCGAGGGTTTGGGTCATAATCTCTTCGGTTTCAGACAGTTTTGTGACAAAGATCTAAATGTACTGTTCAAAAAGAATACTTGTTCAGTGTTGACTGAGAATGGTGATGAACTGCTATCTTGATCAAGAAATCCAATCTCTACTCCATAGATCTGAACAAGTATGATCTCACATGGCAATGGCATCGCAAGCTCTCTCACCTGAATTTTCAAAATATCAACAAGCTGGTTATAGGTGACTTAGTGCGAGGGATACCAAAGTTGATGTTCAACAAGGAACACCTTTGTGCAGACTGCGAGAAGGGTAAGATGAAGAAGGCTTCTTATAAAGCAAAGCAAGTGTTTAGCACTACAAAGCCTTTAGAACTTCTGCACATGGATCTCTATGGTCCGATGAGGATTCAATCTCGAAGTGGGAAGAAGTATATCTCAGTCATGGTGGATGACTACTCTCAGTATACTTGGGTCAAAATTCTGTGGTCAAAAGATGAAGCTACACCAGTGATAATCTCATTCATCAAGCAACATCAGAATAAGCATAATCAAAGTGTACTTTCCATTCGTACTGACAACAGATCAGAATTCAAGAACAACACTTTGAAAAACTAGTGTGACCTTGTTGGGATCAACCTCAGTTCTCAGCTGCATACACACCACAACAAAACGGTGTACTGGAACGACGCAACCGAACTTTGGTTGAGGCTACCCGCACAATGCTGTCATACTCAAGGCTCCCACCTTCCTACTGGGCTGAAGCTATCAGCACTGCCTGCTATACGCAAAATCCTTCCTTCGTTCATAAATGCTTTAATAAAACTCCATATGAACTGCCAAACGGCATAGTACCTAATATCAAATACTTTCATGTCTTTGGTAATAGGTGCTTCGTGCTAAATGATAAAGATAACTTAGGAAAATTTTCTCCTAAAACAAAAGAACAAAAAGCATCGTAGAGAGTATTATTGTAACATTTGATGACTCGTTGAATGTTACACTTTTTCCACCTAAACACTCAGAAAACGTTTCTAAACAAACCTGTTCAGGACCGGTTCTTCAAAATAAAGAAATAAACAATGCATCCAATTCTAATATAAGTTTAGATTTCTTTTTTGATTTCTTTCAACCTGAATCTCCTCCTGTACTGTCTGATAACAGGATAAATACAGACGTTCAAGAGAGTGTTACCATTACACCTCCAACAGTGACAGAGACGAATCCATTTGCTGATCTCTATCATGAGGATTCCAAATCTGATTATGTCAATCGTCCCCCTGTAGTATCTCATGTTTCTGAACCTGAGAGTCTACCTATATTTGATTTAGATCCCAATTTTACACAGAAAGATGAGGAGTCTGTTCGACAACTACACAATTTCATTCCTCAATCATCTTCCTACCATGAAATAAAATGGGTCAGACATCACTCCGAGTCTGATATCATAGGAAACCCTTCGGTTGGTGTTCAAACTCGTTCTGCAACCACTAACAAATGCCAATTTTCAAGTTTCCTAAGCATCCTCGAACCCATAAAAGTCTATGAGTCACTAGATGATCCAAACTTGGTAGTTGCTATATAAGAAGAACTACATCAATTTGATCGCCTAAAGGTTTGGAGATTAGTACCTCTTCCATATGGAAAATCTGTAGTGGGGAGTAAGTAGGTCTTCAAGAACAAACAGGATTCTCATGGAGTGGTGGTGCGAAACAAGGCAATATTGGTTGCAAAGGGCTACAATCAACAAGATGGCATTGACTATGACGAAACTTTTGCCCCGGTTGCTCGTATCGAAGCTATTCACCTCTTTCTCGCATATGCAGCCTCTCGAAGCTTTCGTGTCTTTCAAATGGATGTGCAGACAGCCTTTCTAAATGGGGTTCTCAAAGAAGAAGTGTATGTCTCACAACCTAAGGGGTTCATCAACTCTAGACTTCCCAATCATGCCTACACGTTGAAACAGGGTCCACGTGCATGGTATGATGTCCTTTCTGAGTACTTATTTAATGAAGGATACACGAAAGGTAAGACCGACACCACTCTATTTACTAAGACCAAAGGCCGAGACAAGATCTTAGTACAAATCTATGTGGACGACATCACCTTTGGTTCAACCAATCAGAAATACAGTGACGAGTTTGCTAAAACAATGGCAACTCGGCTTCAAATGAGTATGATGGGGGAAATGTCGTTTTTCCTCAAACTCCAAGTAAAACAGTTGAGTCATGGTAGTTTCATTTGCCAATCCAAGTATATCAAAGATCTTCTCACGAAGTATGATATGATCAACTGTACACCTATATCCACACCCATGGCTACTAAGACAAAACTATCAACTGATCTTGATGGATCTCCAGTAGATCTAAAAACATATCGTGGGATAATAGGGTGGTTACTGTATTTAACAGCAAGTCGTCCAGACATCATGTTTTCTACTTGTCTCTGTGCCCGGTTCCAGGCCAACCCCAAGGAGTCACATCTAAAGGCAGTTAAGCGGATCTTCAGATATCTCAAAGGATCTATGGATATTGGTCTATGGTATCCCAGAGATTCAAATTTGGAGCTCCGTGCTTACTCTGATGCTGACTATGCCAGTTGGATGCTTGATAGGAAAAGTACATCTAGCAGTGCATACTTCCTGGGTGATCGCTTAGTATGTTGGGCCTCCAAGAAACAGAACTATGTGTCCACCTCCACTGCTGAAGTAGAGTATGTTGATACTACAATGTGATGTTCTCGATGCTTATGGATTCGTACATAACTATCAAATTTTGGCCTACAGTATGACAAGATACCATTACTATGCGACTCCCAATCTGCCATAGCCATTTCCTGCAATCCTGTACACCACTCAAAAACAAAACACATTGATATTAGATATCATTTTTTTAAAGATAATGTGGAGAAAGGCTTAATTGAACTTCAGTATGCTCATACTGATAATCAGTTGGCTGACTTGTTTACCAAACCATTCGACGAAAGTCGCTTTAATGAGTTGGTCTGCAAGTTAGGCATGCTCAAGTTAAGAATATAACTTGCTGCTGTTCAATTTCCTTTCTTATTTTTTTCTTTTCTTTTTGAGCGGGTTTTACACTGTTTGTTCATTTGTGCAGTTACAGGATGCATAAGTCAAGGTGGAGTGTCTATCGGGTAATACACATACTGCATATGTGTAGGGGAGAAAACGATAGACACACTGATGTTTCAGTTTCCCTAATCCAAAAATTGTGAAAAACTATGCATCAAATGAGTCTATCGAACGAGGCCTATCGAACCAAGCTCACTGAAATTGTTCTAAGTCATGTACACAACACTGGGTCTATCGAACGGAATCTATCGAACAGACCATATCGAACCAATCTTTGCAAAAAAAATTTATAAGAGTGTGTACAGAAGTGGTCTATCGACCGGATTCTATCGCATGGATTCTATCGCACGAACCCTATCGCACCAATTCTTGAAATTTTACTAACGGTTGTGAGTGAAAAGGAGGTCTATTGACCGCGTGTTTTACATGCGATAGAGGGTCTATCAGTAACGCCGCCGTTTCACAAGCTTAATTTATAAAATATAATTAAGCGTTTAACCAAAAGATATATTTATTAAACACAGCGGAAGCTAAAAGTTAGTTATTTATACAAACTGTATCAGTGTTTAAACAAAACAACCCAGCGGTGTTACCAATATCGGCCGACCATTAATCAACATCAGAGTAAACAAAAGCGAGAGCAAGAAGTGTTCCCCAAAATTACCAATGAAATAACCATATCATGGCAACCCGTTCTCACCAACAACTATTTACCTGCAATTAGAAAGGAGTACATGGAGGGGTTAGCTATAAATAGCTAGTGAGTTACGATTAAACATAAGCATCATAACAAAGATGTTATAGCATGCAGAAGATATCACATAATAACAAACAAGTCTATCCAAACAGCTAGTGATGTTCCGGTGTCCAGGAGGAGTCACATCTTGCAGGGTTATAAGCCCAGCTCAATGATACAAACTGGGGGAAACCGAATACATCAGTTATATCGCGCAGGTGGGGGAGCGAGTAGCAGCCCACCATTGCATTAACGAGCGGGGAAGTCCGATGAGAGCCCCTTTAACGAGCGGGGAGATCAGTAAAACTGAGAGCCCCTTTAACGAGCGGGGAAATCTGTGAGAGCCCCTAGCTGAGGCACGTAGGTTCTGCAGAACCCAGATTTGCGGCTGCAAATCACCGTACCCCAGACAGCATCAAAGTGCCGGCACGAACACGTATTGGCCGACTCTGGCCGCATCATAACATAGTTGGCCTACAAAAAGCCATAACATACATATTGGCCTACAAAAAGCCATAAAACCAGCATATACCGAGTTTATAACATGATTGGCCTACTCGAGCCTAACATAAGTGCATAGCAACGTATACCATATGAAAATAACAACACATAAACCATAACTTACCTTAAACATGGTTATAACATGTTTATCACGAAACCTAAGGTTAACCGGTACTCACCTTAACAGCTACAACAAGCAAATATAGTGCTCAGTATCTTCTGGTTCCTCAGAAGTGCCTAACACATCATATACAAGCGCATCAACACTTTAACACTTATCACATAATACGAACTACAAGCTATCCATATTGAACAGGGTCCTACGGCCGCAGAGGTCAGGTACTACGGCCGCAGAAGGTATAACAAATTCATCCTACGGCCGTAGAGACAAAGCCCTACGCCCGTAGTGCTCCTTTCCATTAAACCGAACCCTACGGCAATAGGAACTTATTCCTACACCCATAGGAGCTGTTCTATGGTAAACTACGGCCGTAGGTTATGTACCTACACCCGTAGTCCTTGTTCCTTCGTCCGTAGACGGTAAACCATATAAAATACCCTCCTATGGCCTTAGAAACCTTTTCCTACGTCCACAGAAGGCTTTATTTCAACAATTCTGAAAAATACCCTCCTACGGCCGTAGGAACATTCTCCTACGGGGGTAGGAACTAAATTTCTACAAAACTGAAAAACACCCCTCCTACGGCCGTAGGAACATTCTCCTACGGGGGTAGGAACTAAATTTCTACAAAACTGAAAAACACCCCTCCTACGGCCGTAGGAACATTCTCCTATGGGGGTAGGAGGTTCCTGCACAGCAGGCCTTCGTCTCTATTCCGCACAGTGACTGTAAATACCCATTTTTGACAGCCAAATCAACTAAAACTCTTACTCAATTGCTCATACATGTTATTTAATATCCCTTGATGCTTATACACACTTTGCATAACAAAACTAACCCTTAAAACATAAATTACACCATCAAATGTGTATCCCCTTCAAGAACACAAAACTAGGTTAAAATAGAAGAACACTTACTGAAAGAGGTGATTGAGAGCTGTTGATTCGTATATTAGTTACTGAAATCCCTCAATTTGATATCCTCCTTGATTTCTCTTTCAGAATTGCCCCATAAATTGAGAGAGTATTGAGTGTGTGTGTGTGTTTGTACGTATGAGAGTGTGTATGTTGGTGTGTGTTTGAAGGTTCCCAGAGGATAAGAAGCCTCAAACCGACTTTGGTTGTTAAATATTTAAAACGCGGTATTTTGTTCCCCTTTTTAACTTACAACTTATCTCTCGTTTACCCGTTTCACCTAACGAGGATATTTTTGGAACCATTATCTAAAACCGGTTACTAACATATCAATTTTATCTATTATTATAATTATCTTACATAACACCTTTTTATCACGTATAATCAACAAATAACACATTTAGCAACTAAACACATTGATTAAAATCAATGTACAAGTATACAAACACATAGTACAACACGGTACAACTAGGCCATATTTTGGGATGTTACACTATCGACCGCGTTTCTTTACCACAGTTGGTCCAATGGGAAGCCGACACGTGTCCTAGGCAATTTAACCGTCCCATCCCCCCATCAGATCGGTTCATCTTTTTGAAACTCAAAAATTCAAACAACTCTCTCGATTTGGTTAATTGATTACTTGAATCCTCTCGTTACTCTGCCAAAATTTGTAATTTTAGATTCAAAACGTTTGTAATCAATAAGGTAACAACTTTAACGGATTACATTATTCAAAAATTGAGGCTATTTGTTGTTTTTACAAGTTGAAAGTATAGAACTCGGTGGGGTTTTCGGAACTTAGATTGGACTTGTGACCAACGAAATGATCTTGTTTGGATAAACTAAGTTTGGGATGGGGCTTAGGATCACATGGGGAACACTAATATGCAAAAATATTTCAAAAATCTCAAAAAGTGTTCTTCATGTTCTTGAGGTGTATGAACTTACACTTATAAGTCATGTTTTGACTCAAAAACGGGTGTCATGATGATTTTTCGACTACACTTCAGTGTTATAAAGTTGTTTGTTTACCTCTAATTGATATGTTTCAAGTGTTAAAACAAATTTTGGGTATGTTAAATCATCGTGTACATAATGAGAGTTTTTTCAGTGTTAGGGATTTTCAAACCAAAACTTCAAATTTTCAAAGTTGAAAATCTTGGTCAATTCTGGTCAACTTAGACTCATCCCTTCTGTTTGATCTAAGTTTAATCACAATTCAAAGGTTTTCATGTGTATTTGGGCTATTGTTGCTTATCTCAGTATCTTGAGCTTAACTGATTTACTTATTGTATAGATATTATGGCTCAAGTTGAAGAAAACTCCGACGATCTGATGCCCAGGGCTGAATTTCTGGTAGTTTACACCCACAAAAATAACCAGTATATTGACCTTACTACATTCAAAAATCCTACCTTTCCAATAATCACTGAAATACTCAAAGTTCACCCTCTGAACCATATCTTAACATACAATCCTGCAACCTCCGACACTCATGTACCTGAGCTATATGCCCAACAATTCTGGAAGACTTGTACAATTCACACTAGCAGGAGGGGAACTCTCTCTATCAGGGCAGAGATAGATGAATATATAGTTGTCATTCCCATCAGCACACTCCAGACAATTCTTAGACTTCCTACAGCTGATAGCAGGCCTCCTGCCACTGACTTTGATGAAAAACCATATGAGGCTTCTTGCTTGGCAGCTATCCAAGTAATGGGATATGATGTGCCACTTGAGAAGAAGGCCCAGTTCAAGAACACCAACTTGCACCCCACGTATAACATTTTGATGACGGTACTTCAAAAGTGTCTTACTCCAAAGCATACTGGATATGAATTCCTGACAAAGAACCAACTGAAAATCTTTGTGGCGGTTGCCAACCATCTGCATGTGGATTATGCACACCTGATCTTCCATGATACGAGGGCAACCATTCTGAAGAAGAATAACCAAAGGAAGACAGATGCTTATTTTATTCCATACCATCGGTTCATTCCCATGATCATCCAGTATTTGCTGGATCAAAATGCTTACATTCCTCGCCGGGCAGGTCTCCCTTCTATAACTCCTAAACTCTTTAATTTTGTTAAACCTATTGTTCTGGCTAACTTACCTGAACCCCAACCCATTCCTATGTCGCTTTTAGAGCTTTGTGAGCAAAATGAGATTGTTGAGAGCTATAGGACGAGTTTAGGTGAACCTTCCACGGTTGAGCCAGAGCCGGCCATACCTACCCAAGAAGGAGTAGTTCCTTGTGAGAATGTAGAGAATAGGCCTCAGCCATCTGCGGGAGATGCTGAGGGGAAAGTGGAGAGAGAAAATATTGACGAGCGGGGTGGTGAAGAAGGTGAGGAGGATGAGAATAGAGAGGGAGGGGATGCATATGATCCCGCCACCATTCAATCTGTCATTAAATCCCTTTCCCATACCACCACAACATCCAATCCTTATCCCACCAAAACTAAATCCGTTCTTGAAGAACTTGGTCTTGACGGTTCTGAGTCAACCAATTCTGAGTCACCAGTGTTGAGTCTGCCTCTTAACCAGGTGGTGACCCTTTATTCGACCCTGTCCAATCACCTTTGGGTACCCCTGAAGCTCCAAGAAAACAACCTGCAGCAGCACCCCATCATTCATGAAACTCACTGACCCTAATACTACATCTCCGGACTTGGCCCACACTACACAAACTAGTCATGTAATTCCTCACTCCAGTGGCCTTGTCCTTTTTCTTAACCAACCTCTACAACATGCAGTCCCATCTGTAGTCCAAGCAGTCATCGTACCAGACCATGATTTCTCTGTTGAGACTGCCTTTGTCACCCCTGACTCTTTAATTTCACCCAATCGTTATACGGGGTTAGGCCAAGGTAGTGGAGAAGAAGAAGATAGTTTTGTAATTAGGAGTGATAGTGAGAATGAGGGAGTGAGAAAAGAAAAGGAGAGTGCTGAGGGACCTCTAGCCCAAGAAAGCCGGGAAGCCACATCTACTATTAGACCTGACATTGTTGGGTCTAGTATTGAACAAGTCACTGTTATCCCTGTTGGAACACGGTATGGATCTAAACACAGCGGAAGCGAAAAACAAAGAGTTTCAAAACCGTACAAAAACGGGTCCATACATGTTCCAAAGTGATAATATTCTACAAAACTCAAATTGCAACTTAAAAGAACAAAGGAGAGGGCTGAAAATACCTCCTTACCAAGCAAGAGATCGGCTGTAGCAAATGAAAACCGGGATGAATCCAAGAACCCAAGTGTGTCCTTCTCTATTGTTGATCCACACCAAGTTTGCTTGACCCCCGTATGCTAGTACTCCTTCCGGTGAATGTCCTACACGACTCCACCTTCTGGAACAGCCTTTAGATGGTCTCCTCTTGCACTAAGAACACTCAACACACTCAAGATCTTACTCACTTAGTGTATATCTTGTGTCTTTCTCATGTAGTACCAAGAGAGATCAAAGAGAGAGAGTAGTAAAAATGAAGTTCACTTGCATGTTCTTTCTGTTCCAGACCCAAAGTACCCCATTTGGCCGGATACAAGAACCCTCATTCATTGGACCACGAAATGGCCCAATCAAATAAGAGATTTTCATGCAGATGGTCCTTCACGGCCTCTCACAGCCCGTGAAGACAAAATGTGCCACGACTGGCCATAATCCTTCACGGCCCGTGCCGCGTTCGAGTGACTCGTGAGGGCGTCTCCTTCACGACCCCTCACGACCTCTTCACGACCCGTGAAGACTCCACGAGCCATGTAAAGGTCATTGAGCCATTCGTGAGGGCAGTGGGCTTCACGACCCGTGGAGCATCCCTCACGGCCGTGAAGCCCTAAAATCAAACAATTTGATTTTTGGACCTTCTCTCTTTATCAGTAAGCTGTCGGGATCAATCCTTGGTGTGTGACCCAATAGGCTCGCACTTCATCCGCAGTAACACCAATGTACTTGTGTCAGTGGGCATTCTCCAACAGACTCCCACTTGCACATGACACAACGTACCCAGGGGTATCACAGACAGCAAGCGGCCTCTAGCAAGGCATCCCTGCCCCCAAGTCAGTACGAGGTATGTCATCCCATAGACAAATACCAATTCACAACCCAAAGGTTTGAAATGGCCCTATAGATAAGTGATCAACCATCCTTTTGTTCACGATATCCATGTGAAGACGAGACATGGTACTAAGTCATTCTCAGTCCTTCACGATTATGTTTCTCGATCGAGATTGGTGGTGACCAAAATATACAAGTTGCAATCGATTACCCAAATCATTGCACACTCGAGCATGGCCATGCATTTTGGTGTCAGCACCCAATCATCGAGGGGCCCAGGGATATCTCTCTAAACAGAGGAACAAATTCCTTTGACTACATTGCCCACCACAGTGATCATACTCTGATCAGCTACTCCCTTTATAACAGCCAGTTACGGACTGCGTTTGAAAGCAACTAGAGCAAAGCAAACCAAAGTGATGCAGACACATGCATCTCCAGTATGAGGATGAACTGATATTATCATCCTGAATCACTCATGACAAGTACCACAAAGTGAATTCAGGTGTGGGTCGTACAGTCACTTGAAACCCCTTTCAAGTACAGGCGAAGTATTGCGTCCCTGTGTCCCAATCACCATTGGACACTTGACCAATCACTTCCCTCAGCCTTCATTCAGACTTCCTTCCCTTGAAGAGTGACTGGCTGTGGACATTTAGAATGTAAATACATTCAAGGAAGAGGTAAAACATGCAAAGTTGGAACACAATAAGGCTTGCTGAGAGTACCCGCTACACGTGCATTACCAAACCCCTTTGATAATCGATACAAGCAGAAGCACAATATTGCTTAACGTTCCCAAGAGTAAAACATATCGAATCATGACTAAAACACACTCAAGCCAAGTTCATGCAGACCTTAGTATGACATTCATCACTAGACTGCCACTATAGCTCAGTAAACGGATCACCATCCACGATGTTATCCGTGTGTACTCTAACATTGATCATATCCCTACTGCAACCATCCACTTCCAAAGTGTGCGTTGATGGGATTTCGATCATTTATCCAAGCCGTTATACTTTCATTGTTTCTAAAGAACCCAATAAGGTAAACAACGCTCGAGTCTTAAATTTAATGTGCATAAGCCATCGTACCCTCATAGTTTTCACAAAGATCTCTATAGAGTCAGCGATGCTTGATTCTCAGTGATCATATCCCAACTACAACCAACCACTTCTAAAGTGTGCGTTGATGGGATTTGATCATTTTTTCAAGCAATTATACCTTCATTGTTTCAAAAGAACACAATAAGGTAAACAATGCTTGATTCACAAAGTTTAGTGTGTATAAGCCATCGTACCCTCATTGCCTCAAAAGAACCCAATAGAGTCAACAACGCTTTAAGACACACGCAAATTAACAACACCATATTTAGAAGATTACAAACCCCAATAAAGATCGGTGGTTATCCTTTAAAGCAGAAGTCATCACAAGAGTAACAACTCACTTTAAGCTTCTTCTAATTACATACCACAAGAACATATACTCATATTTCTTGTATTCCATAAACTTCTTTGAATATCCCATATTGATTATGGACGCATAATTCTTAATTTACGCTTGTTGCCAAGCTAAATCAAGACATTATCTCCAAAAAATATAGTATCTTCTAGACATACCTAATAGGATAATAACAGCTCTCCCACTAGCTCTGGCATGTATCCAAGTTTCATCATTGCTTACTGAAAACTCAAACACTTGATTTTACTCTGAGTCCAAAACTTAGATTTACTCTGAGTCCAAAAGGACTCCATATTTGTAGACTTCATAAGGATACTCAGGATGTAAAAGACCCTCGGACAGTGTTGTGAACACTTCCTCATAAAATTCCTATAACGGAATGCGGTCTTTGCATCATATTGCCATAACACGGCATAAGCATCCCCCTTAAACTTCAACATAACTACTGAGAGAATGTCTTCATGTGATTCCTACCCAATGGTCAATCACCATGAAACCAATTCCTTCCAGTCAGTATTTGAAGTTATCTACAAATTAATCCATGCAGATCTTATATCTAAAAGATCTATATACACCATCAGGTCAAAACCTAGGTGTTGGATTAACCAAGTTCAAAACTTGAAAATCCAGCATGGAATATATCTTATGTTATTACACTTTTCTTCTTCGCAGACTCAAAAGGGTCCACTACAACTTCCGGTAGTTGATGCATACATCACGTATCATCAATAAGTCATCGTCCTCATATATAATACATTATACCCTTCTGGTCTTATGACGACTCTTACCAGACAAATGAAGAAGTAATAACTTTATGCCAGATACTCCAACATAGCCATGTTGAGCTTCAATCATTTCTGATCGAATGCTAGTGTCAACATCAGGTCTTTTATTTAAATCTCACGTTCTTCCACTGGAATGCTTCAGTTATTCATTTCCCTTTTCGAGCAACCAAAACCGGTTCTCAAAAGGATATGAAATGAATATCTGAAACTTAGAAGAACTATTAAATACATTAGCATCCTCTAAGTTCATCCATCTCTCACTAAATGTAGACTGGATAACTCTGACCTATGAGATCAACAAGCAAAGAACACTTTCTAATTGAATCTCCTTAGATGCTAATTTGACCATCTTTGTTGATTTAAAACAAGAACATTGCCCGTCACTACTTCAGTACACCTATCAAGCAGGTTACTTAAGTTTGTTAAGGATGAGTCTTGAACACCTCTCAGGTTTCGGACATTCGTCTGATAAATTAGACTTACCCATTCCTTCTACCATCATCGGTAAAGGTAACAAATCACACATAGTTAATCCTTATGTATTTGCCTGAACGGTCTTTACACAAAGGTGCAAACGAAATCCAACAAGCTTTTATTCCTCTCACATTCACAAGTGAAGGATATGTTAGTTATTTAGCCTTATAAGCAAGATTTACCATCAACAATTGACCCATGGTCAAAAGGTTCCAAGTTCCTAACCACATGGAGCTTGGTGACGCAAGTCTTGTTTATATGGTTAAATCAACTATTTCATAAGGATAACAATTCAATAATCATTCATAATCAATCTATTACTTCTTAAGCAAAACTTATTGCAAATGCCACGACATGAATAGACTTTGAAATAAAACTCGAAACCCACAATAACGTAATTCAAAGTAATATTCATCGTCATCAAAGGCAAATAAGATACAATGCTTCTTGCCACGCAGGGCGTAAGACAAAGATCTAAATAAAGTAATAGTTTAGCTGGATGGAATGGCAAGACTCTTCTTCCAATCCTTTTAGTTAGGGACAAGCACCATGCTTCCCTTCTCTAAGATCCAGCTCTCCATGCATCCATTACCTACTTCTGATTAACACCTACACTTTGCAACAAACAAGTTTGTGACAATGTTGGGAAATTGGCTAAGTCATTGAAACTGTTATACATGCAAAAATCAAAATTGTTAAGATTGTTAATGGATGTTGGGAAGACAGTTCAAAACTGTTAGAAGAAGTGTTGAAGAAACAGTTTAGAATTGTTAGTGAAAATTGTGAAGACAGTTGTAACCAACAGTTGCTGTGAACTTCAAAGTTGTTATATAGAGTTCAGAACTGTTAGTACAAACTACTACAACTGTTTGAAGACCTTGAAGCCGAAGACTGTTAGAAGAACCAAAATTGTTGCATTCAATAAACAGTTTCGGTTGAGCTAAATATGGAAAAACCCTATCTTTGAAGATATCTCGAAATACTTGGAAGATTATCAAGATTATCTCAGAAGATAGAAGATTACCTAACTGTCAGCAAATCAAGGAAGATCAAGGAGTATAAATGCTAGATTAGAATTTATAATTTGTACGTACTCATTGATTAAGTTTTTGCATTCATTCTTCAAGTTGTAATTTGCTTTCAGAATAGTGCTAAGCCTCTAAGTTTCTCGTTGAAACCTAAGAACAATCTGTGTTCTTCGTCTAACATAATAAGTTAGATTGGGGGTGAAGTTTGCTATTGTAATCATTCTGGTTAATCAATAAAACTACTGTTTGATTGAATTGCTTTGTGTTCAAAACCTTCTTTAATCAATTAAGTGTGATTCCACAACTTCTTAGTTGATTGTGATCATAGTTAAAGATTAACTTTTATTCAACTATAATTTGTTATTCAAAAGTTAGTTCTTGTTATTTGATATAATCTATATCCGATCCTGACAAGTGGTATCAGAGCCTTATCATTAAGGTTCCTATGATCACCAGTTGAAGGTTTTGCTTCAATCTTGCTTTGTTCTTTAAAACTGTTTTCAAATCACTTTGTTTCAATGGATTCTGGTGGATCTTCTGATAACAATGGCTCTGGGTCAAACATTCGTGTTCCCATGCTTAAACCAACTGATTTTGAGATGTGGAAACTGAGGATCAAGCAGCATGTCCAATTAATGGACTATGCTGTTTGGCAAATCATTGAAACTGTTCCCACTACCCCTGTTGATCTGGATGAGAATGGAAAACCAAAGAAGAAGCCACCACCAAAGACAGATGCTGAAAAGAAGGAGAGAATGATTTAGATGAAAGCTCTCAGCATCCTCGAGATTGCAATTCCCAATGAGTATCAACATCAATTCAAAAAATTTGATGATGCTCATGAACTTTGGAATGCTCTGGAAAAGAGGTTTGCTGGGAATGCTAGTTCTAAGAGAAACCAAAGAGATCTCCTTAAACAAGCCTATGAGAACTTCACCAGTGGAAAGAATGAGAGCATCACCCAAATCTTTGATAGGTTTTACAAGCTGGTAAGCCAACTAGAGAGTGCTAAGGTTAGGCTTGATCAAGATGAGATAAATAGAAAGTTTCTTAGGTCTCTAGGTGATGAATGAATTGTGTTTGTTGCACAATGGAGGACTAAGGATTCCCTTGAAGACATAGAGTTAGATGATCTCTATAATAGTTTGATAGTGTTTGAGGGAGAGATAGAGGGAAAAAGAAAAACTGTTGTCCCTAGCCACAATGCTGCTCTCCTGTCATCCTCAGGTATGGAATCAAACCATTCTTTAACTAACTCTTTTGATAATTGTGCATGTACTAGTTCTGCTGTTGGACTAGATGTGAACACTCCAGATGCTGTACTTGAAGCTTTTCTTGCCAGCCATGCACATTCAACCCTCACCAATGAGGATCTTGAACAAGTGCACCCTGATGATCTTGAGGAGATGGATCTCAAATGGCAGATGGCCATGCTTACTGTTAGAGCCAAGAGGTTCATCAAAAGGACTGGAAGGCAAAACATGAATTTCAGAGCTGATGGCAAGGCTGGATTTGACAAGTCAAAGGTGAGATGCTTCAAATGTCAACATCTTGGCCACTTTGCAAGAGAGTGTAGATCTGGTGGACAAGTCCAGAATCAAGGTCAGAGGCCAACTCAGAATCAAACCTCCTCAGCATTGGTCTCACAAGAAGGCCATGGGTTTGATTGGAGTGATCAAGCAGAAGAGGCTACAAACAACAAAGCTTTGATGGCATTGACTGACTCCTCCATCAAGATTGATTCACCAGCATCTGAGGACATTTAGGTATCTTCTAAACTATGTCCTGGTGAATGTAGAGCTATTGTTAAAAGGTTTAGAGAGCACAATAAGAAAATGTGTGATGCTCTAAGCAAAATGGAGGAGAGGAGATATGAATCAAGTGCAGTTATTGAAAGCTTTGAAAAGAAAATAAAAGATTATCAAGCCAATGAACTGCAAATGGATTATGATAGAAAATATCATAAGTGGGAAAAGGAGCAGCTTCAATAGGAGATTGATAGTCTGAAAAAGAAGCTAAGTGAGAAGGAAAGTAAGGTTGATGAGTTAACCAAAAAGTTGGAGGGTGTTGATATTGATATGAGCATGTTCAAGGCAACAAATCTTAAACTTGAAACCTTGTTACAATCACAAATCAGAGACAAGGTGAAAACTGGTTTAGGATATAAGCAGACCCCACCTCCATACAATCATAACTACATAACTCCCATGTCTGATGTAGCTGATAGGTATGTTAATGAATCATTACCAGAGGAACTGAAGTCAGCTAATCCACAATTTGAAAGTGATGAGGAAGGAGTTGTGTATGCAGTGAGTGATGATAAGAATGAGGGAGTTGTGAAGAAGGATGAAGGTATTCCATATGAAAATCACATTTGTTGTGAGCCCATTCCCACAAAATCATCTTTACAACCTGTGGTGTTTGTAAAAGCATCCACTGAACCCCTCATCAATGAGCCAAAACTGGCCAAAGCTGTTCATTCTATAAGCAGTTCCACAACTGTTACAAACAGTCCCCACCTTTACACTAACAGTCCCAAAAGGAACCCAAACAGTTCTAACCCAAACAGCTCAACTGTTAGTGTTAAGTCAAAAGGAAAAATGAAGGTTGATGAGGTTGTAGTTGGAAAGCCAAAGAAGGAAGCTGCAAAAGCACAGACTAAACCCAGATCTGTAAAAAGGCATACTGAAATGCCTACATGCACTTGTCAAAAACATGGTGTACAAAAGTTTCCTCAGTCAGCACCCGTTAGAGGAAATCAAAGAAATAGGAACCAGTTCTGGTCACAAAGAACTGGTTTGCCTATTGTGAAAGCTAAAAAGTGCTATACATGTGGGAGATCCAATCACTTGGCTCAATACTGTTATTATAACCCACAGCTGTGTAGCACCAAAGAACCAAGTTTCAAAAGGCAAAATAACAGTTCTAAAACTGTTAAGTCAAAGCAGATTAACAGTTCTAAAACTGCTAAGCCAAAACAGGCTAACAGTTCTACAACTGTTACATCCAAACCAACTAACAATTCCACAACTGTTTTATCAAAACCAAAAACTGTTGGTCTGGCTTGGGTGAAACTGCAGAAACAAACAGTTTCTGAAGAGGGTAAAATTGGTACTCAAATTGCAAAACAGAATAAGTCACATGATGACTCAACTATTTTACCTTCTACAACAACTGTTTGTTCTAAGGTCTCAAATCTAATTTGGATGAAATCAAAAAGAACCAAACTCTGTTTAAGTATTATGACTTGAATGGTGTACCCAAGACCTGCATGGCCTGGGTACTTCCTGCTACTAACTGATTTTATTTGTGCAGAGAATTCATAGGGCCAATCATGGATCTATTTGGCATGTGGATAGTAGATGCTCAAGGCACACGACTGGAAATCCACACTGTTTGAAGGATTTCAGAAGCATCAATGGTGGATTTGTAGCATTTAGAGGAAATGCTAAGGGAGGAAAAATCACAGGTAAAGGAGCTGTTGAGGCAGGTACACTTACATTTAATGATGTTTTCTTTGTTAAACAGCTTAAGTACAATCTGTTAAGTGTATCTCAAATCTGTGACAATGGAAACAAAGTTTTGTTTACAGATTCAGAATGCATTATTCTTTCAAAAGATTTTAAACTAAATGAGAAGGATGTTCTTTTGAGAACACCTAGAAAGGATAATGTATACTGTCTAGATACACAAAAGATTGCTAAACAGAATGTGTTAAGTTGTTTACTCTCAAAGGCATCTCATGATGAGTCTGCCATTTGGCATAGAAGGATGTGTCACATGAATTTTAAAACCATGAACTTGTTAGCTAAAAACAGTTTGGTAAGAGGTTTGCCCCAAAAAGAATTCTCATGTGATGATCATTGTGTAGCTTGCCTCAAAGGCAAGCAACACAAAACTTCTTATAAGACCAAAGAAGTTTCTTCCATTACTGCACCTTTACAATTGTTACACATGGATCTTTTTGGTCCTACATCTGTGGTGAGTATAGGGAAGAAAGCCTATTGTTTAGTCATAGTTGATGATTTCACCAGGTTCACATGGGTTCAATTTCTTAGAACTAAGGATGAAACTGCTGAGTTAGTTAAGTCACTTATTCTTAAAATTGAAAATCAATCTGATTTGAAGGTGAAAGTCATTAGATCTGACAATGGTTCTGAATTTAAGAACTATGAGCTAGACAGTTTTTGTGAAAGTAAAGGTATTGAAAGACAGTTTAGTGCCCCTAGGACTCCCCAACAGAATGGAGTTGCTGAGAGAAGGAATAGGAATTTGATAGAGGCTGCTAGATCCATGTTAGCTGATTCTAGGCTTCCAATGACATTCTGGGCAGAAGCAGTGAACACTGCCTGCTATGTTCAGAATAGAGTACAAGTAGTCAAGTCCAAAGGGAAAACTCCTTATGAGTTGTTCCTCAAGAGAAAACCTTTAATCAACTTCTTCAAACCATTTGGCTGTCCTTGCACTATCCTTAATACCAAATCCCCATTAGGCAAGTTTGAGAGTAAGGCTGAAGAAGGTTTCTTTGTAGGATACTCCACTCAAAGTAAAGCTTATAGAGTTTTTAACAATGTCACTAGAATCATAGAAGAGAGTATGAATGTCTCTTTTAATGAGAATAGGATCAATATTGCAGGCAATGGGCCTGATTGGTTATTTGATATTGATGCATTGTCTAAATCTCTTTCTTTTGAGTATTCTACTGAAACAGCTGCAGGTACCTCCACAACTGTTGGTAAAAATCAACAAACAGTTTCCAACAGCCCAAACAGTTTTGAAACTGTTAGCTCAAAACCAACAACTGTTGGTTCGAACAAAGTTACTGAAGACTTTGTTGTGATTCCTATGCTTCAACAAGAGTTCTCCAATGCTGTTGATCCATTGATTGATGCTGAATCTTCAAAGGACATGGAATCCCATGATCCTCAACAACACACTGACTCTGCATCCCAAACAGTTGCTGATCAAGTGTGTGATACTGCTGAAAATTCAAATGAATGTGAGTTTGATCTGTCTAATCTAGGGAATGAACTGACTGAAGAAAACATTCCTACATCAAGAGTTCACAAGAATCATCCAATATCACAAATAATTGGTGATCCATCTACTCCTATCAGAACAAGGAATATGCTGCAAAATGAAAATAGTGGTGTGGATCTTGCCCAATTTGATGTGAATGCCTGCTTTCTATCTCAAATAGAACCAAAGAAAGCAATTGAGGCATTGAAAGACCCTTCATGGGTGGAAGCAATGCAAGAGGAGCTCTTACAATTTCAAATTCAGCAAGTTTGGAAGTTGGTTGAGCTTCCAAGAAGCAAAAGAGTAATTGGCACCAAGTTGGTGTTCAGAAACAAGAAAGATGAAAGAGGGATTGTAATCAAGAATAAGGCAAGACTGGTTGCACAGGGCTATACACAAGAGGAAGGAATAGACTATGATGATGTCTTTGCACCTGTTGCAAGGATTGAAGCCATTAGACTATTTCTTGCCTTTGCAAGCTTCAAAGGATTTAAGGTGTATCAAATGGATGTCAAGTCTGCATTTCTCTATGGAACTATTGATGAGGAGGTATATGTGTGTCAACCCCCTGGCTTTGAAGACTCAAAGTACCCTGACAGGGTATATAGGTTGGATAAAGCTCTATATGGACTACATCAAGCTCCTAGAGCTTGGTATGAGACATTATCATCCTACCTTCTTGAGAATGGTTTTAAGAGAGGCACAATTGACAAAACATTGTTTACAAAGATTGTTAAAACAGAGATTTTCCTTGTGCAAATATATGTTGATGATATAATCTTTGGATCCACTGATGACAGCTTGTGCAAAGAATTTGAAGTCATTATGCACAAAAGGATTCTTCAACAAGACCAGCAAATCAAGGTTCTGACCAACAGTTTGAAGCATGCCAATGAGGTGCTAAAGTTGCATGATCAAGTACTACAACAGTTGACAGCTGCTGCAAGACCCCCTTCAACTGTTCCAATCAAAGAGGGGGAGAGTTCATTACCAACAGTTGCTGAAGTGCCAGAACAAACAGCTGCAGTGGATGAACTAACAGTTGAACCCAGTGAATCAACAGTTGAAGAGAAACTATCAGCGGTGGATAGAGTGCTGATTAATACGATAATTTTGTCTGGTGATTACCCAACAACTGAGGTTTACAAGTCATGGCCTAAGGAGAAACAAGAATATTTGGTAAAAGTGGGTGCTCAGATGCTGAACTGCAATGAATTCCAAATGAGACAAAAGATTGATGATGGATGGCTTGAGGGCAAATGTGCAAAGTTAAAACCTATTAAGCCAAAGCCTGGATTCAAAGGAATTCATATTGTAGAAAAGGTTGTTGAAAAGCCAGTGCAAGAGGTAGAAGGAAAGGGAAAAGAAATTGTTGTTGAGTTACCAAAGCTAAAATGATCAAAAGAACAACAAGAAGAAAGGGATTTTGAATGTGCTCAGAGGTTGGCTGCTGATCTTCAACAACAAGAACAGACTGATTTTGAGATAGCAAAGAAGCTGGCTGATGAGATCACAGCTCAGATTGATGAGGAGGAAAAACAAGAAAAACCTGCTAAGGGAGTTAAGAGAAAAAGAATTGTGAAAAAGAAACAACCTCAACTTCCTAAGTCAGCAACTGAGAAGAAGTCTCAACCTCAACAATCCAAATCCCAAAAGTCCAAAGCTGTCCAACCAACTCAAACGGTTCAAACCAACAAAGCTAAAATGGTTAAAACTATCATTCAAGATAGGCTCTTGGTCGATGCTGAAGAAGGTGTTAACAAGTTTGTAGCAGAATATTTAGGCCAGAAGTCTCACATCAAAGAATGGAAGTTTGATGTTGTCCGGTTTGATACTGGGAAGGAAGGGGTAATCATTGTAAGGGAGAATGATCAGATCGAACAGTTTTCAGACTACTTACAAATGATAGAAAGCATTACTAGGCGGGACATACAAGAATTGTATGAGTATGGAACAAGGCATTATGGAGGATCTGAGCATCCTACAATTAAGATATTGATGAGACATTTAAAAAGTATTTGCAACCCAAAGAAAGTGATGTCAATACTGATGGCTGATGAAACTTTTCCAATTCAATCTGTTAAAGTGTATGCTAAGCCAAGGGTATACTACATGGTAATGGGTAATGCAATTACAGAATGGTTTGACATGGATTTCATCGAACACGGTCAGATCAAGCTCCAATACTTATTGAAAGCCAAGTTCTATGGTCCAGCCAAAGTAAGGGATGAGCTAATTCAGAAGTTCAAAGATAGACTTGAATCCCTGAGATAAAAGAAAATGTAATTTTTCTATCTTTTGAATTTTTGATTATAACAGCTTGATTTTGCATTCAATGATAAATGTATTCTTTACTTATGTTAAATTTGTCTATGATTGAACCCTTAAAACAAACAACTTAATTGTATTGTTCAATACTTTAAGTTAGGGGGAGATTGTTGGGAAATTGGCTAAGTCATTGAAACTGTTATACATGCAAAAATCAAAACTGTTAAGATTGTTAATGGATGTTGGGAAGACAGTTCGAAACTGTTAGAAGAAGTGTTGAAGAAACAGTTTAGAACTGTTAGTGAAAATTGTGAAGACAGTTGTAACCAACAGTTGCTGTGAACTTCAAAGCTGTTATATAGAGTTCAGAACTGTTAGTACAAACTACTACAACTGTTTGAATACCTTGAAGCCGAAGACTGTTATAAGAACCAAAACTGTTGCATTCAATAAACAGTTTCGGTTGAGCTAAATATGGAAAAACCCTATCTTTGAAGATATCTCGAAATACTTGGAAGATTATCAAGATTATCTCAGAAGATAGAAGATTACCTAACTGTCAGCAAATTAAGGAAGATCAAGGAGTATAAATGCTAGATTAGAATTTATAATTTGTACGTACTCATTGATTAAGTTTTTGCATTCATTCTTCAAGTAGTAATTTGCTTTCAGAATAGTGCTAAGCCTCTAAGTTTCTCGTTGAAACCTAAGAACAATCTGTGTTCTTCGTCTAACATAATAAGTTAGATTGGGGGTGAAGTTTGCTATTGTAATCATTCTGGTTAATCAATAAAACTACTGTTTGATTGAATTGCTTTGTGTTCAAAACCTTCTTTAATCAATTAAGTGTGATTCCGCAACTTCTTAGTTGATTGTGATCATAGTTAAAGATTAACTTTTATTCAACTATAATTTGTTATTCAAAAGTTAGTTCTTGTTATTTGATATAATCTATATCCGATCCTGACAGACAAATGTGAGCGTTTTGACTAGCGTTCAAAACCCAGTCGTTAGAAGTAGAAGATCAATGGAGTTTGATCATGAATGTACCTGAAGATGAGCTAACGTTCTTCCGCTTTAGGATACTTAGCTCTTCCAGGCACTTAGGGCAGGCGTGACGGCGCCAATTTCCAATTTCTCCGCAAAAGTAGCAAACTACCCCATGTGGAACATCATCTTGAGGCACAATCTCATTGTCCTCCGACTCCACAATTACGGATAGCCTAGTCACACTAGACTTTCCTTTTGAGGTCAGTTTCTCCTTCTTGCTTACTTGTTTCCTAGTAGCCATAGTGGATGTGGACGAGACATGATCCTTCTCAACCATGTAAGACTGAACAGCCTTCAGCTTGTCTTGAAGTTCGATCAAGGATTTATCCAAATTGTCTTTGTGAAAGTTCTTGACAAACTTCTCATAAGATGCGGGCAGGGACTGGAGGATCATATCCACCGCAATCTCCCTCCCTATTGGAAGTCCAAGTCTCTCCAATTGGTCCATATATCCCTTCATCATGAGGAAATGGACATTTACATCCTCACCTTCCTGCATCCTACAACCGACTAAAGCCTTTATACACTCAAACCGTTCTTGTCTAACCTGCAGCGGGAACATGTCCTTTAGCCAGTTTATCATGTCATACGCACTCAATTGCTCAAGCTGCTGACACAACTCAAAGCTCATAGTCGATAACATGAGACAAGAAATATCTTGTGTATCTCTAACACGCTTCTCAAAAGCGTATCGAGTGGCCCAGTTTGCGTTGGTAGCAGGTGGCTCCGGAAAGGGTTCCTCAAGGATGTGCAACTTTGACTCGTGACGGAGGACAATCCTCAATACACGATACCAGTCAGCGAAGTTCACCCCTATGAGTCTCTCCCTTTCTAGGAATAATCGAAGTTTAAAGTTTGGTGTGGTGTCGTTAATATTTTCCATCTATAAAAGAGTACACGTTTTAGTTAGTTTTGATATTAGCCTCGTTAAAATAATTACCCAGCTGATTAAGAAAACCAAATTATCTTAACAAGGGCTAAGAACCTCAAAGTACCCCAATCCATGACGGGTTTGCCGCGGATCACTTCATGGAGCTACTTAGGCCGGTAAACGCTTTACCAATTGCAATCCAAGATTACAACTCTTAGACACTTGCGGGATCCTAGGTACTCATAGCACCCATTCGGCATGTTTAATCCCTTCTCTCACCGATTCCTCATTAATCCACTTTGATAGCTCGGTATGGGCACGACAACTATCAAGGCGTCTTAAATCTTGGAATTGTAAATCGACCGTCAAGATACACGGTGGTACTCTAGCCCAATGGCTGGCTCGGCTAAGCTCGACAACCGACCCTTGCGATTTGCCACACGCACCTTCCACACAGTTACGCAAAACCGATCTCGGCTAAGCTCGACGACCGATCTTGTTTCACTAGATTTGGGTGGTGTCATCTTACGGGAGGCGAGTGATTTACATTTGATAAAAACGGGATTTTGTGTTTAAAGTGGTCTTGTGGCGCGCGAGGTTTGTAAACCAATTCAAAACTCTTGGTTTTATTATTTTGAAAAGTTTTCAAGCGAGCGAAGAAACTAAACAACCACGCAAGAAACTAAACAAAACAACAACCACGCACAAGTAATATCCGGTAACATGCCCCTAAACCCTATGCGCTTTCCCCGTGAGCCAAACGAGGAAAGCAAGGCCAAACTAAGGACACAGCCACTTGGCCCAGCTCGAAGTGCTCCCACTGAATCCGTCATCTCCAATGAACCTCCGGATCCACCACAGCCGAGACGTCTCTTCCACGACTCTCGATGGTTGTCTTCGGTCTTCTTTTACAAATACATACAAATATTTGAAAAGAAACGGCGTGCAAGCCGCGAAATGCTAATCTAAGCTAATCTAACAATTACAAAGAAAAGCAATCGGCATGCAAGCCAAAATAAAGTACAAAATACAAGACCGAATAAATTTAATTATTACAAACCAATTGTGGTACAAACCACCAAATGAATGAATAATTAAACACAACCAAACAACCAACACATAGGTCTAATGGGCAAGGCGTTACCGGATCAAACAACAAACCACAAACAACAACAACACGGTGTGCCACAATAAAACCGTGCAAAATGTATCTTGATTAAGATTGTTCAAACCTAGCTAAACACTCAAGGCACAAAGTGAACAATCCTTGTACATATGCATTAGTACCCCAAACATTTTGAGCATACATATTCATATATACACTATACAAGTATATGCATGTGTGCATTTCATGCCAAAAATCACCCAATACATATAAATGTACGAATCAAGACACATATGGGGCTTTTCAACATCCAAACACTTTGGACAGATTCTGGAAAAACAGAATCGAAAGAAGCTAGAACCGAAAATATATTTCTTCTACCAAAAAGGACAAAAATACTGTTCACAACGTCCTTCACGGCCCAGGAGCCTTCACGGCCTTTCACGGCTCGTGAAGCCCTTGAACTCCACGACTCTGACACAGTGAAAAACCTTCACGACCAACACCCCACGTAACTGGTCGTGAGCCTTCACGACCGTGAAGAAAAATCTTCACGAGACAGGTCGTAAGCCATCACGACCGTGAAGTAGAAACCTTCACGACACTGGTCGTGAGACTTCACGACCGTGAAGAATAATCCTTCACGACCCGTGAAGACATTCTGGACAGAATGTCCATTTTCGGTTTACAAGCCAAGAAAGTGCAATTTGTTTGTAGATTTGGCCTGATACCACTGTTGGAACACGGTATGGATCTAAACACAGCGGAAGCGAAAAACAAAGAGTTTCAAAACCGTACAAAAGCGGGTCCATACATGTTCCAAAGTGATAATATTCTACAAAACTCAAATTGCAACTTAAAAGAACAAAGGAGAGGGCTGAAAATACCTCCTTACCAAGCAAGAGATCGGCTGTAGCAAATGAAAACCGGGATGAATCCAAGAACCCAAGTGTGTCCTTCTCTATTGTTGATCCACACCAAGTTTGCTTGACCCCCGTATGCTAGTACTCCTTCCGGTGAACGTCCTACACGACTCCACCTTCTGGAACAGCCTTTAGATGGTCTCCTCTTGCACCAAGAACACTCAACACACTCAAGATCTTACTCACTTAGTGTATATCTTGTGTCTTTCTCATGTAGTACCAAGAGAGATCAAAGAGAGAGAGTAGTAAAAATGAAGTTCACTTGCATGTTCTTTCTGTTCCAGACCCAAAGTACCCCATTTGGCCGGATACAAGAACCCTCATTCATTGGACCACGAAATGGCCCAATCAAATAAGAGATTTTCATGCAGATGGTCCTTCACGGCCTCTCACAGCCCGTGAAGACAAAATGTGCCACGACTGGCCATAATCCTTCACGGCCCGTGCCGCGTTCGAGTGACTCGTGAGGGCGTCTCCTTCACGACCCCTCACGACCTCTTCACGACCCGTGAAGACTCCACGATCCGTGTAAAGGTCATTGAGCCATTCGTGAGGGCAGTGGGCTTCACGACCCGTGGAGCATCCCTCACGGCCGTGAAGCCCTAAAATCAAACAATTTGATTTTTGGACCTTCTCTCTTTATCAGTAAGCTGTCGGGATCAATCCTTGGGGTGTGACCCAATAGGCTCGCACTTCATCAGCAGTAACACCAATGTACTTGTGTCAGTGGGCATTCTCCAACAATCCCACCCATGTAAATTGAAACCCCACCTAGCTACTTATGTGCTTCTCAACAGGCATCTACTTTATTGCACAGGGTTATAGCACGTATGCTACCGACCTCTCATTTGGAGACGGCTGGTATTGAAACTAGAGGACCGCCTCCCTCGTCCTTGACCGTTCCTTCTATGCACTTTAACATACCGCAGATTTCTACATATCTTTCACATAGATCTAACACTATCACACAATTGGCTCAGGCCTGTGGTCTGACGCCTGGAATTTCCATAGGTGGTACCGCTTCTGGTGCCATGCGAGGATTAGAAGGAAATCATGCTGGAGTCAACATCCCTCCAGCTCCAGTAGGTGGTTCTGCCTTCGTGGCTGGAACCATAACCGGTAATCTTAATGTTACCGGGTTTGTTACACGTGCAGAACTACAAGAAACTATTCAATAAGACGTGGCCCCTCTTCAACAACTCTACAGATCAGAAAATAGATCGTATCGAAGCACTTCTTACTACTAGAACTCCAGCAGCTCAACCACCGCACCAATCGGATCCTAATATCATGTCTGTTGATGCTCTTAAGAGCCTTCTCTTTATCAAGATTCTCGAACAAAGACCCAAATCCGCTCATGACCAAGATCTACTTACAACTCTTTGCAACGATCAAAGGCCTCAGGGAATCCCTTTGGCAGAATTTCAAGAATTTCAAGAGGATGTTGTCAACAAGATCGATGGGGTAACAAGAGGCTTCTACACTACAATGGAAAAGGTAGTAGACAGACCCAAGGTTGTGGAAGAGTCTTGCAAAGTTCAAGCTGGGAGTAGTAAGAGGAGACGGGATGATCAATATCCTGATAATCATCCCTAGGGGAAGAAAAGAAGAAGATACCTATCCACTCCCTCTGCGGCTGCAACTGTACCTGTCACACGTTTAAGCTCATTATTACCATCATCTGCAGGTACAAGTTCTGCAGGTCCAAGCCAAACTCTGAGTACGGACGATGAAGTTTACCAACAACAACAAGCAAATGCTGACAAACAAATTGTACTTTATATCCCACAGCATGAATCAGAACCAAGGACAATTGATCTTGAAGAAGGGGAGATACATCCGGAACAGTCCCATGCTGAAACTGACTTTGTTGATCTAAGTGTAGAATCTGACGATGACATGGAATTATATGAAAATCTGCACACCTTACCAACAAGGCATGAGGAAGAAGGTGATATTGCTCAAGAGGGGGAGCAACAGTCTGATGTATTTTCAGACTTTGAAATGGAACAGAATGAGGAAGAACAACCAGAGGAGGAAACAGATGACCAAGCACTCACAGACCTCTTTAAAAACATTGATGATTATGTTGAGATTGGTACACATCCGAACTCCCCTCGCATGGTCTTCAGCTTTGATCCAACAATTGATGAAGAGCAATTGCAGCAAGAAAACAAGAATATGCTGCTATTTCAAGGAGGGGACCAGCCAAAAAGAAAACATTTGATGTGTCTCTGGTTCTGAGGGGAGCAACAACAGAGGTTCATGATCTTTTTCCTCCTCCTCGTGGTCAATTTCAAATTTCTGCAGCTGACATTATTCAACGAAACCAACAAGAAGAAGATGTAGCAAAAGCCAGACAAGAATCAGAATGGCCGCTGCCACCAACCATCTCCTCCATTGTACTCGGGTGATAAAGGGCTTGACAAAAACAACATGTTCACCAAGAAGGCTAGCCTGCAGCCCATCTGGAAGAACTACTTTGTGAATGCTACCGGATTTGAAGACAGAATTCCCAGTATCTTCAGCAGTGAAGTAGTTAAGCTCACACCACCAGAGTTGCGGGGTTTGGATGACAACCAAAGAAGAAGGTACGATCATATACTAAGAACATCCAAGCACCCAAAAGAAGTCGTCATGTCAGACTATCCAATAGTCAAAATACTGAATGTGGTTATAGGAACTACCTTCCAATATAAGTATGCAATATATGAAGTTCAGAGATCCCACGGTCAAAAGATACAACTTAATGAAGCTGATATGAGATTCCTAAAAGTTCATGACATTCAATTTATGTATGAAACACTATCTACAAAGCAAGGGAAGTCATCACACGAACAGTTTGGCAGATCTCAACTAATGAAATATATGAGAAATCTGATAGAATTTGTTGAGGATCACGACTTGCAACTTGCAGCAAATAGCAATCATCTCAAAGTCAATCTTTTCAAGCCGAACCAAAGTCATCCTGACATAAAACAACTAGAAGAACTGTTTTTAATTTCCTTTATACTTTTTTTCATTTATTTTTATTGTTATTTCTTATGTTCTTAATTTTTTTAATTATTAGTTAAATAAATACCATCAAACATCTTAGGAATTATCTTTTTTTATATTTCATTGCTTTTTATACCTCTTTGTGAAGATTCTTTTTATTATTTTTCTTTTATACTTTTAAGTACTATTTTAAGAATTCATTTTCTTGGCTTGATTATTATTTTTTTATTCTGTTTTATTTTACTATTGTATATCGGTTTTTTTACTTGACCATCATTTTGTTATATGTTTTTATTATATGGTTAAAATTGTTAAGGTAATTTCTTATATACTCTTATTAAACACTTAAATATCTTATTTGTCCACCTTAAATTTAAAATATCCTATGTACCCTTCTTATACACTTAAATATCTTATTTACCCAATTCGTCATTTTTATTAACTTTTAATCATTTTAAATGATTTATAATTATTAAATATGATTAAAAAGACAATATTGCCCCTCTTTTAAATCTATTTATAAAATATCACTTGTACCGTTACAAAACCTTATGAATATCATATTTATCCAAGTAATTAACACAAAGAGCATTTTCCTAATGTTTTATTATGGCATATAGAGTTTTTTAGTGTTCATGTATACCACTTATGTTTCTAAAAGAGTTTTACATGTGTAAAAGTTTGGAACAAATATGGGTATAATAAAATATTTTTGTAAGCATAAATAGGTATAATGATATATTTTTTTAACATTAATGAACATAATAATACTTATTTGAACTTGATATGTATGTCCAAAAAGCTTCATGTATCATAATACAATACATGAAATTTAACTTACTTATTATCACTTGTTTAACTGATATTTTAATAAAGGATTATTACAAATGTTTTTTATGAATCAAAAAGAAAATTAAAAAATAAGGGTCAAAATGAAACATGATGTCAAGTAAAAAAAACGATATACAATAGTAAAATATAACAAAATAAATAAATAATCAATCCAAGAAAATGAATTCTTAAATAGTACTTAAAAGTATAAAAAAAAATAAAAAGAATCTTCACAAAGAGGTATAAAAAGCAATGAAAAATAAAAAAAGATAATTCCTAAGATGTTTGATAGTATTTATTTAACTAATAATTAAAAAAATTAAGAACATAAGAAATAACAACAAAAATAAATTAAAAAAATATAAAGGAAATTAAAAAAAGAAAGCAAAAGAAATTTAAGAAATATATATTATAAAAAAAGAGTTACTTACTGAAATGGTCCCTAAACTATGGAAAAAAATCACTGATTTGGTCCCTATGGTTTGTTACTGAAATGGTCCATGTAGTGCAAAAAGACATAAATCCCTCCTCAAAAGGAGGATAATGGAGGCCTTTAACGAAAGTTAACTCCAGGGACTGAATGTGGGACTTATTTGCTTTTGAGGACTAAATCAGATACTTTTGACAAAGTTCACGGACAATTTCAGTAATTAACTCTAAAAAATACATAATTTCAAATAAAAGATCTACAAATTGTTGTAGTTATTCCATGAAAGCCTTGAAATATGTTTGATTATATCCGTCCGAAGGTTATGATGTGTTTCTCGGTTTTGGATTTCTTGAAGGTTAGTGTTGTATTGTTGCTCGTTAATATCAACCTTATTCTCCTCATCAACTTGATTAGCGTTCGATGCGACAAATCGCTTTACCTTCGTCTCCCGATATCATATTGTGTAATATAATACAAGCGTACATTATTCTTCGTATATTATCCGGGTGTCACGATCTTGCTAGGATTTGTATTATGTGTCAACGTTGTTTTAACAAACCAAAACAATGTTCTATGTCATTCCTTGCCGCTTATTGTGTGGCTTTAAACGTTATACGTTTTTGGTCAATAAGGCATGTGAATGATTTGACAAATGTAGCAGCGTTGTTTGTAGACTACTTTGTTTACTTGAAATGAACACTCACGTGCTTTCCCATTGTATTGGTTCAGTCGTTGTTGGACCCGGCAACCCTAAAGTATGCTTGTCAAATCCAAAGATCCTAATATCCTTGTATGAAGTCTTACGTAAGTATTGCTTACCGTAAAGTTTGATGATACCTTTGGAGAAGCTCTGTATGCATTCTCGTGCAATTGATGTCGCCATCTTCAAGTACTCGTCGAAAAGGTCAACGAATACCCCATATGCCATTTGCCGAATTACCGAGGTATAAAGATAACCTTTTTTTGCCATTAACAATCACAAGCCTGTTGAAAGAATGTATACTTAGGCTCCAAATCTCCAATATTCGTAGGAATAGTCGTTTGCTCATGCAAAACCATCTCCTAAACATCTCCTCATTGTAATTACTGTTTTCTGCACCTTCATGATCTCTAACTTGATCAGCTCCTCTCAGTCTTGGTCCAAACTTTCTATATCACCATCATCGAACAACCTCTCTATAGTTGTGTTAAGTATTCCACGGAATAAATCAGCGCTAGTTTTCTGATACGCAGCGAGAATTATTCCCCCCGTTGATGACGATTCCAACCATGAATACAAATCATCTGACGATGAAGGTGACGAAGACGACATTAGTTTTTGTATATAAAATAACCTTTATATTTAAAAAAACAAAATTTTTTGAATAGATAATAGGTGAGAATGGATGATTGTGTGAAAAAAAAGGTAAAAGATGATATTTATAGAAGAGAAGGAAAGAAATGAAAAAAAGTGAAGTAGCCGTTGGCAACAGTAAGAAAAGAAATAAGAATTAAAAAATCTCAACGTGAAAAACAGCCAGCGTGGGGGTGTTGAGGGTCGGGGCGGCGGTGTATGAGCCGAGTCACGTGCCAATCAGCTCCTTCCCGCTGGTTGGATGCACATCGTATAGACTATATATATATATATATATATATATAGGGATAGGTTATTGTAAGATGGAAATAATAATAAGATGTGTAAGAGGGAATATTAGCCATTAGATTTATCCAATCTTGATCCTAAAATTTTAGGATTTTCCTTTTTTTTCAATAATTAAATTCGATGATAAAGGGCATAATAGGCATATAAAAATACATTTAATGTTCTCTTTTGAAAATAATGGCTCAAATTCAAAAAAAGGTTACGATACTGATGCGTTACGATACTGATGCAATTAATGCATACCTAAAATCAAAAAAAAATTATCGACAAGAATCATAATCAAATATCTGATATCTTATTTCAATTTGATGAAGCAAGAAAACCATCTCATATTCTGAAATGAAAAAGAATCACATTCTTTTTTGATGAAAAAGATTTATATCTTAAAATCTAAATCAGATATCAATTTGATGAACAAAATAATACCCCAGAAATAAAATGAAAAATAACATTTTTTTTTTTTTTGATGAAAAAGAATTATAACCCAAAATTTGAAATCACATAGCAAATTTGATGAAGAAGAATAGTACCCCAGAATCTTAATAAAAAGTCAGATTCTTTTTTGATGAACAAGAGTCATGCCCCAAGATTCAAACAAAAATGGTTACTTTTGATGAATAAGAATCATACCCCAAAATCCTAAACAAAGTTCAAAACTTTTTTGATGAAATAACAATCAAAATTAAACTGGAGAAAATCATTGTATGTAGAAATCGTAGATGAGAAGTTAAATAAAACTGGAGAGCACCGTAGGTAGTCAAAATCCAAGAACATGAGAAATATAGAGGCCACCATCGTAGTGCAAACTCCGACGATACAAGAGAGCGGATGGCGGTGGTTGTCGGCGGAATCGATAACCATTGCAGATGAGAGATGTTGTAGACTGTGTGGAGCGTTGTCACGGGTGATTCAAAAGTGAAAAGGCGGTTGCTTGTTGTCAACGAAGTCGAGAGGTTGTGAGGGCTGAGGGCGAACGGAGAGGGCGGCAGCACAGGCTGGAGATAAACCAAACAAGAAAACAAATATGGAAATTGGGATATGAGGCGCGTAGGATGAGAAAAGCTAAAAGAATGGTCAAATGTATTTTCCAATAATACCCTTTAAACAAAAAGGACACGTGGCATCTTTCAATTACATCTTACCCATCTTACATTAAAACCCATCTTATTTGATCCTACTCCTATATATATATATATATTCTTACATTAAAACCCATCTTATTTGATCCTACTCCTATATATATATATATATATATATATATAGGGAAAGGTTCATGCGAGAACCGTTGTTATATATATATATATATACTTATATACTACATTATAAAGCATTTAACTTTCTCTCTCTTAAAATTTTTAAGACTACTTAATATTAAGTAGTACAAGTTTTTATGCTTAAGATACAAAACATTAAAGTAATAGCCTAACCAATGATCCTCTTAATTGTCTCATCTAATTTAAGGCAACTATTACTTTAATAAATCATTAAATATCACAACAACTATTTAATTTATCTAATTTTGACTAAATTACTTACATCAATGCAACTTCAAGGCTATAGTTTTTTTTTTCTCTAATTATCTAATAATAATCTTTTTAATTGTTTTTTGAAAGCTATTTTAACAACTAATAAAATGTTTGATTATAAGAAAAGTAAAGAAATCAAGAAAAAAGGAGAAAAATATGGATAGGTTGAATAACATCGTATTCCACACATATCATACCTTACTTTTTAAATCAAACATGTTACCGAGCACAAATTATTTTCATCGTCGCCGCATTACGCGGGTGCAATGCTAGTGTATATATATATATATATATCATGGAAGTTACTGTTCATTAAATGTTATATATTATATAGATGGAAATTTTAACAATAGAGGTTTTAGTTGAAGTGGATAAGCACAAGTAGTTTTAAAGAGAATGTCAAGTGTTCTATCTCTAGCTTTTTGTCAAAAAGTTGTAAATCATTCACCTTTTCAAATTTGAAGCCTCACATGACCAACATGTTCCTTAATCCACTCCATTATTCATCAACTTTACTTTTTTGTAAGATTTGATTTTTTAAATTATTTTTTAATTTCAAGTAAATGATTTTCTTCTCTCTTTTACTTTTGTTTTTTACTGAGTTTTTATTTGGTTTTAGTTAGAATAATAATTTTTATTTGTGTTATTTTTTAGGGTTTTTTTTATTTTTTTGTTCCGTTATTGAGATTATTAATGTTAAATGCCATTTTTAATATTATCTAATATAAATAAAAAATGACTTCAATAAAATTTATTAGGGCAAATTACGCGAAAATACAACAAACTTTGCCAATATTATCATTGTATGCAACAAACTTTATTTTTTACCTAAAATTACAAACAACTTATAATTTGGATTTATTGTATGCAATTAACCTGTGATATCATGTTACCAATCGGTTTCTCCCTCAATTTTAGTTTTTTAAATTAATTTAATTAAAAAATTATTATTCTTTAAGAAGAAAATAAGAAGATTGCCTTGGGTGGTGGTTCATTTCAAGGGGACGACTTTGGAGAAGAACTCCAGATCTCACGACGCCGATTTAGGGTTTTCGAATGCAGATCTCAAGGGTGGTGGGTTGAAGGCGACGGCGATGGTAGGTTGAAGGCGACGACGGTTGTGTGTTGAAGGCGATTTAGGGTTTTCAAATGCAGATCTCAAGGGTGGTGGGTTGAAGGCGAGAGCGGTGGTGGGTTGAAGGCGATTTAGGGTTTTTGAATGCAGATCTCAAGGGTGGTAGGTTGAAGGCGACGGCGGTGGTAGGTTGAAGGCGACAGCGGTGGTGTGTTGAAGGCGATTTAGCGTTTTCAACAGCAGTGGTGGCGGGTTGAAGTCAACGGCGGTGGTAGGTTGAAGTCGACGGCGGTGGTGGGTTGAAGGCGACGGCGGTGGTGGTTTGAAGGCTTGAGACGGCGGTGGTGGGTTTTCATTTGCAGATCTGGTTTTCACTAGGTTGTTTAACAAGTTTGCGATTCTTACAGATCTTGTTTGTTTAGAATTTTCCTTGCAATTCATGAAGTTATGGTTCAAAATGTTTAACAAGCTTCATCTTGTGTTTGGTTTGATTTGCTTGCTTTTGCCATTTGGTTTGCTTTTTAGTTAAGTTATGAAAAATCATATGAAACTTTGAAGATGACTTAAGAACATCAAGAACATATGAATATCTTAATTAAAAATTTTAAAATTAAAAGAAATAACCGGCTACCTAATTAGAAGGTAATCGGTTGTACATAATGAATGAAAAATAAAAGAAAGTTGTAGTTTTAGTTAGAAAATAAAGTTGGTTGTATACAATAGCAATTTCGATATACTTTGTTGTATTTTCGCGCAATTTGTCCAATTTACTAAATGTTTCTAACTATCAAATTTAGAATGAAGTTTTGATAATCAAATTTTAACCTATGATACTACGTTTCTGCAGTCACATTTGCCCTCCCCCTCGGATCAACGTTTTCACGACGGGTCTCAGTGTTGACTATGTATGTCGCCATTTTTAAATACTCATTTCATTTGTGTTTTATAATTAATTAATATTTATTATTAATGTTTATTGTTTTTCAAAATCAACCTGTATATTACACAAACATGTAATCCTTAGATTTTGTTTCCCGCTACAACGTGCGGGTCACCCCTAACTCATATATATATATATATATATATAAGGGAAGGTTCAAATGAGAATGATAAATTAATTGAGAATGAGAGACTAAATCTTAGCCGTTCATTTTGTAATTGGAATTCATGGATGGAGAGCGTGGGGGAATCGAGTGTGGCAGGGTGCATGTGAGGAATTAATGGGTGGGCAATGACATTGAATGAGGGGAATTGGACGGCTGGGATTGAGTCTCCCATTTTCAATAAATTTAAGGTTCTTATTTGAACCTCCCACTATATATATATATATATATATATATAGGGAAGGGTTCATGCGAGAACCGTTGTTAGTGCGAGAACCGCGAGAACCAATCTCAGCCGTTCCTTGGATATGGGAAGTATCATGGATGGAGAGCGTGGAGGGATAGGGTGTGGCAGGGTGCATGTGAGGAATTCATAGGTGGGCAATGACATTGAAGGAGAGGAAATCTAACGGCTTAGATTGGGTTTAGGGGGTTTAGGGTTTAGGGTTTAGGGTTTAGGGTTTAGGGTTTAGGGTTTAGGGTTTAGGGTTTAGGGTTCTCGCAGTTCTCGCAGTTCTCGCACTAACAACGGTTCTCGCACTAACAACGGTTCTCGCATGAACTTTTGTCTATATATATATATATATATATATAGAGAGAGAGAGAGAGAGAGAGAGAGAGAGAGAGAGGATTAGATATAAATGTTCGCACTCTGCGAACACCTGCAAAACACTTCTCTATAACAAACCACTGCATCACATAAAGGAGATCTGATACGAACGGCTCACCAATGATGCGAATGGCCATCTCCGCCTTACATTTATCTCACCTTCACCCCGGTCGTAATCACCTCATCCCCACCATTTCGATCGTCAATTATCTTGTTCTCTCCATCATTCAAAGAGATTGCTTGCTGGTGATTTTTCTATTTTCTGATCGACGATTAAGAGGTGTTTTTTTTAGCTTATGAAGGGTTTAACTCGAAGAACAATAGAAAAAAAGTGAATTTACAGAGGTTACCACTATAATTAACAGAGGTTACCTCTCAACATATTTGCCCCATCTGTTCAACTGCTTTGTGTTAATTTCCATGCAACATTAGGTCGTTTGGAGAGTACAAGAACAAATCCATGAAAAAGAACTCTTTTTTATAATCTAAATCACATATCAGAGAGCGGATCAAAATCGCTCACACAAACATTTTCAAGAACCCACATGAAAAACAAGAGCGATTATCGTCAACAAGCTCACAAAAATCCCGCCTACAAGAGCCATATCAAGAAGACCCCAATCACGATCACGCACATTCTTTGAAGCAACTTTCTGGTTACTATCATAATCTGTTTCCACCACGAGAGGTGAAACTTTCCTCCTATGCAATAAACTTGAATCTACATGGTCAATTTGGGTTTTCGGGTTTGAATCAATTGCATTGATACTGGAACTGTTGGACTCACAAGCACACGGTTCAGGCTTTGCTGATGAACATTCACATGTGCAGCTACCTTCTTGGTTGAAGCAGGGTGAGCATCTTTCGTTGTTACTTGGATTATTTTGGGAATTTTG
Organism: Pulicaria dysenterica; assembly: GCA_947179395.2. Classification (NCBI taxonomy): domain Eukaryota; kingdom Viridiplantae; phylum Streptophyta; class Magnoliopsida; order Asterales; family Asteraceae; genus Pulicaria; species Pulicaria dysenterica. The sequence goes on from OX359292.1 coordinate 37,657,073, forward strand.
GTCAGTTTGACTAAGAATCTCGATGACATCACCAAAAACAGACCATCGTCCAACTGAAGTTATCTTTACGGTTGCTGAAGATCCGAGCAAACTTTCAGGACCAACAACCAAAACCTGCACATATCCCTTTGTATGCCCAACCTAAAAGATTGTATAGAAGCAGTGTAAGATCAAGAAATATTGATGTTTGCAAAAAGTGAAAAATCAAATAAAAGGACAACAATTAAAAAATGATAAACACAGATAACAAAAAAAAAAAAAAATTTCTTTAAACGGATTTGTGTACTTTGGCACATAAAGAACTCCAACAAGAATCTTTTGAATTTTCAAGTTTTTTTCCCTTCAAAATACAAGCTTCTAGCTCTCACCTCCAAATAAAGTCAAGACTCAAGAGCTTATATTTCATAACTAAAAACTTCCACGCCTCCAGCTCCTAAAAGCTCATTGCTAAACATGCCCGAGTCTATAAAATGGTCGAACAAGTATGTCTTCGAATTTTTGCAAAAATGGTAAAAGTATGAGTCATTACGGCTAGTTTTCTGGCAGGTTGGGTCGGGTTGAGCTCAAGCAGTTCTTGTAAATACATTTATAAACAATTAGATTTTTTTTTAATAAAATTTTAATATTTCTACCGTTTTAATAGTATTCTAGTAATTTTTACAAAAAAGACTGAAGGTTTATTCTATTAAAATATAATTACACAAATTTGACCTGTACAGGATTTTTTTAAGCTACTTTTTCACCCTACTCCTTTGCAAGGTTGTAAAACTCACTACGTGGTATACAGTCGGTCGACTACCTTCAAACGATTAATCCGATGACCCCATATATTAGAGGAATTTATTTATTATAAATAAATATTAGCAATACCCTAGAAAAATAAGTCAATAACCATCAAAAAGTATAACCAAACTTGAAAAATAAAAACCATATCCATATCGCATTCTACTCTTCATCTCCACGACCTTCCATGGTTAAGCAAAGTTGATTTCAATTTTTCTTAATCAAGTCAAACCTTAACCTTTTGACTATCGGTGACCGACTAGACCACCCACGACTGCCAATGACCGATTCTGACCACAACCGATAAACTTGGGCTGATCATGTGATTACTAGTTAGGTGGGCCGCCAATAACCGCCTAGGCGGCAATTAATCGGCCGCCCAAACCGATTTTTAAAACACTGCTCATTAGAGATAAACCCATCCCGAGTAGATCAAATCATATGTAATGGGTCGAAATTGATTTTTTCATTGTATGAGATGGAAGGAGTTACCAGGTGAATTCCATCGGTTGCAATGTCAGTAATCCATATCCTCTCGATGTTTCCTTCCATGCCATTGTAAGGTGTAAATGATTCAAAGACTAAAGTCAATTCACGACTCCGTTTCTTCACTACATTACTTGGAACCTTCTTCATTCTTGCAGCTGGGGTCCCTTCGCTCATAATTATCATAAATTAAACATTTAGTTAAAAACTCCAAGTAATCCAAACTTTTTTAGTAAATGGATTTAAGAAGTTTATGCCTTCAAGATTTAACCCATATGACCTAGTTCCTTTCTAGTTTAATATTGTTGCCTAACACATCTAACCCTGTAGAGATAAATAAAAGTTGTGTTTAATAAAGTTCATGTAAAAAACATAATCCTTTTAATATTCAAACACAGGTCAGTATACAATCACATGTGATTTGTAAAAGCATCCATGTTAATTACGAAAATCCTCCCACCCCCCCCCCCCCCCCAAAAAAAAAAAAAAAAAAAAAAAAAAAATTTAAAATGCAATCTGGACCATTGATGCCATTGATCCAAAGGCTAAAATTAGTATCTTAGGACTATAGATTAAGTATGGACTATATTGAACATTCTTCAAATTTTATAACCAAACTTGGTCTATTTATACATAAATTGATTAAAATAGCCACCTCTATCACACTGTTGTCAATAGCGGAAAATAGCGTAGCGTAGCGGGCTATGGGAGCTATCTGGTATATAGCGGTAGCGATGGTTTTTGCCTTTTTTTTTTTTTTTTTTCGTTTTACCCAGCAGATATTAGGATGCAGTACATATTTAGGGTTTTTACGTTAGGTTAAATTACGGCTGTAAAAAAATCGACCTGCTTCTCTCTCGACTGTGCTCTCTCTCGACTCTGCTCTCCTCTCCCTCCGGCGACACTGCTCTCCTCTCCGGCGACTGCACAACCTCCGGCTACTCAGTCTCTGCTCTCCTCGACTCCTAATTTTCTGTAAGTAACCATGTCTCTGTTCTTTCTAAGTTTTCTTTTCTGAAATTATGATTCAAGTTTATCTTGGTTTATGAAGTTATGATTAATGATTCTGATTTCTAAGTTAATGATTCTGAATTTCTGATTTCTGAGTTCATAATTATTAAATTTTGATTCTTAATTTCTTAAAATTTCAGCCTCTGTTTTATAAACTTTTATATATTCTGATGTTTGAAGTTTATAATTCTTGAACAGCTTCTGATTCTTTTTCAAATTCTGTTTTTTTAAGTTTATAAATCTGAGTTCATAATTGTTAGTTTATGTCTAACTTGAACAGCCTCTGGTTTACTTTTTCTGTTCAAGATTCTGATTTTATGTGTTTTTTACATTCTGATTTGTTTTTTACATTCTGATTGTATCTGTTTTTTACATTCTAATTTAATGTGTTGTTTGGAAATAGAGATGGGTAAAGATATGGATATCGGATGGAATTACGGGGCTTTGGTTGAAGGAACCAAAAATAGCGTTCAATGCAACTTTTGTGGTTTTGTTTCTAACGGAGGAATTACAAGACATAAACATCACCTTGCGCGGGATTCCGGTTATGTATCAAAATGTAAAAAAGTTCCAAATGACATGTCTCAAATGTTTAAAGAAGGTTTTGAGAAAAAAAAGGAAATGAAGAAAGCAATGAATCAAATACCCGACTTTGATGATATTGTTGATTTAGACGAAGAAGAAGATGAGGATGATGATGAACTTACCCAAGCTAAACGAAAGGGGAAAGCCGGCTCAACGGAAAATGCATCTAAGAAGGTAAAAGGGCCTTTGGATATGCACTTTAAGCCATCTGGTCAAGCGGGAAAGAAAAAGGGGAATGTAGTAGGAAGCTCCCAATACAAAGATATGCAGAAAAAGCTAAGACAAAATGCAATACAAAAATTTTGTCGTTGGATGTATGATGCGGGTATTTCATTCAACGCGGTGAAGTATGATAGTTTAAAGCCCGCATTTCAAGCAATCGCCGAATATGGCTGTGATTTAAATCCCCCTAGCTATCACGAAGCAAGAGTTCCTATGTTAAAGCTTGAGAAGGAACATACAAAAATGATTTTGAAAGAAAACGAGCTTGAGAAGATGTATGGATGTTCCTTGATGACGGATGGATGGAGGGATCGTAAAGGAAGAGCACTCATTAACTTCTTGGTGAATACTCCTCGAGGGAGTGTGTTTATTGAGTCGGTTGATGCTTCAAGCTATTCTCATACGGGTAAGTGGTGCCAACTTACTTAGTTATCTTATAATTTGTCACTTACAACTTACTAAATGTTTACAAACTTTCTTAGGTGAGAATTTATTCAAATTGTTTGACCGATTCATTCAAAAAGTCGGGCCCGCGGATGTTATTCAAATTGTTACCGATAGCGCGAGTAACAATGTTTTAGCCGGTAAGTTTACAAATTACAATGAAATTCTTATTATTTATTACTTCAATAATTATATATTGATAATATATTCTAACAATAATTATATATAAATAATATAGGCAAACTTGTGGAAGAAAAGTATCCACACATCTATTGGACACCGTGTGCGGCGCATTGTATAGATTTGATGTTGGAGGACATCTTTAAATTGCCGCATCTCAAGAAGACACTTGAAAGAGCAATTTCCGTGAATACGTACATCTACAACCGTACTTTGCTCCTAAACATGATGCGGGAATTCACGGGCCAAAGGGATATGGTTAGGGCCGCAAAGACCCGGTTTGCCACGGCTTTCATCACCCTAAATTGCTTACGAACTCATAAAAAGAAGTTGAGGAAAATGTTCACTTCCGAAAAGTGGACAAAAAGCAAATTTGCTAGAGAGTCGGGAGGTAGGCAAGCGGCTAACACCATATTGTTGCCAAATTTTTGGAACAATATAGATATTGCCGTAAAAGTGGGTTTGCCGTTGTTAGGAGTTTTGCGTTTGGTTGATGGTGAGAGAAAGCCTCCGATGGGATATATCTATGAAGCCATGGATAGGGCAAAGGAGACCATTGCCAACTCTTTCCACAACAAAGTGGATAAATATCAAGAAATCTTCACGATCATTGACAAGAGATGGAACTTGCAATTGCATCGTCCCTTGCACGCGGCCGGGCACTTTCTAAATCCATCGTTGTTTTATAGCAACCCGCGTATAGGCTTTGATCGTGAGGTTTCTAGCGGCTTGTTAGAATGCATCCACAAGTTGGCATTGGATGAGAACGAGGAGGAAGCAATTCATTCTGAGCTTCCCGCATACAGAACCGCACAGGGGATTTTTAGGAATCTCATCGAGGTAAAAATGAGATCAAAGCTTGCCCCAGGTACAAAATGGTGTACTTTAAATATTTATAATCTTTAAAAATGTTTGTCTCACTTTCTTTATTTTATTACTAAACTAGCGGAGTGGTGGTTGCAATATGGAGCCGAAGCACCTACACTACAAGAGTTTGCGGTGAAGGTGTTAAGTCTTACTTGTAGCTCATCGGGTTGTGAGCGTAATTGGAGCGTATTTGAACACGTAAGTAATTCATTAATTGTAAAACATATTATAATTTATAAAATGCGCTAACAATTAGTATATTTTATTTATGTAGCTCCATTCCAAGAAAAGAAACCGGTTGGAGCAAAAAAAGTTAAATGATTTGGTATTCATAAAGTATAACCGGGCTTTGAGGAGGAGATATGATGCCCGAGACACCATTGACCCAATCATCTTGGACGATACGAATGTTCAAGATCCACATGAGTGGTTGATGAGAGTTTTGGATGACGAAGATGATTTGGTCCATGAAGATGAAGATTTGACGTGGACCACCGTTGCTGATGCTATAGGGGTAAATGAACCGCTACATGCAACAAGAACAAGTGGCAAACAAGCCGCTGCCGGGATATCCAGATCCGCACCCGTTAGACGGGGTTCCGAGTCCTCCACATCTAGAACAAGAGGACGTCAATTAGTTGATGAAGAAGACGGTTTTGACTTGGGTGAAGAAAGTGAAGAAGAACACGATGCTTCTGGATATAAAGATTGTGTGTCGGGATTGGAGTCGGGGGGAGATGAGCCCGAATATGAAAACTTAGATGATCTTTGATCTAACATATAATAGTTTAAGACTTGGTTTTATATTTTGTTCTCTATTATACATATTAGATTAAGTCTTTTAAGGTAATATTATAATATAAAAATATATAATTATATTTTAGAAGTCTATCGCTAAATACGAAATAGCGGCCGCTATTTACCGCTATTCGCTACGTAGCGTATAAGTAGGTCATCGCTATTTTCCGCTATTCGCTATTGACAACTATGCTCTATCAGTCATAATCGAACAAACTATTGCAACTTTTAGTGTACCGGACAGAGGAATTAATACCTGGTCGAGGATAGAACTGAGAGATATGAACTTGAGAAAACTTGTAATCCTTAATTAAGTTAACTGTTTCAGCAAAATCCTCATCTGTTTCACCTGCATCACCAATCAAATTTTCAGTTAACTTTAAAATTTGCTAAGAAAAAACTGTTCAAAAGGTATTATAAAAAATGAAACTTTAAAAAAAGTGCATTAAAAGAACAAATTATGCACAATATACGAGCGACGTAACATTCTTATAATTATTCCCGTGTCTTGGAGAAAATCAGATGTGTCAATGAAACTAAAAAAGGCCCATATTTTGGCATGGAAGTAGCATTATATATAATAACAATTAGCAGGAGTTATGAACAGTAACTCTTTGCTAATTGTTATTATATATTTAATAGTCGGAGAAAGTAACAAACCTTTTCTTGGGCGGAATGGCGCTTATTTATGAGATGCATTGAAATCGCTGTTGACTATGAGTCTATGGAGACTTAATAATATGATTTTATAGCCATAAGTTTTATAATAGAATATATATCGCATTGATTTGAATATATTTGCTTGCAACATTCAGTTTTTCTTCAGATTATAGAGCAATTATTTTTAATATTATTTTATTAATTTATGTAGATAATTGTTCTTTGGGGTTTAGTTTATTAAATTATATCAAAGTTTTCTGTTTTGTTATTATATGTATTAAATTTAAAAAATTTCTATCGTATGTATCGAATTTTTAATTTGTTACTATCATGTATATTAAACTTTCTATTGTATGCTCTAAACTTATAAGTTTTTTTTATTTTTTTCCATATAACCAAAAAATACATACAATAGCGACAAATTAAAATTTTGATACACACAATAGAAGCTTTTAAAGTTCTATACATACAATAGCTAAACGTTACAACTTGAATAGATTTTAATTTATATCAAAAGCACGTTCTCTTTTACGTGTTAGTTTTTAAAATTTTAATTGTTATTATTATTATAAATAATTATTTTATTTGTTTTTGTATTTTTTTCTATAACTTTTAAGATATAATTGTTGGTATAATACAGATATATAATTGTTATTGTCTCATTTTTATCTACATTGTGATAGAAATTTTGTCGTAATACGACATTTATTTAACTACACAAGCAAAAATACCGGCGCACGTCATCAACTTCATTTTCGTAAAAAGAGATCAAATGTTTAAAATTTTCCTTTTCTATTCTAAACATATGTATTTAAACATTTAGTTTATATATTTTATATTTTTTTATTTTTTGTTTTCCACCGCAACGCGCGGGTTGTGTCAACTCGTTACATATATTTATGGGTCATAAAATCTCAGAAAGGTAAATCTTATTTATAATATATTACTACATCAATTAAGCATGATTTATATAATAATGAACAAATTAAACTAAGCTCGATCGTTTTTAATTCACTATGCATTTAAGAAAAAGCCTGCACTTTTCTCAATTAGGCAAAGGTATTTGCATATTTGACTTGTAATCAAACATGTATTTTAATATGTACGTATGTATAGCAATCGTTTTTAACAGAAAGTATATACTAACCAGGAAATCCACAAATAATATCAGTTGCAATCTGCATCCCGGGAACCAGTTCAGTTAATGTATCTACTACCTTCCGGAACTCGCCGACTGTATATTCTCGATTCATTGCCTGTATCCAGAAGTGAAAGATATATATTTTATTTATTTTTTTGGTTTTCAAAAGAAATAAGAAATATTGCATTCATGTTCTTGTAGCTTGTGATTTGTGAAGTAACCTAATTAAAGTCAATAATGGGAACTAGAGGTGGTAAAAAACGGAGGGGTTGGGTGAAGGTCAAAACAGGTAACATTTGTACATTTAGTTTGGAGGGTTGACCTGAAACACTTTTTTTATAATTTATAAAGATTATATAAATAATTTTCCAAGATTGGCATATTCAAAAAATAATTTTTTAGGCTGTATACAACAAAATATAGAGAAATTGACAACTATTATTTCTCTACTTTTAATGTTTTTTTCTTATTTTAGTACCCCACTATTTTATATATATAGGCACTATGACAAAAGTTCATGCGAGAACCTTTGTTAGCGCGAGAACCAATCTAAGCCGTCCAATTCCCCCTCCTTCAATGTCATTGCCCACCCATGAATTCCTCACATGCACCCTGCCACACCCTATCCCTACACGCTCTCCATTCATGATACTTCCCATATCCAAGGAACGGCTGAGATTGGTTCACGCGGTTCTCGCACTAACAACGGTTCTCGCATGAACCCTCCCCTAGGCACTATAGTCTATACTTTAGGTGTTTAAACTCTAAAGATTCACATAACTCGTATATTGTTACTAAAAGCACTACTTTTGTAACTTATAACTTGTTACAGGGTGATATGACATAGATTACAGGTCATGTGGGCACCAAATCAGCTGCCAGATCAATAGATCATTTTGTTTTTGTAAAAGATCAATTTTTATTGAATTTAAAACTCATTTATACAAATAAATTCGTTTATTCAAATTGTTACTTTCACCCAAAAAACTAAAATTTTATAAAACTCAATTTTTCTTTTTTATATAAAAGTGATGTGTCGGCTGATTTGTAATCTCTAAGCACCAAATTGTGCTTCAGGACCTTTTGTATTTGGGTTTTTACTGTCTTTCTTTATAGGTGTGAGTTGTGCCCATATTGTAGGTTGTTTATCTGTTTATCAAACTCCTTAGCCATACTATGAAGTTGTGGGAGAGGGTGATAGAAAATAGGTTAAGAAGGGAAACTAAAGTATCCGACAACCAATTCGGGTTTATGCCAGGGAGGTCGTCGATAGAAGCAGTACACTTGATTAGAAGCCTCATGGAAAAGCATAGGGAAAAACAACGTGATTTGCATATGGTGTTCTTAGATCTAGAAAAAGTTTATGATAGTGTCCCTAGGGAGCTTATTTGGAGGACTTTAAACGATAGGAACATTCCTGGGAGATATATTAGGGTCTTGAAAGACATGTATGAGGGTACTTTATCCTGTGTCAGCACTCCGGTAGGAGATAGCGAGTACTTTCAGGTATTACGTGGCCTTCACCAAGGGTCTGCACTTAGTCCTTTCATCTTCGCAATCATTCTCGACCAGCTAACGAGAAGGATTCAAGGAGACATCCCATGGTGTATGATTTTCGCAGATGATATTGTCTTGGTTTCTGATTCAAAGGAAGAGATAAACAGAAGATTGGAATAGTGGAGGGATGCGTTAGAGGGCTCAGGACTTAGGATTAGTAGAGGTAAGACTGAGTATCTTTTTTGCCATTTTAGCAAGACCGATTTCGACGAGAGTCTAGATATCTGCATAGGGGAACACTTGTTGAGACCCCAGGAGTCTTTCAGGTACCTGGGATCCATATTACACAGAACGGGGAGGATAGAGGAAGATGTCGCCAACCGTATCCAGGCAGGGTGGCGGAAGTGGAGAGCAGCGTCAGGAGTGCTTTGTGACAAGAAAGTACCGCCTAGGCTTAAAGGGAAATTCTACAGACTAGCTGTTAGACCTGCCATGTTATATGGATCAGAGTGTTGGCCACTGAAAAAGGCGCAATCGGAGAAGTTAGAAGTGGCGGAGATGAGGATGCTTAGATGGATGTGTGGGAAGACGTTGTTAGATAAAATCCCGGTTGGTGTTTTTAGAAACGAATTACGAGTGACTTCTGTGGTCTTCAAGCTGAGAGAAGGGAGACTGAGGTGGTTTGGTCACGTTAAAAGGAGGCTTCCAACAGCACCAGTTAGGAGAGTTGAATCACTTACAGTGGAGGGCACTAGGAGGCGTGGTCGACCTTTTCTGAGGTGGGAAGATAGAGTTAGAGCGGATTTGCGGGAGTTATCCCTCTCGGTGGACATGATCTCAGATAGGCCCTCATGGAGAAGGAAGATTAGGATCCATGATTAGGTGGAAGAGAGACTGCGCTTTGCTTCATAGGGTTTTGGATTTTGGTTCGACTTACTTTTCTTATGTTAACAGCTAACTTAGGAATTGAACCTAAGACGGTTTTTGTATTTGGGTTTTTACTGTCTTTCTTTATAGATGTGAGTTGTGCCCATATTGTAGGTTGTTTATCTGTTTATCTATGTATTTTAATATTATTATCTTTTTATTATTTTTTTTATGTATTTATTTTTTATTTTTATTTATATTTTTTTGTTTTTATTTTATTTATTTATTATATATATATATATATATATATATATATATTTTCCTGTTTACATCCCACCTCCCCCATACCCCGCTTTAGCGGGATTTGGGTATCGTTGTTGTTGTTGTTGTTGTTGTTGTTGTTGTGCTAAACTATTAGCAGAACAAGTCATTCAAGTGATGCTTTTTGTAACATACGAATCTTTTAACAAATCACCTAATTTACAGAAACTATAACGTATAACAATTAGAAGGGTACTTAGATTCGAAGAACTAATAGTGTTCAGTTTTCCCTAAATAAATACTCTTCGTGAGTAACTTTCAACCTGTTTCCTTTTTAGTTGTGTTCTTCTTAATCTACCATGACTTACAGTTAAAATAGCATCACTCCCAGACTGAACAGGTACATGAAGAAATGAATACACACAAGGGTGATTCAAAATATCAGCTATCTCCTTCAAATGCTCCAAAATATAAGGAGGATTAGTCATCCCAATTCGAAGCATTGTGCTCCCATTTAATGGGAGTGCTGCCACAAGTGCATTTAATAAAATTGGAAGATTTACTCCAATATCACGACCTGCAAATCCACATAAGCAAAAATATAGCTAGAGTTATCTTAATGTATTAATAAGCTTAAAAAAGCACTACTTACGATAAGTATACTGGTTAAAAAATCCAAGGGCTATGAATTGGAGAAATTATGACTTTAGTTGATTCAGAGAGTACTAACTTTAAACTTTTTGAAAGTCCAGAGACTGTTGTATAGTTCCCAGATTATTCAGGATCTGTTTGGTAATTAGAAGAAAGTTTAAGGTTTGTATTGCAACATACAGAAAATTCAAGGACTTATTTAGTAATCCAGAATGTTCCAAGATTGTTTTGTAAATCAGATAGAAAGATCAAGTATTGTTATGCAACGCGTGTGCAGCACGTTAAAATGAGCCCAAACCAACAAGATACATAAAAAGGACAACTACTTCAAATATAGAATTTAATAAAGTATTGCATTTTCACAACATGGAATATATGCATAGAATACATGACATTTGATTCAAGAACCACCTTTAAAGAATTTAATGATAGCATTAAACTATTAAAGTCAATTAATAATAAATAACACTTGTTATATGTTTGAACAGAAATAACATGAGCAGCAGAAAGAATGAGATGCGTTGTAATATTGGTTAAGGGTTAAGGCCATGAAATAGCATCCTACTTTCCTAAAAGAGTAGATATATGTAATTTACATTTTTTATTACCCAAATAAGTATGACCTATTAAAGTAAGGACAAGGCTCTAGAAGAAGTTCCCACCGTTGGATCACCATCGAGCCTTGATGACCTAACTGAAATTACTTTCTGGTGGTAATGGTGGAGTCTGATCGGCCTCTTGTCGGCCATCGTTGCCGAATAAAAGAAGTTACCAGCAATGCAGCCGCCACAGCAACGATGGCCGACATGAAGGCAGGAGGCCGATTAGACTCTACCATCACCACAAAAAAGGAATTTTGGTCATGTCACCAGGGTTTGGTGGTGATCCAACAGTGGGAACTCCGGTTAGAGTCAAATTCATAATCGAATAATTCAAGTCCTTGCTTCCATTAACAGTTTCCACAAAATAGGTTACCTATTTGGATAATTAAAAAGGTAGATTACATATATCAACTTGTTTGGAAAAGTAGGATGCCATTCAGTGACCTTAACCCATTGATTAAATACAATTTATACTAACATCATAAGCATATTAACCCCTAAAATTTCACTGAACCAAAAGTCCACAAATAGAATTTTGAAATCAGAAAAATGAAAGAAATAGGAAGAAAAAAAGTGTACGAATCAATACCATATGCCCCGGTGTCTTCACTACTCAACCAAATCTCTTTTACTCCATCATATACAACGCTTTTCACACGTTCCACCTGCAGTTTTGAGGAATTTTTTAAAAATATTACCACTTTACAGGGTGTTTGGATTTGCGTTTTGGAACACCCTATCTGATTTTTGCACCTTGAAGCTATAATAATCAATTTTCAACATTTGGATAAACAAACTCTATTTTGGATTTATAGATTATTTTAGGGGTCACATAACAATTTTCTTACCAGCTGCAACAAAAAAGATTATCTAGGAGTAAATTAAAATTAACTACTAACCCCTTCTATCAACAAAATTAAGAGTTAAAGACAATTATTCACAAGACTTGTCTCTTTCTTTTTAAGTTTTCTTTTCGTTCATATTATCTATTTATTTATAAGCAAAAATTTCCAAACACTCAAAACATGTATTATCTGATTATTATAAGTTCATACAATAGAAGCATGTTCTAACAGTTTCTCCCACAGCCCCTTCTGTTAGAATTGATCATCTGAATCTTATTATTTTACATTGCATGATCACTTTCAATACGCATGTGAGAAATACTTACAAGACTATCAACTGTATAGCTTCCTAGATGACCACGAGCATGCTTAGTCTTGCAATAAGTGCAAGCCCCCAAACAACCAACATTTATCGGAAGGATTTCAACAAATTTGTTCTTCCTTACCTGTTGAAATTATGAAGATTAAACACAGCACAACAACAACAGCAAAAAAGTACAAAATTAGGTATATTCAAACACCATATGACGATATTGACCTATTTATAGGTAAATGAGTTGATTTGGGTAATACTTCGTCTCATAATGTATCAAAAGGGTAAGATAAATAACAGCTAAATGAATATGGGTCAACGTGCCACTAAGGTCAAAAGTCACCTAACCCAAAGTCTATACAAAATGCATAAAATCTCCCTAAATCTCCTTATTCGGAAAACTAGTCATTATTACAATAATATAGCTTATATAGTCGTATATATAACCCAAAGTCTATTCGAAAGGCATAAAATTTCTTAAATTGTTCATTTCAAAAGCTAGTCATAATTGCGGTAATATAGTTTATATAGTCCTATATATAACCAAAAATCTGTTCTAAAGGCGTAAAATCTCCTAAATCACTTTATTTCAAAAACAAATATTTCAATAAAATAATTTATATAGTCATATATATAAGACATGCTTAATCTATGGACATAATTAAAAATATAGTCATATAATCTCCGAGTCAAGTTATGTATGAGTTACACTACAGATGAAGAACCCTGTCCATTTTGCACTTTTTAGGATATTTAAAATGTCGTTTTGTTCACTCCAGATGAAGAACCCTGCTCCTACACCATTCATTATATAAAAATTTCAGATAAGAAAAGTGTAATACCTTAGGAAGATCGAGTGCAGGGAGAGTTTTGCGGTTCAATAATCGGACCTCGTGACCTTTAAGGGTCTCCTCAACAACTTCAACAACTCGATCAATTTGCTGAACTCCAACAATACTGACACCTTCAAGCTCTTTCAAATCTCGACTTCCTTGAGGCACACATCCTGCCACAACAAGTGGCTTTTTTGCATTTTTACATTTTGATATCAATGTGTCCATAGCTGACTGGCTTGGAGATTTCACGGTACAACTGTATTATCAAACGTTAAAATTTTCATGCCCAATTTTGAGTTATCTTGTAAATATTGATAATCTTTAAAGTCAGTTTGATAATTAACTTATTTTTACAAGTCATAATGTAAAAAAAAAAACTTCCAAAATGGAAAAACAAATCAAAGTTTTCACTTATTTTGCATGTGTGATTGCAGGTTTGTAAAAGTTCTCATATGTGCAAGTTACAATTTGTAACAATTAGCTTACTAATTACAGAAATGAGATTGTATGCTCTACACTTATCATCGAATGAGAACAAAATCATGGAACTATCAAAGCAAAAGATAAACTGATACTAGTCCCCAAATTGGAAACCTGAATGCTCCATATGCAGATGTCATTGAGAACCATATCTTGACCCATAATCGGAAGTTAATTTTTGATTTTGATTACTTAACTCTTTTATATGATTTGATAAAGTGCAGGAAGATAACTTACGTATTTATGAGCCAAAGATCTGCTCCTTCAGCATCGTCACTGATAGCATAGCCAAATGCTGAAAGTTGGCCCGCCATGTACTCACTGTCACTCTAACAACACAAACAGAGAGCTCAAAACGATGAATGGGAGAAAAATATTTCACAATTGTTGTGGGTTCTAAAATTTTAACCTGATTGTGAGAACACCCAAATGTCTTGAGGAAAATCGTCTGTTAACGAAAGAAAATTTGACAAAAGTGAGAGAAGAGAGAATAAATGTAAACTCAGGATATGAAATTTATACAGAGAGAAAGCAAACCTGCGTGCCAGGAACTTGATTTGACAAGGAGCTTTGAAGCAAGGATGATGGCTCTAGTTTGACGTTTATCTTCTTCTTTTTGTTGTTCACCGGATTTATTCCAACGGCGGCGGTAATCGGTAGTCGGAAACCAGGTGGAGCTGCGCCACCTCCGACCAACAAATCCTCGATGTCTTCCATTGCTCCGGCGACTGTAGGTCTGAGAAAGAGCTGAGAAAGAGAGAGGTCTCTCAGTTGCTTGCCCTGCCACGGAGCTGGCCTCGTAACAAGGACGCTGGGTTGGGTTAGGTTGATTTGGATCAAAGCCCAAACGTATATTGGATTGCTTTGGATTTGTTCATATTTTACATCGAGTCTTTTAAAGATATATGAAATGAAATATATTAGTAATTTTTTAAAAGAATACTTGTTTCATTGATAGTTTTTTAAGCTATCGAACAATTAACTAGACTATTAATTTTATCTTATTTAAGGATAATTTCACCTATCTATCTACCTATAATGTAAGAAAGACTCCAAGCTCATTTTTTAACACGTCTTCGGCTCCATTGTCTGACATACAGTGCAAACACGAATGAATTTATTTAAAACAAACCACCAACTCAGAAACGGTATCTTCTTATCCACTCCACTATGGTCACCTCATTTCAAGTTTTAACATAACCTCCAAATTTTTTTGCAACATCTGAATTAATTATTTGAATTTAAATGTAACTTTAAAATGTTTCTTTTCTTTTATTAAGTTTGAATGATTACAAAAATTATATGAATTCAATTTTTTTTGATAGGTTGATAACTTCCATCAAGTTACTTCAAATTGTATCAACGAGGTGATTTAAGTTTGCACGTTGTGACGGAATAACAAAATATAAAAATTAAATCTAATTTCAACTAAAGCTAAAAAAAAAGCATAAATTTTTATACTTGTAATGCGTTATTTGGTTCAAATGAAAATCGTTTCATGTTTTATTTTTTATATTAAGTCAAATATAAATGTTTAGTATTATTAATCCTTACAATCGAAAGTTTGTTTGTATAAAGAAAATATAGAAACTAACATATGATCATAAATAAATATAATAAAAAGGAGAAACTTAAACATGTAGGATGTTGAAATTCACAAAAATAGGTTCTAAAGGGAGTCGAACCCGTGATATGGGATTAAAAAGCGGAGGACGTAGCCACCCCGCCAACCTAGCATTATTTAAAAAAATGTTTTTCCAACTATTTATTATATACATTATTTTTTCCCTGCAAATTGTATAGATATATAATTAAATAAGTTATTATATAAACGAATGCATGTGACGAGTCTTCGGCTAAAAATAATGCATGTCGTGCAACAAAACACCCCTACGTGCAGCCTTCGAGAACTAAATCTAAACAACCCATAGCATTTAACCTCATGACTGCATGTTTGCACCTCCACGTGGTGCATGCGGGAAATAATCAAAGAATCCTTCACTTCAACACCACGTTGTGTGCATTTTCTTCTCGTGGTGAAGCTACGAAGACTCCACGCCGAGCACCTATGCTCCGGAACATGGAGTAGAGAACCATATGTCAAACCCAAATTAATAGATAAGCCTACATCCTAAATATTATTCTCCTGAAACTATGAACCGGGATTTCTATTTCCGGTTTTAATTTTTTTCACACTACTCCACACATGCATAGGAGAGAACTTAGAGAAAACATTAAACCGGGATTTCAAATCTCGGTAACTCTTTTCAAAATCGGGATCTCAAACGTTGAATACCATATTCATGAAACTATTTAAAAAACAACATTAATTTGAATTTTTTTTAAAATGTATTAATAATGAAATTTTTTGTGTTTTCTTCTATTTTTCCCCTACCAGTTTATCATTTGTACGTGTTTCTCTTCTCCTTCAAATTTTTTCGTTGCCAAATCCTCCTTCGCCCGGTGAACTACCTGCCATTTTCTCTACCCTGTACCTCGCGTGTTACTTAATCTTCTGAGGCGATCATGTGACTATCATCTCCTACTGTGGCGGTGAACCGCCTCAACACAGCTGCCTTTCTGAACTATATAATTTATCTGTATGCAGAAAAACTAAAGAGAATTTGATTACTATGGTCTACAATAGAAACAATAATTGATCCACTATCAAACACAACTGTATTACAAACTTCATTTTATTATCACCCGCCCAACACTTATTTATATCCTTAAATATAATCTTAAAGGGTTTTCGAGGCACATTTTTTACACAAATCACAACTTCTTGGGCACTATAAAGTTCATTAGTTTTTTAGAAGAATAATTATGTCTCTTGTAGGTATGCAACAAGTATTAGTATTGCTTGAGATCTATATAATCTTTGTACGCATAACATAACCACTAACTTTATGTTTTATACAGGGTTTAGTTCATAAAAGTGTATTCAACTTTACACCTTTTGTTATTGTATGTACCAGACTTTACCATTTGATGTACTAAACTTTTAACTTTTAAATTTTTTGGTTTTTTTACCTATTGGTCAGGTTGCCGGTAATTTCATATTTTTTCTTTTTTTTTATCTGATGTGGAAATTAGGTGTCAATTAATATATGAGGTGTCATTTATGAGGTGTAATATAATGGATCGTTGTTGTGGACCCATACCCAAACCTAAACCCGTGCGTCTCATTAATACCTTTTCGTTATTCATCCTCTGTCAACTACCGCCATTTTCATTCGGTTTTCTCTTCTATGAAAAATGCAGCACCAACTGTTGGAGGATTCATGACTGATGCAAGAAAATCCCACAACACAAGAAGCCAAGAATCACCAAAGAAGCAAAAACCAAAGTTACAACCAATCAGAAGACAGGCACAACAAAGAATTTCAAAGATCAATATGCAGAAGAAGATACCTGGTCCAGGAAGCACATCAAATGATCCTTTAATTCTAGATTAAGTAATTAGATAAACTGTTTTTGATGTAAGTATTTGAATGGTTTGGTTATTTTGGATGTAAGTATTTGACTAATTTGGGAATTTTTGGATGTAAGTATGTGACTAACTTTACCTTAACTGTTTTTTGATGTAATTATGGTCAACAAATGCAACTCTAATGGAAGTGTTTTTAAGTAATACATGCTGCTGTAATGGAGGTGTTTTTAAGTATTGTTGATGTTATAATGTTGTTGTATAAGTTGTTTAGCAGTTTTTGGTTATTTTATGTAAGTGACTTTGATGTAATACTGTCTTTGATGTAAACAACAAATTGTAAGTACACAATGGTCTTTAATGTAATAGAAATTCCTCAAGTCAGCTTCATTAATTTCAAAGGTTTTACAATTCAAACCAAAATAGACAACAGCTACCCTAAACCAACCAAAACATTAAGCTGTATTTTGATTACATGTACATTACAAATGCTATCAATACAAAGCATAAACTAATGATAACTACCACTAAACACAAAAACAGACTAAACTTTCATCTTTGACTTTGTAGAGTTCAATTCTTCAAGGATTTTGACTCTTTCTTCATCATCCTTAGCTTCATTCTCCTTGCCCATGCTTGAACATTGCATATGCAATTGAAATAGCAACTCCTTGTAATACTGATTAGGAAGCTCAACATCCACAAATTGAAATTTTTTGCATTTCTGGCCACAACCCTATCAAAATGTGCATCAAATTTAAACAATTTTTTGGATAATGAAGCTAACTAATTTCAAAAATCAAGTGGACTAACACATTTAACTTACATAATTTGGGCAACTAATAAACCTTCTTCCAGGATTGGTTTTTGTCCATGAAGTTTTAACCTTCATCTTATCACCACAATAGCAGAATGAAGAAGAAGCCCTAAGTGTTGTTGAGTTACGAGATGATGATGAAGAAGAAGCCATATGATATGATGAAGAAGAAGCCCTAGTTCTGATTACGAAGAAGAAGAAGAATCCGTAATCACTTGATGATGAAGAACAACTCTAGGGCTTGAATCGTGAAATCTGTTTGATTAATTAAAGAAGAAAGAGAAGAAACGTTTATAAAGAATGAAATGGCACATCAGATATACAATAAATAAATTTAAATGACACATCAGATAAAACCTATTACACATCATCATTTAGTAGGTAATAGGTAAAAAAACAAAAAATGTAAAACTTAAATGTTTAATACGTCAAATGGTAAGTTTGAAAGTATGGTACATACAATAGCAAAATGTGTAAAGTTGAATACGCTTTTATGAACTAAACCCTTTTATAAAAGCCTATATCAGCAAACTATCCAACGACATTGTCTTTCTTGCTTTGTATATAAAAAAGACATGCATGTACACTTGAACTATTATCAAGCTATAGGGTTATGCATGCACAGCCCAAAACCATACCTATCTATAATATAAGAAGCGTCTCTCCCTCCCTTTTGAACCATACCTATCTTTCTTCACTCTATCTCCCCTACACTTTTATCATTTTGTATGTGTTTCTCTTCTCCTTCTACTCTTTTGTTGCCACCTCATCCTTCACTCGTGACTACCTACTTTCTCTACCCTATAGGTCGTGTGTTATCTGGTCTTCGGAGGCGATCTTGTGCCTGCCAACTCGTACTAAAGTGCCTCAAAACTGCTGCCTTCTTATCTTCTTGTACGCTCTCAAGCTCATCAAGTGTTAGCCTATGTGATTTACAGGTAACTCACTTTAAATTTCTCCATTTTAGCCCTAACTTTATCTACACATAGGTATTGATTGCAAGACAACTATCGATTTGTGGTTTTTCCTTCATGACTTCGCATACGCCATGTTAACAACAAGAAGTATCATCAATGTTCACAATCTGATATCTTATAATATAGTTAAATTGTGATCATTTTTCTTAAACTTTAATGATAGAACAAATAGATCCATCATCCATTTGAACTCCCAGATCAATAAAAATGGTCTCATGGGTAACCTTAACAACGCAAAACTCGTATTTAATAGCATGCCTAGGAAGAATGTTATATAGCGGACTGTTATGCTCACCGCATACTCAAAAAATGGTCAGATTAATAAAGCTCATGAAATGTTCGATGAAATGCCTGAACGAAATGTTGCTTCTTGGAACACAATGATTACAGGTTACATACGCAACAAGAACGGGATTGATAAAGCGTGTGAACTGTTCATTAGTATCACCTGAGAATTACTTAGTCTACTATACTTCAATGATCATGGGTTACGTGCGTGCAGGAAGGTTAGATGATGCAAACAAGTTGTACTGTACTATGTAGTGGAGTGGCGGGATCCGTTTTGTTCAAATGCCTTGATGAATGGGTGTTTAAATAAGGGTAAACTGGAAGAGGTTGTTACAATTTACGAGGGGATGGTGAAGAAAAATGTAGTTTCTCGGAGTGCCTGGTTGATGGATACTGCAAAATAGGGGAAATTGAAAACGCCAGAGGTATGTTCTATACAATTCCAAATAGAAATATATTGTTGGGAAGATGATCCCATCAGTTGAGATTTGATGAGATAAAGTTAAGTTTGTTAGATGTGTTCTAGATATAACTTAAACAGAATTATGAGGCTTGATCAGACTGAACACTTATAGTGTTTCAGACTAAGCATAAGCTGAATATAAGCTGAGTATATGTTCGATCAGCTTAGACTATATCTTAGTAAGATTATCAATGTGTTTGATAAGCTGTGCATGTCACCTAAGATATAGGTTGAGTATTCAGCCTGACGTGTTTCAAGCTGAGTGACTCAGCTTGTATACTGAGTCAGCTCAACAGAGTTGCTAAATAAGTTCTAGCTAACTCTTAGGACTTTCTAAGGATGAGTTAATTAATATACATGTTAGTCCATGTTTGTTTTCGAGTCTGTTCTCGAAGAACTCAGCTTGATGAGTTTCAAGCTGAGTAACTCAGTCCGAGCAAGAAATCAGCTTAAAGAAAATTTAAATATTTTTAAATTTATCTTTTTAACTCTCTATATCTACGGGAAGGATAAGAAGACTCCAGAATCAAGATTGAAGATTGAAGACTCAAGATAAGAGAATTCAAGATTCAAGATTCCGAGTTATCCGTTAGTTAGTTAGCAAATTAGGATTAGTCCGGTTTGTTAGGATCCGTAGGAACAAGATTATAAATACTTATCTTCCTGATAAGTTTAGAGGTACGACTACGACTACGATTACAACTAAGTGTTGCAGAGCCAAATACCTCACCTCAACCGTATGTGTTATGATTCTTGAATCACTGTTTGTCAGTTCAACGTGATCAAGATATTCACAGATTGCCAAGATATTCGTGTGTTCGAATATTCACATTAGTTGTGAAATTGGTAAGTTTTCAATCTGTGATTAAATCCTGTTTAGAGAGTTGTCCGGTATCTATAATTATAAATTGATTATAGATAGCAAAGTTTGAAAGATTAAGAGATTTCTATTAGGTGTTTACATATCAAGAGTTGCTTACTTGATAGAGTCTGTAATCATCTTCTTATTAATGAAAAGTAAAGCATTCGATTGTGGTTTGATTTACTTTGTGTGACACTTTATTTTGATTTGTTTAATTTCCGCAGAAAGTGTATTCAACCCCCCTTCTACACATTTGTTGCTTGTTGTTATTCTCACTAAGGGACCAACATATATTTACTTGGAATGCAATGATTGATGGTTATATGATGACCATGTGTTTTGAAGATGGTTTTTTGTTATTTCTTGAAATGAGACGTGAAATCGAATTAAAACTTGTTCCAAACATATTGACCTAGTATTTGAAGGTTGTGAAAGACTTGATAGATTTAGAGAAGGGCTTCAAGTCCATGGTGACGTTTATGGGATTTGACTTTGATTTAGAAGTAAATATTGTATAGAATAAAAGATTAAATTCTAGATGAAGTTTGTATTAAAATACACACTTAGGGACGAAAAATGTAAATACCCTAAGGGGTATATAATCCTGATGACTAATGGTAATTAGGGAACTTTTACATTAATCACAAATCTTAAGTGTGTGTTTTCATGGTGTTTTCTTATTTCTTTGATCTTATTGATTAATTTGCCATTGTTCCATGTTAGATCTTGATACCTGAATCACTTGGGACAAACAACTTTCTGAGTCAATTCTATGTTACCATGTACGGTAGGTTGACTAAGATGCAAACTGCCTCGTAACCCTCTCCTTTCAATATTCCAGTTTTTCCTGTGATAATCTGAACGTTTGGATAAAAAGATTTAGGAGGTTTTATGAAGTTCGCCCCATTTGACCGGTTCCCATAGTAGTTACATTTTTTTATTTGGCCCGTTTGAGAGAACAATTAACAGAGGATTTTAATAGTTGCTCATCAAAGACAAATTCTCCAACATGCTCAAAATTGACCGGAGAAGACGGTTTAAGGGAGAAAATTGTTGGGTTTTGCAGGTCACAATTCATACATGAGTTATCCTGATTCACAACCTAACTGGTTTGAACCAACTCAGAAAAGAAAATAATAAACTTAATCCTCAAAACCCTAAAGGATTAATGATCTTGGTTTATCACAAGTGTGTATATCTTATATATAGATTTCGATATATGTAAGTGTGTACATATAGTCATCATCGAAAATCATACAACCATAACAAAAACGATTAGATTAAACTTGAAACAAATTAAACAATGAATCCCACATGTAAACCCGGAAATCGAAATATGTATATCTATACATATATCCATCGATTTCACCATAACCACCAAGAATATGATAAGAAGAGGATTATACCTTAATTGCTCAATGTTAGTCCACCCGTAACGAGTTACACCAAGAGCCTGCTAGAAAGGCTTGATCACACTTCTTGTTCTTGACCTTGATGATGCTTGATCACCAAAAATCGACAACTCCTTGTCCTGGGGTGTTTGCCGTCGACTTCAAGGGAGAGTGGGGAGGAGAGATTTTTGTTTTATGTTAACTAATTAGTTTAACCCTAAAAAGGTTGTTTAAATCTCCTATTTATAGATAACTTACTAGTTATTTTTATTAGGTAATTTGATTTAAACCTTTATTATTATTAATATAAAATACACAATATATATATATATATATATATATATATATATATATATATATATATATATATATATATATATATATATATATATATATTTTATCTTCTTTAATAATAACAATTAATAATAACCCTTTTAAGATAATATCCAAGATATTGATCTTAATGCCAATAATTAACAATATATATTTATTAACTAATAAATATATACATTCTTGTTAATTAATTATATCTGGTTATTTATAACTCTCTATACTGGTTTATGACTAACTGTCATAATTCCTATCTCCCAAAGAGTGTGAATGACTTTCTTGAATTACAAACCCTCACAGGTGTGACCCTTCAGTGTCTTATGGCATTGGGCGTGTCTTCAGGGTTCGACAGTTTTGCACGCAAATCCTATCAGGCTCCCACTTGTGCTTACCGTCAACCCGTGTATCTTGATGATACTGGCCTAAGGGTGCTTCTAGACAAGTCCTTAGGTTAACCAAGCAATAAGAACTCTTATACCCAGGTGTGATAATTAAATCCTTATAAAACAAACTATTTTATAATTTATAGAACTAACGATTTTATAACAAAGCTTCATAAGAACCCCCTATTTTATGATCGGGTATACTTTAGGCTTTTCCCTCTGCATCACGATGTTTCGATTGTGAGTGTGAGCATGGTGTGAGTCAACTCTGAACACTCAGAACCATTTCTTGACTATCCGATTTTCACTGAGTGATAAACGACAAAGAACAAATCAGTTTGTTTGGGCATGGCCATGCACTTCTAAAGTCTACATTAGTCAAGGGGCCTGGAAACATCTCTCTTTAAAAGGAGGTGCAGAATGCCTCTCGCATAATTGCATTTGGCAACACGCTCTCCGCTGACACCAGATACGCCCGTGATTGCTACCCAGTTACGGCGTAGCGTTAGGCGCGATCCTGTTGGTCCCTTGGTGAGATAAACAACAAGCAAGTAATGTGTAGAAGGGGGGTTGAATACACTTTTTGCCGAAAATTGAACAAATCAATAAAAAGTGTTAAATAAATCAAACCACATGAAATCGAATGCTTTCATTAATAAGAAGATGATTACAATGACTATCAAGTAAGCAACACTTGATATGTAAACACCTAATATAAATCAAATCTCTCAATCTCTCAAACTAATTGATCAAACTTGCTATTTATAATCAACTAATGATTATAGACACAGAATAACTCTCTAAACAGGATTTATTCACAGATTGAATACTTACCAACTTCACAACAGACGTGAAGATCGAACACACGAACTATGTTCGCAATCTGTGAATTTCTTGATCACGTTGAACATACAAACAATGTATCAAGATACGTAACACATACGACGGTGAGGTTAGGTCACCTCTGAACTTATCAAGAGGTTAGTATTTATAATCCTGTTCCTACGGATCCTAGCAAACTAGAACTTATCCTAATCTGCTAACAAACTAACGGATAACCCGGAATCTTGAATCTTGAATCTTCTATCTTGAGTATTCATTCTTCAATCTTGATTATGAAATCTTCTTATCCGCACCGTAGATATAGAGAATTACAGAATTTAAAACATATTTAAATTCTCTTAAACTGACTTCTTTTGTCAGGCTGAGTTACTCAGCTTGAAACTCATCAAGCTGAGTTCTTCGAGAACAAACTCAAAATCAAACATCTACAAACATGTATAATGACTAAATCATCCTTAGAAGTCATAAGAGTTGGCTAGAACTTACTTAGCAACTCTGTTGAGCTGACTCAGCCTACAGGCTGAGTCACTCAGCTTGAAACACACCAAGCTGAATACTCAACCTATACCTTAGGTGACACACACATCTTATCAAACATATTGATAAACTAACTAAGATATAGTCTAAGCTGATCAACTATATGCTCAACTTATACTCAACTTATGCTCAGTCTGAAACACTATAAGTGCTTAGTCTGATCAAGCTTCATAATTCTGTTTAAGTTATATTCAAAACATATCTTACAAACTTAACTTTGTCTAATCAAATCTTAACTAATAAGATCATTTGACCAACAAACTCCCCCTATTTGATGATGACAAAACCATCAAACAGTTTTTAAGTTTGTTGAACAGAATCACGTTTCAAATCTTAAACTTACTAAGATATTATTTTTAAACTAATCAAATATTAATTGAACTTATCAATTATAAGTTGAACATACCAACCAATCATATTAATGAACACGAACTAATAAAATTGTTCATTTAAGCTGAACATATCAGACTAACAACTATGAACATATCATAAACATTTGAACATATCAAAATAACACTTGTATTCATTAAGTTGAACATATCAGAATACAAAAATTGATCACTTAGATCATGCACACTTAGTGCTTACAGATTATTAGAACTAATCTAATAATTACAATAGAACTAATCTATTACAAAAGTTATCTCTTGAACTCTAGATGTAAAACTTCCCAAAGGATAATTTCTCTGTTGATCTCTTCTAGCATCCTTTCAGCTTTTGCATCCCCTCTGAGTTCCTTTTGTTGCATGCGAATGATCTTCTTCAGCTTGTATCTCACAAAGTGATTTGCGCTTTCATCACCACAGCAACTTTTTATTCTTATGGCATCCTTAGCCTTCAAATAATATATCTCAGAAAGCTTAATGAAGCTAGGATTGCTTGCCTGATCCTTAAACTTGAATCCCTGAATTGGTGTGTCTATAATTTGGTTCTTTTTGAATGTCACACCTTCAGGTATCTTAAATAAACTTTCCCATTGTAGACCAGGAACTGGAACACATCTCAGCTCCTCAGCTCTAGAAATCAGCTTAGAGACTTCAATTGTAATCTCTTGCTTGATTTGACTCCTTTTAAATTTCTTGAGCATCATTATTATTCTTTTCCACTCAATGTAGCCCATCATGTGAACATACCTCAGGTCTATTCCCACTGTTGACTTATCGTCGAATTGGAATGTGAGAATGATGGCTCCATTTATTCTGCTTAGAGGCATGCTCTTGATTTCCTTGTTGGTGCTTCTTCTGAAGTAGCATTCCTGGATGTTTGCATCTGTATATGGGATTGGATCAGGCCTTGGACCAGAGTAGTCAGCCTCAGCTTGAGCTAAAGCTTTTCTTTCTAATTCTTTTTCTTTGACCCTTTCTTCCTTTTGTCTTCTCTTTCTGAGCTCATCAATAGATATGCCAAGCTCATCAGCTTCTTCTTGTTCGAGCATTTCAATCATTAATCTTGTAGCTTTCTCTTCTTCAGTTTCTGAGACACTGTCAGCTTCAGATTCAGATTCTACCACTTTTCTTCTTTTAGCTGTAGGTTCCCCTTCCATTAATACTAACTCCCCCTTAATCTGAGCTTGACTCTCTGCTCCTTTGGCTAGCACTAGCAAAGCCTCAGCCTCAGCTTGAACTAACTCAGCTTCAGCTTCAGCTTGAACCTTCTCCCCCTTTTTGTCATCATCAATAGGGTTTGAAGTCTGTCTTTGTTTTAGATCAGCAACTGCAGAGATAATCTCTTTGATGTCAATTGCCAGTTTGTCAATCCTCTGATAAATCTTTCTCTTGTTCTTGTTCCTTTTGAGGTTAAACTGAAAAAACAGAGCTTCGATGAATGATTTTAGATCCAGAATACTTTTTGAGGGAGTTTCAACCTCTGCTCTTGTTTTCACCACCTCTGGAGACTTACTCCTTCTCTTAATCTCAAAATATTGTTCTTCGGAAGTGAAAGAATCAAGAAAACCAGGAGAGTGTTTGGGTGCATCATCCAAGAGTTGGTGTATACCCTCAAAGTCATTTGCACCAGAGGTTAGACCCTGTAACTCACCTTGGTATCTAGGTGAATCATTAGCAGGTCGTGTAGGAGAGTGTGAGAAGTGAAGAGAATGAGTTGGGCTCAAAATATGATGAGAATGGGTTGGTAGTTGGCTTAGTAGGTGAGTGGGGGGTAATTGACCCTGGGGATTGGTTAGATCATCAATGTTACCTGAGTGTGTCTGCTGAGGCACAGTAGCAGGCTCTCCCATGGTACTAGAAAGTGTGGGCTGAGTAGACACCACACCCTGGTTAGGCTTAAGGGTTTGAATGAGCCTTGAAGTTGACACCTTAAGAGTAGGTGTCTCCCCTTCAACTCCTGCCAGTGGAGGAATCGGTGTGCTTTCAGCTCCAGTGATACCTTTTGGTATGGCACCACTTTTGGCAGTCTTTCGAATATAGGTTTGGATATTTACCTTGGTAGCAGTGGGTACACCAAGGTGGGCTACAGATTGGAGTTTATGATGGATGAAAGGTAGAGGAGATGGGTTAGACTGGGTTGGGCTTACCACAGTCTTATCTCCAAATGAAGATGGAGAAAAATAAGAAGAAGAAGAAGGTGGAGAAGTCATACCTGGTTGGGGTCTGCCAACTAATGGAGACTCTGAAGATGAAATCTCAGCTACAACTTCAAGCTCAGCGTGAGCAAAATGCTCAGCTTGAACTTCCAGCTCAGCTTGAGCTGCTCCCCCTTGGTATGACTCCTTAGCGTCACTCTCTGAGGATGCTCCTTCAGCAATCTAGTGCATGGGCTCACTTAGTCCTTCTTGCTATGGAAAGATGTCATTGTTG
The DNA here is from genome assembly GCA_947179395.2 of Pulicaria dysenterica. Taxonomy (NCBI): domain Eukaryota; kingdom Viridiplantae; phylum Streptophyta; class Magnoliopsida; order Asterales; family Asteraceae; genus Pulicaria; species Pulicaria dysenterica. The sequence continues at coordinate 37,683,739 of OX359292.1, forward strand.
AACATCTTGGAGCTGAGTGCTGGTGTGAGGAACATATCCTGTCCAGCTTCATAAACTTCACTCCCCAGCTTAACTTCAATCACCAAGGACAAGTACCTTATGAATGACACATGTAGATCCCTTGGTGTCTTCATCACTTGGACCTTGAGCTCATTGAAGACCAGCAGTGCAAAATCTAAATTTCTTGCAAAATATATGTTGTACAACAACTGCATCTCGAACTCATTTACTTGGTTACACCCTCAGGTGGACTTCTTGATTACACCCTCAGTTTCTGGGTAACCCATCCTGGGTAGAACTGACCTTGCCACCTGTCTTGACACGGTGGGCTCGAACACACCATTTACAGGGAGGTGTAGAATCTCCCCTAGCCTCTGAACCGTGATTAGTACTTGTCTCTCCCCATTAAGAACCGTCCCTCTGATTTCTTCTCTGTCCTAGTCATAGACACACATATACCAAAACTCCAATAAATGTTGAGGAACAATGCGGATGGGTGCTCCAGTAAAAACGAATGCCAATGGGCATTTGCGAATATAATCCACCCATGCCTCATAATCTCTGTTCCTTTTACGCTCAGAGATGGCTAGACAAGCTCGTTGATTGTTGATCTTAATCAACGGCACTCCATTATTTTTGAATGCATCACCTCTTACCATTCTATCACTGAGATTTAGAATGATCATGTCCATTGTAGAACGATTAGGTTTAAATTCGATTCACACCGAGTAAAATCGTATGTCGCACTGAGCGAGGGTTTCAAGTTCGGACGATGGTTTCATTGCACTTGGCAAAGAGGTGTTTGTAGAAGGTATATTGAGTATACTAGAAGTTTAGAGATGGGAGAAAGTAAGTGTAAACTTCTGAATTTCGGTTACAATCGATATATATACCTTTTGAGGAGGGAGAAAAGTTACCGTTAGAAATCCCTATTTATCCGTTACTCTAACTAACTTATGGATAGATATAACAGTAATCGAGATGAAACCCATCAAGTTCCAACGAATAATTTGGTAAAATAATATTTTTGACCTACAAAAATATTATTTACACTATTTTACTACACCGGTACGTAATCAGTATAAAAATATAATTTGAGACTGACTCAAACATAATGTTTCATGAATTAATAACACATAGTAATTAAAACATGGTTTGGACATACCAAGCTGAGTAAACTTATCACTCAGCGTGAGTTAAGCACTCAGCTTGAGATTAACACTCAGCTTGAGTGGAGCACACAGCTCAGAATCAATGAAACATAGTCATTTTTATTTGAGACTAACTCAAACTGATATTTTAACCACACTTAGTAGTTAAAACATGTTTGGAACAGACCAAACGTGTGAACTGATCACTCAGCTTGACCAAGTGAATAGTTTATGAAGACATATCAATAAACTGTACGTTCAGCTTAAGACACATAGTCTTTGTCAAGCTGAAACTCAGTTTTAGAAACTTATCTAAGGGTTGAGCATACCCAATTTACTTAGCAGATAAGAAAACCGTTTTTCATCAAGAGGTTTTGTAAAGATATCTGCTAATTGATCATCTGTGGAGATAAAATTTGTGTCAACTTTACCTTTTTCCACGATGTCTCTTATGAAGTGATGTCTAATTTCTATATTCTTTGTTCTTGAGTGGAAGACTGGATTATATGTGATGGCTATTGCACTTTGGTTATCACAGAAAATAGGAGTTTTCTTTAAATTCATACCAAAGTCTTGAAGCTGATGTTGCATCCACAGGATTTGAGCACAACAGCTTCCGGCAACAACATACTCAGCTTCATCAGTTGAAGTAGCCACTGAATTATGTTTCTTACTTGTCCAACTTACTAACTTCCCTCCAAGCATTTGACATCCTCCAGTAATAGATTTTCTGTCTAATTTGCACCCAGCATAATCACCATCAGAAAATCCAACTAACTCAAATTCAGAGTCCTTTGGATACTAAAGACCTAGATTTGGTGTACGTTTTAGGTACCTAAAGATCCTTTTCACAACTTGAAGATGTGATTCCTTAGAATCTGCCTGATATCTTGCACAAACACATGTAGCAAACATTATATCAGGTCTACTAGCTGTCAAATAAAGTAATGAACCTATCATTCCTCTATAGGTAGACTGACATACAAACTTTCCATCTGAGTCCTTGCTCAGCTTGAGAGCTGGTGACATGGGTGTTTTCATGGTTAAACTAGAATCAAAACCATATTTCTTTTTCAAATCAAGAACATACTTTCTTTGATTAATGAATATTCCATCAGGCTTTTGTTGAATCTGTAAGCCTAGGAAATATGTCATTTCACCCATCATGCTCATCTTGTACCTTTTTGACATAGCTTTGGAGAACCAATCACACAGAGATTAATTTGTAGAACCAAAGATAATGTCATCCACATAGATCTGTACAAGAATCACCTGTCCTCTACTCTTTTTAATGAAGAGTGTTTCTCAATACTACCTATGGTGAAGTCCATTGATAGTAGATATTTGGAAAGTGTATCATACCAAGCTCTTGGAGCTTGTTTTAGACCATACAAAGCCTTGTCTAACTTATAGACATGATGTGGATACTTTGAACTTACAAAGCCAGGAGGTTGTTTCACATAGACTTCCTCCTGAAGTTTTCCATTTAGGAAAGCACTTTTCACATCCATTTGATAGACTTTGAAGTCTTTATATGCTGCATAAGCTAAGAACAGCCTAATGGCTTCAATTCTAGCAGCAAGGGCAAATGTCTCATCATAATCTATTCCTTCTTCTTGTCTATACCCTTGTACTACCAGCCTAGCTTTGTTCCTAACAATCACTCCATCCTTGTCCATTTTGTTTCTATAGACCCACTTAGTGCCTATAATTGTATGATCTTTGGAGGCTGGGACAAGATTCCATACCTTGTTTCTCTCAAGCTCAGTTAATTCCTCTTGCATAGCTTCAATCCAGTCCTCATCCTCTAAGGCTTCGTCAGTTTTCTTTGGTTCCATTTGTGACAGGAAACCAAAGTAAGCAGCATAATTTGCAGTTGTCTTTGATCTGGTGGTCACTCCTCCTTGAATGTTACCAATTACTTGATCATGAGGATGATCTTTGAGAAACTTAAATGTTGTAGTAGGAGATTGTGGTTCTAGACTTGAGTGATATTGAGGACTCTGAGGTGAACCTACATCCTCAGTCTCAATTGCAACATCAAACTGTTGATCACTAAGATCTTCAGTCTGAATAATATCCTCTCCAAAGGGATTAATGAACTCATCATCTTTCTCAGCTTGAGAGTCCTTTGGAGCTTGTGATGATCTTTTAGATGTACACACATCATCATCACTATCTTTATCATCTATGACATACATAGGATTAGACCTTTTGGTTTCCTCAGGCCTTTCAAGCCCACTCAGACTGACCAAGTCAGCTTGTCTTTTATCAGCTTGATCAAAGCTGTCTTCATCAAATGAGACATGAATTGATTCTTCTATAGCCTTTCTTCTTGTGTTATACACTCTGTAAGACTTGGAGATTGAGAAATAACCAACAAAAGTTCCAGGATCAGCTTTAGGTTCCAAATTAAGGTTCTATTTCTCCTTTCAGCAACTCCATTTTGTTGAGGAGTTCTAACTGAGGAGAAATTTTGTAATATTCCTTTTTGTTTACAAAAGCCTTCTAGGGTTGAGTTTCTAAACTCCGTCCCATGATCACTTCTGAGTTGCTTAACAGACTTACCTTTTTGCAACTCTTCCTGTTTGATAAAACTTATTATCTCCAGGGCAGCTTCACTTTTAGCTTTAAGGAATATTACCCAAGTGAATCTAGAGAACTCATCAACTATCACCAGGGTGTACTTCTTGCTACTTAGGCTTGGAGTACTTATGGGTCCAAACAGATCCATGTGAAACATATGCAATGGTTTTGTTATTGAAAAGTTTTGCTTTGACTTAAATGACCCTTTGGCAAGCTGAGCATAATTTGTCTTTGACAAATGTGATCTTTGGCAATCCACAGACTAACTCTTTGTTGGATAACATGTTAATGTTTTTGAAAGTCAAATGTGACAATCTTTTATGCCACTGTCCAAGTACCATTCACTTGAACCCTGCACATGAAAAGCTAAACATATTAGTTTTGTTTAGGAACCCACTTTCTAGTAGGTTCAGATGATGAGTACTTAGCCGTTTTATCTTGTGGAGCTGACTGGTCAGCTTGAGCAGGTGTTGAGTCCTGCATAGGCTGACCAGATTGTTCCTTTTCAGGCCTTAAATTTTCACTATCACAGCCCTTAGCCTCATGTCCTCTACCTCCACACTTGTAGCACTTCCTTCTACCAATGACTACAGGAGGTAGGTTATCCAATAATCATTTTGAAAATTTTCTCTCAGTTTTAGGATTATAGGTTATGGATAATTTCTCAACTTTGTTTGTAAGCTGATTCACCTGATGCTCATTGACTTTGGACTTACCTTTGTCATATATAGGTTTATTATCCTTTTGATCAGAAGTTTGACCAACAAACTTCTTTTCATTGACTTTGGACTTACCATTGTCATGTTCTCTGGACTTACCAGTTTCAACAACTTTGGACTTACCGTTGTTGTGTTCTCTGGACTTACCAGTTTCAACAACTTTCGACTTACCATTGTTATGATATGACATCTGACTTACAGTTGTCTTCCTATTCTTAAAACTTCACTCTGAACTGGACAGAGAATACTGTCTTTTGAAAGGGTTTTGATTCAACCTTTTAATAACAGATGTTCTTTATATAGGCTGAGTGCCTAATCTATCATGTACAGACTTACTATGCTGTCTAGAAGTTGAACACTCATTCCCATGATCCTTTACCTTTACAAACTTTTTGTATTTAAGGCTTTGATCATGTCTCTTTTCTGAGGCTGACTTCTGAGACTTAATCAGTTGTCTATCTTCCTCAGAATCTGTACTTCCTATCTCATCATCATCAGCTGCATAGGCTGCGGATTGATAGTTACCTCCAAGTACAGCTTTCACCCGTTTAGGAATCTGCCAGTTTATGCACTTTTCAGCAAGCCTTGATGACTTACACCAAGATTCAGTGATCTTTTGAAGTTGGGCAGCCTTATCCTTAGCTTCCTGAATTTCTTCACTTAGAAGTTTGTTAATATGTCTTTGACATTCAAGATCACATTGTACTTTCTTTCCAGCAGTAATGAGAGTTTGATTTTCCTTAATCTCATTCTTAAGCTTAGTTATTTCAGCTTTGAGGTCAGCTTGAGTCTTCAGACTGGTCTTAAAGTCGTTTAACAGATAACCAAATGTAAGACCTTTTTCTTTATCAGTGTAAGAGTTGAAATTACTAACCTTGTACATGGAGGAAGGATCCCAATCACTTAATTTGCTGTTTTCCTTAGCTTCTTTCATGTCAGCTTCAAAAGTTGATTCAGACAGACCATAATCAACTTCATCTATTTCAAACTCTTTATCTTCTTGAGCCATCAGACACTTGTCATCATCATATGAGGTAGATGATTATGTATCCTAAGTTTCAGCATAAAGTCCTTTAGCATTGGGCTTGTCTTCAGGCTTTCCTTTCTTGAGGTGAGTATATTTCTTCTTGTACTTATCAGCTCTGTAAGCATTCTGGTCAGCTACTGAACCTGTTTCTCCCTTCTTTACTCTGCACTCAGTAGCAATGGGTCAAAAGAACTCTTTCCTTTGCCTCTGTCAGATCTTCCTACTCCCCTTTGTGCTCTTCTCAATCTTCTGGCAAGCATAGCCATTTGTTTAGTGATAGTCTGAACATCATCAATATCACTTGATCCTGAGTCTGAGTGGTCAGCTTGAGAATTTGACTCAGTCTCAAATTCAGCTATGAAGGCCTTTGAACTCTTTTTCTTTTTCTCTGCAACTAATGCAATTTCATTTTTCTCAAGAGAGTCCTTCATCTGTTGTTGAAAAGATTTCTTGTGTTATGTGATTTGTTCATGATTAAGCAAGAACCCATATATGAACTGTAGGTTATACATATGTAATGTACCTCCAGCCCTTAGTGCTATGGTCACCTCATTGAATTTCTCTGGTAACACATCAAGAAATTTCAGCACTATGTCAGCTTCATCCTTTTTAATGCCTACACTTAGCAGGTCATTAATCAAGCAGTGAAACCTTGTAAACACATCAGATAAGCTTTCATTCTTCTTAGAAAAGAAGTTTTCATAAGACCAGTTGAGATGATTCTTCTTATGCTGCTTGACCAGATCCGTACCCTCATATGTAATATTCAAAGTATCCCAGATCTCTTTTGCAGATCGACACCCAGTCACAGTATGCAAGATCTCATTGGTCAGGGCATTTGCCAGAACACTCTTTGCTTTGTCATCCAGAGAATGTAATTTCCAATCCTCTTCAGTCTAGGATGCCAAAGGCTTCTCGACTTCCTTTTCAGTCTTGTCAGGAGACTTATCACTGACAACAGCAGGAATCTTGGGGATAATTGGTCCACGAGTTATGACATCGTACATTCTGGTGTCAATGGACTTAAGAAAAAGCATGGCTCTGAATTTCCACATAGGATAATCAGATCCATCAAATATGGGGCATCCTTTAGCAGCCATCTGAGGAAAGTTCGATGAATTGTTGCTTGTTGACATCTTAGTCTATCTCAGGATCTTGATATCTTCAACTTATGAAAGATTTCAGACTGCTCTGATACCAGATGTTGGTCCCTTGGTGAGATAAACAAGAAGCAAGTAATGTGTAGAAGGGGGGTTGAATACACTTTCTGCGAAAAATTGATCAAATCAATAAAAAGTGTTACATAAATCAAACCACATGAAATCGAATGCTTTCATTAATAAGAAGATGATTACAATGAGTATCAAGTAAGCAACACTTGATATGTAAACACCTAATATAAATCAAATCTCTCAATCTCTCAAACTAATTGATCAAACTTGCTATCTATAATCAACTAATGATTATAGACATAGACTAACTCTCTAAACATGATTTATTCACAGATTGAATACTTACCAACTTCACAACAGACGTGAAGATCGAACACACGAACTATGTTGGCAATCTGTGAATTTCTTGATCACGTTGAACATACAAAAAATGTATCAAGATACGTAACACATACGACGGTGAGGTTAGGTCACCTCTGAACTTATCAAGAGGTTAGTATTTATAATCTTGTTCCTACGGATCCTAACAAACTAGAACTTATCCTAATCTGCTAACAAACTAACGGATAACCCGGAATCTTGAATCTTGAATCTTCTATCTTGAGTATTCATTATTCAATCTTCATTCTGAAATTTTCTTATCCGCACCATAGATATAGAGAATTACAGAATTTAAAACATATTTAAATTCTCTTAAACTGACTTCTTTTGTCAGGCTGAGTTACTCAGCTTGAAACTCATCAAGCTGAGTTCTTCGAGAACAAACTCGAAATCAAACATGTACTAACATGTATAATGACTAACTCATCCTTATAAGTTATAAGAGTTGGCTAGAACTTACTTAGCAATTCTGTTGAGCTGGCTCAGCTTACAGGCTGAGTCACTCAGCTTGAAACACATCAAGTGGAATACTCAACCTATACCTTAGGTGACACACACAGCTTATCAAACATACTGATAAACTAACTAAAAGATATAGTATAAGCTGATCAACTATACGCTCAGCTTATACTCAGCTTATGCTCAGTCTGAAACACTATAAGTGCTCAGTCTGATCAAGCTTTATAATTCTGTTTAAGTTATATTCAGAACATATCTTACAAACATAACTTTGTCTCATCAAATCTTAACTAATAAGATCATTTGACCAACAGATCCAAATGCCAGAAGTCTACGCATTCCAAACCAAATATATTAGGCTTGAGGACAACCTAAGTGATGAATACCTTTGACTCGTTAACCACGAGGTATTCTTCACGATGTCACTATCCAGTATTCACACCCCGTGGTGAATACCCGTACATCCTTGGCCTATACCCCTGGTAGCTATCTTCAATCACTATGAATCTCCACCAATAACTACAATAATGTTATTATCTCCCTAATCGAGGTTCCCACCAAGAGATAGGTAGTCACGGACAAGACTTTTGAATAATAACCCTATTATTCATGGATATTTGTTGGTCAAATGATCTCATTAGTTGAAATTTGATGAGACAAAGTTAAGTTTGTAGGATATGTTCTGAATATAACTTAAACAGAATTATAAAGCTTGATCAGACTGAGCACTTATAGTGTGTCAGACTGAGCATAAGCTGAATATAAGCTGAGCGTATGTTTGATCAGCTTAGACTATATCTTAGTAAGATTATCACTATGTTTGATAAGCTGTGAGTGTCACCTAAGATATAGGTTGAGTATATTCAGCTTGATTCGTTTCGAGCTGAGTGACTCAGTTTATAGACTGAGTCAGCTCAACAGAGTTAGTTCTAGCTAACTCTTATGACTTCTAAGGATGAGTTAGTCATTATACGTGTTAGTACATGTTTGATTTCGGGTTTGTTCTCGAAGAACTCAGCTTGATGAGTTTCAAGCTGAGTAACTCAGCCCGACTAAAGAAGTAAGTTTAAGAGAATTTAAATATGATTTAAATTCCTTTTACTCTCTATATCTACGGCATGGATAAGAAGAATCCAGAATCAAGATTGAAGATTGAAGACTCAAGATAAGAAGTTTCAAGATTCAAGATTCCGAGTATCCGTTAATTTTTTAGCAGATTAGGATAAGTTCTAGTTTGTTAGGATCCGTAGGAATAGGATTATAAATACTTATCTCATGATAAGTTTAGAGGAACAACGAGTTACAGAGCCAAATTCAAATCACCTCTACCTATTGATCGTATGTGTTACGAATCTTGATACACAGTTTGTAAGTTCAACGTGATCAAGAAATTCACAGATTGCCAATTGTTCATGTGTTCGAATCTTCATGTCTGTTGTGAAGTTGGTAAGTATTCAATCTGTGAATAAATTCTGTTTAGAGAGTCAGTTCGTATCTAATCATAAGTTGATTATAGATAGCAAAGTTTGAGAGATTAAGAGATTTGATTTACATTAGGTATTTACGTATCAAGTGTTGCTTACTTGATTGTTCCTAAAATCATCTTCTTATTAATGTAAGCAAAGCATTCGATTGTTTGTGGTTTGATGTGTGTTAACACTTTTTATTGATTTGTTCAATTTTTCGCAGAAAGTGTATTCAATCCCCCTTCTACACATTACTTGCTTGTTGATCTTCTGACAAAGGGACCAACAACTGGTATCAGAGCAGGCTGAGCGATTTCATAAGTTGAAAGTTCAAGATTCTGAGAAAGTATATAATGTCGACAAGCAACAATTCATCAAACTTTCCTCAGATGGCTGCTAAAGGATGTACTATATTTGATGGATCTGATTATCCTATGTGGAAATTCATAGCCATGTTTTTCCTCAAGTCCATTGACAATCGTATTTACGATGTCATCACTAAAGGACCAATCATCCCCAAGATTCATGCTGTAGTAAGTGATACGTCTACTGACAAAACTGAAAAGGAAGTAAAGAAGCCTGTTGCATCCTGGACTGAAGAAGATTGGAAACTGTATTCTCTGGATGACAAGGCAAAAAGTGTTTTGGCTAATGCCCTGACAAATGAGATCTTGCATACTGTCACTGGGTGTCAATCTTCAAAGGAGATATGGGATACTTTGAGTATTACATATGAGGACACAGATCTGGTCAAGCCGCAAAAGAAGAACCATTTGAACAGATCTTATGAAAACTTCTTCTCTAAGAAGAATGAAACCTTTGCTAATGTATTTACCAGGTTTCACTGCTTGATTAATGACCTGCTAGGTGTAGGCATTAAAAAAAATGAAGTTGAACTCGTGCTGAAATTTCTGGATGTGTTACCAGAAAAGTTCAATGAAGTAACTACAACACTAAGGGCTGGAGGAACATTACATATGTATAACCTACAATCCATATATGGGTTCTTGCTCAATCATGAACAAATCACAAAACACAAGAGAACTTCTCAACAACAACTGAAGGATTCTCTTGATAAAACTGGTATTGCATTAGTTGAACAGAAAAAGAAGAAAAGTTCAAAAGCCTTAGTTGTTGAATCTGAGACTGAGTCAGACTCTCAAACTGATCACTCAGACTCAGACTCAAGTGATGCTGATGATGTTCAGACAATCACTGAGCAAATAACCATGCTAGCCAGACGTTTAAGAAGAGTTCAAAGGGGAAGAGGAAGATCTGACAGGGGCAAAGGAAAAAGTTCCTTTGATCCCAAGAAAGTTGTGTGCTTCAATTATCAGAGGAAGGGACATATTGCTGCTGAGTGTAGATCAAAGAAGGATGAATCAACTTCAATAGCTGATAAGAATGCTTACAGAGCTGATAAGTATAAGAAGAAATATACTCAACTCAAGAAAGGAAAGCCTGAAGACAACCCCAATGCAAAAGGACTCTATGCTGAAACTTGGGATACGGAATCATCTACCTCAGATGACGATGATAAACGTCTGATGGTTAGTCTGAATCAACTTTTGAAGCTGACATGAAGGAAGCTGAGGAAAACAAGAAACTTAGTGCTGGGATCCTTCTTCCATGTACAAGGTTAGTAATTTCAACTCTTACACCGATGAAGAAAAAGGTCTTGCATTTGATTATCTGCTAAAAGATTTTAAGACCAGCCTTAAGTCTCAAAATGACCTCAAAGCTGAAGTAGCTAAACTGAAAAATGAGATTAAGGAAAATCATATTCTCATTGATGTTGGTAAAAAAGGCACAATGTGATCTTGAATGTTAAAGACACATTAATAAACTTCTAAGTGAAGAACTTCAGGAAGCCAAGGATAAAGCTGACCAACTTCAAAAGGTCACTGAATAATGGTGTAAGTCATCAAGGCTTGCTGAAAAGTGCATCAGCCAACAAATCCCTAAACAGGTACAAGCTGTACTTGGAGGTGACTATCAATCCGCAACTTATGCAGCTGATGATGATGAGATAGCAAGTACAGATTCTGAGGAATATAGACAACTGATTGAGTCTCAGAAGTCAGCCTCAGAAAAGAAACAAGATCAATACCTTAAATACAATAAGTTTGTAAAGGCAAAGGATCATGGAAATGAGTGTTCAACATCTAAACAGCATAGTAAGTCTGTGCTTGACACATTAGGCACTCAACCTATTCAAAGAACTTCTGTTATTGAAAGGTTGGATCCAAACCCTTTCAAAAGACAACACTCTCTATCTGGCTCAGAGAGAAGTTTCAAGAATAGGAAGACAATTGTAAGTCAGAGGTCATATTACAACAATGGTAAGTGCAAAGTTGTTAAAATTGGTAAGTCCAAAGAACTCAACAGTGGTAAGTCTAAGACTGTTGAAACTGGTAAGTCCAGAAAACATGACAATGGTTAGTCCAAAGTCATTGAAAAGAAGTTTGTTGGTCAAGCTTCAAATCAAAAGGATAATAAACCTAGATCCGACAAAGGTAAGTCCAAAGTCAATGAGGATCAGGTGAATTAACTTGCAAAGAAAGTTGAGAATTTATCCACAACCCATAATCCTAAAGCTGAGGATAAGTTCCCTAAAGGATTATCGGATGATCTATCTCCTGTAGTCATTGGTAGAAGGAAATGCTATAAGTGAAGAGGTAGAGGACATGAGGCCAAGGACTGTAAAAGTGAAATCTTAAGGCCTGAAAAGGAACAAGCTGATCATCCCACGCAAAACTCAACACCTGCTTAAGCTAACCAGTCAGTTCCAAAAGATGAAGCTGCTAAGTGCTCATCATCTGAACCTACTATGAAGTGGGTTCCCAAACAAAACTAATTTGTTTAGTTTTCTTATCATGTGCAGGGTTCAAGTAAATGGTACTTGGATGGTGGATGTTCAAGGCACATGACTGGGTGGAAAGTACTTCTAAGTGAATTCCAGGAAGATGAAGGTCCTAAAGTAAAATTTGGTGATAACTCCCATGGAAGAACCAAAGGATATGGGAAGATGCATGTTGGCAAGGTGACTTTCCAGAAAGTTGCATATGTTAAAGGTCTTAAACACAATCTGATAAGTATCAGCCAATTGTGTGATATTTAAGATCAAGTAGGAACAATATACAATGCTAAGGGTAAGCCAGTGCTAATAGCAAAGAGAGAAAGAGATTTGTATCTACTTGATCTTAATTCTGCTGATCCTTACACTGAAACCTGCTTATATTCCTAATCTGTTCCTAAGCTGAGTTGGCTGTGACATAAAAGGTTGTCACATTTAAACTTCAAAAATATAAATATGCTCTCCAATAAAGAGTTAGTCTCTGGACTGCCAAAGATCACATTAGTCAAGGATAAATTGTGCTCAGCTTGTGAATAAGGGAAACATTATAAAGGGTCCTTCAAGTCAAAGCTAAATTTTTCAATAACAGACCCACTGCATATGTTGCATATGGATCTGTTTGGACCCATAAGTACTCCAAGCCTAAGTGGCAAGAAGTACACTCTGGTGATAGTAGATGAGTTCTCACGATTCACCTGGGTAATATTCCTTAAAGCCAAAAGTGAAGCTGCCCTGGAGATAATAAGCTTTATCAAACACGAAGAGTTGCAAAAAGGTAAGTCTGTTAAGCAACTCAGAAGTGATCATAGGACTGAGTTCAGAAACTCAACCCTAGAAGGCTTTTATGAACAAAAAGGAATATTACAAAATTTCTCCTCAGTCAGAACTCCTCAACAAAATGGAGTTGCTGAAAGGAGAAACAGAACCTTAATTGAGGCTGCAAGAACAATGCTATGTGAGGCAGGATTGAAACTCTATTTCTGGGATGAAGCTGTAAGTACAACATGCTATACCCAGAATAGATCAATCATAGTCAAAAGACATGGCAAAATTGCTTATGATATGTATAAATCAAGAAAGCCCAATATAGGTTACTTTAATGTCTTTGGTTCAAAATGCTATGTGCTGAATCAAAGAGATCAGCTCCATAAGTTGGAACCTAAAGCTGATCCTGGAATTTTTGTTGGTTATTCCTCAATCTCCAAGTCTTACAGAGTGTATAACACAAGAAGAAAGGCTATAGAAGAATCAATTCATGTCTCATTTGATGAAGACAGTTTTGATCAAGCTGATAAAAGACAAGCTGACTTGGTCAGTCTGAGAGAGCTTGAAATGCCTGAGGAAACCAAAATGTCACATCCTATGTATGTCATGGATGATGACAGTGATGATGATGTTTATCCATCTAAGAAATCATCACAAGCTCCAAGGGACTCTCAAGCTGAGAAAGATGATGTGTTCATTAATCCATTTGGAGCTGATATTACTCAGACTAAAGATCTTTGTGATCAACAGTTTGATGACAATGCTGCAATTGAGACTGAGGATGTAAGTTCACCTCAGAGTCCTCAATATCACTCAAATCCAGAACCACAATCTGCTACTACAACATTTAAATTCCTCAAATATCATCCTCAAGATCAAGTAATTGGTAATGTTCAAGAAAGAGTAATGACAAGATCGAAGGCAACAACAAACTATGATGATCACTTTGATTTTCTATCTCAAATGGAACCAAAGAAGACTGAAGAAGCCTTAGAGGATGAGGACTGGATTGAAGCTATGCAAGAGGAATTAAATGAGTTTGAGAGAAACAAGGTATGGAGTCTTGTCCTAGCCCCCAAAGATCATACAATTATAGGCACTTAGTGGGTCTATAGAAACAAAATAGACAAGGATGGAGTGATCTTAGGAACAAGGCCAGGCTGGTAGCACAAGGGTATAAACAAGAAGAAGGAATCGACTATGATGAGACATTTGTCCTTGTTGCTAGAATTGAAGCCATAAGGATGTTCTTAGCTTATGCAGCATATAAAGACTTCAAAGTCTATCAAATGGATTTGAAAAGTGCTTTCCTAAATGGAAAATTTCAGGAGGAAGTCTATGTGAAACAACCTCCTGGCTTTGTCAGTTCAAAGTATCCACATTATGTCTATAAGTTAGACAAGACTTTGTATGGTCTTAAACAAGCTCCAAGAGCTTGGTATGACACCCTGTCCAACTATTTACTATCAATGGATTTTACCAGAGGTAGTATAGATAAGACACTCTTTACTAAAAAAAGTAAAAGACAGGTGATTCTTGTATAAATCTATGTGGATGACATTATCTTTGGTTCAACAAATGAATCTCTGTGTGAGTGTTTCTCCAAAGTTATGTTAAAAAGGTACAAGATGAGTATGATGGGTGAAATGACATATTTCCTAGGCTTACAGATTTAACAAAAGCCTGATGGAATATTCATTAATCAAAGCAAGTATGTTCTTGATTTGATAAAGAAATATGGTTTTGATTCTAGTTCAACCATGAAAACACCCATGTCACCCGCTGTCAAGCTGAGCAAGGACACACTTGGAAAGTATGTTTGTCAGTCTACTTATTGAGAAATGATAGGTTCATTACTCTATTTGAGAGCTAGTAGACCTGATATCATGTTTGCTACATGTGTTTGTGCAAGATATCAGGAAGATCCTAAGGAATCACATCTTCAAGCTGTGAAAAGGATCTTTAGGTACCTTAAAGGTACACCAAATCTAGGTCTTTAGTATCCAAAGGACTCTGGATTTGAGTTAGTTAGATTTTCAGATGCTGACTATGTTGGGTGCAAGTTAGACAGAAAATCAACAACTGGAGGATCTCAAATGCTTGGAGGGAAGTTAGTAAGCTGGACAAGTAAGAAACAGAATTCAGTGGCTACTTCAACTGCTGAAGCTGAGTATGTTGCTGTAGGTAGCTGTTGTGCTCAAATCCTGTGGATGCAATATCAGCTTGAAGACTTTGGTATGAATTTCAAGAAAACACCCATATTTTGTGATAACTAAAGTGCAATAGCCATTACATATAATCCAGTCTTCCACTCAAGAACCAAGCATATAGAAATTCGACATCACTTCATAAGGGACATCGTGGAAAAAGGTAAAGATGAAATCAAATTTATCTCCACTGATGACCAATTAGCAGACATCTTTACAAAACCACTTGATGAAAAGAGGTTTTTGTATCTGCTGAGTGAATTGGGTATGCTCAACCTTAGATAAGTCTCTAAAACTGAGTTTCAGCTTGACAAAGACTAAGTGTCTTAAGCTGAGTGCACAATTTATTGATAAGTTTTCATAAACTGCTTATTTTGTCAAGCTGAGTGATGAGTTCACACCTTTGGTTTGTTCCAAACATAATTTACCTACTCAGTGTGGTTAAAATAGGAATTTGAGTTGGTCTCAAATAAAAATGACTAAGTGTCATTGATTATGAGCTGTGTGCTCCACTCAAGCTGAGTGTCAATCTCAAGCTGAGTGCTCATATCAAGCTGAGTGCTTGGCCTATGCTGAGTGATAAGTTTACTCTGCTTGGTGTGTCCACAACCATGTTTTAATTACTATGTGTTATTAATCCATGAGTCATTGTATTTGAGTCAGTCTCAAATTACGTTTTATACCGATTATGTATTGTTATAATACAATAGTATAAATAATATTTTTGTAAGTCAAGGATATTATTTTACATACTTATCCGTAGGGAGATGATGTGTTTCTACTCTATTACTGTTACATCAAGCCGTAATTTCATTGGCGTAACTGTACCACTAGTGCCACAAAGGCTTTTGGTGGTCTTATTGGCGCATACCACGGTGGGGTCTTCGACTGGGGTGAAGTCGTAACAAGGTAGCCGTAGGGGAACCTGTGGCTGGATTGAATCCTTCGCGATGGAAATTCCCTTCAAGGTGCTTGCTTCCACTGGTGGCAGGCGGGCGAAGGGTCCAAAGGACACGTAGCCGGGGGCGGATAAAAAGGTTATCCAACGGTAACTTTTCTCTCTCCTAAAAAAGGTATATATATCGGTTGTAACCGAAATTCATACGTTTACGCTAACTAAACTTCTGATATTCTCTCTATACCTTCTACAACCACATATTTGCTAAGTGTAATTCACAGTTCAATCGTTCGAGAAACCCTAAATCGCTCAGTGTGAACTAAATATTTACGCAGTGTGAATTCGAATAATCAACGATGGACGAAACCATTCTCAATCTAAGTGATAGAATGGTAAGGGGTGCTGCCTTCAAAAACAATGGATTACCGCTGATTAAAATCAATAATCAACGCGCATGTCTGGCAATCCCTGAACGCAAGAGAAACAGGGGATACGAAGCGTGGGTGGATTATATCCGCAAATGCCCACTGGTATTCGTTTTCACTGGAGCACCGCTACATGTGGTTCCTCAGCATCTACTGGAGTTCTGGTTTACGTGTGTCTATGACCAGGACAGCGGCGAAATCCACGGCACGGTGCTGAATGGGGAGAGAACCATTGCCCTCACAGTGCAAAGGCTAAGGGAGGTTCTTCAACTTCCTCAGACTGATGTGTTCGAGCCTGCTGTGACGAGGCAGATAGCAAGGTCGGTCCTACCCAGAATGGGTCACCCACAAACAGAGGGTGTTATTAAATAGGTCACCTTTCCAACCGGATGGGGTTTCATGGTGTCCACTGTGATTCGTTCACTTGGTACCAAGGTTGGAGGACTGGACCTTGTGAATGAGTTTGAGATGCGGCTGCTCTACAACATGTACTTTGCGAGGAATTTGGATTACGCACAGCTCATCTTCAACGAACTCAAGGTCCAAGTGATGAAGACCACAAGGGATCTTCATGTACCATTCATAAGGTACCTGTCCTTGGCATTTGAAAGCCGAGCTGGGGACAGCACTGTATGAAGCTGATCAGGATGTGTTCCTATCACCAACACTCAGCTCAAAGATGTTTAACAATGTCATTTTTCTAGAGCAGGAGGGTATTAGTGATCCTATGCGTTGGATAGCTAAGGAAGCTTAATCGGAAAGTGAAATAGAGGGATCAAATCAAGGGGGAGCAGCTCAAGCTGATCCAGAGGTTCAAGCTGAGCACCCTGCTCAGGCGGAGCCAGCCACCATCAAAGCTGCTTCTGGTAAGATCTCTCCACTTTCTTCTTCTTCTCACTTCTCTCCATCATCATTTGGAGACAAGACTGCAGTACACCTGACTCAGTCTAACCCATCTCCTCCATATTCATTCCATCATAAATCCCACTCTGAAGCCAACCTTGGTGTGCCCACTGCTGCCAAGGTAAATCTCCAAACCTATAATAAAAAAACTGCCAAAAGTGGTACTACACCTAAAGGTATCACTGGAGCTGAAGTCACATTGACTCCTCCACCGGCAGGAGTTGAGGGGGAGACACCTACTCTTCAGGTGCCAACTTCAAGGCTCATTCAAACCCGTAAGCCTAAACCGGGATGTGGTGTCTACTCAGCCCACACTCTCCAGAGCCATGGGAAAGCCTTCTACTGTGCCTGAGCAGACACACTCAGGTAACATTGAAATAATAACTAATCCCCAGGGTCAATTACCCCCCTCTAACCCAATCAGCCAACCACCAACCTATACACATCACGTGTCGAGCTCAATTACCTCTCTTCATTTCTCACACTCACCAACATGACCTGTCAATGATTCATCTACATACGAAGGTGAATTACAGGGTCCAAACTCTGGTGCACATGATTTTGAGGGTATAAACCAACCCTTGGATGATGCACCTACACACTTTCCAATTGATGTTCTTGACTCCTGTAATTCAGTCTCCTCCAGATGAAACTGCCTCCTCAGGCATCCAACAGTTGAAAAAATACATTGCATCTTAGTTTGGTTTGTTCCATCTCAAGCAGAAGAAGCACAAACGCTAAATTTATCAGAGGCTTGAGAAGCTGACTAAGGATGTTAAGGAGATTGCCTCTACAAAGGGGGAGAATGTTCAAGCTGAAGCTAACTCTGAGTTAGTTCAAGCTGAAGCTGAAGCTCTACTGGTGCTAGCAAGAGGAGCAGAGAGGCAAGCTCAGTTTGAGGGGAAGCTGGAGTTAGAAAAAGAGGAACCTGTAGCTAAGAGGCAAAAGGTGATAGAATCTGAACCTGAAGTTGATAGTGAAACAGAGGAGGAAAAAGCTACAAGGATGATGATTGAGATGCTCGAGCAAGAAGAACCTAATGAGCTTTTGCTCAAGCTAAAGCTGAATACACTGGTCCAAGGCCTGATCCGATCCCATACACATATGCAGAGATTCAAGAGTGCTACTTCAGACGCAGCACCACCAAGGAAATCAAGGGTATAACTCTGAGCAGAGAAAATGGAACCATCATTCTCACCTTCCTATTTAATTATAAATCAACAGTGAGAATAGACCTGAGATATGTTCACAGGATGGGCTACCTTGAATGGCAAAGAATAATGATGATGCTCAAGAAATTCAAGAAGAGTCAGATCAAGCAAGAGATTACAACTGAAGTCTCTAAGATGATTTCTCGAGCTGAGGAGCTGAGGTATGTTCTAGTTCCTGGTCTGCAATGGGAGAGATTATTTGAGATACCTGAAGGTGTGGAGTTCAAAGAAAATCAAGGTATTGACGCACCTGTTCAGGGATTCATGTTTAAGGATCTGGCAGGTAATCCTAGCTTCATCAAGCTGAATGAAATTTGTTATCTGAAAGCTAGGGATGCCATACACATAAGTAGTTGCTGTGGTGATAGCTCAAATCATTTCGTGAAATACAAGATGAATAAAATCATCAGAGTGCAACAAAAGAAACTCAAAGGATATGTAGAAGCAGAAAGCCTACTAGAAGAGATTAACAGAGAAATCATTCTTTGGGAGGTTCTACATCCTGAGTTCAAGAGATGAATTTTTGAATAAATTAGTTCTATATGTAATTATTAGATTAGTTATAATAATTTGTAAGCACTAAGTGTGCATGATCTTAGTGATCAAAATTTTGTACTCTGATATGTTCAATGAATACAAGTATTAGTTTGATATGTTCAACTGTTTATGATATGTTCATAATTTTTAGTCTGATTAGTTCAGCTTGAATGAATATTTTGATTAGTTCATATTCATTATTATGACTGGTTGGTATGTTCAACTTATAATTGATAAGTTCAATTAAAATTGATAACTTCAATTAATATTTGATAAGTTCAAAAATTAAAATCTTGATAAGTTTAAGATTTGAAACATAATTCTGTTAAACAAACTTAAGAACTGTTTGATGGTTTTGTCATCACCAAATAGGGGAGTTTGTTGGTCAAATGATCTCATCAGTTGAAATTTGATGAGACAAAGTTAAGTTTGTTGGTCAAATGATCTCATCAGTTGAAACTTGATGAGACAAATTAAGTTTGTAGGATATGTTCTGAATATAACTTAAACAAAATTATGAAGCTTGATCAGACTGAGCACTTATAGTGTTTCAGACTAAGCATAAGCTGAATATAAGCTGAGCATATGTTTGATCAGCTTAGACTATATCTTAGTAAGATTATCACTATGTTTGATAAGCTGTGTGTGTCACCTAAGATATAGGTTGAGTATTCAGCTTGATGCGTTTCGAGCTGAGTGACTCAGCTTATAGTCTGAGTTAGCTCAACAGAGTTGCTAAGTAAGTTCTAGCTAACTCTTATGACTTCTAAGGATGAGTTAGTCATTATACGTGTTACTACATGTTTGATTTCGGGTTTGTTCTTGAAGAACTCAACTTGATGAGTTTCAAGCTGAGTAATTCAGCCCGACTAAAGAAGTCAACTTAAGAGAATTTAAATATGATTTAAATTCCTTTTAGTCTCTATATCTACGGCATGGATAAGAAGAATCCAGAATCAAGATTGAAGATTGAAGACTCAGGATAAGAAGATTCAAGATTCCAAGTTATCCGTTAGTTTGTTAGCAGATTAGGATAAGTTCTAGTTTGTTAGGATCTGTAGGAACATGATTATAAATACTTATCTCCTCATAAGTTTAGAGGAACAACGAGTTACAGAGCGAAACTCAAATCACCTCAACCTATTGATCGTATGTGTTATGAATCTTGATACACAGTTTGTAAGTTCAACGTGATCAAGAAATTCACACATTGCCAATTGTTCGTGTGTTCGAATCTTCACGTCTGTTGTGAAGTTGGTAAGTATTCAATCTGTGAATAAATCCTGTTTAGAGAGTCAGTTCGTATCTATAATCATAAGTTGATTATAGATAGCAAAGTTTGAGAGATTGAGAGATTTGATTTACATTAGGTGTTTACGTATCAAGTGTTGCTTACTTGATTGTTCATGTAATCATCTTCTTATAATAAAAGCAAAGCATTCGATTGTTTGTGGTTTGATGTGTGTTAACACTTTTTATTGATTTGTTCAATTTTCTGCAGAAAGTGTATTCAACCCCCCTTCTACACATTACTTGCTTGTTGATCTTCTCACAAAGGGACCAACAATATTACCAAAACATACAAAGTCTGTGAAGAGTAATGAGATTAATAATGTACTCTCCATGTTCACCCTCCAGGAATATAGTACAAAATTAATACTAGTCCATCGTCTCAATTCACCGTGTGTATTTGTATTACTATGTTGGTTCAAGTGGAATTATCACGGATCACTTCTTGAAACCACAACATTACTATGAACTGAAAACAAATATGCACTAACTAGTGCTCCCACTCATTTTGCTAGATAAATTGTTTTCCGCAAACCCTGAAAACAAGTCTAGTCTTTCTAATTTTATTATTATCCTTAAACTCGGAGAAGTGGATTAACTCCTTGTTTTTTAATATACATAAAATTATTCCATAACCATAATTGGTTATATTGTAAATGTATAGATGCTTTTTTATTCCAAGAAATAGACTGAAATAATAAATCCTTTTTGTTTACACTAACTCGTAAACAAAATTAGATATTTAGTGCATGAACACTTATCTAATAATTTATTTATTATTCTCAACACTTAACTCTTTAAATATGTTTAATATTGGTGACATTGAATTTCAATATATAATTATGACATCCTAGACTAGTCCATTTACCTGGACTCATTTTGAAATCTCAAAACTCCCGTCATTAGGATTATATACGTACTTGAATTTCAATAAGCTAATAATTACCGTACTTCTCTAAACACTTATTTGCTTCTACGCAGATATATATATATATATATATATATATATATATATATATATATATATATATATATATATATATATATATATATATATATATATATATATATATTAATTTATCAAAAACTGATAAATACCTTTGCGTAGTCAATTGCTCCCACTGACTATTATGAAAATACAGCCATACTTAAAACACGTTATTGACTTGGTCAAACTTGACACAAAAGTCAAAGTGCTGATTTTAAGTATTAATCTAAAACTTAGATTTCGAATAAGAATCTAAAAGTTAACGAAACCTTGGTCTTGGATTTTTGTACATATCCACTATTTCCTATTACAGAAATTGGTTTCTCAAAAACTTTACATTACTACAAGTATGACACACTTGTATAGATTCTTATTTAAAACATGTGAGTTCTCTTGATTACAATCTCTATTATAATCAAACTCATAAATGTTTTACCCTTAAACCCTAACCGAAGTGCCCTTGGCCATCTTGCAAGTATTAAGAGCTTTCGTGACATCGTAACGTTCTGAACGAGCTTTCTCTTGAAACATATCCCTCAGCTGATGGATCATGTCATGTATTCATCATGCTTGTTTGCAACTCTCATAGTCGCAAGCATGAGGCAGCTTACATCTAGCGCATCATTGACGCGCTTCTGGTAGGCCTCCCTAACATCAACCCTCGCATTGTTGGCTGGGGAATTTCCCACTGGCTCTTCCAGGACGTACCATTTCCTCCCATGCATGATCACAATCCGCAGATTGCGCTCCCAGTTGAGGAAATTAGGTCCAGTGAGCTTATCCTTTCTAGGATGGAGCGGAGTGAGAGGTTGTTAGTGTTGGTAATGTTTGCCATCTAAAATTTTAATCATGTAATTCAATTAGTAACACATATAAGACTTTGCTAATTACAAATTTATAAAAACCCTTAAATGATTAAGTATTAGCTCTAGGATCCTTATTTCACACGTGTTGGTGCATGGTTTGAGCACGACAACACTAATCCTGTGCTATTTCAGGTAGGTAGGTTCCTTTACCAATCGTATCTAACTTGACACGACTCCTAGACTTGTAGAGATTTTTATATGAAACTATCTAAGTATGTTTATCTCTACACTAAGTGAATTTTGGGCCCGTCACGTCAGGGAATCACCAAAATAGACCGCACCAACTAGGACGGGATGAACTCTGGCCTATCACATCAGAGAATCACAAAGTCTTTCACCCCCTCCCCGCATCGGTTTGAACCCCTGTGTGCATGTTTGGGCACGACAACACACCAAGGTACCAGTAGCAGGAAAGGTGTACCACTAGATGGGTAG
This sequence comes from Pulicaria dysenterica, assembly GCA_947179395.2. Lineage (NCBI taxonomy): Eukaryota > Viridiplantae > Streptophyta > Magnoliopsida > Asterales > Asteraceae > Pulicaria > Pulicaria dysenterica. The sequence continues at coordinate 37,706,082 of OX359292.1, forward strand.
CACTACTGGTCTAAGATTTTTAGTGAGTTTTATCCAAGTTTGAAAAACTTGATTTCTAGTTTTGTAAAACCATTTTAAAACCATTTTGTTTTAAAATCCGTATATCTTAGTATACCTTAAACTAGGTACACAATACGTCTTATGACAAAATCATTTTGTATAACAAACTGTTTTTAAAATGCTGACACGACAATCATAAAATATTAAATTTTATAAAACTGTTGTCGTATACCAATTTTATCATATTCGTGGTTTTACCTCTGATCAATAAAGACCATTATTAATCTCCTACTTCAATTTTACAATCGCATAAAAACATAAAATTAAAGCACAATCACGCAGTTAATAACATGTTATAGTTTTGCCAACTATGTCATAAGGGGTCAATCTAAGGACAACTAAGCTAGATAGATCCTGTGGCAGGATCTAACGAATGTTCTCCTTGCTCCCACTGGCTTTGACACCTCCGGTCTTAACCCGAGCAACTCCATTTGGTTTCTCCATCTTGAAAAATCCTTTGTCTTTGGTTTTGGTTACAACTATCTAGACTAGTATACACAAAAACCTATTCTATTATAATTACATTATAGAAAGGGGTTGTAAGTGGCATGCAAGGCTCCCCGAAATACTTTTACATTGTAAAAGGGGTTGTAAGTGGCACGCAGGCCTCCCCAAAACCAAAAAGAAATACTGAAAGGAAATAACACAACCACAGGTCTAAGTTGGCAAGACCTATAACCTACATGTCCAACCACAACAAGAATATACTGTTGACTCAAAACACATGTAGTTGAAATGTAAAACTCCAAAGGTGATTTAAAAATACTAATGTGACTTTAGCATATAAGTCAACCAATTCAACAATATACATATGAACAATATATATATATATATATATATATATATATATATATATATATATATATATATATATATATATATATATATATATATATATATATATATATATATATAGGAAAAAGTTCATGCGAGAACCATTCTTAGTGCGAGAACCGCTAGAACCAATCTGAGTCGTCCAATTCCCCCTCTTTCAATGTCATTGCCCACCCATGAATTCCTCACATGCACCCTGCCACACTCTATCCTTCCACGCTCATCATCCATGAAACTTCCCATATCCAAGAAACGGCCGAGATTGGTTCTCGCGGTTCTCGCACTAACAACGGTTCTCGCATGAACCTTCCCCTATATATATATAAACAACCATGCATTAAATGTATAACGATAATAATGCAAGTACCATATAAAACTTTTCTCATTCATTCTCAAATTAATTAAACTATTAATTGAGATGAGAAATATTTGACAAAACTTGTCAAACTTACTTTAATCAATTTTATAAACCTATGGTATAATAACTATTACACCAAATGTGTTTTTTAACCCAAAACACTTAATTGATTAAAGATTTAACTTTGTTTGTATTGTATGATAATAATACACCATTATGGTTATTTATTATAATTTAATCCAAAAATATAATAAAACTTATATTTTAACTTAACTAGTTAAAATAAAACCTTAACCATAATATATATAAATATATTAATTTTATGTACGTAAAATTAATACTTATATATATATATATAACATCTTGTATTATTATTCTATCCGAATCATACTTTCCAAAAACTAACCATCCAAAATCTATGGGCCTAAACCCATTCTTGAATTTCCCTAATTGGGCCATTAAGCCCATTAAGTTCATCAATTATCTTTTAAGTCCATGTAGGCCCATTTTAATTTATATATATATATATATATATATATATATATATTAAAAGGAAAACCATTGGGCCTTTTATGAAATTAAAAAATAAACTACTCGATCAAACCCTAAGTGGGCCAAATATATATATATATATATATATATATATATATATATATATATATATATATATATATATATATATATATATATAAATTAAAAGGAAAACATTTGGCCTTTTATGAAATTAAAAAATGAACTACCCGGTCTAACCCTAAGTGGGCCAAAAACTCACTTGGGCTCCCTGCTGCCAGGCCACCACAATGGAGCCTGGGCTTGGGACGAATAAGATCATCGGGCCGTGGACCCTTTTGGCCAAGGACCCCCTTGGGCCGAGGACCCCTTGGGCTGAGGACCCTTTGGGCCTATCCATCACCATCATCGGACCACCACCACTGGGCCACCGCCGGTGGTCCTAATGTTTTCCGGTGACTCTTTTCCGGTTAACTTTAATTCGGAATATTTATGTATTAAATATATACACAAATAGTTCTAGAAATTCCTTTTTATCCAAAATTCAAACTTTAAAAAACACAAACTTGTTTTATCATTTAAATTTTATAATAAACTTATCAACATAGAACTCGTTGATAAAGTGATAGAATTTCTTGGTTTTTGAGATTTATCCTTTAATCTTAAAACTGAACTAGTTTTTGATTAAAAACCTTAAAAATTCATATTAACTCAATTGGCTAATATTATATGTATATATACATTTAACTACATAAAATAAACCTTTTATAGTTTCAATTCTTTTCAACCAGTTAAACCTAACTGGTTTAACTTTTCTGATTAAAAGATCAAAAAACTATAAAATCATACAATTTTCAAACAGCAAACAGAGACCGGTGTAAAACCAATCCCAACAATCGAAAAAATATATATTAAAACAGATAAATATATAATTTCAATAAACTGTTTATAGTTTTAATCCTTTAACCGGTTAAACCTAACTGGTTTACCTTTTTGATCAAAGGTTCAAAACAACAAACCTTATCCAAAAACCAACTGTTTTTAGATAAACTAGGATTGACATGAACTTGTCTATCCTTTGTGATTTTCGAAAATCACAATACACATAATAATATAAAAAAAAACATAATAATAACAGTTAAACCAACACACTGTGATAAACTGATCCGTGGCTCTGATACCACTCTTGGGTTTTGCAGGTCACAATTCATACATGAATTATCCTGATTCACAACCTAATTGGTTTGAACCAACTCAGAATTGAACAAAAATATATACAGTTATTATTTAAAAGCGGAAAGAAAAATAATAAACTTAATCCTCAAAACCCTAAAGGATTAATGATCTTGGTTTATCACAAGTGTGTATATCATATATATAGATTTCGATATATGTAAGTGTGTACATATAGTCATCATCGAAAATCATACAACCATAACAACCAGGATTAGATTAAACTTGAAACAAAGTAAACAATCAATCCCACATGTAAACCTGGAAATCAAAATATGTATATCTATACATATATCCATCGATTTCACTATAACCACCAAGAATATGATAAGTAGAGGATTATACCTGAATTGCTCAATGTTAGTCCACCCGTAATGAGGTACACCAAGAGCCTGCTAGAAAGGCTTGATCACACTTCTTGTTCTTGACCTTGATGATGCTTGATCACCAAAAATCGACAACCCCTTGCCATGAGGTGTTTGCCGTCGACTTCAAGGAAGAGAGGGGAGGAGAGATTTTTGTTTTATGTTAACTAATTTGGTTAACCCTAAAAAGTTTGTTTAAATCTCCTATTTATAGATAACTTACTAGTTATTTTTAATAGGTAACTTGATTTAAACCTTTATTATTATTAATATAAAATACACAATATATATATATATATATATATTTCTCCTTTATAATAACAATTAATAATAACCCTTTTAAGATAATATCCAAGATATTACTCCTAATACCAATAATTAACAATATATATTTATTAACTAATAATTATATACATTCTTGTTAACTAAGTTTATCTGGTTATTTATAACTCTCTACACTGGTTTATGACTAATTGTCATAATTCCTATCTCCCAAAGAGTGTGAACGACCTTCTTGAATTACGTACCCTAACAGGTGTGACCCTTGAGTGTCTTATGGCATTGAACGTGTCATCAGGGTTCGACGGTTATGCACACAAATCCTATCAAAAATCATGGGTGTGTGGGGGTATAAGAGAGTTTAGACAACTTCTAGAATTATGGCAACAATCTATGTACCTTCTACTTGCATCATCGATTTCCATCACCATCGTCGGAGGTCACCATCACTACCATTCTTCAACTTGCTTTATCCATCGGAAGTCACCATCGCTCGATTTCCATCACCACTATCAGAGGTCATCACCACCAACATTCTGGAATCAATCACCACCATCAAAGGTTTCCATCGATTTTCATCACCACCATCTGAGGTCAACAAAATCTGGAATCAGTTACCACCAATTATAGGGTTTCTTTGAAATGGGAAGTCCAGATTGTTGGAATATTCCAACTGAGACACACAAGTTGTGTCATTGCTGATGAGGCATGAGCCTATTGGGTCACACGACAAGTATTGGTTCCTATCACCACTAGTCAAAAGAGAGAGAAAATCCAGATTTGACTCACTACAACAACAAATGTTTGTAGAAGGGGGGGTTGAATACAAACTTTAGCTAATTTAAAAATTAAAACACACGGATATACTTTATATCATTCCTATTGATGTTAATGAAGAATTACATGAACTAGATGTGGAAAATTGAAGTTCAACAAAGGTGGCAACAGTTTTAGTCTAACACATAGACTAGCTCATTGTAACCAACTAATGCTTAGAATGTTCAACACATGAACATGTTTGTATACACTGTGAAATATTTTGCTAACTCTTCTAAATCTCAACTGATGAGATTTCACAGTGTTCAACCAATGTATTCAAGCATGGGGAATGCTTGAATATATATAGAAGTTTGGTGTCCGGATGGTGGCAAAAGAAGGAGACAATAAATTATAAGAATAATAAAATTATAATATATAAAGTTTGTGGGTAGAAAGTAGATTTACTTTATAGACAAAAAGTATAAAGTGCATGTACTATCTGATAAAGTGAAACCTACTATCTATTATTATATTATTAAAGCCATACCTTTTGCCTTGGAATTAGAAGTGCAAGTTACTCTTTCCATGCTTGTACTTTATACAACACCATGCTTTCTTCAAATTTGACTTTACCAAGTATGGAGTTGCCAGCCATACTTAGTTGTTGAAACAAATCTTCGAGATCTTCCTTTTGTAAAGTAGCGTTCACCTTTTCCAGGGGGTCAAACTCTATCCTTTTTGTCTCTTTATAGATTCAAAAAGTGCTAAGACTTTTGCAAAGGAGATCCTAAAGGCAAAATAGAACAACACATGTTCTGTCTTGACTTAAGAATAAAAATAACCAAGTGTTTATATTTAACACTAGTCAGCTGATGAAACTTAACTCTAAAATGCTATAATACTTTTGCTCAACTGATAAAATAAATAAGGACTAAAGAGAATAAGTTAATCAACCCATATGATCAGTAGACCAAACATGTTTTGCTGATCATGTAGAGTGATAAACTTATAAAAGCTACTTTAATAAAAAGTAAACTGCTTATCTAAGCTGGAGAAGTCTTCAGCTGATGCTTTGAGTCACTAGCTGATGCTTTAGAGGTGTCAGCTGATGCTTTTGATCCTCAGTTGATGTTTTGTAAACCATCAGCTGATACTTTGTAAATCCTCAGTTGATGCTCTTTTCTTCTCGTCTGATCCTTTGAAGTTGATTCATCGTCTGATACTTAGAGTTCAGCTGATGTTTTAACCTATCAGCTGATGCTTCATACTTAGAAAATTCTTTAAGTCTTGAGTTTTTAGGTTTATAATCATATTATTTTTCTTGTAATCCGTGATAAGTTACAATATAAAATAATAAGTAATTCAGATAAACACTGTGAATCGAGTCAATGAAAAGGTAGAAATTATGCATCTGTATTCCAGGGTGGAATATAGAGGGTGCAGAAATTAGTTTCATTGTTCTTCATCATTTTGTATGTTTTGGTTCGTCCAGGAATAAACTTGGTTTATTCAAAACATTATCCGTGACTACTTATCTTGGTGGGAACCTTGATAGGGTTGTAAAGTCATCGTAATTTTGGGGTAGATTCGAAGGTATATCGAATATAGTTGCAAAAGTGTTTTGTGGACCAAAATTGACGGATATTCGTTAGAGTTACGAATTTTGGATTGACCCACCATGAAAAATACTTAGTGGATTCGTGTCAAAAGTATTTATCACATAGGTTATCCTCAAACCTGAGGTATTTGGTTTGGGATGCGGTAACCATTGTCTTCTTAGTGCATTCTAATGTCACACCGTAACAGGGTGGTCATAAGGGGCATGTCTAGATTCAGTGGGAGCCGTATTTCCAAATGCAAATATGCAAGAAGGTATTTGCACCTCCTTTTTAGGAGAGATATTTCTGGGCTCCTTGACTGATTAAAAACTGATAAGTGCACGGCCGTGCCCAAACGAACTGATCTGTTCTTTGTCGTTTATCACGTAGTTTGAAATCAAGAATTTCATGAAATAATTTTTGAGATTTTGAGTTGACACTCTCCATGCTCATGCTCAAAATTGAAATATCGCGTTGCAAAGGGACAAACCTTAAAAACTATACCCATTCGTAAAACAGATGTTTTATGATAGTTTATTTGTTCTTCTTATCACCTTACCTGGGTATAAGAGTTCTTATGGCCTGGTTAGCCTAAATGCCTGTCTAGGGGCCGCTTTAGGTCAGTGTCATCAAGTCTGAGTTGCAAACTTGCACAAGTAGGAGTCTGTTAGGATTATGTGCATAGTTAGCGAACCCGTGATGTCACATCCAATGCCATAGGACACTCAAAGGTCACACATGTGAATGCATGTAATTCGAGTAGTTATGCAATCATACTCGGAGAGGGAAGATTTATTATAGTTATAATAAATCTGATAATAAGTCTAGGTTTTGGCTTATTGAGTGAGGATCTGATTAAACCCAGATAGTTAATTAATAGTATATGTGTATATATTTATTAGTGAAATATATATATATATATATATATATATATATATATATATATATATATATATATATATATATATATATATATATATATACTAGCATTGTACCCGCGCAATGCGGCGGCGACGAATAGTTTGTGTTCGATAATATGTCGGTTTCAAAAATATAAATGTATGTTACTCACAAAATGCGGCGTGAACAAATATTTTCTAATCAACAACGTATCTATTTTCTTTTAACTTTTTCTATTATCTTTATTTCTTCTTTTCCCGTAAACTTTTTTTTATTAATTTTCAAAATAATTTATGAAGAACGTAAAATAAGAAAAATAATATAAAAATAATTAAATAGAACAATATTCTATTTTTAAAAATTTTATTAGTGTCATGTTCGATGAGTTGTTAATAGTAATTATAATAAATTAGTTGAGATAATTAAGGAGATAATTAAATGGGTTATTGCTTTAAGAGTTTGTACTATTTGTATAAAAACATGTACTACTTAAAATTAAGTAGTCTTAAATTTTTAAGAGAGAAAATGTTAAATGTTTTATAAGATAGTATAGATAGTATATATATAGAAATAGATTATAAATTATAGATAAGTATAGATAATCAAGTGAAGAGGATATATGTAATCAAAATACACAGAATATTATAGTAAAATAGTTTAAAAGTTTTGATTGTTAAAACAAACTATATATTTGATAACCTCTTTATTTTCGCCCTTTCATACTTCTTAGCGTGACTCCTGCACAAACAACTAAAATTATTATTTTTCAATATTATAAGCTAGCAAATTAATGTGCATGATATTTAAATACTTTTCAAGAACTGTCAACCTTATATTAGAAAAATTGTCACCTGCTCTTGTCGATGAATAAGTTTACAATTAACAGAACCAAAATAACCATTTACATAATATTACACAACCACAATTAATACAAATAATAGCAGAAAGCCATAAATCCGTAGTGCAAATGACCCATTAATTATTCGTCTAAGATGTAATTTCCAATAAGTAAGCTTGAAACACAAATTTATTGACAACAATGATTTTATATGGGATCTCATAGTAGAAGAAGAACTGTCAATTTGGTGAAAACTAAAGGAACATAAAAATGCAACCATATTAACTCTTAAACCATGAAGATCACAAGTTGTAACTTGAAATTAAAATATGTAAACAGTTTCATGAAAATTAATGAATAAGCTTCAAACTTTCTTTTGCGTTCTTTAAAAATTTCTTTCATGTTGAGAAACCTTGTACAATCAACAATGATATGAAAGGTGCATTTTAGGTTAGAGAAACAAAGGTCCAACATATTATTTAGTAAACAAAAGCCATTTCTCAAATAAGTAATATGATAAAAAAATCCAATAGTATAGTGAAACATCTATTTGCGAATGTACCTGGCGTAATTATATTGAAGAAACAAAGGGTTCGACAAATAGACTCGTAAAAAAAAAACAATCATCGATCATGCATTACACCGAGGTGAGGTGTGGGAATAATCAAGCAACGACAAGGACAATGTTCGACCAGGAAAACGATGTCGATAGTTTTTCTTTATCTGTACGACTCTACCTCTTCCTTAATTGCATACGTTCACAATCTTTTGTAAATTAGATGTTCTCTGCAAATAAAAAATCATTTAGCATTGTCATATGTGTTTATATATTATAATTTAATTATGTAAACAAAATAAATTTACAAAAAGCAATTATTTTTGAGAATCAAATTACGAAATTCAATTATGTTGAATATAATCCCGTATGAATTGGTTAACATTTTTTGTGATTAAATTTATTTCCTAAATTGGAATTCAATGTATTGTTTATTATTTTCTAGTCTAATTTATTTCACAGAAAATATTCATTTATAATGAAAATATAATCGTTTCTAAAACAAAATCAATTTACCATAATTATATAATGGAAGAGTGATCTCAGTGTTATATATTCGTGTGAAAAAACTTGTATTCTAATATATAATATGTTTAATTTCAGTTTTCAGTTTATTCATATATAATTATATTTTACACATCTAATTTTCATATGATGGCCCTCTATTTAATTTTCCACCATCTTTTGTGATCATTTCGATTTATTTAAAAATTAGATAGATTAAATATTTAATATAAATGTTTTATAATATAATATAAATTATCTTAACAATAATTTCATATTTTTATGGTTAATATCTAATTTATGTGATATACATAATTTCTATTTTTATATGCAATCATGATTACCTTAACTTTATTTCATTTATTTTTCACATCAATTAAATGATCACTCTTAGTTCACAAATTACAACCGTGCATGTGAATTTCCATTTTACAATAATTATTTCGTTCCATATTAAACTCATCTGCCATTTAATTGTTTCAATTAACTCCACATTAATGACTTGTTACTTATAACCATGTAAAGCTAGGAGAGGGGTAACTTTACTTAATTTATAAGAGATTAAGCATTTGGTCTAAATGCTTTATAATATAGTATATATATATATATATATATATATATATATATATATATATATATATATATAAGAAGATTAATTAATGTATATATTTAAATTAATGATTTAAAGTTATTAAATCATTAAGTATATTTGGATATGAGATATTATTATTTGTTATTTGTTTTATATATATATATTTTTTATATATATAAAGTTTTCAGAAATAATATATATATATATATATATATATATATATATATATATATATATATATATATATATATATTATTTGTGGCCGAAAATTATAATAAAAATAATAAAAGGGTTTTGCTTGTTGACTAAGTTTATACCATAATTAGATAAGCTATCTAAATTAAGTATAAATATGGATCAATCCTTAAGGTTTTGAGGATTATCATTCTAACTTAATCACAACTTCACAAGTTAAACAAGCCACAAAAAGTTCTCCTCCCCTCTTCCTCTCTTGTGATTTACGGCCAAGACAAAGAAACCAAAACCGAGTTTCGGTTTTTGGTGTTGACCGATGTTCGCACAACACATACAACTTTCGAGCATTCGTTGGTTGATCGTGATTGCAAGTTCCGGCTAGAAGGATCTCGTTTTGCATCATTACGGGTGGATTATTACTTGAGCAATCTAGGTATTGATTTCTTAATCTTTATACTTGTTCTTGTTTATTTATCTGATTATTAAAGTTTGATTATAGATCACCGAAAGATCCTACCCTCTCAGGTTTTAAGGGTGTGTTTATTCCAGTTCCGCTTTAGGAATAAACCAGTGGCATTCGGATCGGGTCACGAACCAGTTTGTGTTCGTGTAACGGTTCGGGTCATGTAAAAACCCTTCAGCAAGTTCCTTGAACCTTGAGTCTACCAACTTCTCAAAGTATTTACTTCCAGTTTTTCCTTTGATATCCATACCAATCTGTCTAAGGAAACTGAGAGAAGCTAGTCTTAACTGTCCTAACCTGAAGAATCTCCAAATCCCAGCTCTATCTCTGAAGAACATTCCTCTTTCAGGATGATCAATGTATTTGAGGTCTTCAGGATTGGAATTTGTTGGCAAAGAAGTGTTGAGGTTGCTAAGTCAGTGTAGAAGGTAAGAACAGGTTGTTGTTGTTCTCTTTGTTCAGAGGGGACAAAGGGTTTTGAAGTCTTGATAAATCTTTGAGCTAGGAAATTTACATGTTGAATGTAAAGATCATGAGAGAAGAGTCTGCTTCCTACTGAATATCTGATCCAGTATCTGCATTCTCCTCTGAAGCTTTCAGCTAGCTTGCTCCTAGACTTCAACAACAGATAGAGCATCTCAATGATCTCTGTGAACCCATAGGTTGAAATGGTTGAAGCAAACAATTCTTCAACACTGTTAGGTTTGTCCTTTCTTGAGATCTTCAAGTAGTCCTCACTATCACTTCTGTATAAGTTGGCATTTGTGATAGTCTCAGGATGGTTTTTGACTGCTAGATTGAGGGTTTTGATCAAACCAAACCACCTTATGACACAAATTGGTCACACCTGGGTTTGATTCTACTGGTTCAATCCTAAAGTGGAAACAGATTGAACATAACCCTCTAAACCCCAAAAAGGGTTAGATTCTTACTAATGATCATATAAGTTTCTTAACAACAATCCAGTTAAAAGGTGAGAAAAACAATACATGTTTAATACTAGGATTGCTAAAGTAAGTCCACCACTACTGCACCACCAACGAACTGGCTGCTAGACCGCTCCTGGAATTACCCGAGCAACACGCAAATATATATAAACAACATATATACGATAAATAATGAGATAAACACATAACCTGATTCATTTAACCATTCTCATCTTTTGATTAATAACTATCAATAAAAAATGAGAACTATAATCTTCTAGGTTATCTAAATTCAGTTAACCAAAATTAATTTTTTCAACAAACTGTGAAAAACTTGACTTTATTCAAAACTTGAATAAAATCCTATGTCGGGTTTTTACTAGTTTTTACCGAAACTTAAACACGACAAAAAATTTGGTCATTATTCAAACAACATCATCTTGTTCCACTCCTTTTATATAAACTTATTTTTTTAGAGTTTATTTATAGTGTCTCAACTGGACATGATAGATAAACATCCAAAAATTATATATTTTAACTAAACTAATTAAAATATATAAAATCACTAGTTTATATAAATACTTATTAATTTTAACACTAAAATTAATAACCTTTGCATTTAACCGAAAAATTCACTTGGGCCTAGACCCCTTTGGGCCGTATCCCACCTGGGCCGAAACCCCACTTGCGCCAAAGCCATCTGGGCCGAGAACCCCCTGGGCAGAGAGCCACCTGGGCCGAAGCCCTCCTGGGCCGGAAAGTGTCCTAGGCCGAGACCCTACCTGGGCCGCCGACCACTTTACACCGTTGCCATCGTCGACCACCTCACACCGTCGCCACCGTTGACCACCTCACCTGCGATTGTTGCCGGCTACGGTAGTGGTCTCGGTTCCCCGTTTTCGATTAAAAATAAGAATAAATTCCATTTTTAATCTTGATACCTTTTAATCTATTAAAACTAACTAGTTTAAATATCCTGATTAAAAAACTGGATTTAATCAAAAACCAAAACTTCTAATTATTAATGTGACCAATACTCTGTTCCACTAATACTTAATAATCCAAAAAACTAGATTTTAACCTTTAAACAAAAAACTTGTTTAAAATCCTGGTCAAGATCAGTTTTTAAATAAAAGACTTATCATTTAACCATCTAAACAGAACCTTGTTTAAACTTATCTGATTAAAGTTAAACCTTCTATATTTTAGAAAAACAAAAACTTGTTTTTCTCATCCTTTTGGTTTTCGATTTTTTACAAGGAAAAACAAGATGAAGAAGAAGATGATATAACTTAAACGAATCAATAAACTAGATTTAGCTAGGTTTTTAATTAAACAAACGGTTTAACTTACCTTGATTTTAACTTGTTTCCTTAAAAGTTGTAACCCTTCAACCGTTTAAATTAACTGTTTAAACTTTTCTAATCAAAGGATTAAAACTTCTAATAACTGGGTAACAAAAACAAACTGTTTTGTTGCCCTTCTTGATTTTCGAAAATCTCTAGAAACAAGTAGAAGGTCAAGAACAAAACTTAAATCTAAAACAGATAAAAACTAGAAACTATAGATCATAGAGCCGAGGCTCTGATACCACTGAAGGGTTTTGATCTGACCAAATCACCTTAAGACACAAACTGGTCAAACCTGGGTTTGATTCTTCTGGTTCACTCCTAAAGCGGAAACAGATTTAACACAACCCTCTAAACCCCAAAAAGGGTTAGGATCTTACTAATGATCATATAAGTTTCTTAACAACAATCCAGTTAAAAGGTTAGAAAAACAATACTTGTTTAATCCTGGGATTGCTAAAGTAAGTTCACCACTACTTCACCACCACTTCACCACCAACGAACTGGCTGCTAGACCGCTCCTGGAATTACCCGAGCAACACGTCAATCCTGCGTGTGTGTGTGCGATTGACGCAAGAAAAACCAGAACACCCCTTGGTGTGATCTTGAAGTCGACGCAAAAAGGGAGGGATCGAGAGAGAGAGTTCGACATAGAGGGAGGAGAGAGAGGCTAGGGTTTTTCCTTGTTGTTAATTAAAACCTTAAGGACAAATGAACTTTTCTAGGTTTAAATACTTAAACCTTATCCAAGCCCAAGCCTATTCAATTAAAGCCCATAACTTTAATGGACGTTTCATTCCTTGCACTTTGACCCCTTGGACTTTACTAGTTAATTAATTAACTATTAATTAATTGGTCCGTTAAATATTAAACTTAATATTTAATTTCCCTTTAAATAATAAATAACTATTTATTATTTCTTTCCTTTCTATTAATAATTCAACTGATTAATTATTTATTTTTCTCTCTAATAATTAATCCAATTGATTAATTATTTTCACACAAAATTATGGTAAATTCCAACTGTTCTAATTTGGGTGTGTAGCAGTGTACCCTTTAGTCTCTTATAACATTGGATACAATGTACCCATTAATTTTCTCTGCACATAATCTAACATAGATAAGCTTTTCTGTTGTCAAACACCTTTTGTCTTTCCTTTGACAATGAAAGAATGGAAGAGAAATCCAAATTTAAGAGGGTCTTCAATGGATTTTCTGTGAGACAGTCCACTCTTGTCTTTCTTGCTAGCAGCAGGGGCAGGGGCTGAAGGTTGAACTTGATGTTGCTTTGAGAGCATCATCTCTTCTTGTTGTTTTAGTTGTTCAATCTCTTCTTCAGTCATCCCTAGAATACTTGTTATCCCTTGGGCTGATAGAAACTCACTCTGAACTTGTTGAGCTTTGGCCAATTGCTCGGCTGATTCACCAAGGAGTGAAGCAAAGTATTCAAGATTTTGTTCAGTTTCTGCTTGTTGCTTGGCTTCTCTTTCCATTTTCTCAGCCTCCATCTCTCTTCTTTCCTCTTCCTCTATTTCTTCAGCTGACATGATATTTTTGCCTTTTCTCTTAGAGGAAGATATTGGAGAGAGAGGTTTCTCTTGGACTTGAGGAGTTGACTGGGCAGCAGTTGCTTTAGGGGTTGGAGGTTTCTTCTTTAAGTTGAGCAGCACAATTCCCCTGTGCAACTAGCCTTCTTCTTGACAATACCCATGTGCAACTAGCCTTGCTTTGTTTCTGATGATTTACCCTTGTTCATCCATTTTATTTCTGAATACCCACTTAGTACCAATGATGGATTTATCCTTTGGTCTAGGTACCAAAGTCCATACATTGTTTCTTGTGAATTCAGCTAACTCTTCTTGCATGGCATTAATCCAGTGGGGATCATTAAGAGCTTCATCTACCTTCTTTGGTTCAATCATAGAAATAAAATCCTATGTACAAACAGAAATTACAACCTTTTGATCTTGTTAGTATAGGTGCTTCTATATAACCTATGACCTGATCTTTTGGATGATCTCTGTAGTCCTTGTAGGCATTTTGGATTGAGGGAGAATCTGGATTAATTTGGATTTGGGGAGTTGAAATTCCTTGGTTGAGTCATAATTCACATCTGAGGGTACTTCTACTGATGAAGGAATATTTGATATGGAATTAGAGTCCATTGATGTTGAGTCATAATTCACATCATTCAGTAAAAGTGTGGGTTGATTTGAGGTAGGCTGTGCATGGGCTTCATATAACATAGGAACAAGTTCATCTAAGTCTTCTACATCAGCTGATGGGAGTGGATCAGCTAACACTGGAATGTTGTCTTCAGTGTGCAGTAGATCATTAAATTCCTCACCTGTAGATTGATTAGTAGAACAGGAAGCAACAAAGTCATTTTCATTGAAACTTACATTGATTGATTCTTCTATGACCTTTGTTCTGATGTTGTAGACTCTGTAAGCTTTGGAGATCACAGAGTATCCAACAAACACACCTTCATCAGCTTTAGGTGCAAACTTCTGCAATTGATCTTTTTAGTTCAGGATGAAACACTGACAACCAAAGATGTACAGAAAGCTGATGTTTGACTTCCTTCCCTTGAGCACTTCATAAGGAGTTTTATTGTGCCTCTTGATTACTAGGGATCTGTTCTGTGTGAAACAAGCACAACTGACAGCCTCAGCCCAGAAGTTGAAACCTAATCCACTCTCACACAACATGGTTCTTGCTGCTTCAATTAAGGTTCTGTTTCTCCTCTCAGCTACACCATTCTGTTGTGGAGTTCTTGGAGCAGAGAAGTTTTGAGATATCACTTTCTCATCACAGAAACCTTCTAGAGTTTGATTTCTAAACTCAGTTCCATGATCACTTCTAAGCATCCTCACCAGATTGCTATTTAGCACTTCCATCTTTTTTGATAAAGCTATTATCTCTTCAGCAGCCTCACTCTTAGCTTTGAGGAAAATGACCCAAGTATATCTTGAGAATTCATCAACCATAACTAGTGCATACTTACTTACACCAATACTTGCAGTAGCAACAGGACCAAATAGATCCATGTGCAACATGTAGAAAGGTTCAGTAATGGAGAAGGGTTGCTTGGATGGAAAAGATGTCTTGTGCTGCTTTCCCTTCTCATAAGCTGAACAAGGTTTAGGCTTTACATAAGTCAGTGAGGACAGTCCTGATACTAGATCACCCTTGCTTAGCTTGGTAATATTTTTGAAGTTTAAGTGGGAAAGCCTCTTGTGCCATAACCAGTTTGTGTCAGTTACCTACTTTGAGTACAAACAGGTTAGCTTTGATGGATCACCAGAGGACATGTCTAAAGTATAAACATCTTTGGTTCTCTTGGCACAAATAACTGTTTTGTCTTCTTTGTCTATGATGGAACCTCCTGTCTTAGTGAAGTAAGCCACATTATCACCATCACACAGGTGGTTGATGCTAATGAGATTATACTTAAGTCCTTTAACATAAGAAACTTTAGATAGTTTAAGGGTCCCATTATGAAGTTCACCGTAGCCTTTTGTTTGTCCAAAGTTATTGTCGCCAAAGGTCACTCTTGGACCTTTCTCCTTCTTGTAGTTGCTGAGCACAGCTTTGCAACCTGTCATGGTTCTTGAACAACCACTGTCTAGATACCATGTGCTAAGACTCTGCACAGTTAAGAATGAAAGAAGGATTAGTAACAATTAGGGTATCCACAATTAAGTGGACCCCTGTGGATTGTACCTAGCTATCCACTTCATTTCAGGTTGTTTGTGAATGAAAGAAACAGTCATATTATCAGTATTAGTCCGCTGTCTTGAGTTACCTTCCTCGAAACAGTCATGTGCCTTATGTTCTTTGCTACCACATTTATAACATTTTTTATTTTTGGAGCATTGAACATGTTCTGATGACTGCCTATGAGTAACTTTGTCAATCTTTCGATGACTATGGGTCATCAGCTGATTAACTTTACCACTCAGCTGTTGCAGCTGATCTTGTAAACTTAAACGATCTTTGTTTAAAAGCATCTTAGGTTGACCCTTAGAAATAAAGTGTTTTTGGTCAACTTTAGATGTGGCAGGTTTGGATTTAATGCAAGCATTATTTCCTTTTCTCATAGTTTCTTTTATTAAAGGAGAATTAGAAGATTCTTGATCAGCTGAACATTTAGATGATGATCCATGATTAGCTGATAGGCTATCAGCTGAGCATTTATCATCAGCTACTTGAAAAGTTGAGCTGGAATCATTTGCTAATGAAATGTCAGTTAGTTGGGTACTTAAAGATAGGTCATCTGTTTTCAAGGTCTGACAACATAATATCATGTTGGAATCAACATATGACTCTTTCCTTTTACTTACATCCTTTGATTCTAACTTTTGAGTACTTTCACTTTCTAACAGGACAACAGAAGTTGAATCTCTTTTGGAAGTAATTGGTTTTTTCAGATGAGAGCTTTGACTTTTAACAAATCTGTTACGGATCACACTCTTGCCTTTTATAACTTTAAGGAAAGTAAGTGGCAAAATGTCAGCCTTTTCTAAGATGTTAATGTTCTCAGCAAAATCAACACAGTTAGCTACTTGGGAGTAATTTCCACCAATAATAGCTTGAACTTGTTTGGGATACTGCTCATTGACACACTGAGTGGTCTTTTCAGCAGAAGCACACCAAGATTTAACTACCATTTGAAGGTCATTAAACTTCTGAGTTGCTTCACTCGTTTCTTTTATCAAGATCTGATTTAATATCTTTTGATTGGCTAGATCATCTTTCAGAACTGTCATTTGTTTAAGTTCCTCATCTTTAAGAGTTAACTTCTTCTTAAGTGATTCTATCTCTGTTTTTAGCTTCTTTTCTCTTTGAATATAAGATTGAAACTCAACACACAAATAATCAAACATGGTGTTCTTTTCATTTTCATTATAATTCATAAATTTGCCAACCTGATACATAGAAGAGGGATCTCAGTTAGGAGAGGTACAAGCTTTAGCAGCCCTTTTCATATCTTCATCAAAGGAGCTTGAACTGCCAGTGCTTGCCATCAAGATGAGCTGAGTAGTGAGGACCTCATCTTCATCACTTTATGTGTATACACACATATATCGATTTCTAGGTTATAGTTGTTGGATTGATTGCATGCTTTATTATATGTTTAATTCAATCTTGGTTTGCCCTGTAAGAGGTCTGCACAAAAGGCTATATGCCTATGATCATGTTTTTTGATTTTATACGTATTGGATATATACACACTTGATAAACTAAGATCTGTTTTAATCCTTTAGGGTTTTAGGATTAGGATTATTATTCTATTTCCGCCTATGTGAATAATAAGTGTTTTGTTATACAATTCTGAGTTGGTTCAAACCAAGTTTGGTTGTGAATCAGTATAACTCAAGGATGAATTGTGACCTGTAAAACCCAACAGTGGTATCAGAGCCAGGTTCAGTTTATCACAGTGTGTTGGAATATCTGTTATTATCATGTTTTTGGATATTATTTGTGTATATGGTTTTTCGAAAATCATGAGGATTGAACAAGTCTATGTTGAATCCTAGTTTATCTGAAACAGTTTTTTTTTAGATAAGGTTTGTAGATTAAAACCTTTTATCAGAAAGGTAAACCAGTCAGGTTTGACCGGTTAAAGGATTAAATCAATAAACAGGATATTTTTGAAGAATTACATGTTTATCTGCTTCATATGTATATTTCGAAAATTAGGGATAGGCATTGAGCCTATCCCAGTTTATTGTTTAATTTGTATATTTTATAGTTTTATATTTTAATCAGAAAAGTTGAACCTGTTAGGTTTGACTGGTTAAAAAGGGTTAAAACTATAAAAGGTTTAATTTTATGTGTTTGAATGTATTATGTATAAATATATTAACCAGTTGTGTTAATATGGATTGTTTAAGGTTTTTAATCTGAAACTAGTTCAGTTTTAAGATTAAAGGATGAACCTCAAAACTAAGAAATTCTATCAACGAGTTCTATGTTGATAATTTTATTCAAAAATTTAAGCGATAAAATATATTAAATACATAAAAAGGATCCGAATTGAATGTTAACCGGAAAATGGACCTCGGCCAAAAGGGGTTCACGGCCCAAGGGGTTCACGGCCAAAAGGGGTTCACGGTCCAAGGGCTTCACGGCCCAGGATGGATTTCGGCCCAGTTAGCGGCGCGAACCATGGGATCGCGACCGGTTATTGGGCTTTGGCCCAATAATCCCTTTTTTGGCCCAGTTAGGGTTGAATTGGATAGTTCGTTATTTTTTAACTTCATAAAAGGTCCAAGTTTTATTTTAATTTACAATTGTTTTTATTTTAAATTAAAATGGGCCTATATGAATTAAAAAAGGTTAAATGAACTTAATGGGCTTAAAGGCCCAATAAGGTAAATTCAATAATGGGTTTAAGCCCATTGGAACTTGGATGAAATCAATTCGGATAAAATAATGATACAAGATATTATATATATAAGCACTATTTTATATACCGGAAATTGGTGTATTTATACTTATATATATAGGAAGAAGTTCCATTGAGAACCATTTTTAGTGCGAGAACCGCGAGAACCAATCTGAGGGGTCCAATTCCCCCTCTTTCAATGTCATTGCCCACCCATGAATTCCTCACATACACCCTGCCATACTTGATCCCCCCACGCTCTCCATCCATGAATTACACTTATCAAATCAAAGGCTAAGATTGGTTCTCGCGATTCACACATTAATATCGGTTCTTAATTATATATATACACACACACGCACACACACACACACACACACACACACACATATATATATATATATATATATATATATAATGGTTTAGGTGATATGTGTATTATTATTGTTATACAATTAAACAAGGATAAATCTTTAATTGGTTAGGTGTTTTAGGCTTAAAACACATTTGGTATGATAGTTATTATATCAATAGGTTTATTGATTAAAGTAAATCTGACAATGACTGTCAAATGCTTTCTCATCTCGAACTAACAGCTTGATTAGTTTGAGAAGGTTTGAGAGAAGGTGTTTTACATGCATTATTATTACTTTATATTTAAATGCGTGGTTGCGTATATATATTGTTGATATATATTGAATTAGTTGACTTGTATACTCAAAGTTGCATTAATATCTTTAAATCGCATTTGCAGTTTTTCATGTCAACTGCAAATGTTTGATTTAAACAAGTCAACAGTATATTCTTGTTGTGGTTGGACATGTAGGATATAGGTTTTGCCAACTTAGACATGTGGTTGTGTTGTTTTTCCTTTCTTTATTTCTTTTGGTTTTGGGAAGGCCTGCGTGCCACTTACAGCCCCTTTCTACAATGTAAAAGTATTTTGGGGAGGCCTGCGTGCCACTTACAACCCCTTTCTATAATGTAATTGTAATAGAATAGGTTTATGTATTCTAGACAACAAAATTTTAACCAAAACCAAGGACGAAGAACTTTACAAGATGGAGGAACCAAACGGGGTTGCTCGGGTCAGGACTGGAGGTGTCAAGGCCAGTGGGAGCAAGGAGATCTTTCATTAGATCCAACCACGGGATCTAACTAGTTTAGTTGTCCTTAGATTGACCCTTGGTGAGAATAACAACAAGCAACAGGTGTGTAGAAGGGGGGTTGAATACACTTTCTGTGAAAATTGAACAAATCAAATAAAAGTGTTACACAGAGTAAATCAAACCCCAATCAGTCGAATGCTTTTATTAAGAAGATGATTACAATGCTTTGAATAAGTATATGATTACAATAACTATCAAGTAAGCAACTCTTGATACATAACCACCTAAGATAAATCTCTCAATCTCTCAAACTTAGCTATCTATAATCAACTTATGATTATAGATACTGACGACTCTCTAAACAGGATTTACACAGATTGATAACTTACCAATATCACAACTAATGTGATTATTCAAACACACGAACAACTTGGCAATCTGTGAGTTTCTTGATCACGTTGAACTGACAAACAGAGATTCAAGAATCGTAACACATACGGTGAGGTGAGGTATTTGGCTCTTCAACACTTAGTTGTTTTCGTTTGTAAGTCGTACCTCTAAACTTATCAGGAGATAACTATTTATAATCCTGTTCCTATGGTTCCTAACAAACTGGACTAATCCTAATTTGCTAACTAACTATCGGATAACTCGGAATCTTGAATCTTGAATCTTCTTATCTTGAGTCTTCAATCTTCAATCTTGATTCTGAAGTCTTCTTATCCTTTCCGTAGATATAGAGAGATAAAAGATAAATTTTAAAACACATTAAAATTTTCTTTAAACTGACTTCATTAGTCAGGCTGAGTTACTCAGCTTGAAACTCATCAAGCTGAGTTCTTCGAGAACAAACCCGAATTTAACCATGAACTAACATGTATAATTTTTAACTCATCCTTAGAAGTCTAAAGAATTAACTAAAACATATTTAGTAACTCTATTGAGTTGACTCAGTCTTTACGCTGGGTCGCGCAGCTTGAAACTCATCAAGCTGAAACTCAATATGTATATCTTAGTTTACGCACACCGCTTATCAAACATATTGATAATCTTACTAAGATATAGTCTAAGCTGATCAAACATATGTACAACTTACACTCAGCTTATACTCAGTCTGAGTCACTATAAGTGTTCAGTCTGACTAAGCTTCATAATTCTGTTTAAGTTATATGTAGAACACATCTTACAAACTTAACTTTGTCTCATCAAATATTAACTGATGAGATCATTTTCCTAACAAACTCCCCCTATTTGATGATGACAAAACCATCAAACAGTTCTTAAGTTTGTTTAACAGAATTATGTTTTAAATCTCAAACTTATTAAGATTTTATATTGAACTAATCAAATATTAATTTGAATATATCAATTTTAATTGAACTTATCAATTATAAGTGGAACAAACCATCTTTCAGTTGAACACACCAACTTTTAGTTGAACACACCAACCAATTACATTAATGAATAAGAACTTATCAATTATTCATTTTGCTGAACTTATCAGACTTATAAATATGAACACATCACAACACAGTTGAAAATATCAAACTTTGTAATTGTATTAATTGAACTAATCATAATACAAAATGATTGATCACTTAGATCATGCACACTAAGTGCTTACAAAAATATATTAGAACTAATCTAATATTTGCAATAGAACTAATCTATTGAGGATGCAGCTCTTCAAACTCTTTGATCTCCTTGTTGATTTCTTCAAGGATTTCTTGCAGATTAGGTAAGTGTTGAAGCTGATCCTTTTGAGATCTGATTGCTCTGTTTATTCTGTATCTGAACCTTGCAGTTTATTCAGTATTTTCTACAATTTGTCTCAGAGCAAACACTTGAGATACCCCACATGTGTATATGTTTGCATCAGACTGGAAGCATTTTTCTCCATTTCTATCCAGATACAAGAATCCTTTCTCAGGCTTTTCCACATAGGTGTTTTCTTTGAACTCTAAGCCTTCAGGAAGAACAAGACTGTGCGTATCTAAATTTGCTAGTCCAGCTGGCTTTGTTTGCTTCTTCTTTCCAACTTTATGAAAAGAAGTTAGTAGGGTAGCTATCTCAGACCTTGGTATGAGTTTCAACAAATCAGCTCTTGCAAGTAGCCTTAACAACTCGTCTTTAACTTGATTTCTGGCAGAGGACTTTTCCATCTGCTTAATAAGTATGGCAACTTGCTTCCACTCTTCATAACCCAGTTTATGTATTTGATTCAGCTCCAAAGATGATGTCTCGCCATTCCTAAAGACAATTTCTAGAATGATGATCCCTTGAGCTGAGCTCAACTGTAGTGTATTTATTTGAGAGGAGAAGTAGGTCCTTGTATAACACTGAGTTATGTCTTCCCCTTCAGGTTGACTCTGGATAGGAAGTTCCTCTACTTCTTCCTCCTTGGGCACGATTGGCAGTCTGAGTCTAGAAAGCTCTTCATTCTGCTTCTTGATTTGTTCAGCCCAAGCTCTTTCTCTTCTCTCTTTCTCCTCTGCTAACTCAGCTTGAACATCCATTTGTCTTCTTCTTAGCTCGTCGACAGATATCCCAAGCTGGTCAGCTTACTCTTGTTCTAATCTTCTAACTGCCATCAGTGAAGCTCTCTCTTGTAATATCATTTTATCTACAAAGTCTTCATCTGAGGCTGATGATTCACTTAGAATCACTTTCCTTCTTTTTTGTTGAGGGGCTTCTGATTCATTTGAGCTGACCACTACTGGTCTTTTGCCTTTTGCTTTCTCAGTCCGCTCAGGTTCTTTCTCTGTTTCTTTCTCCCCCTCAATTTGATCTGCTCCCTCTGCCAATAGTACTAAAGCTTCAGCTTTGACTGACTCAGCTTCAGCTTCTTGAACCTTCTCCCCCTTTTTGTCATCATCAATAGGGGTCGAAGTCCTTTGTTTTTGTAGGGAAGCAACTGCAGATTTCAAATTTAGCACCTCCTCATCCAGATTATCGATAATTATTAGCATATCCTTCTAAGTTTGCTTTCTTTTGAGGTGCAACATGTCAAACTGACTTTTGAAAAAGTTTATTAAGTCATCCAAGTCAGCTTGAGAGGGTTGGAATTTGGGTGCATCATCCAAAGGCTAGTGTTTACCTTCAAATTCATTTGCACCAGAGTCTGGACCCTGTGAATCACCTTGGTTTGAAGATGAAACATTGAAAGGTCGTGCTATAGGGTGTGAGAAATGAAGAGAAGTAATGGGGCTCGAAATGTGAAGTGTATGGGTTGGTGCTTGGCTGATTGGTTTGGAGGGGGGTGATTGACCCTGGGGATTGGTCATATATTCAATGTTACCTAAGTGTGTCTGCTTAGGCACAGTAGAGAGCTCTCCTATGGCACTGGAGAGTGTGGGCTGAGTAGACATCACACCCGGGTTAGGTTGTTGGGTTGTAATGAGCCTCGAGGATGACACCTTAAGAGTAGGCGTCTCCCCCTCAACTCCTGCCGGTGGAGGGATCAAGGTTATTTCAGCTCCAGTGATGCCTTTAGGAATGGCACCACCTATGGCAGTTTTTCTTGTATAGGTTCGGATATTCTCCCTAGCAGCAGTGGGCATACTAGGGGTGGCTTCAGATTTGATTTGAATGGAAGATGGAGGAGATGGGTTAGACTGAGATGGGTTTACTGCAGCCTTATCTCCAAAAGTGGATGGAGAAAAATGAGAAGAAAGAAAGTGGAGAGGTCTTACCAGAAGCAGCTTCAATGGTTGCTGGTTCAGCGTGAGCAGATTGCTCAGCTTGAACCTCGGTGTCAGCTTGGGAAGCTCCCCCTTGATTGGATCCTTCTTCTGCAATTTCTGAAGAAGCTTCTTCAGCGATCAAGAGCATAGGTTCACTCAGACCTTCTTGCTCTGGAAAGATGTCATTGTTGAACATCTTGGAGCTGAGTGTTGGAAACAAGAACACATCCTGATTAGCTTCATAAAGTGCTGTCCCCAACTCGGCATCAAATGCCAAGGACAGGTACCTTATGAAAGGTACATGAAGATCCTTTGTGGTCTTCATCACTTGGACCTTGAGCTCGTTGAAGATGAGCTGTGCATAGTCTAAGTTCCGAGCAAAGTATATATTGTACATCAGCTGCATCTCGAACTCGTTAACTTGATCCAATCCTCCAACCTTAGTACCAAGTGAACGGATCTCTGTGGACACCATGAAACCCCAACTGGTTGGAAATGTGGCCTTATTGATGACACCCTCTGTTTGTGGATGTCCCATTATAGGTAGGACAGACCTAGCCACCTGTCTCGTCACCGCAGGCTCGAACACATCAGATTGAGGGATTTGAAGAACTTCCCTTAGCCTATCGACGGTGAGAGTAATGGTCCTCTCTCCGTTCAGCACTGTTCCTCGGATTGAGGCAGAGGTTTGGTCGTAGACACACGTGCACCAAAACTCGAGCAGATGCTGAGGAACCATATGTAGAGGTGCTCCAGTAAAAGCGAAGGCCAATGAGCATTTTCGAATGTAATTGACCCATGGTTCGTATCCTCTGTTAATCTTGCGTTGAGGGATTGCAAGACAAGCACGCTGATTGTTGATTTTGATCAGCGGCAATCCGTTGTTCTTGAACGCAGCACCTCTTACCATTCTGTCACTTAGAATCAGAAAAGTTCCTTCCATCGTTGAAATGTGAAGATTACACTGAGTAACTTTTCTGTATTCGCACTGAGCAAATGAAGTCGCACTGAGCGATGTAGGGTATTTAGAACGATGAAACGAGTAATTGCACTGAGCAATTGGTTAGATGCGAAAGGTATTTTAGAAGGTGAGAAGTTTTTTTTATAAGCGTAAACTTCTCTAAACCAGTTATGATCGGTACATATACCTTTCTTAGGAGAGAGAAAAGTTACCGTTGAAATCCCCTTTTTTTTATCCGTTACACTGTAAAAATTATAGCTTGATGTAACAGTTAGAGGTTAGAAACACATCGTCTTCCAACGGATAAAAGTGTAAAATAATATTATTAACTCATAATAAGATTATAAACACTGTTGTATTACACTAATACCGAATTAGTATAATACGCGATGTTGAGACTTACTCAAATACGCACTTGCATATGAAGTAATCACACTTAGTAATTAATTCATAATTTGGACACACCAAGACTGAGTAAACTTATTACTCAATTTATGTCAAGCACTCAGCTTGATTCAAGCACTCAGCTTGAGTTGAATACTCAGCTTGAGATTGATACTCAGCTTGAGTAGAGCACACAGCTCAGACTTAATGACACTGAGTCAATTGTTGTTTGAGACTGACTCATACTTGTTTCTAACTACACTGAGTAGTTTAAAACTTGGTTGGAACCAACCAAACATGTGAACTCATCATTCAGCTTGACAGGTATTACAATTTATGAAAACTTATTTATAAACTGTGCACTCAGCTTAAGACACTTAGTCTTTGTCAAACTAAAAAACTCAGATTCTAGAAACTTAGCTAGGGGTTGAGCATACCCAATTCACTAAGCAGAGACATAAACCTCTTTTCATCAAGGGGTTTAGTGAAGATATCTGCTAATTGGTCATCAGTAGAAATAAATTTAATGTCAACTTTACCTTTTTCCACGATGTCCCTGATGAAGTGATGTCGAATTTCAATGTGCTTGGTTCTCGAATGGAAGACTGGATTGTAAGTGATGGCTATAGCACTTTGGTTATCACAGAAGATAGGAGTTTTCTTGAAACTCATGCCAAAGTCTTGAAGCTGATGCTGCATTCATAGGATTTGCGCACAACAGCTACCTGCTGCAACATATTCAGCTTTAGCAGTTGAAGTAGCCACTGAGTTCTGTTTCTTACTGGTCCAGCTGACTAACATCCCTCCAAGCATTTGACATCCTCCAGTAGTTGATTTTATGTCTTACTTGAACCCAGCATAGTCAGCATCTGAAAAATCAACTAACTCAAATCCAGAGTCCTTTGGATACCAAAGACCTAGATTTGGTGTACCTCTAAGGTACCTAAAGATCCTTTTCACAGCTTGAAGATGTGATTCTTTAGGATCTGCCTGATATCTAGCACAGACACATGTAGCAAACATGATATCAAGTCTACTAGCTGTCAAATAGAGCAATGAACCTATCATTCCTCTATAGGTAGACTGACACACAGACTTACGATCTGAGTCTTTACTCAGCTTGACAGCTGGTGACATGGGTGTTTTCATGGTTGAAC
The DNA here is from genome assembly GCA_947179395.2 of Pulicaria dysenterica. Lineage (NCBI taxonomy): Eukaryota > Viridiplantae > Streptophyta > Magnoliopsida > Asterales > Asteraceae > Pulicaria > Pulicaria dysenterica. Next base: position 37,732,089 of record OX359292.1, read on the forward strand.
TTGAATCAAAACCATATTTCTTTATCAAATCAAGAACATACTTGCTTTGATTGATGAATATTCCATCAGGCTTTTGTTGAATTTGTAAGCCTAGGAAGTATGTCATCTCACCCATCATACTCATCTTGTACTTTTGTGACATTATTTTAGAATACCACTCACACAGAGATTCATTGGTAGAACCAAAGATAATGTCATCCACATATATTTGTACAAGAATCACCTGTCCTTTACTCTTTTTAACAAAGAGTGTCTTATCTATACTACCTCTGGTGAAATCCATTGATAGTAGATAAGTGGACAGAGTATCATACCAAGCTCTTGGAGCTTGTTTAAGACCATACAAAGCCTTGTCCAACTTATAGACATGATGTGGAAACTTTGAACTTACAAAGCCAAGAGGTTGTTTCACATAGACTTCCTCCTGAAGTTTTCCATTAAGGAAGGCACTCTTCACATCCATCTGATAGACTTTGAAGTCTTTATATGCTGCATAAGCTAAGAACAACCTTATGGCTTCAATTCTAGCAACAGGGGCAAAGGTCTCATCACAATCAATTCCCTCTTCTTGCTTATGCCCTTGTGCTACTAGCCTGGCTTTGTTTCTAACTATCACTCCATCCTTGTCCATTTTATTTCTATAGACCCACTTAGTGCCTATAATTGAATAATCTTTGGGGGTAGGGACAAGTTTCCAGACTTTGTTTCTCTCAAACTCATTTAATTCCACTTGCTATGCTTCAATCCAATCCTCGTCTTCTAAGGCTTCTTCAGTCTTCTTTGGTTCCATTTGAGATAGGAAACCAAAGTGAGCAGCATAGTTAGCTGTAGCCTTAGATCTGGTCATGACCTTTTCTTGGACATTTCCAATAATTTGATCTTGAGGATGATCTTTAAGGAATTTGAAAGTTGTAGTTGGAGAGTCTGGTTCTGAATCTGAGTGATGTTGAGAACTCTGAGGTGAACACACATCCTCAGTCTCAACAGCAGCATTGTCAACAAACTGATGATCATAGAGATTCTCAGTCTGAGTGACTTTAGCTCCAAAGGGGTTGATGAACTCATCATCCTTCTCAGCTTGAGAATCCCTTGACGTTTGTGATGCTTTATTTGATGAACACACATCATCATCACTATCATCTCCTATGACATACATAGGATTTGATGAGTTGGTTCCCTTAGGCCTTTCAAGCTCACTCAGACTGACCAAGTTGGCTTGACTTTTATCAGCTTGATCAAAATTGTCTTCATCAAATGAGACATGAATTGATTCTTCTATGGCCTTTCTCCTTGTATTATATATTCTATAAGACTTGGAGATTGAGGAATAACCAACGAATATTCTAAGATCAGCTTTAGGGTCCAACTTATGGAGCTGATCTCTTTGATTCAGCACATAGCATTTTGAACCAAAGATATGGAAGTAACCTATATTGAGCTTTCTAGACTTATACATTTCATATGATGTCTTTCCATGTCTTTTGACAATGATTGATCTCTTTTGGGTATAGCAGGCTGTACTGACAGCTTCATCCCAGAAATAGAGTTTTAATCCTGCCTCACATAGCATTGTTCTAGCAGCCTCAATTAAGGTTCTATTTCTCCTTTCAGCAACTCCATTTTGTTGGGGAGTTTTGACAGATGAGAAATTCTGTAATATTCCCTTTTTTTCACAGAAGCTTTCAAGGGTAGAGTTTTTGAACTCAGTCCCATGATCACTTCTAAGTTGCTTTACAGACAAACCTTTCTGCAACTCTTCCTGTTTGATAAAACTGATTATCTCCAGGGCAGCCTCACTTTTGGCTTTAAGGAATATTACCCAGGTGAATCTTGAGAACTCATCTACTATCACCAGTGTGTACTTCTTGCCACTTAGGCTTGGAGTACTTATGGGTCCAAACAAATCCATATGCAACATATGCAGTAGGTCTGTTATTGAAAAATTTTGCTTTAATTTAAAGGACCCTTTATGATGTTTCCCTTGTTCACAAGCTGAGCACAATTTGTCTTTGACAAATGTGATCTTTGGTAATCCAGAGACTAACTCTTTATTTGACAACATATTTATATTTTTAAAGTTTAGATGAGATAAACGTTTATGCCATAACCAACTCAGCTTAGGAACAAAATGGGAATATAAGCAGGTTTCATTATAGGGATCAGCAGAGTTAAGATCAAGTAGATACACATCTCTTTCTCTTTTAGCTATTAATACCGGCTTTCCCTTAGCATTATAGATTGTTCCTGCTTTCTTCCTAAAAGTAACTATATTGTCTTCATCACACAATTGACTGATAATAATCAGGTTGTGTTTGAGACCTTTGACATATGCAACTCTCTAGAAAGTGACCTTGCCAGCTTGCATCTTCCCATAGCCTTTTGTTCTTCCATGGGAGTTGTCTCCAAATGTTACTTTAGGACCTTCATCTTCTTAGAAATCACTAAGAAGTCCTTTCCACCCGGTCATGTGCCTTGAGCATCCACTATCCAAGTACCATTTACTTGAACCCTGCACATGATATGAAAACTAAACACATTAGTTTTGTTTGGGAACCCACTTCTTGGTGGGTTCAGATGAGGAGCACTTAGCATCTCCATCTGGTTGAACTGACTGTTGAGCTTGCGCAGGAGCTGAGTCCTGTGTAGGCTGATCAGCTTGTTCTTGTTCAGGCCTTGAGATTTCTGCATCACATTCCTTAGCCTCATGACCTCTACTTATGCACTTGTAGCATCTCCTTCTTCAAATGATTATAGGAGGTAGAGTGTCTAATAATCCTTGTGAGAACTTGCTCTCAGACTTAGGATTATATGTGGTGGATAACTTTTCTTTGCAAGTTGATTCACATAATGATCACTGACTTTGGACTTTCCTTTGTCAGGTCTTTGTTTGTTATCCTTTTGATTAGAAGTTTGACTAACAATCTTCTTTTCCATGACCTTGGACTTACCTTTGTCATGACTACTGGACTCACCAGTTTCAACAGGCTTGGACTTACCACTGTTGATCTTCTTGGACTTACCAAGATCTACAAGTTTGGACTTACCATTATTTTACTTTGACCTCTGACTGACAGTGGTCTTCCTATTCTTGTAACTTCTCTCCGAGCCAGATAGAGAATGTAGTCTTTTGAAAGGATTTGGATTAAGCCTTTCTATGACTGAAGTTATTTGAATAGGCTGAGTACTTAATCTGTCCAGCACAGACTTACCATGCTATTTGGATGTTGAGCACTCTTCTCCATGATATTTAGCCTTTACAAACATATTGTATTTATGGTTTTGACCATGTTTCTTCTCTGAGGCTGACTTCTGAGACTCAATAAGTAGTCTATCCTCCTCAGAGTCTGTACTTGCTATCTCATCATCAGCTACATAAGCTGCTGTTTGATAGTCACCTCCAAGTACAACCTTTACCTGTTTAGGAATTTGTTGGTTTATGCACTTTTCAGCAAGCTTTGATGACTTACACCAAGACTCAGTGACCTTTTGAAGTTGGTTAACTTTGTCTTTAGCTTCCTGAAGTTATTCACTTAGAAGTTTATTAATGTGTCTTTGACATTCAAGATCACATTGTGCTTTCTTACCAACATCAATGAGAGATTTATTTTCCTTAATCTCATTCTTGAGTTTAGTAATCTCATCTTTGAGGTCATTTTGAGACTTAAGGATGGTCTTGAAATCATTCAGCAGATAATCAAAAGCAAGACCCTTTTCCTCATCGGTGTAAGAGTTGAAATTACTGACCTTATACATGGAAGCAGGATCTTAATCACTTAGCTTGCTGTTTTCCTCAGCTTCCTTCATGTCAGCTTCAAAATTTGACTCGGACAAACCATAATCAACTTCATCTATTTCCAACTCTTCATCTTCTTGAGCCATCATACATACATCATCATCTGAGGTAGATGATTCAGTATCCCAGGTTTCAGCATATAATCCTTTTGCACTGGGTTTGTCTTCTGGCTTTCCTTTCTTGAGCTGAGTATATTTCTTCTTGTATTTATCAGCTCTGTAAGCATTCTTATCAACAACTGATGTTGATTCCAACTTCTTTGATCTGCACTCAGAAGCAATATGTCCCTTCTTCTGACAGTTGAAGCACACAGCATTCTTGGGATCAAAGGAACTCTTCCCTTTGCCCCTGTCAGATCTTCCTCTTCCCCTTTGAGCTCTTCTCAAACGTCTGGCTAACATTGTCATTTGCTCAGTGATATTCCGAACATCATCAGTATCACTGGAGTCTGAGTCTGAGTGGTCAGCTTGAGATTCTGACTCAGTCTCAGATTCAACAACCAGTGTCTTGGAGCTTTTCTTCTTTTTCTGTGCAACCAATGCAACTTCATTCTTATCCAAAGACTCCTTGAGTTGTTGTTGAGAAGTTCTCTTGTGTTCAGTGATCTGTTCATGATTTAGCAAGAACCTATAAATGGACTGTAGGTTGTACACATGCAGTGTTCCTCCAGCCCTCAGTGCTGTAGTTACATGGTTAAACGTCTCTTGTAACACATCCAGAAATTTCAGCACATGTTCAGCTTCATCTTTCTTTACACCCACACTTAGTAGGTCATTTATCAAGCAGTGAAACCTTGTGAACAAATCTGACAAGGTTTCATTCTTCTTTGAAAATAAGTTTTCATAAGATCTATTCAAATGATTTTTCTTATGCTGCTTGACCAGATCTGTGCCCTCATATGTAACACTCAGTGTGTCCCAGATATCTTTTGCTGATTGACACCCAGTCACAGTACGCAAGATTTCGTTGGTCAGGGCATTTGCCATAACACTTTTTGCCTTGTCATCCAGATCGAAGAGTCTCTAATCTTCATCAGTCCAGGATGCAATAGGCTTTCTTGTTTCCTTTTCAGTTTTGCCAGGAGACGTATCACTGACAGTAGCAGGAATCTTGGGGATGATAGGTCCTTTTGTAACGACATCGAACATACGAATGTCAATGGACTTGAGGAATAGCATGGCTCTGAAATTCCACATAGGATAGTCAGATCCATCAAATATGGGACAACCTTTGGCAGACATCTGTGGAAAGTTTGAAGAATTGTGGCTTGTAGACATTGTAAACTTTCTCAGAATCTTGAACTTTCAACTTATGAAATCGTTCAGCCTGCTCTGATACCACTTGTTGGTCCCTTGGTGAGAATAACAACAAGCAAAAAGTGTGTAGAAGGGGGGTTGGATACACTTTCTGCGGAAATTGAACAAACCAAATAAAAGTGTTACACAGAGTAAATCAAACCACAATCAGTCGAATGATTTTATAAAGAAGATGATTACAATGCTTTGAATAAGAAGATGATTACAATAACTATCAAGTAAGTAACTCTTGATACATAACCACCTAATATAAATCTCTCAATCTCTCAAACTTAGCTATCTATAATTAACTTATGATTATAGATACTGACGACTCTCTAAACAGGATTTACACATATTGATAACTTACCAATATCACAACTAATGTGATTATTCGAACACACGAACAACTTGGCAATCTGTGAGTTTCTTGATCACGTTGAACTGACAAACAGTGATTCAAGAATAGTAACACATACGGCGAGGTGAGGTATTTGGCTCTTCAACACTTAGTTGTTTTCGTTTTTAAGTCGTACCTCTAAACTTATCCGGAGATAAGTATTTATAATCCTGTTCCTACGGTTCCTAACAAACTGGACTAATCCTAATTTGCTAACTAACTACCGGATAACTTGGAATCTTGAATCTTCTTATGTTGAGTCTTCAATCTTCAATCTTGATTCTGAAGTCTTCTTATCCTTTCCGTAGATATAGAGAGATAAAAGATAAATTTTTAAACACATTAAAATTATCTTTAAACTGACTTCATTAGTCAGGCTGAGTTACTCAGCTTGAAACTCATCAAGCTGAGTTCTTCGAGAACAAACCCGAATTTAACCATGAACTAACATGTATAATTTTTAACTCATCCTTAGAAGTCTAAAGAATTAACTAAAACATATTTAGTAACTCTATTGAGCTGACTCAGTCTTTACGCTGAGTCGCTCAGCTTGAAACTCATCAAGCTGAAACTCAATATGTATATCTTAGTTTACGCACACAGCTTATCAAACATATTGATAATTTACTAAGATATAGTCTAAGCTGATCAAACATATGTACAACTTACACTCAGCTTATACTCAGTCTGGGTCACTATAAGTGTTCAGTCTGACTAAGCTTCATAATTCTGTTTAAGTTATATGTAGAACACATCTTACAAACTTAACTTTGTCTCATCAAATCTTAACTGATGAGATCATTTTCCCAACACTGATATAGCAAGGGGTTGGTGTTGTCGTGCCCAAACCGTGCACTAACACGTGTGAAATAAGTATCCTAGGGCTAATACTCAATCATTTAAGGGTTTTTATGAATTTGTATTTAGCAAAGTCTTATTTGTGTTACTAATTGGACTACATGAAAAATTATAGATGGCAAACATTACCAACATAAACAACCTCTCACTCCGCTCCATCCTAAAAAAGGATAAGCTTACGGGACCTAATTTTCTCAACTAGGAGCGCAATCTGCGGATCGTGCTCAGGCATGAGAGGAAATGGTACGTCCTGGAGGAACCAGTGTGAAATGCCGCGGCCAATAATGCAAGGGAAGATGTTAGGGAAGCTTACCAGAAGGGAGTCAATGACGCGCTAGATGTAAGCTGCCTCATGCTTGCAACGATGAGTCCAGAGTTGCAAACTAGCATGATGGATACATCAGCCTATGACATGATCCGCCAGCTGAGGGACATGTTTCATGAGCAGGCTCGTTCAGAACGCTACGATGTCACTAAGGCTCTTAACACTTGCAATATGGCAAACGGCACTTCGGTTAGTACTCACGTCATCAAAATGAAAGGGTACATGGACCACTTGGAAAGGTTCGGACACCCGGTCCCATTGCAGCTAGCAACGGACCTGATTCTTAACTCGCTGTCGGACGACTACAAGTCGTTCATTGTGAACTACAACATGAACAGTATAGAGAAATCCATTGCTGAGTTGCATTCTATGCTTAAGACAACGGAGTCTAACCTGGGTAATAAGTCCAAGGATGTCCTAGTGGTAGAGACGGGAGCTGCTAAGAAGAGGAAGGGGCGCAATGGCAGGGGTAAGGGTAACACCGAGCCAGGACCATCTGCACCCAGGGCCAAAGGAAATGGCAAAGGCAAAGATAAAGGCAAAGGCAAGAAGTTTAAACCAAACAAAGCGAGGGCCAAGAACCGATGCTTCAAGTGCGGTGAAGTTGGCCACTACAAAGCCAATTGCCCGACGTGTCACGAGGGTGGCGGAAACGCCACAGGTACTTTCGTTGACTAACTTCAGTATTTTGCTTTCAACTTATTTTTATAAGTGGTGTTTTTGACATTTGCGATCGTTTATTGCAAATAGGTCAATAATAAGCAAAGGATGCCTTGGGATGCTAAAAAGACGATGCGTGTGGATGAAGGATATTTATAATTCATATTTACTTATTTTGAACTGTTGATTTTAAAATATGTAATGGCTACTTTTGAGACTTTTGGTTTCTTTTAAGAGTATTTTTTTTGAATTATTGGTTGATATATCCTTGCGCGCATCCTGTTATTACATCTAGTCAAGTTATGACTAGAGGATGACTAACAAGTCAAAGTCTTTGACTTATTAGTACTTTAGTCTTTTTGCATTGGTTGCCATTTTAATAATATGATTAATATTGATTGCTTGACTATAACTTATGGAATTACTTGAGGTAACACAGCTTGTGATACACATATCAGAAAGTATGTCTAATCAAGTAATTATAAGTGTTTATAAAAACAAGTTCAAGTTTTGAACTAGAATTAAACACTAGAAAATGATAGTCATTATTTCCTAAGGATGGGTTTAAGGAAAAACATTTGTGAGTTTGGTTATAATAGGGATTATAATGAAGAAGAACTCATATGTTTTAAATAAGAATCTATACAAGTGTTTCATACTTGTGATGATGTAAAGTTTAGAAACCATTTTCTGTAATAGGAAATAGTGGATAATAGAAAATCCAAGTTTAAGGTTTCGATAACTTTAAGATTCTTATTTGAGATCTAAGTTTTAGATTCATACTTAAAATCAAGTTTTTGACTTTTGTATCAAGTTTGACCAAGTCAATAAGGTATTTTAAGTAATGCTATGTTTTCTTAATAGTCAGTGGGAGCAATTGACCTACGCTAAGTCATTTATCAAGTTCTAGATAAATTAATATACATGTATGTATATTCGCGTAGAAGCAAGTAAGTGCTTAGAGAAGCACGGAAATTACTAGTTTATTGTCTTTCAAGGAAATATATAATCTTAATGACAGGAATTTTGTGAATACAAAATAAGTCCAGGTAAATGGACTAGTCCCAGGAGGTCATAATTATATATTGAAATTCAATGTCATAAATATTAACATATTAAAGGAGTTTAGTGTTGGAAGTAATAAACAAGTTATTAGATAAGTGTTTTTACACTAGACACCTAATTTTTTTTACGAGATGATGTAAACAAAAGGGTTTATTATTTCAGTCTATTTCTTGGAATAGAAAAGCATCTATACATCTACAATGTAACCAAGTGTGGTTACGGGGTAATTTTATACATCTAGAAACGGGGAGTTTAATCCAGTTCTCCAAGTTCAGATGATGTGATAAAATTAGAAAGACTAGACTTGTTTTCAGGGTTTGCTGAAAATAGTTTGTCTAGCAAAATGAGTGGGAGCACTAGTTAGTGTATACTCATTTTTAGTTCATAGTAATGTTGTGGTTTCAAGAAGTGATTCGTGATAAGTCCACTTGAACCAACATAGTAATACAAATAGACGCGGTGAATTGAGACGATGGATCAGTATTAACTATGTACTATATTCCAAGAGGGTGAATATGGAGAGTACATTGTTAATCCCATAACTCTTCACAGATTTTGTATGTTTTGGTAATATCCATGAATAATAGGATTATTATTCAAAATCTTATCCGTGACTACCTATCTTGGTGGGAACCTCGATTAGAGAGATAATAACGTCATTGTGATCCTTGGTAGAGATTCATAGTGTTTGAAGATAGCTACCAGGGGTGTAGGCCAAGGATGTACGGGTATTCACCTGGGGTGTGAATATCGGATAGTGACATTGTGTAGAATACCGCTTGGTTAATGAGTCAAAGGTATTCGGCACATAGGTTATCCTCAAGCCTAAGATATTTGGTTTGGGATGCGTAGACTTCTGGTATTTGGATCGCACCTACCGCTACGCCGTAACTGGGTAGTAATAACGGGCGTATCTGGTATCAGCGGAAAGCGTGTTGCCAAATGCAGATATGCGAGAGGCATTCTGCACCTCCTCTTCACGAGAGATGTTTCAAGGCCGCTTTACTGATGTAGACTGTGGAAGTGCATGGCCATGCCCAAACGAACTGATATGTTCTTTGTTGCTTATCACTCAGTCAAAATCGGATAGTCGAGAAATGGTTCTGAGTGTTCAGAGTTGACTCATTCCATACTCAGACTCACAATTGAAACGTCACGATGCAGAGGGAAAAGCCTAAAGTATACCCAATCATAAGACAAGGGGTTCTTATGAAGTTTTGATTATAAAATAGTTAGTTTTATAAATTATAAGACAGTTTGTTTTATAAAGGATATGATTATCACACCTGGGTATAAGAGTTGTTATGTGCTTGGTTACCCTAAGGACTTGTCTAAAAGCACCCTTAGCCCAGTATCATCAAGACCATGGGTTGATAGTAAGCACAAGTGGAAGTCTGATAGGATTTTTGTGCATAACCATCGAACCTTGATGATACGCCCAATTCCATAAAACACTCAAGGGTCACACCTGTGAGGGTATGTAATTCAAGTAGGAAAATCCACAATGTTTGGAGACGGGTATTATGACTGTTAGTCATAAACCAACATTGGGAGTTGAGATAATAACCAGGTTAATATAATTAACAAGAATATATATATTTATTAGTTAATAAATATATATTGTTAATTATTGAATTAATATCTTGGATATTAATTGAAAGGTTATTATTACTAGTTGTTATTATTATTAATAAGGATAAATATATTAAAGAATTATATATATATATATATATATATATATATATATATATTAGTTAATTTTATATTAATAATAAAATGGTTTAAATGGTTTCCTAATTAGATAACTAGGTGAGTTATCTATAAAGAGGGGTTAAACCTGAACAATTAGGGTTAAGAATGAAAAATCATTAATTAAGCAAAACTCTCTCCCCCTTCTCTCACTTGTCTATGGCCGAACACCCAAGGGTGGGTGTGAGGGATTGATTTTGGTGATTCCAAGTACGAGAATCAAGAAGAAGCCTAGTGTTGTAACACCCTCCTTACCGGTCTAGTATGATTAAGGTAAATAAGTTGATTTATCTTGATATTATTTGAGTAATTATTGTTATTATATGGATTAATTATTTTATGTGAATTAATTGTTTTAATTGATTAAATGGTAATATTTGTTAATTATTATAATTGAGTTAGTGGATGGTGAGGTGTCAGTTTTGACACCTACACACCACCATCTTGCCACCTAAATCTTCATTCATGCAAAAATTGAAGGTGTTGTGTGTGTGTGTTGTATATTTACGGCCGAGAACTAAGAAGGAAGAAGAAATCGAAAACCAATTGATCAATCTGTTAATCTTGAAGTGTTTAACTTCAAGTAGAGGTTAGATTACTGAATTGAATGTTAAATTGTTGATTAATTTCAGATTTATATGAATATATGTATGAAATCCGATTGAATGCTTGATTTGATGAATTTATGATCTAGGTTGTATGCATGTTAGAATTGATGTTAGTTATGTTCAAACATGTTTAGAAATTAATTTTGGAAAGCTAGATGATGTTGCATGCTAAAAATCAGATCAAAATCGAAGTTTAGTAGGATTTTTGAATGACCCGGAATTCATAAGTATGAATCAGTCGGAATTCAAGGATGAATGGCTCGGAATTGATGAAATCCGACTAAATCTATCGGAATTGATAGGAATCCGAGAGAATAGAACTGTTGCCTTAGCTTTTATCGGATTTGAAGATTAGCCTTTACTCGGAATCCTATCCTATCGGATTTATGTAATTCCTCGGAATTCTTGTTTATCGGATTGTTAATTCTATCGGATTGTATGTTTACTCGGAATTGAAGTTAAGTCGGAATTAACTTTTCTCGGATTGTATGTTTAATCGGATTGTGACTATCCTCGGATTTGGCCTTTTCTCGGATTGTGTATTGTATCGGAATCCGATTAAATCGGAATTGCCTTTACTCGGAATTGAGCCTTTGCTTGGATTTGATTTTATCGGAATTGACTTTGATCGGAATTTGGGAATTCAATCGGAATTGGTTTGATCGGAATTGACCCTCACTCGGAATTTGAGATTTGGTCGGAATTCTAATTTTACCTTTGCTTGGAATTTGAATTGTTATGAGGAATCCGATTAAAGAACAACTCTTTGATGATTTGAAGATGAACATGAATTGTACTTTCAGTATGGCCTTGGCTTATGAAAGGAATGTATGTATTGTCTAAGCTAAGGAGATGGATGAATTCACAGAATTACAAATTGTAAAGGGTAATAGTGAATTACGGTATATTGCTGTGAATATACATGAATTTAATATGTACTTGTGATTGTATGTGCATATGTGGTTGATTATAGTATTGTGCTTATTGTGTATTGATTAAGAAAATACTGATTGTTAGTTGTTTGTTCAGGTGGAGACAAAACTCAGTAGACTAGTAAAGACTGAGTTGCCTGATTGTTGAAGATATCGGTGAGTGGATAAATATCTTGGATGTATAAGATATAACTCCTGATTGTTGCTCTTTGAGATGTTATCTCTTGTTTACTGTATATATACATGTTGTTGTAAGGGAGTAAAAAGAAAGAAAATTGAAAAGAAAAAAACAGTTCCATCTCCCAAACCAACAGTTGAGAAGATAAAACAAACAGCTCAGCCACAACAACCTGAAAAATCCAAATCAGTTCAAACATTTGAAGATGCAGCAAAAGCAGGTATGGTAAAAACCATTCTTCATGATAGACACAGGGTAGAGGTTGAAGAAAGAATTGATAAATTAGAAGCAAAGCAGCTAGGCCAGAAATCCCACATTACTGAGTGGAGATTTGAACTGTTAAGATGGGAAACTGGAAAGAAAGGAGTTACGATTGTCAGAGAAGTGGAACCAATTGAAAGTTATTCCAGCTTCTTACAACTGATGGGTAGCATTACAAGAAGGGATGTTCAAGAGATATATGTTTATGGAGTAAGCAAATATGAAAATGCAACACAGATTGAGGTGAGAGTGTTGATGAGGCATCTAAAGAGTATTTGCAATCCACTGAAGATAATGCCAATTTTGATAAGTGATGAAGCCTTCCCAATAAGTTCTATGAAAGTATATGATAAGGCAAGAGTTTATCATATGGTGATGGGAAAGGGACAAACTCAGTGGTTTGATTTTGAATTTGTTGATCATGGTAAAGCAAAGCTGCTGAATATGTTAAGTGCAAAGTTCTTTGGTCCTGCTGATATGAAGGATGATTTGATAAAGAGGATAAAGAAAAGGCTGGAGTTCTTACAGTCAAGTCAGAAGTAATTTTCTTATTATGTTTTGATTGTAACAGTTTGACTTTGCATATTTAATGTAAATATTTTCTTTGATTATGTTAATTTTTCTGTACAAACAACTTAAATGTATTGTTCAATACTTTAAGTTAGGGGGAGATTGTTGGGAAATTTGCTAAGTCATTGAAACTGTTGGACATGCAAAGTAAAACTGTTAGAGTAATTAGTGAAAACAGTTGTAGCTAACCGTTGTTGCAAGTTTTACAACTGTTAGTACAAAAGATCAGAACTGTTAGTTTAGTTATACACAACTGTTAGAAGACCTTATGTAGGACCGTGGGAGGTTCTAAACTAACACCCTAATGCTAGGACTGATCTAGGATGAGAAATAGTGCGGAATATCTATTTCCCAAACCTCCTAAGGATTCAAAGATCTGCTTAGGTGTCCGGCACACAGTAATCACGAAGAACACACATAGTAGGATCAAGAACAACTCTAAGAACTCACACAGAATGCTTAAGGCTGCCCTTGGATTCGAGAATAACACTAAGTTCGCGTTTATCGAGGTTATACGTACGATTACGAAGGCTCACGAAGGCTTAAGGTCGATTACGGACGATTACCGGTGATTCTCGATCATTCCCCGACGATTCCCCTCGCTAATACGCAGTTAAAACCTATTTATATGAACAGAAAACGCGGTATTTATGTTAAACACGTTTCTTGCCTTATTAACTTCCACTACGCACGTGGTACAATGCACTGCGTACGTAGTTAGTCCAGTACGCACGTACCGGGTGTTTTAATAATAATTAATTAAACATTAATCGTCTACCTCACCACGCACGTAGTGAGCTCCACTACGCACGTAGTGAGCTTCAACACGCACGTGGTAACCTTCACTTATACTTAAACTTCCAAACACAAATCAACACATGACTAAGTACTTGTAAGCTTAAGACAAATATAAGAAAACACTTAGAATATATAAACATGTAAACCATTAATCAAAACACATTTGAATTAACATTTCAAGTAAACATTTATATATTTGATTGATAAGAACTAGGGATTTACAATTATGCACCAACAAACTCCCCCTAAGACCTAGTTCTATCAACAAAAATTGCACTAAGCAAACAAAATGACCTTACCTGCCCTACGCACGTGGTAAGTTGTAACTCGTGCTCAGTGGCTCCAAAACACATGATCTGAAATCCTCACATGTGAATCTTGATACTGTTAGTACTGCACTCAGCAATAAACAGTCAGTAACTTCAAGACCACTAATAAGCATCTAAACACATCAAAGCGAAACGAGAAAACCTAAAGAATAACATAAAAACACACTACAAGAAACTAGAGTACACCAAAAATCTTTTTGTATTTTTCGGAATAAAAGAAAATGAAAATGCAGACTGTTAACAAATTAAATCTTAAAAACTAAGAGACAGAAATGAAAACACTAAAGAGATTTGCAAAAATTAAATTACTGAAATTAAATCTTTTTGTGAGAAGGTTCCAAGATGGAGTCAGTACCAGCACATCTATACTTAGTTATCATTCATTTCAGAACCTTAGGCACAACATACTCCCTTAATTTCTGTCTGTCAATCTAACTTTCCTCAGATAATGACAGATTTAATTTCAACATTTTCTGATTATCCAGAACTGAGTACATGGTTAAGACTATCTCTTTTAAAATCTCAAAGTGTTTTGACTCACTCAGTTGGTTGCACAACTTGAGTACCCAACCACCATGCTTATGTGCTTTGTGATTTTGTCAACGCATTTTATGCTCTTTGACATGTTTCACCTCTTTTGATAATTTCTGTTGAGCTTTTGTCACTGCATTTTATGCTCTTTGACAATTCAACACTAATAGATCAATGTATCTATTTCTTTTGACATCTCAGATTGGGGTCAATTTTTCACCCTCTTTTTACATTTTGCTCATTGTCATCTAACACATTTGGCATGGTAACAGGTGTGTGCACCAGACTAAGTTAGTCTCAACTGTTATTGACTTGTAGACTTGGAATGTCTCGATAGTTTGAATCTTTGATGGATTTCCACATGCATAACCACTTATCAGCCTAGACTCTCATCATATGTCTTACACGCCATCTGTTTCTTATCTGATTTAACTAAATTTTTCAGACAGTTTTCTCAAGAATATGTACATGCCTTCAGTCCTAATTTTACTAGACATACTTTGTAATGAAAGCCAGTGTACCATCATTTTCCATTTGAGTTGGATCAACTTCTCATTATTGTTTTTCTGATTTTTTTTGTATTTTCTATGTTGCTCCTATCTCCCCCTAAAATACTAAAAGAAATAAATACTAAGAACAGAGACACACAGACACAGAAAATAAACACACAGAAAATAGACACACAGGCGCAGAGACGAGAAGTGCATTAAGGTGCATCATCAGAGACGACCTCACACTTGGTTTTCATCCCGTTTTCATTCACTAAGAACAAAAACCTGGGTTTATCAAATGCCTTAGTATACAGGTCTGCCTTTTGGAATTCAGTTTGAATAGACAATACGTCAATGGCACCCTGCAAAAAGAGTAGAAAGTTAGTTAGCATTAGGAACCCAAGCCCGAATGGTCATGGGTTTCCCATCTTCTCCAACAATTTGCACATTAATCCACATACCAGTAACTTTGGAGTCTACATTGGTATCTGGATTATTGGACGTTTTGACTTCACGTTTGTTGGTCCATTTTAAGTCTTGACGAGGAGAAGCCTTGTGATAAACACTAGAAGTGTTAATCACCTTATGAAGTGGTTCCTTCCCCATCTGACTAACCTCGCAACTTTTGGGTTTACTAGATGTTTCCCTAACAGTCCTTTTGAGCTGATGAGGGTCAGTTGATTTTTGATTATTTTGATTAAACGTTTTATTTTTCTGAAAATTTTCAAAAGAATCAACTTTCCCCCTGCAGCTCTGTTGTTGCTGATCACACTCATAACTGAGGTGACCAGGTCTCCTGCACACATAACAAATCCTGTTTGACTTATGTTTTGCAGGATTATGTGGCACTTTTTGCTCAACTTGACATTTTGACTCTACTCCTAAACCACATTGTTTTGGCAAAATTTCAACTTCCTCATAAGGACGGGTTGCAGGAGACTTTGCACCCTCCTTTTCTATGGTTCGGGGTGCTGCTTGCACATTTTTCATTAACGTGCCTTGTCCAGAAGAATTGCCTAGAAGTTTTCTCATACCAGATTCAGGCTTTTCTTCTTGTTTGACCTCTTTCATCTGACGCTCACCAACTACTCCCTTCATTTTTAAATCAGGTTTTGAGGTTGAAGCAGACGGTGCATCAACCTTGGAAGGAAGTTGGTCAGCTTCAGTAAAGACATCTGTTTGCACCAGTTGGTTTAACACTGGTGGTGGACATTTAGTATATGCCTGTTTGTCTTTTTCTGAATCGGAACCTTGAGGTCTCCGGTCGATTATGTGCTTAAATAGATAAGATGAAGTTGAATAACTTTTCAGTTTCTTATTGAGAGTCTCATAATCTACCTTAGAACTAGCAAGGTCTCGCTTCAGTGTATCTATCTGATTGATGTAGAAAACTATGGCATCCTGTTTGTTTAGCAATGCTACCTCTAGTTCTCTAATCTGTTTGTTCTGGCTTTCAATTTTATCTTTTAGTGTCTTTTCCCTACCTTTAATGATTGAATTTTCATGCAATTTAGAGGTAAGATCACTGACTTGAGATTTCAAAGATAAAATATTTTGCACATAGTCATTGCACGAAGCACAAGGAATGCCAGAATTGTTACTTACCTTTGAATCAGCAGGTTTGCCAGTCATGCACGCCTTAAGATCTTCTGATTTAGTTTGAACAATCACTGGCGTTGGTTCGGCAGCTGGCACTGAAATTGGTTTGACATTGTACTCATCAGTAGGCATCACTGAGTCTTCCTTACTGGCAACAAATTCATCAGCAGCTTCCTGCACACTATCTGCTTCAGATTGTGAATCATCATTCAGATCTTGAACACTGGCCAGGTTGGTCTCAGCAACTTCGAAAGCATCATTATCTTGAAAGTATACTGACCAGTCTATCCCCTCATCTTTCTGAACAACTACCATCGCTTTGGATGATCCCTCATGGGATGTTTCAGCTTTCTGTGGAGTAGTGGTAGTTGAAGATTTTCCAGGAGATGTCCTGAAGGGATACTTGGGTCCTGAGTTCTTTGGTTTCTCACATTCTCTCGCAAAATGACCCTTTTCGCCACAGTTGTAACAGGTTACAGCTGATTTGTTGAAGCCCAGCTTTGTATCCTTAGTCGTTGTAATCTGCATCCCTGTTCGTTTAACCAAAGCTTTTGCTCTCCTCACAAGGTTGGCATAGGACCATAAAATATCCTGTCTCTCCATTTCATCATTGTCAATCTGCTCATAGTCTTCTTAAGTCAAATAGGCATTTCCAATTTTACCCTTCAGAAGATCATCATACGAAGAGACCAAAGCATTAAGCATCCCTATATGCTCCTTTACTTCTTCAGTGCTTCCATGCTTGAAATGCTCAGTGTTTAAGGTAGGCATAGACGTTTTGCTTGAAGGAGCAGAATATGGTGGTCCACTTAGAGTTTCAGGAGCAGACTTGCTTGAAGAATAGACGTTTGAGGTAAAGGCTATCTGCAACGGAGCATTTAATGAAGTGACTGGAGAAGCAATGGGTCCAGTACAGTATAATGAGGGATTCTGCACATAGCTGCTCAATCTGTCTAGGTTTTGCTCCTCCTGTTCATGCTCTTTTAGCTTAGTTATAAAATCATTTAGATCCATGCCCTCAAAACCTTCACCATTTTTCAGAATCATGATGAACGGCCTCCAGCTTTTGGGTAGTGCCTTGGAAAAAGTCTCCACTTGTTGTCTTTCTGAAATCTGCACTGCCAAACTATCCATTTCACTGAGAAGATGGTTGTATCTGTTGATCAGATCTGGAAGCTTTTCATTCACGTATGAGGTGAAGTGGTCAAACTCCTTTCTCAACTGAGAAGCTTTGAGCTCTTTCAGAGATGCATTCCCCTCGTTCCTCTTTTGTAGCGCATTCCACAAGGAACGTGACGTTCTATACCGTCGGAACTGGTGGAAGATCTCATTAGGAATAGCTTGGATCAGATAAGAGTAGGCTTTCTTCTCAGCATCATAAGCCTTCCTCTGATCGTCACTCATCTGATCATAGGGAACTTCGATATTCCCTTCACCTTTAGGCACTATATAATCAGCAGAGATGGCCCTGTGCAACCGTGGATCAACCCCATCGATAAATATCTCAAAACGTGGTTTCCAGAATGGGTAGTCTTCCATGGTTAACAGTCGAGGTACTTTGTTAATACCTCCTTGTTCTTTGTCCATTATAAGGTTACTTAAAGCAGTGATAGTTTGTTTGGCAGCCATAGCACTCATGTCAGAAATTTTGATTAAGACCTAAAACAAACGTAAACACTACGCACGAAGTAAGAATGGTTCGCAAGAAGTGAACACACTACGCACGTAGTAAACTGTACTACGTACGGACTGACAAAAGGTCACACAGACTCAGGTACGTACGAAATGGGAACCTAGTACGCACGAAGTGATTTCACTACGTACGAAACAAGTAAATTGTTTTTTAAGAAAATATTTAACACACAGATTCAATACGTGTTGATGACCCACTACGCACGGACAGACACACAAGCTACCGAAGATTCTAGAGTACCAACGATCCACTACGCACGGACAGAAAATCAATACGCACGTAATGCTAGACACTACGCACGAGTAAACTGCAATGATTAGGATTAAATTACGTAAAACACAAACCTTTTTTACGCAAAAAGACATGTTTTAGACTAAACGACGACCAAAAACCAGGAAAACGACAAAAACTAACAGGCCTAAACGACACCTAGATCACGAAACCTAAGGAAAAGTGATCAATCAAAGCACAAGGCTCTGATACCACTTTGTAGGACCGTGAGGGGTTCTAAACTAACACCCTAATGCTAGGACTGATCTAGGATGAGAAATAGTGCGGAATATCTATTTCCCAAACCTCCTAAGGATTCAAAGATCTGCTTAGGTGTCCGGCACACAGTAATCACGAAGAACACACAGAGTAGGATCAAGAACAACTCTAAGAACTCACACAGAATGCTTAAGGCTGCCCTTGGATTCGAGAATAACACTAAGTTCGCGTTTATCGAGGTTATACGTACGATTACGAAGGCTCACGAAGGCTTAAGGTTGATTACGGACGATTACCGGTGATTCTCGATCATTCCCCGACGATTCCCCTCGCTAATACGCGGTTAAAACCTATTTATATCAACAGAAAACGCGGTATTTATGTTAAACACGTTTCTGCCTTAATTAACTTCCACTACGCACGTGGTACAATGCACTGCGTACGTAGTTAGTCCAGTACACACGTACCGGGTGTTTTAATAATAATTAATTAAACATTAATCGTCTACCTCACCACGCACATAGTGAGCTCCACTACGCACGTAGTGAGCTTCATCACGCACGTGGTAACCTTCACTTATACTTAAACTTCCAAACACAAATCAACACATGACTAAGTACTTGTAAGCTTAAGACAAATATAAGGAAACACTTAGAATATATAAACATGTAAACCATTAATCAAAACACATTTGAATTAACATTTCAAGTAAACATTTATATATTTGATTGATAAGAACTAGGGATTTACAATTATGCACCAACACCTTAAAGTGAAGACTGTTAGAAGAAATTCAGAACTGTTTATTCAACAAACAGTTGCTGTTGAGCTATTTATGGAAAATGCTATCTTTGTGGATTTGAAGTATATCTCTATCAAGTTTGAAGATTATCAAGATTATCTCGAAAGATAGAAGATTACCTAACTGTCAACTATTCAAGGAGGATCAAGAGCCTATATATACTAGAACTAGAATATTGTTTTACATAGCAATTCTACGCATTCATACTTTATTGTTAATTTGTTTTTCTGAAGATGTGTTGACCTCTAAGTTTCATAGAAACCTAAGAACAAGTTGTGTTCTTCGTCTAACAAAAGGGTTAGATTAGAGGTGTTGGTGAATATTGTAATCATCGTTGATTATTAATAAACATCTTGATTTTGAAAGTATTTTCTTGTGTTGATTATTAAATTGTTCTTGTGATTAAACCTTAAACATCAATTAAGTGTGATTCCGCAACTTCTTAGTTGATTGTGATCAAACTGAAAGATTATATTTAAACAACTCTGATTTAATTCTAAAAGGTAATTCTTGTTATTGATATTTGGTAATATCCGATCCTGACACAATTAATGGTATCAGAGCTCTGGTTTGAGGATTTGCATTGTTGAGTTGTGCAATACTCGAACCGAGGCTCTGATCAGTCCAATATTTCCAGGGTGGGTAATTAGTAAGATAGCTGTAGAGAATATGATATGGTACTAACAGATTATAATCTGACAACTGGTGAGATGTTGTGTAGAACAGATTATGGCTGACAATACCGAGAACCCAGTACTTACCCCTTCGTCCCCAAGAAGGCAGCACAACAATGTGTCCTCTACTGCTGCCAATGAACAACACAGAGCTGGTACCTCGCACAACGGGGAGTCTGATAATCAAGACTATGTGTTACAGCTGGAAGATACTTTGCAGACTCAGAGAGACCGTATACTACAGCTTGAGCAGTAGTTGAACCAAACCCAATCTTCTCAACAAACCAGTACAGTACAGATTCCTCCGATAACAACTACATTTACTCAATCCTCACCACCACCTGTCTATACCACAGCTCCTGTGAGCACAGAGTCAACTCCATATGGATCATTCCCGTTCATTCCTATACCACAAGGAGTGTCTACCCAACATCTGATACCACCGCAGAACTTCTTCATCCTGTGGATTCCACAACAAGAAGTTAGGAATAAATGTCAATTCAAAGATTTTGTGGCGTGTGGAGCACCCGAGTATGCAGGAAGTTCAAATCCTAATGTAACTTTGAATTGGCTGAAAGAGACTGTGAAAGCTTTGGAAGCTTGTAACTGTGAGAAAACTGAATGGGTTAAGTTTGCAACGAGACGTCTGAAGGATCAAGCTTTGACGTGGTGGGATTCACTAACCACATACCTGCCGAGGGAGGTTGTTAATGCCATCACCTGGGAGCAATTCCTGGATAAGTTCTGTGAGCAGTTCTGTAACGCGTTCGACATGGCAAAGATTCAACGAGAGTTCCTAGATCTGGCACAGACAAGTAATATGTCTGTGGACGAGTTGATCAACAAGTTTCAAGTGACTCTCAGATTTGCAAAGCAGTGGGTGCCCGATGAACATTCTCAGGTTCAACACTTTGTGAAAGCTTTGTTACCAGAATATCGGGGTAACACTCGTCTGGCGACATCGCTTGTCCAGGCATTCACATTAGCAAGAGCTGCAGAGTCTGATGCTAAAGATTGGGAGAAGATGAATAGAGGGTTTTCAGCAAGTTTGGTGGAGGTTCCAGTGGGAATCAAGGTAAAGGTAAAGGGCAGAGTCATCATGGAAAGTCCGACCAGAGGTCCAAGGGATCAGGATCTTTTCAGAATAAGCCATGGTGCCATAGTTGGAAATCTCGTCACACTGGGCAGTGCATGCCGCAAACTCGCAAATGTTTGAGGTGTGGTGAGTTTGGTCATGATATAGGTGCTTATAGATTCAGTACCTTTGTTTACTGGAATTGCAAAGAAGAGGGACATCGAGCTGGAAATTGTCCAAGGTTGAAGACCGCGGGGACCGGGGCAGGGGTAAGTAACATTGGGGGATCGTCTTCTGCAGGTCAGAAGAGGAAAACTGTACCTTCTGCGGAAGGGAGGGCTTTTAAAATGACTGCCAAGGAAGCTACTGGCAGTGATGATGTGATTACCGGTATGTTCATAGTTAACTCTATGCCTGCACGTGTTTTGTTTGACTCTGGTGCAAATAGATCATTTATATCTATGACTTTGTGTGATAAATTGCAATTACCTGCTTCTGTGAACACTACTCCTTTAGAAGTAAAAATAGCTGATGGTAATGTAGTACCTGTAACCACTTCTGTGACTGGAGTTCAGATTAGTATTGATGGTACTAGTTTCCCTGTAGACTGTTTGGTGATGCCTATACCTGGATTTGATTTAGTATTAGGCATGGATTGGTTAAGTCACCATAGGGCTAGTATCCAATGTCATAAGAAACTGATAACTATTCCTCTGGCTGATGGGTCGCATGTCGTGGCTCATGGGGATAGATCTCCATCTTCTCTTCTGATTATCTCATATATGAAGGCTAGAAAATCTTTAGCCAAAGGGTGTGCGTCCTTTCTAGCCTATGCTATTGATGTGAAGAAAGAAAAGCGGTCTGTTACTAATGTTCGTGTGGTTTCGGAGTATCCGGAGGTATTTCCAGATGATTTGCCAGGATTGCCACCAGTACGTGATGTCGAGTATAAGATTGATCTGATACCTGGTAGTACACCTGTTGCAAAAGCTCCTTACCGATTACCTCCTTCAGAGACCAGAGAGATGATGACTCGGATACAGGAACTGTTAGACAAGGGGTTTATTCGTCCAAGCTCTTCGCCTTGGGGTGCACCGGTGTTGTTTGTTAAAAAGAAAGACGGGACTCTGCGTATGTGTATAGATTACAGAGATTTGAATAAGAGGACTGTCAAGAACAAGTATCCGTAGCCAAGAATAGACGATTTGTTTGATCAACTTCAGGGAGCTTCATACTTCTCGAAGATTGATTTGAGGTCGGGATACCATCAGGTAAGGGTAGCCGAAGAGGATATACCTAAGACAGCTTTTCGTACACGGTATGGTCATTACGAATTTCTCGTTATGCCGTTCGGTCTGGCTAACGCTCCTGCAGTGTTCATGGATCTGATGAATCGGGTGTGTCGACCATTCTTGGATAAGTTCGTTATAGTGTTTATTGATGACATTGTTGTGTATTCTAAAACGGAGGATGAGCATGATCAGCATCTACGACAAGTTTTGGAGACTCTAAAGCAACACAAGCTGTATGCCAAATTGTCCAAGTGTGAGTTATGGTTGCGTGAAGTCAAGTTTTTGGGTCACGTGATTTGTGAAAACGGTGTAAAAGTGGATCCGACAAAGATAGAGGCTGTGATGAATTGGATCGCTCCTAAGACACCGACAGAGATCAAAAGTTTTCTTGGATTAGCAGGTTATTACAGGCGTTTCATTAAAGACTTTTCGAAGCTTGCGGGTCCGTTAACCAAGTTGACTAGAAATGATGTTCAGTTCCAATGGGGTGAGGCTCAGGAGAATGCTTTTCAAACTTTAAAGCAACTTCTGTATCAAGCTCCTGTTCTTGCGTTGCCTGAAGGATCTGAAGATTTCGTGGCTTATTGTGATGCTTCACATGCCGGGTTAGGATGTGTACTGATGCAAAGAGGTAAAGTTATAGCTTATGCTTCCAGACAGTTGAAACCCAACGAGAATAACTATCCGACTCATGATTTGGAGTTAGCAGCAGTGGTGTTTGCTTTAAAGCTGTGGAGACATTATTTGTATGGTACAAAGTGCACGATTTGCACCGATCACAAGAGTTTGCAGTATGTATTCACACAGAAGGAATTGAACATGAGACAGCGCTGATGGTTAGAGCTGATTAAAAATTATGATTGTGACATTCAGTATCATCCGGGAAAAGCTAACGTGGTTGCTGATGCACTTAGCAGGAAAGGTTCTGCAGATACAATAAAGTTTATGCGGTTAGAGATCAAATCAGATTTGATCGATCAGTTGATGGCTGCACAATTGGAAGCACTGAAGGCAGAAAACTTGAAAGATGAGTTGATGGTTAAAAGACAGCATGAGTTAACAACTGATTCGCGTGGGTTGAAGATGTATCAGAATCGTGTTTGGGTGCCCAAGTTTGGTAATTTACGGGAATTGATTTTGACAGAAGCTCATAACTCCAGAATGTCTGTTCATCCGGGTAGCACCAAGATGTATCATACTATGAAGACCTTTTATTGGTAGCCTACTATGAAGTTAGATGTTGCCCGATTTGTGGAGTCATGTCATATATGTGCACAAGTGAAAGCCGAACACCAGAAGTCATATGGATCTTTGAGACAGTTTGCAATACCTGAATGGAAGTGGGATCACATTACAATGGATTTTGTAACAAAACTCCCGAGGACTCAGAAGGGAAACGATATGATATGGGTTATTGCCGACAAATTGAACAAGAGTGAACACTTTCTTGCTACTGCTGAGACTGCAAACTTGAGTAAGTTAGCCAAGCTGTATATGGATGAGATAGTATCTAGACATGGAGTTCCTTTGTCTATTATGTCAGATCGGGATTCGAGGTTTGTGTCGAATTTCTGGAATAGACTACAACAAGAGTTGGGATCACGAGTTAATCTGAGTACAGCTTATAACCCACAAATAGATGGTCAATCAGAGAGAACAATACAGACTTTAGAAGATATGCTTCGGGCATGTGTGTTAGAGTTTGGAGGTTCTTGGGATCGCATCTACCTTAGGTTGAGTTTGCCTACAACAATTCCTATCACTCCAGCATTGGAATGCCACCATATGAGATGTTATATGGGCGACCGTGCAGAACTCCTACTTGTTGGTTAGAGGCAGGAGAGAAACAGTTTGTTGGGCCAGATATTGTTCAAATCACAGCAGATAAGGTAGCAGTGGCTCGGGAAAAGTTGAAAACTGTAAGAGATCGACAAAAGATGTATGCAGATCCACGTCGTCGACCAGTGACTTTTGTTGAGGGAGAACGAGTCTACTTAAAGGTTTCACCATGGAAGGGCGTGATAAGCTTTGGGAAACATGGAAAGTTGGCTCCTCAATATATATTGGTCCGTTCAGAATTTGAAAAGTAAATGACCAGACAGTTGCTTTGGATCTTCCTGATGAATTAGCTGGTATCCATGATACATTCAATGTATTTTATCTGAGAAAGTGCAATGAAGAGGATCAGGCACAGGTGTTGCCAATACAAGATTTACGTGTGGATTCCAATAAGAGGCTGATTGAGGAAGCTGTTGAGTTGTTGGATCGTAAAGTAACAAAACTAAGAAACAAACAGATACCAATGGTTTTGGTAAAGTGGAAACACAGCTTGGGTTCAGACTTGACTTGGGAAACCGAATAAGAAATGAGGAGTCGTTACCCTACCTTGTTTGAGAACGATCAGATTCCGAGGACGGAATCTTCTTAAGGAGGGAAGATTTGTAACATCCTCCTTACAGGACTAGTATGATTAAGGTAAATAAGTTGATTTATCTTGATATTATTTGAGTAATTATTGTTATTATATGGATTAATTATTTTATGTGAATTAATTGTTTTAATTAATTAAATGGTAATATTAGTTAATTATTATTATTGAGTTAGTGGATGGTGAGGTGTCGGTTTTGACACCTACACACCACCATCTTGCCACCTAAATCTTCATTCATGCAAAAATTGAAGGTGTTGTGTGTGTGTTGTGTATTTACGGCCGAGAACAAAGAAGGAAGAATAAATCGAAAACCAATTGATCAATCTGTTAATCTTGAAGTGTTTAACTTCAAGTAGAGGTTAGATTACTGAATTGAATGTTAAATTGTTGATTAATTTCAGATTTATATGAATATATGTATGAAATCCGATTGAATGCTTGATTTGATGAATTTATGATCTAGGTTGTATGCATGTTAGAATTGATGTTAGTTATGTTCAAACATGTTTAGAAATTAATTTTGGAAACCTAGATGATGTTGCATGCTAAAAATCAGATCAAAATCGAAGTTTAGTAGGATTTTTTAATGACCCGGAATTCATAAGTATGAATCAGTCGGAATTCAAGGATGAATGGCTCGGAATTGATGAAATCCGACTAAATCTATCGGAATTGATAGGAATCCGAGAGAATAGAACTGTTGCCTTAGCTTTTATCGGATTTGATGATTATCCTTTACTCGGAATCCTATCCTATCGGATTTATGTATTTCCTCGGAATTCTTGTTTATCGGATTGTTAATTCTATCGGATTGTATGTTTACTCGGAATTGAAGTTAAGTCGGAATTAACTTTTCTCGGATTGTATGTTTAATCGGATTGTGACTATCCTCGGATTTGGCCTTTTCTCGGATTGTGTATTGTATCGGAATCCGATTAAATCGGAATTTCCTTTACTCGGAATTGAGCCTTTGCTCGGATTTGATTTTATCGGAATTGACTTTGATCGGAATTTGGGAATTCAATCGGAATTGGTTTGACCGGAATTGACCCTCACTCGGAATTTAAGATTTGGTCGGAATTCTAATTTTACCTTTGCTCGGAATTTGAATTGTTATGAGGAATCAGATTAAAGAACAACTCTTTGATGATTTGAAGATGAACATGAATTGTACTTTCAGTATGGCCTTGGCTTATGAAAGGAATGTATGTATTGTCTAAGCTAAGGAGATGGATGAATTCATAGAATTACAAATTGTAAAGGGTAATAGTGAATTACGGTATATTGATGTGAATATACATGAATTTAATATGTACTTGTGATTGTATGTGCATATGTGGTTGATTATAGTATTGTGCTTATTGTGTATTGATTAAGCAAATACTGATTGTTAGTTGTTTGTTCAGGTGGAGACAAAACTCAGTAGATAAGTAAAGACCGAGTTGCCTGATTGTTAAAGATACCGGTGAGTGGATAAATATCTTGGATGTATAAGATATAACTCCTGATTGTTGCTCTTTGAGATGTTATCTCTTGTTTACTGTATATATACATGTTGTTGTGGAGATCAGCTTGGCGGTTGTTTTTCAGCTGGGCCTATGTTTAGGGATATATAGTAATAGTAATCGTCTTGATAAGCATTTGTTGTAATCAAGAGGTGCTAGTACTGTTATCTGTGATAACTGGGCTATCGGTAAACCTATGCTTTGGCCGGCATTTGGTTGAAGGTCCCGCAATACCGCCGGTTCTCTTGTTGCTTGAGCTTTGTTGTTTGGGCTTTATGCCTTGTATGTTTTTTATATCTATTCTCTCACTTAGCTTTGTGCTAATCCCCCACTGTTGAACTCTTTTACATGATATTCCTGGTATGTGGAAGATAGAGGTGAAACTGGAATTGTTGACTGATCTAACTCTGATATCTGTTTGTTTTTGTAAAGAGCATGTTTTCGTGTAACACTGTAGATGTATTTTGTAAATTAAAGAAGTTCAAAGTTGTATTTTCATTATAATATTATTATAGTATGTGATTTAGCTTCTGCGCGTATTACAAAGTAGTGTTAGAAAATACAGTGTTACAAGTGTGGATTAAACCTTTCTAGCGGGGGCTTGTTATACCTCATCACGGGTGGATTAAGCTTGAGCAATTCAGGTAAATTCTCATCTAATGTGTTTCTTGTGATGTAAGGTGAAATCGATGGGTGTATATGTGTATACACACATATATCGATTTCCAGGTTATAATTGTAGGATTTATTGCATGCTTAATTATATGTTTAATTCAATCCTGGTTTGCCCTGCAAGAGGTCTGCATAAAAGGCTATATGCCTATGATCATGTTTTTCGATTTTATACATATTGGATATATACACACTTGATAAACTAAGATCTGTTTTAATCCTTTAGGGTTTTAGGATTAAGATTATTATTATGTTTCCGCCTATGTGAATAATAACTGTTTTGTTATACAATTCTGAGTTGGTTCAAACCCAGTTTGGTTGTGAATCAGTATAACTCAAGGATGAATTGTGACCTGTAAAACCCAACATTATACAACACCATGCTTTCTTCAGATTTAAATTTACCAAGTATGGAGTTGCCAGCCATACTTAGTTGTTGAAACAAATCTTCGAGATCTTCCTTTTGTAAAGTAGCTTTCAGCTTTTCCAGGGGGTCAAATTCTATCCTTTTTGTCTTTTTACAGATTCAAAAAGTGCTAAGACTTTTACAAAGGAGATCCTATAGGAAAAATAGAACAACACATTTTCTGTCTTGACTTAAGAATAAAAACAACCAAGTGCTTATATTTAACACTGGTCAACTGATGAAACTTAACTCTAAAATGCAATAAAACTTTTGCTCAGCTGATGAAATAAATAAGGACTAAAGAGAATAAGTTAATCAACCCATATAATTAGTAGAGCAAACATGTTATGCTGATCATGTAGGGTGATAAACTTATAAAAGTTACTTTAATAAAAAGTAAACTGCTTATATGAGCTAGAGAAGTCTTCAGCGAATGCTTTAAGTCACTAGCTGATGCTTTAGAGGTGTCAGCTGATGTTTTTGATCCTCAGCTGATGTTTTGTAAACCATCAGCTGATACTTTGTAAATCCTCAGTTGATGCTCTTTTCTTCTCGTGTGATCCTTTGAAGCAGATTCATCTTCTGATACTTAGAGTTCAGCTGATTTTTTTACTTATCAGCTGATGCTTCATACTTAGAAAATTCAAGTCTAATTTGAAAAAAAACACATGTTTTTCAACATTCTGAACTCAAAACTAAGATTATGGTTTTATAAACATCAAATCCTATTTTAAATAATAGATAGGTTTAATTGTGGTTTGATATTGCTATTTCCCCCAACACTTAGCACATGTTTAGAGCCTTGCTCCATATGGTGCTGATTGTTGGTTTAAAAAGAAAAATTGTTTTCTACCTTTTTGCTTCTGTTGCGTTTTGATCAAACCACCAATACCCAACTATGGTATCAGAGCCATCTCTAACATGGCTTTGAAAATTTGATTTAAAAAACTGGAAAATTATGTCAAACATCGTTTTCCGGCATGACCGTACCTCTTAGAGGCACGGGGCGTGTCGGCGGCCGGGTACGACCGTGCCTATGGGGGTATGGGCCGTACCAGCAGAATTCTCTTAAAATTTGTTCTCTATATTTTGGACACACGACGGGCACGCCCGTACCCTTCATAAGGCACAGTCGTGCCTCTGGATTTTTCGACCAGAATCTGGAAAAATTTAAATCAGATTGTTTGATTATTAAAAATTCCAGCTTTGTCAATTTTAGATCTGTTTTGGGTCTATTTGTACCCCAATATACTTTGATTCTTATATTTATATGTTTTGTATGGCTTCGCATGAAATGCATAAATACATATACTTATAAGAGTATATATGAATATGTGATTTTAAACTTGGTATTATAATCATTAATGCATATGTACTAGGATTGTCTACTGTGCCTTGAGTGTTTTGACAATCTTGATCAAAATATATTTGTTTGACATGGTTGTGGTGGCACACCATGGTTTTGGTTTGCTTTGTGGTTGTTTGTGGTTTGGTAACAATTATGACTTTAAACCATTGTGATGTTTGTTGTCACTGGTTATTATTTTGGTGGCCTGCGTGCCGTATTATTGTAATCAAATTTGGGCGCGGCTTACATGTTGTTTGTTTTATTCTTTGTACTAGCAATAGTTTAGTAGAAAATGCAACATGTGTGTCATTTCTGTTAGAAATATTAAAGTGAGGGGTGTAATATGTAATTACTCAAAGTTGGGGAAATGCTATATAAAGGCATTTCCCCCACATTTCTAAGTAAGCTTTGCATATTAAAAATAAAATAAAAAATAAAAATTTAAGTCGCAGATAAAGAGATATATCAGTTGACCTCACTTATCTTTGAAAGGATTGGAAATGTGATCAAATATAAGTGAAAGAGTCAAGATTGACTGACATTTGATCAAACTTATAAAGTTGAAAAAAAACTTTGCTAACACCCCAAGTCTGAAAATTCCATTGTGTACACGATGATTTTGTGCATAAAAAAGTTGTTTTGACACTTTCAATATAGCAATTAGATAGTAATAAACAACTTTGTATTACTGAAGCATTGTCAAAAAAATCATCCTAACACCTCTTTTCAAGCCAAAAAACCAAATTGTATGTGTATGTTCATACCCTCCAAGAACACGAAGAACACATTTCAAGATTTTTGAAATATTTTTACATCATAGTGTTCCCCATGTGTTCAACATACCCATCGCATACTTTGTTTCATCAAACGAGTTTGATTCGTGTCCCAAAAAGACCTTAAAAGTCCCGAAACCCACTTTCGCATACAGGTGTTCTAAGGCCAAAAATTACCCTTTTAACTCAAAATTTTCAAAATGTAAACCGTATAAGTTGTTACCTTTGTGATTTGGAGTATTTTGATATAAAGAGTGTAAATTTTGGCAGAGTAACGAGAGGATTCGTATGCTAAAGTAACCAAGAAAGCGAGAGAAAAACTTTAGAAATTTTCGAGTTTTTTTGAATCGTGTAATGGAAGCTTGGTAACTGATGGGACGGTTATAAGTCAAGACTGGACACGTGTCATGCGTTGATTGGATGGTTAAACGGTAAAAAAACGCGGCTGATAGAAGTTTTGAATCGCATGCGATTAACTCTTTGGTGTGTTAATCGCATGTGAATCACTCTATGGTTAATAGCATGCGAATCACTTTGTTTATCAATCGCATGCGAATCAACATATATATCAATCGCATGCGAATCAACCATTGCATGCGAATCAACCTGTTTATCGATCGCATGCGAATCACCCCTTGCATGCGAATCAACCTTTGTTAATCAATCGCATGCGAATCACCCCTTGCATGCGAATCAACCTTTGTTCATCAATCGCATGAGAATCACCCCTTTCATACGAATCAACCTGTTTATCAATCGCAGTCATATTTGCTATCAAATTGTTTGAATCGCATGCGATTGAACCAATACTTGAGAAATTTATGAATGATCAAGATATCTGAATTTTGAGATTTCAAAATTTTCAGATATGATTGATTTGAATGTTTGTTTGACACACTCCCCCTATACTTTTGCATATGTTTATGAAAAAATTCTCAAGATTTAGGAAATGTATCAGTTATATACTCCTCCCCCTACACATGTGCAGTATGTGTATAATTTTTCTCCCCCTACACATATGATACATGTGTAAAACCAGGATTCAATGGACGACGACCTTGACCTTCCATTGCTAGCTAGCTTTAACACAATGTGTGCGAGAGGGGGAGGGAGAGATGAAAGGTTATCCAGGAACAAACTTCCCCCTGATTGTTGCATCATGAAGCTGCACAAAGAACAAACAGTGTAACACCTACTCTAAACAAAAAGAAAAGAAAGGAAAAATGGAGCAACAGTATGTTATATTGTCAGATTGAGCATGCCTAACTTGGATACCAACGCAGTGAAGCGACTTTCGTCTAATGGTTTGGTAAACAAGTCAGCAAGCTGATTTTTAGTAGGAACATATTGGAGCTCAATAAGACCTTTCTCTACATTATCTTTTATGAAGTGATAACGTATATCAATGTGTTTGGTTTTAGAGTGGTGTACCGGATTGCAAGAGATAGCTATGGCAGACTGGGAATCGCATAATAATGGAATGTTGTCATACTTAAGGCCAAAGTCTGATAACTGTGTGCGTATCCAGAGACTTTGTGAACAACACATTGCAGCAGCAACATACTCAGCTTCAGTTGTAGAAGTGGATACGCAGTTTTGCTTCTTTGAGGCCCAACAGACTAAACGATCACCCAGGAAGTGTGCACTACCAGAGGTGCTTTTCCGATCTATCTTGCAACCGGTATAGTCAGCATCGGAGTAAGCATGAAGATCCAGATTTGAATCTTTGGGGTACCACAGACCTAGATCCATAGACCCTTTTAGATATCTGAATATCCGCTTAAATGCTAGAAGATGTGACTCTTTAGTGAGGTCAACTGATATATCTCTTTATCTGCGACTTAAATTTTTACCTATCTGTGCAGATAAGATGGCTCAAGCTATTGTTGACCCAGAGGAAATCATGCGTCGGTCTGAGTTCTTAAATTCAAACTCTCATGAGAACAACCATTACACTGACCTCACCAAACTCAGAAATCCTAACTACCCTATCATCACTGAGATTCTGAAAATCCACCCTTTGAACTACCTTCTAACCTATAATCCTGCCATCACTTGCACACATGTCCCTGAACTATATGTCCAACAATTCTGGAAAACTTGTGAGGTACGTACCAATGACAGGGACCAAGAAGTCATATATGTTGAGGTTGATGAGTACACTGTTGAAATTACTGGCAGTCGCCTAAGAAGCATCTTCAGACTTCCAAGAGCTAACAGTAGGCCACCTACCACTGCTTTTGATGACATACCAACTGAGGAAGATTGTCTAGCCATTGTGAAGGCTATGGGCTATGATGGTGAGCTTGTAAATAAACACCAGTTCAAAAGAACCAGCTTACATCCAAAATACAACTCCCTGCTGACTGTGCTTCAAAGGTGTCTCACCCCAAAGCATTCTGGTTATGAATTCCCCACTGAGTATCAACTCAAGATTTTTGTTGCTGCAGCCAACCATCTGCATATAGATTATGCATTTCTGCTATTCCAGGATATTAAAGCCATGCAAAGGAAGAATTCCCAAAAGCAGAAAGAAGAAAAAATGCTGCCTTACCATCGCTTCATACCAATGATCATCCAGTATGTGATGGATCGGAATGCTGATATCCCTCGTCGGACAGGTTTACCTTTTGTTTCTCCAAAACTCTTTATTCATATTAAACCTGCTAACCCGACCAATCTGCCTATTCCAAGACCCTTCCCTGTATCTCTCTTAGATCTTTGTGAGCAGAATGATATTGTTAAGAGTTATAGGGAGAGTGTAGGAATACCTCCTATGGTTGTGCCAGAGCCGGCCATACCTACCCAAGGAGGAGTAGCACCAAGTGAGGATATAGCGAATAGACCTCAGTCATCTGTGGGAGATGCTGAGAGGGGAGTGGAGAGAGAAAATGTTGAGAGGGGTGGTGAAGAAGGTGAAGGTGTTGAGAGTAGAGAGGGAGGGGATGCGTATGATCCCACCACCGTACACCGACTTGTCCAAACTATTCCCCATATCACCCCAACCCAAGCTGTTATTACTGAACTTGGTATTGACACCTCTGAGTCATCCAGTTCTGAATCCTCCCATGTTGAATCAGCTTCTCACCAAAGTGGTGCCCATGTTCTTGAACCTATCCAATCACCGATGGGCACCCCTGAAAGACCCATAGACAAACCCACTGAAAGCACCCCCTCCTACATGAAACTAACCGAACCACCATCAATCTCACCTGAAGTGACTCCCACTGCTCAACCTGACACTTCAATTCCTCAAGCAGGTGGGCTTGTCATCCCTTTGAATCCTCCCACCCACACTGCTGACGTACTTCCAGCAAGAAGGGCCATAGTTGCCCCTGAACAAGACATTCCAGTCACTTCGCCAAGTCATTCCTTATCTGTTGAATCTGGTTCTGTCACCCCTGACTCTCTTATTCAACCTGATCAATATGCGGGGTATGGTGCTGGTAGCGGTGATGATGAAGATAGTTTTGTAGTTAGGAGTGCGAGTGATAGAGAGGAGGTGAGAAAAGAAAAAATGAGTGCTGAGGGTTCCCCAAACCCAGAAAGCCGGGAAGCCACATCTACTATGGGGCCTAGCACTGCTGGGCCTCATATTGAAGAAGTCGCGGTTATCCCACCCGTGCAAGTTTCTGCCACACCAAGCCACTACGGTGTCTCTCAACAGACTCCATCTTTATTGCACAGGGTTATAGCACATACACTGGGTCAACCCCAATTGGGTGTTGGACCTATTGAACAAAGAGGACCGTCTCCCTCGTCCTCGACTCCTTTTCGTGCACAATTTGATATACCGCGGATTTCCGCATATCTTGATCAACACCGTGTTACCATAGATGCACTGAGCTTGTTGACTCAACAAGTCTCCTCAACTTCCAGAGGTGGTACTTTTTCAGGTGCCATTCGAGGATTGGAAGGAAATCCTGCTGGAGCCAACATCCCTGCTGCTCCAGTAGGTAGTACTGCCTATGTGGCTGGTACTTCAACCGGAAGTCTTCGTGATTCCGGGTTTGTTACATGTGCAGAACTTCAACAACATATTCAACAAGCCGTGTCACCAATCCACCAACAACTACAGATGACAAATCAAAAGTTGTATCGGATAGAGCAAGCTTCCAAGGCCCAAGCTGAGCAGCTAAACCGAATTGAAACACTTCTTGCTGCCCGTCCTCCAGTTCTAGAGCCTCAATCACAACCTGATCCTGCCACAATGTCTGTAGATGCTTTAAAGAGCATGTTGTATGTTAGACTTCTGGAGCAAAGGCCAGAATCTGCACATGATCAAGACCTTCTGACTACTCTTCGCAACGAACAGCGTCCATCGGGAATCTCCATGGATGACTTTCAAGAGTTTCATGAAGATGTAAACATAAAGATTGATGGGATCACCAAAGGTTTCTACACCTCCCTATCAAAAGTCACAGACCGGCTGACTAGCCTAGAAACAACCTGTCAGGCTCAGGCTCAGGGGAGTAAGAGGAGACGGGATGATCAGGATCCGGATGATCAACCCGAGGGGGAGAAAAGGAGAAAATACATGTCTGCTCCCTCAGTTGTTGCTACTGTACCTGTCCCACTCGTTACTTCATACTTATCTGCAGGTACAAGTTCAACTGGGTCCAGAAGTCAACAACAACAAAAAATGGCCGATGAAGTTCATGAACGACAAAAAAGGAAGATGCTGAAAAACAAATTGTACTTTATGTACCTAAGCAACAATCTGAACAGAGGCCAAGTGATCTTGAAGAAGGTGAAATACCTTACGAGCAGCCCCATGCCGAGATGTTTGACTGGTCTAGTGACTCAGAGGAACAAG
The DNA here is from genome assembly GCA_947179395.2 of Pulicaria dysenterica. NCBI lineage: Eukaryota > Viridiplantae > Streptophyta > Magnoliopsida > Asterales > Asteraceae > Pulicaria > Pulicaria dysenterica. Next base: position 37,766,507 of record OX359292.1, read on the forward strand.
TGGAAGATTTATATGAGTCTATTCACACATCACCTGCAAGGCATGTGGGGGGCGGTAGTTCTTCTCAACCGTAGGAGGAGACTGAGGATTCTGAAATGGAAAGACTATTCAAAGGCATTGATGAATATGTCGAGTTTGCTGCACGTCCAGATTCTCCTAGAATTGTCCACAAATTTGATGATATTCCCAGTGAAAAAGAACTTGCACTTAGAAGAAAAGAAAGGGAAGCAATTTCTAGAAGGGAAGCTAGGAGAAAGCCTAAACAAAAGAAACCTATCTTCAACGTGTCCAGGGTTCTCAGTGGGATTAATGTTGAAGTTCATGAAACTTTCCCTCCTCCTCCTGGTCGGTTTCAAGAATCAGCTGCCGATGTACTTGAAAGAAACAAACAGAGAGAGGCAGCTGAGAAAACAAGACAAGAATCTGAATGGCCCTTGCCAAGGAGCTTCATTGTGCCACCTGCTCCTCCAGTGTATCGTGGGGATCCAGAACTTGATGCAGGCAACATGTTCACAAGAAGTGTTGCCCAACAACCTATATGGAAACCTTATTTTGTCAATGCTGCTAATCTTGAAGAAAGAATTCCAGACATATTCTGCAATGAGCTAATACAGGTTATTTCCCCTGAGTTGCGGAACATGGACGATAAACAGAGAAGAAGATATGAACACATCCTCTCTCAGTCCATGACAAAACCCGAAGAGATCAAATCAGAGTATCCAATAGTTGAACTTATAAATATCTATACTCAGACAACCTTCAGAATAAAGTATGCCATCTTTCATGTCAGAAGAGCAAACAACCTGTCATTCTTCCTCAATGAAGCAGACTTAAGGTTTGTAAGTATTGAAGACATCAGCTTCATCTTTGACACCCTCTCTCAGAAAAGAGGAAAGTGGCCAGAAGAAGAGTTCGGAAGGGTTGCTCTGATGAAATACATGAGAAATTTAATGGAATACTTTAAGGAACATGATCTGCAACTCGGAGCTGAAAACAACTATCTGAAAGTCAATCTCTTAAAGCCTAACCAGAGCCATCCAGATCTAGAAAAGCTTGAAGAATTGACAGTTATCTATGATGGGCATCCAAACTTCAAAGGTGATCGAGGGGTCGTCTCAAAGAATACAAAAGGCGAAAAGATCTTCATCAGACTTGATGAACTCATGGCGTATTCAGACGGCACCTTGAAAATTCTCCATCATAAGATACATCAGAAAGTTTGGGAAAACCGGGCAATCTATACTGATGAAGAACATGCTGAAGCTTATCGTGCTATAGAAAGGATGAGAACGACACTGGCAAGCAGAAGGCAAATACGCAAGTGGCAAGTGGCATTCGGGATTCGCAACAAATCAGCCTATGAATAGATTAATGTATTTATTTGTTGTGAATGATTACACGCCTCACTTAGGGGGAGATTGTTAGAAATATTAAAGTGAGGGGTGTAATATGTAATTACTCAAAGTTGGGGAAATGCTATATAAAGGCAATTCCCCCACATTTCTAAGTAAGCTTTGCATATTACTTACTTGTGTTCTTGTGTTCTCAATACTCTCTCTCGGCTCTCTCTCTAGAAACCGAATACACACACTAACACATACTACAAGATTAACATCTTGCATTGCTTCATCCGTACCATAATACGGGACCATCAATTTCATTCTTTCTATGTACTTGTACTTAGTTTAGCTGATTCCACCATCGAGAGTCACGGCGATGATGTCTCGACGAGCAGTAATCCGGGTGGTGATGTGCGTAAAGCACACCAGTTTTAAATTTATAAAAACCGTTATTATTTTAGTACGACTATGACACAAATAGGCAAGGGGGCCTAATTATATTATAGTATAGAAATGTAAGTACGGGTGTCGAAATCTTGGGGAACGAGTATGATTTGATCAAATTATAATAAATTAAATATCAAACGCAACTAAGCTAAACTAAACTACGCAACTAAAAAGCAAATAAACTAAACTAAAACGAAGAAAATAAATAAAGCAAATAAAAGGGGGGATTTATGAGTTATTGAGAACTTTCAACCAACTAAACTACTACAACCCTAGAAAATCAATAAAGCATGCAAAGAAACAATAAAGCAATAAACTTGACGGATTACGCAATATAATGAAGACGTTCCCTCCCTAGATTCAATTACACCCTTTTCATGATAATCAATTCATGGCAATAAGAGCTAATGATACTTTAAACATTCATGCATCGATTTCTAAATTAGTTAAAACCTTGATCTAGTTCTAACCGTCTAATTACACCAATTAATAAAATTTATGGTCAAAAGCGCGATTAAAAGGTACAATTAGCCAATTATGTGGATTTAAAAGTAAAGCATCAACCTTTAATGTTTCATATGATCAACAAAACACCACTTAACACATAAAGATCATTATATGTTTAATCACATGCAATATCAGTTATTTTAAGTTTCTTAACTCTAGATTTGATCAATCACTAGTTCTTAAATCATTTAATGGTCCTAGGTAATCAAGATGCAAGCTTTATGAATTAAATGGTCTTTTAAAACATAAAACTCATATTATAAACAACTAAAACAGATTATAAAGCATGGATGAACTAAGATTTAAGCTAAACTTTAATTAAACATGAATTAAGCATCAAAGCCATGAATTAATAAACCATTACAAGAGTTTCATCTCCTTTAGGCAGGAAAACAGAAGATCTAGTCAATTTTAATCTTTCTAAACTTCTGGAAATTCATAATAAATAAGAACATGATGAACAAGAATGACAACACAGTAAAAAGCCGAATGATTAAGCCTTGATCTTCACTTTAATCTTTAATTTAAGCTCCAATCCTCGAAGACCTTGCTCCAAGCTTCTGGAATGAAATGGTGTTTTCTGGTGTTTTGGTGGTGAAGAAGTCGGATAAGAATGATGCCAAACCAAATGAGATCGAAATCAATTTATAAAAGCTGCCAACTGCGAGATCGCGCCGCTACAGAGCGGACCTCGCCGCGACAGATGCAAGAAATCGCAACACGACGAGGCAGATCCGGTTAAACTTTTATTTTTTCAAAATTTTCGATCTTTATCTTGTTTTATCCCATCTTATCACCATATATCCGAAATTAATTCTGGAAATCAAATAATAAAGATAATCAACACCTTTTAAATGTATTTTGCATGATTTTAATTGAAAACACCTAATTATCGCATTAATATATATATATATATATATATATATATATATATATATATATATATATATATATATATAACCCACGATATCAAAATACCCCACACTTGAACTTTGTTTGTCCTCAAGCAAATCACAATTTAATCTAGGATAAAGCATTCAAATAAATAACATCATTCTCATAAACACTAAATACCGCTGAAAAATGTCAACACGTTTGAGTAGAAACAAGCCATCAATTACACCCAGACCTATGCATATACCCGTGTTGTGGTTCTCTCTTAACTTCTCACCATCCCTAATACTTTTTCTTTTTATAAATAATCAACCCTTAATTAATGAACCTTTGATGGTTAATTTACCCCTTAGGAACCTCCCAACCTCAAGACTTATTGCAGACTTTCCCATTTTACTTGACACATGCTTTTATTATTTTTTTCTCATATAAGTCTATGACTTTCGATGGAACCCATGTAGCAAACTTTCAACTAAACCGGTCCCAACCCAGTTGGCTTTAGGTGATTAGGTATAGAACAACCCTCAGAGTTTACTTGTTCGAGTCTCAAAGGCCACGTGTTTGACTTATACTACTAGCCTTTTGGCTTTATTGTTGCTTTTCTTGGCCTTTGGCCTTATTGCTGCTGTTTTTTTTTTCTTTTCTAATTTTCTCATTTTTTTTTGGTTTTTTCTCAATTATGCAAACATATGAATAGTAAAAGAGGAAATTCAAACTCAGCCTATTTTTGTCGAGCTTAGATTCAGAAAGGGCTTAACCATTTATTTATTTTCATGATTCAAAAATTAAAAGTTGGTTACCATAAATCTGAATTTCTAAGGAACGGTGAAAACCCACTAAATACTATGCCTAAGTACCAATTATAACCTCTGAACTTGTTCACAAATTAAACATTTGACACCTTCAACTAATACATAGGAATTACTCGAATGATATTAAAATTTTAAAAATTAAAGCCCAAATACCATCATGATTTAATCAAGGACAAATAAAATTCAAGCTAGGAATCTTATTCTAACCCCCTACCTCACACTTAGATCGTACAATGTCCCCATTATACATAAAGCCAAAATCAAAACAAGGGTAGAAAAAGATTAGAGAAAACTCCCTTCGGGTATTCACACAACCCATGGAGCAATAATAGATAAAGTTGAGCAATATGCCTGCATGAGCGCCTACTCCATAACCAACTGCAAGAAAAACACTCGGAGCAAAGGTTAAGATAGATCAAGGCTAAGAACCAAACAACTAACAACTAAACTCACGAAAAGAAAAACAAACAAACCTAACTCATTTACGTAGAAATCACGGTCGCATTTAGCGTATGCAACAAGCCTTTAAACCCCTCGGTAGCCAGAGAGGACGAGTTGTAGTCTCGTGAGGGTTTCTAAACAACACACCCACAAAGTTGAACACGGGCTGCCTCCCGTAAGCGCTTCTTAACTCGAGTCGTTTAGCTGGACTCCCAACCCCACACTTACGGTTTTGGCACGGTGAAACCTATCCTCACCTCCCCTCTTGTCGATGCCCTCCTCCGAGTAGTGTTTTACTCGGTTATTGCTAAACCTGAAGGTCATCCGCTTTGGATCGAGTAGCACGGTGCTGTTTAGGAATACCTTCTTCACCTCGTAAGGTCCGTACCACCGGGTCTTCAGATACCCAGGACATTTCTTCAACCTAGAATTGAACAATAGAACTTTATCCCAAGGGTCGAAGTGTTTATCCCTATGCTTCCGAGCCTCGTGTTCGTCTTTCTCGGGGTTGAGAAGACTCTCTTCTTGCGGCTTTGGGCCCTCGGCCTCCTCGGCTCTCTCCTCTCGTAGCTCTTCCTCTCGTAGAGTTTTGAAAATCCCTACAAAGAAAGCAGAGTCATCGAGACATTTAGAATATCTCAAAGACTCGTTAAGTCCAAAAGTTATGGCAACGGTACCTACCCTGAGTGTTAGTTGTGATTCATGAATGTAACTAGAGCTCTAGCTGTACTCAGGAAGGGTCTTCCGAGAATGATATGGACTTGATGATCTTCCTCCATGTATAAAACAATGAAGTCCGTGGGAAAGATGAATTTATCTACCTTTACTAATAAATCCTCAACTATCCCTCACGGATGAGTGACGGATTTATCTGCCAGACGGATAGACATGCAAATGGGCTTCGGTTCGGGCAGACCCAACTTGGAAAAGAAAGAGTATGGCATGAGATTCACGCTCGCGCCTGAATCGGCCAATGCTTGAGTGATGGGCAGGTTGCCAAACTGGCAAGGTAGAGTAAGTCACCCGGGATCGGTCATTTTTTCGGGATCTTCTTTAGCATTGCTATTGAGCACTGATCATTGAGTGTAACACTCTAGACCTCCTCAAGTTTCTTACGATTAGTAAGCAGGTCTTTCATGAACTTTTCATATTTGGGCATTTGAGCCATAGCTTCAACGAACGGGATATTGATATGCAAAGATTTCAAGTGCTCGAGGAATTTCAGATACTACTCATCCTGGTCGTATTTTCGGAGATGCTGCGGATAGGGTATTGGTGGATGGTATGGTTTCACGGGAGGTGGAGCAGGTGGAGCAGCGGGTGGTGCAGCTAGAGGTTCAGGAGTTACCACCTTCTCTTTCTCTGGCTTAGGCTGCGGAAGTGGCTGCACATCCGACTCAGTGTTGAGACTACTAGGTGATAGATCATGGAGTGTTTGATTGCTCCTAGTAGACACTGCTTTAAGATCAGCTTTTTGATTGGTCTCGGTGTTGCTTGGAAGAGTCATAGGAAAGCGGGGCTCAAGAACCCGAGAGATTTGCCCAATTTGGGTCTCGATGTTATGGATGGAAGCTTGCTGATTCCTACGTGCTGCCTCGGTGGTTGATCAGATCTTCTTGACTAACTCCTCAGTTTCCTTATGCCTCTGATCGGATGCTGCTGCAAAGCGGTTGAGCATCTCCTCGAAATTAGGCTTCTTCTCCGGCTCCCTTGGTTGTTCCTTCCGATAAATCCTAGGCCGGTTTGCCTATAGTTTGCCTCCATCTCCTTACGGTACTCAGGATAAGGTTTACAATGAGGTTTCCAGTAAGGGACATTCTCGCCATCTATTGGAGGATCATACCCCTGCGCGTTTGAGTAGCAAGCAGATTCTTTGAGATTCCCTTCTTCGTCATAAGGGCAATCTCGCACAAGATGGGGTCCGCAACAATTATCAGATCTAACTTGCATGGCATGCATGTTCTGTTGAACCTTTTTCATATCACGCCCTAATGCATCCAGCTTGGCATTAAGGGCTTCCATGTGATCTAACCTGTTAGTAGAAGAGGAAGTGCTTCTACGATGGGACGGGTCACTCGTAGAATGCCACTGATGGGAATGCTGAGCTAACTCCTCTATAATGGCATACCCCTGGGCAGGAGTTTTCTTCGGTATTGACCCTTGAGAATCGACCATTTGTCTTGTGCAGACATTTATACCATTATAGAACGTTTGGAGAACCTGGTGAGGATTTAGATCGTGTTGTGGGCTGTTCTGCAGATCTCCTTGTAGCAGTCTCAGGCTTCATAGAGAGTCTCGTCCTCCAACTGCATGAAATTCTGGATTTGCATTTTCATCTTTGCAATTTTAGAAGGAGGACTAAACTGTTTGATGAATTTGGTTTTGAGCGCATCCCATGTGCGGATGGGTGACTCGAATCTTAGCCAATGTTTGGCTGCGCCCTGGAGTGTTATCGAGAACACTCGCAGCATGACGGCATCTCTAGTTACTCCCGGAGTGTGGAAGTAGTCGGCAATTTCAAGAACGGCGTCTTCGTGATCCTTTCAGAGGAAATGAATCTCCCGTAAAAGATGAAGTAACTGGCCCTTGATTTCGAATGTCGTCTCGGCGGGAATTTCGGGATGATGGATCCCTGCTGCGTTTCCTATGCGACTCGCATACTCCTCGAGTGATAAATTTGCAAGATTTTCCGCCATCCTACGCAGACGTTTTCTTTCGCGTGCCACTCGCCTCAAACGATTAAATTCGCGTTCCGGTTCTTCAAATGGCTCGACAAGCTCGGAAGACGAGGCACGTGACATAAACTAACAGAAACCTAAGGGATGTCTAAGGAGCAGAAAGCACTACCCTAAACAGCCCCGGAAAAACAGAAATTAAAAACTAACAACTAAAACTAAAAGCCGAAAATGAAAAGGAAACAAGCTGTTGACAACGATCGCGCCGTGATCAAAGAGATCGCGCCGCGATTGATGGACAGAAAGCTAAACACACTAAAACTAAGCAAACCGAACAAGCAAACAAAAGGTAGGATTTGTGATGTTTTTGAGAACTTTCAACCAACTAAACTACTACAACCATAGAAAATCACTAAAGCATGCAAAGAAACAATAAAGGAATAAACTTGGCGGATTGAGCAATATAATGAAGACGTTCCCTCCCTAGATTCAATTGCACCCTTTTCATTGCAATCAATTCATGGCAATAAGAGCTAATGACACTTTAAACATTCATGCATCGATTTTTAAATTAGTTAAAACCTTGATCTAGTTCTAACCGTCTAATTACACCAATTAATAACCTTTATGGTCAAAAGCGCGATTAAAAGGTACAATTAGCCAATTAATTCGATTTAAAAGTAAAGCCTCAACCTTTAATGTTTCATATGATCAATAAAACACCACTTAATACATAAAGATCATTATATGTTTAATCGCATGCAAAATCATCTATTTTTAGTTGCTTAACTCTAGGATTTGATCAATCACTGGTTCTTAAATCATCTAATGGTCCTAGATAATCAAGATGCAAGCTTTATGAATTAAAGGGTCATTTAAAACATAAAAATCAGATTATAAACAACTAAAACAGATTATAAAGCATGGATGAACTAAGATTTAAGCTAAACTTTAATTAAACATGAATTAAACATTAAAGCCATGAATTAATAAACCATTACAAGAGCTTCATCTCCTCTGGGGAGGAAAATAGAAGATCTAGCCAAGATTAATCGTTCTAAACTTCTGGAAATTCATAATAAATGAGAACATGATGAACAAGAATGACAAAATCGTAAAAAGCCGAATGATTAAGCCTTGATCTTCACTATAATCTTTAATTTAAGCTCCAATCCTCCAAGACCTTGCTCCAAGCTTCTAGAATGAAATAATGGTGTTTTCTGGTGTTTTGGTGGTGAAAAAGTCGGATAAGAATGATGCCAAACTATATGAGATCGAAATCAACTGCGAGATCATGCCGCTATAGAGCAAATCGCGCCGCAACGGATGCAAGAAATCGCGACGCGACGAGGCAGATCCGGCCAAACTTTGACTTTTACAAATTTTTTGATCTTTATCTTGTTTTATTCCAACTTATCACCATATATCCTAAATTAATCCTGGAAATCAAATAATAAAGATAATCAACACCTTTTAAATGTATTTTGCATGATTTTAATTAAAAACAACTAATTATCGCATTAATATATATATATATATATATATATATATATATATATATATATAGGGATGAGATCAAATAAAAGGTAAATTACGCGTCATGTTGACGACACCACCCAAATCTATCGTGTTACGTAGGTAAAATCCCTCACACGAGATAGCTGTGTATTCCTCAATAAATAGATAGTACACTTTGTGTATGTACAATATAGCCCTTCTAGAGTACAATAATAAATATACAGACCCTCTACTATTGTCTAGTATCAATATTTAACACACACCCCACAGTCGGAGCAGGAGGAGCCTGAATGCTCACACTAGACCTGAAATCAACAAATAGTTGCGAGGGAAGGCCTTTAGTAAAGATGTCCGCAAACTGGTGGGCTGAGGGAACATGGAGCACACGAACCTGGCCAGTAGCAACATGTTCCCTAACAAAAGTGCAAATCTATTTCAACATGTTTGGTGCGTGGTGCTGTACAGGTTTAGAGGAGAGGTAAACTGCACTGACATTGTCTCAGAAAACAACAGAAGCATGAGATAAAGGACAATGAAGCTCTAAGAGAAGATTACGCAGCCAAGCAGTTTCAACAACGACATTAGCTACACCTATATATTATGGCTCAGCACTAGAACGAGAAACAGCATGTTGACGTTTAGAGGACCAAGTGACAAGATTGTTTCCAAGGAAGACACAGTAACCCGAGGTAGAACGACGCGTCTTTGGACAACCTGCCAAGTCTGCATCAGTATAAACAACTAACCGATCAAACTGTGATGGGCGAAGAAGTATCCCATGAGTGATAGTTGTTGGAGTATACCCACTAACACATGTACGCCAAATGATCGCTGCCAATGATGTATGGGCCTATCGGGTCACGCGCCGGGGGTTGACCTTGACACAACCTAAAAGATGAGGGTGAGAAAGGATAAATAATGATTGTTGGTTTCCTGGCAGGGGTTAGCGGCGCTAACCCATATGTCGCTAACTCAGCCGCGTTAGCGGCGCTAACCTTAAGTGGTTAGCGGCGCTAAGCGTGGGCGGTTAGCGGCGCTAACCCTGCCTGACAGAAACAACTTTATTCTTTTCACCTCTAAATTCCACCAATGCATGGAGACTTGATCATTAGCTCTGGGCCGACTTTGGGGAGACCTGGAGTCACCTTTGGGTTAATAAAAGGCATGCTATTCTCTTCATTTGCTTCTCTTGACCATTCTTACAAAATATAAACACTTAGAACTTGTGAGTTGCTAAGTAAGAGAGAAAAGAGAGAAGAGTTCCTGGTGGTTTTCGTGGGTTGTTGTTCCAGTAGCTTTTTCATCTTGTTGGATTAAGCAAAGGGGTGCTAGTACACCAAGGTTGCCTTGTTTCTCGGTATGGACTTCGATTTGGGAAAGAGTTCAAGAAGGAGACCAAGACTTGGAGCTACACACACACAACAACCAGAGACATCAAGGGTATAAATCTCTTCTTCCTTTTCTGTTTTTGTTGCATTACCTTGTTGTAGAGCTAGATCCATTGATGGAGTTCACTTTATGGTTGATTTTAGATTTGAAAATTGTTATTTGTACTTGCATGCTTCCGTTGTGCTCAACCACGAACCCCAACAATAGTTCCCTGTAGATACCTCAAAATACGCTTGAGAGCATTAAAATGAGGCTCTTGGGGATCATGCATATAAAGACAGACTTGTTGAACAACATACGCAATATCAGGTCGACTAAATGTAAGATATTGCAATGCACCGGCAAGACTGCGATAAAGAGTGGGATCCGTGACGGGCAGAGGAATGGAGTTTAATCTTTGTGTCAGCAGGAGTACTGCATGGACTGCAGAAGGCCATATTTTCCCTGGCCAGAATATCCCGAGCAAAAGATGTATGGGATAAAAAGAGACCTGCTGGAGAGCGGCTAGCCGTGATGCTAAGAAAATATGACAACGGACCAAGATCATTCATGGCAAATTCGCGAGATAAGAGAGCGATAACCCGCTGAACAAGAGTCGTAGTAGAGGCAGTAAGAATAATATCATCTACATATAATAAAAGATAGATGATATCGTTACCACGGTGGTACACAAACAAAGATGAGTCGGATTTGCTGCTAACAAAACCCAAAGAAGTAATGTAAATGGCAAACCGATGGTAAAAATGAACTCACATATCCCGGAGGTTGTTTTAAAAAGACAACCTCAGAAAGATCACCATTAAGAAATGCGTTCTTGACATCTAGTTGATCGATTGGTCAAGAACGCGACACGCCTATGGTAAGAATAGTTCGAATAGTCATTGGTTTAACAACTGGGCTAAAAGTCTCATCAAAATCTAAGCCTGGTTGCTGCGAAAAACCTTGAGAAAATAAGCGAGCCTTATAGCGCTGCAAATTACCATTGTCGTCATACTTGTGACGAAATAGCCAACGAAAACCGACAATATTGGCGTTAGGAGGGCATGGAACTGAAGGGTTTTGTAGGGCATAAAAACATATCATAAACATGCACAGCGGAATAAAATCAAAAACCCCCTCCAGTGATCTCATATAACTCGTACAGGAAACTAAACATAAGTAGAGGATTAAAGGTTATACCTTTTAGCAAAAATCTTGAAACTTTAATCCAGATAGCTAAAGGTAGAATACCGCTACTGCACCACCTTGAACAGGATGCTAGACCGCCACGGGATATCACAACCGATCACACAAGCCTATGCGTGTGTGTGTTCGACCAAAAGTCGAAACCCCCTTGGGGTGTTCTTGAAGTCGACGCAGGGGAGAAAGGAAAGGAGGCTAGGGTTTTCTAGTTGCAATTGTAATAATCCTTATGTGATTCCAAGGCTTATAAGGCTATTTATATAATAAACCTTATTAAGGCCCAAGCCCGTTTAATTAAAGCCCAGCTTTAATTAAACTATTACTTAATTGCAGAAAACACCCTCAGACCTTTCTAATTAATTAATAACTATTAATTAATTGGTCCAATTAATATTTAAACTAAATATTAATTTCTCCTTTAAAATAATAAATAACTGTTATTATTTTTCCTTCTCAATAATTAATTAACTAATTAATTATTCCACACATATAACTTGGTAAAATCCAAATGGTTCTAAACGGGTGTGTAGCAGTGTGATCCTTTAGTGTCACATAGCATTGGACACGATGACACGTGTTATCTATCTCTGCACATAATCTAACAGACTCCCACTTGTGCAAGATAAGTAACACTCCTTGTACACCGTTGGCCTAAGGAGGTCCCTAGCCAGACACTTAGGTTAACCAGACTATGAGATCTCTTACATCTAGAGATATAATCCACACCTTGGATTATCCAGGCTTTTCCTTTTGGATTGTGATATTCCGTAATGTGAGTATTAGACATGGAGCAGGGATCTTATTCTAAATACTCAGATTTTCTTGACTCTGATCTCGACACTCTGCAGTTACGGTTTACCGAATGAAGCCTATCATTCTAACCGAGCGCGACCAAGCATTTTCAGTAGTCTCGATCGTCGAGGGGCCCTGAAATATCTCTCCTAAAAAGGAGGTGCAAATCCCATCTTGACTATTTGCAATTTGAGCACACAGCTTCCGCTGCACCTAGACATGCCCCTTATAATCACCATGTTACGGCGTGACGTTAGAACGCGCTAAAGTACAGTAGTTACTATGCCCCAAACCAAATATCTCAGGTCTAAGGACAACCTATCAAGTTTACTTATGATGGTGCTCCATGAAGTAACCTCGATGCGGATCACTCCCAATATTTATCCCTCCCGATAAATATCTACGAATATTTGGTCACAACCTTGTGCTTTTATTCAACCCCGAATTAATCATCAAATATTCATAATAGCATTATCTCCCTAATGTAGCTCCCACTACATTAAGTAGCTACGGGTATTTAGACAATTCACAACTTGAATTCGTCATGGATAAGTTAAAACATGCTAAAAATAGACAACAAGAAACAATTATGTAAATACCTCCTATTTCAATCCCATGAAATGTAAATACATAATAAAAGAGTTTCAAGTTACATCTATAGTAATAATCAAAAACTTGAACTAGCTGCTATATTCTATGTACTGCATCCCTATAGAATTCACATGTCTCTCATGCTTAGCTCTAGCTAGCGGCTTCGTCAACGGGTCAGCAACTTTGTCGTCCGTCGGTATCTTTTGCAGTCTAATATCCCTACTTCCAATAATCTCTCGGATTAGGTGATATTTCTGAGTACATGCCTAGTCCGATGATGATCTCTTGGATCTTTAACTTGTGCCAAAGCCCCTAAGTTATCACAGGATATATCAATCGGTCTAGAGATACTGCAACAACTCTAAGATCCGAGATAAAATTCTTCAGCCAGACAGCTTCATTTGCCGCATCACTTGCTGCAATATACTCTACCTCTGTAGTCGAATCTGCTATTGTATCTTGCTTCTGACTTTTCCAAGATATAGCTCCTCCGTTTAGGGTAAAGATAAATCCTGACTGCGACCTAAAGTCGTCTCTGTCGGTTTGGAAACTAGCATCAGTGTAACCAGTTACACTAAGCTCGTCCATCGAACCTCCATAAACTAGGAACATGTCTTTTGTCCTTCTCAGATACTTTAGAATGTTCTTGACAGCTACCCAATGAGCTTCACCCAGATTTCGCTGATATCTACTCGTGACTCTTATGGAATAGGAAACATCGGGCCTAGTACATAGTTATGGCATACATGATTGATCCAATTGCCAAGGCATATGGAATCAACTTCATCTTGTTCTGATCTTGACTAGATATAGAACACTGAGCCTTGCTCAAAACCGTGCTAGATTGCATTGGAATAAATCCTTTCTTGGATTCATCCATCTTGAATCTTTTCACGACTTTATCGATATATGTACTTTGACTAAGTCCGATAAGCCGCTTAGATCTATTCCTATAGATCTTAATACCAAGTATGTAAGCAGCTTCTCCTAAGTCTTTCATCTAGAAACATTTACCTAACCAGGATTTTACTCCTTTTAATACTCGTATATTGTTTCCTATTAACAGTATGTCATCTACATACAAGACTAGGAAGGTTACCGCGCTCCCACTGAATTTAGTGTAAACACATGACTCGAACTCACTTTTGGTAAAACCAAACTCTTTGATGCGCTCATCAAAGTGTAAGTTCCAGCTTCTAGATGCTTGCTTCAACCCATAAATGGATTTTAGTAGCTTGCATACTTTATTAGGATTCTTTGGATCTTTAAAACCATCCTGTTGTATCATATATACGTCCTCTATCAACTTCCCGTTAAGGAAGGCGATTTTGACATCCATCTGCCATATCTCATAATCAAATATGCTTATATGGCCATAAGAATTCTAATGGTCTTAAGCATTGCCACTGGGAAAAAAGTTTCATCATAGTCAACACCATAAGTTTGCGTGAAACCTTTTGCCACTAACCTAGCTTTAAAGGTATGCACATTTCCATCCATGTCGGTCTTCTTCTTGAAGACCCATTTGCACCCAACAGCTTTGCTGTGTTGAGGCAAATCCACTAACTTCCAAACTGTGTTGTCATACATGGATTGCATCTCTGCCTTCATGGCTTCTAGCCATTTCTCAAATTCTAAACCTGAAGCAGCATCTTGGTAGGTGGTAGGTTGTGAAAGATCCCCTTATCTGGCTCATGACGAGTCCTACTAGACCTGCGAAGGTCTTGTGTTTGCATTTCTTCCTCAACCACAGACTAGTGTTGAGATTCAACATTTCTCTGTTGAATTACGGGTTTGATTATCGGTGGTGGTGTTATCTCTTCCTCTTCAATTTCTTGAAGCTCTATTTCCTTTCTTGGAATCTCTGAGTTTAGAAACTTCTCTTCCAAGAACACCCCTTTACGAGTAACAAAAACGTTGTTCTCGTCTGGGTTATAGAAATAGTATCCCATGGTTTCCTTAGGATAACCCACAAAGATACTCTTATCTGATTTGGGATTGAGTTTATCCGTGAATGTTCGCTTAACATACACCTCACATCCCCAAACCTTGAGAAAAGACATTTTGGGCTTTTCCCCGTCCATATCTCGAACGGTGTCTTTTCCACCGATTTTTTCGGAACTCGGTTCAGCATGAACGCCGCTGTCTTGAGTGCGTGCCCCCAAAACGACAATGGCAATGAACTTCGACTCATCATTGATCGTACCATGTCAAGCAATGTACGATTCCTTCTTTCTGATACACCGTTCATCTGAGGTGTATACGAAGGTGTGAGTTGTGAAACAATCCCACATTCCTTCAAATGATCGTCGAATTACTGACTCAGATACTCACCACCTCGGTCGGACCAAAACAGCTTTATCTTCTGGTCCAGCTGATTTTGTACTTCATTCTGAAACTGTTTGAACTTGTCAAAACTTTCATATTTAAGTCTCATAAGATAGACATAACCGAAACTATAAAGTTTTCAGTAAAGGTAATGAAGTACCGGTATCCTCCTCTAGCCTTTGGAGTAAAGGGTCCACACACATATGTGTGTATTATTCCCAGTAGCTCACTAGCCCTTTCATTCTCACTGTTGAAAGGCTGCTTTGTCATTTTACCAGACAAACAAGATTCGCAAATATCATATGACTCCAAGTCAAATGGTTCTAGAATTCCGTCATCTCGGAGCTTCTCTATGCGTTTCTCATTTATGTGTCCTAAACGACAATGCCAGAGGTAAGTCTGATTCAAGTTACTCTTAGATCTCTTACTTATATGATATATGTCTTTGTCATCGTTATCTAGATTTAGCGTGTATAGACCATTTTGAGGAATAACTTTAAAATAGAAAACATTATTTTTGAAGCAAGAAATAACTTTACTATTCATAACATAGTTAAAACCACAGTCTATAAGCAAATCAAATGAGATAACGTTCTTGATAAGTCTAGGAACATAATAACAAGGTTCCAGTTCTAAGACCATGCCCGAAGGCAAACTTAGACAATATGTCCCTACAGCTTCAGCACCAACCATGGAGCCTTCGCCTACCCGCAGGTCCATATCTCCTTGTCTTAGCTTCCTACTTCTCTTGAATCCTTGCAAATGATTGCAAATGTGATGACCACATCCGGTATCCAATACCCATGATTCATAAAAAGTAATAAGACAATCTATCATAAAGATACCTGAGTCATTGGGCGAACCAATGTTCAGCTGATCTATGTCGAGTGAGTGCTCGCATGAATCCTATCTACCACAGTCTGGGCAACAAATCTCTCCAAGATCTTCCAACCATTCATCCTCTAGCATAGGGTCTACTACTATCGACTCTAGCTTCTTTGGATCTAGATCGTCACTAATGCACATGAGGATCTCGTGTAGGCTCGCGACAGTCATATCAAAGCCTCCTATAACACCCATTACCTTAGACTGATAATGGTCAGATAGGGAACCAAACAAGAGCATGACTAACTCATGTTGCTTTAACTCTGATCCAAGGGTCACATAGCAATCAAGAAGCCTTCTCATATTGATGATATGATCACTGATAGGTTGGTTCTCTTTCATTTTCTGCGAAAGAATTTCTTTCATTAGCAAGAAACGACATGCCCGTTCACTGTTCTTGAACCTTTCCTCTAATGCTTGAATAACCTCAAAAGATGACTTCTCCCGGAGATCATCCGTAAACTCGGATGAAGCTGAGAGAACGAGAATCGACATAACATCAGATTCATCAGCCAGATAGTGATAGTAAGCATCATACTCACTATCCTGGGCATCTACCCCTGGTCGTCCTAAAGGCAAAGTCTCTATGACGTACAGCTTTCCCTGTGCATCTAATACATTCTTAAGATGCATCTTCCAAACAGCAAAGTTTGGACCTTAAAGCTTCCACTTGCTAACGATAAGGCTTAGAGATTCCTTGGGTGAGTGAAACGGAATAACAGATAAAATAGACATCTACAGAAAAAGAAAAGATAAAACCGATTCAGTAATATGATTATATCCTCTAATAATTATTACCTTTTAAAAATAAATTATTAGACTAGGATCCATATTTCACATTTCTCGATGCAAGGTTTGGGCACTTCCCACTGGGACAATGCTATTTCTGGTACGTAAACCTATACCAATCGTATCCTACCTGGACAAGACTCCTAGATCCGCGGGACATCGGCTACAAGAACCGTGCATGCTTTAGTCCCTCTAGTGCATTTTGGGCCGGGACTCCCAATTATCACCAAAATAGATCACACCACCTAAGACAGTGTGAACTCTAGCCGGGACTCCCGATTATCACAGATTCTTTCACACCCTTCCCCGCAATGGTTTGAACCCGAATGCCCAAGGTTTGGTCACTTCCGACACCTGAGTACCATTTAACAGGAAAGGTGTACCATTAGGTGGGTAGCATACTGATCTAAGATTTTTCTAAAAAGGATTTTGCCAGTTTTCTTTTTGAAAAACACTTTTTAATAATGTCTATTATTAAAACCCTATTTTATTTCATCGTGATAATCACAACCACGCATATATAATATGTAAAGAAATAAAATAACCACAACAACTATGCCTTAGCCTTGCCCTTAACTAATGTCGGTTTCGTGAGCCACATGAAAAAACCGACGGTCCAAAACCTAAGTGGAAAACAACACACATGGCATGAAACTCTGAAGCTCCCACAGGCTCCTGCATCCAATCCTACTCCTTGCTCCTTGGTCCTTTTATCAGCTTCAAATCTATTCTATCTATTCTATTTTAAAATCTAAAAACTAAAAACGAAAAATACAAAATAATCAAAGGCACGCAGGCCCGCTAGTCTAATACTTTTACATAATAGAATAGGAGTTGTAAGTGGCACGCATGCCTCCCCATACCATAGAATAGAAAAACCAATCACAACCACAAGTGCAGTAAATAAAACAAGCCACAAGGTCTAGGGCTCGGCTATGGCATCTCAAACATGCATAAACTAATTCATGAAAAACTGATTTCTAATTATCAAATCATCTTGGTTTTAACCAACTGTTAAAATCACCTGGTTCTATAATAATTGTTATATATATATATATATGAATTATTGTTGTGCGATTTAAAAAAACACTAAAACAATTAATTTCAATCAATACTTGATTATTTATAAAATAATCATGACCAAAATTAAAAATTTTAACCATGAGATCAAAGATGATCTTTTAGACACTTTTAAGCTTAATCCTATTTGGTATTACCTAAAACTAAACCTAAACAACATTGGGCCACAAAACTGGGCCGAAATAAACACTGTGGACCGACCACCAACTTGGGCCGGCTAAAAACTGGGCCATGGGCAGCAGGCCACAGCTGGGCCGCCACCACGCCTCCTCCACCGCCGCCGGACAGCTAGCCGCAAACAGCAGCCACCGTCGCCGGACCCTTGCCGTCGACCACCACCTCGCCGCCGACATAACTGGTGGCAACGAGAACAGCCGATGCCGACAATAGGCCGAAACCTATCGCCGACGCCGGCGATGATCACGCCGTCGTGAGGCCGCAGCCGGGTTTCCATCGCAAACAATAATAACAAATAAAAATTAAACCTTTAAACCCTTTTTTTTATCAAAACCTATCGTTATCCAATTTAAAAATCTAAACTTGATTTTCAAAACACTTGGATAAAACAAAAAGGTTAAAGCTTTGATAAAAATAAACCTATTCATCATGATAAAAAGAAACCCAACCAGTTCCCTACGAGGTTAGAAGTGGCTCTGATACCACTGAAGGGTTTTGTAGGGTATAAAAACATATCATAAACATGCACAGCGGAATAAAATCAAAAACCCCCTCCAGTGATCTCGTCTAACTCGTACAGGAAACAAAACATGAGTAGAGGATTAAAGGTTATACCTGTTGGGGTTTCTAGGGAACGCAACGGAAGCAAAGTACAACACAAAAAAGCCCATAGTACAAGTATATAAAGCACAAATCGTAAAACCCCAAACAAGGATCAATCTCTATGAAACGAAATGCAACAAAAGAAGAGAGTTAAGGAGATTATACCAGCTCCTAACCTCCAGAAATTTGATGAAGATGATGAAGTTGTTCCTTGTGGCTTGAACGAATCGACTAGAAGGTGATACCCCGGCAACACGCCAAACCCCTTGAGCTAGCAAGCCTTGGTGATTCTTCTTTCCAGATAATCACTTAGGAACAGCAACCCACGAAGATGAGATCAAGATCTGGAACAAAACTCTCTCTCCAAGTTTCTCTCTAACACTTATGAATTCTCTCAAGTGTTTATGTGGCTAAGAGTGTTAAAGAGAGGAGTTTAGTCCCTTTTTAAAGACCTCTGGACGACACTTAGTCTCCTACAGCCGGCCAAGAGAGTTTTCTACGCAACCCACATGCATTGGCCAACTTTGAGGTGATTTGACAAAAGGTGCCGTTTGAAGTTAGCGGCGCTAGCCAAACTTAGCGGCGCTAACTTATAATAGTTAGCGGCGCTAACGCGGCTTGTCAGATGACTTGACATAAAGCCCATGCAACTCTAGCGGCTCTAACCCATAAGTGTTAGCGGCGCTAATACATTATGGTTAGCGGCGCTAACTTAGCCTGCGAAGTCAACTTTTCTCTTTTGTCATTTTTGATCCCTTTACTTAAGTTGCTGTCAGATTTGACCCCGGTGTATGACCCAATAGGCCCATACATCATCGGTAGTGATTCAAATGGTGTACAAGCATCAGTGGGCATATTCTAACAAACTCCCACTTGCACATGATGCACCATTTCTAACAAATCACAGACAATGAGCGGTCTCTAGCAAAAACATCATTGCCCCCAAGTCAGTATGGGTTTCGTTATCCGAATGAAACCTGTTCACAAAGAAAGGTCCTATAGATAAGTGATCTTAAACATCCTTTTGTTCACGATATCAATGTGAA
Source organism: Pulicaria dysenterica (assembly GCA_947179395.2). Classification (NCBI taxonomy): domain Eukaryota; kingdom Viridiplantae; phylum Streptophyta; class Magnoliopsida; order Asterales; family Asteraceae; genus Pulicaria; species Pulicaria dysenterica. The sequence goes on from OX359292.1 coordinate 37,786,003, forward strand.
CACGAGACATGGATTGAGTGTCAATCTCCAGATCGTTCACGATTGTGTTTCTCGATCTGGATTGGTGGTGACCAAAAGTTAAGGACATATCTGATTCTAAATCAATACTCCTTGCGCATGGCCATGCATAATTTTGGTGTCAGCTCCCAATCATCGAGGGGACCAGTGATGTCTCTCATATCAAAGGAACAAATCCCTTTTTGACTGTATAACCCTAAACCATACCCCTTAACTTATCTAGCCATTTCCTTTATCACAGCCAGTTACGAACTGCTTTTGAAGATGGCTAAAGTAAGAAAGAAGTATGATATAGCGGTTCATACATCTCAGGTCTAAGGACGTAAGATATTATCATCCCAAGTTACTCGTGACTATAATCCATGGAGTATACTTGGGTGAGGGTCTTCCAGTCACTTGAAACTATTTTCAAGTACAGATAGGCATTGCTCCTTAATTCGACCAAATTGAATTCAAGGTCACATGCTTATCTCGGTCTTAATTCAATCTTCCTTCCACAAGATTGACTGACCGTGGAAAGTTTCTGAAATATAAAATATTTCCGGAAGTGATTTAAACATGCTAAGATGGAACACAGTAGAGTCTCATGAATGTAACCGTATCATACGCATATATAATCTCTATTATATATCGAAACAAGCACAAGTTGCAATACTGTCTATATCGTTCCCAAAATATAAATTTACATATCCAACAAACTAAATACATAACTCAAGCCAAATCGTTGGCGAATCTTACACCTATAGCATTAGTGTGAGAATCATGAGCTGCCTGCGATAATGGCTTCGTGAATGGATCCGCAAGGTTTCCATCCGATGCTACTCAGCTTATGACGATTTCACCGCTCTCAATTACTTCCCGTATGAAGTGGTATTTGCGCAAAATATGTCTTGTTCTCTTGTGAGCTCTTGGTTCCTTTGCCAAAGCCACTGCACCCTCATTGTCACAGAATATCTCAATAGGGTCAGTGATGCTTGGAACCACTTGTAAATCTTGGATGAATTTCTTCATCCACATGGCTTCTTTTGCAGCTTCACTTGCCGCAATGTATTCCGACTCGGTAGTCGAATCAGCCACCGTGTCTTGCTTCGAGCTCCTCCAGCTGACAGCACCACCATTTAACAGGAATACAAACCCCGATTGAGATCGGCAGTCATCCATATCCGTTTGGAAGCTAGCGTCCAAGTAACCCTTTACTCTTAGCTCTTCTTCTCCACCATATACCAAGAACATTTCTTGTGTATGCCTAAGGTACTTAAGAATGTTCTTTACAGCTTTCCAATGAGGCTCCCCGGGATTCGCCTGATATCTACTAGTCATGCTCAAAGCACATGACACATCAGGACGAGTGCATAACATGGCGTACATGATCGATCCCACAGCCGAAGCATATGGTACTCGCTCTATTACTTCTATCTCCTTTTGGGAGGTAGGACATTGAGTCTTGCTCAACATCAAGCCTTGTGCCATAGTGAGGTTTCCTTTCTTGGATTCCTCCATTTTAAAGCGTCTCATGACCTTATCTATGTATGCACTTTGAGAAAGCCCGAGCAGCTTTCTAGATCTATCTCTATAGATCTTAATTCCCAGAAAGTAGCTCGCATCCCCTAAGTCCTTCATTGAGAAACAATTCCCTAACCAAGCTTTTACACTCTTAAGGCTCGGAATATGGTTTCCAATGAGCAATATGTCATCCACATATAGGACTAAGAAGACAATAGTGCTCCCACTAGCCCTGACATATACACATGGTTCATCTTTGCTTTTCGAAAATCCAAATTCCTTGATTTTCTCATCAAAGCATAGATTCCAACTGCGAGATGCTTGCTTGAGTCCATAAATGGACTTCTTTAGCTTACAAACCTTGTTCGGATACTCTGGATGTTCAAAACCATCAGGTTGTGTCATATACACCTCTTCGGAAAGCTTCCCGTTAAGGAAGGCTGTTTTAACGTCCATTTGCCATATTTCATAATCATAAAATGCAGCAATGGCCAGGAGTATTCGGATTGATTTCAACATTGCCACTGGAGAAAAAGTTTCATCATAATCAACACCAGGTGTTTGAGTGAAACCCTTTGCCACCAGTCGGGCTTTCAAAGTATCCAAGGTTCCATCCATGCCGGTCTTCTTCTTGAAGACCCATTTACACCCTACGGGCCTGACCCCGGGTGTAGGATCAACCAGTTCCCAAACTTGGTTATCCGACATGGATTACATCTCACTTTCCATCGCTTCCTTCCAATGTGCAGACTCAGGGGCCGCCATAGCTTCCTTGTAGTTAGTGGGCTTATCAGATTCCACTACTAACTCGTTGCCCTCAGATATGTAGAATCCATATCTCTCTGGCTCGAAACGAGTTCTACTGGAACGCCTTGGAGTAAGCAATGAACTAGTATCAGGTATTACAGCATTCTCTTGCTCAGTTTCAACCGTCCTAGGTTGAGTGCTAGTGCCAACCTCAAGTTCTTTATCGGTTGATCCTTGAACTTCCTCAAGATCAATTTCCTTGTTGCCTCTTTCTTTGGATAGCAATTCTCTTTCCAAGAAAAATGCCCTTCGAGCAACAAAAACTTTATTCTCAGAAGGTTTATAAAATATATATCCAACACCAGCAGGAGGATATCCGATAAAGGAACACCTTTCCGATCGAGGTTCAAGTTTGTCCTCAGTCTCACGTCTCACGTCTCACGTAGGCTTGACAACCCCAAACTCGTAGGTATGAAAGTGTCGGCTTCTTCTTATGCCACATTTCATAAGGTGTTTTCGATACTTTCTTGGTTAGTGCAAGGTTAAGGATCCTTACCGCCGTTTCTAGGGCATATCCCCAGAAACTAATAGGTACCTCCGTTCGACTCATCATGGACCTTACCATATCTAGTAAAGTCCGGTTCCTCCTCTCAGCGACCCATTTAATTGTGGAGTCCTTGGAGGTGTTAATTGCGAAATAATTCCACAATTCTTGAGATGATCGGTAAAGTCGGTACTTAGATACTCTCCACCTCTATCAGACCGGAGTATCTTTATCGTTTTGCCCAATTGATTCTCAACTTCGTTTTGGAATGTCTTGAACACCTCAAAGGTTTCATTCGTGTGTTTAACAAGATAGACATATCCATACCTACTATAATCATCTATAAAGGTTACGAAGTATCTCGAGTTATTCCTTGTAACATGTTTGAAAGGCCCACATACATCCGTATGGATGATATCCAAGAGGTCTTTACCCCTCTCACTTGTCCCCGTGAAGGGTGCCTTTGTCATCTTGCCTAATAAACAAGAATCACTTACATCAATCGACCCTTGGTCAAATGACTCCAAGATTCCAACCGCTTGAAGCTTGGTGATGCGAGTCTTGTTTATGTGGCCAAGATGACCATGCCACAAGGAATACTTATCCAAACCATCTTTGGAACTAGAATCAATATTCATGATAGACTTTGTTGAATTAATGTATGCAGTTGCCTCATAAATGCCATGACATGGTAAAGCCTTAAAATAAACAATGTTATCTTTAAAGCATATAATAGCACCATGATCAAAATGAAAATTGTAACCATTGTCATACAATTTATAAAGTGAAATAATGTTTCTAGCCACGCAGGGCGAATGGCATACATCAAATAAAGTAATAGAATAGCCAGTCTTGAATGAAAGCTCCAAACTTCCTTGAGCTTCCACCGGGACGATCTCCGAGTTCCCCATCACAAGATCTAGCTCACCCTTCTCCAAGCTCCTACTTGCCTTTAGCACCTGCACCATATTACATATGTGAGTGCCACAGCCAGTATCCAAAACCCAGCCTCTAGAAGTAGAAGTATGGTGAAGTTCTATCATGAACGTACCTGAAGCTTCCGGGCCCGATATGCTCATCGCCTTGAGCTTATTGAGTCCCTCCAAGTACTTAGGGCAGCTTCGGCGGTAGTAGCCCTTGCCCCCACAAAAGAAGCACTCCGCATCCTCCGGAGTCTTGGCTTGGGGAATCTTCCCCTTACCCTTGCCTTCGGAGGCCGGGGCAGACTTGGCAGCGCCAACCTTTCCCTTACCCTTCCTTTTCTTGGAAGGGGCGGCCTTCTTTTTGGTTATGCGGCCTTCCCGGATGGCTAGAACGGGAGTGGAGGAGGAGGATGGTTTGCTCTTGGTCATGCTCGCTTCGGCTGTCTTGAGCATACCATGTAGCTCCATCAAGGATTTATACATGCTATGCATATGATAACTCATAGTGAATTGATCATATGCACTGGGCAGGGATTGTAGGATCATGTCGACCGCCATCTCCCTCCCGATGGTAAATCCTAGCTTCTCCATGCGCTCAATGTTCGCTTTCATACGCATTCATGCCTCTCCTGCCTCGCTTGCTGCTGGAACATATCCCTCAGCTGCACGATCAGGTCGTGAGCACCCAAGTGGTCCATTTGCTTTTTCAAATCGGTACTCATAGTGCTCAACATGAGGCATGTAATCTCCTCAGTCTCCTTGAGGCGTTTCTCGTACGCCTCACGGATTGCCCTCGTTGCACCGCTTGGAGGTGCCTCGGGTAAGGGTTCCTCTATGGTGTGCATCTTCCCTTCATAGCGTAGGACAAGCTTAAGCTGCCTATACCAATCCATGAAGTTGCTCCCGTCGAGTTTCTCCTTCTCAAGGAAAACTCGTAGAGAAACGTTGGTGGTGGTGGTGTTTGCGTTTGTTGATGCCATCTAAAATTGTAAAGTAGACTTAAGTTAGTTTGTTGCATATGTATTATCTTGTTAAAATAAATTAACCCATAAAGAATTAACTTTAACAAGGCTAAGAACCATATTTCATCCCACCATGTGACGGGGTTACCGCGGATCACATGATAAAATTATTTAGGTCGGCAACCATCTTGCCAATTGCAATCTCTATTGCAATCCTTAGCGCCTTGCGGGATCCTACGACATCCAATGGTCGTTTGGCATGTTTGATCCCTTCTTGCACCAATTTTAAATCTTGAAATTTTGGTTAACTCGTGCTAAGCTCGGCAATTAACCAAGATTTCAAATCTAAAATTGCAAATAGTCCGTCAAGACATACGGTGACAAATTCACCAAAGTTGGCTCGTGCTAAGCTCGACAACCAAAATTGTGAATTTCCACACTCACCTTCCACACAGTTTTATGGGAGTTGGCTCATGCTAAGCTCGACAACCAAAATCCATAAGACTAGATTCGAGTGGTATCATCTTACGGATGGTGCATTATTTACGTTTCGTGCAAAGACGGGCTTTTGTTTCCGGTTTGGTTTTAGATTAACATATAAGTGACAAAAACCTATATTCACTAGGTGGGTTAATCTTGTACGTGAGCGCGCGAGAGAATTGTAAACCATTTTTATCAAATCTCTTGTGATTTTGTTAATTTTCGAAAAATTATCTAGCATGCGAATCCTACACAATCCATGCATACAAAAATCACATCACACGCATAAAATACTATAATTGGTAACCCTTGCCATAAAAACCTATGCGTTCTTCCCTTGAGCCGAACGGGAAGAACTTAGTCAATTCTAGGGACAAAGTCTTCGATGCGAGCTCCCACTAATCCCGCCATCTCCATTGGACTTCATCGGCTTCATGGGCTCCAAACTCCATCTCTTTTGACCCATCATGTGTGTCATCATCCATCATAAAAATACATACAATAGAATAAAATGGCATACAAGCCATAAAATACCTATTTATCTATTACAATTACATGGATGAATGAAATGGCATGCAAGCCACATTATTATTACAAATTTATCATAAGAATAATAATACAACCAATTTGCATCCAAACACACAAAACAACCAAATGGTCTAGGCAAGGTTACCAACTTATATACACATACAACCAAACATATATATATATATATATATATATATATATATATGCTACTGGAATTTAAACATCATAATAACAAGATTAAAATTTCCAGAAGCTAAAAACAAGGCCAAAACCCGAGACCAAAATCTGTTTTTAAACATGAACCAAAACTGCTTCAGCGACGCTAGCGCCGCTAACAAAAAATAGTTAGCGCCGCTAACTCAGTTCGACAGAAAACAAACAATTTCGATTTCGGGTTTTCAAAGCCACCATGTGCATAACTCTCATAGAGGTGGCTCTGATACCACTGTTGGGGTTTCTAGGGCACGCAACGGAACCAAAGTACAACACAAAAAAGCCCATAGTACAAGTATATAAAGCACAAATCGTAAAACCCCAAACAAGGATCAATCTTTATGAAACGAAATGCAACAAAAGAAGAGAGTTAAGGAGATTATACCAGCTCCTAAGCTCCAGAAATTTGATGAAGATGATGAAGTTGTTCCTTGTGGCTTGAACGAATCGACTAGAAGGTGATACCCCAGCAACATGCCAAACCCCTTGAGCTAGCAAGCCTTGGTGATTCTTCTTTCCAGATAATCACTTAGGAACAGCAACCCACGAAGATGAGATCAAGATCTGGAACAAAACTCTCTAAGTTTCTCTCTAACACTTATGAATTCTCTCAAGTGTTTATGTGGCTAAGAGTGTTAAAGAGAGGATTTTAGTCCCATTTTAAAGACCTCTGGACGACACTTAGTCTCCTACAGCCGGCCAAGAGAGTTTTCTACACAACTCACATGCATTGGCCAACTTTCAGGTGATTTGACAAAAGGTGCCGTTTGAAGTTAGCGGCGCTAGCCAAACTTAGCGGCGCTAACGCGGCTTGTCAGATGACTTGACATAAATCCCATGCAACTCTAGCGGCTCTAACCCATAAGTGTTAGCGGCGCTAACAACTTATGGTTAGCGGCGCTAACTTAGCCTGCGAAGTCAACTTTTCTCTTTTGTCATTTTTGATCCCTTTACTTAAGTTGCTGTCAGATTTGACCCCGGTGTATGACCCAATAGGCCCATACATCATCGGTAGTGATTCAAATGGTGTACACGCATCAGTGGGCATATTCTAACAATACCTTTCAGCAAAAATCTTGAAACTTTAATCCAGATATCTAAAGGTAGAACACCGCTACTGCACCACCTTGAACAGGCTGCTAGACCACCACGGCATATCACCAAAACTCGATCACGCAAGCCTATGCGTGTGTGTGTGTATGTGTATGTGTGTTCGACCAAAATTCGAAACCCCCTTGGGGTGTTCTTGAAGTCGACGTAGGGGAGAAGGGAAATGAGGCTAGGGTTTTCTAGTTGCAATTGTAATAATTCTTATGTGATTCCAAGGCTTATAAGGCTATTTATATAATAAACCTTAATAAGGCCCAAGCCCGTTTAATTAAAGTCCAGCTTTAATTATACTATTACTTAATTGCATAAAACACCCTCTGATCTTTCTAATTAATTAATAACTATTAATTAATTGGTCCAATTAATATTTAAACTAAATATTAATTTCTCCTTTAAAATAATAAATAACTGTTATTATTTTTCCTTCTCAATAATTATTTAACTAATTAATTATTCCACACATATAACTTGGTAAAAATCCAAATGGTTCTAAATGGGTGTGTAGCAGTGTGATCCTTTAGTATCACATAGCATTGGACACGATGACACGTGTTATCTATCTCTACTCAGAATCTAACAGGAACAAGATCCCATGTGTGGTTAGCTAACAAAGCTGCCATCTCAGAGTCCATGGCAGCTCTCCAATTTGGATCACATAGAGCTTGAGCCGGGGATCGAGGAATTGGAGAAATAGAGGTGATAGCAAAGAGATTAAGAATTTGGCGTGGTTTAAGAGACCCGGTTTTCGACCTCGTGGTCATGGGATGAGATGTAGAAGGAACATCTGGGTTAACAGGGGGTGAATGAGTAGCGAAAGACGGGTGCCCGGAGAGATCTAATGAAGAGATATCACGTGTGGTGACCGGGAGTGACGTTGTAGCATTAGTGACAGCTGTAGAGGTCAAGTCACACATATGAGTGGGTGGGAAAAAAACAGGTAAAGTAGAGGGACTCCGAGTCAAAGATATCATAATCGGAGATGGTCGGAGAGGTATGAAACAAAGTATGGAAAATGACTCTCATCAAACCTAACGTGACGAGAGATAATTACCTTGCGAGTAAGGTGTAAGGAGATCAAAACAACGATATCCTTTGTGATCCTTTGATGGACCAAGAAAGACACACGTCGTGGATTGAGGGGAGAGTTTGTGTGTAGCCTTGGAAGAAAGGTTTGGATAACACAAACAACCAAAAACACGAAGATGAGTATAGATGTGAAAGAAACCAAACAGAATTTCAAATGGAGTTCGAAAATTGAAAGTTGTAGTAGGTAAAAGATTAAGCGTATGCACAGCCGTGTTTAGAGCCTCTACCCAAAAGTTAGCAGGAAGGGAAGCTTGAAAAAGAAGCGTGCGGATGATGTTATTAATAGAACGAATTGAGCGTTCAGCCTTTCCGTTTTGTTGTGAAGTGTAAGGACAGGATAATCGTTAATGCCATTAGTGGCGAATAACCGATGATTATCAAATTCTTTTCCATTATCACGCTGAAAAGATTTAATAACCATATTAAATTGTGTTTTGACATAAGCACAAAAATGAGAAAAGACAGCAAACACATCAGACTTGTTTCGTAAAGGAAACACTCATAAAAAATGCGAGTAATCATCCAAAAACAAAACATAATATTTGTAACCACTCATGCTCACAACAGGTGAGGTCCAAACATCTGAGTGTATGAGTTAAAATAAACCAGAAGTTTTAGTGTTTGAGAAAACGACAACCGACAGTTTTTACCAAGTTGACAAGCATGACACATTGGTAACTGTTTATTGCTGCAAGAAATAAAGTTTCTATATACTAAAAAATTAAAAGCCGACGATCCAGGATGACCAAGATGTCAATGCCAGTGTCAGGGGAAAACCTGCACAGTAGAAGGAAGAACAGGATACAGATCACCTACACTATTGCTTCGATGAAGTGGAAAACCTGTTTTAAAGTCCTTCACAGTAAAACCATACGGGTCAAATTCAACAGAAACACCATTATCAGTAGTAAACTTACGAACTGAGATAAGGTTTTTGATCATGCTGGGAGAGACTAAAACATTATTAAGAGACAAAGGAAGAGTAGAATTAGGAAAGCGTAAGTGACCAGTGTGAGTAAGCGGTAGTACAACACCATTACCAACCATTATCTTATTACATTTAGCACTTGGTTGAAGGGAATAGAAGTTACCTGAACTGTAGGTCATGTGTGAAGTGGCACCAGTATCCATGTAGTAGTTAGGATCAGGTTGAGGTGGTTGAATGGACATGGAAGAGAAAACAGAAGCCAAAGTGAACTGAGGTTGACCTTGTGGTTGACCATGTCCATATGCATACCTAGAGAACTGACCGCTAGGAGTCTGCAAATCAATTGGTTGAGGAGTCGGCATGGGAAGAGAGGGCGGCTGCGGTTGAGACGGCAAGCCTTAACCCTGTATACCGTAGGGCATTTGCTGAGGCAGACAAACACAAGAAATTGGAAACATGGATCGATTGGAACCCTTTCACAATTCAATTGAAGTAGCCTTTGATTGGAAGCACTTGATAACACTTTAAGCAACAATCGATGGAAGCATACAGTAGGAAACAAGTGATTAACAACAAGCTATTTGAAGGAATCTTCAATTGAATGTAGGAATGTATTAACTCAGCACCAAGCGATGGACCGGACAAGCAATAACAGCAATACGCGAGACGAAATCAGCGATGGTATTGGTCTGACCAGAAGCAACAAACGTCGACAACAACAACAAAGGGCAACCTAGGTCACACTAGATACGCAAACGTCGACAACAGCAGTCGATGTAGGCAATCTGGAAAAAAAGGGTAACTAGAAGCACTGGTCGATAACAGCAGTCGAGAGAGGCAGTCGCCGATCACCGAGAATTTCTAGGTTTGCCTTGATACCATGTTACGTAGGTAAAATCCCTCACACGGGATAGCTGTGTATTCCTCAATAAATAGATAGTACACTTTGTGTATGTACAACATAGCCCTTCTAGAGTACAATAATAAATATACAGACCCTTTACTATTGTCTAGTATCAATATTTAACATATCGAAACTTGGATGATTGTCGAGCTTAAGCACGAGTCATTCCTTGTGGAGATAGGTGGAAGGTGAGTTTGGCAACTCGCAATGTTGGTTGTCGAGCTTAAGCATGAGCCAATGATTGGTTGAGAGTACCAACGTGTGTCTTGACAGACAACTTACAAATTCGTTGTGATACTTAAGTGGTGTCGAATTCAAGTCGAGTCATTTGAGAGGAACAAGTGAATTGGTGCGGGAAGGGATCAAACATGCCTAGACATAATAGATGTCGAAAGATCCCGCAAGGACCTAAGAGTTGCAAAATGGTTGCAATTGGCAAAATGGTTACTGGCCTAAATAGCTTGCTACGTGATCCACGGTAAACTCGTCACGGGGTAAGATAAGGTTCTTAGCCTTGTTTAAATAATTGGTTTTCTTAACTATATGGGTAATTATTTTTCCAAGGGTTTTACAACTAAAATTGGTACTCTATTTTTGTAGATGGCATCCTACAACAACACCGCTTTGTCTTCTTCATCGAACTTAATTTCCTTCAAGCTTTTTCTTCGAGAAGGCTAAGCTTGATGGCCAAAACTTCATGGATTGGTTCATGCAACTAAGGATTGCCCTTAGGTATGAACAAAAGATGTGGGTTATCGAGGAGCCGCTCCCGAAAGCGCCTGCGGTGAATGCGACTAGGGTCGTTCGTGACGCGTATGAAAAAAGCGTCAATGACACCAACGAGGTGGCTTGCATCATGCTTTCCTCGATGACTCCTGAGCTTCAAAAGCAAATGGAGCATTTGGGGGCGCATGATATGATTGGTCAGCTAAAGGAGATATTCCAGCAGCAGGAGCGCTTCGAGTGCGTAAAAGTCCTCTTTGATCGCCGTATGCAAGAAGGCGGAAACGTAAACGTCCATGTGCTTAAGATGAAAGCATACGTGGACTGCTTGGAGAGGATGAGTTCTCCCCTCAGGAAGGAGTTGGCGACGCATATCATCCTCCAATCCCTGACTGGTTCATACTCTCAATTCAAATGGGATTTCCATATGCATAGTATGGACAAAACCCTAATGGAGCTTCATGGCATGCTGAAGACAGTCGAGTCAGACATGACCAAGAAGCCGTCCACCTCGTCCACTTCTGTCCTAACTATCCGGGAGGGGGGGACCAAGAAATGAAAGGCTACGAAAGGGTGTCATTCCTATGAGGCATGGGCCTATTGGGTCACACGCAAAGTATTGGTTCCGGTATCACCGTTGGTCAAATAAGAGAGAAAATACAAATTTGACTCTGAAAGGCCAGGCACAACCGTCCCTTGTATAGGTACAACTGTGCCCCATGGCTAGGCACGAGCCCAAGGCCGGCGTGCCTTGGGGCGTACCATTTGGGCCGGCACGGGCGTGCCTCGTGGAGGTACGGCCGTGCCTAGTGATAAGGCACGAGCCCAAGTCCGGCGTGGCTTGGGTGTACCCACTTGGGCTGGCACGGGCGTGCCTCGTTAGAGAAGTAACAACCAATTTAATTAGATCTTTAAGTCTAGTTAATTGGGGTTAATGCATGTAACTGATCTCAGCTTTAATGTGCACGAATTTGAACTGACATATGGGTTAAATATATGTCATTTAAATCCTGTGAGCCATGGTTACACACTTTGGTTATATTGGTGCTTATTCTCTCAAATTGCATACTTAGAATGCAAGGCTTTGTAAGTTCTAATTCAATCATATGTGGTGGTGCTTTAGGAGGCTTCTCATCACTCTAGGAAGTGGGAGCCAAACTTTACTTGGTGTGGATTGCATTAGAGAGTGTTCTAACTTGAACACTAGTTCTTCCAAGCATACCATCATCTATAAGAAGGGTTCTAGCATCAAGGGTATATATCTAACCTTCTTATTCTTTATATTACTTAGCACTTGTTTAGAGCCTTGGTCCATATGGTGGTGATTGGTGGTTTAAAAAGAAAAATTGTTTTTCTACTTTTTTGCTTTCATTGCGTTTTCATCAAACCACCAATACCCAAAACACATTTGATCGAAATGGGTCGTGAAGTCCAGATCTGGCCGGCACAACTACCACCACCGAGCTTCATTCTAAGGTTTCAATTTGGGGTTCATCTTCACAAATCTACTTGAGGTTTGATTTGTTTTCGTTTTTAGGTTTTCATTTTCGTTTTTAGGTTTCGATTTTGTGAGTTCTTGTTACAATCCAGATCTGTGTTAATTTGTGTTTATGTTTCACAAATCTTAGTTTGTATTTATGTTTCACAAATCTTAGTTTTCTTGTTTATGTTTAGATCCAAATCTGTGTTCGTTTTCAACTTTACATTATTTTAGTTTGTGTTCTTCCCAGATCTTAGTTTGTGTTCTTCCATATCTTTGTTCGTTAACCAATGATTTATATGGTTCTAGATTATGTTTATGCGTTCTTCATGACTTCAATTATGTTAAATTAATTTGAGTGTTAGATCAGCTGAAGATCAAATGAAGATGTTCTTGAAGAAGGGTAGAACACATCTTCATATTCATGTTTGAAGATGAAGATTGTATTGAATATTATGAGGTGACAATAATGAATGAGGTGGTAGATTAGGTGGCAATTAAAAAAAATAAAAATTAAAGTAATTACCAGCTACCTATTTAGTAGGTAATTGGGTATATCAAATTGTAGTTTTTAGAAAGTTGGATACACTAAAAGGTAGTTTTATTAGTTGGCTATACACAATAGCAAAAAGTAACAAGTTTGATATATTTTCATAGACTAAACCCATAAATTATCATCGTTTTTGTAATTTATTATAAACAATATTTATTGTTTTATTTTTAGTGGCGTCTTATTCATTGCACATACCTAAATGTTGTTAGATCTGAACATAGTTCTACATGCTTTGAATAAATGTTTTTGTCAATGTATTTACATGTAAACAAACTAAATCACTTGAAAAAAGCATTTGAGAAAACAATTCATTCGTAAGCTATTTGAGGAAATAAAGGAGATGATTGGTGGAAAAAAATCAAAAATAAAATGGTGAAATAATAAAAGTTAACAAACTAAATAACTTAAAAATAACATATAAATAAGGGTTTAGTATCAAAAAGTGTACCGAAATTGTTACTTTTTGCTATTGTATATAACCATATTTCAAAACTACCGTTTGGTGTACTCAACATTTCTAAAGCTACCATTTTATGTATTTAACCTGGTATAGTAGGTAAAATGATGATTTGGCACTGAATGACTTGGATGATGATGTGTTCTTCTCACATTTAAAAGTAATTCAAAAAGAAAAAGAAAAACAATTTAAGTAATAATAACAATAATAATAACATTAATAATAATAATAATAATAATAATAATAATAATAATAATAATAATAATAATAATAATAAAACATATGAATTTCATAGGACTTCATCATCTGGAGGTTTGACTTGCTTGGGACGATTCAGGGCTTCGACCATCATCATCACCGCTACCATCATCTCACCGTCGCCACCACATATGAAATCTGGACATCTGACTTCATCTCATCGTCGCCACCACCATCATCTCACCTTCGCCACCACCATCTGGAGATCTAGAGGGCTTCGATTGCTACCCAGATCTTCATCGATTCCTGATCTTCATCTGTGATTGAATCCAAGGGCTACCCCAATTCTTCAATGGCGACTTCAACAGATTCTTCAATGGCAACTTCAACCCATATTTGTCACCTGAGAGTTGCAACTCATAAAATCGATTTAGGGTACTTGTTTGATGAGGTAAGTTTAGGATTTCTTTACAACAAGTTTAGGGTTTTTGTAAATCGCAAGTTTCGAACGATTAGGGTTTGTTTACAACAAGTTTATGGTTTCTGTAAATCACATGTTTCGAACGATTAGGGTTTCTTAATGGGTTTAAATGATGTTAGTCCCATATAACAAGTGGATCAAGTATAATGTAGGATAGATTGAAGGTTTGTATGTAGAACTAGAGAGAATATGTTTTACACCATGAAAAACACATAGTTCATTATTCAATTATGCCCAAAACCTTACACACTACAACATGTCATATCCCTATATATACTCCATGAGTATATTACATAGAAACTCCTATTTCTATACAATATATGAATTTACAAATGCTTCGGATTTTAATGCTTCGAGTTCATGTGTTTTTGTTCGAGTTCGGTTCTGTAATGCTTCAAGTTTGATTTGGGTTCTTGCTGCAGTGATTTCAATTAAGGGTTCTTGCTGCTAATTTCGAATTAGGTTCTATTTTAGGGTTCCATTTTAATGTTCGATTTGGGTTCTTGATTTGAGTTTTAGGGTTCTTGATTGTTCTCCATCAGCTGCTTCATCTTCCATGCTATTCATATACGGTTTATGTGAGTCCTTGATTGTTTTTGACTATTACATAAAGTTGTTCTTCATGTGAAAAATGGGATGAAAATAATTAATGAGGTGGAAATTGTTGAAATAATAAAAAATGTAAAAATATACAAAATTACCCCGGTTACCTAATGTGCAGGTAACCGGGCATATCAAATGGAAGTATTTAAAAAGTTAAACACACTAAATGATAATTTTAAAAGATGGGTAAAAAAAACAAGTTCAGTACATTTTTTAATACTAAACCTTTTATTTATCACTTTTTTTAAAATTTATATATCTCTATACAAGTTTTATAATTATTTAATATATATATAAGGGAGGGTTCATGCGAGAACCGTTGTTAGTGCGAGAACCGCGAGAACCAATCTTAGCCGTTCATTGGATATGGGAAGTATCATTGATGGAGAGCGTGGAGGGATAAGGTGTGACAGGGTGTATGTGAGGAATTCATGGGTGGGCAATGACATTAAAAGAGGGGGAATTTGACGGCTTAAATTGGTTCTCGCGGTTCTCGCACTAACAACGATTCTCGCACTAACAACGATTCTCGCATGAACTTTTATCTATATATATATATATATATATATATATTACTCTTTAACATCATATACATTTAAAATTACTTCAACAATACTTTAAAGCTATTTTCATTTAAAAAAGTCAAACACATAAACATAAATAAGAACCGACTCACTATCTTGATATCATCCTACATAGGGCATTATTGTAATTTTAAACTACTGAGCCAAGAGCTAGGGCAGAGCCGACTTTATCCGCCTATAAATACACGTCTCCGCCCTCATTCTCTTCTTGATACAACGCTCTCCTCCGGTCGAGTTCTAGACCGAGAAAAGAAGCGAAAAACCTGATGAATCGGTCTAACTGTCAAATCGAACTCACGGATCGAATCAAATTCTAAATTTCAAGATACATAAAGCCTGTTCAATCAATTTCGCAGTATTTACCCTAATTTTGTTGAATTTTTTCTGGCCGATCTGTGCATAGAGCTACAATAATGGATATACGCTTCCCCTACTCTCCGGCAGAAGTTGCAAAAGTCCGAGTGGTTCAGTTTGGCATCCTCAGTCCCGATGAAATTGTAATCATCATTTTCGCCTCTTTCTGTCGCTGTTCTTTTGCCATTGTAGACGAAATTTAAGAAATCGTTCGGTTGTATGTTGGTGTTCTCTGTGTCGAAGTTAAACATTGATTAAGGGGATTTGGTTAGAGTTTTGGTTATAAGGAGTTTCCGTTGTTTATAGTTGTGATCGCCCTTGGCTTAGATTTTGATTCTTTTTAAATATTTATAGTAAGATGCTGATGTAAGTTAGTGAACTTAAATCATTTGGCCGGAGCTGATGATTTGAATGAGTAGATTGAGTTTAATGAACTTGCTTATGTGAAATGATTTTTTTTCTTGAATTTGAAATTCATCTTGCCTGATTTTATACGTTTTGCTTGTTGCAGAGGCAAATGTCTGTTGTGCATATAGAGCATGGTGAAACTACAGAGCGTGGTAAACCCAAGGTAGCGGGACTTAGCGACCCGAGGCTTGGAACTATTGATCGGAAGATGAAATGTGAAACTTGTATGGCTAATATGGCTGAGTGCCCTGGTCATTTTGGACATCTTGAGCTTGCCAAACCTATGTTTCATATTGGATTTATGAAGACTGTACTCAGTATAATGCGATGTGTATGCTTCAATTGCTCAAAGATCCTTGCAGATGAGGTACACTATACGGATGCAATCTGGATTTCTGGGTTCATGTGGCTGATATCTGAAATCAATGAAGCTTTATATAATATGATGTGCTTCATTCTGAAGTTTGATAAACATCTTAACTTGAAACATGAATTCTGCTTTTATATTGAGTACGATGTGCTTTTTATGTGGATGCAATCAGCTCTTGATTGCTTGAAACTGTGTTAACATTTGCCCTGGTTATATGATTTTCGCCTTCTATCATGTTGCTTACCTTGAGGTCTGAACTTGAGTGCCAGTTTAAAGGGAAACCAGTGTTCAGGTTATAGAGGAGGGTGAAATTAATTTCTGAAACTCTATACGCTTTTAGCAAATACCATGTTTGGGATGAGCGACATTGATGAGATTTTTGGGCGAGGGTTATCTTGTAATGTATTGATGACATGAACTGGTTTACATAGTAAAAAGTTATTCAGTGGGCACGCCAAATAATTTCTGAAATATAAAAACTGCAACGGCGGGAAATACTTTTCTTTTGAAGGCGGTAAATACTATGTACCTATTACCATGTAAGGAGAAGTGAACAGTATTGATATGAGAAAGAGCTTTGTAAAGTTATGCTGTTATAGTGGCATTGTACTATTGTAGTAAGAAATAATTTCGGCACAATTATTTGTTATATTATAATCATCCATCTACATTTGACATGCGGCGCTTTTATTTGTTGTATGATTGGATATTTTCAAGTCTCTTTGCTGTCGTGTAGACTGTCTAAGGGCATGCATTTAACAGTGTCGTCGTGCCTGGTATGTACTAATTATGTTTTCAGTCAGTACTAGATGTCATGTTAGTTGGTTTCATGTGTAACTAGATTTATCTTTTATCAACTAGTGTCTTATCATTAATTTTATACTTAAAAAAGATTTTAAGAGCCAAGAGGCGAGAAATGTAAGACGACTATTTCTGGCAACTTACTTCTTGTCTGAAGAACTTGCTAAGGAAAATGATGTCCAGTAACATATTTGGCCTTCTATTCTTTTCATAAATTTATTTTTAAATCATGTCCTATCTTTTCTTTCTTCTTCTACAGGAGGATCATAAATTCAAGCAAGCCCAAAAAATAAGAAACCCAAAAAATAGGCTTAAAAAGATATTGGAAGCATGCAAGAGCAAAAGTAAGTGTGAAGGTGGTGATGAGATTGATTCCCAAAACCAAGACGGTGATGAACCTGTTAAGAAAAGCCGAGGAGGTTGTGGAGCCCAACAGCCGAAGATTACTATTGAAGGTATGAAAATGGTTGCAGAATACAAGCTTCAGAAGAAGAAAAGTGATGACACAGAACAGCTTCCAGAGCCTGCCGAAAGAAAGCAGCAGCTTTCTGCAGAAAGGGTATCATTACGGAACTCATACTTATAATTCTAAATATTCACCTGTTGTGTTTCTTCTGTCTAATGGCTTATAAGCATTAACTTTTACCAGGTTTTAAGTGTACTAAAGCGAATAAGTGACGAAGACTGTATGTTGCTGGGCTTAAACCCAAAATATGCTCGTCCTGATTGGATGATACTGCAGGTCCTTCCGATCCCACCACCTCCCGTCAGACCATCTGTGATGATGGATACTTCTGCGCGAAGTGAGGCAAGTTTCTGGAATTTTTTTAATTTTTGTATTAGGTGAAAAGACATGGGAATATGGGATTTTATTGGTCCAAAATCTTCAACTTAGTAGCAGACGCTAGTAGGGGTTAAACCAAGTCTAGCCAACTCGAGATCGACTTCCTAAAAGTTAAGCTAGAGCTACCCAAGTAGTCTTTCTAGTAGAGCTCGATATATCAATACTCGACTCATGCAGCTCATAAGCATGTCCCATTATACTTTTTTATCCCTTTTGTATGAGCATAATGTCCTAAATGCCTTGTCAGATCTCATCTCACGTATTTCTTTTTTATACCTGAAACAGGACGACTTAACTCATCAGCTGGCCATGATAATCAGACACAACGAGAATCTGAGGAGGCAAGAGAGAAATGGAGCTCCTGCTCACATAATCTCTGAATTCGCTCAGTTACTGCAGTTTCATGTTGCAACCTACTTTGACAACGAGCTCCCGGGTCAGCCAAGGGTATTCACATGTCCCTCTCCTTAATATTATCATACAGTGATTGCAATATCACATTGTTATGACATAGAATGTCGGTTATGCAACAGGCCACACAACGGTCTGGTCGTCCTATCAAATCAATATGCAGTAGGCTCAAAGCAAAAGAGGGTCGCATAAGAGGCAATTTGATGGGAAAACGTGTCGATTTTTCTGCACGTACAGTCATCACCCCGGATCCAACCATTAATATTGATCAACTGGGAGTACCATGGAGCATTGCTCTTAATCTAACATATCCCGAGACTGTTACTCCTTATAACATAGAAAGGTCAGTGAAATTTGGGAAAATTTTTCTTTCATTTCGTTTGATTGTTGGTTGTTGACTTTTGATTTTTCTTTTTTGTCAGGTTGAAGGAGCTTGTTGAGTATGGTCCCCATCCACCACCTGGTAAAACCGGAGCTAAATATATTATCAGGGAAGATGGTCAGAGGCTTGATCTTCGTTACTTGAAGAAAAGCAGTGATCATCATTTGGAGTTTGGATACAAGGTAATGTACCTCTTTTGCTCTATATAAACAGTTAATGTCGTCTAGTTGGTCACTTTTTGATAATCCTGTTGTTTTGCAGGTGGAGCGACATTTGAATGATGGAGATTTTGTTCTTTTTAACCGGCAACCAAGTTTGCATAAGATGTCTATAATGGGGCATAGGATTAAGATCATGCCTTACTCCACATTTCGGTTGAATTTATCTGTCACTTCACCATATAATGCAGATTTTGATGGAGATGAAATGAACATGCACGTACCGCAGTCGTTTGAAACACGAGCCGAAGTTCTGGAGCTGATGATGGTTCCTAAATGCATTGTCTCGCCTCAAGCAAATCGGCCCGTTATGGGTATTGTGCAGGATACACTATTAGGTTGCCGTAAAGTTACCAAGAGAGATACGTTTATTGAGAAGGTGTTGATCAGAATCCTATCTAGTTCTTTTTTTTCGGGTGCATAAACTTAGAGATGACCATTGTTACCCATTTGGTTGATTCGGGTTATGTTATATATCTAAGTGGTCCAATACGAAAATTACAAAAAAGTTTAATAGGAAATGGGTCAAATGGTTTGAAAATTGTTCATAACGTATAATTTCTGCTTAAACCCTCCTAAATTAGTTTCTTACTGACGAGTAATTATATATAAAAGATGAGAAATTAGGACAGGAAGGTTTTTGTGTCTGCCTGACCTGACCTAACCTAACCCACGTTCGGGGGTTTTCTGGCACGTCTAGTTATCTTTTCATTGTATATTCTGTAATATGCAGGATGTTTTCATGAACATATTGATGTGGTGGGAAGACTTTGATGGAAAAGTACCAACACCCACTATTCTGAAACCTAGACCACTGTGGACGGGAAAACAGGTGTTTAATCTCATTATTCCAAAGCAGATTAATCTCATTAGAACAGCAGCTTGGCATTCAGAAACAGAGACCGGACATATGACACCTGGTGACACACAAGTTCGAATAGAAAAAGGAGAGGTCATCACTGGTACTCTCTGTAAAAAAACCCTTGGTGCTTCTACGGGAAGTCTTATACATGTCATCTGGTACTTGTTTAGGACTGCTATATTATGTAATTTATTTAAATATAGTTGGACATGCATGTAGTTTATTATGATGATATAAATTTACAGGGAGGAAGTTGGTCCAGATGCTGCTCGTAAGTTTCTTGGACATACCCAGTGGCTTGTTAATTATTGGCTTTTGCAACAAGGATTCAGCATTGGCATTGGAGACACAATTGCTGATGCATCCACTATGGAAACAATTAACGAAACTATTTCCAAAGCAAAGAATGAGGTGAAGGAACTTATTAGGGCTGCTCAAGATAAGCAGTTGGAGGCAGAACCCGGTCGAACGATGATGGAATCTTTTGAAAACAGAGTCAATCAGGTACCTAAATTGTAAAAAATTAGTGGCAGTTTCAACCCGTTTTCTTTTTAATTCTCAAAAGGGGCAAATCAAATAATTTTAGCTAAATGGGCAGGGGGTCAAACATGTTGCAAGTTACCAAAATTTTGTTTTTAGTGCGTACAAGCTCTTGAAATTTTCCTATTCAATGATCTTGATTATTATCATTACATTCCTATATTCATAATTAACATGTTATTCTGTTTAGGTGCTGAATAAGGCTCGTGATGACGCGGGAAGTAGTGCCCAGAAAAGTTTATCAGAAAGCAATAATCTCAAGGCAATGGTTACTGCAGGTTCTAAAGGAAGTTTTATTAATATATCACAAATGACTGCTTGTGTGGGACAGCAAAATGTTGAGGGTAAACGAATCCCATACGGTTTCATAGATCGAACTCTTCCTCATTTCACAAAAGATGATTATGGGCCTGAGAGTCGTGGGTTCGTGGAAAATTCTTATCTACGAGGCTTGACACCACAAGAGTTCTTTTTTCATGCAATGGGTGGTAGAGAAGGTTTGATTGATACTGCTGTGAAAACATCTGAAACGGGTTATATTCAACGGCGGTTGGTCAAAGCTATGGAAGATATCATGGTGAAATATGATGGTACAGTCAGGAATTCCCTCGGTGATGTTATTCAGTTTCTTTATGGGGAAGATGGCATGGATGCCGTTTGGATTGAAAGTCAGAAACTCGATTCCTTAAAGATTAAAAAGAAAGAGTTTGATCGGCTTTTTAAGTACGAGATCGACGACGAGAACTGGAACCCGAGTTACATGTTGCCGGAACACGTTGAGGATTTGAAAACTATTCGTGAGTTCCGGAATGTGTTTGATGCCGAAGTACAAAAACTAGAAGCTGATCGAGTTCAGCTTGGGACTGAGATTGCTACCACTGGTGATAACTCATGGCCAATGCCAGTGAATCTTAAACGGCTTATTTGGAATGCACAGAAGACATTTAAAGTTGATTTGAGGCGGCCTTCGGATATGCATCCGATGGAAATCGTGGAAGCTGTCGATAAGCTTCAAGAAAGGCTTCGTGTTGTTCCCGGAGACGATTTGTTAAGTATTGAGGCTCAAAAGAATGCAACTTTATTCTTCAATATTCTTCTTCGTAGCACGTTTGCTAGTAAGAGGGTGTTGAGTGAGTATAGGCTTACACGTGAGGCATTTGAGTGGGTTATTGGTGAGATAGAATCGAGGTTTTTACAGTCACTTGTTGCACCTGGAGAAATGATTGGGTGTGTTGCAGCACAGTCGATTGGTGAACCAGCAACACAGATGACTCTAAACACTTTCCATTATGCTGGTGTGAGTGCCAAGAATGTGACCCTTGGTGTTCCCCGATTAAGAGAGATTATTAATGTTGCTAAAAAGATTAAGACTCCCTCTTTGTCAGTGTATTTGAAGCCTGATGTCAGCAAGACAAAGGATCGGGCCAAGAATGTTCAGTGTGCGTTGGAATACACAACACTCCGTAGTGTGACTCAAGCTACTGAAGTATGGTATGACCCGGATCCCATGAGTACGCTTATCGAGGAGGATGTTGATTTTGTGAAATCATACTATGAAATGCCGGATGAAGAAATTGACCCCGATAAGATATCTCCTTGGTTACTCCGTATCGAGTTGAATCGTGAAATGATGGTTGATAAGAAGTTAAGCATGGCAGATATTGCTGAGAAGATTAATCTTGAGTTTGATGATGATTTAACATGTATATTCAATGATGATAATGCCGAGAAGTTGATTCTGCGAATACGTATTATGAACGATGAAGCTCCAAAAGGTGAGTTGCAAGATGAATCGGCTGAAGATGATGTTTTCCTCAAGAAAATCGAAAGTAATATGCTAACAGAAATGGCACTTCGTGGGATTCCCGATATTAACAAAGTGTTCATCAAATCAGGAAAAGTCAACAAATTTGATGAGAATGAAGGATTTAAGCCGGAAGTTGAATGGATGCTTGATACTGAAGGTGTAAATCTGTTGGCTGTTATGACTCATGAGGATGTTGATGCATTGAGAACAACTAGTAATCATTTGATTGAGGTGATTGAAGTCCTTGGAATCGAAGCTGTTCGAAGGTCTTTACTTGATGAACTTCGGGTGGTGATTTCTTTTGATGGATCATATGTAAATTACAGGCATCTGGCTATATTATGTGACACCATGACTTATCGCGGTCATCTTATGGCCATTACTCGTCACGGGATTAACAGAAACGATACTGGCCCAATGATGAGATGCTCCTTTGAAGAAACAGTCGATATTCTCCTTGATGCTGCTGTGTATGCAGAAACTGATTACCTTCGTGGAGTTACCGAAAATATAATGTTGGGCCAACTTGCTCCTATAGGAACGGGAGATTGTGCTCTTCTACTAAACGAAGAAATGCTACAACAAGCCATTGATGTTCAACTCCCAAGTTATATGGATGGTCTTGATATTGGAATGACACCTGGCAGATCTCCCGTTACACCTTACCACAACGATGGTGGAATGTCTCCTACCAATATTCTGTTTAGCCCAAATTTACGGTTATCACCGTTCAATAGTGATGCACAGTTTTCACCTTATGTTGGTGGAATGGGGTTTTCTCCTGCTTCATCACCGGGTTACAGCCCCTCATCCCCTGGTTACAGCCCTTCGTCCCCTGGTTACAGCCCTACATCACCTGGGTATAGTCCAACTTCACCTGGTTATAGCCCTACATCTCCTGGTTATAGTCCCACTTCACCAACCTACAGCCCAAGTTCACCTGGTTATAGTCCAACCAGTCCTACCTACTCCCCCACATCACCCAGTTACTCACCCACCTCACCCAGTTACAGCCCTACATCACCAAGCTACAGCCCCACGTCACCTAGCTACAGCCCAACATCGCCTAGCTACAGCCCTACCTCGCCCGCTTACAGCCCAACCTCGCCCGCCTACAGCCCCACTTCACCGGCATACAGTCCAACCTCACCCTCTTACAGCCCAACCTCTCCATCCTACAGCCCAACCTCGCCCTCCTACAGCCCAACCTCACCGTCCTACAGCCCCACCTCACCGTCATACAGCCCCACCTCACCAGCATACAGTCCTACATCCCCTGGCTACAGTCCTACTTCACCAAGCTATAGTCCTACTTCACCTAGCTACAGTCCAACTTCACCGAGTTACAATCCGTCATCGGCAAAATACAGCCCATCATTGGCTTACTCCCCTAGCAGTCCAAGATTGTCGCCTTCAAGTCCATATAGCCCTACCTCACCCAACTACAGGTACCATGCTGTAACTTTCTTATTTGTATATCTGGTTTGTGATAGTGGAGTTTTCTTTTTCAAATCTCCAGTTTTTAGTTCTTTTTTTGGAATAGTTTTGTCAATCTTTCGGGCATAAGTTGTTACGGGTGATTTTAAGACTAATTTCTAATGTTATTGCAGTCCCACATCACCATCATATTCTCCAACATCTCCATCTTACTCTCCTTCAAGCCCTACCTACAGTCCCAGCAGGTACTATATCTATATATTATCTTTTGCTCTACAAGTAGTGTTTGCGGGTACTGCAAATTCTTCTTTTAAAGTCCCAGCAGGTGCTCTATATAATATTCAATGTGAAAGGGCTTAATATTACTGTGTTTCTGCAGTCCTTACAACTCTGGTGTGGGTCCTGACTACAGCCCAAGCTCACCACAGTACAGGTGAGTTCTCATCTCATCTTTTGGTTTCCTCAAATGTATCAAAATACTTAACACTAAATAAACCACCACCAAGGTGGCCTAGTGGTAAGGCATCCCGTCCTCAAAGAGGTCACGGGTTCAAACCTACTAGGTAAACATCTTGAGGGTGGCTAGGGAAAATAAGGAAACGGTCATGGGATACCACGGTTAGACCTCGTACATTTGAGTCAAAGACTCGCCCTCCCCGGATAACCTGAACAGGGAAAACCTCTCCGTTTACCCGTTTACTTAACACTAAATAATGCTAACCCTTAAAAAGTCAGAAGATATTCTCTTTGATGAATGCAAACTTTTTTACCGAGGATAATGCTTGTTAATTATAGTATCCGGGTTTATTTTTCAGTCCAAGTGCTGGGTACTCGCCAAGTGCACCTGGGTATTCGCCATCATCAACAAGCCATGATGGGTCTAGGCCGTAGTCGAAGGGTTGTATCAATGGATTCATTTTTAGATGATGGTGTATGATATGGTTTTGGGAAGACTTGGACCTTGGGTTTGACTTGTCTGGTATGAAGTGAGACCAGACTATTGTTGTTACTTTTCAAACAAATGTTGGCCTGGCTTGTTTGTTGTTCCAGATCTAAAGTAAAACTGGGGTAACTTATTATATCAATCAACTCTCTCTCTCTCTCTCTCTCTCTCTCTCTCTTATTTTGTGTTCAGAGACACGCCGCTTGGCCTCGAGACCAGTTTCTGATGCTGAGATTTTTCGATAGTGTTGAAATCTGTCATTCATTGGGAAAATCATATCAAATATTTATTTGATTATGGTAATTACTGTTCAAAGAGGTGGTAGCTGGATCTATCTGTTGATGTAAAATCTGTTTTTTTGTTGTTAAGGCAAGTAAAATTATTCATGTGATATTAGTTAGTGAAAACCGGATGCTTCATATCTCTTAAAATCTTGTTTGCTTATGTGATCTTGATCTTTTATGCATATGGAATTCGGATATATAGTCTTTGATGTCGTATTTTCCTTGAAAACTGATGATCGGGATATGTTTGCTTGTGTAATCTGGAAGGAATTTGCATAAAAAATATGGCCGTTAACTTTTAACACGGCATTAAATCTGTTAGGTATAAATATTAAAATGAAAATATGTCTACAAAAAGTCAATGTTTTAAAATCCGGTATCTTTGTTGACCTGGTGTTGTGAATAGCTCATGGGTTAAACCGGTTCACCAATTTTTTAATATACATGTATGTACACGTATATTAAGAGTTATATTAATTATAGATCTATTTTTATATGGGGAAAGTTTAAGAGTCATTTTTCATAGAAAAATTAGTTTCGACTCTTGATTAAAATAAATTAATATATATATACAATTGGCAATTGTTTGATGTGACGCTATGAATAGTGTCTTTTTTTTTGTCTTTTTTTAGCTTTTTTTTAGTGATATATTATTGTTTTCTATTGGTCTAGCAATTATAGTACCTTACAATTTCAAGGAAAAAAAAACAGGCGCATGTTAACTAACACTAAAAGCGCAATTCATAAACAAATGCATTTATAGCTCAGTTGGTTAAGGCATTGTTACATGAGGTGTAGCGCCGTGGAGGTCATGCTTTCGACTCCTCTCTCTCATTTAATTTTATATCTTTTTCTGTTTGTTTTTATCGACCGCCTGTCCGCCTTTCATATAAAAATGTTTAATATATAATACTGATTATAATATGTCTGTTTTGTTTTTTTCTTTTTCCTTTTTGAAATTTATCTTACTTTAAAATCTATGTATGGATTTTTATTTTGTTTTTTACTTCGGAGTATACTCTAATTTAATGTTACCCATTTTTTGTCTTGGCGTTTTATTATTTATAAAAGTTACATAGTAACTTTTATAACTCTTTTTTGTTATGTTATTTTTGTATTTGATTTATATTTTCCTAATTAATTTTAAATTTAAAGTAGCCAACAAAAATTTAACGACGTAGTTATATACTTCATTTAGTAACAAAATTTAACGACGTAGTTATAACGCAGGACAATAAAGTCATATGTTCATATTTATCGGGAAAAGAAACGGGCATATGTTAAATGGATTGCTTTGTATGAGGTGCCACAAGCTCCAAACTGTATCGTTGTATTTTTCTTTATCCTTTAAATTATTTTGTTTTAAACAAGCCGCAAGTTATATATATATATATATATATATATATATATATTTCTTTTTTTTCTTTTCAGTAGATGCTTTAACCAAAATAAATTATATCACACTTATTTAATTGTATTTTTAAATATAGATTACTCTAATTGTTACTATTATAATTAAATTACATAAAATCTTATTGCTATATAAAGTATAAAAATGGTAAACAATATCTTAAAGTTTTATGATTGGTGATACTAAATTTTACATCTTATAGATATAGTAAATTTAAAGATAAACAATAATTAAAGTCAAAATACTAAACAAGTCTTAAGAACGAGGAGAGAACAGATGGGCCAAAGCAAAAAAAAACCTACAACGAAGGTTGAGGATATAATTTTATGTAATATGTATTCTTATACTCTGCCGCGAAGTGCAGACATATAATCCCAACACCATATAGTTACGGAAAAAGTTTTTTGACGCTATCTATATTTAACGTAAGCCACTTATATAAATAGTCATCCATAACATATAAAAAACTAATCTGGAAGGAGTGGTAAGGATGTTGCGTTTGGCACTAGAAGCCCTGGTTTTGAAACCTGACTCATTTCACTTTGTGTTTTGTTTTTACTATTCTGATGTGTAGTTTTTTTAATAGGCAAAACTTACTAATGTGGGTTTTTATTTTGTTCTATCATTACTATTAGTATAGAATATTACTATTTGTTACATATCACCTTAAGTGTATATTGTCAACTAAACTTTTACTTAGTATTATTTTTATAATACTATTACTTAGTATTTTGTCACATTCTTTAATTTATACTTTAGCTCACATCATTTTATTTTATTTATTTTTTATTTTTCTATAACAAGATTAAAATTGTTTTGTACGACATCTTTTTACTTGACTTTTCTATATTATTTGTAATTCTTTAGACTATAAAATATGTATTGTAAACTTTAAGCCAATGATTTTTATTATAGATCTATTTGTGAAAATAAAAAAGGATAAAAATTAAACGAATTTACAAAATTTCTTTTTTAATATAGAAACATATAGTGGTATAAATATTAAATCAAATGACAACATTTTATGTAATTACGCAAACAACTACATTACATATGTCCTACAGTTTCATTTTTTATCAACTAAATTGATATGCGGAAAAAACATGGATAAATTGATATGCGGAAAACCCCATTTTTAAATATATGTTTTTAAACCCCACTGCGAAGCGTGGGCTGAACTACCTCGTTATAACTAAAATTAAATATCATTCACCAAATCATTGATAAAATCATGAAAACAAAATTAACAACTAGAAGGCTAAAATGCAAAATTAAACATTAGAAATGCCTATAAAAACATAAATTATAATTATCACAAAAAACATTATACATATAACGGAAATTACCAATAAATGTGACATAAATGCTTATTTTAATCATTACCTAATTTCTTTTGGCTGATAAATGATTATGTATTTTAGTTTAAAACAAAAAAGAGTAGGTTAATGTAATTAACTTGTTGACAGCCTAGTCGACATGTAACTAGGTAATGTGTAGGTCACGTGACAATATAGTCGGCACCAACTCACTCCTCATGCTGACATGGCTATCTATATGACAATCCAGTCATATTTTATTTACTTTAGGCTATGTGCATCCATCACACCCTTCACATAGTCACATCAGCTCCATATCAGGGCCACATCATTCCCTCATTCTATCACACAAACCTCACATCCATCACATTTTTCAAATCACAAAAAAAAAACCTCTCACACACCTCCCGCTCACATGCGCGACCACCATCACACAAACCCCACATGCGCGACCGTGAGGGAGCCATCGCGCAGACCAGTGATGGTCCTCACTTCCGTGAGCGACTCTCACCCACCCCATCTCGCGATGGATGCAGATGGTCTTATACATCTTCAGTTTTTTGATAATTATCTATTAGATTTTATAAATTTTAGTTAATTACTTAATTAATTAATCAAATACACATATTTAATTATTAGTTAATCTTTATTGGTCACAATTTTAAGCCTTCTTTTGAATTAACTTTTCTTTTTTTATTTTTCGTATTTCATTCATTTTCTTTCTATCTATCTCACGTGTACTTCAATTTTTTTACTTTTACTTTTTTATCTATTTTCTTTTTTATCTAGCAACAATTACTTTTTTCCTTATACTTTCTTCTTTATTTATTGATTACAATAATATAATTCTATCTATTTATTTTATTTACTTTTATAATAACATATATAGTTATTTATATTGTTCTTTTCCTTTTTAACTATGTATAAAGTAAATTTAATACGATAGCTTTTACATAAAACTAAAAATATGTAAAATACAAATACATATATTTTTATATATCTAAAAAGTGTATTGTTTTATTTATTGCCTCATATATTCTTATATATACTTAATATTTTAATAAAACTGAAAATTTTAACATATTTCTAAAAGAAATTAAATTCTTAGTTTTCTCTTTTCTCTTCCTCTAGTGATTCAAAGCCTTTATATTTGAAATTCTATTAATACTAAAAACTGTTTGCTATTTTTTATACATAACCAATACTATTTTTGATAAAAATTGAAGTATTATGTGTTTCTTCTGTTATTTAGTATATAATTTTTTTAATATATTTAAATAAAGCAATTCAAATTTACATATTTGAATATTTAAATATAGTTATCAACTTGTAATACACCAGACCTTTAAAAAGTCATTAACTTTTATGAAAATATTAACGTTTTATAAGATTTTCACCTAAACTTTTGCAATATCATTACGACTATTACTAAAATATAATATTTTCTTACAATTCATAGCTATAACAAACTTCTTATAATTTTTGTTAACAATATAAACAATTGGTGTAATAACATGTGCTTTATATGATAAAATAAAAGTTATAAAGTTAAATTATTAACTTCTCCAAAGAAGGGTAAAGTTTTCGTTTATTTTCTCTAGTATTGAACCTTTGTTTTCTTAAATTTTTCTTTACATTGAAACATTTTACAAGTTATTCGTATTATTTAAGAATAAAAAGTTTACTACCTGCAATTACAATTTAGGTAAAGTTAGTTATATTTCGGTGTAATATGCCTATAGAATAATGAGTTTAAAAGCTTCCGCAGCGAAGTGCGACACAATATGCTAGTTGGTGTCTATTAGTGGTAAGGGCTTTTAATCTGTTGCACGGGAATTATAGAAATAGACTTGTAACATAACAAAACTAAATAGACAAATCCTTCAAGTGTGTCAATATATTGTGTCAATATATGTAAATAATACTACATATAAAAAAAACAACCATTTTTTTCTAAATATAACATTGTAAGCAATTCAACCATCTCCATAGCAAGCACTACAAGAAAAATCGCTTTCAGGGAGGACAAATGTCCTCGCGAAAGGTGGAAAAGTCGTCGCAGAAAGTCTATCGCGAGGACATTTCGTCGCCAAAAAGTCGTCGCGGAAAGCCCGTGTCGGAAAACTTTCGGCGAGGACATCTGTCGTCGCGAAAGGTTAGCGAGGACAACGTCCTCGCGAAAAACTGAATATAAAAATAAAGCGAAATTAAGATATAATTACCTTTCGCGAGGACAAAGTCCTCCCAAAAAGTTATTTCCATTATTTTATTTTATTTTTTAAAAGTTTTAGCCACGAAAATGTCCTCGCGGAAAGTCATTTTATATATATTATTTAATTTCTGATATAGGATTTAGCGAGGACATTGTCCTCGCGGAAGGTTTTTTTTATTTTTTAATTTTTAATTTTTTATTATTAATTACCTGCAGTTTTTATAATAAATTTAAAACGCTGAAACATTTTAAATACCTGTTTTCGGAAAATAAGCTACTTAAATATATTACACCAATATATAATCGTCAATAAGTATTTTTTACAAACTAGTTTAATGTAATGTTAACACAATATAACTACTCATCATCCAACTCTTCCTCATCCATGTCGTTACTGTCATCGTCTTCTGTATTCGTCATTGGAGACGAAATCGGTTGAAAGTCGGGAATTGGAATCCCAGCATGTTTTAGTGCATCAAATACGATTCCAAAATTGGCATTACTCATAGCATTTTGCTTACGCAACATTTCATCCACCTCAGCTTGTGTATAAACTCTTTCTTTTGGTGGTTGGTAGGTTGGAATATATGCAGCAGTGGGTAGTTTTCTGCCTCGTCCACGATTATGTCCACGACGTTCCCCTAATACTTGCGAAAGTATTTGTTCGTCTGTTAGGGGATTTGAACTCCCGGCTTGAATTTCCCGCAGTTGCTCCATTTGTTGCTGTGTAATTAAGAAAGTTCAAATTGTTATAGTTAATAACGTGTTATATAAAATATAAAATTTCGACAGCATAACGACTGTAAAATGAATAATCCATAATTTTACCTGTGTGAAAAATTCACATATGATATTTATTCAACTTCCCAAGTAAACATAACAGTCAACAAAATCTATAAATGACTACAAACTTAGCAGTAAAACTTCAACATATCAAGATTGTAAAACTAAATACAATATAATCAAAAAAAGTCGTTCACCAAGATCGTAATACATACACAAACACACACACAAAAAAGTAAACAAACATTCACATAGATAAACTTTAATACACACACACATAAGTAAACTAAAAATAGTTGCTTACGTGATCACTTTGAGCAATCGGATTGACATATTCGTTGTTTCGACGGTGCATGGTTCCAAACTGATCAATCAAGTTTGGAAATTGCCCCGTGAGAGGATCTCGCTGTAAACACGTGAAAAGAAATAAAAAACAAATTAAAACCAAAGTGATTACAATACAACTAAAAAGTTATTAAAACTAATAGTTAAATATAAAGCGAATTACCGCCTTATGACGATATTGAGCATAAGACTGGGAACCATGCAAGCTTGGGTATTTTTGTTTATTCCTATTTACTTTATTTGTCGTTGACCGCTTTAAAGTTTCATCATTCAGTATATAGTCAACGTGTTTGTTCCACTCTACAATATTCATGTTAGGAGGAGGGTACCGGCGTATTTCTTCAGGGCGCTGGAACCCTTCTCTATTAATGAACCATTCTTCCTTGAAGTGTCGTTTTCTATCGGCATATCTAGTGGAGCAAAGATGATCCACCCCTCGTATAATCAAATTTGCATGCAGGCCTCTTAAGTGAGATCGCATGTCAAAATACGTCTGCCATTTAAAAATAATAATTAGTTACACACGTACATATATATATATATATATATATATATATATAATAAAAATATTTGTATGTAACCTCAATAGTGGGCCAAATGCTGGTCTTGAACTCCTCAGGAACCTCTTTCCACGATTTATAGTATTTTGGGACTTCATTTCCCACAGTCCTCGAGACATGAACGCATATAACTAATTCATTATTTAAGAAAAAATCGACAGTATTTCCGCTTAACTCCCCAAATATGCGTATGGAACACATATTCGTAGGAGAAAAGAGGAAATGCGTACCGAATTTTTCTTAAATAATATATTAGCTATATGCATCCATATCCTAAACGAGACAAAACATTCAAAAAGCAGTCCCAAATAGGGGACTTTCCAAAATTAATTTCTAATAAATTAATTTTGGACGGGTGACCTACGGCATAAAACAGATACTGTATTGGTTAAGAAAAATATTTAATTTTAAATTAAACTTATGTATCACGTTTTGTTACAAGAGATAAATATTTAATTTATATTATATTAATTTAAATATATGTTATTTTTCTTACATATATATTAAGGTTTACATGCTGTGATCGATTGCTTGTATAAAGCATTTATTATAATTATTATTCATGGCAAAATTTGTACCAATACTTTTGTTTATCAGCTACAAATAAATAGGACTTATTTTATCATATATACAACTAAATTTTGATACTTTTCTCTTTTGGCTTACAAATAATGACAACCTATCTTTAGTAATCCTTATCAAAGTCATTATACTTCATTACATATACATATCTAAAAAAAGTAAAGGTACTTCATTTTTTTGATGCATTCTACTCTCACGTGTTTTAATCTTCATCAATAGTATTGATTATATAATTCTTACAAATAACTAAGGGTGCCACATGGTTACCGGCAAAGCCTCATCCGACAAAAAACTTTAATCAGAAGTACTCCCCTAGCCAAAGCTAAACATGGATTCATTGACATTAAGTTGTTTATGCATATTGTTAAAAGTTATCATAAGATTTAGAGTTAATCATATTTTTTTTATTTATGTGGTCTAGTGAAAATTACCGATTATTTCTAAGGGTTATATATAACCTTATGGGTTTAGTGCATTTTAACCC
Organism: Pulicaria dysenterica; assembly: GCA_947179395.2. Taxonomy (NCBI): domain Eukaryota; kingdom Viridiplantae; phylum Streptophyta; class Magnoliopsida; order Asterales; family Asteraceae; genus Pulicaria; species Pulicaria dysenterica. Next base: position 37,818,382 of record OX359292.1, read on the forward strand.
CATTTTCTTATACTTATAGTCTCTTCTCAACTTATTGCCATATATCAAGAGCATTTTAACACTAACTATGAACTAAACATAATCTAAACATGCATTTTATTACTAGTATGAACTAATCATACAAAATTGATAGAAATAATTATAATACTTATTCATAGAAATAATTTTAGCAATAATCATAAACTAAACAATTTTCTAAACATGCATTTCAATATTAAAATTAGAGAAAAAAACCTGAAATTTTTTAAACAAATAGAGCGGACGCAGAGCACCAGATTGGTCGTCGGAGCAGTCGCCGGAGCACCACAACAATCGCCGGAGAACGAGAGCAGTCGCCGGAAATGTCGCCGGAGGTGACTGTTTAACAAAAAACGAGATTTTATATACTATATTATAAAAAAAACACTAATTTATTGTAAAACACTCACATTTATATGTCAATCTTGACCGAAATCCAAAAGCTCCAAAAGCTCGCCGGAAATACAAAAAAACCGCCGGAAGCTCCGAAATCTCGCCGGAAAAGTCGTAATTTCACCGGAAATAATGGAAACCATAAACCCACATGCCTTAACCGCACCTTAGAACCTCCAAAACGATGAATAAAACTCGAGTATTCGACAATGGTGAAAAGATGAAAAGAGAAGGAAGTGGTGAAATGATGAAAAGAGACGGCGCTGTAGTGTTATATCAGGGCAAGGTTTCGGCGAGGACAAAGTCGTCGCCGTAGGTCTTCGATGCGACGTCGTTCCTTTTAATTCCCGTAGCATTTATATTAAAAAATTAATAACCACTTTTCGCGAGGACTAAGTCCTCGCCGTAGGTTCTTCATGCGACGTCGTCCTCTTCTTTCCGTAGCATAAATATTAAAAAAATAAATAACCACTTTTAGCGAGGACAAAGTCCTCGCAGAAGGTAGTGAAAATTTTCATTTTGGCGGGTTATCTACCGCGTATCTTTATCAATATTAAAGAAAATATAAAATAAATTAATTTTCACTTTTAGGGAGGACATGTCCTCGCAGAAAGTCATGAATTATCCGTTTAGTTCTCCGATGTCAAAAAAGCAAAGTTGTTTGTCGTTTATTACCCTTTAGCGAGGACATATGTCCTCGCGAAAAACGTTCATGTTTAAATCTTATTTTTCTTGTAGTGAAGCACCACTTTATTAGAACATATAGTTCGCAATATAGGGTATCCTACAACAAAAGAAGAACTCAATATTAGAAGTTTTAATCTTTAAGCATGTTTTCGAATTTGAGACAAGCATAATCGGTACAAACTGAGCTCTAAGGTTTCATTTGTATGAAACAATATCAAAATTAATATAGTAAAACACAAAAGATGCATAACGCAACCTTTGAAAACCCAAGAGCAACTATATTTCAACTTAGCCGAGTTATATGCGTTGTCGGCTTAAGCTTAATCCTCGTCGCCTAAGTGGTTCTTTTTTTTTTCATGCACGATTGAGTAGTCATCTTTGAGATTGCGCTACTAGCTAAGTGGTCAGCTTGAGAATTTTGCTTAGCTGATTAGTATTTTACCGTAGTAAGTAACAGAAAAGACTACCTGCCAAAACAGTCGAGGCTTCATTATAACCACCCTATAATAGTAAATGGAAAGACCTTACCTGCCACATACCAATTATGTATTTCAAGTTAAATGAACCTTATAAAGAGAAATCTTAATTCGAAACCCATAGAAACACTAATCATAGAGTAAATTAAAACTTTGATTGAATGAGTAAACCATGAGAGGTAGATTTAGTTTACTTTTTTAAAGAATAGTAGATTGATTCCAACGGAGAGATTATCCCACTCAAAGTTGGTCTCTGATTTGGACTCTCTAATCAACATGTTAAATAAATATATTGCACAATGAAAATACGATCTCAACATTGTTGGAGTATGCCCACTAACACACGTACGCCAAATAATCACTACCGATGATGTATAGGCCTATTGGGTCACACACCGGAGGGTTGATCTCAACAACAACCTAAGTGGAGGGACTAAAAGAGGCAAATTGTAAAAGGTTAGTGTGTAGGAAAAAGATCGTGACTTGATCTCCTTAATAGATCTTGCCTCGATCTAATTGATAGATCGCGCCTCGATTTCTTTTAGAGATCGCGGCGCGATCGCATGTCAGACTGCATGCAACTTTTGCTTTTCACCTCCATTGTCCACCAATGCATGTCCAGCCTTTTTCCTCATGTCTTGGCCGGCTTTGGGCATCTAAAGGGACATCTTGAAGGGTTTTGATCGAACCAAACCACTTAAGACACAAACTGGTCTAACCCTGGGTTTGATTCTACTGGTTCAATCCTAAAGCAGAAACAGATTGAACACAACCCCCTAAACCCTAAAGAGGGTTAGGATCTTACTAATGATCTATACTGTTCCAAACAACAATCAAGATAAAGGTTATAAAACAATTACCTCTTGGATCTTGGGATTGCTAAAGTTAGTCCACCACTAGTGCACGACCACGAACTAGCTGCTAGACCGCAACTGGAAATACCCGAACAACACGCGAAACCTGCGTGTGTGTGTATGATCGACGCAAGTAACCGAAACCCCCTTGGGGCTCTTTTCGAAGTCGACGCAGGGAGAGGGAGAAGTCGACGCAGGGAAGGAGTGAGGAGGCTAGGGTTTTTCCTTGTTTCAAGATTAAAATCTCATGTGGATAATTAGCCTTTTCTAGGTTTAAATACTTAAACCTTATCTAAGCCCAAGCCCGTTCAATTAGAGCCCATGTCTTTAATTGAACTTTCATTCCTTGCACTTTGACCCTTGGACTTTACTGGTTAATTAATTAACTATTAATTAACCGGTCTGTTAAATATTAAAATTTAATATTTAATTTCCCTTTAAATAATAAATAACTATTTATTATTTATTTCTCTTTAAATAATTAATTCAACTGATTAATTATTTTCACACAAAAACTGGTAAATTCCAAACTGTTCTAATTGGGTGTGTAGCAGTGTGACCCTTTAGTCTCTTATAACATTGGATACAATATACCCATTAATTATCTGTGCACATAATCTAACAGACTCCCACTTGTGCAAGATAAGTAATAATTACTGTACATTGCTAGCCTAAGGAGGTCCCTAGCCAGACACTTAGAATAACAAGGTCATAAGAACTCTTATACCCCAAAGTAACGAGTGATAAAGTAAACACTCATAAGCCAACTGTTTATGAACAAGCAATCTATCATAAACTAACTGTTCATGAATTAACTATCATAAACTACCTATTTATGAATGGGTATGGTTTTTAGGTTTGTCCCTTGCAACGCGATATTTCAATTTTGAGCATGAGCATGGAGAGTGTCAACTCAAAATCTCAAGAATTTTTTATGACATCCTTGATTTCAAACTGCTTGATAAACGACAAAGAACATATCAGTTCGTTTGGGCACGGCCGTGTACTTACCAGCTTTTAATCAGTCAAGGGGCCCAGAAATATCTCCAAAAAAGAAGGTGCAAATACCTTCTTGCATATTTGCATTTGGCAATGTGGCTCCCACTGAATCTAGACACGCCCCTTATAGCCACCCTGTTACGGCGTGGCGTTAGGACGCACTAAGAAGACAATGGTTACCGCATCCCAAACCAAATACCTCAGGTTTGAGGATAACCTATGTGACAAATACTTTTGACACGAATCCACAAAGTATTTTTCACGGTGGGTCATTCCAATATTCGTAACCCTAACAAAATTCCGTCAATTTTGGTCCACAAAAAAACTTTTACAGCTATATTCGGTATACCTTCGAATCTACCCAAAATTACGATGACTTTACAACCCTATCAAGGTTCCCACCAAGATAAGTAGCCACGGATAATGTTTTGAGTAAACCAAGTTTATTCCTGGATGAACCAAAACATACAAAATGGTGAAGAACAATGAAACTAATTTCTGCACCCTCCATATTCCACCCTAGAATAAAGATGCATAATTTCTACCATTTCATTGACTCAATTCACAGCGTTTATCTGAATAACTTATTATTTTACATTGTAACTTATCACGGATTTCAAAGAAAATAATATGATTATAAACCAAAAACTTAAGACTAGTACCTCGAAGTACTCTTTCTTGGTTTTGCTAGAAATTGTTTTGCAACCTAAAAACAATTCTAGTCTTACTTATTTTATAAATTCCTTAAACTTGGAGAACTGGAGATAACTCCTGAGTTTCTGAGTTTATAAAATAATCTCTTGGTAATTGAAACTTCAATTACACTTGTAGATGTCCGAAATCTTAATAGATTCATACCCCTTTTGAAATGATAGATCTACATACCAGTGTATACTTACACTTATCTAATTTCATTACTAATGTTAATCAACTATCAATATTAATTATTCTAACTTTTAAACCCTTCTAAACATATATAATTCCATTTAAGTCATAACTTGACTTAAAATCTCGCAATGATATCCTTATTGAGCACCTCTCAATAAGCCACGCGTTCCTCGGATTAGTCCTTTTTCAAGAACTTACTATTTTAGAAAAATTCTAAAATCATCCGACAATTATATACTTTAAAAGTTCATCTTATATTTATCATACTAGTTAGATCAAACTTGATAACTTGATAAATATACTAGTCAGACGCTCCCACTATCTTTTATGGAAAAATGCATCACTTTTAAAACACCCTTTTAGTCTTAGTCAATCCTTGACTAATATGCCTAAAACTTGTGTTTCAAATATTTGCTCTTAAACTTAGTTTTTGTAAGAAACTTTCATGAGCCCAAGACTTGGATTTCTCATACATCCATCTTTCAAAATACGGAATATGGTTTTATTAAACCCAATACGATTACAAGTTTAAAAGACTTGTAAAGGTATTTTAATTTCTTTACTTAAAACATTTAGTATAAAAGGGCATTGATTATAATAACTATTATAATCACCTTTGTACTTTATTAAATGTTTTATCAAAAACTTTTGTCTAGAAATAATAACTATTATTTCTTAACATGCTCATAATTTTTCATAAAATCTTTAAATACTTGTAAATTAGAGATGTCTTCTAATTTCATGAACATAACTTGTTCATCTAAGTATTTATATAGTGAGATTAATGTAGCTACAACAATTAATTCATAAGATCACTATGAATCATCCATTAAGCCAAAACTTGACTTATTAGTAACCTTTAGTCGCAACTGGACTAACTTGATTCATCAAACATACGTGCACGGATATAAGCTAAATAATTCATTAATTCAAAGACTTAAAACCACAATGTCATCCAAAAAGTAAAAAACCATGCCAGTAATGTCTAAAAACTTTGAATAAAAAATAACAACTAAAAACTTGAATTATTAAATATCCGATAAGCACGTGGGATCTCAAATGCCGGGACGCTTCACTTTCCATTACCTCCTGCAATAAACGATTGCAAGATATTAGAATCTCGTAAAACTTTACAAGTGGAACGTGACAAAGAAGTTATTCACACGATACCTGAGGAGCCAGTCTTGCCTCCTGCTTCGTGAGCCTTCGGACAATCTCTCTTCCAGTGTCTGATATCGCCATACTTGAAGCACCGATTCTCGGTCCTTGCTCTGTTTGGCTTTGACTTCTTGCCCTTGTTGTTGTCACTAGCCCTGGGTGCACTCTGGCTGGGCTCGGTTTTACCCTTTACCTTTCTGTTGCGCCCCTTCCTCTTCTTGCCTCCACCATTGCCCACTAGGAGAACGTCCTTAGACTTGGTCCCGATACTCTGCTCCGCAGTCTTAAGCATAGAATGCAGCTCCGCCACGGATTTCTCCATGTTGTTCATGTTGGAGTTGACTATAAAAGGCTTATAGTCTTCTGACAACGAGTTGAGTATCGTATCTGTTGCTAGCTGCAGCGGTACTGGGTGCCCAAGTCTCTCTAGGTGGTCCATATACCCTTTCATTTTTATGACATGGGTACTGACCGACATCCCCTTTGCAAACTTGCACGAGTTAAACGCCCTAGTGGCATCATAACGCTCTGTGCGGGCTTGTTCCTGGAACATGTCCCTCAACTGGTGGATTACGTCATAAGCAGAAGTATCTGTTGGTCCCTTGGTGAGAATAACATCAAGCAACAGTGTGTAGAAGGGGGGGTTGAATACACTTTATGCGGAAATTTGTCAAGATCGGATATAGATTATCTATACTACTATATAAACCATTTAACACTCTCTCTCCTCTTAACTTTTAAGAACTTCTTAAAATTATGTCAATCTCTAATCTCCACCCTTCTTTTTATCTAAATTAATCTCATCCACTTAATTTTTAACAATTTCTCTCTTCTAATAAACTTTAACTTTAAATTTATTTAAAATATATTATCCCACTAACACATCCACCCACATCAATATAATTTTCAAATCTTATTAACTTTTCTCCCCTTATTTTGTTAAATATAAATCTTTTTTAATTTTTTTAATGTTTTTTAGAATATATTTTTAAATTAATAAAATAGTTGATACAAATATAAGATAAATTGAACAAAAAACCGGACATGTTGCTGAATTTTTTTCGTGACATTGAATTACGCGTTACATCCTTGAAAACGACATGTTACAAAACAAATACTATTTACCGCCGCAGCATTGCGCGGGTACACTGCTAGTATCAAATAACAAGAACTAACTTTAAATAATCAATCAGAGTAAAATAAAAGTTAATCTTTATCTATGATCACAATCAATTAAGAAGTTGCGGAATCACACTTAATTGATTAAAGAAGGTTTTAAACAAAGATTAATTCAATCAAACAGTAGTTTTATTAACCAACCAGAATGATTACAAAAGCAAACTTCACCCCCAATCTAACTTATTCTGTTAGACGAAGAACACAGACTGTTCTTAGGTTTCAACAAGAAACTTAGAGGCTAAAACACTTTCAGAAAAAAATAAATAACAATAAGAACAAATGCTTTTTAATAATGAGATCAAGTCGTCGTTCTAAATTGATCATCTAATGAAGTATATATAGACTCTTGATCCTCCTTGAATTGTTGACAGTTAGGTAATCTTCTATCTTCTGAGATAATCTTGATAATCTTCAAAGTATTTCGGGATATCTTCAAAGATAGGATTTTCCAAATATAGCTCAACAGAAACTGTTTAATGAACACAACAGTTCTGCATGTCTTCTAATAGTCTTCACTTCAAGGCCTTCTAACAGTTTTTGACTTTGCCAACTAACAGTTCTGAACTTTTGTACCAACAGTTGTAAACCTTGCAGCAACTGTTAGTTACAACTGTTTTCGTATCCATCTAACAGTTTTCAACTGTTATCCCCAAAATACTCTTAACAGTTTTACCTTTGCATGTTCAATGGTTTCAATGACTTAGCAAATTTCCCAACAATCTCCCCCTAACTTAAAGTATTGAACAATACACTTAAGTTGTTTTATAGGGTTCAACCATAGAAACATTCACATAAGCAAAGAATATATTAACATTAATTATGCAAAGTAAAATTGTTATAATCAAAATATGAAGGAAAAATTACATTTTCTTTTTCTCTATCAGCTCCAACCTTTCTTTCAATCTTCTTCCCAGATCTTCCCTTAACCTTACAGGACCATAATACTTTGCCTTCACCATGTACATCAACTTGGTCCTACTATGATCAACAAAATTAAGATCAAACCATTGGGTTTTAGCATTGTTTGTCACAAGATTATACACCCTTGATCTTTCAAAAACTTTCACAGTCAATATTGGAAATCTTTCATCATTTGTCAGTATTGACATCACTCTCTGTGGATTGCATATACTCGATAAATGCACCAAAAATACTTTTATCTCAATTTCAGCATCCTTTCCAAAATGACTTACCCCATATTCATACATTTCTTGTACATCTCTCCTGGTCACACTATCCATCAGTGCAGTGAAACTGACATAGCTTTCAATTGGTTCCACCTCTCTAACAATGGTGACTCCCTGCTTTCCAGTTTCCAGTCTCAGCATTTCAAACCTCCATTCTTTGATATGTGACTTTTGAGCTTCAAATTTGTCAATTCTTTCTTTTATCTCTATTGAGAGTCTATCTTGCAAAATAGTTTTGACCAAGCCTGTTTTGGCTTTTTCTTCAGACTGTTGGGGTTTTTGGACTGATTGGGGTTTCTTCTTTTCCACTACTGGCTTGGGAGGTGGAACTGTTTTCTTCTTTACAACTCTTTTTCTTTTTACTCCCTTACCAGCAGCTTCCTTTACTTTCTCTTCCTCATCAATCTGAGTAGTAATCTCATCAGCCAGCTTCTTTGCTATCTCAAAATCAGTCTGTTCTTGTTCTCTTAGCTCAGCTGCTAGCCTTAATGCAAATTCATGATCACGCTCTTCTTGTTGCTGTCTTGAAAGCTTGAGCTTAGGACAAAAAACAACAATTTCTTTACCTTTGCCTGAAACAGGAGGCAACTTTGATTCTTTCTTTCCTTCCTGAATGACTATCCCTTTATACCCTTTCTTTGGTGGTAAAGATTCTAACGTAGCAACCTTTCCATCAAGCCATACATCATCGATTTTCTATGCCATTCTAGAAGAACTTATTCCCAGATATTGAGCACTAATATCAACCAAGTAGTTCTGCTTAACTGTTGACCAAGATTTGAAAATCTCAGTGCTTGGAACATCTGCAGTTGATACCATCCTGTTGATTAGCATCCTATCAACACTTGAAAGCTGTTCTTCTTCTTCTTCATTAACCGCTTGGACACTTGCAACTGTTAGTTGATTTGAAGTTACAACTGTTGGTTGTTGTGTTGCAACTGTTTGCTCATTTGGAGCCACAACTGTTTGTTTATCCTGTGGAACTGTCTGTTTAACTTCTTCCTGCTTGGATTTTCTTCTTCCTTTAGCTTGAGCAGTTGAAGAGATTTTCACCAAGGATTTGGGTTTAAGCAGCATCTCATGAGTATGAAGAACATTAGTTGCCTTCTTTAGATTCTCATCAAGAAAGTTCAGCTGCTTATCTTGCCTTATTAGCACCTCATTGTGAATTGCTACTACCTTGAGTACTTCAGTTGCCTTCTCCAACTGTTCAGTCAGTTCTTTTATCTTCTCATCTTGAGAAACTATCCTTTTGTTTTGAAGAGCAATCCTTTTCTTTAGGTGTAAATGAGCAGCAAGGTAAGGTGCAAAGTTAGGATCCGTCAATGCATGTTGTTTCAGTCTAGTCTCAATGTCAGTTAGTGTTTCCACTGTGACCATATCATTGACATTTTTCACTGGTGGTTGACTCCCCTGAGTATCACCATCAGTACCCCTCTTTTCTTGGTTCTGGGGATTACCAGAAACTGTTTTACTAGTCTCTGTTGCCATGGTTGAGGTCTTAGCTATGTTGACACTGTCCTGTTTATCCCTTGCGAATAAAACAGTAGTGTCAGCCTCAAAGACCATATGATCACCCTCTTGAGGAATGATCACCTCCTCATTGTGCCTGGGAGACAGCACCAAAAGTTCCCTTTCGATATTCTGCACAGGTGAATGCACCTGTGCAGGGCTAACAGTTTGGGGTTCTCTAACTGTGGTGGAAGGAGCACCAACAGTTTTCCTCTTCTTTCTAAATATTTTTAGTGCAGGGGCTTGTGTTGTAGCTTTTTCAAAGGAAGCAGGTTGGGAATTTTGAGTATCTTGGACTGTGGGTTCCAGTGTTGGTGGTGTAGCAATACGATGGGTTTCATGCTCAACACTGGCAGTCCTGTTTCTTGACAGAAACTCCACCATTTCAGAGAGTGGAGGAGTTATGGCACCAGAGAAACTCTTGCCATTAATCAACAGTTTGCTCAAAGTGGAAGCCACATGAGCAGAGGGAATAATGACCCTCTTGTGTGTTTTTAGATTTGGCATCAAAAAGTTTAATAATACTTGCACAAATCGAGGATACATCAAAAAGAGACCATACTTGGTCCCTAGATGTTTTACCATACCATTAAATATCAATTTTGAAAAATTAAAACATCTGTTGTTGGCTAGACAGATGAGTGCGAGAGCAATGTTGCTCCCAAACTCATTCCAGCCCGTTCTCTTAGGGCTTATGCACTGCTGGAGAGTATGGATAATGAACTTCCAGTGTGCGCAAAACTGCCCTTTGTAGAAGGTACCCTTACCCCCAGGGCCCTCATACCCAAGTTTCAGTAACTCGGTGTGTAGATATTCTAATGCAACCGAATCAGAATACTCACCATTAAGATCATTCAGTTGTAGTGCATGGCGAATAGTGTCTTCGGTTATAGAAACATTCATATCATCAACAGTTGTAGAAATCTGTTGCACTTCATCAACTTCTTGGACTTTGGCATTCTTCCAGAAGTTCTCAATATGTGAGGTATAGATTGTGGGGTTGGCAGTTAGAGCATAATGAATGTTTGATACCGTGAGATAATCAATCATGACGTGGAAAGCGTCAAGATTGTCTGGTTTTTCAAGATAAACGATCACATTGTGCTCTTTGACTAATGGAAGAGGAGACATTTTGATTTCGATCTCTGAGAGTTGTTGAGGGTTAGGGTTTGTTTCTGATCGAAGTTCGTTTTGGACGTGTGAGTTTCTTGGTAAGGAGGGAATTGCCTTATATATGTTTCGAATGTTGAATGCAATTCAAAGTTTCCAAAATTCTCATAACAAGGACAGTCACGGGTGTGAAAACTGTTTGTGAGACAGGTAAGCAGATATGTCCAAAACTGATGTGTGAAATTGCATTTCCCTCTCTGAATACTTAAAGAATAACAGTTGTTAGAAAACGTAACTAACAGTTGCAAACTGTTAGTGTGAAAAACATGGAATAATGAACAACTGTTAGTCCAAGTTAATCATTCCAATGTTAGAAATCAAAAAATTGAATCTGCTCACATCAAAAGCTTTAGTGAACAAATCAGCTAATTGATCATCAGTATGAATTTTCATAACTTGGATTAATCTCTTTTCATTGCAGTCTCTTATGAAGTGAAATCTGATTTCAATGTGCTTGGTTTTAGAATGCTTCACTGGATTATTAACTATGCTAATAGCACTGGTGTTATCAACATAAATAGGAGTATTTAAGAAAGACAAACCATAATCCAGAAGCTGATTTTGGATCCATAACACTTGTGAACAGCAGCTTGATGCAGCAATGTATTCTGCCTCAGCTATTGAAGTTGAAACTGTTGTTTGTTTCTTGCATTGCCATGAAACCAGCCTTGATCCAAAGAATTGACATCCTCCAGAGGTTGATTTTCTGTCCACATTGGCTCCACCATAGTCACTATCAGAATATGCCACCAAATCAAAAGGTGAATCTTTAGGATACCAAAGTTCCAATTTTGGTTGGCCTTTGAGGTATCTAAAGATTCTCTTTACAACAAACAGGTGTGACATCTTCGGACTGCATTGGAACCTGGCACAAACACAAACAGCAAACATTATATCAGGTCTAGAAGCAGTTAAGTACATTAATGAACCAATCATTGATCTATAGAGGTGTATATCAACATCCTCCCCCTCAGAATCTGCTCCTAACTGTTTGTGTGTTTCCATTGGAGTACTTGCCAGCTTCACATCTTGATAGCCAAACTTGTCCAATATGTCCTTGACATACTTAGATTGGCTTAGAAAAATACCAGTTGGCTTCTGTTTGACTTGCAATCCCAGAAAAAATGTGAGTTCACCCATTGAACTCATCTGAAATCTTTTGTGCATAATGACTTCAAATTCTTTGCACAAGCTGTCATTAGTGGATCCAAAGATTATATCATCAACATAGATTTGAACAAGCAAAATCTCTGTTTTAACAATCTTTGTAAACAATGTTTTGTCAATTGTGCCTCTCTTAAAACCATTCTCAAGGAGATAGGATGATAATGTCTCATACCAAGCTCGAGGAGCTTGATGTAGACCATATAGGGCTTTATCCAACCTATATACCTTGTCAGGGTACTTTGAGTCTTCAAAGCCAGGGGGTTGACACACATATACCTCCTCATCAATAGTTCCATAGAGAAAAGCAGACTTGACATCCATTTGATACACCTTAAATCCTTTGAAGCTTGCAAAAGCAAGAAATAGCCTAATGGCTTCAATCCTTGCAACAGGTGCAAAAACATCATCATAGTCTATTCCTTCCTCTTGTGTGTAGCCTTGTGCAACCAGTCTTGCTTTATTCTTGATAACAATCCCTCTTTCATCTTTCTTGTTTCTGAACACCCACTTGGTGCCAATTACTCTTTTGCCTCTTGGAAGCTCAACCAACTTCCAAACTTGCTGAATTTGAAATTGTAAGAGCTCCTCTTGCATTGCCTCTACCCATGAAGGATCTTTCAATGCCTCAATTGCTTTCTTTGGTTCTATTTGAGACAAAAAGCAAGCATTCACGTCAAATTGGGCAAGATCCACACCACTGTTTTCATTTTGCAGCATATTCCTTGTTCTGATAGGAGTGGTTGGATTTCCAATTATTTGTGATATTGGATGAATCTTGTGAACTCTTGATGTAGGAATGTTTTCTTCAGTCAGTTCATCCCCTAGATTAGACAGATCAAACTCACATTCACTTGAATTTTCAGCGTTCTCACACACTTGATCAGCAGAGTCAGTGTGGTGTTGAGGATCATGGGATTCCATGTCCTTTGAAGATTCAGCATCAATCAATGGATCAACAGTTGATAACTCTTGTTGAAGCAGAGGAATTACGACAAAGTCTTCAGTAACTTTGTTTGAACCAACAGTTGTTGGTTTTGAGCTAACAGTGTCAAAACTGTTCGGGCTTGTTGAAGCTGTTTGATGATTTTCACCAACAGTTGTTGAAGTACCTGTAGCTGTTTCAGTAGAATACTCAAAAGAAAGAGATTTAGACAATGCATCAATATCAAATAACCAATCAGGTCCATTACCTTCAATATTGATCCTATGCTCATTGAAAGAGACATTCATACTCTCTTCTATGATCCTAGTGACATTGTTAAAAACTCTATAAGCTTTACTTTGAGTGGAGTATCCTACAAAGAAACCTTCTTCAGCCTTACTCTCAAACTTGCCTAACTGTGATTTGGTATTGAGGATAGTGCAAGGACAACCAAATGGTTTGAAGAAGTTGATTAAAGGTTTTCTCTTGAGAAACAACTCATAAGGAGTTTTCCCTTTTGACTTGACTACTTGTACTCTATTCTGAACATAGCAGGCAGTGTTCACTGCTTCTGCCCAGAATGTCATTGGAAACCTAGAATCAGCTAACATGGATCTAGCAGCCTCTATCAAAGTCCTATTCCTTCTCTCAGCAACTCCATTCTGTTGGGGAGTCCTAGGGGCACTGAACTCTCTTTCAATACCTTTACTTTCACAAAAACTGTTTAGTTCATAGTTCTTGAATTCAGAACCATTGTCAGATCTAATGACTTTCACCTTTAAATCAGATTGATTTTCAATTTTAAGAATAAGAGACTTAACTAACTCAGCAGTTTCATCCTTAGTTCTAAGAAATTGAACCCAAGTAAACCTGGTGAAATCATCAACTATGACTAAACAGTAGGCTTTCTTCCCTATACTCACTACAGAAGTAGGACCAAAAAGATCCATATGCAATAGTTGTAAAGGTGCAGTAATGAAAGAAGTCTCTTTGGACTTATAAGAAGTTTTGTGTTGCTTGCCTTTAAGACATGCCACACAATGATCATCACATGAGAACTCTTTTTGGGGCAAATCTCTTACCAAATTGTTTTTAGCTAACAAATTCATGGTTTTAAAATTCATGTGACACATCCTCCTATGCCAAATGGCAGACTCATCATGAGATGCTTTGGAGAGTAAACAGCTTAACACATTCTGTTTAGCAATCTTTTGTGGATCAAGACAATATACATTATCTTTTCTAGGTGTTCTTAAAAGAACATCCTTCTCATTTAATTTAAAATCTTTTGAAAGAATAATGCATTCTGAATCTGTAAACAAAACTTTGTTTCCATTGTCACAGATTTGAGATACACTTAACAAATTGTACTTAAGCTGTTCAACAAAGAAAACATCATTAAATGTAAGTGTACCTGCCTCAACAGCTCCTTTACCTGTGATTTTTCCTCCCTTTGGATTTCCTCCAAATGCTACAAATCCTCCAGTGATTCTTTTGAAATCCTTCAAACATTGTGGATTTCCAGTCATGTGCCTTGAGCATCCACTATCCACATGCCAAATTCCTCCTTGATTCGCCCTATGAATGCTCTGCACAAATACAATCAGTTAGTAGCAGGAAGTACCCAGGCCATGCAGGTCTTGGGTACACCATTCAAGTCATAATACTTAAACAGAGTTTTGTTCTTTTTGATTTCATCCAAATTAGATTTCTCTAACTTGTGTGAAGAATACTTTGTAAGAACATGTGGTTTCCAACTGTTGTGATTAACAGTGGACACCTTTGAACAAACAGCTGGTGGAGTTGGTAAAACAGATGAATCAACTTGTGATTCCTTTTGATTTTCAGTTTGAAGAACAGTTTTACCTTCTCCAGAATCAGTTTGTTTTTGAATTTTCATCCAAGCCAAACCAGCAGTTTTTGGTTTTGCTAAAACAGTTTTAGAACTGTTAGTTGGTTTGGATGTAACTGTTTTAGAACTGTTTGCCAGTTTTGGCTTAGCAGTCTTAGAACTGTTGATCTGTTTTGACTTAACAGTTTTAGAACTGTTATTCTGTAGTTTGGGACTTTTGTTTTGAGTGCCATTGGTCTGTGGGTTATAGTAACAGTCTTGAACTAAATGATTAGATCTTCCACAAATGTAGCACTTTTTGGTTTTCACAATAGGTAAACAAGTTCTTTGTGACCAGAATTGGTTCCTATTTCTTTGATTTCCTCTAACAGCTGCAGATTGAGGAAACTTTTGGACACCATGTTTTTGGCATGTGCATGCAGGCATTTCAGTATGCCTTTTCTTAGGCTTGGGTTTAGCCTGAGATTTTGAAGCTTCCATTTTCTTCTTTGCATACACAATCTCACCAACTTTCTCCTTTCCTTTGGCTTTTGTACTAACAGTTGGTCTTTTTAGATTAGAACTGTTTGGGTTCTTGTGTGAACTGTTAGTGTAAAAATGGGGACTATTTGCAACAGTTGTGGAACTTTCAATGGAATGGATTGCTTTTGAAGGTGTTGGCTCAGTGATGAGGGATTCTGTGGATGCTTTTACAAACACCACAGGATTGAAAGATGGTTTTGTGGAAATGGGTTCACAACAGATGTGATTTTCATATGGAATCACTTCATCTTTCTTCACAACTATCTCAATATCTTCAATACTAACTACAGACATAACTTCATCTTCATAGCTCTCAAACTTTGGATCAGCTGACTTTAATTCATCTGCTAAAGGTTCATTGACATATCTTTCAGCTGCCTCAGACAAGGGTGTTATGTATGTGTGATTGTATGGAGGTGGGGTTTCCTTATATCTAAGTCCAGTTTTCACCTTGTCTCTCACTTGAGATTGTAGCAGAGTCTCAAGCTTAAGGTTTGCAGCCTTGAACATTCCAAGATCAATGTCCACACCCTCCAATTTCTTTGTGAGTTCATCCACCTTGCTTTCTTTTTCAACCAATTTCTTTTTCAGACTATCAATCTCATCTTGAAACTGCTCTTTCTCCCACTTATGATATTTTCTATCATAGTCCATTTGCAGTTCATTAGCCTGATAGTCTTTAATTTTCTTTTCAAAATCTTCTATCACAGCAGTATACTCATACCTTCTCTCCTCCATTTTACTTAGAGCAGCACATACTTTCTTATTGTGCTCTCTAAATCTCTTAACAATAGCTCTACATTCACCAGGACATAGTTTAGAAGATACCTGTATGTCCTCAGATTCTGGAGAATCCATCTTGATGGAGGAGTCAGTCAATGCCATCAAAGCTTTGTTGCTGGTAGCCTCCTCTGCTTCATCACTCCAATCAAATCCATGGCCTTCTTGTGAGACCAATGCTGAGGAGGTATGGTTCTGAGTTGGCCTCTGATCTTGATTCTGAACTTGTCCACCAGATCTGCATTCTCTTGCAAAGTGGCCAAGTTGTTGACATTTGAAGCATCTCAACTTTGACTTGTCAAATCCAGCCTTGCCATCAGCTCTGAAATTCATGTTTTGCCTTCCAGTCCTTTTAATGAATCGCTTGGCTCTAACAGTATGCATGGCCATCTGCCATTTGAGATCCATTTCCTCAAGATCATCTGGGTGCACTTGTTCAAGATCCTCATTGGTGAGGGTTGAATGTGCATGGCTGGCAAGAAAAGCTTCAAGAACTGCATCTGGAGTATTCATATCTAGTCCAACAACAGAACTAGTACCTGCACCACTATCAAGAGAGTTAGTTAATGAATGGTTTGATTCCATACCTGAGGAAGACAGGAGAGCAGCACTTTGACTAGGGACTACAGTTTTTCTTTTTCCCTCTATCTCTCCCTCAAACACTATCAAACTATTATAGAGGTCATCTAACTCTATGTCTTCAAGAGAATCCTTGGTTCTCCATTGTGCAGCAAATACAGTCCATTCATCACCTAGAGACCTAAGAAACTTTCTATTTATCTCATCTTGATCAAGCCTAACCTTAGCACTCTCCAGTTGACTCATCAGTTTGTAAAACCTATCAAAGATTTGGGTGATACTCTCATTCTTCCCACTGGTGAAGTTCTCATAGGCTTGTTTAAGAAGATCTCTTTGGTTTCTCTTAGAACTAGCATTCCCAGCAAACCTCTTCTCCAGAGCATTCCAAAGTTCATGAGCATCATCAAATTTCTTGAATTGATGTTGATACTCATTGGGAATTGCAATCTGAAGGATGCTGAGGGCTTTCATCTCAATCATTCTATCCTTCTTTTCAGCATCTGTCTTTGGAGGTGGTTTCTTCTTTGGTTTTCCATTCTCATCCAGTTCAATGGGATTAGTAGGAACAGTTTCAATGATTTGCCAAACAGCATAGTCCATTAGTTGGACATGCTGTTTAATTCTTAGTTTCCACATCTCAAAATCAGATGGTTTGAGCATGGGAACACGAATGTTGGACCCTGACCCACTGTTATCAGAAGAACCTCCCGAATCCATTGAAACAAATTGATTTAAAGACAGTTAAAAAAAAAATATTAAAGCAAGATAAAGCAAAAACCTTCAACCGGTGATCAAAGGAACCTTAATGATAAGGCTCTGATACCACTTGTCAGGATCGGATATAGATTATATCAAATAACAAGAACTAACTTTAAATAATCAATCAGAGTAAAATAAAAGTTAATCTTTAACTATGATCACAATCAATTAAGAAGTTGCGGAATCACACTTAATTGATTAAAGAAGGTTTTAAACAAAGATTAATTCAATCAAACAGTAGTTTTATTAACCAACCAGAATGATTACAAAAGCAAACTTCACCCCCAATCTAACTTATTCTGTTAGACGAAGAACACAGACTGTTCTTAGGTTTCAACAAGAAACTTAGAGGCTAAAACACTTTCAGAAAAAAATAAATAACAATAAGAACAAATGCTTTTTAATAATGAGATCAAGTCGTCGTTCTAAATTGATCATCTAATGAAGTATATATAGACTCTTGATCCTCCTTGAATTGTTGACAGTTAGGTAATCTTCTATCTTCTGAGATAATCTTGATAATCTTCAAAGTATTTCGGGATATCTTCAAAGATAGGATTTTCCAAATATAGCTCAACAGAAACTGTTTAATGAACACAACAGTTCTGCATGTCTTCTAATAGTCTTCACTTCAAGGCCTTCTAACAGTTTTTGACTTTGCCAACTAACAGTTCTGAACTTTTGTACCAACAGTTGTAAACCTTGCAGCAACTGTTAGTTACAACTGTTTTCGTATCCATCTAACAGTTTTCAACTGTTATCCCCAAAATACTCTTAACAGTTTTACCTTTGCATGTTCAATGGTTTCAATGACTTAGAAAATTTCCCAACAAAATTGAACAAATCAAATAAAAGTGTTACACACAGTAAATCAAACCACAATCAGTCGAATGCTTTTATTAATATGAAGATGATTACAATGCTTTGAATAAGAAAATGATTACAGTAATTATCAAGTAAGCAACTCTTGATATATAATCACCTAATATAAATCTCTCAATCTCTCAAACTTAGCTATCTATAATCAACTTATGATTATAGATACTGACGACTCTCTAAACAGGATTTTTCACAGATTGAATCAACTAATGATTACTTACCAATATCACAACTAATGTGACAATTCGAACACACGAATGATCTGGCAATCTGTGAGTTTCTTGATCACGTTGAACTGACAAACAGTGATTCAAGAATCGTAACACATACGGTGAGGTGAGGTTTGGCTCTGCAATTCTTTTCAGAATCGTAGTTGTAGTCGTACCTCTAAACTTATCAGGAGATAAGTATTTATAATCCTGTTGCTACGGTTCCTAACAAATTGGACTAATCCTAATTTGCTAACTAACTATCGGATAACTCGGAATCTTGAATCTTGAATCTTCTTATCTTGAGTCTTCAATCTTCAATCTTGATTCGAGTCTTCTTATCCGCGCCGTAGATATAGAGAGTTAAAACAGAATTTAAAACACATTTAAATTGTCTTGGACTGACTTCTTTAGTCAGGCTGAGTTACTCAGATTGAAACTCATCAAGCTGAGTTCTTCGAGAACAAACCCGAATTCAAACATGAACTAACATGTATAATTATTAACTCATCCTTGGAAGTCCAAAGAGTTAAATAAAACAAATTTAGTAACTCTGTCGAGCTGACTCTGCTTCTGAGCTGAGTCACTCAGCTTGAAACACATCAAGCTGAATACTCGATATATACCTTATGTGACATACACATATTATCAAACACATTAATAATTTAACTAAGGTATAATATAAACTGGTTGAACATATGCTCAGTTTATATTCAGCTTATACTCGGTCTGAATCACTATAAGTGTTCAGTCTGACTAAGCTTCATAATTCTGTTTAAGTTATATGTAGAACTCATCTTACAAACTTAACTTTGTCTCATCAAATCTTAACTGATGAGATCATTTTCCCAACAAACTCCCCCTATTTGATGATGACAAAACCATCAAACAGTTCTTATGTGTTGTTTAACAGAATTATGTTTTAAATCTCAAACTTATTAAGATTTTATTATTTGAATTGATCAAATATTTATTGAACATATCAATTTTAATTGAACTTATCAATTTGAATTAGAACACACTAACTTTTAGTTGAACACACCAACTAATTACATAAATGAATAAGAACTTATCTGTTTTTCATTTTTGCTGAACTTATCAGACTTATGAATAGGAACACATCACAACACAGTTGAACATATCAAACCTTTATACTTGTATTAATTGAACTGATCATAATACAAAAGTTGTTGATCACTTAGATCATGCACACATAGTGCTTACAAAAATATTAGAACTAATCTAATATTTACAAAATTAGAACTAATATAATCTATCTAATGAACTCAGGATGTAGAAGCTCCCAGCTGATGATCTCTTTATTAATCTCATCTAACAGTCTTTCAGCTTCATCGTTTCCCTGAAGTTCCTTCTGTTGTACTCTAATGAGTTTATTCAGCTTATACTTTATTAACTGATTTGACTCCTCATTACCACAACAGTTTCTTATTCTCAAGGCATCCTCAGCTTTTAGATAGCAAATCTCATTTAGCTTAATAAAACTGGGATTACCTGCCTGATCTTTAAACATGAAGCCTTGAATAGGAGTGTTGATGCTTTGATTTTCTCTGAATTCTACTCCTACAGGCATGTCGAACAAAGTTTCCCACTGCAGACCAGGAACTGGGACATACCTCAGTTCTTAGCTCTAGCAATCAACTTGGAGACTTCAGATAGAATTTCTTGTTTGATCGGACTTCGTTTAAATTTCTTGAGCAGCATCATTATCCTTTGCCATTCAATGTAGCCCATCCTGTGAACGTATCTCAGGTCCATTCCCACTGTTGATTTGTCACTAAGTTCGAAGGTGAGAATGATAGCTCCATTTGCTCTGCTCAAGGTCATTCCTCTGATCTCTTTGTTGAAGCTCCTTCTGAAGTAACATTCCTGCAGTTCTGCATCTGAGTATGGAATTAGATCAGGCCTTGGACCAGTCTATACAGCTTCAGCTCATGCCAAAGCTTCCTTTTCTTTTTCTTTTTCTTGATCCCTGGCCTCTTTTTATTTCCTTTTCCTTAGCTCATCAAGGGATATGCCCAGCTCAGCAGCTTCCTCTAGTTCAATCATTTCAATCATCTCCCTTGTAGCTTTTTCCTCTTCAGTTTCAGAAACACTGTCAGCTTCAGATTCATATTTTTTATCACTTTTTGCTTTTTAGCTGCAGGTTCCTCTTTGTTTATTTCTGACTCCCCCTTAGTCTGAGCTTGCCTCTCTGCTCCTTTGGACAGTACTAGTAAAGCTTCAGCCTCAGCTCTAGCTAGCTCAGCTTCAGTGTCAGCTTGAACCTTCTCCCCCTTTTTGTCATCATCAATAGGGGTTGAAGTCTTTTGTTGTTGGAGTGCAGCAACTGCAGAGGAAATCTTGTTTACATCCTTTGACAACCGCTCAAGCCTTTGATAGATTTTTCTTTTATGCTTCCTCTGCTTGAGATGAAATAGATTAAATTGAGCTGCAACGTAGTCCTTTAGCTGCTGGATGCCTGAGGAGGCAGCTTTAGTTGGTGAAGAGTCGTTGGGTGCATCTTCCGAAGGTTGGTGTTTACCTTCAAACTCATTTGCACCAGAGTTTGGACCCTGTGACTCATCTTGGTTTGAAGATGAATCATTGACAGGTCGTGCCAGAGAGTGTGAGAAGTGAAGAGAATGAATAGGGCTCGAAACATGAAGTGTTTGGGTTGGTGGATGGCTAATCGGGTTGGAAGGGGGTGATTGACCCTGGGGATTGGTCATTCTTGCAATGTAACCTGAGTGTGTCTTCTCAGGCACAGTAGTAGGCTCTCACATGGCTCGAGTAAGTGTGGGCTGGGTAGACACCACACCCGGTATTGGCTGTTGGGTTTGAATGAGCCTTGAGGTTGACACCTTAAGAGAAGGCGTCTCCCCCTTAACTCCTGCCTGTGGAGGGATCAGTGTGATCTCAGCTCTAGTGATGCCTTTAAGAGTGGCACCACCTATGGCAGTTTTACGTGGATAGGTTAGGATATTCTCCCTAGCAGCAGTAGGCATACTAGGGGTGGCTTCAGATTGGGATTGTAAATTGAATGAAGGTGGAGGAGATGGGTTAGACTGAGTTGGTTCCACTGCAGTCTTATCTCCAAAGGTGGATGGAGAAAAGTGAGAAGAAAGAGAAAGTGGAGAGGTCTTACCAGAAGCAACTTCAATGGTTGCTGGTTCAGCTTGAGCAGAGGACTCAACTTGAACTTCTGTGTTAGCTTGGGAAGCTCCCCCTTGAGTGGATCCCTTATCTTCACTTTCTAATGAAGCGTGCTCAGCTATCCATCGCATTGGGTCACTCAGACCTTCTTGTGCTGGAAAGATGTCATTGTTGAACATCTTCGAGCTGAGTGCTGGAGCAGGGAACAAATCTTGTGCAACTTCATATAGTTGGTCTCCCAACTCAACTTCAATCACCAAGGATAAGAACCTTATAAAAGGTACATGAAGATCCCTTGGTGTCTTTAGCACTTGGACCTTGAGCTCATTGAAAAAGAGTAGTGCGTAGTCTAGATTTCTGGCAAAGAACATGTTGTACAGCAGCTGCATCTCGAACTCATTGACCTGGTCCAAGCCTCCAACCTTTGTTCCCAGCGAACGAATCACCGTAGAAACCATGAAGCCCTAACTCGTTGGAAAAGTGGCCTTCTTGATTACACCCTCTGTTTGTGGGTGACCCATATGAGGTAGGACTGACCTCGCCACTTGCCTGGTAACAACAGCTTCAAACACATCACTTGGAGGAAGTTGAAGAACATCCCTTAGCCGCTGTACAGTTATGACAACTGTTCTATCCCCATTTAGAACAGTGCCAACGATCTCTCCCGTGTTCTGGTCATAAATGCAAGTGTACCAGAACTCCAATAAGTGCTGTGGAACAATATGTAGAGGTGCGCCAGAAAAAGCAAATGCCAGAGGGCATTTTCGGATATAATCTACCCAGGCTTCATAGCCTCTGTTCCTCTTACGTTCAGGGATTGCCAAATATGCACGTTGATTGTTTACTTTAAGAACTGGCATCCCATTCTTTTTGAACGTAGCACCTCTAACCATTCTATCACCGAGATTTAGAATGACTCCGTCCATCGTTGAATAAAATTTGAGTAACACTGAGTAACTTCAAAAGTCGCACTTAGCGATTAGGGTTTAGAATACAGATGAACGAGAGATTGCACCGAGCAATTGGTTATGTGCGAAAGGTATTTCAGAATATGAGAAGTTTGTTTTGTAAGCGTAAACTTCTCTAAACCAGACAGAGTCGGTATATATACCTTTCTGAGGAGAGAGAAAAATTACCGTTAGAAATCCCCCTTTTTATCCGTTACGTCGTAAAATTTTGATGTAACAGTAAGCGGGTAGAACTAATCATCTTCCAACAGATACTAAGGTAATATAATAATATTGACTGACAATAAGATTATATACACTGATGTATTATACCTATACACAGTTTAGTATAATACGCGATTTGAGACTGACTCAAATACGCAGTTGTCATGAGTTACTCACACTGAGTAAATAACACATGAGTTTGGACATACCAAGCTGAGTAAACATATTACTCAGTTTAACTCAAGCACTCAGCTTGATTCAAACACTCAGCTTGAAAGGTGCACTCAGCTTGAGAATGAAACTCAGCTTGAGTAGAGCACACAGCTCCTGGGTAATGACACTAAGTCGTTTTCGTCTGAGACTGACTCAAACGAACCTTTTAACCACACTGAGTAGTTAAAGAATGTTTGGAACCAACCAAACGTGTGAACCAATCACACAGTCTGAGTTAAGCACATAGCTCAGACTCAGTGACACTTAGTCATTTATGTTTGAGACTGACTCAAACTGTATCATAACTACACTAAGTAGTTAGAATATATTTGGAACTCACCAAACGTGTGAACTCATCAATCAGCTTGACTTGTTATACAGTTTATGAAAACTTATTTATAAACTGTGCACTCAGCTTAAGACACTTAGTCTTTGTCAAACTGAAAACTCGGATTCTAGACACTTAGCTAGGGGTTGAGCATACCCAAGTTACTTAGCAGATACATAAACCTCTTCTCATCAAGTGGTTTAGTAAATATATCTGCTAGTTGGTCATCAGTGGAGATAAATTTAATGTCAACTTTACCTTTTTCCACGATGTCCCTGATGAAGTGATGTCTAATTTCAATGTGTTTGGTTCTTGAGTGGAAGACTGGATTGTAAGTGATGGCTATAGCGCTTTGGTTATTGGTGTGCTGGGTTTAGGTGCATACCGGATTTCACAACGGTACAAATGCACATGGCACGGCTGGGCAGAGAACCCATCGCGTGTAGCAAGATGTGCTGGTAAGACCGATGATTTATATCGAACACGGGTAAGCGTAAAAGCTATGGCTACTCTTATTCCAAACTGCTGTCTAGTAAGATAGATAGATGAGGATAAAAATAAACTAAATACTAGGCACGAAAAGTAAATAAAGCAGGAAAGAAAGTGCAAAGTCACGAATCCTCCAAATAAATATTAATAGTAACGTTAGCTAATCCGGTTATATAATGAATGAAATTATTAAGATGATTTCTAAAGTTGATTCGGTACCAATCGTTTATCAATTTATAACAATCTTAAGGTAACTCTGATTTAATCCCTGTATTATAAAAACACTAGTTAGATAAAACCTCGCTTCCCGGGTGTTATCCCGTTTTACTTAAAAGGTCAGTATTTATCTCCTAATGAAATAATAGACAGGATAATTACCATTGTCTGTCAACATCCGGTAAGAAGATATATATTTAGGTATTAAGATAATATATCAGTTCAACACCTCAAGTGGGTCTATGAGCAAATGTCCCTATATACATATAACAGACTTATACGTATCATACACCTCAAGTGGGTCTATGAGCAAATGCATATAAATATGAGTCTGTTTGTATATATATGTATAAGAATACAGATATCCTAAGCAAATGGTTTTTCAACACTTACGATACCGAATACCCGCATGAAATGATAGTATTATAAAATAACCGAATATACGTTTCATTATTTTAGAAATACCAAGTCTTAAATAAAATCATCTCAATATAATCCTATGCATAACAACTACATATTTATATCAATTCGGATTCATTGTAACGAAGCGAAAATAAAGGAAAGAGAATACCATTTCGTATTATACAAAGTAGAAATACATCTGGACAGCATCCTAACTCGTACAAACTTGCTGGAACTCGTTTCCGAAGACAGAAAAACAACTACAGCTACGAAAATTACAAATCTAAGCTACAAACTACGTATTTACATGGATAGGAGGCGAGGAACCCTCCAGAGCAGCCCGAAGGCCCCCTGGAGTCGCCTGGAATGGTTTGCGGAAGTGTGTTTCTTTGTTTTGAAATGTCTTGGGTGTGTTTTCGGAATGAAGCTTGGCTTGCTATTTATAGGCGTGAGAAGGAATTTACGCGCCGCGTAATGATCGGTATCCGCGGCGCGTAAAAACGCCTGACAAGATTCCCTGACAAGATTCCTTTGCAACTTGCACTAACAGCTTGCATTCTAGAAGGTTGGGTCCGCGTCGCGTAATGAAGATAAGGTACGCGGCGCGTACTTAGCTTTTTCAGAATATCTTCGCCTTTTGCGCGGTGTTTTCTCGTTTCGACGCGTTTTATCCATTTTTCCGTATTGTCTACCTGAAATAGCCTTGAATAAAATAAGAAAGCATTTAAAGCTCATTTTGGCTATATTTTATTTATTTAAAACATATATTGGCAGATATCAGATATATATTTTATGTATAATTCTGCCAATATCAGTTATCACAGAAGATAGGAGTTTTCTCGAAACTCATGCCAAAGTCTTGAAGCTGATGCTGCATCCATAGGATTTGAGCACAACAGCTACCTGCTGCAACATATTCAGCTTCAGCAGTTGAAGTAGCCACTGAGTTCTGTTTCTTACTAGTCCAGCTGACTAACTTCCCTCCAAGCATTTGACATCCTCAAGTAGTTGATTTTCTGTCTAACTTGCACCCAGCATAGTCAGCATCTGAAAAACCAACTAACTCAAATCCAGAGTCTTTTGGATACCAAAGACCTAGATTTGGTGTACCTTTAAGGTACCTAAAGATCCTTTTCACAGCTTGAAGATGTGATTCTTTAGGATCAGCCTGATATCTTGCACAAACACATGTAACAAACATAATATCAGGTCTACTAGCTATCAAATATAGCAATGAACCTATCATTCCTCTATAGGTAGACTGACACACAGACTTTCCATCTGAGTCTTTACTCAGCTTGTCAGCTGGTGACATGGGTGTTTTCATGGTTGAACTTGAATCAAAACCATATTTCTTTATCAAATCAAGAACATACTTGCTTTGATTGATGAATATTCCATCAGGCTTTTGTTGAATTTGTAGGCCTAGGAAGTATGTCATCTCACCCATCATGCTCATCTTGTACTTTTGTGACATTATTTTGGAGAACCACTCACACAGAGAATCATTGGTAGAACCAAAAATGATGTCATCCACATAGATTTGTACAAGAATCACAGTCCTTAGCCTCATGACCTCTACTTCTGCACTTGTAGCATCTCCTTCTTCCAATGATGACAGGAGGTAGAGTGTCTAACAATCCTTTTGAGAATTTGCTCTCAATTTTTGGATTGTATGTGGTGGATAACTTCTCAAGTTTCTTTGCAAGCTGATTCACCTGGTGATCACTGACTTTGGACTTACCTTTGTCAAGTCTCTGTTTGTTATCCTTTTGAGAAGATTGACTAACAACCTTCTTTTCCATGACTTTGGACTTACCTTTGTCATGTCTGCTGGACTCACCAGTTTCAATAGGTTTGGACTTACCACTGTTGATATTCTTGGACTTACCAAGATCCACAACTTTGGACTTACCATTGTCGTGTTTTGACCTCTGACTTACAGTGGTCTTTCTGTTCTTGTAACTTTTCTCCGAGCCAGAAAGAGAATTTTGTCTTTTGAAAGGGTTTGGATTAAGCCTTTCTATGACCGAAGTTCTTTGAACAGACTGAGTGTCTAATCTGTCCAGCACATACTTACCATGCTGTTTTGATGTTGAGCACTCATTCCCATGATCACTAGCTTTCACAAACATATTGAATTTCAAGTTCTGACCATGTTTGTTCTCTGAGGCTGACTTCTGTGACTCAATCAGTTGTCTATTCTCCTCAGAGTCTGTACTTGCTATCTCATCATCAGCTACATAAGCTGTTGTTTGATAGTCACCTCCAAGTACAGCCTTTACCTGTTTAGGTATATGTTGGTTTATGCACTTTTCAGCAAGCTTTGATGACTTACACCAGGACTCGGTGACCTTTTGAAGTTGGTCAGCTTTGTCTTTAGCTTCCTGAAGTTCTTCACTAAGAAGTTGATTAATGTGCCTCTGACATTCAAGATCTTATTGTGCTTTCTTACCAACATCTATGAGAGATTTATTTTCCTTAATCTCATCTTTCAGTTTTGCTATTTCAGCTTTGAGGTCATTTTGAGACTTAAGGCTGGTCTTGAAATCATTTAACAAATAATCAAATACAAGACCTTTCTCCTCATCTGTATAAGAGTAGAAATTACTGACCTTGTACATGGAAGCAGGATCCCAATCACTTAGCTTGCTGTTTTCCTCACCTTCCTTCATGTCAGCTTCAAAGATTGATTCGGACTGACCATAATCAACCTCGTCTAGTTCTAATTCTTCATCTTCTTGAGCCATCAGACATACATCATCATCTGAGGTGGATGATTCTGTATCCCAGGTTTCAGCGTATACACCTTTTGCACTGGGTTTGTCTTCTGGGTTACCTTTCTTGAGCTGAGTATACTTCTTCTTGTATTTTTCAGCTCTGTAAGAATTCTTATCTACAACTGATGTTGATTCTACCTTCTTCGATCTGCACTCAGCAGCAATATGTCCCTTTTTCTGACAGTTGAAGCACACAACATTCTTGGGATCAAAGGAACTCTTCCCTTTGCCCCTGTCAGATCTTCCTCTTCCCCTTTGAGCTCTTCTCAAACGTTTGGCTAACATTGCCATTTTCACACCCACACTTAGTAGGTCATTTATCAAGCAGTGAAACCTTGTGAACAAATCTGCCAAGGCTTCATTCCTTTTCGAAAAGAAGTTTTCATAAGATCTATTCAAATGATTCTTCTTTTGCTGCTTGACCAGATCTTTGCCCTCATAAGTGACACTCAGCGTATCCCATATATCCTTCGCAGATTGACACCCAGTCACAGTGCGCAAGATTTCATTAGTTAGGGAATTCGCTAGAACACTCTTTGCCTTGTCATCCAGATTGAAAAGTTTCCAGTCTTCATCAGTCCAGGATGCAGTAGGCTTTCTTGTTTCCTTTTCAGTTTTGCCAGGAGACGTATCACTGACAGTAGCAGGAATCTTGGGGATGATAGATCCTTTTGTAATGACATCGAACATACGAATGTCAATGGATTTGAGGAATAGCATGGCTCTGAACTTCCACATAGGATAGTCAAATCCATCAAATACGGGACAACCTTTGGCAGACATCTGTGGAAATTTTGATGAATTGTTGCTTGTAGACATTGTAAAACTTTTTCAGAATCTTGAACTTTCAACTAATGAAATCGTTTAGCCTGCTCCGATACCAGTTGTTGGTCCCTTGGTGAGAATAACAACAAGCAACAGTGTGTAGAAGGGAGGGTTGAATACACTTTCTGCGGAAATTGAACAAATCAAATAAAAGTGTTACACACAGTAAATCAAACCACAATCAGTCGAATGCCTTTATTAATATGAAGATGATTACAATGCTTTGAATAAGAAGATGATTACAGTAATTATCAAGTAAGCAACTCTTGATATATAATCACCTAATATAAATCTCTCAATCTCTCAAACTTAGCTATCTATAATCAACTTATGATTATAGATACTGACGACTCTCTAAACAGGATTTTTCACAGATTGAATCAACTAATGATTACTTACCAATATCACAACTAATGTGACAATTCGAACACACGAATGATCTGGCAATCTGTGAGTTTCTTGATCACGTTGAACTGACAAACAGTGATTCAAGAATCATAACACATACGGTGAGGTGAGGTTTGGCTCTGCAATTCTTTTCAGAATCGTAGTTGTAGTCGTACCTCTAAACTTATCAGGAGATAAGTATTTATAATCCTGTTGCTACGGTTCCTAAAAAAATGGACTAATCCTAATTTGCTAACTAACTATCGGATAACTCGGAATCTTGAATCTTGAATCTTCTTATGTTGAGTCTTCAATATTCAATCTTGATTCTGGAGTCTTCTTATCCGCGCTGTAGATATAGAGAGTTAAAACAGAATTTAAAACACATTTAAATTCTCTTAGACTGACTTCTTTAGTCAGGCTGAGTTACTCAGCTTGAAACTCATCAAGCTGAGTTCTTCGAGAACAAACCCGAATTCAAACATGAACTAATATGTATAATTATTAACTCATCCTTAGAAGTCCAAAGAGTTAAATAAAACAAATTTAGTAACTCTGTCGAGCTAACTCTGCTTCTGAGCTGAGTCACTCAGCTTGAAACACATCAAGCTGAATACTCGATATATCCCTTATGTGACATACACAGATTATCAAACACATTAATAATTTAACTAAGGTATAATATAAACTGGTCGAACATATGCTCAGTTTATATTCAGCTTATACTCAGTCTGAATCACTATAAGTGTTTAGTCTGACTAAGCTTCATAATTCTGTTTAAGTTATATGTAGAACTCATCTTACAAACTTAACTTTGTCTCATCAAATCTTAACTGATGAGATCATTTTCCCAACAGTCTCCATCATGCTCGACTGCAAATCTGAACTCATTGTTGCAAGCATGAGGCAACTAACATCAAGGATGTCATTAGAGCGCTTCTTATAAGCCTCCCTGACATCTGCCCTAGCGTTGTTTGTAGGGGGATTTCCTAGAGGTTGTTCTAGGACGTACCACTTTCTCTCATGCCTTAGCACGATCCGAAGATTTCGCTCCCATGTGAGAAAGTTTGGTCCGGTGAGCTTATCATTCTCTAGGATAGAGCGAAGAGAGAGGTTGTTAGTGTTGGTAACATTGGTTGCCATCTACAAATTAAAAATCGGTTTAATTAGTAATTGCAAATAAACTTTTCTAACATATATTAATAAACCCTTAAATAATATATATCAGACATAGGACCCATATTTCACACACTTGATGCAAGGTTTGGGCACTTCCCACCAAGTCATGCTATTTCTAGTAGGTAATTCCCTTTACCAATTGTACCTAACTGATACGACTCCTAGAACCTCGTAGAGTACTTAGATAAAATCTAGTATGTTTAACTCTACTCTAGTGCATTTTGGGCCAGGACTCCCGATTATCACCAAAATAGATCGTACCACCTAAGACAGTATGAATTCTGGCCGGGACTCCCAATTATCGCAGAATCTTTAATACCCTTTGCCGCAATGGTTTGAACCCGGATGCCCAAGGTTGGGGCACTTCCGACACCCGAGTACCGTTTAACAGCAAAGGTGTACCATTAAATGGGTAGCACACTGATCTAAGATTTTCTTGGTTTTTATAATTAAGTTTAAAAGAAAAGCTTAATTTTATAGTTTTTGAAAAACCATTTTAAAACCATTTGTTTTAAAATACGATTTACATGTGTACCTATACTAGGTGCACAAAACGGCTTTATAAGTTTAAAACTTATAATCTTGACAAACCTTTAAATTTATAAAAATTTAACTAATACAACTAACAAACTGAAGTCGTATTCCAGTTTGTCATAAACCTTGGTTTTTCTACTTGATTAATGATACCCGTTAATCACATTTTATTTTAATGTCGCATAACAATACTATAAAATAAAATAAACCACGCAAGAAAGAAAAAACGTATAGTTTTGCCAACTAATCCTAAGGTCAATCCTAAGGATAGAAAGAACTTGGATTCGTCTTCATGATGCATTACTTCCACTCGCCTCGAAACATCCTTTAAAGTACCCGAGCACTGTGCAGATCATCTTTTTGAAAATCTTCTTGAACTCCGTCTTGATTATGTGATAAAACTACAACTACTACTATTACAATTACAATAATAAATGGGGTTGTAAATTGGCACACAGACCTCCCCGAACCAGTACAATATTACAATTAAGAAACAGGATTGTAATTGGCACGCAGGCCTTCCCAAAACCAAAATAAAAGAAGAAAGAAAAAAACGAGTCATAAGTCGGCAAAACTATAGCTACGTATCACAACCACAAAAGAATCATCTATTAACTCGACTAGATTAAACATTTATAGTTGATACGAAAAACTATAAATATAATCTAAAATGTTTATACGAAAACATGCGAGTTAATGATTTTTAGAACATAAATATAAGCAATATATATGTAACAACCACGCAGTTATATATATAAACGATATAAAAATGATAAACACAAAAACTGATTCGTTTAACTATTCTCATATATCCTTTTGACTAATAACTATTAATCAAAAATGAGAATTATAATCTTCTAAGTTATTTAAATTAACTTGACCAAAGTAGTTTTTCCAAAAACTTTGAAAAACATAACTTTATTCAAAAATGAATAATTCCAATGTCGAGTTTTTGACCAGCTTTTCCAAAAAACTAAAACACGACAAAAACTTGATCATTATTTAAATAACAACATCTTGTTTCGTTTTCTCTTTATATAAACTTACTTTTGGAGTTAACTTATAACGTCTCAACTGGCCGTGATTAATAAACATCCAAGAACTATATATTTAAAGTAAACTAGTTAAAATATACAAAATACTAGTTTATATAAAACACTTATTAATTTTAAAACTTAAAATTTAATAACCTTGTACTTAACCGGAAAAACTAATTTGGGCCGAGAACCCTTCTGGGCCGAACACGCACCTGGGCCGAACACGCACCTGGGCCGAAACCGCAGCCAGGCCGGTTGGGTCATGGTTTCTGGGCCGAAGCCACACCACGCCACCGTCCACCTTGCCATGCCGTCAACCACCGCCCTGGGCTGCCGTTGACCTACGACCGCCGCCTACTTGGGCCGCCGCTGTCTCCACCGGCGGTGGTGGTGGTCTCGGTTTTTCTCCGATTAAAACAAAATAAATTCTTTTAAATCCTAATCCTTTTAATCTATTAAACACAAAACTAGTTTTTAATAATCTGATTAAAACTGGATTTAATCACAAAAACTAAATCTCTTAATTATTAATGTGACCTAAAACTTTGCCCCACTAATAATTAATAACCTTAAATCTAGAATTTAACCTTTAAACAAAACACTTGTTTAAACCCTTGGTCAAGATCAGGTTTTAATAAAAGGTCTTATCTTTTAACCGTTTGAACAGAAACTTGTTTAAACTTATATGATTAAAAAGAACCTTTTTGTATTGTAGATAAAAACAGGAACTTGTTTTGATCATCTCCTTGGTTTTCGATTTTTAAAGAAACAAGATGAAGAATAATAAAATTAAACGAATCAACTAACTGGTTTAATAAGGTTTTTGCCAACTATACAACCTGTTTAATTTTTCTTGATTAAAAACTTGTTTCATTAAAAGTTGTAATCCTTCAACCGTCAAACTACCTGTTTAAACTCTCTGATCAACATGATTAAATCATTTAACAACTGGATAATAAAAAACAAACTGTTTTGACATCCCTTTGTGATTTTCGATTTATACCAGAAACAAGTAGAGGATCAAGAACAAACCTTTAAACTAAAAACCAGATAAACTAGAAACTATAGATTATAGAGCCGAGGCTCTGCTACCACTGAATGGTTTTGATCTAACCAAACCACTTAAGACACAAACTGGTCTAACCCTGGGTTTGATTCTACTGGTTCAATCCTAAAGCGGAAACAGATTGAACAAAACTCCCTAAACCCTAAAGAGGGTTAGGATCTTACTAATGATCTATACTGTTCCAAACAACAATCAAGATAAAAGGTTATAAAACAATTACCTCTTGGATCTTGGGATTGCTAAAGTTAGTCCACCACTACTGCACCACCACGAACTAGCTGCTAGACCGCAACTGGAAATACCCGAACAACACGCTAAACCTGCATGTGTGTGTATGATCGACGCAAGTAAGCGAAACCCCCTTGGGGTTCTTTTAGAAGTCGACACAGGGAGAGGGAGAAGTCGACGCAGGGAGGGAGTGAGGAGGCTAGGGTTTTTCCTTGTTTCAAGATTAAAATCTCATGTAGATAATTAGCCTTTTCTAGGTTTAAATACGTAAACCTTATCTAAGCCTAAGCCCGTTCAATTAAATCCCATGTCTTTAATTGAACTTTCATTCCTTGCACTTTGTCCCAT
The DNA here is from genome assembly GCA_947179395.2 of Pulicaria dysenterica. Taxonomy (NCBI): domain Eukaryota; kingdom Viridiplantae; phylum Streptophyta; class Magnoliopsida; order Asterales; family Asteraceae; genus Pulicaria; species Pulicaria dysenterica. The sequence goes on from OX359292.1 coordinate 37,850,929, forward strand.
GGACTTTACTAGTTAATTAATTAACTATTAATTAACTGGTCCGTTAAATATTAAAACTTAATATTTAATTTCCCTTTAAATAATGAATAACTATTTATTATTTATTTCTCTTAAAATAAATAATTCAACTGATTAATTATTTCCCACACAAAAACTGGTAAATTCCAAACTGTTCTAATTGGGTGTGTAGTAGTGTGACCCTTTAGTCTTTTATAACATTGGACACAATGTACCCATTAATTATCTGTGCACATAATCTAACACATCTTAGGGTCTAGAAAAGGGACATGCATGGGTTCATAACTACTCTTGATCATTCTAACACACATGTACACAAAATGGCTTCTTGCAAGCAAATGGAGGGTGTCAAAGGTGTGTTCTTGAGGAAGTGATCCAAGAGGGTTCCATGGTTGCTGGTTCTAGAGGTGTTTTCATGTATTGAAGTTCACGAAAGACTTACTAGTACATGGAGATCACGTTTACTCGGTGTGGACTACGGTAGAGGAAGGCTTGCTTGGCTTTCTTGTCATCACCATCCTTCCCTTTTGCTCCAGTAGTTCTACAAGGGTATGATCTCATCTCTTCCTCATTTACATGTTGTATTTGCTAGTCATAGAGTTTGGACCATTTTGGGGTTTTATGCTTTGATTGCTTGTACCTTATGCTTTTGTTGTTGTACCTTGTGCTCCCGCTGTGCTCATGAAAATAGTGGTATCAGAGTCACCTCTATGCTATATTTGCACATGGTGGCTTGGAAAACCCAAAAATGAAATTTTGTTTTCTGACCAGAAGGGTTTGCGGCTCGATCCCTTATGGAATTTGCGGCGCGAATTCGTATAAACTTTGCTGCTCAATTTCGTCTGTTTTAGAGGCGCGATCTATATGGAATTTCACGGCTCGAACCCCGTTATGGTTTGCGGCTCGATCTACTGACAGTTCTGTTTTTTGTTTTTTAAAGTTTGAAAAATTATTTTTTGGGTTTTTGGTATTTAATTTAGTTTCTGGTATTTTTGTCCAGAAATTAAATTTATTTTTGTTTAAGTTTCCTTGTGTAATGGTTGGTGTATTTATATGTATATTATCATTTTGGCATGAAAATGGTAATTGCATATACTTACATTATGTATATATGAATATGTTTCACCAAAAATGGTTTGGTGTTACTAATGCATATGTACATGGGATTATTTTGGTGCCATGAGTGATTTTAAATAATCTTAACCATTATGCATAAGTTTACATGGCTTTGTGTGACACACCATGTTGTTGTTCATGTGTTGTTCATGATGTTGATGTGGTTTATGTTGTTGCTGACCATAAATGCCCCTAGACCTTGTTGGATGTTTGGTTGGTAATATGTAAATTATTCTTTCATTTGGTGACTTAGGTCACATGGTTTGTAATAATTTACTTATTAATTTATTTGGTATGTAATATGTATAATTATGGCTTGCATGCGATTTAAATTTCCATATTATGTAATTGTACTAGAAAATAGGATTTGTGGCTTACATGCCATTTATTTATTTTCTATGTAATTATAATATGGAGGCGACCATCGGGAGTCACGGCGTTGACGTCTTGGCAAACACGGATCCGGGAGGCCCAATGGAGGTGGCGGATTTAGTAGGAGCACATCCAAAGTCAAAGGAATTTTGTCCCTAATTGATTTGTTTTTCCCGATTTGGCCCACGGGATAAACGCATAGGTTTTTAAGGGCATGGTTACCAACTTTGATATGTATGCGTGTGGTTGTTTTATTATTTATTGTTTATGCCTGGATATTAGGATTAATGCATGCTAGACAATTTTTGACAAATAATAAAACTCAAAGAGTTTTTAACAACAGTTTAACAAACTCTCGCGCGCACACTTGATTAACAAATAGGATATAAAATTGGTTTATATTCCGTAGTGAAAACTTTTGGTTATTGTCACTTTTTGTTGATCAAACTCTAAATGGTTTTTTAACTGGAAAACTAAATCCCGTTTTCTAAATGTAAATCGCACACCACCCATAAGATGACACCGCCCGAATCTATCCGTGCAAGGGTTGATTGTCTAGCTGTAGCCGATTTAGCCTTTGTATGAGCAGTATGGAAGGGGCGTGTGGCAACTCGCAAGGTTGATTGTCGAGCTCTAGCCGAGTTAACCGTTGGGCAAGAGTACCACCGTGTATCTTGATGGTTGATTTATGATTTCAAAATAATATTTTGGATGGTTGTCGAGCTCTAGCCGAGATCCGCGGAAAACCCGTAACGGTGCAAGGTGAAATACGGTTCTTAGCCCTTGTAAAGATAGTTGTTTTGGGGTGATTATTTTAACAAGGATTTCAATCAAACTAACTAAAACTTCTCTGCGTTTATAGATGATTTCGACAAAACTCAACAGCACCAACTTTACTCTACGTATGTTTCTTGAGAAGGAGAAACTCGATGGGAGTAACTTTATGGATTGGTCTAGGAAATTGCGTATTAACCTACGACACGAAAACAAGTTACACACCATTGAGGAATCCTTTCCGAAAGCCCCTGCTACCAATGCAAGTAGGACCGTTGGCGATGCGTATAATATACGCGTCAAGGACACCAACGATGTCTCTTGCCTCATGTTAAACATGATGAGCCCCAACTTGCAAATGCAATTGGAGCATCTAAGTGCTTATGAGATGATGCTTGAGTTGAAGGACATGTTCCAACAACAAGCGAGGCAAGAACGGTATGGGTGTTTAAATGACCTACTTGGCTGCCGGCTGCAGGATGGTAAGAACGTAAGCGTTCACGTGGTTAAGATGAAGCACTTGTGGAGTGCTTGGAGAGGTTAGGATTTACCATTGAAAGGGAAATGATGGTGGGTATTATCCTTCAATCCCTTCCACCATTGTATGAGCAATTCATTATGATTTATCACATGCATGGTATGGACAAATCCTTGATGGAGCTTCACGGCATGTTGAAGACTCTTGAGTCTAACATGGCTAAAGGTAAGCTCACCTTGTCCACTCTCACTAAGGCTACCAAGAAGCGAACTACCTCAATAGGGAAGCTTGGTCTAACTAAGCTCACCATGACCATGGAGACTGAGGGCAATGAGATTGCGCCTCCAGATGAGACTCCTAATGGGGAAGTTTGCTACTTTTGTGGGTAGATTGGAATTTGGCGCCGCCACGCCTGTCCTAAGTGCCTGGAAGAGCTAAGGACACACAAGATGAGAAATATTGGTTCCTCTGCTTCAGGTACATTCATGACCAAACTCCACTATTCTTATACTTCTATAGGCAAGTTTTGGATACTAGCCATAACACTCACGTTTGTTACAAATTTGATTGTTGCAAAGTGTAGGTGTTAATAAGAAGTGAGATAGATGAGATGTGGATGAGCTAGACTTAATTACGGGAAACAAGATGGTTGTCCCTATTCATAGGATTGGAAGTCGGAGTCTTGACATTCCTTCCAGATAGTCTATTATTTCACCAGATCTATGTTTTTCGCCCTACATGGCAAGAAACTATGTATCTTTATATGCCTTTGATAACGATGGATGTTACTTTGAATTATGTATCAATTATATGTGGTGGTTTATTTCAAAGTTTATCCATGTTGTGGCATTTGTTTAAGAAGTAATGGAATGATCATGAATGGTTTATATTACCCTTGTGACAATAAGTCAATTTAGCCATATAAACAAGGCTTGCATCACCAAGCTCCAAGTGGTTAGAAACTTGGAATCTTTTGATCAAGGATCAATTGTTGATGCAAATCTTGTTTATTAAGTTAAAAGGACTTAGTCATCCTTCATTTATGTATGTGAGAGGAATGAAGGGTTGTTGGATTTCGTTCACACTATTGTGAAGACCATTCAAGCAAATCATAAGGGATAACTATGGATACTTTGTAACCAATGGAGGTATAAGAGATGGGTATGTCTGACTTGTTAGACACGCGTCTGAAACCTTGAAAGGTGTTCAAGACACACCCATGACAAAGTATATGAATAATAGGGCAAAAGCACTATAGTACTCAAATCTAATAGCGATGTTGGGCATTTTAGTTCTTGATTTTAATGACCATCATAAGAGATATGAAGTTATTTCATTATTTACTCCTCCTAGGACACATTATTATATGAGTCGCCAAGCGGAGGATCCGAACATTCTAGCTATGATTCGATCTATGATAGGTTGAACTATGGTCTGATTTATGATGAATTGAATTTTGATACCCCATTGCATGGGATGAACCTTTTAGTGGTGGGCAATGTTCCTAATTGAATACCAACAAAGATGGTTAAGTATGCACCTTAGATGATGTGACTAGAAAGAGTGTCTTTGCTTGTCCATGTCCAAGTTTGGATTGTCCAGCCTACGTTTAGACGTGAGGTGGAGGAACCCGGAATCTAGAGGTGCTACTGTATTAGGTATTTTACTAAGGCAAAAGGATATTTGTTGGACAAGTTTCCTTAAAAGGAAGCTAATATCCATCGGTGCCAATGAGAGTAAATATACCTTGAATAGAAGAACCTGATGTTGGCACTAGCACACAATCAGAAATGATTGAAACTCAGCATGGCAATGCTGGAGTACCTGACATAAAAATTCATTACCTCTCCATAAACCTAGTAAGGGTTGTCATAAGTCCAGAAATATATAGTTCTATATCTGAGGGAGACAACTTAATGATATTTTGTATCAAATACCGGAATTTGTAATGGGCATAGAGTTCATTATGGAGAGATAGGTAATGAAATGAGATGTAATCCATGATTGAACTTAGTTGATTCAACACCTTTGGTGCAAACCAATAGGATATGTAAGATTCAAATTGGATAAGACCAACATGGATACGTTTGTAGACATCTTCAAATACCGACTACTAGAATAGGGTTTCGTGATGATTAACCGTGAGGATGGTATCACCAAGAAACCCTCTACCGGTGGTAATGTTGAAGTTTATTCGAATACTTCATGTTGTTAGTGCCTTTTCATGGCTATGATAGTTTAATGCAAAGACCGTATTCCTTAATAGGAATTTTAATGAGGAAGTGTTCGTAACACTATCCGAGGATCTTTTACATCAAAGAGTATTCGGTAAGCAAGTATGAAACATGGTTGAATTTCAGGGTTAGTAGGAGCGTTGTTGTAATTCTATATGTATGTCTAGAACATACAACATATAATGGAGATATTGTCCTAGCCTTGCTAGGTTTAAAAACCTTTGCTAAGGAATTATGCATCTATAACGACTATAGAATACACAAAACAAATGATGGAAGTCAAGAAATATCAAGATATGTTCTTGGTGCTCCATCGCAAGGAAAAGCTAGGAGTAAATTATTACTCAAGAGCTAGCTTCTATGAAGCCGATGTCGATTGGAGTTAATGATCATATGAAGTATGGTGTTGTTACTCAAATTGATTCTTAAAGCTGTTGGATTATGTGTAAAGGTAATTAATGGGTACATTGTATTCAATGTTATAAGAGACTAAAGGGTCACACTGCTACACACCCAATTAGAACAGTTTGGAATTTACCAATATCTGTGTGGAAATAATTAATCAGTGGAATTAATTATTTGAGAAAAGAAATAAATAATATATAGTTATTTATTATTTAAAGGGAAATTAAATATTAAGTTTAATATTTAACGGACCAGTTAATTAATAGTTAATTACCTAACTAGTAAAGTCCAAGGGGTCAAAGTACAATGAATGAAACTTTAATTAAAGTCATGGGCTTTAATTAAATGGGCTTGGGCTTGGATAAGGTTTAAGTATTTAAACCTAGAAAAGGCTCATTTTATGAGATAAGTGATTTAATCCTAAATCAAAGAAAACCCTAGCCACCTTGCTCCTTCCCTGCGTTGAGCCCCTCCCTTCTCTGCGTCGACTTCGACAAAACCCCAAAGGGGGTTTTGGCTTTGGCGATTAACGCATACACACATACACATGCGCGGTTCGTGTTGTTCGGGTAATTCCAGCAGCGGTCTAGCAGCTAGTTCGTTGGTGGTGCAGTAGTGGTGGACTAAATTTAGCAATCCCAAGATTCAAAGAGGTATTATTTTTCTTAACCTTTTATCTGGATTGTTGATGAGAAACTGATGTGATCATAAGAAAGGTCCTAACCCTTTTAGGGTTTAGAGGGTTGTGTTCAATCTGTTTCCGCTTTAGGATTGAACCAGTAGAATCAAACCCAGGGCCGGACCAGTTTGTGTCTTAGGGTGGTTTGGTCTGATCAAAACCCTTCAGTGGTATCAGAGCCTCGGCTCTATGCTCTAAAGTTTCTAGCTTTATCTGTTTTTAGATTTAAGGTTTGTTCTTGATCTCCTACTTGTTTCTTGTATTTTTCGTAAATCAAGAAGGGGCAACAAAACAGTTTTGTTTTTGTTATCCAGTTGATAAAAGATTTAATCCTATTGATCAGAATGTTTAAACAACTAGTTTGAACGGTTAAAGGATTACAGCCTTTGGTAAAAACAAGTTTTTGATCAAGAAAATTGGACAGTTTGATTAATTGGTAAAAACCTAGTTAGTTGTTTCGTTTAAGTTATATCATCTTCTACTTCATCTTGTTTCTCCTTGTGAAAATCGAAAACCAAAGAGATGATTAAAACAAGTTTTGTTTTTCATCTAAAATATAAAAAGTCTTTATTTTAATCAGAAAGGTTTAAACAAGTTTTTTGTTTAAACGATTAAAAGATAAGTCTTTTTTTTAAAACCTGATCTTGATCAGAAATTTAAACAATTTTTGTTTAATGGTTAAAATCTGGTTTTAGGATTTTTAATTATTTGTGGAACAAAGTCTTGGTCACATTAATAATTAAAATTTTGGTTTTTGATTAAAATCCAGTTTTTAATCAGAATATTAAAAACTAGTTAGTTTTTAATAGGTTAAAAGGATAAAGGTTTTAAAAGTTTTTTGTGTTAATTGGAAAGAAACAAAACCACCACCACCGCAGGCTGCGGCGGACGTTGGCGGCATGTGCAGGTGGTCGGTCGGCGGCAGCCGCAGGTGGCGTGGCAAGGCTTGAGCCCAGGTGCCACAGCCCATCTTGGCTCAAGAGGGCTTCGGCCCAGGTGTTCTACGGCCCAAGGTAGGTACTCGGCCCAAGAGAGCTACGGCCCAAGGTGAGTTTTCGGCCTAGATGGTTTACAGCCCAAGGTGGGTGCTCGGCCCAAGAGGGCTACGGCCCAAGGTGGGTCTTCGACTCAGATGGTCTACGGCCCAAATGGGATTCAGCCTATGTGGGTTTCGGCCCAAGTGTTTGACGGCCCAAGTAGCTTTTCCGATTAAGTACAAAGGTGTTCATTTAAAGCATTAAAATTAATAAGAGTTTTATATAAACTAGTAATTTATATATTTTAATTAGCATAGTTAAAATATATAATTTTTGGATGTTTTTTTTATCATGGCTAGTTGAGACATTATAAACAAACTCGGAAAGGGTAAGTTTATATAAAAGGATTAAAACAAGATGTTGTTATTTAAATAATGATCAGTTTTTGTCGTGTTTGGTTTTTGGTAAAATCAGTAAAAACTCGACATAAGAATTATTCTCTTTTGAATAAAGTTATGTTTTTCAATGTTTGTTGAAAAACTGTTTTGATCAAGTTAATTTAAATAACTTAGATGATTATAATTCTCATTTTTGATTAATAGTTATTAGTCAAAAGGGTAGATGAGAATAGTTATACGAATCAGGTTCTGTGTTTATCGCTTTTATATCCTTTATATATATATATATATATATATATATATATATATATATATATATATATGCAACAACCAAGCAGTTATATATATATATATATATATATATATATATATATATATATATATATATATATATATTGTTTATATATATTGCATGGTTGTGATACGTAACTATAGTTTTGCCGACTTAGGACTTGTTTTTCTTTTCCTTCTTATTTTTGGTTTTGGGAAGGCCTGCATGCCAATTACAATCTCTTTCTCATTTGTAATATTGTACTAGTTCGGGGAGGCCTGCGTGCCACTTAGAACCCCTTTTATATTTTGTAATTGTAATAGTAGTAGTTGTAGTTTTGTCCCATAATCAAGATGGAGTAGGAGAAGATATTCAAGATGATGACTTGCACAGTGCTCGGGTACTTCGGAGGAGGTGTCAAGGCAAGTGGGAGAAATGCATCATGAAGGCAAATCCGAGTTCTTCTTATCCTTAGGATTAGTTGGCAAAACTATAGGTTTTTATCTGTGTGGTTGTGTTTATTTTGATGCTTGCTCATGTATGTGTGTGATGCTAAATAGACAAGTTTAATAATAGGCAATTCTTAAATAGAGAAAAACCACGGTTTATGACAAACTAGAATACGACTTTAGTTTGTTAGTCGTATTAGTTAAATTTTTTATAAATTTTATGTTTTGTCAAGGTTATACGTTTGGAACTTATAAAGCCGTTTTGTGCACCTAGTATAGGTACACATGTAAATCGTATTTTAAAAACAGATGGTTTTAAAACGATTTTTCAAAAACTGGAAAGTTAAGTTTTTTCTTTTAAACTTAATTATAAAACCCAAGAAAATCTTAGATCAGTATGCTACCCATCTAATGGTACACATTTGCTGTTAAACGGTACTCGGGTGTCGGAAGTGACCAAACCTTGGGCACCCGGGTTCAAACCATTGCGGCAAAGGGTATGAAAGATTCTGCGATAATCGGGAGTCCCGGCCAGAATTCATACTGTCTTAGGTGGTGCGATCTATTTTGGTGATAATCGGGTGTCCCGGCCCAAAATGCACTAGAGTAGAGTTAAACATACTAGACTGGGTCTAAGTGCTCTACGAGGTTCTAGGAGTCGTATCAGCTAGGTAGGATTGGTACAGGGTGTTACCTACTAGAAATAGCATGACTTGGCGGGAAGTGACCAAACCTTGCGTCAAGTATGTGAAATATGGGTCCTAGGTCTGATATATATTATTTGAGGGTTTGATGATATATGTTAGAAAAGTTTATTTGTAATTACTAATTAAACCGAGTTTTAATTTGTAGATGGAAACCAACGTTACCAACACTAACAACCTCTCTCTTTGCTCTATCCTAGAGAAGGATAAGCTCACCGGACCAAACTTTCTCACATGGGAGAGAAATCTCCGCATCGTGCTGAGGAACGAGAGAAAGTGGTACGTCCTAGAACAACCACTGGGAAATTCCCTGCCAACAATGCTAGGGCAGACGTCAGGGAGGCTTATTAGAAGCGCTCCAATGACACCCTGGATGTTAGTTGCCTCATGCTTGCAACGATGAGTCCTGACTTGCAGTCAAGCATGATGAAGACTCCTGCTTACGACATGATCCGCCAGCTGAGGGACATGTTCCAGGAGCAAGCCCGTACTGAGCGTTATGATGCCACTAGAGCATTTAACTCATGCAAGATGGTGAAGGGGACATCGGTCATTACCCATGTCATGAAAATGAAGGGGTATATGGACCACCTAGAGAGGCTTGGGCACCTAGTACCATTGCAGCTAGCAACGGATACGATACTCAACTCGTTGTCAGACGACTATAAACCATTTATAGTCAACTACAACATGAGCAACATGGAGAAATCCGTGGCGGAGCTGCATTCTATGCTTAAGACTGCGGAGCAGAGTATCGGGACCAAATCCAAGGACGTTCTCATGATGGGAAATGGTGGTAACAAGAAGAGGAAGGGGCGCAACGGAAAGGGAAAGGGTAGGACCCAGCCCAACCACAATGCAACGAGGGCTAGTGATAACAACAAGGGCAAGAAGCCAAAGCCGAACAAGGCAAGAACCGAGGTGCTTCAGGTGCGGCGAGACCGGACACTGGAAGAGAGATTGTCAGAAGGTAACGAAGGAGAAGGCAAGTTTGGATCCTCAGGTATCGTGTGACTAGCTTCTTTGTCACTTTCCACTTGTAAAGTTTCTTACGAGTTTCCTAATATCTTGCAATCGTTTATTGCAGGAGGTGATGGAAAGTGAATCGGCCCAGCATTCAAGATCCTACGTGCTTTATCCGGATATTTAATAATTCTTTTTCTTAGTTGTAAAACCTTTTAAAGTTTTTGGATTTGATTGGTTTGTTGCAAACTATTGGTTGTTTTTTGGTTTTTTGAAATTTGAAATATTTGACTAATATCCGTGCACGTATGTTTTTAAATGAATCAAGTTAGTCCACCTGTGACTAAAGGTAACTAATAAGTCAAGTTTTGACTTAATAGGTGATTCATAGTGATCTTATGCAGTCATTGTTATAGTTACATCTCCCTATATAAATACTTAGATAAACAAGTTGTGTTTATGAAATTAGAAAGTCTTTCTAATTTACAAGTATTTAAAGATTTTATGAAAGATAAATGTTCAAAGAATTGAACATGATTAGATAAGAAATAATAGTTATTTCTTCTAGATGAAAGTTTTTGGATAAAACATTTAAGGAAGTATAAAGGTGATTATAATAGTTATTGATCAAGGTTGTTTTATACTAAATGTTTTAAGCAATGAAATTTAAAATACCTTTACAAGTGTTGCATACTTGTAATCGTGTTTTGGGTTTAATGAAACCGTTTTCCATAATTGGAAATGTGGATATATGAGAAATCCAAGTTTTGGTTTCATAAAACGTTTAAATTTCTCACAAAAACTGTTTTTAAGAGCAAGTGTTTAAAACACAAGTTTTAGGCGTATTAGTCAAGGATTGACTTAGTCTAAAAGGGTGTTTTAAGGTAATGCACTTTTTCATAAAAGATAGCGGGAGCACTTGACTAGTGTATTTATCAAGTTATCAAGGTTGATCTAACTAGTACGATAAATACGAGTGTGAACTCTAAAAGTATATAATTGTCGATTGTTTTTTAGAAGTGGTCTAAAATAAAAGGTTCTTGAAAAGGTTCTCAATAAGGATGTCATTGCAAGTTTTTTTAAGTCATGTTATGACTTAAAAAGAATTATATATTATTAAAAAGGGGTTCAAAAAGTCAAAATAATTAATGTTGGTAGTTGATTAACGTTAGAGATGATAAAATAGAATATTTTTGATATCCTTAGTAATGAAATTAGATAAGTATTAGTATACACTAGGGATCTAATCTCAAGTTTACAAGTATGTGTAAATGGATTTATCGTTTCAAAAAGGGTATGAATCTAGTAAGATTTAATACATCTACAAGTGTAATTAAAGTTTTAATTACAAGGGGATTATTTTATAAACTCAGAAACTTTGGAGTTATTTCCGGTTCTCCAAGTTTAAGGAATTTATAAATTAAGTAAGTCTAGAACTGTTTTTTAGGTTGCGAAAATGATTTCTAGCAAAACCAAGAAGGAGTGCTTCAAGGTACTATTCTTGAGTTTTTTGGGTTTATAGGCATATTATTTTCTTTGTAATCCGTGATAAATTACAATGTAAAATAATAAGTAATTCAGATAAACGCTGTGAATTGAGTCAATGAAATGGTAGAAGTTATGCACCTTTATTCGAGGGTGGAATATGGAGGGTGCAGAAATTAGTTTCATTGTTCTTCACCATTTTCTATGTTTTGGTGGGAACCTTGATAGGGTTGCAAAGTCATCGTAATTTTGTGGTAGATTCGAAGGTATATCGAATATAGCTGCAAAAGGTTTTTGCGGACCAAAATTGATGGATATTCGTTACGGTTACGAATATTGGATTGACCCGCTGTGAAAAATACTTCGTGGATTCGTGTCAAAAGTATTTATCACATAGGTTATCCTTAAACCTGAGGTATTTGGTTTGGGATGCGGTAACTATTGTCTCCTTAGTGCGTCCTAACGCAATGCCGTAACAGGGTGGCTATAAGGGGCGTATCTAGATTCATTGGGAGCCGTATTGCCAAATGCAAATATGCAAGAAGGTATTTGCACATCCTTTTTAGGAGAGATATTTCTGGGCCCCTTGACTGATTGGAAAAACTGGTAAGTGCACGGCCGTGCCCAAACGAACTATTTGTTTTTTGTCGTTTATCACGCAGTTTTGAAATCAAGTATGTCATGAAATAATTCTTGAGATTTTGAGTTGACACTCTCCATGCTCATGCTCAAAATTGAAATTTCGCGTTGCAAGGGACAAACCTAATAACCGTACCCATTCATAAACACGTAGTTTATGATAGTTAGTTCATGAACAGTTAGTTTATAATAGATTGCTCATAAACAGTTGTTTTATGAGAGTATACTTTATCACACGTTACTTTGGGGTATAAGAGTTCTTATGATCTGGTATCCTAAGTGTCTGGCTGGGGACCTCCTTAGGCTAATAATGTATAGTAACTATTACTTATCTTGCACAAGTGGGAGTATGTTGGATTATGTGCAGAGATAATTAATGGGTACATTGTATCCAATGTTATAAGAGACTAAAGGGTCACACTACTACACACCCAATTAGAACAGTTTGGAATTTACCAATATCTGTGTGGAAATAATTAATCAGTGGAATTAATTATTTAAGAAGAGAAATAAATAATAAATAGTTATTTATTATTTAAAGGGAAATTAAATATTAAGTTTAATATTTAACGGACCAGTTAATTAATAGTTAATTAATTAACTAGTAAAATCCAGGGGATCAAAGTGCAAGGAATGAAACTTTAATTAAAGTCATGGGCTTTAATTGAATGGGCTTGGGCTTGGATAAGATTTAAGTATTTAAACCTAGAAAAGACTCATTTTATGAGATAAGTGATTAAATCCTAAATCAAAGAAAACCCTAGCCACCTTGCTCCTTCCCTGCGTCGAGCCCCTCCCTTCTCTGTGTCGACTTCGAAAAAACCCCAAAGGGGGTTTCGGCTTTGGCGATTAAAGCATACACACACACACACGGTTCGTGTTGTTCGGGTAATTCCAGCAACAGTCTTGCAGCTAGTTCGTTGGTGGTGCAGTAGTGGTGGACTAACTTTAGCAATCCCAAGATTCAAAGAGGTATTGTTTTTCCTAACCTTTTATCTTGATTGTTGATGAGAAACTGATGTGATCATAAGAAAGGTCCTAACCCTTTTAGGGTTTAGAGGGTTGTGTTCAATCTGTTTCCGCTTTAGGATTGAACCAGTAGAATCAAACCCAGGGCCGGACCAGTTTGTGTCTTAGGGTGGTTTGGTCTGATCAAAACCCTTCAAAAGCCTCATTGACCCTATCGGGATTCTTTTGAGACAATGAGGGTATGAAGGCTTTTTCGGAAAGAATCTGGATTCGAAGTATCACTTACCTTATTGTGCTCTTATGAAACAATGAAGGTATGATGGCTTAAATATAGGACCGTAATCTCTCCAACGCACACTCTATGAGTGATAGGTTGTGGAAGAGATATGGTCACGAGTAGAGTGCACACGGATGGCATTATGGCAGATCCGTTTACTAAGCTATTGATGCAGGCTAGTGATGATAGTCATACTAGGCCTGCATGTACTAGGCTTAGAGTCGTTTTAGTTATATGTTTGATATGTATCAATCTCTAGGGAACGTTAAGCAGTATTGTACTTCATACTATATCGATTATTAAATGGGGATTTAATAATGCGCCGATGGCGGATATTTTCATGAATCTTTTCTGTGTTCCATCTTAGCATGTTTAATCACTTCCCAAAATGCTTTTTCATTCTAAATGTCTACAGTCGGTCATTCTTCATGGGGAGGAAGTTTGAGATAAGACTGAGGGAAGTGGTTGGTCGCTATCCAACAATGGATTGGGTAAAAGAGACGCAACACTTCGGTTGTGCTTGACCAGGTCAAATGACTGGATGACCCACACCTGAACTTACTACATGGTTTCTGTCACAAGTAAGTCAGGATGATAATATCATTTCGTCCTTAGACCGGAGATACATGTGTTCCAAAGCATGGACCTGCTTTGCCTTAATTGCTTTCAAACGCAGTTCGTAATTGGCTGTTATAAAGGGAGCTTTTAGGTAAAGTATGGTGTATGTGGCGGAGCAATGTAGTCAAAGGGATTCGTTCCTCTAGTCTTAGAGAGATATCCATAGGCCCCTCGATGATTGAGCGCAGACGTAAAATGCACGGCCGTGGTCGAGTTGCAATAATATTTGATCGATTGCAACCAGTTTTTGGGTCACCATCAATCGAGATCGAGAAACATAATCGTGTACGATTTGGAGATTGACATTTAACCATGTCTCCTGTTCACACGGATATCGCGAACGAAAGGATGTTTGATCACATATCTATAGGGCAATTTCGTACTTGTTTTGGATTTGGCTTTTTGTCCAGGATGACAAAACCTATGCTGACTTGGGGGCAAGGATGCCTTACTAGAGGCCGCTCTTTGTCTGTGGTTCTATGGGTACGGTGTGTCATGTGCAAGTAGGAGTCTGTTGGAGTAACCCCACTGACACACGTACGCCAAATAATCACTATCGATGATGTATAGGCCTATTGGGTCACACTCCGGGGATTGATTTCGATAGCAAGGCAAATTGCAAAAGGTTGGTGTGCAGGAAAAAGATCGCGACTTGATCTGCTAGGTCCCGATAATAGGATGAAGCTTTGCAATGTTGAAAGAAACACACACAAACACTATGAGAGAATGTGATTTATAATAGCAAAACTTGTATTGAACATTGAGCCTAAGGCTTATATAGCCTTCGGCTATTTTACAATAAACACCCTCACTTTTAGGTGTTCTAACAATCTCCCCCTAAGTGAGGAGTGTTCCAATTACAAAAGCTTTGAATTACAAAGGTAAAACAATTAAGGCACTCTGTTGCGTAGTACAAAGTAATCTTGCCACCCTATGAAATTTCTTCTACTGTCTAGTGTTCTCTTTAACTAATCAGTGTATCCACCAATTTGTTGTCTCTCCTCCTCTGTGATAGAAGACTCAGTCTTAGCATTTTTCATCTCCAACATGTTGTACAAGATTCTCAGCGTGCCATCTGAATAAGCTAAATCATCGCACATTCGTACGAATGTTTTCTCTTTCTTTGAGTTCTGGAAGACGACACCTGGTTCACCATTAAAGAACTTATGCGTGGCTTCAACTATTGTTAACTCTTCCATCTGATCCAAGTTAGGATGACCCTGTTGAGGTTAAAGAATGTTAACTTTTTCATGATTATTCTGAGCTGCCAGTTGCATATCATGTTCATCAATAAACTCCATCAGCTTTCTCTTATACTTCATCAGTGCAGACCTGCCGAATACTTCATTAGGTAGCTTTCTTGACTTCTCTGACAGGTACACATAAATGAAGTTGATATCATGCAGTTGAATATATCTGAGATCTGCTTCATTAAAAGTAAACTTTTGCTTATTTTCCCTTTCAACTTCGAATCAAACAACTGTATGACTAAATGCAGATTCACTGTAGACATTGAGAAGCTTGGTGACTGGATATTACGAAATTATCTTTTCTTTTGGAGTTTTGAATCTTTCAAGTACATGCTGGTATCTTCTTTTCTGATTTTCATCTAGATGTCTGAACTCTGGAGGTGTTCTTGTTTCAACTTCCTCCACATAAATTTCGTGTATTCTATCTTCAAGAAAAGGACCATTAACTGAGTAGTCTCTCCAGATTGGTTCAACTCTAGCTTGTCTTGTAAACATGTTTCTTCTATCAAGAGAAGGAGTTCTAGTATACACTGGAGCAGCAGGTGGGATTATCACATTTGGTGGTATAGGCCATTTTGTATTTCTTACAAACTCTACAGTTGCTTTCCTTTGTTGTTCTTGTCTGATTAAGTCTGCAGCTGAAGTTTGAAACTGACCTGAAGGAGGTGGAAAGGCAGTATGAACTTCATAATTAATCCCACTCAAAACCCTTGAAACATCATAAGTCTTCTTTTTAGCATAACTCTTAACTCTGCCAGTTGTAGATTTAATTTCCTTTTCTTCTCTTTTCAATCTCTGCAGGATTCAAATCATCCGCAAATCTATCCACAACCTGAGTATGAAGAGCTTCAGGATTAGTTATAGATGTTACATACTCATCAATCTCCTCATATATATCATTAAACCTTTCCTCATTTTCCATGTTTATTCCAATATCATCATAAAGATCATTAACCTCTGTATCTGTTTCAATATCAACCTCCTCAGTCTGTTTACTATTATCACTTTGTTCTATTCCCCCTCTTCACTTACACCAGGCCTCTGTTCAAATACAATCATATCTTGTTGTACAAGAACATCATCATCCTGAGATTCATCTTGATTCCTACTTGATCCTTCACCAAAAGGTAAAATTTGATTCAACGGAGTTACTGATACAATACTACTATCTCCAAGATACAATCTTCTACGTTTCTCCCCCTCGGGGAGATCATCTAGATCATGATCGTCATGTCTTCTTGATAAAGTACCCGCTTGAACCATACAGGTAGTCTCCACCGCTTTCAACCTATCAGAAATCTCACCAAAGTTTAGATTCATATCACTTTGAATGTTTGCAAGAGTAGGATCATGAAAAGTTTGTGCATGTGGTAAGGTGGAAAACTTAGAATTAGGAGTAGCCTAAGATATTTTTTGAAGCATAGATTCAATCCTGTCAAGCTTAGAATCAATTTGATCAAGTTTAGCATGTAAGGTGATGAAGATTGAAACTCTCACAGCAACAATATAGATTCAAATGCAGAAATTAGAAGATGAAGAACTCGAATTTGTATTGCTGAACTGAAATTGAGATAACAAAGATAACAATAAAAAATTCACAATTGAATGATTGCCCAGGGTAAAACCCTCTCTCACGATGCAAAATCGAGAGCCAATCTCTAGCCAAAGCTAAAAGACTAATACGTAACATCAAAGTTGTCTGCCTAAAACAAAACCCTATCCTCTATTTATTTACTAACTCTGAAATGTTACTATTTTCCCCCCTAAAAAATATAAAGTATTCATTTCCTATCATTTCCATTGATGAAGATTGTGAAGGGTTTTGTAGGGTATAAAAACATATCAGATAAACATGCACAGCGGAATAAAACAAAACCCCCTCCAGTGATCTCATCTAACTCGTATAGAAACTAAAAGCAAGTAGGGAATAAAAGTTATACCTTTCAGCAGTAATCTTTAATCCTTAATCCAGATAGCTAAAGGTAGAACACCGCTACTGCACCACCTCGAAGTGGCTGCTAGAACGCCTGAGGATATCACCAAAACTTGAACCACGAGGCTCGTATGTGTGTGTGTCATCGATCGCAAAAACCGAGACCCCCGGGGTCTGTGTTGAGTTCGACGCAGGAGAGAGAGAGAGGGGCTAGGGTTATTTATTTGCAACTTGTGTTAATCCTTTTTGTGATTCCAAGGCTTATAAGGTTATTTATATAATAAACCTTATTAAGGCCCAAGCCCGTTTAATTAAAGCCCAACTTTAATTAAACTATCACTTAATTCAATAATATACCTTTGATCTTTCTAATTAATTAATAACTATTAATTAATTGGTCCAATTAATATTTAAACTTAAATATTAATTTCCCTCTTTGAAATAATAAATAACTATTATTATTTTCCTTCTCAATAATAATTTACTAATTACTTATTCTTACACCACTTGGTAAAATCCAAAAGGTTCTAAATGGGTGTGTAGCAGTGTGATCCTTTAGTGTCACATAGTATTGGATATGATGATATACGTTATCTATCTCGGCACACAATCTAACAGATTGAAACTCTCACCGCAGCAATATAGATTCAAATACAGAAATTAGAAGATGAAGAACTTGAATTTGTATTACTGAACTGAAATTGAGATAACAAAGATAACAATCAATCATTCACAATCGAATGATTGCCCAGGGTAAAACCCTCTCTCACGATGCAACATCGAGAGACAATCTCTAGCCAAAGCTAAAAGACTAATACGTAATATCAAAGGTGTCTGCCTAAAACAAAACCCTATCCTCTATTTATTTACTAACTCTAAAATGTTACTATTTTCCCCCCGCAAGAATATAAAGTATTTATTTCCTATCATTTCCAATGATGAAGATTGTGAAGGCTTTTGTAGGGTAAAAAAACATATCAGCTAAACATGGACAACGGAATAAATCAAAACCCCCTCCAGTGATCTCATCTAACTCGTATAGAAACTAAAAGCAAGTAGGGAATACAAGTTATACCTTTCAGTAGTAATCTTTAATCCTTAATCCAGATAGATAAAGGTAGAACAACGCTACTGTACCACCTGGAACTGGCTGCTAGACCGCCTGAGAATATCACCAAAACTTGAACCACAAGGCTCGTATGTGCGTGTGTCGTCGATCCCAAAAACCGAGACCCCCGGGGTCTGTGTTGAGTTCGACGCTGGGGAGAGAGAGAGAGGGGGGATAGGGTTATTTATTTGCAACTTGTGTTAATCCTTTTTGTGATTCAAAGGCTTATAAGGTTATTTATTCAATAAACCTTATTAAGGCCCAAACCCGTTTAATTAAAGCCTAGTTTTAATTAAACTATCACTTAATTGCATAATATACCTTTGACCTTTCTAATTAATTAATTGGTCCAATTAATATTTAAACTTAAATATTAATTTCCCTCTTTAAAATAATAAATAACTATAAATATTTTCCTTCTCAATAATAATTTACTAATTAATTATTCTTACACAACTTGGTAAAATCCAAAAGGTTCTAAATGGGTGTGTAGCAGTATGATTCTTTAGTGTCACATAGTATTGGATATGATGATACATGTTATCTATCTCTGCACACAATCTAACAGATTGAAACTCTCACCGCAGCAATATAGATTCAAATACAGACATTTGAAGATGAAGAACTCGAATTTGTATTACTGAACTGAAATTGAGATAACAAAGATAACAATCAATCATTCACAATCGAATGATTGCCCACGGTAAAACCCTCTCTCACGATGCAACATCGAGAGACAATCTCTAGCCAAAGCTAAAAGACTACTATGTAATATCAAAGTTGTGTGCCTAAAACAAAACCCTATCCTCTATTTATTTACTAACTCTAAAATGTTATATTTCCCCCCCTCAAGAATATAAAGTATTCATTTCCTATCATTTCCAATGATGAAGATTGTGAAGGGTTTTGTAGGGTATAAAACATATCAGATAAACATGCACAACGGAATAAAAACAAAACCCTCTCCAGTGATCTCATCTAACTCGTATAGAAACTAAAAGCAAGTAGGGAATAAAAGTTATACCTTTCAGCAGTAATCTTTAATCCTTAATCCAGATAGCTAAAGGTAGAACACCGCTACTGCACCACCTGGAACTAGCTGCTAGACCGCCTGAGGATATTAATAAAACTTGAACCACGAGGCTCGTCTGTGTGTGTGTCGTCGATTGCAAAAACCGAGACCCCCGGGGTCTGTGTTGAGGTCGACGCAGGGGAGAGAGAGAGAGAGAGGGGCTAGAGTTATTTATTTGCAACTTGTGTTAATCCTTTATGTGATTCAAAGGCTTATAAGTTTATTTATTCAATAAACCTTATTAAGGCCCAAACCCGTTTTATTAAAGCCAAGCTTGAATTAAACTATCACTTAATTGCATAATATACCTTTGACCTTTCTAATTAATTAATTGGTCCAATTAATATTTAAACTTAAATATTAATTTCCCTCTTTAAAATAATAAATAACTATTATTATTTTCCTTCTTAATAATAATTTACTAATTAATTATTCTTACACAACTTGGTAAAATCCAAAAGGTTCTAAATGGGTGTGTAGCAGTATGATTCTTTACTTTCACATAGTATTGGATACCATGATACATGTTATCTATCTCTGCACACAATCTAACAGTTTGAAACTCTCACCGCAGCAATATAGATTCAAATACAGAAATTAGAAGATGAAGAACTCAAATTTGTATTACTGAACTGAAATTGAGATAACAAAGATAACAATCAATCATTCACAATCGAATGATTGCCCACGGTAAAACCCTCTCTCACGATGCAACATCGAGAGACAATCTCTAGCCAAAGCTAAAAGACTACTATGTAATATCAAAGTTGTCTGCCTAAAACAAAACCCTATCCTCAATTTATCTACTAACTCTAAAATGTTACTATTTCCCCCCCTGAAGAATATAAAGTATTCATTTCCTATCATTTCCAATGATGAAGATTGTGAAGGGTTTTGTAAGGTATAAAAACATATCAGATAAACATGCACAACGGAATAAAAACAAAACCCTCTCCAGTGATCTCATCTAACTCGTATAGAAACTAAAAGCAAGTAGGGAATAAAAGTTATACCTTTCAGCAGTAATCTTTAATCCTTAATCCAGATAGCTAAACGTAGAACACCGCTACTGCACCACCTCGAACTTGCTACTAGACCGCCTAAGGATATCAACAAAACTTGAACCACGAGGCTCGTATGTGTGTGTGTCGTCGATCGCAAAAACCGACACCCCCGGGGTCTGTGTCGAGTTCGACGCAGGGGAGAGAAAGAGAGAGAGAGAGAGAGGGGTTAGGGTTATTTATTTGCAACTTGTGTTAATCCTTTTTGTGATTCAAAGGCTTATAAGGTTATTTATTCAATAAACCTTATTAAGGCCCAAACCCGTTTAATTAAAGCCCAACTTTAATTAAACTATCACTTAATTGCATAATATACCTTTGACCTTTCTAATTAATTAATTGGTCCAATTAATATTTAAACTTAAATATTAATTTCCCTCTTTAAAATAATAAATAACTATTATTATTTTCCTTCTCAATAATAATTTACTAATTAATTATTCTTACACAACTTGGTAAAATCCAAAAGGTTCTAAATGGGTGTGTAGCAGTATGATTCTTTAGTTTCACATAGTATTGGATACGATGATACATGTTATCTATCTCTGCACACAATCTAACAGATTGAAACTCTCACCGCAGCAATATAGATTCAAATACAGAAATTAGAAGATGAAGAACTCGAATTTGTATTACTGAACTGAAATTGAGATAACAAAGATAACAATCAATTATTCACAATCGAATGATTGCCCAGGGTAAAACCCTCTCTCACGATGCAACATCGAGAGACAATCTCTAGCCAAAGTTAAAAGACTACTATGTAATATCAAAGTTGTCTGCCTAAAACAAAACCCTATCCTCTATTTATTTACTAACTCTAAAATGTTACTATTTTCCCCCCTCAAGAATATAAAGTATTAATTTCCTATCATTTCCAATGATGAAGATTGTGAAGGGTTTTGTAGGGTATAAAAAAACATATCAGATAAACATGCACAACGGAATAAAAACAAAACCCTCTCGAGTGATCTCATCTAACTTTTATAGAAACTAAAAGCAAGTAGGGAATAAAAGTTATACCTTTCAGCAGTAATCTTTAATCTTTAATCCAGATAGCTAAAGGTAGAACACCGCTACTGCACCACCTCGAACTTGCTACTAGACCGCCTGAGGATATCAACAAAACTTGAACCACGAGGCTCGTATGTGTATGTGTCGTCGATCGCAAAAACCGAGACCCCCGGGGTCTGTGTCGAGTTCGACGCAGGGGAGAGAGATAGAGAGAGAGAGAGAGGGGCTAGGGTTATTTATTTGCAACTTGTGTTAATCCTTTTTGTGATTCAAAGGCTTATAAGGTTATTTATTCAATAAACCTTATTAAGGCCCAAACCCGTTTAATTAAAGCCTAACTTTAATTAAACTATCACTTAATTGCATAATATACCTTTGACCTTTCTAATTAATTAATTGGTCCAATTAATATTTAAACTTAAATATTAATTTCCTTCTTTAAAATAATAAATAACTATTATTATTTTCCTTCTCAATAATAATTTACTAATTAATTATTCTTACACAACTTGGTAAAATCCAAAAGGTTCTAAATGGGTGTGTAGCAGTATGATTCTTTAGTTTCACATAGTATTGGATACGATGATACATGTTATCTATTTCTACACACAATCTAACAGATTGAAACTCTCACCGCAGCAATATAGATTCAAATACAGAAATTAGAAGATGAAGAACTCGAATTTGTATTACTGAACTGAAATTGAGATAACAAAGATAACAATCAATTATTCACAATCGAATGATTGCCCAGGGTAAAACCCTCTCTCACGATGCAACATCGAGAGACAATCTCTAGCCAAAGTTAAAAGACTACTATGTAATATCAAAGTTGTCTGCCTAAAACAAAACCCTATCCTCTATTTATTTACTAACTCTAAAATGTTACTATTTTCCCCCCTCAAGAATATAAAGTATTAATTTCCTATCATTTCCAATGATGAAGATTGTGAAGGGTTTTGTAGGGTATAAAAACATATCAGATAAATATGCACAACGGAATAAAAACAAAACCCTCTCGAGTGATCTCATCTAACTCTTATAGAAACTAAAAGCAAGTAGGGAATAAAAGTTATACCTTTCAGCAGTAATCTTTAATCTTTAATCCAGATAGCTAAAGGTAGAACACCGCTACCGCACCACCTCGAACTTGTTGCTAGACCGCCTGAGGATATCAACAAAACTTGAACCACGAGGCTCGTATGTGTGTGTGTCGTCGATCGCAAAAACCGAGACCCCCGGGGTCTGTGTTGAGTTCGACGCAGGGGAGAGAGTGAGAGAGAGGGGGGCTAGGGTTATTTATTTGCATCTTCTGTTAATCCTTTTTGTGATTCAAAGGCTTATAAGGTTATTTATTCAATAAACTTTATTAAGGCCCAAACCCGTTTAATTAAAGCCCAGCTTTAATTAAACTATCACTTAATTGCATAATATACCTTTGACCTTTCTAATTAATTAATAACTATTAATTAATTGGTCCAATTAATATTTAAACTTAAATATTAATTTCCATATTTAAAATAATAAATAACTATTATTATTTTCCTTCTCAATAATAATTTACTAATTAATTATTCTTACACAACTTGGTAAAATCCAAAAGGTTCTAAATGAGTGTGTAGCAGTATGATCCTTTAGTGTCACATAGTATTGGATACAATGATACATGTTATATATCTCTGCACACAATCTAACAGATTGAAACTCTCACCGCAGCAATATAGATTCAAATATAGAAATTAGAAGATGAAGAACTCGAATTTGTATTACTGAACTAAAATTGAGATAACAAAGATAACAATCAATCATTCACAATCGAATGATTGCCCACGGTAAAACCCTCTCTCACGATGCAACATCGAGAGACAATCTCTAGCCAAAGCTAAAAGACTACTATGTAATATCAAAGTTGTCTGCCTAAAACAAAACCCTATCCTCTATTTAGTTACTAACTCTAAAATATTACTATTTTCCCCCCTCAAGAATATAAAGTATTCATTTCCTATCATTTCCAATGTTGAAGATTGTGAAGGGTTTTGTACGGTATAAAAACATATCAGATAAACATGCCCAACGGAATAAAAACAAAACCCTCTCGAGTGATCTCATCTAACTCGTATAGAAAGTAAAAGCAAGTAGGGAATAAAAGTTATACCTTTTAGCAGTAATCTTTAATCCTTAATCCAGATAACTTAAGGTAGAACACCGCTACTGCACCACCTCGAACTGGCTGCTAAACCGCCTGAGGATATCACCAAAACTTGAACCACGAGGCTCGTATGTGTGTGTGTCGTCGATCGTAAAAACCGAGACCCCCCGGGTCTGTGTTGAGTTCGACGCAGGGGAGAGAGAGAGGGGGGGGGGGCTAGGGTTATTTATTTGCAACTTCTGTTAATCCTTTTTGTGATTCAAAGGCTTATAAGGTTATTTATTCAATAAACTTTATTAAGGCCCAAACCCGTTTAATTAAAGCCCAGCTTTAATTAAACTATCACTTAATTGCATAATATACCTTTGACCTTTCTAATTAATTAATAACTATTAATTAATTGGTCCAATTAATATTTAAACTTAAATATTAATTTCCATATTTAAAATAATAAATAACTATTATTATTTCCCTTCTCAATAATAATTTACTAATTAATTATTCTTACACAACTTGGTAAAATCCAAAAGGTTCTAAATGAGTGTTTAGCAGTATGATCCTTTAGTGTCACATAGTATTGGATACGATGATACATGTTATCTATCTCTGCACACAATCTAACAGATTGAAACTCTCACCGCAGCAATATAGATTCAAATACAGAAATTAGAAGATGAAGAACTCGAATTTGTATTACTGAACTGAAATTGAGATAACAAAGATAACAATCAATCATTCACAATCGAATGATTGCCCACGGTAAAACCCTCTCTCACGATGCAACATCGAGAGACAATCTCTAGCCAAAGCTAAAAGACTACTATGTAATATCAAAGTTGTCTGCCTAAAACAAAACCCTATCCTCTATTTATTTATTAACTCTAAAATATTACTATTTTCCCCCCTCAAGAATATAAAGTATTCATTTCCTATCATTTCCAATGTTGAAGATTGTGAAGGGTTTTGTACGGTATAAAAACATATCAGATAAACATGCCCAACGGAATAAAAACAAAACCCTCTCCAGTGATCTCATCTAACTCGTATAGAAAGTAAAAGCAAGTAGGGAATAAAAGTTATACCTTTTAGCAGTAATCTTTAATCCTTAATCCAGATAACTTAAGGTTGAACACCGCTACTGCACCACCTCGAACTGGCTGCTAGACCGCCTGAGGATATCACCAAAACTTGAACCACGAGGCTCGTATGTGTGTGTGTCGTCGATCGTAAAAACCGAGACCCCCCGGGTCTGTGTTGAGTTCGACGCAGGGGAGAGAGAGAGAGAGAGAGGGGGACTAGGGTTATTTATTTGCAACTTCTGTTAATCCTTTTTGTGATTCAAAGGCTTATAAGGTTATTTATTCAATAAACTTTATTAAGGCCCAAACCCGTTTAATTAAAGCCCAACTTTAATTAAATTATCACTTAATTGCATAATATACCTTTGACCTTTCTAATTAATTAATAACTATTAATTAATTGGTCCAATTAATATTTAAACTTAAATATTAATTTCCCTCTTTAAAATAATAAATAACTATTATTATTTTCCTTCTCAATAATAATTTACTAATTAATTATTCTTACACAACTTGGTAAAATCCAAAAGGTTCTAAATTGGTGTGTAGCAGTATGATTCTTTAGTTTCACATAGTATTGGATACGATGATACATGTTATCTATCTCTGCACACAATCTAACAGATTGAAATTCTCACCGCAGCAATATAGATTCAAATACAGAATTTAGAAGATGAAGAACTTGAATTTGTATTACTGAACTGAAATTGAGATAACAAAGATAACAATCAATCATTCAGAATCGAATGATTGCCCAGGGTAAACACCTCTCTCACGATGCAACATCGAGAGACAATCTCTAGCCAAAGCTAAAAGACTACTATGTAATATCCAAGTTTTCTGCCTAAAACAAAACCCTATCCTCTATTTATTTACTAACTCTAAAATATTACTATTTTCCCTCCTCAAGAATATAAAGTATTCATTTCCTATCATTTCCAATGATGAAGATAGTGAAGGGTTTTGTAGGGTATAAAAACATATCAGATAAACATGCACAACGG
Organism: Pulicaria dysenterica; assembly: GCA_947179395.2. Classification (NCBI taxonomy): domain Eukaryota; kingdom Viridiplantae; phylum Streptophyta; class Magnoliopsida; order Asterales; family Asteraceae; genus Pulicaria; species Pulicaria dysenterica. The sequence continues at coordinate 37,876,425 of OX359292.1, forward strand.
AATAAAAACAAAACCCTCTCTAGTGATCTCATCTAACTCGTATAGAAACTAAAAGCAAGTAGGGAATAAAAGTTATACCTTTCAGCAGTAATCTTCAATCCTTAATCCAGATAGCTAAAGGTAGAACACCGCTACTGCACCACCTCGAACTGGCTGCTAGAACGCCTGAGGATATCACCAAAACTTGAACCACGAGGCTCGTATGTGTGTGTGTCGTCGATCGCAAAAACCGAGACCCCGGGGTCTGTGTTGAGTTCGACGCAGGGGAGAGAGAGAGAGAGAGGGGCTAGGGTTATTTATTTGCAACTTGTGTTAATCCTTTTTGTGATTCAAAGGCTTATAAGGTTATTTATTCAATAAACCTTATTAAGTCCCAAACCCGTTTAATTAAAACTCAGCTTTAATTAAACTATCACTTAATTGCATAATATACCTTTGACCTTTCTAATTAATTAATAACTATTAATTAATTGGTCCAATTAATATTTAAACTTAAATATTAATTTCCCTCTTCAAAATAATAAATAACTATTATTATTTTCCTTCTCAATAATAATTTACTAATTAATTATTCTTACACAACTTGGTAAAATCCAAAAGGTTCTAAATGGGTGTGTAGCAGCACGTTCCTTTAGTGTCACATAGTATTGGATACGATGAGAAATGTTATCTATCTCTGCACACAATCTAACAGATTGAAACTCTCACCGCATCAATATAGATTCAAATACAGAAATTAGAAGATGAATAACTCGAATTTGTATTACTGAACTGAAATTGAGATAAGAAAGATAACAATCAATCATTCACAATCGAATGATTGCCCACGGTAAAACCCTCTCTCACGATGCAACATTGAGAGACAATCTCTAGCCAAAGCTAAAAGACTAATACGTAATATCAAAGTTGTCTGCCTAAAACAAAACCCTATCCTCTATTTATTTACTAACTCTAAAATGTAACTATTTTCCCCCCTCAAGAATATAAAGTATTCTTTTCCTATCATTTCCAGTGATGAAGATTGTGAAGGGTTTTGTAGGGTATAAAAACATATCAGATAAACATGCACAACGGAATAAAAACAAAACCCTCTCGAGTGATCTCATCTAACTCGTATAGAAACTAAAAGCAAGTACGGAATAAAAGTTATACCTTTCAGCGGTAATCTTTAATCCTTAATCCAGATAGCTAAAGGTAGAACATCGCTACTGCACCACCTCGAACTGGCTGCTAGACCGCCTGAGGATATCACCAAACCTTGAACCACGAGGCTCGTATGTGTGTGTATCGTCGAGCGCAAAAACCGAGACCCCCGGGGTCTGTGTTGAGTTCGACGCAGGGGAGAGAGAGAGAGGGAGGGGCTAGGGTTATTTATTTGCAACTTGTGTTAATCCTTTTTGTGATTCAAAGGCTTATAAGGTTATTTATTCAATAAACCTTATTAAGACCCAAACCCGTTTAATTAAAGCCCAACTTTAATTAAACTATCACTTAATTGCATAATATACCTTTGACCTTTCTAATTTATTAATAACTATTAATTAATTGGTCCAATTAATATTTAAACTTAAATATTAATTTCCCTCTTTAAAATAATAAATAACTATTATTATTTTCCTTCTCAATAATAATTTACTAATTAATTATTCTTGCACAACATAGTAAAATCCAAAAGGTTCTAAATGGGTGTGTAGCAGTATGATCCTTTAGTGTCACATAGTATTGGATACGATGATACAGGTTATCTATCTCTGCACACAATCTAACAGGTTGAAACTCTCACCGCAGCAATATAGATTCAAATACAGAAATTAGAAGATGAAGAACTCGAATTTGTATTACTGAACTGAAATTGAGATAACAAAGATAACAATCAATCATTCACAATCGAATGATTGCCCACGGTAAAACCCTCTCTCACGATGCAACATCGAGAGACAATCTCTAGCCAAAGCTAAAAGACTACTATGTAATATCAAAGTTGTCTGCCTAAAACAAAACCCTATCCTCTATTTATTTACTAACTCTAAAATGTTACTATTTTCCCCCTCAAGAATATTAAGTATTTATTTCCTATCATTTCCAATGATGAAGATTGTGAAGGGTTTTGTAGGGTATAAAAACATATCAGATAAACAAGCACAACGGAATAAAAACAAAACCCTCTCGAGTGATCTCATCTAACTTGTATAGAAACTAAAAGCAAGTAGGGAATAAAAGTTATACCTTTAAGCAGTAATCTTTAATCCTTAATCCAGATAGCTTAAGGTAGAACACCGCTACTCCACCACCTCGAACTGGCTGCTAGACCACCTGAGGATATCACCAAAACTTGAACCAGGAGGCTCGTATGTGTGTGTTGTCGATCGCAAAAACCGAGACCCCTGGGGTCTGTGTTGAGTTCGACGCATGGGAGAGAGAGAGAGAGAGAGGGGCTAGGGTTATTTATTTGCAACTTGTGTTAATCCTTTTTGTGATTCAAAGGCTTATAAGGTTATTTATTCAATAAACCTTATTAACGCCCAAACCCATTTATTAAAGTCCAGTTTTAATTAAACTATCACTTAATTGCATAATATACTTTGACCTTTCTAATTAATTAATTGGTCCAATTAATATTTAAACTTAAATATTAATTTCCCTCTTTAAAATAATAAATAACTATTATTATTTTCCTTCTCAATAATAATTTACTAATTAATTATTCTTACACAACTAGGTAAAATCCAAAAGGTTCTAAATGGGTGTGTAGCAGTATGATTCTTTAGTGTCACATAGTATTGGATACGATGATACATGTTATCTATCTCTGCACACAATCTAACAGATTGAAACTCTCACCGCAGCAATATAGATTCAAATACAGAATTTAGAAGATGAAGAACTCGAATTTGTATTACTAAACTGAAATTGAGATAACGAAGATAACAATCAATCATTCACAATCGAATTATTGCCCAGGGTAAAACCCTCTCTCACGATGCAACATCGAGAGACAATCTCTAGCCAAAGCTAAAAGACTACTATGTAATATCAAAGTTGTGTGCCTAAAACAAAACCCTATCCTCTATTTATTTACTAACTCTAAAATATTACTATTTTCCTCCCTCAAGAATATAAAGTATTCATTTCCTATCATTTCCAATGTTGAAGATTGTGAAGGGTTTTGTAGGGTATAAAAACATATCAGATAAACATGCACAACGGAATAAAAACAAAACCCTCTCTAGTGATCTCATCTAACTCGTATAGAAACTAAAAGCAAGTAGCGAATAAAAGTTATACCTTTCAGCAGTAATCTTCAATCCTTAATCTAGATAGCTAAAGGTAGAACACCGCTACTGCACCACCTCGATCTGGATGCTAGACCGCCTGAGGATATCACCAAAACTTGAACCACGAGGCTCGTATGTGTGTGTGTCGTCGATCGCAAAAACCGAGACCCCCGGTGTCTGTGTTGAGTTCGACGCAGGGGGGAAAGAGAGAGAGAGGGGCTAGGGTTATTTATTTGCAACTTGTGTTAATCCTTTTTGTGATTCAAAGGCTTATAAGGTTATTTATTCAATAAACCTTATTAAGGCCCAAACCCGTTTAATTAAAGCTCAGCTTTAATTAAACTATCACTTAATTGCATAATATACCTTTGACCTTTCTAATTAATTAATAACTATTAATTAATTGGTCCAATTAATATTTAAACTTAAATATTAATTTCCCTGTTCAAAATAATAAATAACTATTATTATTTTCCATCTCAATAATAATTTACTAATTAATTATTCTTACACAACTTGGTAAATTCCAAAAGGTTCTAAATGGGTGTGTAGCAGTATGATCCTTTAGTGTCACATAGTATTGGATACGATAATAAATGTTATCTATCTCTGCACACAATCTAACAGATTGAAACTCTCACCGCATCAATATAGATTCAAATACAGAAATTAGAAGATGAATAACTCGAATTTGTATTACTGAACTGAAATTGAGATAAGAAAGATAACAATCAATCATTCACAATCGAATGATTGCCCACGGTAAAATCCTCTCTCACGATGCAACATTGAGAGACAATCTCTAGCCAAAGCTAAAAGACTAATACGTAATATCAAAGTTGTCTCCCTAAAACAAAACCCTATCCTCTATTTATTTACTAACTCTAAAATGTAACTATTTTCCCCCCTCAAGAAGATAAAGTATTTATTTCCTATCATTTCCAATGATGAAGATTGTGAAGGGTTTTGTAGGGTATAAAAACATATCAGATAAACATGCACAACGGAATAAAAACAAAACCCTCTCGAGTGATCTCATCTAACTCGTATAGAAACTAAAAGCAAGTAGGGAATAAAAGCTATACCTTTCAGTGGTAATCTTTAATCCTTAATCCAGATAGCTAAAGGTAGAACACCGCTACTTACCACCTCGAACTGGCTGCTAGGCCGCCTGAGGATATCACCAAAACTTGAACCACGAGGCTCGTATGTGTGTGTGTCGTCGATCGCAAAAACCGAGACCCCCGGGGTCTGTGTTGAGTTCGACGCAGGGGAGAGAGAGAGAGAGAGAGGGGCTAGGGTTATTTATTTGCAACTTGTGTTAATCCTTTTTGTGATTCAAAGACTTAAAAGGTTATTTATTTAATAAACCTTATTAAGACCCAAACCCGTTTAATTAAAGCTCAGCTTTAATTAAACTATCACTTAATTGCATAATATACCTTTGACCTTTCTAATTAATTAATAATTAGTAATTAATTGGTCCAATTAATATTTAAACTTAAATATTAATTTCCCTCTTTAAAATAATAAATAACTATTATTATTTTCCTTCTCAATAATAATTTACTAATTAATTATTCTTACACAACTTGGTAAAATCCAAAAGGTTCTAAATGGGTGTGTAGCAGTATGATCCTTTAGTTTCACATAGTATTGGATTCGATGATACATGTTATATATCTCTACACACAATCTAACAGATTGAAACTCTCACCGCATCAATATAGATTCAAATACAGAAATTAGAAGATGAATAACTCAAATTTGTATTACTGAACTAAAGTTGAGATAAGAAAGATAACAATCAATCATTCACAATCGAATGATTGCCCAGGGTAAAACCCTCTCTCACGATGCAACATCGAGAGACAATCTCTAGCCAAAGCTAAAAGACTAATACGGAATATCAAAGTTGTCTGGCTAAAACAAAACCCTATCCTCTATTTATTTACTAACTCTAAAATGTAACTATTTCCCCTCCTCAAGAATATAAAGTATTCATTTCCTATCATTTCCAATGATGAAGATTGTGAAGGGTTTTGTGTTGGAGTATGCCCACTGTCACATGTACGCCGAATGATCACTACCGATGATGTATGGGCATATCGGGTCACACGCCGGGGGTTGATCTTGACAACAACCTAAAAGGGAGGGTTAGAAATGAATAATTAAAGATAGTTGGTGATCTGGACATGGTTAGCGACGCTAACCAATCTGTCGCTAACTTAGCCGCGTTAGCGGCGCTAACCTTAAGTGGTTAGCGGCGCTAAGTTTGGGCGGTTAGCGGCGCTAACCCGTCTGACAGATTACAACTTTATTCCTTCACCTCCACTCTCCACCAATGCATGTCATTTGCTTGGTTCTCTTTATGTTCGGTCTTGGGTAACTCCAGATGACAGAAGAGGCTTATAAACATACATGCAAGGCTCTTTTTCTCTCTAGTGATTCATGGTGTAAAAACACACACAAAGAAGCCTCAAGTGGTTGTTCTTGTGAGTTGTAAGAGAGAATCTAAGTTAGAGTTCTTGGAGTTCTTTGGTTGTTGTTCCAGAAAGCATTCTTCATAAGGGAAGGAATGCTCAAGGGATGCTAGTACATCAAGATCACGGTTTTTCCCGGGGTGGACTTCGATAGTAAAAGAGGAGCTTGTCACTTGCTTGGATTCGTGATCGACACCAACAACCAGAGACATCAGGGGTATACTCTCTTCTCCCTTTCTTTTAAGTTGCATTTCTTGTTGTAGAGATTGGTACACAACTTGGGGTTCCCTTTGTGGTTTTGTTTTGTTTGTAAATTTCCGATTTTGTACTTGCATGCTTCCGCTGTGATGAACCACGAACCCCAACAGTGGTATCAGAGCCACCTCTACACTAGATTTGCACTTTGTGGCTTTGAAAATCCGAAAAATGTGATTTTTGGTTCTGTCCGGGGTTTAGCGGCGCTAACTTGTCCATGTTAGCGGCGCTAGCCCGTAGTTAGCGGTCGCTATCTCGTCTCGCGTTAGCGGCACTAAGTCTGAGTTAACGGCGCTAACTTTTATAGTTAGCGGCGCCAACCTGTCTGGCAGAATGCTTTTTGCCTAAAATCAATTTTGTTGGATCGCTTGAGCTACTTGTACTTTCTGGAATTTTGTTCCAGAACTTGATGTGTGATTATATTAAGTTGCCTTATGTCTTGGTTGGTGTATTTATATGTGGATTAACATTATGGCATGAAAATGGTTAATTGCATATAATTACATTGTGTATATATGACTATGGAATTTTGACTTGTTTAAGGTTCCTAATGCATATGTACATAGGATTATTTGTGCCTTGAGTGATTAGATAATCTTAACCAAGACATATAAGATTAACATGGTTTTTGTGTGGCACACCATGTGTTAGATTTGTTGTATGTGGTTGTAATATTTGCATCCGGTAACATTTTTGAGCCATAAGCCCTATGTGATGTGTTTGGTTGGATTTAAATTAATGTATTCATTCATTTGGTGGTTTTTACCACAATGGTTTGTAATAATTAATTTATTCATTCGGTTTGTATATTTAACGGCTTGCATGCCAATTTCTTATTCTTTGTAATTTATTGTATTAGTTTAAAATAGAAATTGTGGCTTGCATGCCATTTCCTTTTAAATTTGTAAATTGTAAAAGGAGAACCGAAGCAACCAACAAGAACCAGTTGAAGGGTGTCTTGGCATACTTGGATCCGGAGGTCGGTAGGAGACGCAATGGATCAAGTGGGAGGAGCACACATCGGGTCATTCGGTCTAGTCCTTAGATGACTTAGTCTTGCCCATTGGCTCACGGGCAAGGCGCATAGGATTGGCTCGTTACCGGATTATATTACATGCGTGGTTGATTTTATTTTGTTTATTTTCTTGCATGGATTTTTAGGATCTTCGCATGCTAGAAAATTTTTCAAAATAATAAAATCAAAGAGTTTTTAATTGGTTTACAAACTCCGCGTGCCACATAGACAAGAATTGGTTAAAAGTGTTTTCACCGGAGAAACAAAAACCCGTTTTTCAAAAAGTAAATCTCACACCACCCGTAAGATGACACCGCCCAAATCTAGTGAAACAAGATTGGTCGTCGAGCTCTAGCCGAGATCGATTTTGCGTAACTGTGTGGAAGGCGCGTGTGGCAACTCGCAAGGTCGGTTGTCGAGCTCTAGCCGAGCCGGCCATTGGGCTAGAGTACCACCGTGTATCTTGAAGGACGGTTTACAAATTCCAAGACTTAAACGCGATGGTAGTTGTCGAGCTTTAGCCGAGCTATCAAAGTGTATTAATGAGGAATTGGTGCGGAGGGATCAAACATGCCAAATGGGTGCTGTGAGTGCCTAGGATCCCGCAAGTGTCTAAGAGTTATAATCTCGGATTGCAATTGGTAAATTGTTTACCTGCCTAAAATAGCTTCATGAAGTGATCCGCGGCAAACCCGTCATGGATTGGGGTATTTTGAGGTTCTTAGCCCTTGTTAAGATAATTTGGTTTTCTTAAATCAAGTGGGTAATTATTTTAACGAGGATTATATCGATTCTTACTAAAACTCGTACTCTTATTTTAGATGGCAAATCTTAACGACACTACATCAAAACTATCATTTCGTTTATTCCTGGAAAAGGAGAGACTCATAGGAGTGAACTTCGTTGACTGGTATCGTGTATTAAGGATTGTCCTTCAACACGAGTCAAAGTTGCACGTCCTTGAGGAGCCTCTTCCGGAGCCACCTGCTACCAATGCGAACTGGGCCACAAGATACGCATGGGAAAAGCGTGTCAGAGATACACAAGATGTTTCTTGTCTCATGTTGTCGACTATGAGTTGTGAGCTGCGAAAGCAACTCAAGCATATGAGTGCGTACGACATGATTGACCAGCTAAAGGACATGTTCCCGCAGCAAGTTAGACAAGAATATTTTGAGTATGTCAAGGCTTTGGTCGGTTGTAAGATGCAGAAAGGCGGGGATGTAAGTGTTTATGTCCTTAAGATGAAGGAATACATGGACCAAATGGAGAGACTTGGATTTCCCATATGGAGGGAATTGATGGTGAATTTGATTCTCCAATCCCTGCCCACGTCTTATGAGAAGTTTTTCATGGAATATCTCAAAGACAATATGGAATGGTCCTTAAGTGAGCTACATGGCATGTTAAAGGCTGCTGAGTTGAACATGGCCAAAAGTAAGCAAATCTCGTCCATACCCACTAAGGCTACTGGGAAACAAAAACATAAGAAGAAGAAACTGACCTCAAATGGAAAGCTTGGTTTGACTAAGCCTACCATAAACGTGGAAGTTGAGGCGAATGAGATTGTGCCTCAAAATAACGTTCCACTTGGGGTAGTTTGCTACTTTTGTGGGGAAATTGGAAATTGGTGCCGTCACGTCTGCCCTAAGTGCCTGAATGAGATAAGTAGCCTAAAGCGGAAGAACATTAGCTCCTCAACTTCAGGTACATTCATGATTATACTCCATTGATCTTCTACTTCAAAGGACTAGGTTTTTGAACGCTAGTCAAAGCACTCACGTTTGTTACAAACTTGTTTGTTACAAAGTGTAGGTGTTTATCCGAAGTAGGCCGATGATGCATGGAGAGCTGGAAGAAGTGAAGGGAAGCTTAAGTGCTTGTCTCTTGCTAAAAGGATTGGAAGAGTTGATCTTATCATTCCTACCAGCTAATTATTACTTCGAATTATGTAATTGTGGGTTTTAGAGTTTTATTTCAAAGTTTATTCATGTCGTGGCATAAATAATAAGCTTTTGCTTAAGAAGTAATAATATGATCATGAGTGTTTATTGATTAGTTATCCTTATAACATTGGTGATTTAACCATATAAACAAGGTTAACATTACCAAGGTCCATGTGGAATGGAACTTGGAATCTTTTGACTTCGAGTCATTAGTTGATGTTGATTCTTGCTTATAAAGTTAAATAACTAAGACGTCCTTCACTAGTTGATGTGGGAGGAATAAAAGTTTGTTGGGCTACACTTACACTTTTGTATAAGTGCCAATCAAACAAAAGTCATAAGGATTAACTGAGTATAATTTGTTACCTTTACCAATGATGGTAGAAGAAAAGGGTATTAAAAAAGTGTTTGAAACCTGAGAGGTATTCAAAACTCACCCGTAACGAATTCATAATAAAAGAGGGCAAAAGGGAACTAAAATACTCAAGTCTTATGAGATGTTGAGATATAATAGATTCCTTGTTCATCATAAGAATTATGGGAATGTCTCATAATTTAACTCTCCTAGGATACATGTTTTACATGGATGGCCAAGAGGAGAAAAAGGAACATACTAGTTATGATTCCATTTGATGGCTTAAACTTAAATAACCTGACAGATGGGTGTACTTGAGTTGTGGCAGGCAATGTTCTTGTTTAATAACAACAAAGATGGTCAAATTAGCAACCATGGAGGTTAGACCAGAAAGAAAGATTTGCTTGTTTACCTCATGGACTAAAGTTGTCTAGTCTACATTTAGTGGGAGATGGATGAACTTTAAAAGATGCTAATACATTTAATATGTTCTTCTTTGTTTTGGATGTTCTTTTCATAACCTTTTGAGAACTGAGGTGAATTTCTCGAAAAGGGAAATGAACAACTGAAGCATTCCAGTGGAAGAACGTGTGAATTAAATAATGACCTGATGTTGACACTAGCATTCAATCGGTAATGATTGGAACTTAACATGGCAATGTTGAAGTACTTGGCATTATGATATTACCTCTTCATAAGTCTGGCAATAGTCATCATAAGACCAGAAATGTATTACATACATGAGGACGATGACTTGTTGATATACATTGCGTATGTATCAATTACCGGAATCTGTAGTAGACCTTGGGTCTACTAAGATAAGGAAAAGGTAATGAGATAAGCTATAATCCATGTTGGATTTCAAGGATTAGCTTGGATAATCCTACACCTAGATAAGATCTGCATGGATTAGTTTTTAGATAACTTCAAATGCTGACTGGTTGGAATTGGTTTCATGATGATTGACCATGTGGTAGGTATCATATAAAGACATTCTTCCAGTAGTTATGTTGAAGTTTACACGGACACTTGCGCCGTTTCATGGCTGTATGATGCAAAGACCGTATTCCGTCATAGGAATTCAATGAGGAAGTGTTGGTAACACTGTCCGAAGGTGCTTTACATCTAAGAGTATCCTTGTAAAATCTACAAAACATGAAATTGTTGTCTTGGACTTCAACAAACATCTAAGTTTCGTGTTGTGAAAATCAAGCGGTTGAGTTTTCAATAAGCAATGATGAAACTTGGATAGATGCCAGAGCTAGTGGGAGGGCTGTTGTTATCCTATGTAATATGTGTTGGACATATGTCATAATGGAGATAATGTCTTGATCATGATTGTCTGTAAGTTTGAATCAAGAATTATACGTCCATTAAGGATTAACAAAGCAATTTGAAAAGTACAAGAAATATCAAGATATGTTCTTGTTGATCATATGATATGAGAGTAAGTTATTACTCTGAGCGATAGTTTATGTTTTAGGATAACCTCCAATTCGATTGGGGTTCATGATCCTACAAACATTGTGTCGTTAGTAAATGTGATACTTAAAGTGACGGTGACTCTATAGAGATCTTTATGAAAACTATGAGAGTATGATGACTTTAAGACATAAGATGTTATTCTCAAAGCATTGGTAACTCTATAGAGATCCTTGTGAAAACTATGAGAGTACGATGGCTTAAGTAGATAAGATTTTAATTTTTGAGCATCAACAACTCTATAGAGATCTTTATGAAAACTATGAGAGTATGATGGCTCATGCACATTAAAATTTTAGATCCAAGCGTTGTTTATATTATTGGATTCATTTAAGACAAAACATGTATAATGGCTTGGACAATTGATCATAATCCCATCAACGCACACTTTAGAAGTGGTTGGTTGGAGTAGGGATACGATCATTTTCAGAGTACACACGGAGAGCATTGGTGGCGGATCTGTTAACTAAGCTAAAGTAGCGGGTTAGTGATTTTATCAGACTAGGGCCTGCATATACTTGGCTTAGGTTCGTTTTAGTAATATTTTGATATACTTTTCTTTTGGGAACGTTAAGCAATATTGTGCTTATGCTTGTATCGATTATCAAATGAGGATTTGGTAATGCGCGTGTAGCGGGTACTCTCAGTAAGCCTTATTGTGTTCCAACTTCGCATGTTTTACCTCTTCCCTAAATGTTTTAACATTCTGAATGTCCACAGTCGGTCATTCTTCAAGGGAAGGAAGTCTGAACTAAGACTGAGGGAAGTAATTGGTCATGTGTCCAATGGGGATTCGGACACGGGGACGTAATTCTTTGCCTGTACTTGAAAGTGTTTCAAGTTACTAGACGACCCACACCTGAATACACTTTGTGGTACTTGTCATGAGTGATTCAGGATGATAATATCAGTTCATCCTCAAACTGGAGATGCACGTGGCTGCATCACTTTGGTTTGCCTTGTTCTAATTACTTTCAAACGCAGTCCGTAACTGGCTGTTATAAAGGGAGTAGTTGGGCAGGGTATGATCACTGTGGTGGGCAGTGTCAGTCGAAGGAATTTGTTCCTCTGTTTAGAGAGATATCCTTGGGCCCCTCGATGATTGGTCGCTGACACCAAAATGCACGGCCGTGCTCAAGTGTGCAATGGTTAAAGAATCTGATTGCAACTTGTATGTTTTGGTCACCACTAAACTCTATCGGGAAACATAATCGTGAACGAACGGAGAATGACTTAGTACCATGTCTCGTGTTCACTTGGATATCGCGAACAAAAGGATGATTGATCACTTATCGATAGGACCTTTTCACATGGGTTGCAGATTGGTTTTTGTGCTAAAGACAAAACCCATACTGACTTGGGGGCAGGATGTCTTACTAGAGGCCGCTCCTTGTGTGTGATGCATTGGGTACGTAGAGTCATGTGCAAGTAAGAGTCTGTTGGAGTATGCCCACTGTCACACGTAAACCGAATGATCACTACCGATGATGTATGGGCCTATGGGGTCACACGCCGGGGGTTGATCTTGACAACAACCTAAACGAGAGGGTTAGAAATGAATAATTAAAGATAGTTGGTGATCTGGACATGGTTAGCGACGCTAACCAATCTGTCACTAACTTAGCCGCGTTAGCGGCGCTAACCTTAAGTGGTAAGCGGCGCTAAGTTTGGGCGGTTAGCGGCGCTAAGTTTGGGCGGTTAGCGGCGCTAACCCGTCTGACAGATTACAACTTTATTCCTTCACCTCCACTCTCCACCAATGCATGTCATTTGCTTGGTTCTCTTTATGTTCGGTCTTGGGTAACTCCAGATGACAGAAGAGGCTTATAAACATACATGCAAGGCTCTTTTTCTCTCTAGTGATTCATGGTGAAAAAACACACACAAAGAAGCCTCAAGTAGTTGTTCTTGTGAGTTGTAAGAGAGAATCTAAGTTCGAGTTCCTGGAGTTCTTTGGTTGTTGTTCCAGAAAGCATTCTTCATAAGGGAAGAAATGCTCAAGGGATGCTAGTACATCAAGATCACGGTTTTTCCCGGGGTGGACTTCGATAGTAAAAGAGGAGCTTGTCACTTGCTTGGATTCGTGATCAACACCAACAACCAGAGACATGAGGGGTATACTCTCTTCTCCCTTTCTTTTAAGTTGCATTTCTTGTTGTAGAGATTGGTACACAACTTGGGGTTCCCTTTGTGCTTTTGTTTTGTTTGTAAATTTCCGATTTTGTACTTGCATGCTTCCGCTGTGATGAACCACGAACCCCAACATTTTGTAGGGTATAAAAACATATCAGATAAACATGCACAGCGGAATAAAACAAAACCCCCTCCAGTGATCTCATCTAACTCGTATAGAAACTAAAAGCAAGTAGGGAATAAAAGTTATACCTTTCAGCAGTAATCTTTAATCCCTAATCAAGATAGATAAAGGTAGAACACCGCTACTGCACCACCTCGAACTGGCGGCTAGACCGCCTGAGGATATCACCAAAACTTGAACCACGAGGCTCGTATGTGTGTGTGTCGTTGATCGCAAAAACCGAGACCCCCGGGGTCTGTGTTGAGTTTGACGCAGGGGAGAGAGAGAGAGGGGCTAGGGTTATTTATTTGCAACTTGTGTTAATCCTTTTTGTGTTTCAAAGGCTTATAAGGTTATTTATTCAATAAACTTTATTAAGGCCCAAACCCGTTTAATTAAAGCTCAGCTTTAATTAAACTATCACTTAATTGCATAATATACCTTTGACCTTTCTATTTAATTAATAACTATTAATTAATTGGTCCAATTAATATTTATATTTAAATATTAATTTCCCTCTTTAAAATAATAAATAACTATTATTATTTTCCTTCTCAATAATAATTTACTAATTAATTATTCTTATACAACTTGGTAAAATTCAAAAGGTTCTAAATGAGTGTGTAGCAGTGTGATCCTTTAGTGACACATAGTATTAGATACGATGATACATGTTATCTATCTCTGCACCCAATCTAACAGATTGAAACTCTCACCGCATCAATATAGATTCAAATACAGAAATTAGAAGATGAATAACTCGAATTTGTATTACTGAACTGAAATTGAGATAAGAAAGATAACAATCAATCATTCACAATCGAATGATTTCCCAGGGTAAAACCCTCTCTCACGATGCAATATCGAGAGACAATCTCTAGCCAAAGCTAAAAGACTAATATGTAATATCAAAGTTGTCTGCCTAAAACAAAACCCTATCCTCTATTTATTTACTAACTCTAAAATGTAACTATTTTCCCCCCTCAAGAATATAAAGTATTCATTTCCTATCATATCCAATGATGAAGATTGTGAAGGGTTTTGTAGGGTATAAAAACATATCAGATAAACTTGCACAGCGGAATAAAACAAAACCCCCTCCAGTGATCTCATCTAACTCGTATAGAAAATTAAAGCAAGTAGGGATTACAAGTTATACCTTTCAGCAGTAATCTTTAATCCTTAATCCAGATAGATAAAGGTAGAACACTGCTACTGCACCACCTGGAACTGGCTGCTAGACCGCCTGAGGATATCACAAAAACTTGAACCACGAGGCTCGTATGTTTGTTTGTCGTCGATCGCAAAAACCGAGACCCCCGGGGTCTGTGTTGAGTTCGAAGCAGGGTAGAGAGAGAGAGAGAGGGGCTAGGGTTATTTATTTGCAACTTGTGTTAATCCTTTTTGTGATTCAAAGGATTATAAGGTTATTTATTCAATAAACCTTATTAAGGCCCAAACCCGTTTAATTAAAGCCCAGCTTTAATTAATCTATCACTTAATTGCATAATATACCTTTGAACTTTCTAATTAATTAATTACTATTAATTAATTGGTCCAATTAATATTTAAACTTAAATATTAATTTCCCTCTTTACAATAATAAATAACTATTATTATTTTCCTTCTCAATAATAATTTACTAATTAATTATTCTTACACAACTTGGTAAAATTCAAAAGGTTCTAAATGGGTGTGTAGCAGTGTGATCCTTTAGTGTCACATAGTATTGGATACGATGATACATGGTATCTATCTCTGCACACAATCTAACATATTGAAACTCTCACCGCAGCAATATAGATTCAAATACAAATTAGAAGATGAAGAACTCGAATTTGTATTACTGAACTGAAATTGAGATAACAAAGATAACAATCAATCATTCACAATCGAATGATTGCCCAGGGTAAAACCCTCTCTCACGATGCGACATCGAGAGCCAATCTCTACCCAAAGCTAAAAGACTAATATGTAATATCAAAGTTGTCTGCCTAAAACAAAACCCATCCTCTATTTATTTTCTAACTCTGAAATGTTACTATTTTCCCCCCTCAAGAATATAAAGTATTCATTTCCTATCATTACTCTCGCCTTCAAAAAAGTTTTGTCCTCAAGACTTTTGTCAAAAAAATTCCACATTGTGCCAAGTCAAAGATCCGGTGGTTTCGGCGGTTTAGGAGGTCCGGTCGCTTGGTGATCATGAAACAGACACGGGTAAACAAGGAAGTGTACGTAATATGGGGGTTTGAGTGGTTTAAAATCCCATACAACATACGAAATCTTCATAAACAAACACGGATATGGTGGTTTCCCCGGAGGTAAATCACGAACAAAAATTTTCTCAAACAAACAATAGTTCCCATGAATAACAGCTTGAGTTAGACTCTTGTAAACCGCTTCGGAAGGCTGTCCCACAACTAAACAAATACCATTCATCATAAATATATGATTTTCGATTTTAATTCTGACCCAAACAGTGAGATCTTCAGCAAACGTCCCCAGCTGCCAAGTTGATTTGATTGTGTCATTCATAATTGATGGAGTAGGTTTTCCAATCCAATTGATGGTTTAGGCTTCACCATCACCTTTTTATTTGGCCCGTGATACTCAACATCTGAATTTTCATCCCACTCAGCATGGTTATCAATTCCCTTACTGGATAATCAACATCCAACAAGTCTCCTTTCTGATAATTGATGCTTGTTGAAGATGCAACTGAAATTTCACCCTCACTATGAGTTAGATGAACATCATCACCAGAGTCACCACCAGAATCGAAAATACCCTCAGACTCAACAGCACCCGAGTTGAAAATTGATTCCCCACCAAAAACATGCGGTATACCTGATTTCTTCATCCATGCCAACATAACTTTTCGAAATTCTACATTCTCTGCTCGTTCAGCTTCGAATTCTGCCTTTAGTTCTTTCACGTAAGCTTGCAATTGATGTATTGATTCGTCGTGTTGATCCAAACGTCATTGTACAGAGCGAGTGTCCATGAATGATAGACAAAAATGAAATGTGAAATTGAACCCGAAACCCAACGATTGCACAAATGTAAACCCAAATTGAACCCATCGATTGAACAGCAGATACGGGAGTAGAATAACGGAAACAGAAACCCACGGAAAAAAACAGATGCGGGAAATCAGCAAGCATCGATAGAGGGAAAAGAAAGCAAACCAAACGATCAATTACCGAAGAAAACGATTGCAGGAATCGATTACTGGAAGCCTGGAACGATCGGAAAGTGTAATCCACCGACTAACGGAAACGGAAGTCGTGAAGCAGCGACTACTTACCGAACGTAACCTTAGAAGCCCAAAATGAAAGTCGATTAGACTAGTGATTGTAATGATTGGGACTGATGCAAAAAGGCAAGTTGGCAGAAATCCTTCGGATCGAGAATCGCAATTCGCAAAACAAACGGCAGGTCTAGGGCATGTCGGACCAATGATGAAGATTGAAACTCTCACAGCAGCAGTATGGATTCAAATGCAGAAATTAGAAGATGAAGAACTCGAATTTGTATTACTGAACTGAAATTGAGATAACAATCATTCACAATCGAATGATTGCCCAGAGTAAAACCATCTCTCACGATGCAACATCGAGAGCCAATCTCTAGCTAAAGCTAAAAGACTAATACGCAACATCGAGAGTACCAGTTGAGGTACCAACCATAGAGGCCGGACCACCTAAAGGAGCTGAAGAAATGTTGACTCCAGTAGGATTTCCATCCAATCCTTGAATGATACCATCAGTAGTATCACCTATGGATGTTCCAGGTACACTCTTGATTAGTGTGACCAATGCATTTATAGTATCCTTGTGTTTAGAAAGAAATGATGAAATCTACGGATAATCAATGTGCGAAGAAACAACAGGCGAGGACGAGGGAGGAGGTCCTCTATTTTCAATACGTCTAGTCTCCGAAGGAGAAGGTCGTAGATGATATGCTAATGCCATGTGCAATGAAGTAGAAGGTTGTTGAGAACCCTCTAAGTGGCTTGGTGGGGTTGGAAGATGCACGGGTGGGATTACCGTGTCTATTTCAATACCAGACCTAACTATGTCAGTTCCGATAGTAGATGTAGCAACCCGGCTTTCTAGGTGTGGCTAAATCTCAACACTCTCATTTTCTTTTCTCACAGAACTAACACTCATATCATCTTCATCTTCGTTTCCATACCGAACATATTGATTTGGAGACAATAATGAAGTCTTAGGTGTGACTGAAGCAATCTTAAAAGATGGTTTTCTTGCATAATCAGGAGCTACTTGAGCAACCCGAGGAACTACAACTTCTTGCTGAGTAGGATCTAGAATGAGAGTAGCCACAGGAGAGGAAAAAACAATAACAGGTGGAGTACTCACTATATTAGAAATAGACTCAACACTCTCAGAATTTGAGCTAGAAAGATAATTTTGTTCAGTAGAGGCATCAGATTGCACATCAGACTGACCAGTAGCAAAAGCCAAAGATTCAACAATATCATGAATAGCTCCTGGATCATACATATCTTCTCCCTCTCTATGTGTTTCACCTTCACCCTCTTCACCACCCTTCTCATGATTTTCTCTCTGCACTTCCCTCTCAGCATCTCCCATAGATGGCTGAGGCCTATCCTCTAAGTTCTTACCTTGTTCTACTCCTCCTTTGGTAGGTAGGACCGGTGTTGGTCTAACCATAGGAGGTATACCTACACTCATCCTATAACTCATTATTAAATCAGATTGCTTACAAAGATCCAACAGAGATATAGGAAAAGGTTGAGGTACAGGAAGTGGATCAGGAGTAGCAGGTTTCATAACATTAAAGACTTTAGGAGCAATATAGGGTAAACCTTCTCTCCGCGGAATTGCAAGATTGTGATCTATCGCATGCTGGATGATCATTGGAATAAACCTCATGTAAGGTAAGAACCTTGCTCCAGATTTCTTCAGGCTATTTTTCGTCATCATAGTTGCTTTAATATCATCAAACAGCAACTGAGCATAATCCACATGCAAGTGGTTTCCCGCAGCAACAAAGATCCTCAACTAATTCTCATATGGAAACTCATACCCAATATGTTTTGCTGTTAAGCACTTTTGGAGTATAGTCATGAACATGTTGTACATAGGATGCAAGTTATTCCTTTTAAACTGGTTCTTTTTTCCAGTGGACCTGAGTAACCTTGAATTGCAGCTAGACAGACTGTTCCTCAGGAATTTCATCAAAAGTAACTGCAGGAGGACGACTGTCAGCAGTAGGAAGTTGAAAAATCTTCCTAAGTCTGTCCACAGTGATAGCAATGATGAACTCATCAACCTCTACCCGGATAGAAAGAGTTTTAGTACGACTAGTGTGTATATGACAAGTTTTCCAAAACTGTTGAGCATACACCTCTGGACCATGAGTACCGGCAGTAGCAGGGTTGTAAGTTAATAGATAGTTCAAAGGATGGATTCTGAGTATGTCAGTAAGGACTGGAAAGTTTGGATTTTTCAAAGTTGCAAGGTCAATGAACTGTTTATTATCATGAGTGGTGACCGAAAGGAATTCTTCTATAGGCATTACGAGCTCATCTTGTTTTGGGTTTAGGGTGGCTGAATAGGAGCCACAGAATGAACATGTGATGTGGATTCACCTTCCATATTAGCCATGTTATCTGCACAAAACAACAAATCAGGTTAAGTTTGTAATGCGGTGATAAGTAACAAACCCACACACTCATGAAAATCAGTCAAACTTAGATCAAACTCGACCTTTTGATACGAAGTTGACCTATTTTGACCAAATATTTGATTGTTTAAAAATTGAAATTTATGAACAAAAATCCTTAACACTGAAATTCTCATTGAGTACATGATGATTAAACTTATCAAAAATGAATTTTGACCTTTGTTATACATTGATTACATGCATACAAACAACTTTGTTACACTGAAGCATAGTCAAAATTTAATCCTAACATCATGTAATGACTCAAAATCCAAATTTCTAGTATAAACTCATACCCACGAAGAACAGGAAGAACACATATCAAAAGTTATGAAAACTTTTTGTAGATCCAAGTTCCTTATGCTATCCTAAGACCGATCGTACCACAAACAAAGTCAGATAAGGTCAAATCGAATGTCAAAAATCCAAAACAAAATTTGAAAAACCCTCGACCCTTCGGAACTGATTATGCATAAAAACCCAATAAATAAATCTAAATTATTGAAATTCCACCGTGGGGATTGATTACCTTGTTGTTAGGAATAGATTAACACAAAAATTAGAAAATTTGGTAGAGTTTTGCTTGGATTCGTTTAAGGTAGTAACCGAGTTCGAAAATGGTGCATGATGAAATGGGAATCGAAGAAAATGACTGTTAGGTTAATTGGATTTGAACGGTGATGTGATAGAAGACACGTGTCACACAATGATTGGACCAAAAGAAAAAGACGCGTCCAACGAACCCGATCGCATGCGATTCAAATTTGAATGAATCGAATGTGATTGTCTCAATGTGTGTGATGTGTGATTAACCATTTAACACTCCTAAACAATCAAATGTGATTTAATTCGATTGGATTCCATGACTTGAAAATTTTCAACATGTGAATGCGATCGAAGCCAATCGAATGTGATCAAATGAACACTTGAAATTCCATGAATTGAATTTGATCATATGCCTTCGATTACCAACACTGTGTCAAATATGTTAACTTTTCCATTTTTCTAATTTTCAACTTTAGTTTTATTTTTCTGTTTTCTAATTTCCAAATTGATTTTCAACATTCAAAATACGCAATAAAAAACTCCCCCTCAATCTGTGCACGAAATTTTCAAAAATTTTAGATTGAGTGAAAGACAAAAAAAATTTATGTATTTAAAATCGTCAATATTTCTCCCCTACACATATGCAGTATGTGTAAAGATATAGGCACTCCCCCTAGATTTCTGTAGTGATGACCTGTAAAATGAACAAACTGTATAATACCTATTCAAAACAAAAATAATAATAAAGAAAAAGGAAAATTAGTATGTCATACATGCATGTTAAGCATGCCAAGCTTAGAAACTAAATCATTAAACCGAGATTCGTCTAATGGTTTAGTAAATAAGTCAGCCAATTGATTATCAGTATGAACATACCAAAGCTCAGTTAAACCTTTTTCTACATTATCTTTTATAAAATGATACCTGATGTCAATGTGTTTGGTTTTTGAATGGTGTACCGGATTACATGAAATGGCAATAGCAGATTGCGAATCACAAAACAGTGGGATGTTGTCATTCTACAGGCCAAAGTCGGATAACTATGCCCGGATCCACAAACTCTGTGAGCTACACATTGCAGCAGCAACATGTACAGCTTCTGCAGTTGAAGTAGAGACACAGTTCTGTTTCTTAGAGGCCCAGCAGACTAATCTATCTCCCAAGAAATGCGAACTACCAGAGGTACTTTTTCTGTCTATCATGCACCCAGCATAGTCCGAGTCTGAGTAAGCATGTAAGTCAAGATTAGAATCTCTAGGATACCATAAACCTAAATCCATAGTTCCTTTGAGATAACAAAAATTTCGCTTGACTGCTTACAGATGGGACTCTTTAGGATTGGCCTGGAACCAAGCACACAGACAAGTTGAAAACATGATGTCTGGTCGGCTTGCCGTCAATTACAGTAATGAACCAATCATACCCCTATATGTCTTCAGATCAGCAGATAAACCATCTAATTCAGCAGATAGCTTAGTTTTTGCAACCATAGGAGTTGAGATTGTTGAGCAAGTGAGCATGTCATACTTTTTTAGTAAATCCTTTATGTACTTTGACTGACTAATAAAAATACCAATGCTCAGTTGCTTTACTTGTAGACCAAGGAAAAGTGACATTTCTCCCATCATGCTCATTTGAAAACGATTTGCCATTGTCTTAGCAAACTCGTCACTGTATTTGGGATTTGTTGAGCCAAAGATAATATCATCAATGTATATTTGCACCAAAATTTTATCTTTGCCCTTGGCCTTAACAAACAGTGTAGTATCAGAAGTTCCTTTTGCATAACCCTCAACAAGTAAATATTCAAATAAGACATCATACCAGGCACGAGGTACTTGTTTTAGACCATATAATGCCTTATCCAAAATATAAACATGATTTGGATATTGAGGATGCACAAATCCTTCAGGTTGTGAAACATAAACTTCTTCTTTGAGAATACCATTGAGAAACGTAGTTTTCACATCCATCCGAAAGACTTTAAAACTTCGACTAGCAGCATATGTTAAGAAAAGTATGATTGCTTCAATTCTGGAAACAGGAGTAAACGTTTCATCATAGTCAATCCCTTCCTGTTGATTATAGCCTTTAGCCACTAATCGAGTTTTGTTTTGAACAATTACACCGTCAGAATCCCTTTTATTTTTAAAAATCCACTTGGTCCCTACAACAGATTTTCCATGTGGAAGAGGCACTAATCTCTAGACTTGTAGGCGATCAAACTGGTTTAACTCATCTTGCATGGAAATCACCCAATCTGGATCACTAAGTGCTGTAGAGACCTTAGTGGGTTCTATCATACTCAGAAAACTAGAGTATTGACATTCATTTGTAGTTGCAGATCTAGTACAAACACCAACACTTAGATTACCAATTATTTGAGTTTCAGGATGGTGTCTCGTCCATTTTGTTTCATGGGGGGTTGAAGCTGATGGAAAGAAAATTTCCCAAGATGGTATTGGTTCCTCAACATCTGTTGTTTAATTTGGATCAGAATCAAAGATAGGAGGACTCTCAAATTCTTCTTCACGAGTAGCCTCTACAGGACGATTGATAGAATCAGATGCAGATTCTTCAAGAGGAATATCAGCAAAAGGATTTGATTCTGATACTGTTGGAGGAGTAATCGTAACACTCTCTTGAAGAACTGGTTCAGTCCTGGAAACATCATGAATAGGATTAGATGCAGATCTTAAGATATCAAACATAAAATCTAAATCATTTGCAATTGAACTGGACTAAATGTTTGTATCTTTGAGTTGAAGAACCGGTTCTGAAAGGACATGTTCAGAAGCGTTTTTAAAATGTACTGGTGAAACTGATGTAACATTTAATGAATAATCAAATGTGACGTTTATGCTTTCTTGTACATTTTGTGTTCTTTTATTGAAAACTCTATAGGCTTTTGATTCTTGAGAATAACCGAGAAAAATTTATTCATCTGCTTTAGTTGCAAATTTTCCCAAGTTATCCTTATGATTCAAAACATAGCACCTATTACCAAATATATGAAAATATTTGATATTAGGTACAATTCCATTAGCCAATTCATACGGAGTTTTATTTAAACGTTTATGTATGAAAGAACGATTCTGCGTATAGCAGACAGTGTTGATTGCTTCAGCCCAAAAAGAAGGTGGGAGGCCAGAATAGGATAGCATTGTACGAGCAGCCTCAACCAGAGTTCGGTTGCGTTGTTCCACCACACCATTTTGCTGAGGTGTGTATGTTGCAGAAAACTGATGTGTAATTACCACAAGGTCAAAGTAACTTTTCAGAGTATTATTCTTGAATTCTGTTCCATTATCTGTTCTAATGGTAACAACACTCTGATTGTGCTTGTTCTGCTGCTGCTTTATAAAGGTGATAATTGTTTGAGCAGCCTCATCCTTGGAACGCAGAAACTTGACCCAAGTATATCGTGAGTAGTCATCCACCATGACTAAGATATATTTCTTCCTACTTCTAGACTGAACTCGCATTGGACCACACAGATCCATGTGTAGAAGTTGAAGCGGCTTAGATGTACTCATCTCTTGTTTGTTCGAATGAGAAGACTTCCGCAATTTGCATTTAGCACAGTCTGCACACAGGTGTTCTTTTTAAATCTTAACTTTGGCAAGCCTCTCACCAAGTCAGCTGATATCAGTTTATTGATGCTTCTCAAGTGAGACAGCTTTCTGTGCCATTGCCAAGTTAAGTTTGAATATGCTTCAGACAGTAAACAGATTGAATTGGACGTGGCATAATTATTCATATCAATGGAATACAAATTTGACTTTCTTGATCCTGAGAGAAGAGTATCTCCAGCTTTAGTATATACAGAACATGAATTCCTTTTAAAAACCACTTCTAAATCCTTATCACAAAACTGTCCAATACTAAAGAGATTATGACCCAGTCCTTCCACATATGAAACCTTCTTTATTTTATATTTTTCTTTTCTATATCTCCATACCCCAAAATTGGTGCGACATTGTCAATTCCAAATCTTACGTTTCCGGAGTACTTAGAAACATAATTTTTTAGAAGACTTTTTTCCTCCGTCATGTGTTTTGTACATCCGGAGTCCAGGTAACATAGATCCTGCAAAAGGAAAACAAAGTATATTTAGGTCCCCATGAATGAATGGGTCCTGTACTGCTAGTTTGTGAAAGATGAGTCTTTGTGACATGCTGTGAGTGTGTATGAACATTGTTAACTCCTAATGGTGAAAGCTTAGGAACCCATGGGGGGTTATCTTCTTGTTTGGAGTCAATTGTTTATTCTTGGTAATTTGTTTCATAGATGAATTATGAAATGATGATGATTGAGGTTTAGAAATTGAAAGAGTGACGGAAGCATTTGATTTGGATATCCTCTTAGAAGCCGACTGCTTAGAAGTGGATTTGGGCTTCTTCACCTCAACAGAATGTTGTTTTTCTAAAACAACAGAAACATGATTTTTGATGACCCACGTTTGGGATTTATGAGTGAAAGATGAAGTGTGAGTGAATTTCATTGGTTGAGATCGTATAGAACGTGATTTATTCTTGAGTTCCTGTTCGCGTGCAAGCCATGCATCATAGAGTTCTTGATAGCCATAGCTTCGATACGCCTCTAACTCACGCATTGTCATCAATTGTCGTGACTTGTTCAATTGTTTAAACACATATGCTTGGCGTTTGGTGATCCAGACATGCAAAACAAATCCTTTTGAATTTAAAAATGGAAACTCAACTTGATTGTCGTAAAAATCTGTCCAATGAGCACATGGTTTAATTCCAAAAGATTTACAAAGTTGATCATACTCACAATTAAACTCACAGTGACCATTCAAGCAACCATCACTCATACAAAACATATTCAAAGCAACATTTTTTGTTGTATTAAAACCATGACAAGTTTTTGCAAACATTAATATGTTTTGACAGTTGCAAATCTTTTTCAAGTTGATCAATTATTAACTATGCCTCTTGATCTTGACTTTGAATTACTTGTTTTAATGCTTTGTTTTTATTTTTCAGGTTACTAACATTTGATTCTAGGTTTTTCATTCTTTTTAGAATGGTTTGAATGTGTGTACTGTTAAAACCTGCAAACAAATCAATGTTAGTATTTACCTGTGCAGTCTCTACCTCATCTGACTATGTGTCTGACTTGTCAAAGGTAGGACTGTTCTCCTCATTCTCATCAGAATCACCTCCATCATTTCTTCACATGAGACAGAACTGTGCTTGATCATCAGCATCAATATCAGTGTCAGAATCTGTGTCAGATAGAAACTGATCCTATTCAACCATCAAAACTTTCCCAGCCTTTTTCTGTTTTGAAAGACGGTACTTTTGCTTGTAGTACTCTGCATCCTTGGTTTTCTTTTGAGGACAATTTCTGATTAGATGACCAAATCTGCCACAATTGTAGCACTTTAATTCAGCCCTCTTTTCAATCTTCTTCTCACCTCTCTGGAATCGAGGTTTTTCTGTGGACTTGTAGTTCTCAGGACGTCTTGAACCTGAAGTGAACCTTTGCTTGTTATTGGTCTTGTTAAACCGATTCTTGAAAGTCTGTGTAACAAATGAGAGAGCCTGAATTGCTGCTTCCACTGAGTGTGCATCAAAATCTTCAGGATTTGTGTCACTGAAGACAACATGTTTAAACTTTCTTGATCTTGAGCAGTCTCAAGAATGCTTGTCAGCAGCTACTAATGCTAATGGATCAGCAGTTGAAACTTTGGGCATGGACATTGATACTCCAGCTTGATACTGATTCAAATCTTCAAAAATATTATGGAATGTAACTTGTGTCAAGTCTTTGTTCACATGTTTATACAGCTTTACATGCTCACTCCATTCTTGTCCCAAAGACTTCAGAAAGACATAATTTTGATCTAAATCAGATCTGGGTATCTTGTTTGATTGAAGCTCATTTAACAGTCTGCAGAATCGGCTGTAAGTTTCATGAAGCAGCTCATTGTCTCTAGCTGAAAAATCATGAAAACTGTTCACCAATTAAGTCTTTTTAATGTATTCACCTTGTTGAGTACCCTGCAACTGTTTCTTAATTTCATCCCAAATGTCCTTGGCAGTTTCAAGGCTATCTACCTTAGTATAAATCTCTGAAGATAAACCTTGTTTCAAATAATACTTTTCCATCCTTTCCGCCTTTTTCCTTTCTTTCTCTTGTGTTGTTAGTTCATAAAATGTCTTTTCTCTAGTCTGAGGTTCAATTGGAGGATTATTGGTTGGATTTCCAGGAATGACTTTTAGATACTTCATATTACCGTTCTCAATGCAATCTCTCATTGCAAGACCATATGTATCATTGTGTTCTAAGAAGTCCATGAACCTTCCCTTCCATACATGATAGTCATTCCTGAAGAGAACATGAGGTTTTGTATCTGTGCCAATTGCTAACATTTCATTAGAATTTGACATTGTTTGATCGTTTTCTCTTTTGAATTTAAGTTGTCTTGTTCCAATTCACTTGTGTATTTCAATTCGATTAACCACTTCGATGGTCAGAATTAGTTCAACTGTTTGTTTCACCGAAATAAGTTGGTTCGATCACACAGTTGTGATTTGATTGTGCAATTACTTTTTCAATGCGATCAATTCGGATCGAATGCGATTCAATTCTGTACACAACTCTTAGTCAAAAATTGAATGCGATCTGGTCAGTTTGTTGTCTAAGTTCAATAGACCAGTACCAAGCAATTGAATTCGATAGATTCAATGTGATCTGTAGGATTTTAGTGAACACTTGGTTGATTTCTCAAAAATTTGGCATGGTCAAGACTTGATCGAACTATTGTAGTAAGCAAGTGTATTTCGATCGAATGCGAATAGAAACCCTTCAATCGAACAAAGGTTGTTAACTTCGATC
Organism: Pulicaria dysenterica; assembly: GCA_947179395.2. Lineage (NCBI taxonomy): Eukaryota > Viridiplantae > Streptophyta > Magnoliopsida > Asterales > Asteraceae > Pulicaria > Pulicaria dysenterica. The sequence continues at coordinate 37,902,657 of OX359292.1, forward strand.
GAATTCAAATAGAAACCCTTCAATCGAATAGAAGTTGTTAACTTCGATCAAACTAATAAGTTTTCATCTCAATCGATCTGTAGTGATATTTTCTCAGTCGAACTCAGCTATTGTACCTACCCACTGCGATTTGTAACCAACTTTCACACACAAACACCTTTTTGAAGGTGTTTTTCACTTTTGAAGATAAAAAACCGAGATCTGGCTTATTCTTGCTGTTCTTAAACAAAAACTTTCAAATTTTCAGAAATCCATGAAGATGAAGTCAGATTTCCAGAAAAACTTCCAATCTTCAATTCAAACAAATGTGACTGCCATCAAATTGATTTTAATCCGAAATCAATACTCAATTTGATGAATTATAGATTGCTAATTACCGTGAAAAACCGAACTTGTAGCATTGATTATAACTGTTTTCGATGATCAGATTGTATAAAACCCATAGAACAATGATCGAATAGCAGTAAAACTCGATTTCCAGCAGTAAAAACCCGATATCCAGCTGTGAGCTTCGAAGAACAGCAGTAAAACTTTAAGAACAACAGCTCCGATTTATCGTACAATATTTAAAAATGAAGAATCAATACTAATCGTGATGAACAACAGATCGAATAGTAATAAAATTCGTATGAACAGTAGTTAAATCTCGAAGAACAGTTGATGAAATCCTCGTGGATCGATTGAACAGTACTTTTAACGTTGAACTGTGAATCGAACTAGTTATCGATTGATAAAGAACCTAATTCAAAGAGAAATTTGGCTTTGATACCACTTGTGAGGTCCCGATAATAGGATGAAGCTTTCCAATGTTGAGAGAAACACACACAAACACTATGAGAGAATGTGAATTATGATAGCAAAACTTGTATTGAACATTGAGCCTAAGGCTTATATAGCCTTCGGCTATTTTACAATAAACACCCTCACTTTTAGGTGTTCTAACACAATCTCCTTAATATCGCGCCTCGATTTCTTTTAGAGATCGCGGAGCGATCGCGTGTCAGACTGCATGCAACTTTTGCTTTTCACCTCCATTGTCCACCAATGTATGTCCAGCCTTTTTCCTCATGTCTTGGCCGGATTTGGGCATCTAAAGGGGCATCTTGGGGTCTATAAAAGGGACATGCATGGGTTCATAACTACTCTTGATCATTCTAGCACACATGTACACAAAATGGCTTCTTGCAAGCAATTGGAGGGTGTCAAAGGTGTGTTCTTGAGGAAGTGATCCAAGAGGATTCCATGGTTGCTGGTTCCAGAGGTATTTTCATGTATTGAAGTTCACCAAATTCTTTCTAGTACAAGGAGATCACGTTTACTCGGTGTGGACTACGGTAGAGGAAGGCTTGCTTGGCTTTCTTGTCATCACCATTCTTCCCTTTTGCTCCAGTAGTTCTACAAGGGTATGATCTCATCTCTTCCTCATTTACATGTTACATTTGCTAGTCATAGAGTTTGGACCATTTTGGGGTTTTATGCTTTGATTGCTTGTGCCTTATGCTTTTGTTTTTGTACCTTGTGCTTCCGCTGTGCTCATGAAACCCCAACAAATATATCATCTTTTAAAGAAATCAAATAACATTTTCATCTTTTGGTAAATTTGTCATACGGCAATATCTCTTACCACAAGAACCATGAGAGAATATGATTAATGAAAGGGTAACAAACTCGAAACTCATTTCTCACATCTTCAAACAAATATAATCTTATATGAAATTAGAAATTTTATTTAATCAACAAACAAATAGCTAAGCATTTCACCTATTAGCCCTCGAAAATACACCATAGATTAGTCTTAGAGTCGGAACGGTCCACTGGTTGTTTAAAATCAAGTATATTAATTTGACCCATTATAAAAAGAAACCAAATCAACTCCTAAATGGATTACAGTTGCCACATCTACTCTCCAGGGTGCCAATGTTAATGGGTGGTTGTTAAAAGTAATTTGTTAATAGATATGCATCATTTTTTATCTTTCCAAGAAGTTACTTGCATAAAGATTAAGAGAAATTACATGGGCAAGGTATCTAGAATGGAGCAAGTGTTTCTTGAGCAGCAAATTTAAGTGCGATGGCCACCAAGATCATCACACCCTAACATTTTAGTCCCCTTTATATAGCCGGAGCAGTTATTTCCCATTGTTCCTTACACCGTTGGACAAGACCTTTTTTTATAGACATGAAACCAGTGTTGAAGTATGCCCACTGACACACGTACGCCAATTGATCACTGCCGATGACGTATGGGCCTATCGGGTCACACGCCGGGGGTTGATCTTGACAACAACCTAAAAGAGGAGGGTGAGAAAGAATAATTAATGATAGTTGGCAATCTGGACAGATTTAGCAGCGCTAACCCTTCTGTCGCTAAGTCAGCCGCGATCACGATGCTAATTTTGGGCGGTTAGCGGCGCTACCCCTGGGCTGGTAGTGGCGTGATCCCTGCTGACAGATTGCAACTATACTCTTTTCACCTCCACAATCCACCAATGCATGTTATCCTAATGATTTGGTCTTTGGCCAACCTTGGGTAGTTCTGGAGTCATCTTGGCTCTATAAAACACATGCATATCACTCTTTCTCTCACACTCTTGGTCATGTAAGAAAAGAAAACACATAAGAAAACTATAAGTGTTGGTTCTTGTGTGCAAGTGAGAAATCAAAGAGAGTTCCCTGGTGGTTTAGGTGGTTGTTCCAGCAACATAATCAAGGAGTGAGTTGTGTTCCAAGGGGTGCTAGTACACCAAGATCACAAGTTTTCTCGGGGTAGACTTCGGTAGCACAAGGAGGAAAGAAGTTTGGAGTTTTTCACCTTCAACAACACCAGAGACACCAAGGGTATAACTTATACTCTCTCCCTTCTGTTTTAAGTTGCAAAATGTTCTTGTAGAGCTTGGTACACATTTGGGGTTCACTATATGGTTCTTTTATTTATGCTTTTAAAATTCATGTTATTCCATGTTTTCTTCCGTTGTGCCAAACCACGAACTCCAACAGTGGTATTAGAGCTACCTCTACACTAGTTTTGCACTTGGTGGCCTGAAAAATCCGAAAAGATGTGATTTTGGTTCTGTACAGTAGTTAGCGGCGCTAACTCCTTATAGTTAGCGGCGCTAATGGCAGACAGTTTAGCGGCGCTAACTCTGTCTTAGTTAGCGGTGTGACTCTGTTATGGTTAGCGGCACTAACTCCTCTTACATTGTGTATATATGAATATGGACTTTTGACTTGTTTAAGGTTCCTAATACATATGTACATAGGATTATAAGTGCCTTTTCAGATAATCTTAACCAAGACATATAAGATTTACATGGTTTTTGTGTGGCACACCATGCTAGTTTTGTCTTGTGATGTTGTATGTGGTTGTATATGAAATTCGGTAACAATATGAGCCTTTAGACCTCTGTGATGTGTTTGGTTATTTAAATTAATTTATTCATTCATTTGGTGGTTTGTACCACAATGTTTGTAATAATTAATTTAATTTATTCGGTTTGTAATAATTAAGGGCTTGCATGCCGATTTTCTATTCTTTGTAATTGTTAGTATTAGCTTAGAATAGATATCGTGGCTTGCACTCCATTTCCTTTTAAATTTGTATATTGTAAAAGGAGAACTGAACACAACCAAAGAGAACCATGGAGGAGGTGTCTTGGCTCAACCTTGGATCCGGAGGTCGGTAGGAGACGCGATGGGTCGAGTGGGAGGAGCACACATCAAGTCATTCGGAATTGTCCTTAGATGACTTAGTCTTGCCCGTTGGCTCACGTGCAATGCGCATAGGATTGGCTCATTACCGGATATTTATTTACATGCGTGGTTGGTTTTATTTTGTATGTTTCTTGCATGGATGTTTAGGTTCTTCGCATGCTAGAAAATTTTTCAAAATAATAAAACCAAAGAGTTTTTAAATTGGTTTACAAACTACGTGCGCCACATAGACAAGAATTGGTTAAAAATGTTTTAACCGGAAAAACTAAATCCCGTTTTTCAAAAGTAAATCTCACACCACCCGTAAGATGACACCACCCGAATCTAGTAAAACAAGATCGGTCGTCAAGCTTTAGCCGAGATCGGTTTTGTGTAACTGTGTGGAAGGTGCGTGTGACAACTCGCAAGGTCGGATGTCGAGCTCTAGCCGAGCCGGCCAATGGGCTAGAGTACCACCGTGTATCTTGACGGACGATTTACAATTCCAAGATTTAATACGCCTTGGTCGTTGTCGTTCCCATACAGAGCTATCAAAGTGGATTAATGAGGAATTGGTGTGGAGGGAACAAACATGCCAAATGGGTGCTATGAGTACCTAGGATCCCGCAAGTGCCTAAGAGTTGTAATCACGGATTGCAATCGGTAAAGTGTTTACCGGCCTATAATAGCTCCATGAAGTGATCCGCGGTAAACCCATCATGAATTGGGGTATTTTGAGGTTCTTAGCCCTTGTTAAAATAATTTGTTTTATAACAAGTGGGTAAGTATTTAACAAGGATTCAAATACATCATAACTAACCAAATTTGTACTTTGCTTGTAGATGACATCTACTAGCAACACCAACACCACCAACATGTCACTCCGTCCTTTCTTGAAAAAGGAGAAACTCATGGGGCCGAACTTTATGGATTGGCATAGGACTTTGAGGATTGTCCTTCGCCATGAAATGAAGCTTGAGGTCCATGAGTCACCTCTTCCGAAAGCGCCTGATACCAACGCGGCGAGGGCTGTCCGAGAGGCATATGAGAAACGCCTCAAGGACACAAATGACGTAACTTGCCTAATGCTTACGACCATGAGACCCGAATTGCCTTTGCAATTCGAGAAAGTGAGTGCGTATGAGATGATATCTCAGCTGAAGGACTTGTTCCAATAGCGGGCAAGACAAGAACTCTATGAGTGCGTCAAGGCTTTCATCAGTTGCCGGATGCAAGAAGGCGGCAATGTGAGCTCCCACGTCCTTAAGATGAAGGGCTACGTGGATCATCTTGAGGAGTTGGGCTTTCCCAAGGGGAAGGAGTTGGTGGTTGATATCATCCTCCAATCCTTACCTCCGTCATATGGGCCGTTCATTGTGAACTTTCATACGCATAGTATGGACAAGTCCATTATGGAGCTACATGGCATGCTCAAGACCGCCGAGGGTGAGCTTGCCAAGTCAAAGCCCTCTACCTCCACTGTCGTCCTTACCATCAACGAGGGTGGCAAAAAGCGGAAGCAGCCCGCTTCGGGCTCCAAGGGCAAGGGGAAGGGGAAGGCTAAAGCCAATGGACCAAAGCCAAAACCTAACCCAACCCCGGAGCCGAAGGGGAAGCAAGTGGCAACCGCTACCACCTCACCAAAAGAGGCAACCTGTTTTTTCTGCGGGGAGAAGGGTCACTACCGGCGTAGTTACCCCAAGTACACAGAGGAGCTCATGAAGCTACAAGCTAAAGGTGCCTCTGCCTCCAGTACATACATGATTGAACTCTATAACACTTCTACTTCTAACGCCTGGGTTTTAGACAGCGGGTGTGGTACTCACGTTTGTAATAATGTGCGGGTACTAAGAAGAAGTAGGGACCTGGTTGATGGAGAGCTGGATCTCATCATGGGAAACAAGGCGGTTGTCCCGGTTGAGAAGATTAGGAGTGTGGAACTCGCCTTTCCATCCGGCATATCTATTGTTTTGTTAAATGTATCTTTTTCGCCCTGCGTTGCAAGAAACATTATTTCATTATATGCTTTGTATGACGATGGATTTAATTTTAAATTTGAGAATGGTAGCATATTATGTTACAAGGATCATGTCTTTTATTTTAAAGTTTTTCCATGTCATGGCATATATGAGACAAGCGTAAGCTTGCAAAACAATAGAGCAATCATGAATGTTGATTCGGGATCCAAAAATGTTTTGGATAAGTTATCTCTATGGCATGGTCGGCTAGGCCACATAAACAAGAAGCGCATCACCAAGCTCCAAGCGGATGGGATCTTGGAATCATTTGACCACGGGTCTAATGAAGTATGTGAGTCTTGTTGTATTGGGCAAGATGGTAAAGCACCCTTCACCGGTATATGTGAGAGGGTGCAAGAGTTGTGTTGGATATCGTTCACACTGATGTGTGTGGTCCGTTCAAGCATGCCACAAGAGATCATTCCCGCTATTTCGTTACCTTTATTTATGATCATAGTCGATACGGGTATGTCTACTTGGTTAGACAAAAGTCGGATGCCTTTGAGGTATTTAAGACTTATCAAAATGAGGTAGAAAATCAACTAGGGAAAAGAATTAAGATGCTACGATCTGATAGAGGAGGTGAATATCTTAGTTTTGAGTTCCGTAACCATCTGAGGGATTATGGGATTGTCTCACAATTAACCCCTCCTAGGACGCCACAATTAAATGGTGTCACCGAGAGGAGGAACCGGACATTGTTAGATATGGTTTGGTCAATGATGGTTCGTACGGATGTTTCCGTTATGTTTTGGGGATACGCAATTGAAACGACTGGTAGAATCCTTAACCTCGTACCAACAAAGAAGGTTAACAAAACACCGTATGAGATGTGGCATGTAACGGTTCCATCCATCTCATATCTAATGGTCTGGGGATGTCTTGTCTACGTGAGACATGATGTTGAGGACAAGTTAGAGCCCAGGTCCGAAAGGTGCTTTTTCATTGGTTATCCTGCTAGGTGTATGGGATATTTGTTTTACAAACCTTCGGGGAACAAGATATTTGTTGCTCGAAGGGCAGTGTTCCTAGAGAGGGAACTGCTATCCAAAGATGCTAGTGGGAGGAAGGTTGATCTTGAAGAAATTCAAGAACCTACCAATGTAGAACCTGATGTTGGCACTAGCTCACAACCTGCAACGGTTGAATCTCAGCAAGATGATGCTGGAGTTGATGTAAACCCATTGCCTCTTAGAAGATCTGGTAGAAGTCGGCATGAGCCAGAAAGATATGGTTTTCACATGTCTGAGGGCACCGACATGGTAGTAGATTCTGATGAAGCAATGGAATCCGAGATAAAATCCATGTCCGATAACCAAGTTTGGGACTTGGTAGATCCCGTGCCTAGGTGCACCCGTTGGGTGAAAATGGGTTTTCAAGAAGAAGATCGGCATGGATGGAGAGGTAGACACCTTCAAAGCCCGACTGGTGGCTAAAGGTTTCACTCAAACTCATGGTGAAGACTATGAGGAAACTTTTTCCCTGGTTGCTATGTTGAAGTCTATCCAGATACTCATGGCCATTGTCGCATTTCATGATTATGAGATTTGGCAAAGGGACGTCAAAACTACGTTCCTTAATGGAACACTTTCAGAGGAGGTGTATATGACACAGCCTGAGGGTTTTGTACATCCAGAGTTTCCGGATAAAGTCTGGAAGCTTAAGAAGTCCATTTATGGAATTAAACAAGCTTCTTGGAGCTGGAACCTGTGCTTCGACGAGAAATTCAAAGAGTTTGGCTTCTCTAAGAGCAAGAATGAGCCATGTGTTTACATTAGAGCTAGTGGGAGCGTAGTTGTATTCCTAGTTCTTTATGTAGATGATATTCTACTAATTGGGAACGACGTCCCAACTTTGCAAGGTGTAAAAGCCTGGCTAGGGAGTTGTTTCTCAATGAAAGATCTATGGGATGCAACTTATATCCTTAGGATTAAGATCTATAAAGATAGATCCCGCAGGTTAATTGGCTTGAGCCAGATTACGTACATTGACAAGGTCCTAAAGAGGTTTAGGATAGAGGACTCCAAGATGGGGTTCACACCTATGTCACATGGTTTGGTATTGAGCAAGGCTCAATGCCCGAGTTCCCTAGAGGAACGGGAAGTAATGAGGCGAGTTCCTTATGCTTCGGCAATAGGCTCGATCATGTACGTCATGTTATGTACTAGGCCTGATGTCTCTTGTGCATTGAGTATGACAAGTAGATATCAAGCTAACACTGGTGAGGCACATTGGACGGCAGTGAAGAACATTCTTAAGTATCTTCGGAGGACTAAGGAGATGTTCTTAGTATATGGAGGTGCGGAAGAGCTTAGAGTAACTGGTTACTCTGATGCCAGCTTCCAAACAGACAGGGATGACTGCCGATCTCAATCGGGGTTCGTGTTCCTTTTGAATGGTGGTGCTATCTCCTGGAGGAGCTCCAAGCAAGACACTGTGGCCGATTCGACGACTGAGTCAGAGTATATTGCGGCTAGTGAAGCTGCGAAGGAGGATGTTTGGATGAGGAAGTTCATTCAAGATCTGGGAGTGGTTCCTAGTATCTCCGACCCTGTTAAAATTTTCTGTGACAACGAGGGTGCGGTTGCTTTAGCAAAGGAACCGTTCACCAAACCTTTATCGCAGGCGAAGCACGATGCTCACACACGTGCTATTGGGATTAGATTTGCTAGCGATTTGGTTTGATTATATATATATATTTGGTTATTGTATTTTATGTATTTACCCTTTTGGGAACATTGAGCAGTATTGTATTTATTATAATTATCGATTATTAAATGGAGATTTAGTAATACACAAGTTGCGGGTATTTCTTTAAATCTTTACTGTGTTCCAACTTAGCATGTTTTATTCTTCCCTGAATGTGTTAACATTCTAAATATCCGCAGTCGGTCATTCTTCTGGGGAAGGAAGAATGAACTAAGACTGAGGGAAGTGATTGGTCATATGTCCAATGAGGATTGGGACATGGGGACGCAATACTTCGCCTGTACTTGAAAGTGTTTCAAGTGACTAGACGACCCACACCTGAGTTCACTTTGTGGTACTTGTCATAAGTGAATCAGGATGATAATATCAGTTCATCCTCATACTGGAGATGCATGTGTCTGTGCAATGATAAAACTATTTGATTGCAACTGGTATATTTTGGTCACCACTAGTCTAGATCGAGAAACATAATTGTGAACGAACGGAGAATGACTTAGTACCATGTCTCGTGTTTACTTGGATATCGCGAACAAAAGGATGTTTGATCCCTAATCTATAGGACAATTTCACACGGGCTGCAGTTTGGTTTTTGTGCTGAAGACAAAACCCATACTTAATTGGGGGCAAAGATGTCTTACTAGAGGCTGATCTTTGTGTGTGATTCATTGGGTACGGTGAGTCATGTGCAAGTGGGAGTCTGTTGGAGTATACACACTGACACACGTACGCCAATTGATCACTGCCGATGACGTATGGGCCTATCGGGTCACACGCTGGGGGTTGATCTTGACAACAACCTAAAAGAGGAGGGTGAGAAAGAATAATTAATGATAGTTGGCAATATGGACAGAGTTAGTGGCGCTAGCCCTTCTGTCGCTAACTCAGCCGCGATCGCGGCGCTAATTTTGGGCGGTTAGCGGCACTACCCCTGGGCGGGTAGCGGCGCGATCCCTGCTAACAGATTTCAACTATATTCTTTTCACCTCCACAATCCACCAATGCATGTTATCCTAATGATTTGGTCTTTGGCCATTGGGTAGTTCTGGAGTCATCTTGGCTCTATAAAACACATGCATATCACTCTCTCTCTCATACTCTTGGTCAAGTAAGAAAAGAAAACACATAAGAAAACTATAAGTGTTGGTTCTTGTGTGCAAGTGAGAAATCAAAGAGAGTTCCCTGGTGGTTTAGGTGGTTGTTCCAGCAACACAATCAAGGAGTGAGTTGTGTTCCAAGGGATGCTAGTACACCAATGTCATAAGTTTTCTCGGGGTGGACTTTGGTAGCACAAGGAGGAAAGAAGCTTGGAGTTTTTCACCTTCAAAAACACCAGAGACACCAAGGGTATAACTTATAATCTCTCCTTTCTGTTTTAAGTTGCAAAATGTAGTTGTAGAGCTTGGTACACCTTTGGGGTTCACTATGTGGTTCTTTTATTTATGATTTTAACATTCGTGTTATTCCATGTTTGCTTCCGTTGTACCAAACCACAAACCCCAACAACCAAGTCTAAGTAATATTCCAAATATGAAGAGTTCTTATCGTGAGGATATTTTTTACACGAGAACATGAACATAAATCATAAGACAAGTAATAAGGTTATGTTCCTTCATTTCTTATTATTCATTTTGAAGTAGAATGATAAAACAACCCAAGTATCTATTTACCCTAAATACTCAAGTGTACACCATGAATAACACTTGCTAATCTTTTAATCAATTATGTGTTAAAAAACTAATTTATAATTAAACAAAAGTGCATAGACAACTCAATCCATTACAATTAGATCGTGGGAAAATTAATGAAAAGCAAAGCTGGAATGATATTATTAAGCATGAAATGCAAGTACTTCATCAAATGTTTAGTGTGCAAACCAAAGTAGAAATATGTGGATTTAAAGTACATCTTTGTGCCCTTTTAGGTGTTACTTCATAACACTTGCTAATCTTCTATTTTTCAAATGTCAAATGTAGATTGTACATTAAAGAAAGGGAAACAAACTTCAATTACCTGATGCTTAATTCCGCATATTTCGCTGCCTCTTGCTGTTATATTTTCCATGAAAATTACACAAGGAACATGACTGAACCATAAAGAAAAGGTGTGTTAGTATACTTGAAAATGACCTAACGATATAATATGCCAACAATGAAGAAATGATTGTCTTAATGCTTTCTTGCTTACTATATCATCCTCCAAGCTCTATCTAAAGCACATTCAAAATTTCAACTAATTGTTAGATCCAAAATGTATGTTTGAGATCTAGTCTATATTTTGTGTTAAATAGGTCAATATATACCTTAGATTGATTGTATAGGTCAAAGTTATATATAGTGGATGTATTTGAATTTCTATGTAACCTTTGCTACTTTGATAATACAAACACACACTTTAAGGTGTTTCTACTATATGCTCTCTACTTGATCATTGCAATTACTCATCTAAATACCTTTCAATTGGTATCAGAGCCAAACTTTGACTTGGTTCAAGATAGAAAGTGCTAAAACAACATAAAAGGTTCAAGATTCAGTGGATTTTTGAAGATTTTTGAAGAAAAAGGGTATTTTCGGGTTTGAATTCAAAATTCAAGATTAAATGGATTTCTTGGGTGTAATTTCAGTGTATTAGAATCGCATTTATCATTGAAACATTCGTTGATCATCAACAAGTCATGGTAATTAACATTCTGGAGTGAATTTGGAGTTTGGGTTTTGCAAAGTTCTTCAAGAAAAACGATCAAAAATTCAAATTGTAGTGCGGTAGTGTTTGATTTTATGGATTAGAAGTTGTTATAAGTGGATTGCGATCTGTTCTAGAAAGTTTTGGACCATTTGGAATCAATTTTCCTTAAAAATCAAGCATTTCCATAAAGAACATGAGCTCTTCGGTTTTCCAGACTTGAGTTTGAAAGGTAATTAGATGAGTACAAGCACGATCAAGTAGAGGGCATATAGTAGAAACACCTTAAAATGTGTGTTTGTATTATCAAAGTAGCAAAGGTTACATGGAAATTCAAATACATCTACTTTATATACCTTTGACCTATACAATCAATCTAAGGCATATATTGAACTATTTAACCCAAAATATAGACTAGATCTCAAACATATATTTTGGATCTAACAATCTCCCCCTTGATTGAGTCTAATCTAGATTTCTCTCTCCCAGAATTATCTGCCATCTTGTTAGAGTTGCTCTTTCATAAAGATTTGCTTCAATTAATTCCATGACTTCAGTCAAGCTGACTCTAGAAGACTGATCTATATCATCTTTAAGCTCAAGACTGTGTTCTCTAATCTTGAACAGCCAAACTCTGAGAGATCCATCTGAATATGCATTAAGCTCCTTTGTTCTTAAGAAGAACTTTTCCTTCTTGTTGTTAAATAGTATAATACCATCATATGTTTCAGTTCCACCTTCATCATCTTTCCAGATTGTCTGATAGAGTTCCAACTGATCTATGTTTGAATGTTGAGTGTTTGGATTGAGAACGTTTACCTTTTCTTTATCTGCCTCTGCACCTAATTGAATATCAGTCATTTCTACAACTCTAACTCTATGTTTCATGAATTCTCTCAATATCTAATGTCCTTCTTTGTCAGCATGAGATTTTTCTTTTCTGGATTCAAGCATATCAGCCATGTATTCTACATCATCCAGACTTAAATGCTTCAAGTCAGCTTGGCTAAAATGGTATCTTTCTGATCACTTCTCAACACTCTAAAGTACACCCATATGACATTCAAAACCCTTCCAAAAGAACAGTTAACTCTTGACACTGTATATTTTGATTCAGCTTCTTTCTTTGGCTTTCTATGCCAATTCATTATTAATCTGTGTCCTGCTTTAGAGACATTTGTAACACCAAGCAAATCAATAGGAAGCATTTGTTCCAACTCATCAGTGTATATTTCAGGTATCTTTTCCTCCAGAAATGCAACAGCAATATCTTGATACCTCCAGTTTCTGTCTTCTTTGTTAAGAGCTTTTGTTCTTAAGACAACCTTTTTCCTTACATCTCTTGAAGCTACAGTAGTAATAGGATCAGGTTTATAATTTTCAGGAATTTTCCATTCAGCACCTCTTCTCAACTTCCTGATTCTTTTCTGTTTTGCTTGATCTCTAATCACATCTCTTATAGTTTTTCTGAATTTCCCTAGAGTTGGAGGAAATAGTTCTGATACTTCTCTGTTAATCCTCAACAAAGTTTCTATATTCAAATGTTCAGAGACTACAGGAATATCTGGAGTTGGTATCTGTTCAATCTCAGGCTTTTTAACCCTTGGTGTTGTCATTCTCTTGCTTTCTTTTATCTTTGCAATTTGTTGTTGAACAGTCAGGTGTGAAACATCATTATCAAAAGATCCATACATATCAATTCCTGTTTCAGCACCTGTTAGAAACTCAAAGTTATCTTCAATCTGTTGACCAATATCAAATTCATCAATTAGTTCAAGATGCTCAAAAGTATCTTCAATCTGTTTATCCATATTAAATTCATCAATCATTTCAAGCTGGTCAAAAGTATCATAAATCAGTTCAAGCTGCTTGCCTTTTCCTTTTCCTCTACCCCTGCTTTTCTTCTGTGGTGGTTGCTGTTGAGCTTGAGAAGAAGTAGCTGGTAGTTTTGACAAAACAGAGTTAACAGGTACTATATCCCTGTTCTCCCCCTCATGACGATCTGGATCTTGATAATGATCGTCATGCTTTCGTTTAGTACCCTGAGCTTGTGCTTTACAAGTTTCCAAAGAAGCAAGCATAGCCGCATGAAGATCAGCTTCCTCTTCGTTAACAGCCTCAGCATCCTTTGTTGGATCAATTGCATCCATCCGTTTATGAAAAGCTTTTCCAAAGGCCGCTATACTATCAAACATTTCTCTCTTAAAACTATCAAAATCAGAATTTTTATACTCATTCCGGAGTAGATCCATTAATGTAGCATCCTCATCTGAAGTAGCAGACTTTTGTAAGGGATTAGCCAACAACTTGAGATACAATTGAGTTTTTAATTCTTCAACAGAAGGTTCAGACCCTTGGTTTGCCAACAGACGGTCTAACTTGTCATTAATAGAAGCATTCTCCTTTGAAATCTGATCAAGTCTTGAGTTCACATCTTCAAACTTTAAATTTACAGTATCAAACTTTGAGTTCACTTCCTTATCCATCAAATCCAACTTAGAATGTACCTCCAAAAGAGCAGCAGTAAGGTCAGCCTTGGAAACGAATTCCTTGGCAGCCTGAGAAAGTGTAACAAAGCCGGGATCACTTAGGTTACCCATTAAGACATCAAAAACTGGAGGAACAAATCCTTCAGAAGTAGAGCCACCCACGTTCACAGCTGGACCAGTGTTGACTGTGGTGGGATTTCCATTTAATCCTTGAAGATCTTCTCGAACGATGTCTTCTATAGATGTTCCACTAGGTCCTTTCAAGAGAACACTAGAAGGTGCTAAGAACATGTCACTGTGTGTAGAAATGAAAGTGTCATCAATGTGCACACACAAGTGAACGTCGGAAACCTGGGGAGAACTAGTTCCTTTTTCAATACCTACTGCCTCAGAAGGAGACTTCAGTAGATTATGTGCTTTGTCCCCGTGTTCAAGTGAAACAGTTTCCTATTAAGAAGAAACTGAGTAGCTGCTCTGCTGGGATAACAGAGTCTTTTTCAATATTAGGAATGACCATGTCAAACCCGATAGTGTGTGTGGTTTCCCGGCTTTTTATGGCTGGTAAACTCTCAGCACTCGTATTTTCTTTTCTGACACCCTCACCCTCTAATTCTTTTAACCTCTTTTCTGCATCTCCTTCACCAGAATCCAGATTATCAATATCAAACAAGTCATCATGAGCATACACTGGTGAGTTCTCAGAAACATGCTTCGGGCTTTCCACTGATTGTTGAATAACCTTTGAAGCAGATGGAGTTACTATCATTGTACCAAGATTCATGTCTATGATTGTATCTGGTGTGCCCTGAGATTGTGATCGAGATTGAGATTGAGACAAAAAAGTTCCTAAAGACATATTATCCTCCTCATCTCCCTCTCCTACTCTTACATTATCGACAGCCACTTCACTACCCCTCTCAGGATTTTCACTCGACTCTGCCCTGTCAGTTTCACCCAAAGAAGACTGACACCTATTATCTAAACTCTCAGGGTCTATAGCTCTTTGGGTAGGACTAGCAGGTTCTTGCTGTTCCGGAAGAGCTAACTCATTTTCACTCACATATGTCTGTACTATTGGGTCATCTAAATCCGTCAACAGAATAAGTTCAACATGCATCACAAAAGTCCTAACATTCTTCATTGTTTCAATTTTGTACAACTTTTTCATAGTATAGACTGTGGGCATTAGGTCCTCATTTCTTTTGGAAATCTCAAGTGGATATCTGATCATCATTTGTTGTACGTGATCATTGACAAAAACCTTGGATAAGGTAGAAACTTCTTTGCTTGTGACTGGATTTGCTTTTGATGTATAACTTTTTGCAAATCTTGAAAAATGATGTATGCATAATCCAAATGTCAATGTTTCACCATTCCAATTAGAATCTTAAAAGCACTATAGCTTCCCCCGTCAATGCCCTTTGAAATACTGGTAAGACATCTGTTGATGATTGAATACAATGTTTGCTGGGTAGGGATCACGTTTGCCCTCTTAAACTGAGACATCTTTGTGAATTCACCATTGTACCCCAACTCTTGAATATGAGAGAATAAGCTCTTATCATTTAGAATTGGATCATATTCTTTCTTGTGAGCATAAGTGTTGGAATTAGAAGGTAGTCTCAACATGCTCCTCAGCTGATTGTAATCAAAAGAAAATTCAAACTGCTCCATTGTTCCAGAAATTAGCTTTTGGCCGTCATCACCAATAGTATTTGTCATGGTGTTCCACAATTGTTGCACATATACTTCAGGGACATGTGGTTCCTCACCTTCAGCAACAGGGTTATATGAAAAGAGGTGTTTCAAAGGATGGGATTCAATTAGTTCTGCAATGATTGGAATTGAGTTACTGTGTCAATTGAATCATAAAAGTTGTTGTTCATAACAGCAGGTAGGTAATTTTCTGAGGGAAACAATAGGGAAACAATAGGATTGAAGGCACAAAGGGATTTCCAGAATTAGCCATCTGCAAATAGCACAAGAATACCCAAGTTTAATAATCAAACATTCAAATGATAGAGGGAAATGACAAGTGTGCCCCTTTGTAAAAAAAATTTGATTTATGAAAAAATTTCAAAAATTTCCTAAGTGTTTATGCGGTTTTATGAAAAACCGAATAAAACTTAGAGAAAAATAAAACCGAATGAACCCTTGTTGTTGAAAACCGCATGAACCCTTGTTGAAAACCGTATGAACCCTTGTTGAAAAACGTATGAATGAAAACCGAATACACCTTGTGGCATGAAAACCGAACAAAGACTAGGTTTTGAAGAAAAACCGAATAAACCCTTAGTTGTTGAAAACCGAATATTCCTTTGAGAATAAATCCGAACAACTCATTGGTAATGACAAACCGATCAAGGTGGAAATCCGAATACTCTTGAAATCCCGAATAAAGTGTAAAAAACCGAATAAGATTCAGTTTTATCGGTTTTGCGAAAAACCGAACAAAATACTTCAAACATACTTCAATTTATTCGGTTTGTAGAAAATCTGAATAACATGAAATCCGAATAGAACTTGAAAATGTACACCATCAAGTTATTCGGTTTTTAGAAAACCCGATCAAAATTCAAATTTATTCGGTTTTCTAAGAAACCGAACAATTCAACATGTTCCTCCTCATTTGAAATCCAGATTTTTAAAGTTACAATTATGCAATTTTAATCATCAACGAGTATACCCAATAGCCAAAATAACATATTTTGTTCGTGACTCAAGTACAAACAACAACAAAAACAAGGTCTTTTGACCAATTTATCTACCGAACAAAAACAACGTAAACCCAGATTCAAATCCTCAACAAACAACAAGTTTAAGTAAAATAGCACACAGATCTATAGCATATACATCCTAACTAAGCATTTCGACAATTCATATAGCATAAACAACAACAAATTAAAGTCCTAATCCTCAAAATACAGTCCGACAGTTAGGGTTTTCACAAGTTTGGATTTAAAAATTGAACCCTATACATAGAAATCATGGAATTAGAATGTTACCGTAGTGATCGCAACACAACACACTTGTAGATTTGAAAAACTCTAAAGATTTGAAAAAATCTCGAAAATCCGAGAGGAAAAGTCGTCGAGAGCTTTTGGATAATCGAAAAAACCGATGAAAAAGTCAAAAACCCGAACACTTTTGGTTTTAAAACTTTAGACTAAAAAACCGAACAACACTAACTGACATGCCATTTATTCGGATTTGGTGAAAAACCGAATACAAAATCATTCAGTATTTGTGAAAAACCAAACACAGCAAATCTTATTCGGTTTTTGGTAAAACCGAACAAATCTAATTCAATCCACCAACACTTAATCGGTTTTTGTGAAAAACCGAACCCTTTAACACTTGAAGAATATTATATTTCAATCTTGTCTTTTTGAATATTTTTGAAATTGAAATTATCACAAAAGACAAAAATTAAAAAACTCCCCCTCAAATCAAGCACTAATGTGAGTGAAGAAAAAATCTTTTTGACTTTTTGAAAATTTTCAAATGTTTTTGTATTTTCTGAAAAAATAAAGCACTAAAGTACACAAATTCTCCCCCTACAAGTATGAATCATCAGTAATTCAATACTTGTATTTACAAATACACTCCCCTTTGACCCATGAATATTACCTGCACACATGAACACATACCGTGACATATCTGTTCAGCTCAATGTAACCCAAATAAAATCATGTTAAATACTTAGATTCAGCATGCCTAATTTTGAAACCAATGTATTAAACCGAGTTTCATCTAAAGGATTGGTAAAAATATCGGCAAGCTGATTTTCAGTATTAACATATTTTAATTCTATTAGCCCTTTTTCAACATAATCCTTAAGAAAGTGATACCGTATATCAATATGTTTTTTCTTTGAATGATGCACGGGATTGCATGATATAGCTATAGCACTCTGTGAATCACACATCAGTGGAATGTGAGAATAATCCAAACCAAAATCAGAAAGTTGAGTACGGATCCACAGACACTGAGAATAGTAACTTACAGCAGCAATGTATTCTGCCTCTGCAGTAGAAGTAGAAACACATAGTCAGCATCAGAAAATATGCACTTCCAGATGTGCTCTTTCTATCAATCATACAACCTGCATAGTCAGCATCAGAAAAAGCTATTATATTGAAATATGAATCTTTTGGATACCACAGACCAAGATCTGAAGTACCCTTGAGATATCAAAAATGCGCTTAACAGCTAACAAATGTGACTCTTTAGGATTGGCTTGAAACCTCGCACAAAGATATGTTGAAAACATAATATCAGGTCTACTAGCCGTCAGATATAGTAAAGACCCGATCATACCACGAAAAGTTTTAAGATCAACTGACTTGCCATCAAGATCAGCAAAAAGTTTTGTTTTAACAGCCATGGGAGTTGACATTGGGGAACAGTCAGTCATATAAAATCTTTTGAGTAAATCTTTGATATATTTAGCCTGATTTATGAAAAGGTCATGGCTGAGTTGTTTGATTTGCAATCCGAGGAAAAAATTAACTACCCCCATCATGCTCATTTCAAATCGTTCCTTCATGGTATTCGCAAAGTCATCACCATATTGAGGACTAGTTGAGCCAAAAATTATGTCATCTACATAAATTTGTACTAAATGTATTCCTTTCCTATTTGTTTCTTGAATAGGGTGGTATCATTTTTCCTTTTGACGTACCCCTTGCTCAGCAGATAGTCAGACGATTCGTCATACCAAGCTCTCAGAGCTTGTTTTAGACCATATAACGCCTCGTCCAATATATAAACATCATGAGGTCGTTTGGGATCTACAAAACCCTCAGGTTGGCCTACATATACTTCCTCTTTTAGTTTGCCGTTGAGAAAGGCTGTATTGACGTCCATTTAGAAAACTTTGAAGTTCTTATATGCCACAAAAGCTAGAAAAAGTCTGATGGCTTCTTTCGTCATAATCAATACCATCCTGTTGATTATACCCCTTTGCCACTAGCCTTGCTTTATTACGCACCACTATTCCATCCGAACTTTCTTGTTTTTAAAGATACACTTGGTTCCCACAATAGATTTACCATCAGGTTTAGGGACAAGTCTCCACACTTTGAGTCTTTCAAACTGATTTAATTCATCTTGCATTGCTATAATCCAGCCTGGTCAGCTAATGCTTCAGAAACCCGCGTGGGCTCAATCATACTCAGAAAGCTCGAATTCAGACATTCATTGGCTGTTGCAGCTCTAGCTCGGACACCAGCATCCAAACTGCCAATTACTTGAGTCTCGAGGTGGTTTCTTAACCATACAGGTTCAGGGGAACGAACCTGAATGAAGTTATCAATTCTCAAATCATCAAAATAAGCATTCTCCATAGATGATTGATCCTGATCATATTGTGGTGTGATCTGACTAACTGAAGAATTTGGCATTTGTTGTAAAAGTGAACTATTAGTTGCTTCATAGTCAGAATTTTCAGGATCTGTTTGCAATTGAATGGTTGATGCACTTGACGGTTCAGTAATTGTGACAGACTCCTGTTGAGCTAGTTCAGTCCTGTGAATATTAACAGAAGAATCATTTGTTTTGAAAAATTCAAACATGAAATATAAATTTATATCTTCATTCTGAATGTTTGAATCAAATGATTGTCATTTTTGAGAAACAGAAGATTGTGAAATTGAAGGTTTAGCTGTAAAAGAATTTAAGTTGACTAAGTCGTCAAACGTAACATTTATGCTTTCGACAATCATGTTCGTTCTTCGATTTAGTACTCGAAATGCCTTTTTATCTCATGAATAGCCAAGAAAAATTCCTTCATCTGCTTTTGGATCAAACATAGAAAGTTTGTCCGTTTCGTTTAGAACAAAGCACCTATTACCAAATACGTGAAAATATTTGATATTAGGTACTACTCCATTACATAATTCGTAAGGAGTCATATTAAAGCGATGATGAATAAGAGATCTTTTCTGTGTGTAACAAGCAGTATTGACTGCTTCAGTCCAGTAAGATGGTGGAAGTTTGGAATATTGCAGCATATTTCTCGCAGCTTCAACTAAGGTTCTATTCGTGCGTTCCACTACTCCATTTTGTTCTGGAGTATATGCTACAGAAAACTGATGTGCAATGCCTTCAGACTCTAAATAGGAATCAAGAGGCCTATTTTTAAATTTTGTGCCATTATCAGTCCGAATCGCTTTCACAGGTTGGCCTTGTTGAGGTTTGTGTTTAGTCAGAAACAGGATGATCTGATTTGGAACTTCACTTTTGTGACTGACAAACCTAACCCATGTATAGCGTGAGTAGTCATCCACCATCACCAGAATATATCTCTTCGCATTCCTAGACTGCACCTTCATTGGAGCTGTGGTTGTGGAAATCTGGCTGACTTTATGAGGTACTCACTTTAGTTTACCCAACTCACAGTCTTTGCAAAGATGGTCTTTCTCAAACTTCAATTTCGGTAAACCCCTTACCAAGTTACCATTGACTAACTTATTGATGTTCTTGAAGTTGGGGTGAGATAGCTTTCGGTGCCATGACCAGTTCAAATCTGAAGCAGCTCTTGTAAGTAAACAAACAGAAGAACCTGATCCTTTTTCAGACAAGCCTAATGTGTAGAGATTAGACTTTCTGTTTACGCCAAGTATCTCGGTCCCCTCTTCTGTCCTCACAGAACATGATTTCCTTTTAAACAATACTTCCATTCCTCTATCACAGAACTGACCAATACTGAACAAGTTATGCCCTAAACCCTCCACATATGAAACCTTTTCTATTCACACATTTCTAGTCTCCAAAACACCATGCCCTGAGATAGGTGCAACCTAGTCATTCCCAAATTTAACATTGTCAGAATACTTTCCAAGAAAGTCTTTGAGAAGACCTTTGTCACCCGTCATATGTTTTGAGAATCCTGAATCCAGGTACCAAAGATTATTCTACTGCACATGGAAAAGAATGGTGATGTCCTTACTCATCATGAAATGGGATTAGGCAGGTTAGCCACAGAGACAATAGAAATGTCAGGTTTAGGCTCAATAACTTGTTTAATTCTTCATTGTTTATTAATCGGTGAACGCGCGGGAGTTGACGTTTTTAAGTCTGGTTTGTTTTTGGAAGAATATTTTGCTCGAATATTCTTTGACTGTGTTGGAACAACCGTATGATCTGAGTTGTACGATGTTTTCTTGACACCTTTGTCTGATGAATGCACACGATGAATGTTATTTTTGACAGTATGAAATTTTTTGTGAATCGATTGAGAAAATTGTTTTGAGTTTGATTTGAGAAAATCATGTGAATCCTTTTTCATTGAGCGTGTGTGTGGTGAATTGTAAGAGAAGGATTTAGACATTTTGTGAAATGGACTATTTAGACTTGTTGTGAAGAACTAATCTTTGTCGATCAAACCTCTCCATTTCCATCTTTTGGTGTTTCTTTCTTCGTTCGGAAGCAGCCACAGTACGCATCACCTGAAGATGCTCTTCCCATTGGCCGGGCAGCATTGGAAACTTACGATGAGCATATTTTCGTAGAAAATAATTCACTCTTTTTAGTCTACTGATGATTAATATATCCTTTACGATTAACAAACCACATGAATACTAAATTATCATCAGGATTTTTTCAGTTAGGTACCGACTTGTATCCTCTCTTCTTTCTCTCTTGATGGTAAGAACAAGAATTTACACAATGGCCTTCAACACACCCGTTACTTACACAAAAAATCTCAACTCATGATGTTGATTGTTTTGAAATTTCAGACATTGATTTCCATGTGAAAAGAGATGAACAATATTTATTACAAAATGTTTTATGAATGTTACAAAAGGATGGAATGTTTTCTTTTGACTTAGTCTTCTGAAAATTCACTTCTGTCTTCACTGTTTCTTTCTTCAGCAGCTTTTTCTCCTTTGTCTTCTTATCATCCTTGCCTCTATTCTTCATATCTCTCTTGCCCCCATTTTGCACTCGTTTGCCTGAATGAACTTGTCTTTTGTTTGGTCTGATTTAGAATCAACATGAAAAGATTTGTTAGCAGGTTGAGTTGAGTTAGATTTTGAAAAAGTATGTGAATTTGATGTAGATGTGAATTGTGATCGGTTTGAAGACTCTTTTGTGCCAAATGTTGATCCTTTCTCTCTTTTGCTATTAAGATTACAAAACTGATTACACTTATGCGCAACAAATTCCTGACATGCTTTTGGACATGTAGGAATCTTGACACCCCAGCCTAGGTCCACTTCTTCTTGAAGTCTCTTGATTTTCTCATCACGTAGTTGCGTCTCAATTGCATTTGAAACAAGTTGTGGAATCAAAATGTAAGCAAAATCAGAACTATCATTGTTTGAAAATTTTGATTTGTCAAATTGATTTGAAAAACAAGTTGTGAAATCAGAATTTGTTCAGCTTGATACAATTGCGTGCAATTAATTTTGGTAAAGAAATCACCTTCGTCGTATCCTAAACCTTTATATTTATCTTTGACATCAGGTGTAAGATCTTTAAAAATTGTGTGACGGGTGGTAACTTTCTTTTTGACACACTCTTCAAGATTTTGAACTTTCATTTGCAAATTATTTTTCTCTTTTATGAGCAAATTCAAATTAATCTTAGCACTCAATTTAGCAGCATTCAAATCATGAACTTTACGTTCAGTTTCTTGTTGAGTTTTGATCAATTCATTTTCCTTATCTTGAATGGCTTGTTGAAGTTGAGTTAATTGTGATGTTTGTTTAGATGTGACGGCTTGATTCATTTTAAGGTTTAGATTTTGTTCCTGTAATTTCTGGTTCTTTCCAGTGAGTGTTTGAACCTGATTAACAAGCCTCATGATGTGATCAGCGTACAGACCAGAATGGTCAAAACATACCTTATCGGCAGCAGTTTCATAATCTGCAAAAGGTGGACTGGGGTTGTATGTACTTGTTTCTGCCTCGTCTTCACTTTCATACTTACTTTCATCCTCAGATTCATCAAATTTTGCCATAAACCCACTATCAGAACCAACAATCATCACATCATCACTTGGAATTTCTTTAGCTGATGGAAATTCCTCAGCGAAAGCATTAACAATCTCATCATCAGTTTCTCCATTTCAACAAACTTAAACTCTTCCACATTTTCCATGATGACAAACTGTGCATGCATCTCAGTATCTTCTTCGCTTTCATCAGTATCGGACAAGAATTGATCCTCTTCTGCCAACAAAACTGTGCCACTGTTTCTTTTCTTTATCAAGTTCAGTTTGGCTTTGTAATATTCCGAATCTTTGAATTTCGGTTTCTTACATTCTTTGATTACATGACCAGTGCTTCCACAGTTGTAACACTTTCTTGGCTGAGAGGATTGAAATTTCCTTTCATATCTTTACTCCAAATTCACCCCATTTCTTTTCTGAAATTTATCATCTCGTCTTCGAGATCCAGAAGTAAATCTTTGACGGTTGTTTGTTTTGGTTTTTGAAAATTGGTTTTGTAACATATTGGTCAGATATGCTACAGCCTGTATTACTTTCTCATTATCTGTCGGTTCCTCAGCTTCAAACTCAGAAGATTCAGATTCTTGTATTTGTTTCAATTTGTAAAATTTGGATGAATTTCTGATCTTCTTTTCATTGACCACCAAAGCAAGTGGGTTAACATTCTCTTTCTGAGAGCTCACACCAACTTCATCTTGATATTGATTCAGTTCCTCAAATATCATGTGATGAGTGACTTTGTTCAGAACCTTTTGATTCATCTGCATGTATATAGTCACTTGAGTTCTCCACTAAGGTCCTAAAGAGTTTAGGAACCTGGTATTCTTTGAAAAATCAGAATAACTGTCAAGCTGTTGGTTTCTCAAGTCATTTAGAAGTTTACAGAATCTGCTGTATGTATCAATTAGAGTTTCACCCTCTCTTTCTCTGAAATGATCAAAGGCATTTACAAGTATAGTTTTTTTATCCATACACCAGATTCAGTACCTTCCATCTGTTTCTTGATTTCGTCCCAAATCTCTTTGGCAGTGTTCAATCCATTAACCTTGATATAAAACTCAGCTGAAAGTCCATGTTTCAGATAATATTTGACTTTTTGATCAGCTGTTGCTCTGAGTTTTTCATCTGCTGAATATTCAGAAGGCAACTTCACACGATGAATTGCTGGCAAAGGAGGATTGTTAGTTAAATCTTCCTCTCGATCAATTCTAAATACACCATTTCCTTCCTCAATGCTTTTCTTCATCAGCTCACCATATTTTTCATTGTTTTCTATAAAATCCATAAACCGTCCTTTCCAAACATTATACTCTCCACGGTAGAGAACCGGAGATTTCGTGTCGGAACCAAAGGACAATGTCCCCACTGTAAGTACTCATCTCATTTTAATCGTTCCTCTGATAAGATTCTAAAATTGTGTTAAAACTTTCTAAGTGTTACAAAAACCGATTACAGAAATCCGAACAAATGGAAAAACCGAATACAGAAAAACCGAATACAAGTAAAACCGATTACAATGTAGACAGATTACACAAAAACCGAATACAAGTAAAACCGATTACAATGCAAATAGATTACACAAAAACCGAATAATCACAAAACCGATCACTTTTAGTAATCCCAAATAGTTCCAATCCCGAACAATATTAGAAACCAAAGAATTCAAAGAATACGAATGCTTCCAATACCGAATATTTTCAATACCGAATAGTCAGAATACCGAATGGAATACCAATCACAGTCAAAATCTGAACAGTCACAAACCAAATAATTCTCAGTTATCAATCAAAGAATCCGAACAAATCTCTTGGGTTTATAAAGAAACCGAACAGATTATAGGTGTGATTATCAACAATCCGATCAACTTTCTTCGGTTTATAGTAAAACCGACAATTTTCTATTTGGTTTATAAACAAACCAAATGCTTCAACCATAAAACCGAACAACTCAACCCTCGAAATCCGAATAACTCATCTTTTTCACGGAAACTTTTTTATTTTTCAAGCAAATTGATTCCAATCAATCCAAGAACTTCCAGAACCGATCGCAATGCACTAATAAGAACTTCTAATCCATAAAAACAGTCAATTCAGTATCAAAATTTGAATTTTCGATCGGTTTTCTTCAAGAACTTCGCAAACATAAAATTTCAAATTCACTTCAGAATGTTGATTTCCATGATCTTTTGATGATTAACGAATGTTTCAATGTTGAATGTGATCCTAATCAACTTAAATTTCACTCAAGAAAACCATTAAATCTTCAATTACAAAATCAAGCCCGAGAATGCACTTTTTCTTCAAAATTCTTCAAAAATCCATTGAATCTTGAACCTTTGATTATGTTTTAGCACTTTTTATCTTGAATCAAATCAGCGTTAGGCTCTGATACCAATTGAAAGGTAATCTGATGAGTAGAAGCACGATCAAGTAGAGATCATATAGTAGAAACACCTTAAAGTGTGTGTTTGTATTATCAAAGTAGCAAACGTTACATGGAAATTCAAATACATCTACTATATATACCTTTGACCTATATAATCAATCTAAGACATATATTGAACTATTTAACACAAAATATAGACTAGATCTCAAACATACATTTTGGATCTAACAGAGTTGTTCGGATTTATCTGTTGACGCAATCGGTTTTTCTGTAAACCGAATAGAAAATTGCTCGGTTTTGTCAAAAACCAAATAAATTGTTCGGTTTCATCAAAATTTACATCTGGAATTTACTCGGTTTTTATAAAACCGAATAATTTTGTTCGGTTTGATTGTTGAAGTATCTCAAATTCATTCGGTATTGCACGGATTCGGTTTGTGAACTTGTTTGGTATTCTGAAGTATTCGGTATTCTGAAGTATTCGCTTTTCAGAAGTATTCGGTTTTCAGAAGTATTCGGTTTTCTGAAGTATTTGGTATTCTGAAGTATTCGGTTTATGAAGTGTTCGGTTTTGTGCACGTTCGTTTTTGAAAGTGATCGGTTTTGAGATTGTTAGATTTTTGTAAACAATTGTAATCGGTTTTTCTGTATTCGGTTTTTCTATCTGTTCAGTTTTTGTAAACAACTGTAATCGGTTTTTCTGTATTCGGTTTTTCTATTTGTTCGGTTTTTTTAAACATTTGTAATCTGTAATCGGTTTTTTGTAACATTTAGAAAGTTTTAGCACAGTATTAGAATCTTATCAGAGGAACGATCAAAACAAGATGAGTACTTACAGTGAGACGTTGTCCTTTGGTTCCGACACTAAATCTCCGGTTCTCTACCATGAAGAGTACAATGTTTGGAAGGGACGGTTTATGGACTTCATAGAAAACAATGAAAAATATGGTGAGTTGATGAAGAAAAGCATTGAGGAAGGACATGGTGTATTCAGAATTGATCGAGAGGAAGATTTCACTCACAATCCTCCTTTCCCAGCAATTCATTATTTCAAGTTGCCTCATGAATATTGAGCAGATGAAAAACTCAGAGCAACAGCTGATCAAAAAGACAAATATTATCTGAAACATGGACTTTCAGCTGAGTTTTATATCAAGGTTAATAGATTGAATACTGCCAAAGAGATTTGGGACGAAATCATGAAGCAGATGGAGGGTACTGACTCTGGTGTATGGATAAAGGAAACTACACTTGTAAATGTCTTTGATCATTTCAGAGCAAGAGAGGGTGAAACTTTAATTGATACATACAGCAGATTCTGTAAACTTCTAAATGACTTGAGAAACAAACAGCTTGACAGTTTTTCTGATTTGACAAAGAATACCAGGTTCCTAAACTCTTTAGGACCTGAGTGGAGAACTCAAGTGGCTATATACAGGCAGATGAACCAAAAGGTTTTAAACAAAGTCACTCATCATATGATATTTGAGGAACTGAATCAATATCAAGATGAAGTTGGTGTGAGTTCTCAGAAAGAAAATGTTGACCCACTTGATTTGGTGGTCAATGAAAAGAAGATCAGAAATTCATCCAAGTCTTACAAGTTGAAACAAATACAAGAATCTGAATCTTCTGAGTCTGAAGCTGAGGAACCGACAGATAATGAGAAAGTGATGCAGGCTGTAGCATATCTGACTAATATGTTACAAAACCAATTTTCAAAAACCAAAACAAACAATCGTCAAAGATTCACTTCTGGATCTCGAAGACGAGATGATAAATTTCAGAAAAGAGATGGGCTGAATTTAGAGAAAATATATGAAAGGAAAGTTCAATCCTCTCAGCCAAGAAAGTGTTACAACTGTGGAAGCACTCGGCATGTAATCAAGGAATGCAAGAAATCGAAAGTCAAAGATTCGGAATATTACAAAGCCAAGCTGAACTTGATAAAGAAAGAAAAGTGGCACAATTTTGTTGGCAGTAGAGGATCAATTTTTATTTGATACTGATGAAAGCGAAGAAGATACTGAGGTACATGCACAGTTTGTCCTCATGGCAAATGTGGAAGAGTTTGAGTTTGTTTAAAGTGATGGAGAAAGTGATGATGAGATCGTTAATGCCTTCGCTAAAGAATTGCCATCAGCTAAAGAAATTCCAAGAGATGATGTGATGATTGTTGGTTCTGATGGTGGGTTTATGGCAAAATTTGATGAATCTGGGGATGAAAGTGAGTATGAAAGTGAGGACGAGGCAGAAACAAGTACATACAAATCCAGTCCACCTTCTGCAGATTCTGAAACTGCTGCTGATTAGGTATGTTTTGACCATTCTGGTCTTTCTGCTGATCACATCATGACACTTGCTAATCAGGTTCAAACACTTACTGCAAAGAACCAGAAATTACAGGAACAGAATCTAAAACTTAAAATGAATCAATCGGTCACGTCTTAACAAACATCATAATTAACTCAACTTCAACAAGCCATTCAAGATAAGGAAAATGAATTGATAAAATTCAACAAGAAACTGAACGTAAAGTTCATGATTTGAATGCTGCTAAATTGAGTGCTGAGATTAATTTGAATTTGGTCATAAAAGAGAAAACTAATCTGCAAACGAAAGTTCAAAATCTTGAGGAGTGTGTCAAAAAGAAAGTTACCACCCGTCACACAATTTTTAAAGATCTTACACATGATGTCAAAAATAAATATAAAGGTTTAGGATATGACGAAGGTGATTTCTTTACCAAAATTAATTGCACGCAATTGTATCAAGCTGAACGAATGAACTTTGGGTGGACTCAACAAATGATATTTGTGGGAGAAGTGGAAGCTCAAAGAGAGGAAGAGTTCAAACGAAAGACAACGAAGAAATGTCAAGAGCTTTTGAATTATGACAAGCTGAATGCGTCTTATGAAGAGAATGAAGGAAACAATATCAAATCTAAATCTATTTTTCCAACTGAGTACTCCATTCTTCAACAATCTGAACATCCAGTCAAGTCGTATGCACCACGTGTGTACATTCCTCACATGGAATTACAGCGTAGACAGGAGATCCTTGAAACACACTGCATCACGAATAATATCATGATTCAGCTGGAAAATCTCATTCTTCAAGATAATTTGTCACAAAAACATACAGAGTCTTCCGCTGCACAAGTTAATCATTTTAACTCAGATTTTGTGATTCAAATTCAAATTGAAAATGAGACACTGAAACAATAGATTCATGATTTAAGATCAAATTCTGATTTCACAAATTGTTTTTCAAATCAATTAGACAAATCAAAATTTTCAAACAACGACAGTTATGATTTTGCTCATATTTTGATTCCACAACTTGTTTCAAATGCAATTGAGAAACAAATACGTGATGAGAAAATCAAGAGACTTCAAGAAGAAGTGGACCTAGGATGAGGTGTCAAGATTCCTACATGTCCAAAAGCATGTCGGGAATTTGTTGCACACAAGTGTAATCAGTTTTGTGATCTTAACAGCACAAGAGAGAAAGGATCAACATCTGGCACAAAATAGTCTTCACACCGATCAAAATTCACATCTACATTAACTTCACATACTTTTTCAAAATCTAACTCAACTCAACCTGCTAATAAATTTTTTCATTCAGGCAAACGAGTGCAAAATAGGGGCAAGAGAGATGTGAAGACTGAAGGCAAGGATGATAAGAAGACAAAGGAGATAAAGTTGCTGAAGAAAGAAACAGTGAAGACAGAAGTGAATATTCAGAAGACTAAGACAAAAGCAAACATTCCATCTTTTTGTAATATTCACAAAACATTTTGTAATAAACATTGTCCATCTCATTTCACATGAAAACCAAAATCTGAAATTTCAAAACAATCAACATCACGAGTAGAGATTTTCCGTGTGAGTAACGGATGTGTTGAAGGCCATTTTGTAAATTCTTGTTCTTGTCGTCCAGAGAGAATGAAGAGAGTATACAAGTCGGTGCCTAACTGGAAAAATCCTGATAATTATTTGGTATTCACATGGTTTGTTAATCGTAGTAGATATATTATTCATCAGTGGACTAAAAAGAGTGAATTGAGATATTTTGTAGGAAAATATGCTCATCGTAAGTTTCCAATGCTGCCTGGCCAATGGGAAGAGCATCTTCAGGTGATACGCACTGTGGCTGCTTCCGAACGAAGAAAGAAACAACAAAAGATGGAAATGGAGAGGCTTGATCGACAACGATTAGTTCTTCATAACAAGTCCAAACAGTCCATTTCACAATCAACATCTAAATCCTTTTCTTACAATTCACAACACACACGTTCAATGAAAAATGATTCACATGTTTTTCACAAATCAAACTCAAAACAATTTTATCAATCGGTTCACAATACATTTTATACTGTCAAAAATAACAATCGTCGTGTGTATTCATCAGCCAACGGTGTCAAGAAAACATCATTCAACTAGGATCATACTGTTGTTCAAACACAGTCAAAGAATATTCGAGCAAAATATTCTTCCAAAAATAAACCAGAATTAAAAACATCAACTCCATCGCATTCATTGACTAATAAAATGTGGAGAATCAAACAAGTTGTTAAAACTGAACCTGTGCTTTTGACTGTTCCTGCTGCTAACATTCCTAATCCCATTTCTCAATGGGTAAGGACATCACCTTTCTTTTCCGTGTGCAGAAGAACAATCTTTGGTACCTGGATTCAGGATGCACGAAGCATATGACGGGAGATAAGGGTCTTCTCAAAGACTTTGTTGGGAAATATTCTGGCAATGTCAAATTTGGGAATGACCAGGTTGCACCTATTCTAGGGCATGGAGTATTGGAGATTGGAAATCTAAGAATAGAAAAAGTGTCATATGTGGAAGGTTTAGGTCATAACCTATTCAGTATAGGTCAGTTTTGTGATAGAGGAATGGAAGTGTTGTTTAAGAAGAAATCTTCACTGAGAACACAAGAAGGGAATGAGATACTTGGTGATAACAGAAAGTCTAATTTGTACACCATAGATTTATTTGAGAAAGGCTCTGGTTCTTCAGTTTGTTTGCTTACTCGAGCTGCTTCAGATCTAAATTGGTCATGGCACCGAAAGCTATCTCACCCCAACTTCAAGAACATCAATAAGTTAGTCAATGGTAACTTGGTCAGAGGTTTACCGAAATTGAAGTTTGAGAAAGACCATCTTTGCAAAGACTGTGAGTTGGGTAAACTAAAGCGAGTACCTCATAAAGTCAGCCAGATTTCAACAACCACAGCTCCATTGCAATTGATTCATATGGACCTTTGTAGTCTAATGAAGGTGCAGTCCAGGAATGCAAAGAGATATATATTGGTGATGGTGGATGACTACTCGTGCTACACATGGGTTAGGTTTGTCAGTCACAAAAGTGATGTTCCAAATCAAATCATCTTGTTTATGACTAATCACAAAACTCAAGAAGGTCAACCTGTGAAAGCTATTCGGACTGATAATGGCACAAAATTTAAAAATAGGACTCTCGATTCCTATTTAGAGTCTGAAGGCATTGCATATCAGTTTTCTGCAGCGTATACTCCAGAACAGAATGGAGTAGTGGAACGCAAGAATATAACCTTAGTTGAAGTTGCGAGAACTATGTTGCAATACTCCAAACTTCCACCATCTTACTGGGCTGAAGCTATCAATACTGCTTGCTACACACAGAACATATCTCTTATTCATCATCGCTTTAATAAGACTCCTTACGAATTGTGTAATGGAGTAGTACCTAATATCAAATATTTTCACGTATTTGGTAATAGGTGCTTTGTTCTAAACGAAACGGACAAACTTTCTATGTTTGATCCAAAAGCATATGAAGGAATTTTTCTTGGCTATTCAT
This sequence comes from Pulicaria dysenterica, assembly GCA_947179395.2. Classification (NCBI taxonomy): domain Eukaryota; kingdom Viridiplantae; phylum Streptophyta; class Magnoliopsida; order Asterales; family Asteraceae; genus Pulicaria; species Pulicaria dysenterica. Next base: position 37,933,443 of record OX359292.1, read on the forward strand.
CAGATAAAAAGGCATTTCGAGTACTAAATCGAAGAACGAACATGATTGTCGAAAGCATAAATGTTACGTTTGACGACTTAGTCAACTTAAATTCTTTGACAGCTAAACCTTCAATTTCACAATCTTCTGTTTCTCAAAAATGACAATCATTTGATTCAAACATTCAGAATGAAGATATAAATTTATATTTCATGTTTGAATTTTTCAAAACAAATGATTCTTCTGTTAATATTCACAGGACTGAACCAGCTCAACAGGAATCTGTCACAATTACTGAACCGTCAAGTGCATCAACCATTCAATTGCAAACAGATCCTGAAAATTCTGACTATGAAGCAACTAATAGTTCACTTTTACAACAAATGCTAAATTCTTCAGTTAGTCAGATCACACCACAATATGATCAAGATCAACCATCTATGGAGAATGTTCATTCTGAAGATTTGAGAATTGATAAGTTCATTCAGGTACGTTCCCCCAAACCTGTATGGCTAAGAAACCACCCCGAGACTTAAGTAATTGGCAGCTTGGATGCTGGTGTCCGAGCTAGAGCTGCGACAACCAATGAATGTCTGAATTCGAGCTAAGAATTAGCTGATCCATATTGGATTATAGCAATGCAACATGAATTAAATCAATTTGAAAAACTCAAAGTGTGGAGACTTGTTCCTAAACCTGAAGGTAAATCTGTCATGGGAACCAAGTGGATATTTAAAAACAAGAAAGATTCGGATGGAATAGTGGTGCATAATAAAGCAAGGCTAGTGGCAAAGGGGTATAATCAACAGGAAGGTATTGATTATGACGAAACATTTGCCCCGGTAGCAAGAATTGAAGCCATCAGACTTTTTCTAGCTTTTGCTGCATATAAGAACTTCAAAGTTTTCCAAATGGACATCAAGACAGCCTTTCTCAACGGCAAACTCAAAGAGGAAGTATATGTAGGTCAACCTGAAGGTTTTGTCGATCCCAAGCTGTAACACCCTCTCAACTGGCCTAGATTAATGAGGTAATTAAGTTTCTAATCTTGAAATTTAACCTAATTTAGTAGCACTTATTAATTGTTATTATGTGATATTATTATTAATGTGAATATTTGATTATGTGGATTTAATTATTATCTTAAATAGTGTTAATTGTTATTTTTATTGGAAATAAAAAATAATATGTTAGTTATTTATTTAATTAAGAAAATGATATTTAATTAATATATGTGTGTTAGTGGAATATGATGTGTCTAAGTTTGATGACAGTTAATCACCAAAACAACCAACAACATCCATCATTTCATGCAATCAACCAAGATAGTGTGTGTGTGGGTGATTGTGTTCGGCCGAGAAGAGGAGAAAACGAAGAACAATTAAATAATTTGATCACAAATCTTGCCTGTTAAATTTGTTCACTGAAGAATTGATCCAGGAGGTTAGATTATTAGATTATAATTGTGAATTGTTGATTATATTCGGATTTATGAGTTTTATATGAATTCCGAATGATGCTTATTGATTTGATGATATTAGGATGTTGCATGTTAGTATTTGTTATGAATCCATGTTGTTTATATGTTTATAATAAGTTCTGGAAACTTAGATTGTATATATATGTGTAAAACAGCTTGGAATTAAGGTTAGAAATCGAAAATATGCAAGAACATATGAATCATTCGGAATTGGGGATGAATTGTGCGGAATTGATGTTAATTCCGCATAAACTGTTAGAATTTATAATGATTTCTGGACAGAATACTCGGAATTGGGGAATTCCGCATAAAGTTACTCGGAATTGATGAATTCCGCATATATTGATTTCCGAATGCTAATTGTCATAACACTTTATACGGAATTAAACATATGCCTTTACTCGGAATTCTAATTCGATCGGAATAACGTCATTCGGAATTGAACTTTTATTCGGAATTATGATTGATCGGAATGTGCCTTTGCTCGGAATTGACCATTATTCGGAATAGGATTATGTTCGGAATTTAGTTATGATTTCATGGGAATTGAGTTGATCGGAATTGATGCTATTCGGATTTTCCCAATTGCTCGGAATTGAATTTATTCGGAATTGGATTTATTCGGAATTGCACTTATATGGAATCCTAACTTATCCGGAATTGAAGTAAAACTATATAAATTGCCTTTGCTTATTCGGAAAGGAGGTATTGTATTCGGAATTATGAGAATTCCGAATGGTTATCCGGAATTTGGGACTGTTAAAGGTTTCCTTAACAATTCAGATATGATGTACTGATTTTCTATATCTGTGATATATGTGATACTAGGTTATAAGCCCGCATAAATGCGGGTTTCTATTTTATGTTTTATTTGGTGAATATTTTATATAAATTAGACTTAAAAAATAAAGTTTATAATTTTAGTATTTGAGCAATTACACCTAAAAGATCTGCAAAGATTTAATCAACAAAATATAGTAATTGAAAACAAATCTACATACGAACATTAAAATATTGCCGCTTTCAATGATAGCTCAGTGTGTCTAGTTCTAGAAATTCTGGCTTATTAAGTGTTGAATATGTTAGTACCTAAGTTATTCAAAACCTGAGCTATAAGCTCATCGTATCTCCTTTTGTTGATAAAGTGTAAAATTTGTGCATTCTAATTCGGTTGTATTATCAAACTTCGTTAATGAATGAAAAAAATATTTACACAATAATGATGATCAGCTGCCTAAAATATGTTTGTGAAACAATACCTACATCAAATTGCGCGGGTATGCGTCTGCCTTGAGGGTACAACAATCAATTCGGGTTAAAAGAACTCGAATCTATCGAACCATGTATGCTTCATGATGGATTTTCGTATGAAAAACTCAAGTTTTCAGGGGTGGTCTTCTTTTCTATTTTGCCTAGAACGTAGGACACATATATATATACACAATAATCAGTAAACAGTTAGTTAACTGATTAACCATGTTAACTGATTAACCATGTTAACTGCCAAAAAACCTGTTAGTGCATACATGGTCACACATTAAGAAATGCACTCCTTATTTTGATGATGATAAAAATATGAACAAGTAATATTATTGCTTATCAAATTTATTCATATGTTCATATGCTACATTCTTTAAAGGTTAACAAACCTAAAATTAATAATCAAGTGAAGAATAAATAATTGAAGACTCAATTCAACAAGAAAAGAAGAAATCAAGATAAAGGAACCTTCACGGTCGATCCCGCGATCGACCGTCAATCAACCGTCGATGCTCAACTCACAACTCTTAAATATTGTTCTTCTTCAAGTCAACCGAACTCGTACGTAACAAGTGAAGATGATATCTTCAAAGCCGATGACGAAGATATCTACAAACAAGAGTTCGAATTATATGAGCTTACAAATAAAATAATTAAATTAGTTTATGTTTTTATAAAATTATTTTTATAAAAACTTTATAAAAATGACAAAGATTTTATAAAACTCAATTGTGTTGGTTGATTAAATCTAAGACTTCCTATTTTAAGCAAATAACAAACGCAATCCTACTTTGAAACAATACACCACCATAATTAGCAAAGGAATCTCCCAAAGGGGTAAAATTCCAACATGCTTTGTTTATTGGTTTCCAAACTTCCATATATGTGTTTAAATTCAAACTTTAAGAGTATGGGATCAACCAACCTTTTGAACATATACTTTTCAGTTGATTTTTATGGTAAAAATGAGTTGAGTGTGGTTTTAAATAAAGTCCAACGTCTATATTTCAAAGAGTATGGACAGCTTTTGGACTTTCACCTTTTTCCTTATTTAAATCAACTCAAACCTTATTTTTTAGGATCTCTTGCACAAGCAAAAACACATAACATATATTCTTATCTTGTGAGCTCATATTCTTTGATAATTCATCTATCATTCAAGATCAAGAATCAAGCAAGAGCAAAGCTTACAAAGCTTAAACACTACATCACCTTTCTATATATTTTGTAATAGTGTAAGGATCAACTCTATCCTTTCTAATTAGAGTGAAGTGAGGATTATCTCTAGCCTATAGAATTAGAGAGAAGCGAGGATTAACTCTAGCCATCAAATTAGAGTGAAGCTAGGCTCATCTTAGCCTTGTTTGCAAGAGAGAAGAGTATTTCTTGTAAACTAAAGAGAGAAGTGTAAAGGTTTATCTCTACCTTGAAAGAGAGAAGTTTTAGTGGAGCAAACTCTTGGTGGGTGATGCCAAGTATCACGGTTTCATCTTGTTTGACCCAATTGCACTGTTCTGAAAACCAAACCGGACCGGCCGGTTGAACTGGTTCAACCGTGAGCCGTGATTAAATCCGGTTCAAAGGTAGCCGACTAAACCGGGCAATTGTGAACCGGGCGGATTCACTAAAACCGGAATTAAACGGCTAAACCGGAGCAATCCGCATCGATCTGGCCTTTACTAAAGATTTTTAACTAAAATCAAAAGATGATGGAAGACCTAAATATAGGCAAGGACATCCTTCGGTTTGTTTCTTAGAAGCAATGTGGGATCATTATATATATATATATATATATATATGGAGATGTCCTTGTTTTCCCTCAGCTAGCGATATGGGATATGGTTTTCTTTTGCTTTCTTCCTTCAGACTTAAGAGTCCATAAGTCCATCAAGTAATAATAAACAATTGTCTAATTCACTGTGATTCTTTTTCCTTAGTATTTTTTAAACTGCGGTATTTTAATTCAATAACTAATGTTTTAGCTTATACGTATCTTTAGATTACATGATTAATAGTAAAGCATAAAATTGTTGAAGAGTAATGTATATATAAAGTTATAAATAACAAATGTTAAAGATTGTTGTTTTATGTAAGTTAAAATATTTAATTACATATTTTTTTGTATTTAGGTACTTTTATAGTATTCAAATTAATAAGTATATCATCCGGTTATTAATTACGGTTCAACCGGTTGGACCAGTTGGACCGATGAACCATTATGACGTCCGGTTCAATGACCGGTCCGGTTTTAAAAATCATGTCCAATTGTGAAACTCGTGAGAAGACATATAAATAGTCAACTGGTTTTATATGTATCTTCTTATGTGGGACCAAAAATCGCCTAATTGAGTGTCACGTCAGATTTAGACCTAATGTAAGAGCAATGAATCAAACACAACATTAGCATATATAAAATATGTAATTACTCAGATAGATCTATGCTGAAATATAACAACAATAAAACACTTACTTGGTTCGAGATTTTGAGAATTTCAATTCGGTTGATTGAGGCCTGCAACTGCAGTCTCCTAAGATAGAAATTGGGCGGGTATGCGTTTGCCTTGAGGATACAACAATCAATTCAAGTTAAAAGAACTCGGATCTATCGAACCATATATGCTTCATCATGGTTTTTTTTTATGAAAAACTCAAGTTTTCCAGGGTGTTATTCTTTTTTGTGGCCAGGCCAGCCGGTTGAACCGGCTCAAACATGAGCCGTGAATAAATCCGGTTCAAAGGTAGTGACTAAACCGGGCAACTGCAAACTGGTCGGTTTCACTAAAACCGGAATAAAACCGCTGAACAGGAGCAACCCGCATCGAACCGGTCTTTACTAAAACTTTTTAACTAAATTCAAAAGATGATGGGAGACCTAAATATAGGCAAGGATATCCTTCGGTTTGTTTCTTAGAAGCAATGTGGGATCATAATATATATATATATATATGGAGATTTCCTTTTTCTGTCTCAGCTAGCGATGTGGGATATGGAAATCACCTAATTAAGTGTCACATTAGATTTCAAATTTGAAGATTGATTACACATGCCACATATGATTTTCAAGATCTTAAGTTATATAGGATATATATTAGGATATATATTCATGTGATGTATGAATAAATGTATTAATTATTGTGAATCAGTATTGTGAATTAAATACTGACTTGTGTTCACTTAATCTTAGGAACTAAGAAGACTCAGTGAGTTAGTCAACTGAGTGTGATCCATCAGTGCAGATTGTGGTAAGTGGATTTATATCCTGATTGTGCAGGATGTAACATCTTGATTGATTATATGCTTATTTGGATATGTATACATGTTATTTTGGAGGTCAGCCGTGACAATTTTGTAGGCTGGGCTTGTTGCTTGGGGATTTACAGTATCTGATCTTGAGATGCATTTGTTGTACTCGAGGGTGCTGATACTGTTGTCCATGTTAGTAGGGCTATCGGTAAACCTATGCTTTGGCCGACATTTGGTTGTAGGTGGTTGCAAAACCGCCGGTCCTTTTGAATTTGAGCTTGATTACTTGTTGGGCTGTTAGCCTTGTACTTGGTTGAGATATTTGTTCCCTCACTTAGCTTTGTGCTAATTCCCCACTAGATTGTTTTGCAGATACTCCGTGGTGAGTTTCTTGAAGATAAAGACTGGGAATATGGACAGACCATTACTCTGATGTCAAAGTTTTTTATTAGAACCTGTTTAGTATATAACACTGTAATGGCATTTTATGTAAATGATAACCAGTCAAAGTTGTATTTATCTTTTGATTTTAAACTAATTATATGTAATTAGCTTCCGTACGCAGTTTTATGTTAATTTAAAAGTACAGTGTTACAAATTGGTATCAGAGCCCTAGTTTGAGGATTTGCATGAATCATTTGTGCAATACTCGAACCGAGGCTTTGGTCAGTCCAGAATTCCCAGGGTGGGTAACTAGTAGTGTAGCTTTGAGGGTGGTTAGTGTGCTTATACTAACGGATTATATCTAACAACTGGTGAGATGCTGTGTATAGAACAGAAAATGGCTGACAACGTGAACCAGACAACTACCCCTGCGTCCCCCAAAAGAAACAATCAATCCTCCACCGCAGCTAATGAACAACACAACAGAGTTGGTACTTCACATAATGGTGAATCTGATCAGCAGGATTATGTACTGCAGTTGGAAGATACTCTGCAAACTCTGAGAGATCGGGTTCAGGAGTTGGAACAGCAGCAACAGCAGACTCAGTCTTCTCAGCCAACCCAGACTATTCACATGCCCCGAGAGTCAGCTGTGTTTACCCAGTCTATACCACCTCCTATTTACTCTGTTGTACCATTCAATACAGTGTCAACACCATTTGGTTCTTTAACGTTTGTTACCATACCACCTGTATCACAACCCCAACAACAGCACCAACCTCAACAACAAAGTTTCTTTATACCGTGGTACCCAACTCAAGGAGGCTTTAAACCGAAAGGACAATATAAGGATTTTATGGATTTTCAACCTCCGGAGTATTCTGGAAGCTCCAACCCAACTGATACTCTGAATTGGTTAAGGGAGACGGTGAAGGCTTTAGATGCATGCAACTGTGAGGAGTCTGATAGGGTGAAATTTGCAACTCGAAGACTGAAAGGTCAAGCTGCTGCCTGGTGGGATTCTTTAACTGCTCATTTGTTCAGGGAAGTTGTAAATTCTGTTACTTGGGATTTGTGAGCAATTCTATAATACGTATGATCTATTCAAAATGAAGCGGGAGTTTTTGGATCTGACGCACGATGAAAAAATGTCGGTTGATGAGTTAATTTCAAAGTTCAATGAAAAATTGAGGTTCGCAAGATAGTGGGTTCTTGATGAGCCTTCTCAAATACATCACTTTGTTCAAGCACTGTTGCCTGAATATCGGGGTAACACCCGGATGGCAACATCTTTGGTACAGTCGTTCACTATTGCACGAGCTGCTGAGGGTGATGTAAAATCTCGGGAAAGAATGAATCGTGAGAAAGGGTGGGTCGTCTCACAAGTTTGGTGGAAACCAAGGGAAAGGTAAGTGGCAAGGGAATTCGGGTAAGAATGATCAAAAGTCTAGGGGTTCGGGATCTCATCAGAATAAACCTTGGTGTGGACGTTGCAAGTCTCGCCACACAGGTCCATGCACACCACAGACTAAACGGTGTGTAAGATGCGGTGAATTTGGTCATGAGCCTTCTAATTGTAGGTTCAAAACAAATGTTTGTTGGAACTGCCATGAGGAAGGCCACAGATCTGGAGCTTGCACGAAACAAAGATCAGCGGGGATGGGGCAAGAGGTAGCCACTGTCGAGGGATCATCTTCTGTAGGTCAGAAGCGTAAGGCTGCACCTTCTGCGGAAGGGAGAGCCTTCAAGATGACTGTTACAGAGGCTGTTGAAAACAGCGATGTTATTACGGGTATGTTTTTGATAAACTCAGTGCCTGCCCGAGTGTTATTTGACTCTGGTGCAAATAGATCATTTATATATGTATCTCTATGTGATAAATTGAAACTACCTGCTACTGTGATTGCTTATCCTTTAGAAGTAGAGATAGCAGATGGTAAGATAGTGCCTGTAACTTCTTCTGTGACTAGGGTGTCGATAGACATTGATGGTACTAGTTTTCCTGTAGACTGTTTCCTGATGCCTATACCGGGGTTTGACTTAGTATTAGGCATGGATTGGTAAGCCACCATAGAGCTAGTATCCAGTGCCACAAGAAACTCATTACTATTCCTTTGGCTGACGGGTCACATGTCGTGGCTCGTGGGGATAGATCTCGATCCTCTTTTCCAATCATCTCGTATATGAATGCTATAAAATCTCTAGCCAAAGGGTGTGCGTCTTTTCTGGCCTACACTATTGATGCGAAGAAGGAGAAGAAGCCGGTTACCGATGTTCGTGTTGTGTCAGAATATCCGGAAGTATTTCCAGATGATCTACCAGGGTTGCCACCTGTGCGGGATGTTGAGTACAAGATAGATTTGATACCTGGTACTACACCTATTGCGAAAGCTCCGTATCGCTTAGCTCCTTCAGAAATCCGGGAGATGATGACTCAGATCCAGGAATTGCTTGACAAGGGGTTTATTCGTCCGAGTTCTTCGCCATGGGGTGCACTAGTATTGTTTGTAAAGAAGAAAGATGGAACTCTTCGTATGTGTATTGATTACAGGGATCTGAATAAGAGAACCATCAAGAACAAATATCTGTTGCCCAGAATCGATGATTTATTTGATCAGTTACAAGAGGCTTCATACTTTTCAAAGATTGATCTGAGATCAGGGTATCACCAGGTCAGGGTAGCAGAGAAGGATATACCAAAGACTGTTTTCCGTACTCGATATGGTCATTATGAATTCCTAGTGATGCCGTTTGGTCTGACGAATGCACCTGCTGTATTTATGGATTTGATGAACCGTGTCTGCCGACCGTTCTTAGACAAATTTGTCTTTGTGTTTATTGACGATATTTTGGTATATTCTAAGACAGAGGATGAACATGATCAACATTTGAGACAGGTTTTGGAAATTTTAAAACAACATAAGTTATATGCCAAGTTCTCGAAATGTGAACTTTGGTTACGTGAAGTTCAATTTCTGGGGCATGTAATTTGCCAAGATGGTATAAAAGTGGATCCGTCCAAGATTGAAGCGGTGATGAATTGGAATGCTCCGAAAACACCGACATAAATCAAAAGTTTTCTTGGATTAGCGGGTTATTATCGCAGGTTTATTAAAGATTTTTCTAAGGTTGCCGGTCTGTTGACCAAGTTGACTCGAAAAGATGTTCCGTTCCAGTGGGGTTTAGCTCAGGAAAGTGCTTTTCAGACTTTGAAGCAACTTTTGTGTCAAGCTCCTGTTCTTTCGTTACCTGAGGGTTGAGAGGATTTTGTTATCTACTGCGATGCCTCGCATGCTGGGTTAGGTTGGTTTTGATGCTGAGGGGTAAAGTAATTGCTTAAGCCTCGAGACAGTTAAAACCTAATGAACGAAATTACCCGACTCATGATTTGGAGTTAGCAGCTTTGGTATTTGCACTGAAATTATGGAGACATTATCTGTATGGAACCAAATGTACGATCTGCACTGATCACAAAAGCCTTCAATATGTGTTTACTCAGAAGGAATTGAATATGAGACAACGTCGTTGGTTAGAACTGATCAAAGATTACGATTGTGAAATTCAGTATCATCCGGGAAAAGCTAATGTGGTTGCTGATGCACTTAGCAGAAAGGGATCTTCGGATACAGTGAAATTTATGCGATTAGAAATCAAGTCTGATTTAGTGGATCAACTTTTGGCTGATCAACTTGAAGCTTTGAAGGATGAAAACTTAAAAGATGAATTGATGATCAAACGACAGCATGAATTAACTACTGACTCGCGTGGTTTGAGGGTTTATTATACACGCGTTTGGGTACCGAAGTTTGGTAACTTGAGGGAGTTAATTCTAAATGAGGCACATAAGTCTAGATTGTCAATACATCCGGGTAGTACAAAGATGTATCATGATTTGAAGACTCATTATTGGTGGCCGACAATGAAAACAGATATTGCTAGATTTGTTGAAACATGTCATATTTGTGCCCAAGTTAAAGCAGAACATCAGAAACCGTACGGATCATTGAAACAGTTGGAAATACCTAAGTGGAAGTGGGATCACATTACGATAGATTTTGTAACAAAACTTCCACAAACTCAGAAAGGTCATGATATGATATGGGTCATTGTTGATAGATTAACCAAGAGTTCTCACTTTCTTGCTACTGCCGAAACAGCCTCATTGAGAAAGTTAGCACAACTATATATTGATGAAATAGTATCTAGACATGGGGTTCCTCTTTCCATTGTTTCGGATCGGGATTCGAGATTCGTGTCTAACTTCTGGAATAGACTGCAACAAGAATTGGGGTCCAGAGTAAGTTTGAGTACAGCTTATCACTCACAGACAGATGGTCAGTCTGAGAGAACCATTCAGACTTTAGAAGATATGCTTCGAGCATATGTGTTAGAGTTTGGTGGCTCATGGGATTCACATCTGCCATTGGTTGAGTTTGCTTACAACAATTCTTATCACTCTAGTATTGGTATGCCTTCATATGAAATGTTGTATGGTCGTCCTTGTAGAACTCCGACTTGTTGGTTAGAGGCGGGAGAAAAGCAATTTGCAGGACAGGATATAGTACAAATGACAGCTGATAAGGTTGCTATTGCTCGGGATAAGTTAAAATCTGCCAGAGATAGACAGAAAATGTACGCTGATCCGTGCCGTCGACCAGTATCCTTTGTAGAGGGAGAAATGGTGTATCTGAAAGTATCACCTTGAAAAGGCGTAATTCGTTTTGGTAAACGCGGGAAGTTGGCTCCCCGTTACATTGGTCCTATCAGAATTAGATGAGTGATCAATGATCAGACTGTTGCTTTGGATCTTCCTAATGAATTGGCGGGTATTCATGAAACCTTCAACGTGTGTTATTTGCGGAAGTGCAATATAGAGAATCAGACACAGGTTCTTCCGATAGATGATCTTCGTGTGGATAAAAATCAGAGACTTATCGAGGAACCAGTTGAACTACTTGATCGAAATATCACAAAGCTAAGAAAGAAGTAGATACCGATGGTTTTGGTCAAATGGAAGCACAGTCTAGGTTCAGACTTGACTTGGGAGACCGAAGCTGATATGAGGGGTAGATACCCTTCATTGTTTGAGTGCGAAGAGATTCCGACGACAGAATCTTCTTAAGGGGGGTAGATTTGTAGCACCCTCTCAACCGGCCTAGATTAATGAGGTAATTAAGTTTCTAATCTTGAGATTTAACCTAATTTAGTAGCACTTATTAATTGTTATTATGTGATATTATTATTAATGTGAATATTTGATTATGTAGATTTAATTATTATCTTAAATTGTGTTAATTGTTATTTTTATTGAAAATAAAAAATAATGTGTTAGTTATTTATTTAATTAAGAAAATGATATTTAATTAATATATGTGTGTTAGTGGAATATGATGTGTCTAAGTTTGATGACACTTAATCACCAAAACAACCAACAACATCCACCATTTCATGCAATCAACCAAGATAGTGTGTGTGTGGGTGATTGTGTTCGGCCGAGAAGAGGAGAAAACGAAGAACAATTAAATAATTTGATCACAAATCTTGCCTTTTAAATTTGTTGTTGGTCCCTTGTATGAGAGAGTAACAACAAGCAACAGGTGTGTAGAAGGGGGGGGGGGTTGAATACACTTTCTGCGGAAATTGAATAATCAAATAAAAGTGTTACACATAGTAAATCAAACCACAATCAATCAAATGCTTTTATTAATCAGAAGATGATTACAATGCTTTGAATAAGAAGATGATTACAATAACTATCAAGTAAGCAACTCTTGATATATAATCACCTAATATAAATCTCTCAATTCTCTCAAACTCAGATATCTATAATTAACATATAATTATAGACACCGACAACTCTCTAAACAGGATTTTCACAGATTGAATCAACACATGATCACTTACCAATATCACAACTGATGTGATTAATTCGAACACACGAACTTCTTTGGCAATCTGTGATTAAATCTTGATACTGAATCAAGACTCGTAACACATACGATGAGGTGAGGTTTGGCTCTGCAACACTTAGTTGTTATCGAATCTAAGTCGTACTGAGTCGTACCTCTAAACTTATCAGGAGATAAGTATTTATAATCCTGTTGCTACGGTTCCTAACAAACTAGACTTAGTCTAATTCGCTAACTAACTTTCGGATAAACCGGAATCTTGAATCTTCTTATCTTGAGTCTTCAATCTTCAATCTTGATTCTGGAGTCTTATTATCCATTCCGTAGATATAGAGAGTTAAAACAGAATTTAAAACACATTTAAATTCTTTTAAGCTGACTTCTTTAGTCAGGCAGAGTTACTCAGCTTGAAACTCATCAAGCTGAGTTCTTCGAGAACAAATCTGAATTCATACATGAACTAACACGTACATTGATAAACTCATCCTTAGAAGTCTAACTTAGTTGACTAAAACATATTTAGCAACTCTGTCGAGCTGACTCTGCTTTTGAGCTGAGTCACTCAGCTTGAAACACATCAAGCTGATTACTCGATATATACTTTATGTGACATACACAGATTATTAAACATATTAATAAACAAACTAAGGTATAATATAAACTGATCAACATATGCTCAGCTTATATTCAGCTATACTCAGTCTGAATCACTCTAAGTGTTCAGTCTGACTAAGCTTCATAATTCTGTTTAAGTTATATGTATAACTCATCTTACAAACTTAACTTTGTCTCATCAAATTCAAACTGATGAGATCATTTTCCCAACAAACTCCCCCTATTTGATGATGACAAAACCATCAAACAGTTCTTAAGTTTGTTTAACAGAATTATGTTTTAAATCTTAAACTTATTAAGATTTTATTATTTGAACTGATCAAATATTTATTGAACATATCAATATTAATTGAACTTATCAATTTAAATTAGAACACGCCAATTTTTTAGTTGAACATACCAACTAATTATATTAATGAATAAGAACTTATCATTTATTCATTAAGCTGAACTTATCAGACTTATAGCTATGAACATATAATAATACAGTTGAACATATCAAACTTTATATTTGTATTAATAGAACTGATCATAATACAAAAGTTGTTGATCACTTAGATCATGCACACATAGTGCTTACAAAAATATTAGAACTAATCTAATATTTACAATAGTAGAACTAATCTATTATGGATGCAGCTCTTCAAACTCCTTAATCTCGTTATTTATTTCTTCAAGAATTTCTTGCAGATTAGGTATATCTTGAAGCCGATCCTTCTGTGATCGTATTGCCCTTTTATTCTGTATCTGAACCTTGCAGTCTGTTCAGTTTTCTCAACTAGTTGTCTCAGAGCAAACACTTGAGATACCCCACAAGTATAAATGTTAGCATCAGCCTGGAAGCATTTTTCACCATTTCTGTCCAAGTACATGAACCCTTTCTGAGGCTTTTCAACATATGTATTCTCTTGAAACTCCATGCCTTCAGGAAGAGCAAGACTGTACTTATCTAAATTTGCTAGTCCAGCTGTCTTTGTTTGCCTCTTCTTTCCAACTTTATGAAAAGAAGTTAGTAGGGTAGCTATCTCAGACATGGGTATTAATTGCATCGCATCAGCCCTAGCAAGTAGCCTCAGCAGCTCATCTTTAACTTGATTCCGAGCTGTGGACCTTTCCATTTGTTTAATGAGCACTGCTACTTGCTTCCATTCTGTTGGTCCCAAGTGGTTCAGGTATCAAGATCTAAGGAGGGAACAATGGCAAACTAATCAATAGATGTAGAGAGAATATAGAAACACCATTAAAAACACATAGTTAAGCTTGGGATAGTGCCAAAGTCCACCAAATGACATCTAGTCATTTGGCTTATATACCCCTAAGGGTATTTACATATTTAGTCCTTCTAGTTTGTACGTAGTACAAACGTCACATAGAATTCAATCTTCTATTCTATACAATATTTAATTCTAACAATCTCCCCCTTTGTATAGAAAATAGAAGATGTTGGTCTTTTCAGCATCATACGATCTCTAACAATCTCCCTTTACAAATATGCAGATTTATTGCTGCATTCTTTAAAGCTTTAGGAGATAAGACTTGAACGATTTCTTTTTCAATCTTCAGTCTTTGATTGGATGTCTTCTGAATGTCTTCTCATCTTGAAAATTAGACTCTTCAATTTTAAGAATAATCTTTATTTTGAGATCTTGATGAGAACTTGAATCTTTAAAGTACACAATAACATCCTCTTTCTTTAGATTTTCGGACTTGCACTAGTAACCTAAGGATTTTCAACCTCTGGTTGTATGAACGGTTTAGCTTGAAGTGGTTTTCAGCAATGTGATTTCGAGCCTTTAAGCAAAACGATTTAGGAAGAATATTTGTTCTCTCCCCCTTGAATGTAGCTCTAAATCTGGTTTATTTCTTCAGAACTTCTTGAATTTTCAATTAAGCACTTTCATTGTTCTGAACTTGAAATATTTTCTCCTTTGTTCTTTTCTTTGCTCCCCTTGACTTGACATTTGAATTTTCAAATTTAGCTTTCTATGTCTCCCCTCAACACATGAATCTTGTCTTCATCGATAAGCTCAAAATCAACTGAATTAGTAATTAAAGGTTTCTCCCCCTCATGATGATCAGGATTCTTCATGAACATCATGTACATGAATTCTATATTCGGCTTCATTTTAACCTGAATATATGAATACTTGAAGTTTGAATCCCGATCATGAGATTCAGTTGAATTAACTTTGTGAAGGTGTCACCATAATGATATGACAATGAAAGTATCAGAGACAGCCTTTAGGGCACCGTCTCAAAGTTCCTGTGGTATGACACCGAGATCACATAGAATTCTCGTTAACACAACAGTTTAAATAAACTGTGTGACCTACATTCAGAACTGGTAAAGCGTTGATGCTGGTAGGATTTCCATCTAATCGTCGTGAATATCACTTAAGATATCACTCCAAGATGTTCCGGTAGTCACGAAAGACTAGATATGCATTACAAATCCAACATGTGTCCTAAGAAATGAAATTTATATTTGAATAAGCTCTAGACTCGATAAGTGCATGAAAGAAGTCGGGGACCGGAGTAGCTGTCCTCCTCGTTTCAATATCAACAATCTCCGAGTGAGATGTCAATAGTAATGTGCTAATTCTCCGTGTAAAGTTGAAAAAATTATCTTTTAAGAGATAATTGAGTAGCTGGGTGGGGTTAGTGCATTGCATCACTAGGTCCATGATGTCTAGTTCAATACCAAATCTCAACAAATGAGATCCAGTAGCATATGTGGCTACCCAGATGTATACTATTTGGTAAGGATCTTTCGTTTCTTTTGATCATGTCTCTCACCCACAGCTCTCTACCTATTTTTCAACTTCTCCCTCAAACTCGCTTTCCATATTAACGTATGTATCTCTGTTTGTTGGATACATAAGGACACTTGTTATCACTTTCGTAACCGAGATGAGAAATCATGTGATTTACAACAAAAATGATATATCAAGGAATTCAGTGTTGAGAAGGATTGTCAAGGAAGATTTGAACAATCACAGAATATGAACAATTAGAGTATTTTGGCAATTGATGTCACAAAATGATTTAACAAGATAAACTCAAGATAATTTGTCGATCATATGCACCCCCATCTCTTTTTCCACCCCTTTCTGTTTAATTTTACCTCTGCACACCAATCAGTATCCCATGATAACTGATTCTGCTCACCTAGATAACCTAGTAAGTAACCCTTACTATCTCGTTCTAGAATATGGTGAGCTCATGTGGCAGGTCCTTCCGGTTCTTGATAGACCATAGGAGTATAAATGCCTACACTCCCTTACTCATGGTGCGTTTTCGATCATTTGAATAATAACACATGAATGAGAGGTTTCCATTGAGAATGAAATATTCAGCACAGAAGAAAGGATATCAATGAGATAATGAGTTGGAATCGCGGAAATGAAAGGCGATCTTTCAAAAGATCAATGAAGAGTGAATCAAGAAAGGTATCAGAATGAATCGAAGAATGAATACCTTCTTGAACAATTAACTACAAATGAAAACCAAAAATCTTTTTGAATTTTGAAATTTTATAATGTTTTTGGATTTTCAATTTTCAATGTTTTGGAGTTTTCGAAAGATATAAAACAGTAAAAACAAAAACTCCTCCTAAATTGATGCATGAAAATTGTTTTCATCAATTAGGTGAAGACAAAAACATTTTGCTCCCCCTGCAATAAACAATCCATTAGAAAGCAAGTTATATCATGAAATGATAAACTGCATAAAATAAGCTTCTCAGACATTAGACTCGGGCTAATGCTGAACAAAAGGATATTGAATGGAAATGCAAGGAACCCCGTTGTTTTTGAAAAATTAATGAGATTTAAAACCAAATCAGCACACTGAGCACAGTGATCTTCATTGCAGTCTGAATGATCTTCATAGTGCTCTAACAATGTCTCTTTTTGTGTTTACCTGCAAAACGGATTAACAAAAATTGGTACCCATTCTTGTTTGGGTCCAGGCCTGTTAGTCGCAGGTTTTGGCATCCATTTTTGTGTATTTATTACAATTACAGGTTTATGGACCTTTCGATTCAATGGTCCTGAATGCCATTGAGGAATTCCATTCTTAACAACAAATTCCTGTTTAATGCGTGACGTCTTACAAATATTCTCCTTTGACAGGCGGACTAGGTGTTTGGCCGAGTAAACCACGAATGGATACATGACATCTGTTTTTAGCACAAACTCCCCTGTTGAACTTGGTTTGGAGAAAGATCGGCGTCTGTTGTTGTTGTTGTGTTTATGAGGTATTAGAGATCGCTTAGCAGCTCGAACCTCTCTGTGTGGAATCCTCGTTGTTGTTGTGGTTGACGATAAATCATCATTTGGAACCTCTGATGTATTTGATGCAGATTCAGAAGGTTTCTTCTTTTCGATCCAGGATGATTTCGTAGGCTTTGAAGAGAATAATGATGAAACCTTTGCAATCGCGTCATCTAGATTTTTCTTCAAAATCCATGCTTGATTAGACGCAGTTTCATCTGTAATTACAGAACAAGCAGAATTAGAATTACTTGAAAAACAAGTATTCTGTGTAGAATTAAAAGCAGCTTGTTTGTATTTAGGGTTTTGTTTCGGAGAGTAAGTCGTTGCAGCTGAAGGTGATTTCACTCGATAGGAAGATCCGACAGATTCTGTGATCTTAGGATGCTTCGCAACAGTTGATGCGTTTGTGAAATCTTTATCTGAAAGCTCAGTACCTGCAATAGAGAAATAAGAATCAGATTGGCTACTACAATGTGAAACTGAATCAAAATTAATATTGTCAGCGGAAGTCTTGATTGATTCAGCAAGTTTTTCAGCGCTCAGCTCAGCTTTCAGAATTTTAGCCATTAACTCTTTCTTCTCTTTCTCAAACTGTACTCTCTCAGTGTCTAGTGTCGTTTGGAGATCAGATATTTTCCTCTCCAATGTTGAACGAGGAACAGAAGATTGATTTGACACATGCAGCTGTTGTTCAAGTCCTTTGACTTTTTCTTTCAACTCAGCTTTCTCAAAGCACAATTTGTCTATGATCTTTGTATCATTTTTCAATACAATAGACAATTTGTCATTCAGCTCAGCATTGGCTTGTGTCAATTCTTTAGCCTTATTCATCGCAGTCTCAATATCTGCTCGTTTCTGTTCTAATTCAACTGCATAAGATTTGCATATCTGTTCGGCAAGTTGAAATTGCACAGACACTGTGGACACCTGCTCAGTGAGCTTTGCATTGGCTGTGGAGAGATCATCTGCTCTCTGCGTCTCAGAATGAAGTTGTTCATAATTCTATTCAAACTCTTGGAGTTTCGTAGACAGATCAGAATTCTCTTCTTTAAGTGCTTTTGTAATTTTCCACTCTTTGCATAATCGATCCCATGCATAATCATACAAGACAAACATATTTTCCCACAGTTTGAACATGAAGCACTCATTTTAATTGAAATGATATTTAGATCTCTGCCATTTCTTAATTTCTTGTTCAATGGAAATTCTGCAAAAGGAGGTTCTTGTAAGATCCATCTCGATACCTGAAAAATAATGATCGTTTAGGAATGATTTGATTTGATCAAAAAGTTAATCAACTAAAATGATATTAAAATCAATTTAGAATGAATTGATTAATGGCAACAATGATATAGCAATAAGCGCGAATGATCAATAACAACAATGATTTAACAATAAGCATAAATTGACGAAAGGCAACAAAGTTGCGACAACAATGATTTTGCAACAAGCTTGATGTGCTTTGCAATTAATTCTTGACTATAATATTAGGTAACTTTTGTCAATTAATGTTCGAATCACCATTAAAACAATTAAAAAATCAAGTTTGACGGCCACCATTAAAAAGTCAAGTTTGATGAGTACACAATGAATTAGTTTGATGAATTAGTGTGGTTGTTCAAAATCAATGATGTGTCTTAAGTTTGATGGCTCCAAAATAATTAAAATTTTATTAAAGTCAACGTGATATTCTACTCAGCTCACAAATTAATTCAATGGCAATTCATAAAATTTATATTAATTCAATGAATATCAAAAGGAATTAATTGTTGTTTGAAATTTACTTGTAAGCTGTCAAACTAAATGAATTCAAGGACATATACACGCGCTTCACAAATAAAATTGCTTTTTGAAGAATCACGCTGACATATCTCCTTGACAACTCAGACACGCAACAATTAATACTTTCAAATTTAAATCGGTTGATGCTACTGTTCTCGATGCAAGTAATTGCTGTCAGATTTAAATCTCTACAAATGATACTCTCAAATGAAGAAGTCAGATGTAATTAATGCTGCACTTGAATCGATGACGGCAGATCTCGAGAATTACAAAAGCAATTCAGCAGATCTCGAGAAGTGAATGTTAGCTGGCCTCGAGACACACAACAATGAATATTTAAATCTCAATGACTGTTCTATTTAACCGAGAAAAGGAAGTCAGTTCGATAGCGTGCGATTGGCTATATGCGGCTTATAGAATGGTTCGATAGAGTGCGATTGGACTTTCACAAGTTGAAACTGAAACAATCGCATGCGATAGATATATGAAGCGTGCGATTGGGCTTCACAAGTTCACCGAGACAATCGCATGCGAATGGGTCCCGGCTGATAGCTATCAATCGCGTGCGATTGGGTCTTTTAAAAAAAAACCCGGCTGATAGGACCAAAAACACCTACAAACACCTTTTTCCACACACTAACAAACCCAATCAGATCTGACACTCAAAACTTCATCTTCTTCCTTATCACTAACTTAAGAACATTTCAAAAACACAAAGAAGACGATTTTTAAAACTCAACCAAAATGATTTTTCTATTCAGATCTGAATGTCTCCACTTACACAAACACCTTTTATGTACTCCTAACTCGAAAACAAGTATCAAAACCCACGATTTTGAAGAAAATTCGTCGAGAACACCTCAAAAACGCAGAAAATAAAAACTCAGATTTCTTTCAAACCGTAAGGATTTTATGCATGAAATTTTAAACGAAGGTTCCTTTCATCATGAAGAACAACATATTCGAAAATCAGCTCAAACGGAGCTCGTATGAATTTTCTATGATTTTTCGAAAATTTCAGCCCTCTCAAATACGAAAATTCACAAAAACTTCTAAAATACTTGATAAAAAACAACTCAAATAAATCCTAATCAAGCTCTGATACCACTTGTTGGTGATAAACAAGCGGTAGAATGAAGGATTGCTAAGATAACTATGAAGAGGTAGAGAGAGAATCTCGTTTCACCTTCAAAACACACATAGTTTATTTCTTGTAAGTGTGGCAACCCTTACATTTCCTTGTCTAGCACAACACTTATATACCTATAAGGTATATTTACAATAAGCACCCTCAACTATTGTAGAACTCCTATTCTATTACAATAATACAGTTCTAACACATTCCTCATAACCCGGCTTGTGCAGTTGATTCAGCTCCAGAGAAGGTGTCTCACCATTCTTTAAAGAGAATTCCATTATTATTATCCCTTGAGCTGAGCTCAACTTTAGAGAATCAATCTGAGAAGAGAAGTGCAGCTTTTCATAACAGTGAGATATATCTTCTTCCTCAGTTTGATCTTGGATAGGAAGTTCCTCTTCTTCTTCCTTGGGCACGATAGACAGTCTTAGTTTTCTCAATTCCTCATTCTGCTTTCTGATCAGCTCAGCCCAGTTTTGTTCTCTTATTTCTTTTTCTCTAGCTAACACATCTTGAGTATCTAATTGTCTTCTTCTCAGTTCTTCGACCGAGATCCCAAGCTGGTCAGCATCCTCCCTTTCCATTCTCCTAGCAGCCATCAGTGAAGCTCTTTCTTGAAGTGTCATTTTGTCAGCCGAGTCTTCATCTGAGGTTTATGATTCACTAAGAATCATTTTCCTTTTCTTCTGTTGAGGGAGTTGTTTTAGATTCTCCTGAGCTAACCACTACTGGTCTTTTGCCTTTTGCTTTCTCAGTCAGCTCAGGTTCTTTTTGTTTTTCTTTCTCCCCCTCAACCTGATCTGCTCCCTTTGCCAGCATGAGTAGAGCTGCAGCTTGCTCAGTCTCAGCTTCAGTTCCTGGAATCTTCTCCCCTTTTTTGTCATCATCATTAGGGGTTGAAGTCCTTTCGTGTTGTAGGGCAGCCACTGCGGATTTTAACTGCTGGACATCTTCTTCTAGATAATTCAGAATCATTAGCATGTTCTTCTTGTCTTGTTTTCTCTTGAGATGCAGCTTTTCAAACTGACTCTTGAAAAATGTCATCAACTCGTCCAAGTCAGCTTGAGATGGTTGGAATTTGGGTGCATCATCCAAAGGTTGGTGTATACCTTCAAACTCATTTGCACCAGAGTTTGGACCATGTGATTCATCCTGGGTTGAGGAGGAAACATTGACAGGTCGTGCACTAGAGTGTGAGAAATGAATAGAACGAATAGGGCTCGAGACGTAAAGTGTATGGGTTGGTGGTTGGCTAAATTGGGTAGTGGGGGGTGATTGACCCTGGGGATTGGTCATATGTTCAATGTTACCTGAATGTGTTTGTTCAGGCACAGAAACAGGCTCTCCCATGGCTCGAGTAAGTGTGGGTTGAGTAGACACCACACCTGGTTTAGGCTGTTGGGTTTGAATGAGTCGTGAGGTTGACACCTTAAGAGTAGGCGTCTCCCCCTCAACTCCTGCCGAAGGGATCAATGTGATCTCAGCTCCAGTGATGCCTTTAGGAGTTGCACCACATCTGGGAAGATGTCATTGTTAAACATCTTTGGACTGAGAGTTGGAACAGGGAACACATCTCATCCAGCTTCATATAAATCCCCCAACTCAGCTTCAATCACCAGGGACAAGTACCTTATGAAAGGCACATGAAGATCCCTGGTGGTCTTCAGTACTTGGACCTTGAGCTCGTTGAAAATGAGCTATGCATATTCGATACGGCGATAAAAGAACATGTTATACAGTAGCTGCATTTCGAACTCGTTAACTTGGTCCAAGCCGCCAACCTTGGTCCCCAGTAAACGTACCACTGTGGAAACCATGAAGCCCCAGCTGGTTGGGAAAGTGGCCTTCTTAATCACCCCTTCAGTTTGAGGGTGACCCATTTGAGGTAGAACTGACCTCACCACTTGTCTAGTCACGGTGGGCTCGAACACATCTTGAACAGGGAGGCGAAGAACATCCCTTAGCCCTTGAACCGTGATGGCCACTGTTCTATCGCCATTAAGAACAGTGCCAATAATCTCTCCTCTGTTCTGGTTGAATGTGCACGTGTACCAGAACTCCAAAAGGTGTTGTGGAACGATGTGAACAGGCGCTCCAATGAAAGCAAATGCCAAAGGGCATTTCCAAATATAAGCAACCCATGCTTCCTCGCAGGGATATCAAGACATGCACGCTGATTGTTGATTTTGATCAGCGGCAATCCGTTGTTTTTCAATGCAGCACCACGAACCATTCGATCACTGAGAATGAGAGTGGTTCCTTCCATCGATGAAAGTGCAGATTACACTGAGTAACTAATTTCGTTGCACTGAGCAATGATCTTCGCACCGAGCGAGTTAGGGTTTCAAAGTCGATGGAACTGGGAATTGCACGTAGCAAATTTGTTGAAGGGTATATAGGAAGACGAGAGGTTTAGAGATGAGAAGTTGAAGCGTAAACCTCTAAAATGCAGTTAAGGTCGTTATATATACCTTTTCGAGGAGAGAGAAAAATTACCGTTGGAATTCCTTTTTAATCCGTTACACCAAAAAATTACGGCTTGATGTAACAGTTAGAGGGTAGAAACACATCATTCTCCAACGGATACAAGTGTAAATTAATAATATTAACAAATAATAAGATTATAAACACTTTGTAGATATATCAATACACAATTGATATACGATACGAATTGAAACTGATTCAAATGCGTATGGACAGAAAAATTAATAACACTTAGTAATTAATTCATAGATTGGACACACCAAGCTGAGTAAACATATTACTCAGTCTAGGTCAAGCACTCAGCTTGAGTGGAGCACTCAGCTTGAGATTGATACTCAGCTTGAGTAGAGCACACAGCTCAGGCTCAATGACACTTAGTCATTTATGTTTAAGACTGACTTAAACATGTAATTTTAGCTACACTAAGTAGGTAAAATATGTTTGGAACTTACCAAATATGTGAACCAATCACACAATGTGAGTTAAGCACATAGCTCAGACTCAATGACACTTAGTCATTTATGTTTAAGACTAACTCAAACTAACATTTCAACCACACTGAGTAGTTGACTTATGTTTGGAACTGACCAAACGTGTGAACTCATTATTCAGTGTGACATATAGATCAGTTTATGAAAACTTATTTATAAACTGTACACTCAGCTTAAGACACTTAGTCTCTGTCAAACTGAGAACCCAAATTTTAGACACTTAGCTAGGGGTTGAGCATACCCAATTTACTTAGCAGATACATAAACCTCTTTTCATCAAGGGGCTTAGTAAAGATATCTGCTAATTGGTCATCAGTGGAGATAAATTTAATGTCAACTTTACCTTTTTCCACGATGTCCCTTATGAAGTGATGTCTAATTTCAATATGATTGGTTCTTGAGTGAAATACTGGATTGTAAGTGATGGCTATTGCACTTTGGTTATCACAGAAGATAGGAGTTTTCTTGAAACTCATCCCAAAGTCCTGAAGCTGATGTTGCATCCACAAGATTTGAGCACAACACCTCCCTGCTGCAACATACTCAGCTTCAGCAGTTGAAGTAGCCACTGAGTTCTGTTTCTTACTAGTCCAGCTTACTAATTTACCTCCAAGCAGTTGACATCCTCCAGTGGTTGATTTTCTATCTAACTTGCACCCAGCATAGTCAGCATCAGAAAAACCAACTAACTCAAATCCAGAGTCCTTTGGATACCAAAGTCCTAGATTTGGTGTACCTTTAAGGTACCGAAAGATCCTTTTCACAGCTTGAAGATGTGATTCTTTAGAATCAGCCTGATATCTTGCACAAACACATGTATCAAACATGATATCAGGTCTACTAGCTGTCAAATAGAATAATGAACCTATCATTCCTCTATAGGTAGACTGACATACAGACTTACCATCTGAGTCTTTACTCAGCTTAACAGCTGGTGACATAGGTGTTTTCATGGTTGAACTTGAACCAAAACCATATTTCTTTATCAAATCCAAAACATATTTGCTTTGATTGATGAAAATTTCATCAGGCTTTTGTTGAATTTGTAGGCCTAGGAAATATGTCATCTCACCCATCATACTCATCTTGTACTTTTGTGACATTATTTTGGAGAACCACTCACACAGAGATTCATTGGTTGAATAAAAAATAATATCATCCACATAGATTTGTACAAGAATCACCTGTCCCATGCTCTTTTTAATAAAGAGTGTCTTATCGATACTACCTCTGGTGAAATCCATTGATAGTAGATAAGTGGACAATGTATCATACCAAGCTCTTGGAGCTTGTTTAAGACCATACAAAGCCTTGTCCAACTTATAGACATGATGTGGAAACTTTGAACTTACAAAGCCAGGAGGTTGTTTCACATAGACTTCCTCCTGAAGTTTTCCATTTAGGAAAGCACTCTTCACATCTATTTGATAGACTTTGAAGTCTTTATATGCTGCATAAGCCAGGAACAACCTTATAGCTTCAATTCTAGCAACAGGGGCAAAGGTCTCATCATAATCAATTCCTTCTTCTTGCTTATACCCTTGTGCTACCAGTCTGGCTTTGTTCCTAATTATCACTCCATCCTTGTCCATTTTATTTCTATAGACCCACTTAGTGCCTATAATTGAATGATATTTGGGGGCAGGGACAAGGGTCCAGACTTTATTCCTCTCAAACTCATTTAATTCCTCTTGCATAGCATCAATCCAATCCTCATCTGCTAAGGCTTCCTCAGTCTTCTTTGGTTCCATCTGAGACAGAAAACCAAAGTGAGCAGCATAGTTAGCTGTAGCCTTAGATCTGGTCATGACTTTCTCTAGGACATTTCCAATGATTTGATCTTGAGGATGATCTTTGAGGAATTTAAATGTGGTAGTTGGAGAGTCAGTTTCTGAATCTGAGTGATGTTGAGAACCTCGAGGTGAACTTATCTCCTCAGTCTCAACAGCAGCATTGTCAACAAACTGATTATCACTAAGATTCTCAGTCTGAGTGACTTCAGCTCCAAAAGGATTGACGAACTCATCATCTTTCTTAGCTTGAGAATCCTTTGAAGCTTGTGATGATTTCATTGATGAACACACATCATCATCACTATCATCTCCTATGACATACATAGGAGTTGACATGTTGATTTCCCTTGGCCTTTCAAGCTCACTCAGACTAACAGAGTCAGCTTGACTTTTCTCAGCTTGATCAATACTGTCTTCATCAAATGAAACATGAATTGATTCTTCAATGGCCTTTCTCCTAGAGCTATATACTCTGTAAGATTTGGAGATTGAGGAATAACCAACAAATATTCCAGGATCAGCTTTGGGTTCCAACTTATGGAGCTGATCTCTTTGATTCAGCACATAGCATTTTGAACCAAAGATATGGAAATAACCTATATTGGGCTTTCTAGACTTATACATTTGATATGAAGTCTTTCCATGTATTTTGACAATGATTGACCTATTCTGAGTATAGCAGGCTGTACTAACAGCTTCACCCTAGAAATAGAGTTTCAATCCTGCCTCACATAGCATTGTCCTTCCAGCCTCAATTAAGGTTCTATTTCTCCTTTCAGCAACTCCATTTTGTTGTAGAGTTCTGACAGATGAGAAATTTTGTAATATTCCTTTTTGTTCATAGAAGCTTTCAAGGGTTGAGTTCCTGAACTCAGTCTCATGATCACTTCTGAGTTGCTTTACGGACAAACCTTTCTGCAACTCTTCCCTTTTGATGAAACTTATTATCTCCAGGGCAGCCTCACTTTTGGCTTTTAGGAATATTACCCAGGTGAATCGTGAGAACTCATCTACTATCACCAGAGTGTACTTTTTGCCACTTAGGCTTGGAGTACTTATGGGTCCAAACAGATCCATATGCAACATATGCAATGGGTCTGTTATTGAAAAATTTTGCTTTGATTTAAAGGACCCTTTATGGTGTTTCCCTTGTTCATAAGCTGAACACAATTTGTCTTTGACAAATGTGATTTTTGGTAATCCAGATACTAACTCTTTATTGGACAGCATATTTATATTTTTAAAGTTCAAATGAGACAAACGTTTATGCCATAACCAACTCAGATCAGGAACAGAATGAGAATACAAGCAGGTTTCATTATTGGGATCAGCAGAATTAAGATCAAGTAGATACACATCTCTTTCTCTTTTAGCTATTAATACAGGCTTTCCCTTAGCATTATAAATTGTTCCTGCTTTCTTCCTAAAAGTAACAACATTGTCCTCATCACACAATTGACTGATACTAATCAGATTGTGTTTGAGGCCTTTGACATATGCAACTCTCTGGAAAGTGACTTTATCAGCTTGCATCTTCCCATAGCCTTTGGTTCATCCATGGGAATTTTCACCAAATGTTACTTTAGGAC
Organism: Pulicaria dysenterica; assembly: GCA_947179395.2. Lineage (NCBI taxonomy): Eukaryota > Viridiplantae > Streptophyta > Magnoliopsida > Asterales > Asteraceae > Pulicaria > Pulicaria dysenterica. Next base: position 37,959,867 of record OX359292.1, read on the forward strand.
CTTCATCTTCCTGGAAATCACTGAGAAGTCCTTTCCATCCGGTCATGTGCCTTGAACATTCACTATCCAAGTACCATTTACTTGAACCCTGCACATGATATAAAAACTAAACACATTAGTTTTGCTTGGGAACCCACTTCTTGGTGGGTTCAGATGAGGAGCACTTAGCAGCTTCATCTTGTTAAACTAACTGCTCAGCTTGAGTAGGAATTAAATCCTGTATAGGCTGATCAGTTTGTTCTTGCTCAGACCTTGAGATTTCAGCATCACAGTCCTTAGCCTCATAACCTCTACTTCTGCATTTATAGCATCTCCTTCTTCCAATGATGACAGGAGGTAGAGTGTCTAACAATCCTTGTGAGAATTTACTTTCAGTTTTAGGATTGTATGTTGTGGATAACTTCTCAACTTTCTTTGCAAGCTGATTCACCTGGTGACCACTGACTTTGGACTTACCTTTGTCAGGTCTCTGTTTGTTATCCTGAGAAGATTGACTAACAACCTTCTTCTGCATGACTTTGGACTTACCTTTGTCATGCTTACTGGACTCACCAGTTTCAACAGGTTTGGACTTACCACTGTTGATCTTCTTGGACTTACCAAGATCAACAACTTTGTACTTACCATTGTTGTGATTTGACCTCTGACTTACTGTGGTCTTCATGTTCTTATAACTTCTCTCCGAGCCAGATAGAGAATTTTGTCTTTTGAAAGGATTTGGATTAAGCCTTTCTATGACTGAAGTTCTTTGAACAGGCTGAGTGCCTAATTTGTCCAACACAGACTTACCATGTTGTTTGGATGTTGAGCACTCATTACCATGATCTTTGGCCTTCACAAACATATTGAATTTTAGGCTTGGATCATGTCGTTTCTCTGAGGCTGACTTCTGAGATTCAATCAGTTGTCTATCTTCCTCAGAATCTGTACTTGCTATCTCATCATCAGCTACATAAGCTGCTGTGTGATAGTCACCTCCAAGTACAGCCTTAACCTATTTAGGTATCTGTTGGTTTATGCACTGTTCAGAAAGCTTTGATGACTTACACCAAGACTCAGTAATCTTTTGAAGTTGATCAGCTTTGTCTTTTGCTTCCTGAAGTTCTTCACTAAGAAGTTTATTAATGTGCCTCTGACATTCAAGGTCACACTGTGCTTTCTTACCAACATCAATGAGAGATTTATTTTCCTTAATCTCGTCCTTTAGTTTTGCAATTTCAGCTTTGAGGTCAGTCTGAGACTTAAGGATGGTCTTGAAATTATTTAGCAAATAATCAAAAGCAAGACCTTTCTCCTCATCTGTATAAGAGTAGAAGTTACCGACCTTGTACATGGAAGCAGGATCCCAATCACTCAGTTAGCTCTTTTCCTCAGCTTCCTTCATGTCAGCTTCAAAGATTGATTCGGACTGACCATAATCAACCTCATCCAATTCTAGCTCTTCATCTTCTTGAGCCATTAGACATACATTATCATCTGAGGTGGATGATTCTGTATCCCAGGTTTCAGCATATAAACCTTTTCCACTGGGTTTGTTTTCAGGCTTTGATTTCTTGAGCAGAGTGTACTTCTTCTTGTACTTATCAGCTCTATAAGCATTCTTATCAACAACAGATGTTGATTCTACCTTCTTAGATCTGCACTCAGCAGCTATATGCCCCTTTATCTGACAGTTGAAGCACACAACATTCTTGGGATCAAAGGAACTCTTCCCTTTGCTCCTGTCAGATCTTCCTCTTCCCCTTTGAGCTTTTCTCAAACGTATGGCTAACATGGCCATTTGCTCAGTGATGGTCTGAACATCATCAGTATCACTTGAGTCTGAGTCTGAGTGGTCAGCTTGAGATTCTGACTCAGTCTTAGATTCAACAACCATAGCTTTTGAACCTTTCTTCTTCTTCTGTGCAACTAATGCAACTTCTGTTTTGTCCAAATATCCTTTTAGTTGTTGTTGAGAATCTCTTTTGTGTTCTATGATCTGTTCATGATTCAGCAAGAACCCATAGATGGACTGTAGGTTATACATGTGTAATGTTCCTCCAGCCCTAAGTGCAGTGGTTACTTCATTGAACCTTTCTGGTAACACATCCAGAAATTTCATCACGAGCTCAGCTTCATCTCTCTTTCACCCACACTAAGTAGGTCATTTATCAAGCAGTGAAACCTTGTGAACAAATCTGCCAAGGTTTCATTCTTCTTTGAAAAGAAGTTCTCATACGATCTATTCAAGTGATTCTTCTTTTGCTGCTTGACCAGATCTGTGCCCTCATAAGTGACACTCAGCGTATCCCAGATATCCTTTGCGGTTTGACACCCAGTCACAGTGCGCAGGATTTCATTTGTGAGGGAATTCGCTAGAACACTTTTAGCCTTATCATCTAGATTGAAAAGGTTCCAATCTTCATCAGTCCATGATGCAACAGGCTTTCTTGTTTCCTTTTCAGATTCTCCAGGAGACGAATCACTGACAGTGGCAGGAATCTTGGGGATAATTGGTCCTTTAGTGACAACATCCGACATACGGTTGTCAATGGACTTGAGGAACATCATGGCTATGAACTTCCACATAGGGTAGTCAGATCCATCAAATATGGGACATCCTTTTGCAGACATCTGAGGAAAGTTGGATGAAGTATTGCTTGTTGTCATTTCAATCTTTCTCAGAATCTTGAACTATTCAACTGATGAAATCGTTCAGCCTGCTCTGATACCAGTTGTTGGTCCCTTGTATGAGAGAGTAACAACAAGAAACAGGTGTGTAGAAGGGGAGGTTGAATACACTTTATGCGGAAATTGACCAAATCAAATAAAAGTGTTACACACAGTAAATCAAACCACAATCAATCAAATGCTTTTATTAATCAGAAGATGATTACAATGCTTTGATTAAGAAGATGATTACAATAACTATCAAGTAAGCAACTCTTGATATATAATCACCTAATATAAATCTCTCAATTCTCTTAAACTTAGATATCTATAATTAACATATAATTATAGACACCGACGACTCTCTAAACAGGATTTTCACATATTGAATCAACACATGATCACTTGCCAATATCACAACTGATGTGATTAATTCGAACACACGAACTTCTTTGGCAATCTGTGATTAAATCTTGATACTGAATCAAGACTCGTAACACATACGATGAGGTTATCGAATCTAAGTCGTACTGAGTCGTACCTCTAAACTTATAAGGAGATAAGTATTTATAATCCTGTTGCTACGGTTCCTAACAAACTAGACTTAGCCTAATTCGCTAACTAACTTTCGGATAAACCGGAATCTTGAATCTTGAATCTTCTTATCTTGAGTCTTCAATCTTCAATCTTGATTCTGGAGTCTTCTTATCCATTCCGTAGATATAGAGAGTTAAAACAGAATTTAAAACACATTTAAATTCTTTTAAGCTGACTTCTTTAGTCAGGTTGAGTTACTCAGCTTGAAACTCATCAAGCTGAGTTCTTCGAGAACAAATCTGAATTCATACATGAACTAACACGTACATTGATAAACTCGTCCTTAGAAGTCTAACTTAGTTGACTAAAACATATTTAGCAACTCTGTCGAGCTGACTCTGCTTTTGAGCTGAGTCACTCAACTTGAAACACATCAAGCTGATTACTCGATATATACCTTATGTGACATACACAGATTATTAAACATATTAATAAACAAACTAAGGTATAATATAAACTGATCAACATAGCTCAGCTTATATTCAGCTTATACTCAGTCTGAATCACTCTAAGTGTTCAGTCTGACTAAGCTTCATAATTCTGTTTAAGTTATATGTATAACTCATCTTACAAACTTAACTTTGTCTCATCAAATTCAAACTGATGAGATCATTTTCCCAACATTTGTTCACTGAAGAATTGATCCACAAGGTTAGATTACTAGATTATAATTGTTAATTGTTGATTATATTCGGATTTATGAGTTTTATATGAATTCCGAATGATGATTATTGATTTGATGATATTAGGATGTTGCATGTTAGTATTTGTTATGAATCCATGTTGTTTATATGTTTATAATAAGTTCTAGAAACTTAGATTGTATATATATGTGTAAAACAGCTTGGAATTAAGGTTAGAAATTGAAAATATGCAAGAACATATGAATCATTCGGAATTGCGGATGAATTGTGCGGAATTGATGTTAATTCCGCATAAACTGTTAGAATTTATAATGATTTCCGGACAGAATACTCGGAATTGGGGAATTCCGCATAAAGTTACTCGGAATTGATGAATTCCGCATATATTGATTTCCGAATGCTACTTGCCATAACACTTTATACGGAATTAAACATATGATTTTACTCGGAATTCTAATTCGATCGAAATTATGTCATTCGGAATTGAACTTTTATTCGGAATTATGATTGATCGGAATGTGCCTTTGCTCGGAATTAACCATTATTCGGAATAGGATTATGTTTGGAATTTAATTATGATTTCATCGGAATTGAGTTGATCGGAATTGATGTTATTCGGATTTGCCCAATTGCTTGAATTGAATTTATTCGGAATTGGATTTATTCCGAATTGCCCTAAACATTCGGAATTGCACTTATACGGAATCCTGACTTATCCAGAATTGAAGTAAAACTATATAAATTGCCTTTGCTTATTCGGAAAGGAGGTATTGTATTCGGAATTATGAGAATTCCGAATGGTTATCCGGAATTTGGGACTCTTAAAGGTTTCCTTAAAAATTCAGATATGATGTACTGATTTTCTATATCTATGATATATGTGATATTCATGTGATGTATGAATAAATGTATTAATTATTGTGAATCAGTATTGTGAATTAAATACTGACTTGTGTTCACTTAATCTCAGGAACTGAGAAGACTCGGTGAGTTAGTCAACTGAGTGTGATCCATCAGTGCAGACTGTGGTGAGTGGATTTATATTCTGGTTGTGCAGGATGTAACATCTGGATTAATTATATGCTCATTTGGATATGTATACATGTTATTTTGGAGGTCAGTTGTGACAGTTTTGTAGGCTGGGCTTGTTGTTTGGGGATTTACAGCATCTGATCTTGAGATGCATTTGTTGTACTCGAGGGTGCTCATACTGTTGTCCATGTTAGCAGGGCTATCGGTAAACCTATGCTTTGGCCGGCATTTGGTTGTAGGTGGTTGCAACACCGCCGGTCCTCTTGAATTTGAGCTTGATTACTTGTTGGGCTGTTAGCCTTGTACTTGGTTGAGATATTTGTTCACTAACTTAGCTTTGTGCTAATTCCCCACTAGATTGTTTTGCAGATACTCCGTGGTGAGTTTCTTGAAGATAAAGACTGGGAATATGGACAGACCATTACTCTGATGTCAACGTTTTTTATTAGAGTTTGTTTAGTATATAACACTGTAATGGCATTTTATGTAAATGATAACCAGTCAAAGTTGTATTTATCTTTTGATTTTAATCTAATTATATGTAATTAGCTTCCACACACAGTTTTATGTTATTTTAAAAGTACAGTGTTACACAAGCGACCTCATGATGTTTATATATTGGACAAGGCGTTATATGGTCTAAAACAAGCCCCGATAGCTTGGTATGACGAATTGTCTAACTATCTGCTGAACAAGGGATACGTCAAAGGGAAAACTGATACCACCCTATTCAAGAAACAAATGGGAAAGGAATATATTTTAGTATAAATTTATGTAGATGACATAATTTTTGGCTCAACTAGTCCTCAATATGGTGATGACTTTGCAAATACCATGAAAGAACGCTTTGAAATGAGCATGATGGGGGAAGTTAATTTTTTCCTCGGATTGCAAATCAAACAACTTAGCCATGGTATTTTTATAAAACAGGCTAAATATATCAAAGATCTACTCAAAAGATTTGATATGACTGACTGTTCCCCAATGTCAACTCCCATGGCTGTTAAAACAAAACTTTTTGCTAATCCTGATGGAAAATCAGTTGATATTAAAACTTTTTGTGGTATGATCGGGTCTTTACTATATCTGACGGCTAGTAGACCTGATATTATGTTTTCCATATGCCTTTGTGCGAGGTTTCTAGCCAATCCTAAAGAGTCTCATTTGTTAGCTGTTAAACGTATTTTTAGATATCTTAAGGGTACTTCAGATCTTGGTCTGTGGTATCCAAAAGATTCAGATTTCAATTTAATAGCTTTTTCTGATGCTGACTATGCAGGTTGCATGATTGACAGAAAGAGCACATCTGGAAGTGCACATTTTCTGGGAGACAGACTTGTATGATAGGCCTCAAAGAAACAGAACTGTGTTTCTACTTCTACTGCAGAGACTGAATACATTGCTGCTGCAAGTTGCTGTTCTCAGTGTCTGTGGATCCGCACTCAACTTTCTGATTTTGGTCTGGATTATACTCACATTCCACTGATGTGTGATTCACAGAGTGCTATAGCCATATCATGCAATCCTGTGCATCATTCCATGACAAAACATATTGATATACGGTATCGCTTTCTTCAGGATTATGTTAAAAAAGGGCTAATAAAATTAAAATATGTTAATACTGAAAATCAGCTTGCCGATATTTTTACCAAACCTTTAGATGAAACTCGGTTTAATACATTGGTCTCAAAATTAGGCATGCTGAATCTAAGTATTTAACATGATTTTATTTGGTTTACATTGGGCTGAACAGATATGTCACGGTATGTGTTCATATGTGCAGGAAATATTCATGAGTCAAGGGGGAGCGTAATTGCAAATACAAGTATTGAATTACTGATGATTCATACTTGTAGGGGAAGTACTACTGTAATATAGTGCTTTAGTTTCAGAAAATATAAAAACATTTGAAAATTTAAAAAGTCAAAAAGATTTTTCTTCAATCTCAAATTAGTGCTTGGTTTGAGGGGGAGTTTTTTTAATTTTGTCTTTTGTAATAATTTCAAAGTTCAAAATTTTCAAAAAGTCAAAACATTGAAAGTTAAAAATGTTTCAAGTATGGATGTGTTCGGTTTTATCTTAAAACCAAATAAGTGTTCGGTTTTCCTCAAAACCGAATAAATTTGAGTTTGGTTTTTAATAAAACCGAATAAGTTGGTTTTATGTTTGGTGTTCACTAATACCGAATAAACTTGTGTTGGGTATTCAATATTACCGAATATATTTTTGTTCGGTATTCATGAAACCCGAATACGTTGCCTTGTCAATTAGAGTTTATTCGGTTTTTCAATCTATGTTTTTAAAACCAAAAGTGTTTGGGTTTTTGACTTTGTCTTCGGTTTTTCGATTTTCCAAAAGCTCACGACGACTTTTCCTCTCAGATTTTCAAAGTTGTTTCAAATCTTTCGAGTTCTTCAGATCTACAAGTGTTTTGTGTTGCGATCATCACGGTAAACTTTTTTTTCATTATTTCAGTGTGTAGGTTTCATTATTTTAGATCTACGGGTTTGAAAACCCTAACTGTCAAGGCATATATTGAGATTTTTGGGATTGTTTTGTTATTGTTAATGTGATATATGTTGTCGAAATGCTTTGTTAGATTGTTAGGTTTATTAATCAGTGGTTAATCTCATCAATCTGTTCAATTTGTACTTAGTTGATCTTGTTTTGACGTACATCTTGTTTTGTTGTTGCTTTTAAGATTCTAGTTGGAATGGTGAAGCATTGGCATTTGGATTATGCATACATCATTTTTCAAGATTTGCAAAAAGTTATACATCAAAAGCAAATCCAGCCACAAGCAAAGAAGTTTCTACCTTATCCAAGGTTTTTGTCAATGATCGTACAACAAATGATGATCAGATATCCACTTGAGATCTCCAAAAGAAATGACGATCCAATGCCCACAGTATATGCAATGAAAAAGTTGTACAAAATTGAAACAATGGAAAATGTTAGGGCTTTTGTGATGCCTGCTGACCTTATTATGTTGATGGATTTGGATGACCCAATAGTACAGGAATATGTGAGTGATAATGAGATAGCTCTTCCGGAACAGCAAGAACCTGCTAGTCCTACCCAAAGAGCTGTAGATCTTGAGAGTTTAGATAATAGGAGTCACTCTTCTTCGGGTGAAACTGATAGGGCAGAGTCGAGTGAAAATTCTGAGAGGGGAGGTGAAGTGGCTGTCGGTGATGTAAGAGTAGGAGAGGGAGATGAGGAGGATAATATGCCTTTAGGAACTTTTTTGTCTCAATCTCAATCTCGATCACAATCTCAGAGCACACCAGATACAGTCATAGACATGAATCTTGGTACGATGATAGTAACTCCACCTGTTTCAAAGGTTATTCAACAATCGGTGGAGAGCCCAAAGCAAGTTGCTGAGAACTCAACATTATACGCTTATGGTGACATGTTTGATATTGATAATCTGGATTCTGGTGAAGGAGATGCAGAAGAGAGGTTGACAGAAATAGAGGATAAGGGTGTCAGAAAAGAAAATGAGAGTGCTGAGAGTTTACCAGCCATAAAAAGCCGGGAAGCCACGCACACTATCGGGTCTAACACTGTCATTACTGATATTGAAAAGGACTCTGTCATCCCAGCAGAGCATGCACAAACTCCACCTAGCCACTCAGTTTCCTCTCAACAGGAAATTGTTTCACTTGAACACGGGGACAAAGCACATAATCTACCGAAGTCTCCTTCTGAGGCAGTAGGTATTGAAAAAGGAACCAGTTCTCCCCAGGTTTCCGACGTTCACTTGTCTATGCACATTGATGACGCTTTCATTTCTACACACAGTGACACGTTCGTAGCACCTTCTAGTGTTCTCTTGAAAGGACCTAGTGGAACATCTATAGAAGACATCGTTCGAGATGATCTTCAAGGATTAGATGGAAATCCCACCGCAGTCAACACTGGTCCAGTTGTGAACGTGGGTGGCTCTACTTCTGAAGGATTTACTCCTCCAGTTGTTGATGTCTTAGCGGGTAATCTAAGTAATCCCGGATTTGTTACACTTTCTCAGGTTGCTAAGGAATTTGTTTCCAAGGCTGACCTTCAAAATGCTATCTCACAAGTGCAATATGAAATTGCCAAGGTCCATGCTGATGTGAACTCCAAGTTTGATGTTGTAAACTCTAAATTTGATGTTGTGAATTCTAGATTTGATCAAATTCAGCAAGAGAATGCCAGTATAAGTAGTAAGTTGGATAGGTTGCTTGCAAATCAGGGGCCTGAACTATCTGTTGAGGATCTGAAAACTCAGTTATATCTAAAATTGTTGGCCAATCCTTTACAAAAGTCTGCTACTTCAGAGGAGGATGCTACTTTGGTGGATCTACTTCGGAATGAATATACAAAGTCTGATTTTGAAAGCTTCAAAAATGAAATGTTTGACAGTATAAAGGCTTTTGGTGTGTCTTTTCATAAGCGGCTATATGATATAGAACCTGAAAAAGATACATAACAGGATGCTGAGGAAGCTGATCTTCATGCGGCTATGCTTGCTTCTTTGGAAACTTGTAAAGCACAAGCTCAGGGTACAAAGAGAAAACATGACGATCATGATCAAGATCCAGACCGTCATGAGGGGGAGAACAGGGATATAGTACTGGTTAAGTCTATTTTGTCAAAACTACCAGCTACTTCTTCTCAAGCTCAACAGCATCCACCACAGAAGAAAAGCAGGGGTAGAGGAAAAGGAAAAGGCAATCAGCTTGAACTGATTGATGAATTTGATATGGATCAACACATTGAAGATACTTTTGAGCAGCTTGAACTGATTGATGAATTTGATTTGGTTCAACAGATTGAAGATACTTTTGAGCAGCTTAAACTAATTGATGAATTTGATATGGGTCAACAGATTGAAGATACTTTTGAGTTTCTAACTGGTGCTAAATCAGGAATTTATATGTATGGATCTTTTGATAATGATGTTTCACAGCTGACTATTCAACAACAAGTTGCAAAGATAAAAGAAATCAAGAGAATGTCAACACCAAGGGTTGAAAAGCCTGAGGTTGAGCAAATACCAACTTCAGATATTCCTATAGTTTCTGAACGTCTGAATATAGAAACTGTGTTGAGGATTAATAGAGAAGTATCAGAACTATTTCCTCCATCTCTAGGGAAATTCAGAAAAACTGCAAGAGATGTGATCAGAGATCGAGCAAAACAGAAAAGAATCACGAAGTTGAGAAGAGGTGCTGAGTGGAAAATTCCTGAAAATTATAATCCTGATCCTATTTCTACCGCAACTTTAAGAGATGTAAGGAAAAAGGTTGTCTTAACCACAGAAGCTCTAAACAAAGAAGACAGAAACTGGAGGTATCAAGATGTTGCTGTTGCATTTCTGGAGGAAAAGATACCTGAAATATACACTGATGAGCTAGAGCAAATGCTTACTATTGATTTGCTTGGTGTTACAAATGTTTCAGAAGCAGGACGCAGATTGATAATGAGTTGGCATGGAAAGTCAAAGGAAGAAGTTCAATCAAAATATCCAGTGTCAAGAGTTAACTGTTCTTTTGGAAGGGTTTTGAATGTTATATGGGTATACTTCAGGGTGCTCAGAGTTGATCAGAAAAGATATCATTTTAGTCAAGTTGACTTGAAGCACTTAAGTCTGGATGATATAGAATACATGGCTGATATGCTTGAATCTAGAAAAGACAAATCTCATGCAAACAAAGAAGGACATCAGATACTGAGGGAATTCATGAAACAGAGAGTTAGAGTTACAAAAATGACTGATCTTCAATTGGGTGCAGAAGCTGATAAAGAAAAGATCAACATTCTCAAGCCAAACACTCAACATTCAAAATTAGATCAAGTGGAACTCTATCAAGTTGTGTGGAAGGATGATGTTGATGAAAAAGATGATGGAATTGTCATGTTTAATAGAAAGAAAGAAAAGTTCTTCTTAAGGTTGAATGAGCTTAGTGCAGATGGATCTCTCAGAGTTTGGTTAACCAAAATCAGGGAACTCAGTCTTAGCCTCAAAGATGACTTTGATCAATTAACCAGAGTTAGCCTGACTGAAGTGATAGAATCAATTGAAGCAAAACTGTATGAGAGAGCAACCTTAAGAAGATGGCAGAGAATACTTGGAGAAAGAAATCTAGACTAGACTCAATCAAGGGGGAGATTGTTAGATCCAAAATGTATGTTTGAGATTTAGTCTATAATTTGTGTTAAATAGGTCAATATATACCTTAGATTGATTGTATAGGTCAAAGGTATATATAGTAGATGTATTTGAATTTCCATGTAACCTTTGCTACTCTGATAATACAAACACACACTTTAAGGTGTTTCTACTATATGCTCTCTACTTGATCATTGCAATTACTCATCTAAATACCTTTCACTAATATATGGAATACATAACCCAGTAGTCTCATAGACATTTTGTCAAAAATTTAACATGCAAAATCTCAACTAATAGACTTTAACTTTTTTTTAACACAAGCACTAATGAGAGTACTCTGTTTAAATAGAAGAATAAAACAAACATGACACATAAATCAATGTTCTTATCGATTAGCACTTCAATTAAAAAAACCAAATCAAGAAAAAAACAGAATGAAGAAGATAGTAAATTTCACCCAAGAGGAAGCAGTTTAAATTTTTAATTTTATTTACTACAATCATTAACAAATCACCGTAGGAATTTCTTTGAAGTCGGCTTATGTGAAATCGGGTCATGCAGAAAAAAGTAAAAGATATATACTTTCAAGCTTTAATCAAAGAAGGCGATGAAGAGGATATCAAACCTTGGAGGATGGAAGCGTGTGTATGAAGATTGCTTGAATCTTACTTGGAACATAAGAAAGTAGGGTTTTATCGGTCGAATGTTAACAAAAGAAAAGAATCGATGAAATGTAAGATGATATTCATCAAGAAGAGAATTGCAGAGGAAGAATCGTAAAAAAATACCTTCAATCTTCGAACAAATTGTAATCGGCTATGAAGAGGCAACGGAGGAAGGAAGAGTATAAAGGAAGATACGGGATATGAAAAGCAGTATAGAAAACCCTCTTAGTATCGGGTTAAGTTGATACCCGTTTACCCATATGACCCGCGTGTGTATATAAAAACGAATCTTGCCTAAATTGTTTTGTAAATTAGAAGGATTGTGAAATTGAGGGCTGTGATTGGTTAATTGAAGTTGATTTATTGGTTAATTTTAGTAATTTTGTAAGCCTCTTATATATAGAGATAGATAGATAGTAAGAAATATCGAGTCTTTACTTAATAACTGTGTACCCAGACGTAATTTTACCGTTAGATAAATATAAATTACCAAAATACTCTTACTAACGAGGCATTGATGTTGCTATAAAATTCCTCGCACTTTTAAAAAGAAAAACGGTTGTTTGATCTTTCCCTTATATAGAGGGAAGAATTCAATCGAGAATTGTTTGTCGTACGTGAACTACGAGGACTGTTTGTAACACCATTAATGATTAATTAATAGGGGTATTTTGGTCATATATATATAACTAACCAACCGTGAATTGTGTCAGGGTGAGCCGTCATTAATCTGCGACGCTTAATTTTTTTCAAAATACCCCTCATTAATACGTTATTAATGAGCCTATAAAAATTTGTTAGCCGTTGTTTTTTAATCAAGGGCTAAGATTGGTTTTCAGTTCTTGTACGATAAAACATTCATGTGAACCCTCCCCTATATATGTATGTATGTTTGGCCCAAATAATAATAATAATAATTTTATTTAAAAAAATTTACGTTTAAAATAAAACATTTAATCTGTTTTTTAGGTACCTTAATTAATTATGTATATATGTTTATTAACTATGCACATAATATTAATTAATACTTGGTGAAACACTTTTAAAATAAATACTGATTTATAATAACTACTGTAAATCTTTCCTTCACGTATGATTGTTATTAAAGGGTTTTGATCTGACCAAACCACCTAAGGACACAAACTGGTCAAAACTAGGTTTGATTCTACTGGTTCAATCCTAAATCAGAACTGGATTGAACTCAACCCTCTAAACCCCAAAAGGGTTAGGATCTTTAACTAATGATCAACATAGCTTCTAATAAACAAACAATCCACTGAAAAGGTTACAAGATAATATACCTGATCAAAAACTTGGGATTGCTAAAGACAGTCCACCACTACTGCACCTCCTAACGAACTGGCTGCTAGACCGCTCCTGGATCACCAATCAACAATACTCGAAAAACTGAGAGTGTGTGTGTGTGTGTGTGTCGAACTTCAAATCGCAAAACACACTTGGTGTGTTTTCTTGGTCGACTTCGACGTGAAGAGAGAGGTCGAGAGAGAGAGAGTTCGACGAGAGAGAGAGAGAGAGTTAGGAGAGTGGTGGCTAGGTTTTTATCTCTTTAATCCCTTGTTAAGTATATGATAATCCTTAAGGCTTAAGGATATATATATATAGAGAGAGATTAAAATGACCCAAGCCCGTTTAATTAAAAAGCTCATTGGTTTTAATTAAACTTTCATCTCTTGAGTTTCAACCCCCTGGACTTCGCTAGTTAATTAACTATTAATTAACTGGTCCGTTAAATATTAAACTTTAATATTTAATTCTCTTTAAATAATAAATAACTATTTATTATTTATTTCCTTTCTAATAATTAATACAAACTGATTAATTATTTATTTCTCTCCTTCCAATAATTAATACTACTGATTAATTATTTACTTTTCTCTTTAATAATTAATCCAACCTGATTAATTATTTCCACACAGATTTATGGTAAAATCTAACTGTTCTGATTTGGGTGTGTAGCAGTGTGACCCTTTAGTCTCTTATAACATTGGATACAATATGCTCATTAATTATCTCCTAAGTTTCTGATTTTATAAAATAACCTCCATGTAATTAAAACTTTAATTACATTTATATATATATTAAATCTTACTAGATTTTATTATTCATTTGAAATGATAAACCTCTTACACCTACTTGTAAGAAACTTGAAATTAGATTTCCTGTGTATATCAACACTAATCTAATATCATTACTAAGAATGTTAAAGAACATCATATTTCATCATTTCTAACGTTGACCAACCAACAATCATTTAATTAAGCTGACTTACTGAACATTTTAGAACGTGTATAATTTTATTTAAGTCATAACATGACTCAAAAACTTGCAATGATATCTTTATTGAGTATCTCTCAATAAATCATGCATTCCTCGGATTAGTCCTTTTTCAAGAATTTACTATTTTAGATAACTTTTAAAATTATCCGATAATTATATACTCTAAAAGTTCAATCTTGTATTTTATCATACTAGTTAAAAACTTTTATTAACTTTGATAAATACATTAGTCAGATGCTCCCACTATCTTTTATGAAAAAGTGCATCACTTTAAAACATCCTTTTAGGCTTAGTCAATCCTTGACTATCATGCCTAAAACTTGTGTTCTAAACACATGTTTTAAAACTTAGTTTTTGTAAGAAATTTGTTTTATGAAACCAAAAACTTGGATCTCCATATATCCATCTTTCTAGTTACAGAAAGTAGTTTCATCAAACTTACCATAAGTGCAAAAACACTTGTGAAGACATTTTAAATTTCTTTCTCTTAAAACATTTAGTATAAAACTCTCTTGATTTTAGTGACTACCATAATCACTTTTATACTATCTTAAATGTTTTATCAAAAACTATTTTCCTTAGAAATAATGACTATTATTTCTATTTGTTCAAGAACTTGAACATTTGCTTTTCACAAAAACTTAAACACTTGTTAAATTAGAAAAACTATCTAATTTTACAAACAACACTTGTTAAATTAAGTATTTGAATAGTGGAGCCAGCATTTATGTAATTACAACAAATCACAGCATAAGATCACTATGAATCACCAATCAAGTCAATACTTGACTTAATGGTATTCTCTTAGTCACAACTGGACTAATCATGATTCATAAAAAAATGCGTGCACGGATATGAACTAAATAATTAAATTTCCATAATCTCAATCCAAAAGTTTCCAAAAACAATCAAGATAAATATGTTCAAATAAACTTTAAAAAGAGTTTAATAAACTAGGAAATAGAAATATTAATAATATCCGTAAGTTGCACGTGGGATCTCTTCATGCCGGGCCGCATTACTTTTCATCTCCTCCTGCAATAAACGATTGCAAGATATTAGAATACTCGTAAAAACTTTTACAAGTGGAAAGTGATAAAGAAGCTATTCACATGATACCTGAGGGGCCAGCCTTGCCACCTGCCTCGTGACCCTTCGGACAATCTCTTTTCCAATGTCCGACCTCATCGCACTTGAAGCACCGATTCTCGGTTCTTGCTTTGTTCGGCTTCGGCTTCTTGCCCTTGTTGTCGTTATTAGCCCTGGGTGCATTCTGGCTGGGCTAGGCCTTGCCCTTTCCCTTTCCGTTGCGCCCTTTCCTCTTCTTATGTCCGCCCACCATGAGAATGTCCTTAGACTTGGTCCCGATACTCTGCTCCGCTGTCTTAAGCATGGAGTACAACTCAGCCACGGATTTCTCCATGTTGTTCATGTTGTAGTTGACTATGAAAGGCTTATAGTCATTTGACAACGAGTTGAGTATCGTATCCGTTGCTAGCTGCAACGGTACTGGGTGCCCAAGTCTCTCCAGGTGGTCCATGTAACCCTTCATTTTCATGACGTGGTTACTGACCGAGGTCCCCTTAGCCATCTTGCACGAGTTAAATGCCCTGGTAGCATCATAACGTTCTGTGCGAGCTTGCTCCTGGAACATATCCCTCAGCTGGCGGATCATGTCATAAGCAGGAGTCTCCATCATGCTAGACTGCAACTCTGGACTCATAGTTGCAAGCATGAGATAGCTGACATCTAGGGCGTCGTTGGAGCACTTCTGAAAAGCCTCCCTGACATCTGCCCTTGTATTGCTGGCAGGAGGATTTACTAGAGGTTGTTCTAGGACATGCCACTTTCTCTCGTGCCTAAGAACGATCCGGAGATTTCTCTCCCACGTGAGAAAGTTTTGTCCGGCAAGCTTATCCTTCTCAAGGATAGAGCGGAGAGAGATATTGTTAGTACTAGTAACGTTGGTTGCCATCTACAAATTAAAAACTTGGTTTAATTAGTAATTGCAGATAAACTTTTCTAATCATATATCATCAAACCCATAAATAATATATATTAGACCTATGACTCATATTTCACATACTTGACGCAAGGTTTGGGCACTCCCGCCAAGTCATGCTATTTCTGGTAGGTAATACCCTGTACCAATCGTACCTAACTGATACGACTCCTAGAAACTCGTAGATCACTTAGACCCAGTCTAGTATGTTTAACTCTACTCTAGTGCTTTTTAGGTCGGGACTCCCGATTATCACCAAAATAGATCGTACCACCTAAGACAGCATGAATTTTGGCCGGGACTCCCGATTAACGCAGAATCTTTCATGCCCCTTCCCGCAATGGTTTGAACCCGGATGCCCAAGGATTGGGCACTTCCGACACCCGAGTACCGTTTAACAGCAAGGGTGTTACACCATTAGGTGGGTAGCACACTGATCTAAGATTTTCTTGGGTTTTACTATTAAGTTTAAAAACTTAATTTTCCAGTTTTTGAAAAACCATTTCAAAACTAACTGTTTTAAAAAAAATACGATTTATATGTGTACCTAAACTAGGTGCACAAAACGGCTTTTATAAGTTCCAAACTTATAACTTTGACAAAACTTTAAATTTATAAAAATTTAGTTAATGTAACACCCTAATTTAGGGCCTAGTTGTAAATAGTTGTACTTTGTGTTTGTTCAGTTGTACATTGACATTAACCAAGTTGTTTAAGTTGTTTTGTTGCTTAATTGTTGGTGCACGTGGTTATGTGGCTAAAGTTGGAAATGTGTCGTTAATAGATAGAGTTGGTTAATAGTTGAACGGTTTCAGATAATGATTCCGAAAATATCTCTGTTAGTTGAAACGGGTAAACCTAAGTTGTGTTTTAAGTTGAATAGGAGAACGAAATACCCACACGGGGTATTAAACCAACCAAGGTCGGTTTATGTGGGATCTTATCCCCTGTTAACACATTCAAACACACCACACATACACATACATGCTTACACGTTAGAACACACAAACACTTTTGGAGTTTTGATCTTTTGGAAGAGGAAATCAAAGAGGAAAGCAATTAGCAACTGATTTCAACAAGCATCTAAGCCTAGAATCTGTTCTTTATCTTCTTCAAGTAAGATTTCTTGTTTAAAAACCTAGTTTTGGGTTTCATGGTGTAAGGGTTCATTTTGATGGATTTAGTTGTGTTGTGATGTTTCTTTTATGTTCAAATTGTGTTAGTAAGTTGATGTGTGTGTTAGAGATCATGTGTAAACACTTGAATATGGATTCAAGACGAGTATTGTGTCAAAAATCGGGTAAAACAGCTGCTGTGTTCGAACAGAGCAAGAACCCATTGTATCGGGGGTCCTTGCGATCGCATGGATGGGCTTTGCAGTCGCATGGGTGCTTGCGATCGCATGGCTTTCCTTTGCGGTCGCATGGCGCGCCTGGTGTCTCTTGCGGTCGCATGCATGGGTCTTGCGATCATAAGGGTGTCGTTGTCGTGGTTTACCGTCTAAGGACGAAGGAAAAGTAACTTGCGATCGTAGGTACATAACTTGCGATAGTAAGTCTCCAAGATACCACCCTTGCGGTCGTATGGTCATTCCATGCGATCGTAAGATGGGGTTGATTGGGCAGGGCCTTTGCGATCGCATGGAGTACCCTTGCGATCGCATGGATATGCCTTGCGATCGCATGGGGTTGCCTTGCGATCGCATGTTGTGTTGTTTTGTTGACAACTTTGTATTTTTGTGTTTAAGCATCGTTTGTTGTCGTTGATTGGTGTCTAAGCCTGAACCTAATGTTGTTAGTCTTGATTTGTTTACATTCCATCAGCGCTGAAGTATTCGAAGAAGATTTCAGCAGAAGACTTTAACTGAAGATTTGTCTCGTCTTAAATAACGATCATCTGAAGGGCTGAAAGTTTCATCTCTGAAACTTTCAGTTTACTGAAGTTAGTCTTCAGCAAATGGTCCCCTCAGTGACGTCATCAACTGTCACTTTCAAGACAGTTTTGCATGAGGAAATCTGTTGCTAATCAATTCACTAGATTGTGACGTTTGTCACCTATTCAACGGCTATGATTTAATAGGGAAATGTATATATACTCTTCTCTTAGTCGAGAAGAGTGTGCTAACGATTACTGTATGTTCAGTAAGCAATAGCTAAAGTCTGTCTACTTTCTCTCAAGTCTGTACTTGTTTTTCATTGAATTTAAGAAGTTTGTTCTTCTTAAATTCTCGTCTGTAAAGTTTGTTATATCAATATTAACAACCTTTGACATCTCTTTCTGTTCTTATAATTACTTTTTCCGCACTTAATTGTTATTTAAGTTAGTAATATTCACTATTTGGGAACAACAATTGGTATCAGAGCAGGTTCAAATTCTTCTATAATTTGTGATCTGCCGAGATGTCTAAAGTTCTCTCTTGTAATTCTTCTATAATTGTTATAATTCTCTCTTGTAATTTGTGATCTGCCGAGATGTCTATAATTCTTCTATAATTGACATCCTGTAAAACACCAATTCCTGCACCCTTTAATCCTGACATACTACTGATTGATTTTGACTCCCAGTCTCCATCCTCAACTGAAGTTCTCTCTGATCCCTTTAACGAAATAAATTCCTCCTTTGCTGACTCTCCAACTGAACCATTTCAAGTTGCAAAACCCATACCTCCTAACACCAAATGGACTAACGCTCATCCTATTGATCAAGTGATTGGAAATCTAAATGATGGGGTTCGCACTAGAGGTTCAGCAACACCCGGGTTTTGTATGTTTGCTGACTTCATTTCTCAAATTGAACCAAAGAAAGTGAATGATGCTTTAAAAGATTCACATTGGGTATCAGCAATGCAAGAGGAACTGAATGAGTTTAAAAGGAATAAAGTATGGAATCTCGTACCACCCCCATCGAATCAGTCAGTGATAGGAACCAAATGGGTCTTCAGAAACAAGAAAGATGAATCAGGAGTTGTCATTCGGAACAAAGCAAGATTAGTTGCCAAGGGATATTGTCAAGAAGAAGGAATTGATTATGATGAGACATTTGCTCCCGTTGCACGAATGGAAGCAATTCGCATATTTCTTGCTTTTGCTGCTCATAAAGGTTTCAAAGTTTTTCAAATGGATGTCAAATGTGCTTTTCTCAATGGAGAACTGAAAGAAGAGGTATACGTTCAGCAACCACCTGGTTTCGAGAATCCAAAATATCCAAATCATGTCTACAAGCTAGACAAAGCATTGTATGGATTGAAACAAGCACCTCGAGCCTGGTATGATACTCTTTCAGCATATCTTCTTAAAAAGGGATTCAAACGAGGTACAATCGATAAAACTCTCTTTCTTGGTCGAGAAAAAGGTGATTTGCTTCTTGTTCAAATATATGTTGATGACATAATTTTTGGGTCTACTAATGAAAATTTGTGTAAAGCATTTGAAAGAATCATGACCAAAAAGTTTCAAATGAGTATGATGGGAGAGCTAACTTACTTTTTGGGACTTCAGATTAAGCAAACTGAAACCGGTATTTTTATTAATCAAGGAAAGTATATTTCTGACTTACTGAAGAAGTACAACTTCACTGAATGTTCAGTTATGAAAACTCCCATAGCTCCCAAAACCAAGTTAACTGCTGATCTTGATGGAAAAGCAGTTGACTTGCCTACTTTTCGTGGGATGATTGGTTCTTTGCTTTATTTAACTGCTAGTAGACCTGACATTATGTTTTCTACATGTTTATGTGCACGATTTCAAGCAAATCCAAAAGAGTCCCATATGTCTGCTGTATCCAGGATATTCAGGTATCTGAAAGGTACTCCTCATCTGGGTCTTTGGTATCCCAGATACTCAGGTTTTGATCTAATGGGATTTTCAGATTCAGACTATGCAGGTTGTCATTTGGACCGAAAAAGTACCACTGGTGGATGTCAGTTGCTTGGACACAAACTCGTCAGTTGGCAAAGCAAGAAACAGAACTCAATTTCTCTATCTACTGCTGAAGCTGAATATATTTCAGCAGGAAGTTGCTGTGCACAAATTCTGTGGATTCAGCATCAGCTTGCTGATTATGGTGTTTTACTTGCAAAAACTCCCATCTACTGTGACAACACCAGTGCCATAGCCATTTCAAACAATCATGTGCTTCATATGCGAACAAAACACATCGATGTTCGTCATCACTTCATCAGAGATCACATTGCTAACAATGATATTGAACTATATTTTGTTCCAACTGAACATCAGTTAGCTGATATATTCACCAAGGCTCTGGATGAATCACGCTTCAATTATCTTGTTTCTGAACTTGGCATGCTGAATCTTTGAGCAACTGAAATTTTCAACTGAAACGTGGTCCACTAAAACCTGCTTGACTGAACTGTGTAAACTGAAACCTGTTCTACTGACATCTCCACTAAAACTCTTTGGCTGACAGGTAAGTTTTCTTTTACTTTATGTTAATAATATATTGCTTGGATTTATGACTTTTTGTTAACTCAATTTATCTTTATTTGGGGTAGCATTTATTATAGCCGTCATTTCATGTTCAGTTTTTATCTCAAATAATGATTACTTCTTCTCTTTATTTACCTTTACTTATCACCTAGATAATCTCATTCTTCTCATTCTTACCATCTTTCATCCTCTTCCCTCCATTTTTTTCCTCTCATTACTGTTGCTACTTTCTTCATGGATCTCACCTTTGTAATCATCAACCATCCATTCATGTACACCATCACCATCAGGATTAATAATATAGGGCTTGGAGCATCAGTCCAAATCGCCGTAAATCTTCTTGATTAATCAACTGGGGCGATCATCTTTTGGCATGGACACAAGATTCTTTTGGCTATTTGCTTTTGATCATTTTTAATATGCTCCATTGTAACTATGTTGTCTGCATTTCTCATTAATGGAAAATAGTCTTATGATATGTTCTGTGCTTTTCTTTACTATCTTATCTTTATGCCTAGTTCATAATTTTTACTTTACTAAGTCAATGTAATTCTTAGTTATTTTCACTTAATATTGTTCTCTGAAATACCCTGATTAACAGCCTTTCAGTTTGCATATATTAAATGATAATAAATAAAAATTATAAACATCTGCAATTTCCTTCGGTTATTTTTTTTTAACTATGGTTAGTTTACGGTTTCATCTAACGGTTGGATATCAATCACATAAGGGTTTTTTTTTTTTATTTTTTTATTTTTTTTTAAATCACCGTCTCATTCTCTATTCTCCGCTCATCACTTCTTTCTCTAAAAACCTATATAACGCTACATCATCTTCTTCAATCTTTTCTTTACTGTTTTCCTTCTCCTTCGACACGCTTTTCCTTTCTCTAATCATGTCTCGCCCAGCAACCATGTGTGTTCATCTTCCAGAATCAGTTGTACCAATCATCTCAAATGCTGATATTGTTTTCAAATCGAACAATATTTCTGTATCGCTCACTCCTGTTACTTCCAAATCAAAATTCTTCCATCTTCTCAACTTTCTTCGTCATTGTCCCATCAACTATGCGTTAACCACCCAACTCGACATGTTTGAGGAACATCTGTGTGAATTTTGGATGACCGCTACTGTTCTCGATGAGACCGCTACAAACCCAAAAATATCTTTCACCCTCCTGAACGGCAAGCAAAAATGTCGTGTTGACAAGTATTTTCTTGCTGAAGCTCTTCATCTTCCAACTGATGATAAGTCTCCCTGTGAACCTTTCTCCAAATCAGCAAAGGAAATTATCAATGAATATCTGAAGATTCCTGCTACTTCATATATAAAAGGCAAAACCCTAGTTCGAAATAAACTCCCATCCGTGTGGTGTAGTTTCTTCAGTATTCTTTCCTTTTGTATGACTGCAAAAACAGGAGGAATGGATCAAGTGGCTGACAACGTGCTGAGTTTAGGTCATGCTCTGATGTATGACACAAAAGTTGATTATGCTGCTTTTGTCTTCAACCTTCTTCTTACTCAAGTCAGAATGAAGAAGAGACATTCTCATATTCCTTTTCCTCGATTTCTTTCGCTAATATTTCGACAACTGATCCGACGATCTCATTATTATTCAGCTAAGCATTCAGTTGAGTTGTCTTCTCTTCCTCACTCTGTATGGTCCAACACTGACTTGACTGATCCCATACCACTTACTGCCATCATGATGGACTATGCAAGGATGACAGACACTCCTGCTGATTCAGTTCGTCGGTCTCCTTCTGCTGAACAACCTGAACAACCTGACCAACCTTCAGATTCAGAGGCCACTGCACAGCCCGCTCCTAAGAAAAAGAGGCACCTAATCAAACTGTCTTCTTTAACAAAAAGACATTCTGATGACAATCCTGCTGCTGCTTCCAAGAAACTGAAGCGTAAAACTCCTCCTTCTCCTGACTCAACCACTAAGCAACAACAAACAACAAAAGCTAAGACTATCCTTCCTGATCCACTACCCACTGTAAGTCTTCTCCCCTCTACTAACTCTCTTACTATCAATGACGAGTGTAAATCACCCTCACACTCCAAGGTTCTCAAAACCAGTGATGTTAAGACCACTACTGTCACAGTTTCAGTATTACCAACTGAAACTACAGTTCAGCCAAAATCCCTTGATGGTTCAGTAGTCCGAACTGATCCTATGGATTTAACCCATACAGATGATCTCTCAGCACTTAAACCATCTGAGTCTGATGTATTCACTCTCCATGATGATTCAGCTAAACCATCTGACTCTGAGAGACCTTTGACTCATGATGTTTCAGATAACCCTGAAATTGAAGTTATTCCTTCCTCTACCATCTTGGCCTCTGATGGTTCAGCTAATCCACCTGAACCTATGGCTATTTCTATTGCTCATGAAGATGTAGTTACACACAAAGCTACTACTGAAGCAAAGCCCAATGTAGCCCCTGATGATTCATTAAACCCGAATGTTTCTATGGCTATACCTACCCCACCTCCACAAATTTCTTTTAAAAAGTTAAACAACGAACAGGGTTTCATTTGTGATCCTGCTTCTGGTTTTGAGTATTCTGTCAATCTTCTTCCTCCCACTTCCAATCAATCTCATCTAGATAACCTGATGGCTTATGGGCAGGATATTTCCACTGACCTTAATGCTCAGTTTCCTTCTCTTCAACAAACACTTTTTGCCAAATCAGTAACTGATCCTCTCGACAGTTCAGAAAACTATGAAACCTCTTATTCCTCCACTGAACAAGACTTTCTAGCTGATTCAACCACTCCGTTGTCTCCTCCCATCATTCGTTCACCCACTGAGATTGATGATGACTCAATGTCTGTTCTTGATGCCTACTCAAAACTTGATGATTCCATTCGTCTTCTTCACAGTCAAGTTACAAAAGAGTTTCATCGGTTTCACATTCAGCACATGTCAAATGTCAACTTTGCTGACGAAATTAAAATTCTTACTGCACTTTTAATCGATTACATCTGTACATTAAACAAAGAATTTCAGTTTCACAATCAACTCCGGGTCACTCTCTTTAAACAACTCCGTGATTATATTGCTAATGGCAATAAACGTTACGAGGAAGTGTTATCTAAGCTTTCAGCCTCTCAGTCATCTTTATCTGAGTCTCTTTCAAAGTTTCAACTCACTTTTCTCAAAACATTCACTGACAATATCTCGCAACTCCGCGATTCTCTAAACGCTTATCCTTCTAAACGCTATCTTCAGTCCTATCACAAAAAGGTAGTTCTGAAAGATATGCGGCGTATGATGGTCGCCACACTGAACAAACACATTGTTCCACGATTGGAAAGAATAGAAGCTGCTACAGTCTCTTCCTCAGCTTCTAAGGGGGAGAAATTTTTGAAATCTTCAGTTGTGGCTAGAACCATAAAAGCTCAGATCAAGAAAAGGAAAGCAGAGTCACTACGAGATAAAGAAGAAATTCGTCAGCTGAAACAAACAATTAAAGAGTATTCTGTGTTTAGAGATGAAACTGAAAAAGAACAGAGAGAATTGAACAGATGGTTTGAAGAATCTCTTAGTGAACCTGGGGATGAAGGTAATGCTAAAATCTCTGAAAGATCTTCTCCTGAACGTGACTTTAATATGTTAATTCAATCTCATCCTCAAAAAGTCACTCAACCTGAGACAGCCTTGATTATACATCCTAATGCTCCTCATACTACTGAAAGTTCAGTGTCTGCATCTGAAACAATGATAAATGTTGATATTCCTAGTCCTAGGGATCTAACATCAAACACTCTGAATCCAACAATCCTAGATCAGATTCCGCTGATAATCTCCAAAACTGATTTTCCTTCAGTTATCAGTGAGAAAGCTAGTTCACCTATCAGGAATCCTGATAAAGGTAAAGGTATTGCAGATGAAACTGAAGTAGTAAAGCCTAAAGTAATCAACACTGAAAAACTGTTGTTTGATAGCATGAAGGCAATTAAAAATCAGGTGTCCAACATAGGGGGAGATAAGGTCACTGAAGAAGATGAAGCTGCTGCACTTGGGTTGACCTTGGAAGATTACAGAATGTCAAAGGAGATAGCTAAAGAGACTGACAAATTACAACGTCTTTCTGAAGCTGAAGCAAAGAAGACAGCTGAACTTGAAGTTGGTCAACAAAAGACTAAGAAGAAAATGTCTCCTCAATCTCTTCAGCTTGCTGTTGAAAAAGAAATTGAAGAGGAAAGAATAAAAAAAGAGAAAGCCAAGCTAATGAGAGAACGAAAAGAAAAGGAATGGTTTGAAACCAGAATGAACAGAGCTGACCCTGATCCAATCACAAAAGTTAGGGTTACCAAAGAAAAAGGTGAAAATATAGTTGAGATCTCGAGAAATAAAAATTTCCTCAAGGTTCAGTATGTCTCCGAGGTCAACCTTACAAAATTCAGTCTGTCTGAATGGGTTGAAATTGGGAAGTGTCTGAACCGACTGAAACTAACGGAACTGGTTAGGTCAGTTAAGAAGAGGCTTTCTTATCTACAAGAATCGTATGATCTTCTGAAGAAACGTTATCAACCTTCTGAAGATATCATTGAAAATCAAGATAAGGTTCAACCTTTAAAGAAGAGAGGAAGAAGGTATTCTAAGAGATCTGAAGAAGAGATTGTTAAGCTTATGGCCGCAGGTGTTCTTCCAAATTGCAGAAATATGGATTGTTCTCTCCCTTCAGGTTTCGTATTCAATGACAAACAAGTTCTTGACAATCCTAGAGGATTTTTCTTCAAGGATGCTTATGACAGACCAAGTTTTCAGAGGGTGTCTGAACTTGAAAATGCTGATTGGATGCATCTGAAGGCAATATCATCCTACTTTAATTCAAGGGATCCTGAAACTGCTGATATTCGCCTGAAGATTGTACAACTATTTGAAGCCAAAAAGCCTAGAGATCCTGAAACTGAAATATGGGAAGAAAAAGCCAAAGTCATGGAAGGCACTCAAGCACACAAGCCATCAAGAAGCTCTTGATTTCTCTATGAACTTTATTTTCTTGTATTTCTTTTCTCTTGTAAAACTAAAAAATTCAAAAACATTGGAAAATGAAAAGAATCCAAAAATATTCAGTCTGGATCATGTACATATGAGTTCTTTTATGTATATAGCTCTATTTGTTTATTCTAAGTAAATAATGATGGTCTATAAACAAATAGGGGGAGATTGTTAGTCTTGATTTGTTTACATTCCATCAGCGCTGAAGTATTCGAAGAAGATTTCAGCAGAAGACTTTAACTGAAGATTTGTCTCGTCTTAAATAACGATCATCTGAAGGGCTGAAAGTTTCATCTCTGAAACTTTCAGTTTACTGAAGTTAGTCTTCAGCAAATGGTCCCCTCAGTGACGTCATCAACTGTCACTTTCAAGACAGTTTTGCATGAGGAAATCTGTTGCTAATCAATTCACTAGATTGTGACGTTTGTCACCTATTCAACGGCTATGATTTAATAGGGAAATGTATATATACTCTTCTCTTAGTCGAGAAGAGTGTGCTAACGATTACTGTATGTTCAGTAAGCAATAGCTAAAGTCTGTCTACTTTCTCTCAAGTCTGTACTTGTTTTTCATTGAATTTAAGAAGTTTGTTCTTCTTAAATTCTCGTCTGTAAAGTTTGTTATATCAATATTAACAACCTTTGACATCTCTTTCTGTTCTTATAATTACTTTTTCCGCACTTAATTGTTATTTAAGTTAGTAATATTCACTATTTGGGAACAACAAATGTGTTAGGTGATTCGGACGATTCCGTGTGCTCCTGGGATTCCCAAATTTATATTTGTCTCCTCTAATTTCGAGGTGAGTACCGGTTTTCCCATGAGTCTCGGTAAGTAGCGTTGTCTGTTGTTTATTGAGATATGTGGTTGATGTCGCACACGTGCGTATATGAGGTATGTTATACCATGTTATTGTATACTGTTGCCATGTTAAGTTGCTTTACAAGTTGGTTATGAATCGCATGCGTATAGTTGAACCCGTAATGGGTTGTAGTTGTGTGTTGTATTGGTCCGGACTGTTGATGGCATGGTTAAGGTCAGCTTTCTTCCCGAAGGCTGGATCCCTTTGATGGAATAACGGGGATCAACGGTACTCGGTGTGCAGCACGCCGTGGTGGTCTTGCAAACCGCCGCTCCTTAACGTGAGTTGGGATCTTAGCTTTCGTTGAGATCCGAGATGTTGAGCTTCGAGCTTTGTAACGCGTTTGGTGGACTGCTCTTCGCTCTCCCACCATTGCGGATAGTTGTAGCTGATGGTCCCCAGTTTGAATCGTTGAGCGGGGCTTCCCACCCTGCAAGATATGATTCCTACTGACTCGTTGGCGCGACGCTATGTGTTAGGATAGCCTTATGTGCTGTCCCGTAGTTGGGATAACCTGCTTATTGATGCTTATGTGTTAATCTGTACTCACTAGCTAGTTGTAGCTAACGGTGCCTGAATTTTCCCTTTTTGCAGATGCGAAGTAGTTGGCCTGGTGAGGCGGGACTGTTGGTAGTTGTTGTACATACCTTTTGCGGAACACTGCTCGTTGTATATATATGTGATCTGATGGTCGGTGGTGTCGGTTAGTTAGTAACACCAAACTGTCGAACTTGGCATATTTTTGTTGTATTTAACTGCCGAGTCAGTTAAGACTTACAATATTTTGTAATGACGTTTACTTCCGCTGCTGGCTTTTATTAATTAAGTTTAAAAAGCTTAAATTTTCCCTAATTTTAAGCGCGTGAAAACCGGTGTTACAGTTAATACGACTACCAAACTGAAGTCATATTTTAGTTTGTCATAAAAACATGGTTTTTCACTGTTTAATAACAACCTGTTATTAAACCCCTTTTATTTAGCATCATATAAATGTCACATATAAATATGAATAAGCGGTAAATAAAAAACACAACCACGCAGGTAATAATAAGCATATGAACCATATAGTTTTGCCAACTAATCCTAAGGTCAAACCTATGGATAAAGTGACTTGGATTCGCCTTCTTGATGTGCTGCTCCCACTAGCCTTGACACCTCCCCGAAGTATTCGTGCTTCGTGTGAAAACACCATTTTCTTGATTACCTTCTTCGAGTCCATTTTGGTTGAGGGATTAAACTACTACTAATCTATTACAAATACAATATTGAATGGGGTTGTAAGTGGCACGCAGGCCTCCCCGAACCAGTACAATATTACAAATAAGAAAGGGATTGTAATTGGCACGCAGGCCTTCCCAAAACCAAAATAAAAGAAGAAAAAGAAAAAACGAGTCTTAAGTCGGCAAAACTATAGCTATATGTTACAACCACACAATTATATATAAGCACCATATATATATAAAAAACAACCATGCAATTATAATATATAAAACAATAAACTATGCTGCTAAGCACATAACCTGATTTGTTTAATCTTTCTTATTTACCCTTTGATTAATACCTATTAATCAAAAATGAGAATCGTGATCTTCTAATTAAATTTATTTGACCAAAATAGTTTTTCAATAAAACTTTAAAAAATTTGATCTCATTCAAAACTTGAATGAAATCCTTATGTCGGGTTTTCTTACAGTTTTCTAAAAACTTAAAACAAACAACTTTTGGTCAATTAAATATTATCTTATTTGTTTCTCCATTTTATTATATAAACCTTTCCCTTTTAGAATTTATTCAAAAAACGACTAAACTAGTCATAATAAATAAATATCTAAAAATATATATTTTAACTAAACTAATTAAAACATATAATACTAGTTTATATAATATCTTATTAATTTTTAAAACTTAAAATTAATATCACTTTTGTTTTAACTGAAAACATTTCGAGCCAACAACTTCTAGGCCGAGCACTACCTGGGCCAAAACCCCGTTAGCGCAAAAAACCCACTGGGCCGAGACCTACTTGGTCCGTGACCCACTCGGGCTGAGAACCCACTGCGCCGAAACCCTCTAGGGCCATAGCCACCTTGGGCCGGAGCCCTTTGGGCCGAGGCTTACTGGGCTTAGCGCCGCTAAACCCCCTCACCGCGTCCAACGCCGCTGTCGTTCATGGTGATGGTCTCGGTTCCATTTTCCAATTATAAAACAAAAATTAAAAAATATTTTAAATCATTTTTAACCTATTAAAACTAACTGTTTTAATATCCTGATTAAAAACAGGATTTAATTTCAAAAAATAAAAAATATCAATTGATATCAACTAAAACTAGTTTTATTAACAATTGATTATCCTAAAACTAAACATTAACCTTTTTAAACAAAAGTTCAAAATTACTGGTTAAGATAAAGTTTTAGATAAAAGGTTTATCATTTTTAACCGTTTAAACACAAACCTGGTTTAAACCTAACTAGTCAAAATCAAACCTTTTATAATATGGATAAAAACAGAAAACTTGTTTTTATACCTTATGGTTTTCGAAAAAAAACATTATGGAGAAGAATAAGATGAAGAAGATTAAATTATCTAAACAAATCAATTATCTGGATTAACTAGGTTTTTAACCACTTAAACAAACTGTTTAATTTAAACTTAATTCAATCTTATCCTTATCCAAAAATCATGATCCTTTTAACCATTCAAATTAACTGTTTGAATTTCCTAATTAATATGATAAACCTGATGACAAAACAAACTGTTTTGTTACCTACTTGATTTTCGAAAAGCTCAAGAACAAGTAGAGAATTAAGAACAAAAAACTTAATCCTAAAGAACAGATAAACCTAGAAACTATATATCATAGAGCCGAGGCTCTGATACCACTGAAAGGTTTTGATCTGACCAAACACAGGTTCAATCCTAAAGCAGAACTGGATTGAAATCAACCCTCTAAACCCCAAAAGGGTTTGGATCTTTAACTAATGATCAACATAGCTTCTAATAAACAAACAATCCACTGAAAAGGTTACAAGATAATATACCTGATCAAAAACTTGGGATTGCTAAAGACAGTCCACCACTACTGCACCTCCTAACGAACTGGCTGCTAGACCGCTCCTGGATCACCAATCAACAATACTCGAAAAACCAAGAGTGTGTGTGTGCGTCGACCTTCAAATCGCAAAACACACTTGGTGTGTTTTCTTGGTCGACTTCGACATGAAGAGAGAGGTCGAGAGAGAGAGAGAGAGTTCGACGAGAGAGAGAGAGGGTTAGGAGAGTGGTGGCTAGGTTTTTATCTCTTTAATCCCTTGTTAAGTATATGATAATCCTTAAGGCTTAAGGATATATATATATATATATATATATATATATATATATATATATATATATATAGATTAAAATGACCCAAGCCCGTTTAATTAAAAAGCTCATTGGTTTTAATTAAACTTTCATCTCTTGCCTTTCAACCCCCTGGACTTCACTAGTTAATTAACTATTAATTAACTGGTCCGTTAAATATTAAACTTTAATATTTAATTCTCTTTAAATAATAAATAACTATTTATTATTTATTTCCTTTCTAATAATTAATACAAACTGATTAATTATTTATTTCTCTCCTTCCAATAATTAATAATACTGATTAATTATTTACTTTTCTCTTTAATAATTAATCCAACCTGATTAATTATTTCCACATAGATTTATCGTAAAATCCAACTGTTCTGATTTGGGTGTGTAGCAGTGTGACCCTTTAGTCTCTTATAACATTGGATATAATATGCCCATTAATTATCTCTGCACATAATCTAACAATTATTACTATTCAATTTACAAACACTCACATTTATGACTCCTGGATGTCTTATGACGTTAGAGGCGCACATAAATCTAGAAGTTATTACAAAATTATTAATTAAATACCTAAAACACCAAGTTTCTAACGAGGAATGTAAAGTATGTCATTAGATAAATGTTGTTATGTCTAGCTAATTCACCTAGGTATAAACATGAGGGATCTTAAGGTAACTTTTAGACACCTATATTGTGAAAGACTACAAACAAATATAATGAATGAAAATCTGTAAACAATACAAAGTGATATAAATTTTAATAGGAAATGGTCAATTTTTAAAAAAATAAGAAAGTGATACATGTATGATGCAAAAGATGTAACAGTTGCTTAAACCTGAATTCTCTTATATATCTAACTAGATTAAAAACCTGTGTAAACACAGGTATAATTATTTATATGAATATATAGTTATACTCTTTTAGTAAAATATATAATTGTTTTATATGAATGAAATAATTATTTATTAGAAGATTGGGTGTTTGTAATGTTGGTTGTTGTGTTTAATGATGTTCACGGGGTACTTAAATTGTAAGGTTATTGAATCATTTGAATAGAACTTGTTTATAAATAGGATACTCTTCACAATGAAAGTGTTTGAAATATATATGCTCATCACTAAAATAGATTTATTGAATTTTGAGATAACATCATATATTAAGTATACATGAGATAATTATGTATACCAATATAAAATGATAGATAAGTACAAATATTTGAAATTTGTAGAAGATGTAGATAAGTACAAATATCACGATTATGTATTTTAAATAAGTACAAAATATATATACAATTTACGTATACTATTTAAAATTATAGTTAAGTACAAATATTTTAAATTTGTAGAAGAAACTATAAATGTTTATCTAATAACATAAATCTTAAATAAATATTTGTAGATTACTTTGACTTCAAAAAAGTCAAAATCAAAATTTTTGATTTAAGGAAATCAACGGTTAAGATCAATTATTTTATTAAATAAAGGGTTCAGATCGTCTAATAATTTTTTCTCAATTAGTCTTTTATATATATTAGGATCATTACCGTATGTTTTAAGAAGAATAGTTATGCGATTTATAAAACCATAGAAAATAAACCGAAAGGTTTTAGCGAGTTACTAAGCAACTAAAAAATTCGTATGGATCATAAAAATATTCTCAAACCGAAAACAAACACTCCAAATTTGAACTCATCATTTAAGCAAAATTCTCACGAACCTATGTAGGCAATCAACTTGCATTAAAGCTGGTTTAATGTTTTATGAAGAAAATAAGCAAGTAAAAAAATACCTATTTGAAAGATATTAAGTGTGATTATGTTTTGATTTACATAAAATAAAGGTCAGTAACTCAGTTTATTCAAATTCATGAAATAAACTTCCGATTACTAATAAATAATTAAAATTTTGTGTGGGTCATGTTACGGTAAAATTTACATTAAAACGTAGATAAAAATGAGACGATTATAAATATATAATTATATTTATATTAATCATTATAAATTAAAAGTTACAAAATAAACTATAAACATATATAGTTTAATACATCTGCTAAATATAAATATATAATTTATAAAAACACCCATATATATTATTTCACATAGCTCCACATAATCAATGAAGAAAATTAAGGGTCCCTATTAGTTACAATTAAGAAAAGAGAAATTTGATTTTTATTTGATGTTTTAATAAATAATAAAATAAGATAAGATTTGAAATAGTAAAGAGTTTAGCTCGTTATACTTTTAAATTTAAAATTCCATGTCACTCTTTCCACATCACTTGACATTTTAGCAAAACTAGTACCACGTCAGATTTCACTTGCTATAGCATCTTCGATATGTTATATGGTAAATTTTTAATATTATAACATATTTAGTGATAACTTTAAAAGTTTAATGTATACAATAAAATAAGATATTAATTTTAATAAACTAAACCTTTTTCATTCTCATGCTTGTTAATTTCGGGTTATCGTGTTCGTGTCATTCATGTTTCGTGTCAATTTCGCATCGACCCGATTTTGATCCATATTTTTCTCGTGTCGGGTTCGTGTCGTGTCATATTTTTCTCGTGTCGGGTTCGTGACGTGTTTCGTGTCGACCCATTTTTCTGCCAAAGATGTTGGACGAGATTTTTTCCGGTCATCAAACATGTAGTTAATCAAGAAACGCAGCGAATTACGAATACGAAATTTAAATTATATTTATAGTTTTAAGAATCCGAACAAATTACTATGAAATAGTTCATGTTGTCGAGCAATCCACATGAGATAGTAACGGAGACTGCAACGACAAGAAAGCAACGGCGATGACGAAACTTAAGACCGAAAGATGAGTGACAAGAGAGAGATAAAACTAACAACAACGACATGATTCACTTTGAGAAATGAGAACAAGGGGGAAAGAATTCAAGAAACAAGTACGATTTAAAGATATAATGTATATGTCGCCCCAATTTCATTTCAAAAACGTTTACGGTTTTACCTTTATCGTTTCATTCGGGTCATTATCGGGTTGTTGTGTTCGTGTCGTGTTGCACTTTTTATCGTGTCGGGTTCGTGTAAACCCGTTTATTTTATTTTTTATGTTCGTATCACTTTTTTTAAGATCGGATTCTTGTCTTGTCAAAAATTCACAGCCCTGCTGATAAGTGATAAGTGATAACCCCCAAACTACGGCCCAAAGTTATCAGGCCCAATATATCCTCCATTTTATACCCATCACACCCCTAACTATGCTGTCCGATTGATTGATCTGAGAGCAGTTCTTTCATTTTCTGCTTGATATTCTCTTGATTACCAACATCGCGACAATCGTTAATCGGCATCCATGGCGTTGAACAATGGATTCAGATCACTCGCTTCAAAATTGCTTGTTTTCATCGATTCTTCCCTCGCCAAGTCTGGTAAAAATACGTCCCCAAATCTCCTTTTTAAGATTCTAGGGCTTGATTTTTCTCGAGACAACAATAGTTGATGATACTACTTATTTTCTTTGATCTTTTTATTCTTATTTTTGTGTTTCGTGGCATACTAAACGTACATGTTGAGCTGGTTGATAGGAATCGCATATTGGTGCTGTATTGGTTCTTATTTAAAGATCTGGCTCTATCATATGGATTATAATCTGCTGTTCATCTAGGCATCTGCTAATTAGCTTTCTACTGGTACAATTGAATTAAAAAGAAGCATTTTAAAAATGGCTATAATAGATGCATATATTAGACTATATAATTGCACCACCCTGTATTGGAAGTAGTCTATCCACCTGTGGGTAGAGGTATGACTACCTCCCCATATCCCGCTAAGGCGGGATTGGGTATGGTGGTGGTTGTTGTATAATTGCACACTGTGTAAATTGGAGACATGGAGAGGGAGTGTGAGTTGTTATTCTGATTTACGCTAGTAATGTTTGTCTTATTGCTTTGCTTACAAAATGAAATTCATGATCCAGTGAGATGAATAGTTGAATACACATCAAATTAATGTCACTTTAGCTTTTAATTGGAAACTCTGCATCAAATTAATGTCACTTTAGCTTTTAATTGGAAACCAGCATCATTCATCGAAATTTGGTCTTTAAATTTAGTTATTCAATATCTGCATTTCATAGGCATATGTAGGTTGAGAAAAAAATTAAACTTAAGTAATTAACATGCAAGTTTATTATTTTTGTTTTTGAAAGTAAGCTTTACAATTTGATTTGTTTGTTAGGACTTCAGAGTAACGTTACAAAACTATTGTTCTATTCTTGATAACAAGTTCAGTTTTGAACATGCTTTTAATTTTTTGCTTTATTTTGTAGGAATTTTTATTCACCGTCAGATATGCTGTGTTTTATTTGATTTTGTTTGAAACTCTTGTCTTTATACTACAACTTTTGAAGTGAGCATAAATTGATACAGTTCAGGGTGTTGGTTTTAAATTTTGGCTGACATCAACAACCATAATAGTTTTGGCTAAAACTTTTTTAAAGATATAGTGATGTGATCCAGATAACTTAGTTAGGATTTATTTTAGATAAGATTTATTACTTAGGTATGTTTCAAATATTAGATATCTTTATTATTGAGTGGTTATATTTAGATAGGGTTTATTTTAGATAAGAATTAGTAGTTAGAGTTATTTTATAAGTAGGTTGTTATCTTTGACATAAATATGCTATTAGGGTTGTAATATACATTATGCATAAATTGATTGATAGTTTTTATATCATCGGATAGTGGTTGTTACCTCTCGAAAGTCGATTGTTACATCTTTTAATCTTTATTTCTGTTCCAGTTTGATTTACATCAGATAGTGGTTGTAATATTTAATTTAATTTACTAATATTATAGTAGTTATCACCATTTAATACAAGTGAAGGACTTTTTCTTAAAACACAAAGCTTTGAGTTCTGCAATAATGCGATATAAGCTGGAGGTCTTTTGGGAAGTAGTCTCTATACCCTCGATAAAGGTGTGGTATGACTGTCTAATCATTCCACGCCCAATACCCTGATCAGGCAGGATTTAGTTGTAATTAAAATAGTCTTTTTAACATTCTAATGTGATGAAAATTGCCTTTGTTATTGATTTAGCTGACCTAAAATGAAATTGGCTATCTATACTTAGTTTTGTTTCTCAACCTATATACTTACTATTTTGGCCATTATAAACACTACTTGGTATGGTTCAACTATCTAAGGGAAGGCCTATTTAGTATTTACTATCAGATTTAAGAACTGGCAATATTTTACAGAATTACCTAAAGTCCATGAATTCTTGAAAATGTATTTTTACTAGATTCTGAAGCTTAGATGTGCATGTGACATATTGATATTCTTGCTACCTGAGTTTTTTTTATTTTGAAGGTTAGAAACACTTATTCTTTTAATGTTGGTATCTCCCTGTTTATTACGTCTGTTTGTCATTCTCAATCTGTCATTTGATTTTAGTATCTAACATCATACAAGATATGATACTTTTTGTATTATTTATTAAATGATTTTTCTCCCATTTTTCATCTTTGTAATCTGTTTCTGACCATGCTATAAATCAAAGATGGATTGCATGGCTACTTGAGTTCTAAAGAACATTTCTTTTGCATTCAGTCTGCACCATCCTCTCCACCTGCACACACACACACACACCTGTCCTGTCTGCACCATTATAAACACTACTTGGTATGGTTCAACTATCTAAGGGAAGGCCTGTTTAGTATTTACTATCAGATTTAAGAACTGGCAATATTTTACAGAATTACCTAAAGTCCATGAATTCTTGAAAATGTATTTTTACTAGATTCTGAAGCTTAGATGTGCATGTGACATATTGATATTCTTGCTACCTGAGTTTTTTTTATTTTGAAGGTTAGAAACACTTATTCTTTTAATGTTGGTATCTCCCTGTTTATTACGTCTGTTTGTCATTCTCAATCTGTCATTTGATTTTAGTATCTAACATCATACAAGATATGATACTTTTTGTATTATTTATTAAATGATTTTTCTCCAATTTTTCATCTTTGTAATCTGTTTCTGACCATGCTATAAATCAAAGATGGATTGCATGGCTACTTGAGTTCTAAAGGACATTTCTTTTGCATTCAGTCTGCACCATCCTCTCCACCTGCACACACACACACACCTGTCCTGTCTGCACCATCCCCCCCACCAACACACACACACAAGATCATCTCTGTAATGTCTTCCTCATCATGCTATATTAAAGATTGATTGTGTGGCTATTTGAGTTCTAAAGGACATTTCTTTTTCATACTGTCTAGTGTCTACACCATCCTCTCCACCTACACACACACACACATAGAGAGAGAGAGAGAGAGAGTAGCCCTAGTGATATCATTCACTTAATTGTGTACTATCTAGATAGAAGATTGGTACTTTTATCCTATTACAACAACAACAACAGTACACAATCCTTCTGTAGCGGGGTATGAGGGAGGTATTATGTTGTTTCCTGAAAAAGACGTCCGGTAGTGTGAAAAAGGAAGCAATTAAAATAAAACAGCTAGAAATAATCATATAATAAAATAATACAAATAATAATAAATCCATAAAATAAATAAACAGAATTAGAGGATATTAAATAATATTCAGCACATAGGAATTTGGGATTAACTAGCGCTTAAATAAAGGTCCTATTATAATACTAATATATAGTATTGCTTTGTAGCTTTAAAAAAAAAAAACTAATTTGTGGTTATATTTCAGGTCAAAGAGGGTTTCATTCAACAGGGGCAAAGAGAATGGGAGGACATGGTCATGATGAGCCAGCTTACTTGCATTCAAAGCACATGTACAATTTGGACAAAATGAAAAACCAGAAGCTCACAATGAGTCTTGGTGTTTTTACTGCTTTCAGCATCGGTGTTGGGGTCCCGGTTTATGCTGTTATCTTCCAGCAAAAGAAGACTGCATCTGCTTAATCCTTTCTACTTAAGCTTTTCCTTGTGGTTGATCCCAATAATAATGCACACAACTTATAATACATTGTAGTTTGGTATACATTTTGAGATTGTTTTTCTTCAAATGGATATATGACCGTTTGAGCTGCATTTGTTTCTTATGGAAATTGTTATTTGTTTGCCTTCTTTCTGATTTATTTTTTGTAATTACAACTCTTGTTGCTAAAATGCGACGAAAATGGAGTTTGAAAGACTAATCACAGGCTACGAATTATGTGAAAGTATATCCAATGGTCGCAGCATCAACTATATTTTTGTAGTTGAGTTGTGATTGCTTGCTTATCTCTGAGGTAATAACTGAAAAGTTGCTAGAAAATGGTTCAGATTTGGTGTAGGTTTCTTCAAAGGGTTTAGTGTGGCGGAGACACCCTAACTGTATGTCGCATTAGAGTGACACCACTCCATCTCCATAGGCGCGCCCCAGACAATACTATGCCGTGATCCCTCACAGGAGGTTGGGATCAAACGACCTTTATCTTTAATTAGCTTTCAAACTGTGGGTCGTTAGGCATTTACGCGAAGGAGGTATCACTTGACCAAAGCCACATTGGTAGATTTTGGTGTATGTTTAATGCAAGCAATTTCATAAATTGCTATGTTAACAGATTATGTTTTCTAATATCTGTGGCAGTTACATTTAACACATTCGCTGTTATTGTTTTTTTTCCCAACTTGCATAAACACAAGAATAGTATTAAATATTTATGGTGCTAAAAAAAGACGAACTTATATAATTAAAACAATTGTAAAGCATATATACGGATATAAATTGGTATATGTTTACATAAATAACTACGAAATTTGGTAGACGTATCTTCTAAATAATTTGAATAAATATTTTTTATTAGGATATTTAATTTTTTTTAACATCTTCTAAATCTACTGTATTTTATCCTTAATATGACTTGAACTTATAACCTTTGATTGATAGGCAACACCACACCAAAACACCTAAGTAAGCACCACTAGGCTATAACGTAAGTGACGTTAGAATATTTAATTGCTAACAAAATCAATCGTTACATTTAAGAAAACCACTCATTTGTAAATTATTTATGAAAATAAAATAGAAAAGATTATTATGAAATTATTTTCTTTTAATATATAATTGATTGAATATATGTCCCGAAGTGTGGTAATTTCTTGTAATAATATATTAGCATGGCGAATTCAAATTGGTTTTTTGAACCTTTTTTAATCAATTCACTCTAAGTGGGTTTGTTGTATCTCTCAGTAATTTTAACTTGTACACGATTTAAAACTTAAACTTTTTTCATCCTAACAAATATATATTAGAAATACGACCATAAAATTTAAACAATTGTTCCATAATAAAAAAAAGCTAAAATCTGACATGAAGTTGTCCTAAACAAAACTAAAGACATTTTAAACTTTTCACAAAAGAAGTTTAATAAATAGTGGCCGGAGTGGATGGAGAGAATGCTCTATGGACGCCGGTACGGGGATGACAGTCGCCGGAGTGGATGGGTACAACAGAATGTCTCATCACAGGGTACAATACTCACGGAGAGAAGGAGGTCAACGTAGGATGCAAAAACGAGATGGGGCAAGTGATATCGAAGGTCGTCGGAGAGGTACAGGTTATACAACTGGCTGGGTATCCGTATATGTTACCAAATTTCCGGAACATTGGGCAACAACGGACATGTGGAAGGCAATGAGGCATCTGGGGAAGATTTGCGACGTCTTTCTCTCAAAATCACAGAATCTACAAGGGAGAAGGTATGGTTTCGTTAGGTTTTTGAAAGATAGGGAGGGTGGTATTAGATGGGAGAAGACAAACAAATTGTATTTCGGAGATTTGAAAGCTGTGATTAGGAAAGCTACCGAAAGAAAAAGTTCGTACTTACCTAAGTTTGAAACATCGAAGGCTGTCAATGACACTCGCAAGGTTAGCAATCCTGGTAATGCCGCGCTACGGGTAGATGAGAAGACGTTCAAAGATGCGTTGCTTAATGATCCTAAAGATCGTCCGATTTGGAAAGAAGCATTGCCGGAGCTAAACATGAATGAACTGCATGGTAAAGGTAATAAGCCAATTGTAGAAAAAGAAAAATTCAATATTAGGTTTGACACTTCTGAGGAGGATCGTGCATGGCTAAAATACTGCTTAGTCGGTGAGGTGACCTTAAACAGCCCCCGGGATGTTGAACTTGTTCTTACTAATTTGGAGACCCTTGGAATGAAGCATAAATTCGTGGCTAAAACTATGGGAGGGTGTAGGTTCCTGCTATAGTTCTCGGATGAGAAGGAGATAACGTCGTTCCTGAAAATCATTGATAATGAGTAAGAACAGATTTGGAACCTATTCGAATGGATCAAAGAGTGGTCCGAAGGAGACGTTGACGTTAGTTCGCTCAGATGGATTAGGTTAGAATGTGTGCCCCTCCATGCATATATTATCTGATTCTTTGAAGCGCTTGCATGCAGGTGGGGATCGTTTGTAATGGTGGATGATGACACTAGGTTTAGGAGAAGACTTGATAGGGCTAGGATTCTGAAACACACGGAGAGAACAGAATTTCCAAAATTTGCAAGCGTAAAGATTGACGGTGAGGTGTACCGTATCTTTATGTTCGATGAGGGTAATGATGATCATTTACCTTCAAGTGTTGTGGAGGTGGAAAAGAATTAGACGATGATAATCCCACAAAGATTGCTGATGTGAATGGACAAGTTGGCAGAAGACGAGGGGGCTACGGAGATGACTGGAGATTCGGGTTTACAACGCTTGGTAACCGATAGGGTTAATAATGGGGGCGTAGTGGAGAGTACCGAGGGCAACAAAACAGGCGTAGCTGATAATGATGTGGAAAAGGCGGTTGAGGGTAGTAGGCCCAATGTTGAAGTCAGGAAATCTAATTTTGCAAGGAAATTTTTTTGAATGAAAGTGTTTGTGGGCCAAAGGATTTTAATAGTGAAAGTGGACTTCATGGTTTGAATAAAGGATTGATTAATAAAGTAGATGGCCCATTCTCATTTCTAAGTGTAGTGTACAAAATGAAATCGATGGCAGGCCAGGCGATGAAGGACCCTTTGTTTCCTGTAGTTGACGATGGGCCTGATGGTTCTAACTCAAATGGAAATAAGAATATAAATATAAATAGCGAGGAAATGTTATTTAATGTTTAGATCCATGAAGTGTTTGAAAATAACGAGTGGAAATATAGATATAGATGTTATGTCATCAGACGGGGATTTTACAACTCGCAGAAAAGAAATGTTGTAAGATAGGAGCCTGTCTACTGATGAGTGGATAGATTTGGATTTTGACAGTAGAAAGTGCAGGAAAGGG
The DNA here is from genome assembly GCA_947179395.2 of Pulicaria dysenterica. Taxonomy (NCBI): domain Eukaryota; kingdom Viridiplantae; phylum Streptophyta; class Magnoliopsida; order Asterales; family Asteraceae; genus Pulicaria; species Pulicaria dysenterica. The sequence continues at coordinate 37,999,875 of OX359292.1, forward strand.
AAACGCGCAGAGAGAAAAAAGAAGGGCAAAGGGGGTAGGGTTTCGACTAATGGCAAGTCTAAAAATAGGGTGGTTGGTAGTCCTATTATTTCGGCAGGAGAGCAATACGGGCAAGTAGGATCCGATGATGAAGCAGAGAGGATAATGGGTATTATTTCTGACATGGGCTTTCAGCTGAATGCCACAAGAAAGGAAGTGAAGAAGCGGCTGCTAGGGGATCGCTGCGTCATCCAAGGACTGTAAGTTTTGACCTTTGTGTTTGATATTTATTCCAATGTTTTTGTCATATAATGTTAATGGTGTGGGTAGGGGCCCTAAAAAAAAGAGCTATAGCTAAGGTAATTCGTAACATTAACCCTAGGGTAGTGTTCCTGCAAGAAACAAAAATTAATGACGATAGTGATAGACTTGTGAGGGGCTAATGGGGGGCACTGACGTAGGAGCGGAATGGGTAAATGCGTCTGGGAGATCACAGGGCATCCTGACGCTATGGGATCAGAACTTTTTTTGACTTGAAAGAGGTATTTACAGGTCAACATAATTTGTGTTTAAGAGGAGTGTGGAAACCTTTGGATATGGTGATAGTAATTTGCAATGTCTATGCACCTAATGATAGAGGTAGGAGAAGAGTACTTTTTGATGAGTTAAAGCAATATAGAGAACAAAATAGGGTGTGTTTGGTCTTGGGTGGGGATTGGAATGAAATTGTGGATACGGGGGAGAGATCGTCTTGTTCTAGAAGAGACGGAGGTTTAGAGAATTCGGTGAGTTCATAGAGTCAGAGTGTCTGGTAAATATCCCTTTGTCTAATGGAAAGTTTACCTGGAGTAATAACCAGAAGCAGTTGGTGTCTAGTAGGCTGGATCGTTTCTTGTTTGATGCTGATTTACTGGAAATGGTTCCTTCGGTGTCTCAATGGGTAACAGAGGATAGGGTCTCAGATCACTACCCGGTGGTGCTAGCCGCTAGGTAAGAAGGAGATGGATTGGGGTCCTACTCCGTTTAGGATGTTTAATTGGTGGTCTAAAGAAGAGGGCTTCAGAGAGTGTGTTCAGAAGGTTTGGGGTGATAGTGGAGCGTGTAACTTGGCAGTTAGGTTAAGAAACACCAAAGTGGCGATCAAGAGGAGGTTTAGATTAAGCAAAGATTCCTTATTGGTTAGAATCAATAGTTGTGAGAAGGAGTTAGTCAAGATTTAAGCTCAGAGGGTAGTTAATCCAGATGACATGGAGTTATGGAATAATTGGAGACAAGTGAAAGACAAGCTGTGTCACTTAAGACAAAAAGAATTCGACCAGGCCAGACAGAAATCAAGATTACTTTGGTTGCACAAAGGGGATTGTAACTCAAAGTTCTTCCACATTATGTCTAAGTTTAGGGTTAGGAGGAACTTGGTTAGTTCGTTGGATATTGAGGGGTCGGACTCTTAGTGATCCTCCGGCGGTCAGGGAAGGGATAGCAGATTTTTTCGAGAAACATTTTGATAAGCGAGGTTGTTGTGTTAGTACTACGAATTTGGGTGTCAAGCGTCTATCGGAGGTGAGTGCGAGGTGGTTAGAGAGAGGCTTCGAGAAGGAGGAAGTTAAGCTTGCGGTCTGGAGCTGTAATGGTGATAAAGCTCCTGAACCGGATGGTTTTAAATCAACACTTTTTTAAAGAGCATTGGGATCTGGTGGGGGACGACTTGGTTTTACTGCTAGATGGGTTCTACTCCGATGGAGTGTTACCTATAGAGCTAGATGAGGCTTTTATAACGCTTATTCCAAAAGTCAGTTCCCCTACTGCTATCAAGGATTTCAGACCAATATCTTTGGTGGGTAGCGTATACAAGATTGTTACGAAATTGCTGGCTAGAAGATTGAGCGCAGTAATATTGGAGGTTATAGGAGAATATCAGTTTGCTTTCATCAAAGGTAGACACATACTAGATTGCGTTATGATAGCTGAGGAGATCATTCATGAAATGAAATCTAAAAAGGAGGAAGGAGTATTAATGAAGCTGGACTTTGAGAAAGCATAGGATTCCGTTGAGTGAGATTACTTGTTAGGTGTTTTGGCCGAAATGAATTTCGGGAAGAAATGGGTATCATAGGTGTTTGGTTGTCTTAGGATTTCCTCTCTATCTGTGTTAGTTAATGGATCGCCCACCCGTAGGTTTCCGATGAAGAGGGGACTTAAACAAGGTGATCCGCTATGGCCGCTGTTATTCAATAATGCTGCTGAAGGTATTAACGCCCTTTTCAGGAAAGGGGTGGCGATAGGTATCTTTGAGGGTTTTAGAATGACTGGTCAATCAAACATGACGTTACCATATCTAGTTCGCGGACGACACAATGTTGATAAATAGGATGGATATAAACCAGATTAGGAATATGTCTGATGTGCTGAAAGTGTTCCACCTTATGTCCGGTGTGAGATTGAATATGAGGAAATGCGTTGTGTACGGAGTAAATATGGATGAGGGGAGGCTGGCTAGAGTAGGGGAGTTGTTAGGGTGTCAGGTAGGCAGTTTTTCGTGTTCATATTTAGGATTACCTATTGGTGGGAACCCAAAGAAGTTTTCTTTCTGGGAACCGGTTATACAGAAAGTGAAGAAGAGATTGGAGATGTGAAAAACAAAATTTTTGTCTAAGGCTGGTAAGATCACCCTAATCAAATCAGTCTTAAGTAATTTACCGGTGTACTATATGTCGTTGTTCCGAATGACGGTTGGAGTGTATAAGGAGCTAGAGAAATTAAGAAGGCAGTTTGTGTGGTCTAAAGGTGGGGATAGGAAAGGTCTGTGCATGGTGGCTTGGGATAAGGTTCAGAAACCCAAGAAGTTCGGGGGTTTGGGGATTGGTAACCTTCAGTTGAAGAATTATGCTTTGTTGTCTAAATGGCTGTGGCGGTACTGGAATGGGGAGGAAGCAGTATGGAAGAGTATGGTTAATTGTAGATATGGGGACCTTCCCCTAGGGTCTAAGGGGTTAGGGTCGACCCTCAATAAGCTGTCTAGTGTTTGGAGGAATATTGTGTCGGTGTGTAATTCCGAACATAGGTTAGGCGGTATAATTTTAGAGGGCTTTGAGGTGTATTTAGGGAAAGGTGATTTGTTTAACTTTTGGAACGATAGATGGTGTGGTGGGGTAGATTTGAAAATTAGGTTCCCTAGAGTCTATGCTCTAGCTGTTAAAAAAGAAGGGAAAGTATGCATCTTTGGGGAATGAAGGGATTCAAACTGTGTATGGATAATCAATTTGAGGAGAAGGGTCTTTGATTGGGAAGTTGGTATATATAATGAGTTTATGGATACACTGAAGTCTCAGAGCTGCTGAGGAACAAGAGGGATAGGGTATTATGGAAGTTTGATAGAAGCGGTGAATTTTTAGTTGGGAGTCTGTTAAATAAAGTCAACGAGGAAGAAGGGGTGCAGAGTGTAGCAAAAGTGTGGGAGTACTGGGGTCCCCCTAAGGTACGTCTTTTTGCGTGGCAAGCGGCGTGAAATAGTATCCCTACTAGGATGGAGCTAGTAAGGAGAGGCGTGCTTAGGCCAAATGAAAATGTGTGCCCGTTCTGTAATCGAGTAAGTGAGTCCATGGATCATTTATTGATTCATTGCAATAAATCATGGGAGGTGTGGTCTAATGTGTTGAGAACGGTGGGCATAAGTTGGGTGATGCCTAGGTGCATTGTAGATATAGTAAACATATGGCCAAAATTGTGCAATAGTAAGTGGATTAGGGAAGTGTGGATGTTGGTGATGTATAGCGTGATGTGGATAATTTGGACCGACAGGAACAACGTAGTCTGTAATAATAAATAGATGTGCTTTGAGAGACTAGTTGATATGGTATAGATAAGAGTTAGGCAATGGTGTTATGAGAAATGGCCAAAGGTGGAAGGGTCTTCTCTAGATATGTGTATAAGACCGGTGGAGGTCCTGAGGGGCGATAACATGATGTCCTTGCGGAGTGGTAGCTCCAAAAGGTTTGGGTCAGATAGTTTAATTATGTATATGGATGGGTCAGTGAGCGTTTCAGGGGTCAGATCGGGGATTGGTGGAGTGTTCAGGGGTGCGAGTAGCGGTGTGTTAATTGGTGCTTTTTCTAAACCTACCTCAGTGTGTTCTCCTTTAACTGCTGAGCTGGAGGCTTTGTTCTACGGCCTCTTAGTTTTAAGGAGTAATAGAGCAGTAGAATGTGGATCCATCAAGGTTTTAACCAATCCTATACAAGTCATTTGTCTAGTTAGTGATATAGTAGATCCTCCTCAGGAGGTGATTGATGTGTTGAGTAGAATAAAAGGGCTTGTAAAGGTCTTTGATGCATTTGAAATTAAGCATCTTCCGAGAGATTTGAATAGGGAGGCCCATGCTTTGGCAAAAAAGGGAGCAGGTAGGGCGGCACCATGGATAGCTTGGGCGTAGGTTTCGTGGGATTAAAGGGTGGCTAGGCTATTATGGGTTACGTATGGGTGGGTGTGTATACTAATATATCGTTGTTGCGATGCACTAACTATGCAGGGATATTAGTTTTGTTTCATTGTAGGTGTCGGGTGGCTCGGATGGGCGATGGTAACGCTGTCGGGGTGGTGACTTAGTGTTTGGGTCTAGTAGTGGTGCTGTTTGTGGTTGGTCTATATAATAGTGTTGCATTGTGTGGTCCTTGTCTAATAGTGTGTTGTGTTGTTGGGAGTAGGGCGTTCTGGTATGTCAGTGTACGGAGTTTGAGTGTAGCGTTGCTAGTATGTGTGTGGTCTCTGTCTCAAATGTTTGGAGGTCTTACGGATATAGTCGGAAGTGTGGGGCATTGTTATCTTCTTTGGGAGGGTTAGGAAAACTGGGGTCTCTTTCGTGGTAGGGGCTGGGACGGTGCTCGAAGGGTGGTTTGTAGGGTTAGGGTATGGTTTGGTGTAGTGGGTGTGGTTTTGGTTCTGAGGGAGGATTTTATAGTCCGTGCTTTTTAGGTAGTAGTGGGGTATATTACTCGTCTAAATTTTGCTGGGGTTTGGTGTGCTCTAAAGGGGTTGGGAGGATGTTATAAGGGTGGAGATGGTAGGTATAGTGGCTATGGCTAAATATCGTTTCTTGTAATATAAGGTGGCACTATGATATCACACACTTTCACTTTGTATCCCTACGTTTCTTAGCCATGGTCATAGGCTAGCTCTTTGGGGTTCGTTTTTGTGCAGGAGGTTGCACTGTGTTGAACCCGGGGTGATAAGGGGGGCATTCCAAACCATGCCGATTTGCAAGGCCATCTTTGTGTTTGCCGAGGCAAATCCTTCTTTCAAGCCCCAGAATTTGTTTCCTTCTGTTTTGATGAGTGAGGTCCCGGCTAAAGGGACTAAGTTGGTCTCATATGACCGGTCGTAGTGGGGAGATGCCAAGTGGTTGGTCATGATCCACTAGGACGGTACACTTAATCGGGGAGGGGTGGGTCGGTGTTATAAGGGTGGTGATGGTAGGTAGAGGCTGTGGCCAACTATTATTGTGTTGTTGATATATGGTGGCATCGAGTTTTTGCACACACTCACATTGTTTCCCTACATCTTTGGCCAAGGTCTTAGGTTAGTCCGGGGATGTTGTTGTTTTGTGCAGGTGGTTTGCAATTTGTGTAACCATGGTGTGATAAGGGGGGCATTTCAATCCTGACTTATTTGCTTGGCTATCGTTTCCTGTGCTAAGCAAATCGTTCCTTTCAAGCTCCAGACTTTGTGATTTTAGGGTTTATGGGTAAGGGCTAGGGTCAAGTGGGTTTTGTGCAGGGTTATGAAGAATGGAGGATGAGATGCTAATATGTGCTGTTGATATGGATACTGCTTGATCTGGTGTTGATAATGAATGCACGAAGAGATGCTGTATGCATTGAGGCCTGCTATGCTTGGATTGTAGACCACGAGTGCGTTGTTTTTCAATGTTGTGGTGGTTGTTCATGCAGTGGCTGCTGTATTCCTATTGCTGTGCAGTGTGGGATGTGTTACGAGGTGTTGCTGAAGATTAGAGATGATAATATAATAGTGTAATGTGTTTTATGTTGTGTTTTGCAGTTCATTTTCGGAGGTGCCTACTGACTGTGTGGTAGTACTGTTCTTGATGGCACTTGTGTGTAAATGATCTGTGTGATTTGGTAATGAAAGATTACTACTTGCTGTTCAAAAAAAAAAATATAAAGTTGTCCTAAACTAATTTATTTCCTTGTCAATATGCCAAAATTTGCTTGTGATATAGTGAATATTACTAAATATATCAATTTGCAATTACAAGAACCTAAATGAAGAACTCATATGAATATGCTAAGCTAAAACCCATATGAAGAAACCAAGAACAAGAACCCTAAAATCGCACACATGGAATTGAACCAAAAATCACGAATTATGATAAGCTAATTACAGATAGATCTCAACATAGAAGAATCCTAACTCGTTAGGCTACAGATCTACCGACGAACAAAAAACCCTAAAATGATCTAATCTGAACTTCGATTTTGTGCTCATCTTCATCGTTGAGATCTGCTGACGAACAAAAAAACCCTAAGATGAAGATGATAAACCCTAAGATGTTAAAAAACCCAAAATCGTACATCTAGGAACAATGAGGTTGAAATCGTGAACCAAGAAGATCTACAAGATAAAGATGAAAGCTTAACAAAGGATGAAGATCAGAGCCCTAAACCGTCGACAAATTAGAGCCCTAAATCTCCCAAAACCACCATCCACCGCCGACAAATCAGAGCCCTAAACCGTCGTTGATCCTTTTGTTCTCATCAGTTTCCTTTTATGTCATGGAAACCCCTCAAACACCATCTCAGTCGGTGGTTATGTCCTTCTCCTACCCCCTGCTCTTCCTTCTTCTTCTCTCTTACCTTTCTCTACCTTCTTGGTTTCCGTTTCTACCCATGGCAGGCAGCGATGATGACTTTTATTCATCAAATGTTAATCCCTACGGGATCACATACATTAGAGGCTGTATTTTGTTAATGAAGATGAAGATGAAGTTTAGGTTTGAACAATGATCTGGTCGTGATGAAAATGAAGATGAAGTCTTCATCATCAAACCCAAAAACCATCCACATAAGCATTAAAAATACAAGTCATATGCCAAGTCACCATCCACATAAGTAAAACCTGCTCCACATCAACTTGTAACCTGCTATAGCAGGTCTGGTACACGAAATAGTAAGTTTGAAAAAGTTCAGTACATCAAACGGTAAGTTTGAAAGTCCAGTACATACAATAGCAAAAGGTGTATAGTTGGATACACTTTTATGAACTAAACCCAAATAAATATTCATGTAATTAATGTTATAAATATATTTTAATTTTCCTCTCACAAGTCAAGGGGCTAATAAAACCCTTGTTCCTTCTCAATCCTCTTCTTGGACTATGCCCTTTACCAAACCAAACGTCATATAATGGATTTGTATAGCCTACTGTAACGCCCCAATTTTTTTTAACAATATAATATAATAAGAAAACATCAACCACACATTCTAAAATATAATTACTGACCATTAGCAAAAAGTATTAAAACTATAACAAATTGAGGAAACGTTTAAAACAAAGGAATGTCTTTAACGGGTTTGAATAAAACTTGAACGCTGCTACTACTGCCGCTATGCCGGAGCCTAGCCCAAAACGATTCACGAAGAACCTAAAACATGTCAACAAAAAATGGGTAAGCACAAAGCTTAGTGAGTTACCACTACCCTTACCCTCTACAGGATCCTATCCTGTCATCACATACACATATAACTTGGGCCTCACCCTCTTACAGGAATCAAATCATGTTATCATTCAACATCTGACTTGAGCCTCGCCTACTGCCACATCTCGTGTCACACCCGTTTGATGCCTCAACTGGGCCCCGCCCGCTACGAATATCACAGGTCCCACCTTTAGAATTTCGTCAATCAACCCCCGACCGGCCACACAAGCACGATCGTCCATTCACCTAACACAACATTATTCATATAACACTTATCACAATTATATTCACATATTACACATAGCAACCCCAGCATATCACTTAGACACTGCGGGGAACATGAAAGTAAGTTAAGATAACTCCCCTGACTGTCGACACAACTTGTTAAATGATAATTCTCGAGTGTTAACTTAACGGATCTCGTCAGCATAAACTAAACACGTATACCAAAAGTATACTGAGTTTTGAATCGTTGAATTACACAACTCTCGCGACCCCTAGGCCGAACCACCCTACGGTCGAACCGAACACAACCACATAACTTTAAGAGCACTGGACGCGACGCATTCCCGACGCAAGCCTAAAGCCCTATATCGCTTCACTGGACTGGGCTTACACGAGTTGGGCTCACTCTTGGCATAAATGAAAATGACTATGCTTTACAAGTTGGATTCGACATAAGTCGAATACTACCACACTCACACAAGTCAAATTCTAATCATATGACATAAATCGAATTCCCCCATTTGTCTTTGTCAGATTCGTGAAGGCGGATTCTTATTACGTAAGTCGAATTCTCAAAACACGCCTAAGTCGAATCCTCAACACAGGCACCTAAGTCGAATCCTCAACACACGCACACACATACACATATGTATATATACATAAATATAGATAAGTATATGTACACACACACAAACACACACACACACACACACACACATATATATATATATATATATATATATAATTATAAATAAGTGTGTATATCTATGTATATAATTACATATATATATATATAAATATACATACATATAGATAAATTATTAGATATATATATATATATATATATACACACACACACACACACATGTATACCAATGTGAGGCCCAAGATTAAAATATTAACACCCCACTCTTTATTGATGACAAAGGAGCCCAAAGACCTAATTAGTAGCTCAGCCCAAACTTTAGTTAAATTAAAAGCTCACAAATTAAATAAAGGCCCAAATCAGGAAAAACACACAGGCCCACACACCCAATTAACAGCTCTCTCTCTCTCTCTACGAAATGGGCTCTAAGCCCAAACCCTCTCTTTCCCGGTTTCATGAACTCCGTTCCAAGAGATCTAAGTGCAGGGCCCAACAAGCCTTAACCCTACCCATTGATGCCGTCGCTTCTTCCCTTCCAACAAAACCGGCGCACCTATCTTCTTCACGGCTACACACACGCACTGAGAACTGGAGGAACGTGACCTCCCTCACCGACGATTAACATACATTGAGAACCAGAGGAACGCGACCTCCCTCGCCGGAAATTAACACGCACTGAGAACCGGGGGAACGCGACCTCCCTTGCTGGCGATTAACACGCACACGACTCTGCTGTCTTCTTCAGCGAAACAAACACACACACACACACACATAAACAACTGTCTCCAGCGAAGCAAAGACACACACATACACACACATTGTTAGAATATGCCCACTGATGCATATACGCCGATGTATGGGCCTATTGGGTCACACACCGGGGTCAGACTTGACAGCAACTAAAATTTTAGGGACCAAAAATTGGTATTGCAGGCCGCGTTAGCGCCGCTAAAGTTAAGGAATTAGCGCTGCTAATTCTTAACGGTTAGCGCCGCTACGGCTGCAAGTGACTGTTTGATAGAAAAGTTGCAGGCCGCGTTAGCGCCGTTAATTCTTAAAGGTTAGCGCCGCTAGGCTGCATGTGCTTTTTGTCAAATCACCTCTAGAGTTGGCCAATGCATGAGGGACTCATCATTGAGTCCTTGGCTGTCCAGAGGGCATTTGAAGTGTCATGTGGACTTTATAAAAGAGTCTTAGTAAGCTTCACTTGTACCTTTTGCCATACACACAAAATAAAAACTCTTGAGTGCTCCCAAATGCTTAGAGAGAGTTTCAAATAAGAGGTTCCAGAAAAGAAAAGGTTGTGTTGCTGTTCTTGGGTAGTTTTCATAGTGAAGAACTACACAAGATTGCTACCACTTGTGGTTTGACGTGTTCCCGGGGCGGACATCAATAGAAGTCGGTTCTTGGATCATCATCATCACCAATCTCACCATTTTCCGGAGCTTAAGAGGAAGGTATAACCATTTCTCCCTCTCTTGATGTTGCATTTCTTTAACACAGAGTATGGTCCATTATTGGGGTTTCACGTTTTATGCTTTGTATGCTTGTACCTTGGGCATTTTTGTTGTACATTGCTTCCGTTGCGTGCCCTAGAAACCCCAACAGTGGTATCAGAGCCACCTCTATGTTAGAATTGCACATGGTGGCCTGAAAAACCCGAAATAAAAAATGTTTATTTTATGTTGAACGGGGTTAGCGGTGCTAACTCTTTAAAGTTAGCGGCGCTACATGCACTGGGACAATTTTTGTTTTCTAAGTTAAAAACAGTTTTGGGTCTCGGGTTTTTGGCACTTATCTTGTATTCTGGAAATTAGTTCCAGATTTATTTATGGTAATTTTTTTACCATTATGTATGTTTGGTTGTGGATGTATGAATTGGTAACCTTGCCTTGGCCTTGTGGTTGTTTTGTGTGTTTGGTTGCAATTTGGTTCTTTTATATCACATATGGGTTGTATTATTATTTATTTGAAGTATTATTTGTAATAATAATGTGGCTTGCATGCCATTTCATTCATCCATGTAATTTGTAATAGATAAAAGGAATATTGTGGCTTGCATGCCATTTCTATTCTATTATATGTATTGCAAATCATGGAGGATGAAGACACACTCAAAGAAGCCAAAAGGAGATAGAGCTAGGTATCCATGAAGCCGATGAAATCGGATGGAGATAGCGGTTTTAGTGGGAGCTCGCATCGAAGACTTTTATCCCTTAAATTGACCATGTTCTTCCCGTTCGGCTCACGGGAAGAACGCATAGGACTTATGGCAAGGGTTACCAATTTTTATATATTTATGCGTGTGTTGTGATTTTACTATGCATGGATTGCTTAGGATTTGCATGCTAGACAATTTTTCAAAATTAATAAAATCACAAGAGATTTGATAAAAATGGTTTACCATTCTCGCGCGCGCTCACATACAAGATTAACTCACCTAGTGAAATTAGGATTTGTCCCTAAATAGTTAATATAAAACCAAACCGGAAACAAAAACCCGTCTTTCCATAAAACGTAAATCATGCACCATCCATAAAATGATACCACCCGAATCTAGTATTATCGGATTTGGTTGTCGAGCTTAGCACGAGCCAATTCTCATAAAACTGTGTGGAAGGTGAGTGTAGCAAATTCACAATTTTGGTTGTCGAGCTTAGCACGAGCCAATTCTCATAAAACTGTGTGGAAGGTCACATAAACAAGACTCGCATCACCAAGCTCCAAGAGGACGGGATCCTGGAATCATTTGACCATGGGTCAAGTGATGTATGCGAATCTTGCTTATTGGACAAGGTGACAAAAGCACCCTTCACCGGTTCAAGTGAGAGGGGAAAGGACCTCCTTGACATTATACATACCGATGTATGTGGTCCTTTCAAACATGTAACAATGAATAGCACAAGATACTTCGTTACCTTTATAGATCACTATAGTAGGTAAGGATATGTCTATCTTATTAGACAACAGTCTGAAACCTTTGAGGTGTTCAATACTCACCAAAACGAAGTTCAGAATCAATTGGGCAAATCAGTTAAGATACTCCGGTCTGATAGAGGTGGAGAGTATCTTAGTACCGAGTTTTTGGATCATCTAAGAAATTGTGGAATTATTTCACAATTAACACCTACAAGGACTCCGCAATTAAATGGGGTCGCCGAGAGGAGGAACCAGACTTTGCTAGATATGGTAAGGTCTATGATGAGTCGGACGGAGGTACCTATTAGTTTCTAGAGATACGCTCTAGAAACGACGGTAAGAGTCCTTAACCTTGTACCAACCAAGAAAATTGAAAAGACACCTTATGAAATGTAGCATAATAAGAAGCCGACACTTTCATATCTACGAGTTTGGGGTTGTCAAACCTATGTTAGACGTGAGGTTGATGATAAACTAGAACCCCGTTCGGAAAGGTGTTACTTTATCGGATATCCTCCTGCTGGTATTGGATACTTATTTTATAAGCCTTGTGAGAACAAAGTTTTTGTTGCTTGAAAGAGCAGTTTTTCATGAAAGAGAACTGCTATCCAAACAAGCTAGTAGTAAAGATATTGACCTTGAGGAATACCAAGGGTCAACCGATAAAAAACTTGAGGTTGGCACTAGCAATTAACCTGAGACGGTTGAAACCGAGCAACGAAATGCTGCGGTACCTGACATTCTTCCATTATCTACTCCAAGGCGTTCTAGTAGAACTCGTTCTGAGCCAGAGAGATATGGATTCCACATATCTGAGGGCAACGAGTTAATGGTGGATCATGATGAGCCCACCAGCTACAAGGAAGCTATGGCAGGCCCCGAGTCTGCAAAATGGAGAGAAGCAATGGAAAGCGAGATGCATTCCATGTCGGATAACCAGGTTTGGGAACTGGTTGATCCTACACCCGGGGTTAAACCTATAGGGTGTAAATGTGTCTTCAAGAAGAAGACCGGCATGGACCAAACCTTGGATTCCTTCAAAGCTTGACTGGTGGCAAAGGATTTCACTCAGACGCCTGGTATAGACTATGATGAAACTTTTTCCCCAGTGGCAATGTTGAAGTCTATCCGGATACTCTTAGCTATTGCTGCATTTCATGATTTTGAGATATGACAAATGGATGTTAAAACCGCCTTCCTTAACGGGAAGCTTTCTAAAGAGGTGTATATGACACAACCTGATGGTTTTGTACATCCAGAGTATCCAAACAAGGTCTATAGTCTCAAGAAGTCCATTTATGGACTCAAACAAGCATCTCGAAGTTGGAATCTATGCTTTGATGAGAAAATGAAGGAATTTGGATTTTTGAAAAGCAAAGATGAGCCATGTGTATATGTCAGGGCTAGTGGGAGCACCATAGTCTTCTTAATCCTATATGTAGATGACATTCTACTCATTAGGAATAATATTCCGAGCCTAAGGAGTGTCAAAGCTTGGCTAGGAAACTGCTTCTCAATGAAGGATCTAGGGGATGCGAGCTGCATTCCGGGGATTAAGATCTATAGAGATAGATCTAGAAGGCTTCTCGGGCTTTCTCAAAGTGCATACATAGACAAGGTTATTAGACGCTTTAAGATAGAGATTCCAAGAAAGGGAATCTCCCTATGTTGCATGGGTTGACTTTGAGCAAGACTCAATGTCCTACATCCCAAGAGGAGATAGACGTAATGAAGCGAGTACCATACGCTTCGGCTATGGGATCGATCATGTACGCCATGCTGTTCACTCGTCCTGATGTGTTATGTGCTTTGAGCATGACTAGTAGATATCAGGCAAACCCGGGAGAGCCTCACTGGAGAGGAAGAGCTGAGAGTAAAGGGTTACTCAGATGCAAGCTTCCAAACTGATAGGGATGACTACCGATCGCAATCGGGGTTTGTATTCCTGTTAAATGGTGGTGCTGTAAGCTGGATGAGCTCATGGTGGCTGATTTGACTACTGAGTCGGAATACATAGCAGCAAGTATGCGCTTACTATAGTGGTAAATTTGCAACCCCACAATCCACAATAGACGCAGAAATCAATGCCTGTCTCAATGCCCTTGAGAAAAAAAAGATTTATTATCTTGACAAGGAAGAAGTAACCCTTAGAACATATTGCCAAGCAATAAATAGTTTTTACAAAAAACTAACAGTAATAAAGCATCTAGGGTTCGTTGGATAAAGTTCCAAGATGCATTCACAGGCACAGGGGTTAAGATCAATATTGAACATATTGATGGTAAACAAAATATTCTGGCAGACAAACTGTCACAATTGGTAACTTGTTTTCTTGCAGAATGTACAGAAGAAATGACCCAGCACAACCTGAAGGCAGCAGCCGCGGTGGAAGAAGCTCTGATGATGATAAGCCGAAACTCGCATGGTACTGTACCAATGAAGGTGAAAGAGTGCTTACAGAATATCACCCTGATCTCAGACCATTGTCAACAGAAGTCACACGAACAATGTGTGTCAGAGAACTTGGAGGAGAATATAAGAGGATTCAAAAACAGGCCAACACACATCCGATCAACGTCCTCATACGAAATGCACTGGTCGGAACAACTCACCAAGTTGAACATGGAGCCATCAATACCGTAATATCTGCACTTGAAGAATTCTACGCAATCATGCGATATAAAGCCCAAATCTGCAACGGAAAAAGGACCTCTGATAACCGGTACAAAGACGTTTGGCCCGATGTACTGGCCCAAAACCTCAAAATCAAAGAAATCTTACTGGAACTCAAAAAAATTCAAAGAAGATACAAGGAGGTACCCGGTATGAAGCCCAACAGGCCCGTTACAAGTATAGCCCAATCCACGGACATATTCTAGAAGATGACGAAAGCAGTGACGAAGATGATGGCCTGGTAGACCCCGGATGGGATGACTTTTCCCTCAATCATCTAGAAACATTTCGTTCTGATATGCCCGGTGCGCGTAGGGCCCGCATCTAGAAATGAATAATGAGCCTTTTGTATAATTAGTGTGTTCAATTATTGCACTCAAATAATGCATATCAATCAGTGTGCCGGATATGCTCCGAATATTCCTGGATTATTCCATGGCATATTCCTTTCCCCTTGTGTATTTAAGAATTGTCCGTGTGGATGAAGAAATTAATCCAAGACCTGGGAGTGGTTCCAAGCATCGCGGACCCTATTGAGATATTTAGTGCTAATGAGGCTGCGGTGGCTTTAGCAAAGGAACCAAGATCTCACAAGAGGACAGGACACATATTGCGCAAATATCACTTTATACAAGATGTAATTGAAAGTGGTGAAATAGTCATCAGCATAGTAGCAAGGAATGGAAACTTAGCGAATCTATTCACTAAGCCGTTACCGAAAGCAACTCATGATTCTTGCACTAGAGCAATAGGTGTAAAATTTGCTAGGGATTTGGCTTGAGATCTGTATTTACTTTGTTTGATATGTAATTTTATTTTAGGAACTTTTGGACAGTATTGTAACTTATGCTTGTTTCGATATATGATAGAGATCTTATATGCGTGTGATACGGTTACATTCATAAGACTTTACTGTGTTCCATCTTAGCATGTTTAATCACTTCGAGAAATATTTTACAATATTTCAAATATTCCACAGTCGGTAAATCTTATGGGAGAAAGATTGAATTAAGACTGAGGTAAGCATGTGACCTTGTATTCAATATGATTGAATTAAGGTGCAATGCTCACCTGTACTTTAAAAGAGTTTCAAGTGACTGGAAGACCCACACCCAAGTATACTTCATGGATCATAGTCACAAGTAACTTCGGATGATAAAATCTTACATCCTTAGACCTGAGATGTATGAACCGCTATATCATGATTCTTCCTTACTTTATCCAATTTCAAAACAAGTTCGTAACTGGCTGTGATAATGGAAATAACCAAGTAAGACATGAAGCATGCTATGGGGTTATGCAGTAAATTGAATTTGTTCTTATGATATGAGAGATATCCCTGGCCCCCTCGATGATTGGGAGCTGACACCAAAATACGCATGGCCATGCACAAGGAAATATTGATTGAGAATCAGATATATCCTTAACATTTGGTCACCACCATTAAATATCGAGAAACATAACCGTGAACGGTCTGGAGATTGACATTTAATCCATGTCTCATGTTCACAAGGATATCGCGAACAAAAGGATGTCTAAGATCACTTATCTATAGGACCATTTCATGTTCTGATCTGGTTTTTTTCATGATGACGAAACCCATACGGACTTGGGGTAATGATGCTTTGCTAGAGGCCACTCTTTGTCTGTGATTTTATGAATACGGTGCATCGTGTGCAAGTGGGAGTTTGTTAGAATATGCCTACTAATGCATACGCGCCGTTTAAATCACTGCCGATGATGTATGGGCCTATTGGGTCACACACCGGGGTCAAACTTGACAACAACTACATTTAAGGGACCAAAAATGGCAAAAGACAAAAATTGGTATTGCATGCCGCGTTAGCGCCACTAAAGTTAAGGAATTAGCGCCGCTAATTCTTAACGGTTAGCACCGTTACGGCTGCAAGTGACTGTTTGATAGAAAAGTTGCAGGCCGCGTTAGCGCCGCTAATTCTTAAAGGTTAGCGCCGCTAGGGTGCATGTGCTTTTTGTCAAATCACCTCTAGAGTTGGCCAATGCATGAGGGACTCATCATTGAGTCCTTGGCTGTCCAGAGGGCATTTGAAGTGTCATGTTGAGTTTATAAAAGAGTCTTAGTAAGCTTCACTTGTACCTTTTGCCACACACACAAAAGAAACATTCTTGAGTGCTCCCAAAGGCTTAGAGAGAGTTTCAAAAGAGAGGTTCCAGAAAAGAAAAGGTTGTGTTGCTGTTCTTAGGTAGTTTTCATAGTGAAGAACTACACAAGCTTGCTATCACTTGTGGTTTGACGTGTTCCCGGGGTGGACATCAATTGAAGTCGGTTCTTGGATCATCATCATCACCACTCTCACCATTTTCTGGATGTTAGGAGGAAGGTATAACCATTTCTCCCTATCTTGATGTTGCATTTCTTTAACATAGAGTATGGTCCATTACTGGGGTTTCACGTTTTATGCTTTGTATGCTTGTTCCTTCGGCATTTTTGTTGTACATTACTTCCGCTGCATGCCCTAGAAACCCCAACACACACACCCCAATGGAGTTCGTCGGTGCAACCTTCTCTCTCTCACCGAGCTAGCGCCATCCCCCTTCTCTCTCTCTCTCTCTCTCTCTCGCCGCCCCTCTCTGTCCAAAACCCTAGTTGATTTATGTGACCTTTAAGCCATACGAATACCCTTTGCGATAACTGCAGTGTATCGACTCTGTGGGTTCAAAATACCAAGTGGAGCCATCGGTTTTGACTCATAACTCTCGAACATGAAATTCGCGAAACCCTCGAAACTCAACTAAACCGGTCATGAAAAGTAGTTATGAGACCATAAGAGAGTAGGAGAAAAGTTACCTAGTGATTTTTCTGGAAAACGGCGATCTGGCGGCGGCGATGCGGCGGTGCACGGTGGCTGGAATAGTACTTGTGACGCAGGTAGGTGGGGACGGCTGGCCTAGCAGAGGCTACAGTGTCTCCTCAATATTTGTGCCTTAATTTAATATTCCTATTTATATACTACGCCCGTCCCATTTTTATTGTCCACTTTTGAATTTTCAAAGTCTTTCTTTTTTAACTTTGACCTTAAGTATTTTTGTTTATGTTATATAATACTTGATAAAAATTATATCAAAAATACATATAAAACACAATGCATTCATGTATTTTGCATCAAATATTATATAACATAAACAATATATTTAAGGTGAATGTTAAAAAAGAAAGACTTTAAAAAGTCAAAGGTTGTCAATAAAAATGGGACGGAGGGAGTACTATTTTTCTATTTCTTTTTCCATTCTCTTTTCTTTTAAATTTTTACCCAAAGCAACTAAACCTAAACCCAACAAGATTTCCTTTTCTCTAAGTTCAACAACACATACATAACCCAATCATTAAATTACTGATGGGTCTAATAATAATTTCTAAAGCCCAACTTCAAATCTAATTAGATCCAACACCTTCTAACAATTCCTATATCTATTTGTCAATCCACAATATATAAATATATCACCATAATAATAATATATCCAACCTTTACCACTTACGGATCATTAATATAAACATATAAGTGCAACCTTAAGTCTCGATTCTAATAATATAAATCTCCGTTTCGAAAACGGGTATTACAACTTTTCCCCACTAAGTTACGACTTCGTCCTCGAAGTCTTTATTCAAACATCTGTTGGAGTATGCCCACTGACGCACGTACACCAATTGATCACTACCGATGACGTATGGGCCTATCGGGTCACACGCCGGGGGTTGATCTTGACAACTACCTGAAAGTATGAGGGTTAGAAAGAATAAAAAATGATAGTTGGCATTCTGGACAGGGTTAGCGGCGCTAACCATGTCGTCGCTAACTCAGCCCCGATAGCAGCGCTAACTCAGCCCCGATAGCAGCGCTAACCTTAACGGGTTAGCGGCACTACACGTGGGCGGTTATTGGCGCTAACCCGTCTGACAGAAAGCAACTTTATTCTCTTCACCTCCTCTTTCCACCAATGCATGGCCTAGCCGTCATTGAACCTTTGGCCGACCGTGGGGAGTTCTGAGGTCGGTTTTGGGTTTATAAAACACCCTTGTTTCACTCTCATTTTGCTCTCTTAGCTAAGGCAAATAATGACATACTTACTAAGAAAACAAAAGAGGTTGTTCTTGTGAGTTGATAGAGATATACAAGGGAGTTTCCTGGTGATTTTTAAGGGAGTTGTTCCATAACACTTTCAAGGCTTTGAAGAGTGTTGGGGTGCTAGTACATCAAGGTCACCAAGTTTCTCGGTGTGGACTTTGGTAGCTCAAGAAGAAAACTCAAGACTTGGATCTTAGCATTCAACAACTCCAGAGACATCAAGGGTATAAACTCTTCTCTCTTTTCTGTTTTAGTTGCAAATCATAGTTGTAGAGATTGGTACTTCATTTAGGGTTTATCATGTGGCTCTTGTTTATGTTTTAAAATTTGCTTTGTCCTTGTATGCTTCGGTTGTGCTTTACCACGAACCCCAACAGTGGTATCACAACCACCTCTACACTAGTTTTGCACTTGGTGGCCTGGAAAGTCCGAAAAAATGTGTTTTTGTTTCTGTCCAGTAGTTAGCGGCGCTAATGATAGTTTGATAGCGGCGCTAACTCTCTTATAGTTAGCAGTGGGATTCTGTTAAGGGTAGCGGCGCTAACTCCTTATAGTTAGCGGCGCTAAGCCCTTCTGGCAGAATGCATGTTTTTCTTTAAAAATCAATTTTGTTCCGATTTTTTGCTCGTTTGTACTTTCTATAATTTTTCCATAATTTGGGTTTTGGTATGTTTAAGTTGCCTTATGTCTTGGTTGGTGTATTTATATGTGGATTAACATTTTGGCATGAAAATTGTTAATTGCATATACTTACATTGTGTATATATGAATATGGAATTTTGACTTATTTAAGGTTCCTAATACATATGTACATAGGATTATTAGTGCCTTGAGTGTTTAGATAATCTTAACCAATACATATAAGATTTACATTGTTCTTGTGTGGCACACCATGTGTAGTTTGGTGGTTGTTTATGTGGTTGTATGAAGTCCGGTTACAATATGAGCCTTTAGACCTATGTGATGTGTTTGGTTGTTTAAAATTAATTTATTTATTCATTTGGTGGGTTGTACGACATTGGTTTATAATAATTAATTTAATTTATTCGGTTTGTATTTAACGGCTTGCATGCCGATTTTCTATTTTTTGTAATTGTTAGTATTAGCTTAAAATAGATATCGTGGCTTGCATGTCATTTCCTTTTAAATTTGTAAATTGTAAAAGGAGAACCGAAGCAACCAACAAGGACCATGGAGGGTATCTTGGCGGACTTGGATCCGGAGGTCGGTAGGAGAAGCGATGGATCAAGTGGGAGGAGCACACATCAAGTCATTCGGTTTTGTCCTTAGATGACTTAGTCTTGCCCGTTGGCTCACGGGCAAGGCGCATAGGATTGGCTCGTTACCGGATATTTATTACATGCGTGGTTGGTTTTATTTTGCACATTTTCTGGTGTGGTTGTTTAGGATCTTCGCAATGTAGAAAATTTATCAAAATAATAAAAACAAAGAGTTTTAAATTGGTTTACAAACTCCGCGCGCCACATAGACAAGAAATGGTTAAAAATGTTGTAACCGGAAAAACAAAATCCCGTTTTTCAAAAGTAAATCTCACACCACCCGTAAGATGACACCACCCGAATCTAGTGAAACAAGATCAGTCGTCGAGCTTTAGCCGAGATCGGTTTTGTGTAACTGTGTGGAAGGTGCATGTGGCAACTCGCAAGGTCGGATGTCGAGCTCTAGCCGAGCCGGCCATTGGGCTAGAGTACCACCGTGTATCTTGACGGTCGATTTACAATTCCAAGATTTAACATACCTTGGTAGTTGTCCTGCCCATACTGAGCTACCAAAGTGGATTAATGAGGAATTGGTGTGTAGGGATCAACATGCCAAAAGGGTGCTATGAGTACCTAGGATCCCGCAAGTGCCTAAGAGTTGTAATTGCGGATTGCAATCGGTAAAGTGTTTACCGGCCTAAAATAGCTCTATGAAGTGATCCGCGATAAACCCGTCATGGATTAGGGTATTTTGAGGTTCTTAGCCCTTGTTAATATAATTTGTTTTTATAACAAGTGGGTAATTACTTTAACAAGGATTTAATACGTCATAACTAACCAATTTTGTACTTTGCTTGTAGATGGCATCTACTAGCAGCACCAACACCACCAACATGTCACTCTGCCCGTTTTTGGAAAAGGAGAAACTCACCGGGCCTAACTTCATGGATTGGCATAGGACTTTGAGAATCATCCTCCGCCATAAGATGAAGCTTGAGGACCTTGAGTCACATCTTCTGGAACCCCCTGCTACCAACGCGGGGAGGGCCGTCCGAGAGGCGAATGAAAAACGCCTCAAGGACACTAATAACGTGACTTGCCTTATGCTTACGACCATGAGTCCCGAATTGCGAAGGCAATTCGAGAAAGTGAGTGTGTACGAGATGATATCTCAGCTGAAGGACATGTTCCACAACGGGCTAGGCAAGAACTCTACGAGTGCGTCAAGGCCTTCATCGGTTGCCGGATGTAGGAAGGCAGCAATGTGAGCTCCCACGTCCTTAAGATGAAGGGCTACGTGGACCAGCTCGAGGGAAGGAGTGGGCGGTTGATATCATCCTCCAATCCTTGCCTTCGTCATATGGGCCGTTCATTGTGAACTTCCATATGCATAGTATGGACAAGTCCATTATGGAGCTACATGGCATGCTCATGACTGCCGAGGGCGAGCTTGCCAAGGACAATGGGCACCCCTGAGCCGAAGGGGAAGCAAGTGGCTACCGCTGCCACCTCACCGGAAGAGGCAACCTGCTTCTTCTGCGGGGAGAAGGGTCACTACCGGCGTAGTTGCCCCAAGTACACGGTGGAGCTCAAGAAGCTTCGAGCTAAAGGTGCCGCTGCCTCCGGTACGTACATGATTGAACTCCATAACACTTCTACTTCTAACGCCTGGGTTTTAGACAACGGGTGTGGAACTCACGTTTGTAATAATGTGCAGGTACTAAGAAGAAGTAGGG
The DNA here is from genome assembly GCA_947179395.2 of Pulicaria dysenterica. NCBI lineage: Eukaryota > Viridiplantae > Streptophyta > Magnoliopsida > Asterales > Asteraceae > Pulicaria > Pulicaria dysenterica. Next base: position 38,021,084 of record OX359292.1, read on the forward strand.
ACTTGGTTGATGGAGAGCTGGATCTCATCATGGGAAACAAGGCGGTTGTCCTGATTGAGAAGATTGGAAGTGTGGAGCTCGCCTTTCCATCCAACATGTCTATTGTTTTAGATAATGTATCTTATTCGCCTTGCGTGGCAAGGAACATTTTTCGCCCTGCGTGGCAAAGAACATTTTATCTTTATATGCCTTGTATGACATTGGTTTTGATTTTAAATTTGAGAATGGTAGCATTTTATGTTACAAAGATCATGTCTTTTATTTTAAAGCATTTCCATGTCATGACATATATGCGACAAGCATAAGCTTGAAAAATTGTAGAACAATCATGAATGTTGATTCGGGATCCAAAAGTGTTTTGGATAAATTATCTCTAAGGCATGGTCGGTTAGGCCACATAAACAAGAAACGCATCGCCAAGCTCCAAGCGGATGGGATATTGGAATCATTTGACCACGGGTCTAATGAAGTATGCGAGTCTTGTTTATTGGGCAACATGACCAAAGCACCCTTCACCGGTGTATGTGAGAGGGCGCAAGACTTATTGGATATCGTTCACACTGATGTGTGTGGTCCGTTCAAGCATGCCACAAGAGATCATTCCCGCTACTTCGTTACCTTTATTGATGATTATAGTCGATACGGGTATGTCTACTTGGTAAGACAAAAGTTGGATACCTTTGAGGTATTTAAGACTTATCAAAACGAGGTAGAAAATCAACTAGGGAAAAGAATTAAGATATCTGATAAAGGCGGTGAGTATCTTAGTTCTGAGTTCCGTAACCATCTAAGGGATTGTGGGATTGTCTCGTAATTAAACCCTCCTAGGACGCCACAATTAAATGGTGTTGCCAAGAGGAGGAACCGGACATTGTTAGATATGGTTCGGTCGATGATGGTTCGTACGGACGTTCCCGTTACGTTTTGGGGATACGCGATTGAAATGGCCGGTATAATCCTTAACCTTGTAACAACAAAGAAGGTTAAGAAAACACCGTATGAGATGTGGCATGGAAAGGTTCCATCCATCTCGTATTTAAAGGTCTGGGGTTGTCCTGCCTACATGAGACGTGAGGTCGAGGACAAATTGGAGCCCAGGGCCGAACGGTGCTTTTTCATTGGTTATCCTGCTAAGTCTATGGGGTATTTGTTTTACAAACATTCTGAGAACAAGGTATTTGTTGCTCGAAGGGCAGTGTTCCTAGAGAGGGAACTGCTATCCAAAGACGCTAGTGGGAGGAAGGTCGATCTTGAAGAAATTCAAGAACCTACCAATGTAGAACCTGATGTTGGCACTAGCTCACAACCTTCAATGGTTGAATCTCAGCAAGATGATGCTGGAGATAATGTAAACCCATTGCCTCTTAGAAGATCTGGCAGAAGTCGGCATGAGCCAGAGAGATATGGTTTCCACATGTGTGAGGGCACCGGCATGGTAGTAGATTCTGATGAACCTACCAAATACCAGGACGCTGTGGTGGGCCCTGAGTCTGCCAAGTGGAGAGAGGCAATGGAATCTGAGATTCAATCCATGTCGGATAATCAAGTCTAGGACTTGGTTGATTCCGTGCCTAGGTGCAAACCCGTCGGGTGCAAATGGGTCTTCAAGAAGAAGATCGGCGTTGATGGCGAGGTAGACACCTTCAAAGCCCGACTGGTGGCTAAGGGTTTCACTCAACTCATGGTGTAGACTATGAGGAAACTTTTTCCCCGGTAGCTATGTTGAAATCTATCCGGATACTCATGGCCATTGCCACATTTCATGATTATGAGATTTGGCAGATGGACGTCAAAACCACGTTCCTTAATTGAACACTTTCAAAGGAAGTGTATATGACATGCCTGAGGATTTTGTACACCCAGAGTTTCTGGATAAGGTCTGCAAGCTAAAGAAGTCCATTTATTGGCTCAAACAAGCATCTCGGAGTTGGAACCTGTGCTTTGATGAGAAAGTCAAAGAGTTTGGCTTCCTTAAAAGCAAGGATGAGCCATGTGTTTACATTAGAGCTAGTGGGAGCATAGTTGTTTTCCTAGTTCTTTATGTAGATGATATTCTACTAATTGGGAACGACGTCCCAACTTTGCAAGGTGTAAAAACCTGGCTAGGGAGTTGTTTCTCATTGAAAGATCTTGGGGATGCGGCTTACATTCTTGGGATTAAGATCTATAGAGATAGATCCCGCAGGTTGATTGGATTAAGCCAGAGTACGTACATTGAAAAGGTCCTAAAGAGATATAAGACGGGGTTCATACCTATGTCACATGGTTTAGTGTTGAGCAAGGCTCAGAGCCCGAGTTCCAGAGAGGAACGGGAAGTAATGAGGCGAGTCCCTTATGCTTCGGCTATAGGCTCGATCATGTACGCCATGTTATGTACTAGGCCTGATGTATCTTGTGCATTGAGTATGACTAGTATATATCAAGCCAACCCTGGTGAGGCACATTGGACGGCAGTGAAAAACATTCTCAAGTATCTTCGGAGGAATAAGGAGATGTTCTTAGTATATGGAGGTGCGGAAGAGCTTAGGGTAACTGGTTACTCTGATGTTAGCTTCCAAACAGATAGGGATGACTGCCGATCTCAATGGGGGTTCGTGTTCCTGTTAAATGGTGGTGCTATCTCCTGGAGGAGCTCCAAGCAAGACACTGTGGCCGATTCAACGACTGAGTCTGAGTACATTACGGCCAGTGAAGCTGCGAAGGAGGCTGTTTGGATGAGGAAGTTCATCCAAGATCTGGGAGTGGTTCCTAGCATTTCCGACCTTGTTGAGATATTTTGTAACAACGAGGGTGTGGTTGCTTTAGCGAAGGAACTAAGGTCTAACCAACGCACGAGGTATATTCCGCGGAAATATCATTATATCCGGGACGTGGTCGAGAGTGGAGACATTGTTATCAACAGAGTACACACGGATAGCAATATGGCGGATCCGTTTACTAAAACTTTATCGCAGGCAAAGCACGATGCTCACACACGTGCTATTGGGATTAGATTTGCTAGCGATTTTGTTTGATTATGTATATTTGGTTAGTATATTTGATGTATTTACCTTTTGGGAACATTGAGCATTATTGTATTTATTGTATTTATCGATTATTAAATAGAGATTTAGTAATATGCAAGTTGCGGGTATTTCTTTAAATCTTTACTGTGTTCTAACTTAGCATGATTTATTCTTCCCTGAATGTGTTTGCATTCTAAATGTCCGCAGTCGGTCATTCTTCTCGGGAAGGAAGTATGAACTAAGACTGAGGGAAGTGATTGGTCATGTGTCCAATGGAGATTGGGACACGGGACGCAATACTTCGCCTTTACTTGGAAGTGTTTCAAGTGACTGGACGACCCACACCTGAGTTCACTTTGTGGTACATGTCATGAGTGAATCAGGATGATAATATCAGTTCATCCTTATACTGGAGAGGCATGTGTCTGCATCACCTTGATCTGCTTTGTTCTAATTGCTTTCTAACGCGGTCCGTAACTGGCTGTTATAAAGGGGTAGTTGGGCAGAGTATGGTCAATGTGGTAGGCAATGTAGTCAAAGGAATTTGTTCCTCTGTTAAGAGAGATATCCATGGGCCCCTCGATGATTGGTCGCTGACACCAAAATGCATGGCCGTGCTCAATGATTATAGTATCTGATTGCAACTTGTATGTTTTGGTCACCACCAGTCTAGATCGAGAAACATAATCATGAATGAACGGAGAATGACTTAGTACCATGTCTCGTGTTCACTGGGATATCACGAACAAAAGGATGTTTGATCCCTTATCTATAGGACCATTTCACACGGGCTGCAGTTTGGTTTTTGTGCTAAAGGCAAAACCCATACTGACTTGGGGGCAAAGATCTCTTACTAGAGGCCGCTCTTTTTCTGTGATGCATTGGGTACGGTGAGTCATGTGCAAGTCGGAGTCTGTTGGAGTATACCCACAGACGCACGTACGCCAATTGATCCCTAACAATGACGTATGGGCCTAGTGGGTCACACGCCGGGGGTTGATCTTGACAAATACCTAAAGTATGAGGGTTAGAAAGAATAAAAAATGATAGTTGGCATTCTGGACAGGGTTAGTGGCGCTAACCATGTCGTCGCTAACTCAGCCCCGATAGCGGCGCTAACCTTAAGGGGTTAGCGGCGCTAACCCGTCTGACAGAAAGCAACTTTATTCTTTTCACCTCCTCTTTCCACCAATGCGTAGCCTAGCCATCATTGAACCTTTGGCCGGCCTTGGGGAGTTCTGGGGTCATTTTTGGGTTTATATAACACCCTTGTTTCAATCTCATTTTGCTCTCTTGGCTAAGGCAAATAATTACACACTTACTAAGAAAACAAAAGAGGTTGTTCTTGTAAGTTGAGAGAGATATACAAGGGAGTAACCTGGTGGTTTTTAAGGGAGTTGTTCCTTAACACTTTCAAGGCTTTGAAGAGTGTTGGGGTGCTAGTACATCAAGGTCACCAAGTTTCTCGGTGTGGACTTTTGTAGCTCAAGGTCATCAAGGTCAATCATTTTCTCTATTACTTCGATACTTCCGATCTCCTTCTACACCACATCATTCCCAATAACTAGGGTTCAACACTACTTATAGTGCTACATATAGTATGGATTCATTCTAATAATTATGCGAAAATGGTCATAATACAAGAATTCTTTTAATGGAAAGCAAAATCTCAGTTGCCCCCGATCTCTAATACTCATGCACGATGAATGCCTTTTAAAACCTGTATCTTCCACACACCCAGACTATTCGCCTATGAATGTTAAACTGTACTAAAATGTGATCTCATTACCAAATCACTATGAAACTTTCCAAATCTAGTGGTGAATCTTGTATCTCAGTCAGACACCACTGACACTGGCGCCCCATGCCTCGACATTGTCTCTAAAAAGAACACAAACTATAGTCGGGTCCCACCCTTATGGTCAAATCGCGGGTCCCATCCGCTGAGATAACACAAATAATGTACAACACAACTAATACGCCACATCGATGAGTGGCTCCCGACCAAACGAGCACAACTGTTCAAGACACAACATCCGTGTCCCATATAACACAATATCACATAGAGCACGTACCACAACATAATATAAATATTAGTGAAACTCACCCTTCCCTACGACCTCTAACTTAGCCGGATCCGCTGTTCATACCCTCTTTATTCACGAAAAGACCTGAGAATGGTACCTTTAGCCCCCTACTTGTACTCGAAATATTGGCGTAGAGTTCCTTACATGACAACGATTTCTATCTCACTAGGATTCTGGATAATAACTCTTTCTTGATCACATAAAACGATGGCTTGATGATGACCTAACCTTTCCGTCCCCACGATGATCTAGAATTTTCTAGCAATCGGTGACAAGTTAATGGTAGGCTCGCCATCTCTCAATTCATTACGTTACCTTTCTACAAAGTTGATACACCTACAGCCTCGTCATCAGCAAGTTCTACCCCTAAGGAATTATTAGTTTCATTGGTGCTTGCTAAGAAAAAACGTAACAACAAGAAGGATCTCCTTGCTTCGGGATTAACCAAAACAAGTTCAGATACTGAATTAACGAACGAATACTTGCAACTATGTCGGGCTCTAATTGAGACTCTTCGGTAGTGAGCTGGAAGAATCAACCCTGTTCTCCAACTACCTCATTCTTCTTTCCTAGATTTCCATCTGTAATCTGTAAGATTGCAGGTGCAACAACTCTTACTTTTTTATGGCAGTCTCCGCTCAAGTGACCCGTTTGGCCACCCTTGAAACAACCTTGAAACCCTAGTCTGTATCCTCCTGCATGACTCTGTCCGAATATGCTCACTGACACACACGAGTCGGTGTCATTGTCGATGAAACATGAGCCTATTGGGTTACACACCAAGTATTGGTTCCGGTACCACCACTGGTCAAAGGAAAGAGAAAAACCAGAAAATGGTTCTGGTAGGCCAGGCAAGACCGTGCCTTGTATAGGTACGGTCGTGCCCTTGGGCTAGTCACGAGCCCTGGACAGCGTGTCTGGGGTGTACCTCTTTAGGCTGGCACGTGATAGGATTTGTGTGCATAACCGTCGAACCTTGATGACACGTCCAATGCCATAAGACACTGAACGGTTACACCTGTGAGGGCATGTAATTCAAGAGGTTATACAATCACAGTTTGGGGATAGGTTTTATGACTATTAGTCATAAACCAGTATAGAGAGTCATAGATAACCAGAGTTGAGTAATTAACAAGATAATATATATTTATTAGTTAATAAATACATATATTGTCAATTATTAATATTTAAGATTAATACTTTGGATATTATCTTGAATAATAGGTTATTGCTAATTAATTATTAAAGGGAAAAACAAAATGTATATATATATATATATATATATATATATATATATATTTATTTATTTATATTCGGCCTAGAATATATATTATATATGTGGTTAAATATTTATTTTGTATTTAATAATTATTAGTAAAAAGTAATTAATCAAGGTTTCATATTTGAAGATAACAAGGATGTTATCTATAAATAGGAGATTATATAACTTGATTAGGGTTAACAATTAACACATTAGAAAAATCAACTCTCTCCCCTCTCTTCCTTGATTCGGACGTTTACTACCCCATGCCCCAAGAGGGTGTCGATTTTGGTGATTAACACATCAAGGAATCAAGAACTTGAAGAGTGATTCAATCCTTCTAGCGGATTCTTGTGGTGCCTCATTACAAGTGGACCTTCTTGAGCAATCCAAAGGTATAATCTTCATCTTATTAATGTTCTTGATGATGCATGAATATCGATGATATATATATATATACATATATATATATATATATATATATATATATATATATATATATATATATATACCTAATGGTATGCATGTATGATAGACTAGATGGTAATCTTGATTAATACATGTTTTGGCTAATCTTGAATATGACGATGATATGGTTTTCGATTATGTACACACACATACACATGTATCGGTTTTATACATGTGCTATACACACTTGTGATATAACTAAGATCTTAATCCTTTTAGGGTTTTAAGGATTAATGTTATTGTTTTAGTTTCGTTTTATAAATGATAACTATTTTTGTTGCAATTCTGAGTTGGTTCAAACTAGTTAGCTTATGAATCAGTATAACTCAACTTTGAAGTGTACCCTCTAAAACCCAAGAGTGGTATCAGAGTCTCCGCTCAGTTTATCACAGTATGTTGGGTGATCTATTATTGTTATAATATTATTATTGTGAATTGTATTTTTCGAAAATCATAAAGGAATAACAAATTCATGTTAATCCTAGTTTGTTCAAAAACAGTTAGTTTTTGAATCAGATTTGTAGTTTTAAGCCTTTAATCAGAAAGATTAAACCAGTTAGGTTTAACCGGGTAAAATATTAAAACTATGAACAGTTTATTGATATATATATATATTTGATTGTTTATATATTCGAAAATACGGGGATTGATATGTACCGTGTCAATCTTAGATTTATTGTTTGAATATTGTATGTTTTATAGTTCTCAATTTTTTAATTAGAAAAGTTTAACCAGTTAGGTTTAACCGGTTAAAAAGGTTAAAACTATAAAAGGTTTATATTTGTATATTCTTATATGTGTACATCAATTATGATAAATATTAACTAGTTGAGTTAATATGGATAATTTTGAAGTCTTTAATCAGAAACTAGTTTAGTTTATGGTTAAAGGGTAAACTTCAAGATTTGAAATTCTATAATCTTATCAACAAGCTTAAGTTGATAGAATTTTTTAAAAGTTTAAATAATTAAAACCAGTTTTATATTTTAATTTTAATTTTAGATAAATTAGAATTTCTAGTTTTTTATATAGTTGATGTATAAATATAAATGCATGTTTTTCCGAATTAATTGTTGAGCGAAAAAAAGAAAAGGTCACCGGAAACCACCATGGACCATTGGAAGGAAGCCCAGCAGCAGCGGCCCAAGTAGGCAGCCCACGGTGGTGGTAGACCCGCCAAAGCAGCCCACAGCCCAGCAGGAAAGTTGCGTCCCAATCTTCGGCCGGAGCAGTGTCATCGGGACGCGATGGGAGGTCGCAACCTAGTTGGGTTTCGGCCAGTTTGGGTTAGCCCGGTTAATTTCTTGGTTAATGTTAGTGCAATCAGTAGATTAATATATAAATATATCTGGTTTTGATGATGCAATTTTAATAATAAAATTTAAAAAGAAAAATATATATATTCAAGTTAATATGAAAATAATAAGTTTTGCAAAAATAATATTTTATATATATTTGTAAAAGATCATAACACTGATATAATCCACAAAATATATACTGAGTATTTTATGGTGCCAAAACTAAAAAGTTGGTAAACATAAAAATGACAATATAATCATAAATGAATATATCATTAAAACGTCATTTTTATAAACATATAATTTTCACTTATAAAAATATATTCCATACCGCGTCAAAATAATATATGTCTATAGAACAAAGTTTTTATAACTTTTTGCCAACAAATTTGAATAGACATAATTTTATAAATTGGCAAAAGTAAAAATATTTATTTTAGAATACAAAATACCTTAAGAGGTATTATTGTACTGTGCATTAAATGATTAGTAGAAAGGAATATTTGGAAAATCTTGCAAGTACATGCAAGTACATGAGGTGTCAAACTCTAAATTAAACATGTGTTTAAATCCTTTAAAAGCTAGTCCAACTACACAGTGTAACCATATTTATTTTGGTATTTATCTATTTTAAAATATCAGCTTAAAAGAGAAAGTCGAAAAATATCAAAAATATTTTTAAACGACTCGAGAAGGTAGCAGCACTGGCCACGTTCGATTCACGGTCGACCGTAAGGATCGACCGTCCGGCCAGCTGAGATGACCCCAACCTTCTCCTCTCTTCCTCTATAAATACCACTTTATTCCTTTACAATTTATACCTTTTGCAATCCAGAAAATTCTCTCCTTCAAACATACACACACTTTGATCTTTTCATCTTTATATATATACATCTTGAGTGTCTTGATTCTTGAAGTTGTTTTCTTCATTTGTGAGATATATGCAACTCTTCAAGATCAAGCAAAAGGGAAGCGAAAAAAATACATTGAGTGAGATATAGTGTCCATCGATTTTCTTGTATTGAGAGATATAGTGTTTATACACCATTGTTGGTGTTCATATTGTTCTTGAGAGGTGTTCGTGAGAGAAGAACACTTTGAGCGTTTGGTGGGTTTGACTATTCTCCACATTGTTTTTGGTTGGTGTTCTTGAGTTCTTAGTGAAGAACTTTTTATTTCTTCTTGGTGAAGAAGAAGGTGTTCTTGGTGAAGAACTCTTGGTAGATCTAGTTTGGATCTTTGGTGGTTATCATCTACCCGTAAAGGTGATTGTATTTCGGTGATCTCTTCCGGGCTAAGAGGTATTTTGCACGTTGTTGGGGAGATAGTGATATCAAGCCTCAATCTAACCTGTCTATTATTCATAATATAGGATTTGATGTTAACAAAACCATATATTCAGTAGTGAACTTAGATTAATGAAAAACATGTGTTGTTTTTCATAAAAGACTTAGAAAATTTCATAAGTATGGAATGTCAGCTAAAGAACCTTCTATCAGATGAACACTAAGTGTCAGCTAAAGAACCAGCTTCAAGAAGATCAGCCAAGAGGAAAAGACAAGCAAAGAAGATCAGCTGAGCCTCTTCAAAGCATCAGCTGATGGGTTCAAACTATCAGCTGAGGGTTTCTCAAAAGATCAGCTGAGCAACAAAGGATCAACTGAGTGAATTAATTCTATCAGCTGATGCCTCCCAAACATCAGATAAGCTATCTTTACTCATATAACCTTTTCTATGATTAGCTGAGCATTCTCATTGATCAATTGCGTCTTCGGATTAGCTGATCACTAAGAATGGTCAAGTTATTAGTTGTTCTCTGATATGCATTTATTAGCTGATCATTTATGATTAGCTGAGTATATCTGAGTAGCTGAGCTTTTCATGATATGTATTATCAGCTGATCATTTATGGTTAGCTGAGCATATTTGAACAGCCGAGTCTTTTATACTTATTCTTTAGCTGAGCAAATTTAATGTTGCAGTTCAGTAACTATTAGCTGAGTGTTTCACAGTATATCAGTTAAGAGTTGTTCCCTTGTAATATTTTCTATAGTCTAAGGCAGAACATGTGTTGTTCTATTATGCCTTTAGATTTATCTTTGTAAAAGTACTTAGCACCTTTTGCATCTGCAAAGAGACAAAAGGGATAGATCTTTATCCTCTGGAAAAGGATTAAGATACTTTAGAAGATAAGATCTCCAAGATTTGCTTCAACAACTATGTATGGCTGGCAACTCTATACTTTGTTAAGTCAAGTCTTCAAGAAGCATGGTGCCGTTTAAAGTACAAGCATAGAAGAAGAAGCTTACTCTCCCAAGACATAAAGGTAGTACTTTAATAATAAAATAATAGATAGTGGGCTTTGACCTTACTGAAAAGGACATTCACTTTATACATATTCTGTAGAAAGTGAGTTTGCTTTTCACCCACTTACTTTATCTATTATAATATTATTAAACCAAGTATCTTTGTCTCTTTCTTTCTTTTATCAACCAACGGACCATTTGCTTATATATATCGTTGCATGAAGACATGCAGAAAAAAAAATCCGAATAGAACCTTACAGTTATCTCATTTGTTGAGAACTTAGAAGAGTTAGCATTTTTCACTAACTGTAAGAGTCAAACTTGTTCATGTGTTGAACACTTTAGACATAAGTTGTTTAAAGTTAGATTAGTCTATGTGTTAGACAAATTGTTGCCATCTTTGTTGAACTAGTTTTTTTCCGCAACTAGTTCATGTAATTCTTGATTCAAATCAATAAGAATTATATAAAGTATAAATCGTATGTACTATTTTTTAAAATCTAAATTTTGTATTCAACCCCCCCTTCTACAAACATTTGTTGTCGTAGTATCCATTCGGGACCAACAACTGGTATCAGAGCAGATTAGATAATCAATATCTAAGGTCTGCTTTGCTTACTCTTCAACTGTTTCTACCCCACACTTTAAAATGGCCGCTTCAAGTTCTGCTCCCAACAACAATCACAACAATGGCTCTCTCACTAGGTGTCCCATGTTTGATGGGGAACACTTTTCCTTATGGAAAAGTAGAGTCCATCTTTACATGTCAAGCCTGGATGACTTGATGCTGAAGATTGTTACTGAAGGTCCTTATGTGCCTTCCTCCACTGTCCAAGTCACTGCTGCTACGGATGATACTCCTGCTGTTGAAAGGCTGATCATCAAGGCTGTTAATCAATGGTCTGATGAAAACAAAAGTCTGGTCAATCTTGATGTCAAAGCAAGAACTACCTTAGTCTCAGCTTTGCCTAATGATGTCTATCGTCAAGTTCTTAACTGCAAATGTGCTATGGAGATGTTGGAAACACTCTCTGTGGCTTATGAAGGAACAGAGGAGGTGAAAGATAACAAGAAAACTCTTCTTGTTAGAGAGTATGAGTTCTTCTTTGCTCATAAAGGTGAAAGTCTTACTCAGACCTACACGAGGTTCAACTGCCTTGTTAATGATCTCAGAAGGGCATATGTTCCCAAGAGCAACAAGGAGCTTGTTACTAAGTTTCTAGACTCTCTCCCAGAATCTTGGGATCACTTCATCACTGTGCTCAAACATGGTGAGAAGATCAAGGGTCTTACTCTGGTTGGTCTCTATGGTAATCTTATAAACCATGAGCAATCAGTGAAACAAAGGAAGCTCTCTACGAAAGAGATGAAAGAAGCTGTAAAAGCTCCCACTGCAGCTCTGGTGTCCAAAGATGCAATATCTAGAAGCTTTGTTGCTGTGGTTGAGGAGGATAATGATGATGAGGAAGGAGAACTGTCTTCTGAGGGAGAAGAGTTGATGGCTAATGGGAAAGAAAGTTTGGAGGACATGGATAGCATTGAAGCTGCTGTTGAGCAGGCTGCCATGTTGGTTAAAAGGTTTAAGCCTTTCTTGAAAAGAAAGGGTGTCAAGAGTTTTGAGAAGAAGCCCTTTAAGAGTGAGTCAGCCAAGTTTAAGCCAAAGGCTGCAGAAGGGTGTTTCTCTTGTGGCAAGACTGGTCATTTTGCCAGTGAATGTAAGTCCAGAGGAAACACAGGCTTCAAGGGCTCCTTAAGCTCAGACAGCAAGATTGATTATGAAGCCAAGTATAAGAAGCTTCTTGCTGCTGTCCTTGACAAGGAAAACAAGAAAGCTCAGACAAAAGTGTTGGTGGCAGAGGAAGAAGACTGGGCTGAGGAGGATCTCTCAAGTGATGAAGATGAGGTTCTCTCTACTCAACTCAGTTTGATGGCCAACACTGGGAGTACAAGTTCCTTTGATGAGGACATGAAGAAAGCTGCAAAAGCTTGTACTTCTCCTGACTGGGATCCTTCTTTTATGTATTAGGTTGGAAAATTTATCACTTATGATGAAAATGAAAAGAACACTATGTTTGATTATTTATGTGTTGAGTTTCAGTCAAATATTCAAAGAGAAAAGAAGCTAAAAATAGAAATAGAATCACTAAAAGAGAAGTTAAATCTTAAAGATGAGAAATTAAAACTGAATACAAAATTAGAAACTGATTTAGCTGATCAAAAGATATTTAATCAGATCTTGATACAAGAAACCAATTAAGCAACCACAAAGTTTAATGACCTACAAAAAGTAGTCAAGTCTTGGTGTGTTTTTGCTGAGAAGACCACTCAGTGTGTCAATGAGCAGATTCCAAAACAAGTTCAAGCTATTATTGGTGGAAATTATTCCCAAGCTGCTAATTGTGTTGATTTTACCAAGAACATAAATATCTTAGAAAAGGCTGATATTCTACCACTTACTTTTCAAAAAACTGTAAAGGGAAAGAGTATTATCACTAATAGATTTATCACAAGTAAAAATACTCATCTAAAAGACCTAACCACTTCACAAGATGTTTCAACTTCTATTGCTATGGCAGAAAGTACTAGTACTGAGAGTTTAATGTCAAAGGAAGTTCATAAAGGAATGGAATCATATGTTGATACCATAAAGACATTCTGTTGTCAAACCTTAGAGATTGATGCATTAAATTCAAGCACTAAAATAACTGACATTTCATTAGCTGATGATACTACATCAGCTGATCAGCCAGCAAATGATAAATGCTCAGCTGATATCCTGTCAGCTGATCATGGATCCTTTGTAGGTTCCTTAGCTGATCAAGTATCACTTAAATCTCTTTCAATAGGAGAAACCAAGAGAATAAGGAATAATGTTCACATTAAACCTAAGTCTGCCACACCTAAAGTTGATCAAAAACTCATTTTATCTAAGAATCAACCTAAGGTGTCTGTAAACAAAGACCTTGTCAGTTTACAGAATCAGTTGCAACAACTGAATGGTAAAATCAATCAGCTGATGACCCATAGTCATCAAAAGGTTGTCAAGACATCTCATGAGCAGTCACTAAAAAATGTGAAATGCTACAAAAATCAAAAATGTTATAAATGTGGTAGCAAAGAACATAAGGCAAGTGACTGTTCTCTTGAAAGAAACTCAAGACAGCAGACAAATAATGATAACACAGCTATTCCTATAATACATAAATAACCTAATATGAAGTGGATAGCTAAGTGCAATCCAGAGGGGTCCACTTAATTGTGGATGCCCAGTTGTCACTAATCTTCTTTCAATCATATCTGTACAGGGACTTAGTACTTGGTATCTTGACAGTGGATGTTCAAGAACCATGACAGGATGCAAAGCTCTTCTCAGTAACTACAAGAAGGAAAAGGGTCCAAGAGTAACCTTTGGTGACAACAACTGTGGGCAGACCAAGGGATTTGGTGAACTTCATAATGGGAACCTAAAACTGTCTAAAGTTTCATATGTGAAGGGACTTAAGTATAATCTCATCAGCATAAGTCAATTGTGTGATGGTGATCATCAAGTTCTCTTTACTAAGACAGGTGGTTCCATCTTGAATAAAGAAGGAAAAACATTAATCTGTGCCAAGAGAACCAAGGATGTTTACACATTGGATATGTCCTCTGGTGATCCTTCAAAGCTAACATGTCTGTATACAGAATCTGTTACTAACACAAATTGGTTATGGCACAAGAGGCTTTCCCACCTCATTTTCAAAAACATCAATAAGTTAAGCAAGGGTGATCTAGTGTCAAGACTTCCTTCACTAACTTATGTTAAGCCTAAACCTTGCTCAACTTGTGAAAAGGGAAAGCAGCACAAGACATCTTTTCCATCTAAGCAAGCTTTCTCAATCACTGAAACATTCTACATGCTGCACATGGACTTATTTGGTCCTGTTGCCACTGCCAGTTTTGGTGGAAGCAAGTATGCTTTAGTAATGGTTGATGAGTTCTCAAGATATACTTGGGTCATCTTTCTAAAAGCAAAAAGTGAAGCTGCTGAAGAGATAATTAGCTTTATCAAAAATATGGAAGTGCTTAATGGCAATCTGGTAAGGATGCCAAGAAGTGATCATGGAACAGAGTTTAGAAATCAAACTCTAGAAAGTTTCTGTGATGAGAAAGGGATATCTCAAAACTTCTCTGCTCCAAGAACTACACAACAGAATGGTGTAGCTGAAAGGAGAAACAGAACCTTGATAGAAGCTACAAGGACCATGTTGTGTGAAAGTGGGTTAGGATTCAACTTTTGGGCTAAAGCTGTCAGCTGTGCTTGTTTCACTCAAAACAGATCTCTTGTAATCAAAAGGCACAATAAGACTCCTTATGAAGTGCTCAAGGGAAGGATCAATTGCAGAAGTTTGCACCTAAAGCTGATGAAGGTATCTTTGTTGGATACTCTGTGATTTCCAAAGCATACAGAGTCTACAACTTAAGAACAAAGGTCATAGAAGAATCAATCAATGTAATTTTTAATGAAAATGACTTTGTTGCTTCCTGTTCTACTAATCCTTCTACAGGTGAGGAATTTAATGATCTGCTACGTGTTGAAGAATCCAATCAAGTGTCAGCTGATCCATCCACACCAAATGAAGTAGAGGATTTAGATGAACCTGTTCAAACTACAATCAATCCAAGCACTCAGCTTATCCTAAACCAACCCACACTCTTACTGAATGATGTGAATAATGACTCATCATCAATGGATTCTAATTCCATATCAAACATTCCATCATCAGTAGAAATCTCAACAGATTGCAACCCTGAAATTCAATTAGCTGATCAACCAGAAATATCATCTGCTAATCAAGAAATTTCAAACCTACAAGTCCAAGTTAATCCTAACTCTTCCCAAATCCAAAATACCTTTAAAGACCTCAAAAACCATCCAAAAGATCAGGTTATAGGTAATATAGAAGCACCTGTACTAATAAGATCAAAAGCTTGTAATTTCTGTTTATACACAGGTTTGGTTTCTATGATTGAACCAAAGAAGGTAGATGAAGCTCTCAATGATCCCCACTGGATTAATTCCATGCAAGAAGAATTGGCAGAATTCACAAGGAACAATGTATGGACTTTGGTGCCAAGACCAAAGGAGAAATCCATCATTGGTACTAAGTGGGTGTTCAGAAACAAGATAGATGAACAAGGGCTAATCATCAGGAACAAAGCAAGGCTAGTTGCTCAGGGGTATTGTCAAGAAGAAGGTATTGACTTTGATGAAACTTTTGCCCCTGTAGAAAGATTAGAAGCAATCAGACTGTTCCTAGCCTATGCTGCCTTCAAAGACTTCAAAGTATTCCAGATGGATGTGAAAAGTGCTTTTCTCAATGGTGAATTGAAGGAAGAGGTGTATGTCAAACAACCTCCTGGTTTTGAGGATGCAAGCAATCCAGACCATGTTTATTTTCTAAATAAAGCTTTATATGGTCTAAAGCAAGCTCCAAGAGCCTGGTATGATACCCTCTCTTCTTTTCTGACCAATAAAGGATTTACAAGAGGCAGTATTGATAGCACTTTGTTTATTAGGAAATTCAAGGGTGATGTAATACTAGTGCAAATATATGTTGATGATATTATATTTGGTTCTACAAATCTAGACCTTTGCACAAAGTTTTCTAAACAGATGTCCGATAACTATCAGATGAGTATGATGGGTGAATTAAACTATTTTCTTGGTCAGCAAATCAAACAAGAGGTTGATGGAATTTTCATTCATCAAACTAACTATGTTAATGACTTACTAAAGAAATTTGATTTTGAAAACTGTTCTTCAATGAAAACTCCCATGTCCACTGCCCTTAAGTTAGGAAAGGACACTGATGGCAAATCAGTGAGCATTAATACTTATAGAGGCATGATTGGATCACTTTTATACCTCACTGCAAGTAGACCAGATATCATGTTCTCAACATGTCTGTGTGCTAGATATCAAGCTGATCCCAAAGAATCCCACTTAGCTGCAGTTAAAAGAATTTTCAGGTATCTCAAAGGAACTCCTAATCTAGGTCTATGGTATCCCAAGGACTCAGATTTTGAGTTAGTTAGATACACTGATTCTGATTTTGCAGGTTGCACTTTAGATAGAAAGAGTACATCAGGTGGATGTCAGCTGTTAGGTGGAAGGTTAATCAGCTAGTCTAGCAAGAAACAAAATTTTGTTTCAACTTCAACAGCAGAGGCAGAATATATTGCTGCTGGTAGCTGTTGTGCTCAATTACTTTGGCTGCAAAACCAACTACTTGACTATGATCAACAATTTGAAAATACTCCTATTCTTTGTGACAACACAAGTGCCATTTCTATTTCAAATAATCCTGTCATGCATTAAAAAACTAAGCATATTGAAATCAGACATCATTTTCTAAGAGATAATGTGCAGAAAAAGAAAGTCTCCATGCACTATATCAGCACTGATGTTCAATTAGCTGATATTTTCACAAAACCATTGGATGAGTCTCGGTTTAACTTCCTAATATCCAAACTTGGCATGTTAAATTTGTAAAGTATTGTTTTGAGTAGATAGTTTAGTGTGATAAAATAATATCATTTGTGTGAGAATTGCAAATGACATACTTATCTTAGCATCTGTATATCTTACATACAGTGCATCAGCTAAAGGAATTGTGTCAGCTGATGACCATCAGCTGATCAAATGCCTCAGCTGATAAACTGTAAGCTAAGGACTAGAAGCTCAACTAAGTATATTTATTAGCTGACACTCCATTTTATGAGAAAACTCTATCAGCTGACCTATTTCAATCAGCTGATACCCTTTTCTATTAACATTAATTGTGTCCCCACACTTAGAATATTATTCTATCATTTGTATTTACTGCATTCTAGGTTAAATTTAATTTCCTCATCCACTATTATCTTTGCATTTAATGAGATATTAATAATATTCTCCGTTATCCACCTTTTTGCAGACGTGACAGTTACCTTTTTCAAAAAGATATCGTTTGTACAGTGCAGGTTTTCAAGAAAGATATAAGAAATGATTTGAGCGGTTCCTTTACCCCTACGCTTTCAAATTTCCCAAATTCTCTTCATCTTTCTCTCTCAAAAACCTAGCCCTACACAACTCAATTTTCTTCGTCTCTGCAAAAATGGTGACCTTCAACCCTGCTATTACCACACCACAAGCAATTGCTGGTGAAAATGTTCCTCAAGGTTCCATCATGACCATAAAACCCAACAACTCTATAAACACCTCCATTCCAGCAAACAAAGATAGTAAAGGCTATGAACCAATGGTAGATTTCATTCGTTCTCACCCAATCCATGCATGCCTTTCAAACCATCCTTTGTTTATTTACCCCAACATCATTGGAGAAATGTGGTATTCTACTACCTACCACACTGATTTGGAAATGATCACTTGTTCGTGCCTCAAAAACACCATCAACATCAACATAAATGTGGATTCTCTAAGGGCTGGTATTAATCTTCCTGGTATGGCTCCTTATGAACCATTTGCAACCATGGATCAAGTTTTGGAAATTTTACCTCTGATTGGCTACAATGAACCTGTGTCTCATGGTCAATACAAGCTCTCAGTGCTTGGTCATCCATGGAAATACCTAGCAAGTGTAGTCATTAGGTGTTTTGGTCATAAGTCTGGTAGCCAGTCCAAACTCACTGTGCTTCATGCCTTGGTGACTGGTAGGAATATTGACTTTGCAAGAATTGTATTCACTGAGTTGGTTGACAAGATCACCCTGGGCACCACCAAGAAATCAACAAGAACTCATGTTCCCTACATCAGGTTCTTAAGTTTGATATTTATGAGAAATTTGGGATGGGAGGATTATATGAATCAGGCTGTTCATCAAGTCACTATGCCTGTTCCTTACATGGGACAGAAGATGTTCTCTCTTATAAGAGCATTTCAAGGCCCTCCCATCACTGAAGAAATGCAAGAATTGATTGGTATAGCTGCTGATGTAAATGAAGAAGTTGTTCAAGAAGGTGAACAAGTTGTTGATGATGTTTTAATGGAAAGACTAGTTGTTGAAGAAGAAGAAGGTAATGAGATTGTTGATACTATGGTGGAAGACTCTGAATCCCCTGATCAAATCACTGAAACATCTGCACATCATAGTGTTGAGTCTCCTGAAGCCATAGGTGGTGATGAAAGAATGGTGGTTGATGATGAACCATATCAACCTGATGGTTTCAGTTTCAATGATGAACCACTGGAAGAACCCATCCAAGAAGATGAGGTTAATCAAGATGATGTAGTCATTAGAGGTCCAGCACATGGTGAGTTTGTAGAACCTGGTGCTGATGATCAAGTAATTCCTTACTTTGACCTCTCAGGTGATGAACAAGGAGGAGATGATGATCAAAAGGATGATGATACTGATGCTAGTAGTGATGATGCACCTGATGCTGGTGAAGAACTTATTCAACTCATAGAGATCAGCAAGGTGAAGAACATCACAGGTATTTCCATTTCCACTCTTGAGGACACTCCACTGGTAGACCCAACCATGGAGAACCCATCCTCTACTCCAGTTGTAATCTTTCCATTTATGCCAAGCTCTAGTAAACTCCCAATAGTTGCTAGTTCTACTCCCACTGAAACCAAAATTGTTGAATGGTCAATATGGGACACTCCCCAGACCTCAACTCCAAGGACTGTCACTCATGTTGAGGGGGAGTTCTTGGATGTTGCATTGAACCCACAACCAGTGGATGCACCTTCCCAACAAGGTGTATCTGTAAATATGGGACTCCTATTATCTAGTTCACCCTACCAACAGGGTGATACCATTGAAAGACAGACCTCATCCCAAGGTCATACTGTGTCTATCCTACTATTGAGTCAGCTCATGCCTTCACTTAGCTCACAACAGCTAAGTGATGTAACAAGGGGAACCCCATTGAGTTCAACCCCACCTCACACTCACATCCTTATACCATCTTTTGATTCAATTCTTACACACATCCCTACACTACCTGTCAATACCACTGGTGGAAACCAACCATTGGTACAGGGTACACAAGACTTTCCCAATGATCCTAGGCTTACACACCAAAGCCTAAGTGAGGGAACACAAACCCCTTCCCTTAATATTGGCACTCTCATTCAATCAAGCACTGCCCCAAGTGATATTGGTACTCCGGCTTAATCATTTGGTACTCCACCACCTACAGTTCCTACAGAACCATCCCCCCAAATCCTTCAAGCCCTACTATCCATCACTAATAAAATGGATAGTCTCCAAAATGCTTTCCAAACCTTCCAACCCCAAACAGAAACTCAACTAACCACCCTCACTAGGGAAGTTAAGTCACTCAAGTTAGCACAATCCCAACCCCAACCTACCCCTGCCCCAGTTGATCTCTCCCCTATTCTAACCAAATTAGATCAACTGCTAGCCCAAACCACTCCCTCAACCACTCCCACTCCTATCATACCTACCCAAACCCTCTCCAATCTAAACCAAACCATAACCAACCTTCTAAACAACCTAAGAAACATTAAACCTACCACACTTCCAGTCTACATAACCATTACCACTCCTCTCCAACAAATTCCTAGCACCCTAGCCAACCATACTGAGAGGCTCAGGAGTCTATCCCTGTTGTTCTCTGAAAACCATGATGATCTAACAACTCAAATATCTAGACTGGCCACAGCCATAAATCTTAGAACAGCCTCTCAGTCCCAACCTCACTTCTCTCCTATTCCATCCCATATCAGACCCCAATCCTCTCCTTTCTTTCAACAATCTCCTATTCCAACTGCCTCACCCTCATACTCACCCATCCCACCATTTGATCAAACTCCTTCACCTCAACCCAATGCAACCTTTACCCCTGCTGCTCCTGCCAAGCCTGATGTTACCTTCCCCTTATCATCTGATAATGATGATGACAAAAAGGGGGAGAACAGGTCTAAATCAGCATCTCCCACAGGTGACAAGTCTGGGGAGCAACCTAATCAAGCTTCATACAGCTCCTCAACCCCTGATGAGACACCCAAAGGTGATAATCAACCTATTGCAGGAGCAAGCACCCTCAATGAAGCAGAGGCTATAGGGAAAGCAACTGTTGAGGGGGAGAAACCAGCTGAGGGGGAGCCTGCACCTAAAAGAACAAGAAGAAAGCAAATGGCAAGAAGGAGAAGCTTCAAGAAGCCAAGACTGGATGAGTCTTGTGCTACATCTGATGAGCCTTCCAAAGACTCATCTGATGATGAAGATGATGAAGATAATATGCCTCTCTCCTCCTTGCTAAGAATGAAAAGGCAAAGCTCCTCACCCCAAGCTCCAACAGTCCAAACTCCCTCCTCTCCTGCAAAGAATCCAGACCCTACTCCCAGCAGTACTTCAAAAAGAAAAGGTAAACATATTATGTCTGCTGAGGAGATAGAAGAAGAATTAAGAAGAGAGGAAGAACTCCAAACAAAAGAGGAAGAGCTTAGAAGAAATGATCAAGAGCTCCCTCAAGGAGGAATTGATATGCAACAGATCAGGGCTCTGGCTGCTACTCTTGGTGATACTGTTGAGAATGTCCTCAAATCAAGAGAAAGACACCAAGACTTCACCTCTGCTAAAGATTTGGCAAAAATAGTTCGTGCTACTGAGGATGAAATCAGAGAGTTACAAGAAGAAGAGTTCAACATCTTAAACTCTCAAACTCCTCAAGCATCACAACCAATTGAAGGTCCATCAAAGAAGAAACCTAAAAGAGGAAGGACTCACAGGGAAGCAATTCAAGCCTTACCTGAGGTTGATTTCAAAAAAACCAAGAGGCTTTCCCAAGAGAAACTTCAATAGTTCAAAAGACTGATAAAAACTCTGAGAGAAAGATCACATGCAAGTATCGTATCAAGAGTCACACCCTACAAAGGTTCTGATGATGGTCCTTATATCAGACTTGTGAGAAGAGATGAACAAAGACTCAAAGAAGATGCATACTTGGAGCATTGCAAACAATATTCCTTCTATGAGCTGATTGAAATTCTCTACCATCTCTTCAAGTCTAAAAGTGAAATAGTTCAAAGGTTCATTGACAGAGTTGAACTCATGATCAGACTCTGCATCAGCTACAAGATCTTCACTCATGATCAGCTCATGGAACATGTTGATATGTTAGATGAAGTATTTCAAAAGAAATCAAAATTTGCCATCAACATAGAGCCAATAATCTTCAATCCAGATCATGACTACCTTGCCTTCCATGAGAATCTGAACACTGCCCTTCCCTCAAATGTAGAACCAGAAATGTGGCTCTGCATTGATCATCCAGAAAAGGGGATGTTCTTCAAAGACAGAGCTGGGAATGGGAGATTTCTTAGGAAATCAGACATTCCAAGAACAAAAACGGAGTTCATAAACATGGCTATAGTGTCTGCAAGGAACAAGACTGGAGATCCAGAGTTTGAAAGACTGATGCCAGAGAGATCAGATCAACTAGCTGCTGCTGCTAGATCAACACTCTGGGATGTCAAAGAAGAACCTTGGTGGAAATGAAGACCACTTCATAACTAGATTAATTGTAATTTCATTATGATTTCTAGTTAACTTAATTAGATTCAATTTCTGCAAGTTAGTTATCTGTAATTCTAGTTGCTCTGTACAAAATTGCGTTATTAGTTTCTGTAATTCAAGTTTGAAACTTTGATCATGGACTACTTAGCTTATTGCTAGTATAGATGATTTTAGTGGATAGCTCACCTAGTGTAAATATAGAAAACCAGAAAAATCCTAAAAACAGAAAATGATAGAAAGATACCACAAAAACAGAAAGATGGTACTTCATAAATAAAAAGATTCCCAAAAATAGAATATCAGGGAACATAACCAAAAGAGTTACCAAAAACAGAAAGCTAGGTAACCAAAATGCACTTAAAATTTTTATTCTACAAATCCGAGTCACACTGATTCTTCTCATTTAGGATAAGGTTTTGTCATCATCAATTAGGGGGAGATTGTTGGGGAGATAGTGATATCAAGCCTCAATCTAACCTGTCTATTATTCATATATAGGATTTGATGTTAACAAAACCATATATTCAGTAGTGAACTTAGATTAATGAAAAACATGTGTTGTTTTTCATAAAATTCTTAGAAAATTTCATAACTATGGAATGTCAGCTAAAGAACCTTCTGTCAGCTGAACACTGAGTGTCAGCTAAAGAACCAGTTTCAAGAAGATCAGCCAAGAGGAAAAGACAAGCAAAGAAGATCAGTTGAGCCTCTTCAAAGCATCAGCTGATGGGTTCAGACCATCAGCTGAGGGTTTCTCAAAAGATCAGCTGAGCAACAAAGGATCAGCTGAGTGAATTAATTCTATCAGCTGATGCCTCCCAAACATCAGATAAGCTATCTTTACTCATATAACCTTTTCTATGATTAGCTGAGCATTCTCATTGATCAGCTGAGTCTTCGGATTAGCTGATCACTAAGAATGGTCAAGTTATTAGTTGTTCTCTGATATGCATTTATTAGCTGATCATTTATGATTAGCTGAGTATATCTGAGTAGCTGAGCTTTTCATGATATGTATTATCAGCTGATCATTTATGGTTAGCTGAGCATATCTGAACAACTGAGTCTTTTATACTTATTCTTTAGCTGAGCAAATTTAATGTTGCAGTTCAGTAACTATTAGCTGAGTGTTTCACAGTATATTAGTTAAGAGTTGTTCCCTTGTAATATTTTCTATAGTCTAAGGCAGAACATGTGTTGTTCTATTATGCCTTTAGATTTATCTTTGTAAAAGTACTTAGCACCTTTTGCATCTGCAAAGAGACAAAAGGGATAGATCTTTATCCTCTGGAAAAGGATTAAGATACTTTAGAAGATAAGATCTCCAAGATTTGCTTTAACAACTAAGTATGGCTGACAACTCTATACTTGGTTAAGTCAAGTCTTCAAGAAGCATGGTGCCGTTTAAAGTACAAGCATGGAAGAAGAAGCTTACTCTCCCAAGACATAAAGGTAGTACTTTAATAATAAAATAATAGATAGTGGGCTTTGACCTTACTGAAAAGGACATTCACTTTATACATATTCTGTAGAAAGTGAGTTTGCTTTTCACCCACTTACTTTATCTATTATAATATTATTAAACCAAGTATCTTTGTCTCCTTCTCTCTTTTATCAACTAACGGACCATTTGCTTATATATCTCCTTGCATGAAGACATGCAGAAAAAAAATCCGAATAGAACCTTACAATTATCTCATTTGTTGAGAACTTAGAAGAGTTAGTATTTTTCACTAACTGTAAGACTCAAACTTGTTCATGTGTTGAACACTTTAGACATAAGTTGTTTAAAGTTAGATTAGTCTATGTGTTAGACAAATAGTTGTCATCTTTGTTGAACTAGTTTTTTCCGCAACTAGTTCATGTAATTCTTGATTCAAATCAATAAGAATTATATAAAGTATAAATCGTGTGTACTATTTTTTAAAATATAAAGTTTGTATTCAACCCCCCTTCTACAAACATTTGTTGTTGTAGTATCCATTCGGGACCAACACACGTGGTGCTAGTGGAATCCTTGACGGAGGTCAAGGCGTGGATGTAGGTTAGAGTTTAACAGAACCACCAAGAAATCTTGGTGTCATCTCTCAAAACCCTTAACTCTTTCATACTTGCACTTGCATTTGCATATTTATATTTCTTGCATATTTACATTTCTTGCATTTTACATTCTTTCATTTTATTTCTCATTTCTTTTTATTTATTTACATTCAAGTCTTTTTATTTATATACATATGTGGGACATCTAATCAAGATATCTATATATATAATTACTATTATATATATATTTATATATTTTACGCACCTTTATATTACCGCATCATATATATATATATATATATATATATATATATATATATATATATATATATATATATAGGGGGGGGTTCAAACGAGAACTGCTTTTCGTACGAGAACTGCGAGAACCTATCTCAGCCGTTCCTTTGATATGGGAAGTTCATGGATGGAGAGCATGGAGGGGATCAAGTGTGATAGGCGCATGTGAGGAATTCATGGGTGGGCAATAACTTTAAAGGAGGGGAAATTAGACGGCTTTGATTGGTTCTCGCAGTTCTCGTACGAAAAACAGTTCTCGTTTGAACTTTTGCCTATATATATATATATTACGCATCTTTATATTCACGCATCCTGTTTATATACATTTTGCAATTTTTAATTTCCGCAATCATTAAAGCATTTATTTATTTATTATCATATTTAATTATTTATTTAAAATATTAAAAAAGGTGGACATATAAACTATTCAACCCCTCTTCTAGTTTCTATAGTTAATTTCAAATTAAAGCCTGAAGTTTTATTATATACAGTTCTTAAAATAAAATTGTTCATAATTGTTGTTTAGAACATATTTGTTTTAATTAAAATTGTCTTGGGCTTAAATATGTGTGTTATGGACTTGATGGGCTTTACGGCCAAGTTAAGGTATGTCGAGAATCGGCTTGAGCCCATAGACCTCGCGCGGTAAATACAATCTTGTTATAGGAACGGATAACTCGGAATGAATAATAATACACGTTTTTAGATTTATATATTGATTTTAGGGACATAAAATCAATATTTATATATATATATATATATATATATATATATATATATATATATATATATATATTATGGTTAAGGTTTTATTTTAACTAGTTAGGTTAAAATATAAGTTTTATTATATTTTTGGAATAAAAAATAATAATTAGCCATAATGGTGTATTATTATTGGACAATATAAATGGAACTAATTCTTTAATCAATTAAGTGGTTTTGGATTAAAACACATTTGGTGTAATAGTTATTATACCATTAGTTTTAAATTGATTAAAAAGGTTTTGACAAGTTTTGTCAATTTTTTCTCATCTCAATTAATGGTTTAATTAATTTGAGAGTAAATGAAAAAAGGTCTATGTTTCTTGCATTATCATTTTTTTAATGCGTGGATAGCTATTTATATATATTATAAATGTTGAATTGGTTTGACTTGTATACTAAAGTTGCATTAGTATCTTTAAGTCGTGTTTGTACTTTCTACTTGTCAACTATATATTCTTGTTGGGTTGGACATGTAGGTTATAGGTTTTGCCAACTTAGTCATGTGGTTGTGTTTTTTTCTTTTCTGTATTTCTTTTTGGGGAGGCTTGCGTGCCACTTACAACCCCTTTTACAATGTAAAAGTATTTTGGGGAGGTCTGCGTGCCACTTACAACCCCTTTGTGTAATGTAAAAGTAATAGAATAGTTTTATATATTCTAGTTTAGATTATTGTGACCGAAACCAAAAACGAAAGATTATTCAAGACGGAGGAACAAAACGGAATTGCTCTGGTTAAGACGGGAGGTGTCAAGGTCAGTGGGAGCAAGGAGATTATTCGCTAGATCCATCCACGGGATCTATTTAGTATAGTTTGTCCTTAGTTGTCCCCTTAGGACATAGTTGGAAAAACTATAACAGTTTATTATGTGCGTGGTTGTGTTTTACTTCTATTATTATTATGTGACTATAAAATTAAAGTAGTAGATTAATAATGGATATTATTAATTAGAGGTAAATCCACGATATATGATAAAATTGGTATATGACAACAGATTATAAAATTTGAATATTTTATGATTGTCGTATCAACATTTTAGAACAGTTTGTTTTTCAAAAATGATTTTATCATAAAACATATTGTGTACCTAGTTTGAGGTATACTAAGAAATACGTATTTTAAAACAAGTTGTTTTAAAATGGTTTCACAAACTGGAATCAAGTTTTTCAAACTTGGATAAAACCCATAAAATCTTAGACCAGTAGTGCTACCCATCTAGTGGTACACCTTTCCTGCTCCCGGTACCTTAGTGTGTTGTCATGCCCAAACCGTGCACACTGGGTTCAAACCGATGTGGGGAGGGGGTGAAAGACTTTGTGATTCCATGATGTGACGGGTCAGATTTCACCCCGTCTTAAGTGGTGCGGTCTATTTTGGTGATTCCCTTATGTGACGGGCCCAAAATGCACTTAGTGTAGAGATAAACATACTTAGATTAATTATCTAAAAGTATCTACAAGGTCTAGGAGTCGTATCAAGTTAGATACGATTAGTAAAGGAACCTACCTACCTAAAATAGCATGGGGTTGGTGTTTTCGTGCCCAAACCGTGCACCAACACGCGTGAAATAAGGATCCTAGGGCTAATACTTATCATTTAAGGGTTTCTATCGATTCGTATTAAGAAAAGTGTTTTATGTGTTACTAATTGAACTACATTACTGAAATTGTAGATGGAAAACATTTGAAACACTAATAACCTCTCACTCCGTTCCATTTTACAAAAGGATAAGCTCACTGGAACTAGCTTTCTTAACTGGGAGAGCAATCTTCGAATCGTGCTCAGACATGAGAGAAAGTGGTACGTCCTAGAGGAACCGGTGGGAAATGCCCCGACCAACAATGCGAGGGCTGATGTTAGGGAAACTTACCAGAAGCGTGTCAATGACGCGCTAGATGTAAGTTGCCTCATTCTTGCAATGAAGAGTCCAGAGTTGCAAACAAGCATGATGGGAACATCAGCTTCTAACATTATCCGTCAGCTGAGGGACATGTTTCAAGAGCAGGCTCATTCAAAAGGTAATGATGTCATGAAGGCTCTTAACACTTGCAAGATGGCGAAAGGTACTTCGGTTAGTACCCATGTCATGAAAATGAAAGGGTACATGGATCACCTGGAAAGGCTTGGACACCCGGTACCGTTGCAGCTGAGAACGGACATGATACTCAACTCGCTGTCTGATGACTATAAGCCTTTTATAGTCAACTATAACATGAACAACATGGAGAAATCCATAGCTGAGCTACATTCTATGCTCAAGACAGCGGATTTGAGTATGGGTAATAAGTCCAAGGACATCCTTATGATGGATAACGGTGCTGTTAAAAAAAGGAAGGGGTGCAACGGAAGAGGCAAAGGTAAAACCGAGCCAGGACCTTTTGCACCCAAGGCCAAGGCAAATGGCAAAGGAAAGGGCAAGGGCAAGAAATTTAAACTGAACAAAGCCAGAGCCGAGAACCGGTGCTTCAAGTGCGGTGAATTTAGCCACTATAAGGTCAACTGCCCGAAGCGTCATGAGGGTGGTGGAAACGCCACACGTAACTTCGATGACTAACTTCAGTATTTTCCTTTCAACTTATTATATAAGTGGTGTTTGACATTTTGCTATCGTTTATTGCAAATAGGTTAGTAAAAGCAAAGGATGCCGAGGAATGCATAGAGGATACTACGTGCGGAAGACAAGGATATTTATAAGTAACAAAGTATTATCTATTTAAATATTTTATTTTACAACGTAATAGTTTTTGGAAACTCTCTTAAGATATTAATGAATTATTAATTATATCCTTGCACGTGGTTTGTGATTATATCTAGTCAAGTATGACTAGAGGTTAAATAACAAGTCAAGGTTTTTGACTTATTAGTATCCTTATGCATTGATTGCTATTTGAGTTGTATGTTAATATTATTGCTCGACTAAACTTATATAATTACTTAAGGTAACACAGTTGGTGTTATAAGTCTTATCTAAGTAATTATAAGCTTATGTGAAAACAAGTTTGGAATTTGAACTAATTTTAAACACTTGAAATAATAGTTATTATTTCTAAGAACGTGTTTAAAGATAAAAACATTTATGAGCATGATTATAATGGATATTATAATCAAGGGTACTCACATGTTTTAAATAAGAATTCATACAAGTGTGTTATACTTGTATTCATGCAAAGTTTCGAGAAACCAATTTCCATAATAGGAAATAGTGGATATATGGAAGATCCAAGTCTGGGGTTTCATCAACTTTAAGATTCTTATTCGAAATCTAAGTTTAAGATTTACACTTAAAGTCAGTATTTTGACCTTTGTGTCAAGTTTGACCAAGTCAATAACGTATTTTAAGTGATGCAATGTTTTCATAAATCGGCCCATATATATCCCTTTAATATACACTAACTAGTGCCCCCACTCATGTTGCTAGACAAATTATTTTTCCGCAAACCTTGAAAAACAGGTCTAGTCTTTCTAATTTTATCATATTATCTGAACTCGGAGAACTGGATTAACTCCTAGTTTCTAAATATATAAAATTATCCCATAACCACACTTGGTTATATTGTAGATGTATAGATACTTTTCTATTCCAAAAAATAGACTGAAATAATAAACCCTTTTGTTTACATCGACTTGTAAACAAAAATTAGATATTCAGTGCATAAACACATATCTAATAACCTGTTTATTATTTCCAACACTAAACTCTCTTAATATGTATAATATTTGTGACATTGAATTTCAATATATAATTATGACCTCCTGGGACTAGTCCATTTACCTGGGCTTATTTTGTAACCTCAAAATTCCCGTCATTAAGATTATATACTTACTTGAAAAATAATAATCTAATAATTTCCGTGCTTCTCTAAGCACTTACTTGCTTCTACACAAATATACACATATGTATACTGATTTATCAAAAACGATAAATATCTTAGCGTAGGTCAATTGCTCCCACCGACTATTATGAAAACATGGCATCACTTAAAATACCTTATTGACTTGATCAAAAATGATACCCAAGTCAAAAACTGATTTTAAGTATAATCTAAAACTTAGATTTCGAATAAGAATCTTAAAGTTACCGAAACCTTAACCTTGGATCTTGTAATGTCCACTATTTCCTATTACGGAAATTGGTTTCTTCACTTTATATCATCACAAGTATGAAATACTTGTATAGATTCTTATTTAAATACATATGAGTTCTTCTTGATAATAATTCCTATTATTATCAAACTCATAAATGTTTCTTCCTTAAACACATCCTTAGATATAATAACTATTATTTCAAGTGTTTAATTCTAGTTCAAATCTTGAACTTGTTTTCATAGGCACTTATAATTACTTGATTAGATAGACTCTCTAATATATATAACACCAGCCGTGTTATTTTAAGTAATTCCATAAGTCATAGTCAAGCAACAATATTAATCATATTACTCAAATGGCAACTAATGCATATGGACTAAAACACTAATAAGTCAATAACTTTGACTTGTTAGTCATCCTCAAGTCAACCTTGACTACATGTAATCATAAGGTAGGTACAAGTATATATCAATCAATAATTAATAATACTTTTAAATAAAAGTCTTTAAAGAAACCATTACAATTTTTAAATCCAAAGTTCAAAATAAGTAAAAAAATGAATTATAAATATCCTTCTCCCGCACTCATCGTCCTTTTAGCATTCCAAGGCACGCTTTGCTTTTCATTGACGTATTTGCAATAAACGAAAGCAAAAAACTGAAGTTAGTCAACGAAAGTACCTGTGGTGTTTCCACCACCCTCGTGACGCTTCGGGCAATTGGCCTTGTAATGGCCAACTTCACCGCACTTGAAGCACCACTTCTCGGCCCTTGCTTTGTTCGGTTTAAACTTCTTTCCCTTGCCTTGGCCCTGGGTGCAGATTATCCTGGCTCGGTTTTATCCTTACCCCTGCCATTGCGTCCCTTCTTCTTTTTCACAACTCCACTTTTCACCACTAGGACATCCTTAGACTTATTACCCAGATTTGACTTTGCTGTCTTAAGCATGGAATGCAACTCAACAATGGATTTCTCCATACTATTCAGGTTGTAGTTCCAATGAACGGCTTATAGTCACCTGACAGCGAGTTAAGAATCAGGTGCGTTGCAAGCTGCAATAGGACCGGGTGTCCGAGCCTTTCCAATTGGTCCATGTACCCTTTCATTTTAATGACGTGGGTGCTAACCGAAGTGCCCTTTGCCATCTTGCAAGTATTGAGAGCCTTAGTGACATCATAGCGTTCTGAACAATCCTGCTCTCGAAACAAGTCCCTCAGTTGACGGATCATGTCATAGGCTGATGTATCCATCATTCTTGTTTGCAATTCTGGACTCATCGTTGCAAGCATGAGGCAGCTTACATCTAGCGCATCATTGACGTGCTTCTGGTAAGCCTCCCTAACATCTGCCCTCGCATTATTGGCCGGGGCATTTCCTACTGGTTCTTCTAGGACGTACCATTTTCTCTCGTGCCTGAGCACAATCTGTAGATTGCGCTCCCAGTTGAGGAAATTAGGTCCCGTAAGCTTATCCTTCTCTAGGATTGAACAGAGTGAGAGGTTGTTTGTGTTGGTAATGTTTTCCATCTACAATTTTATCATGTAGTCCAATTAGTAACACAAAAAAAGACTTTGCTAAATACAAATTCATAAAAACCCTTAAATGATTAAGTATTAGCTCTAGGATCCTTATTTCACACGTGTTGGTTCACGGTTTGGGCACGACAACACCAACGCCGTGCTATATCAGGTAGGTAGGTTCCTTTACCAATCGTATCTAACTTGATACGACTCCTAGACCTTCTAGAGATCTTTAGATTAAACTATCTAAGTATGTTTATCTCTACACTAAGCGCACTTTGGGCCCGTCACATCAGGGAATCACCAAAATAGACCGCACCACCTAGGACGGGGTAAAATCTGGCCCGTCACATCAGGGAATCGCAAAGTCTTTCACCCCCTCCCCACATCGGTTTGAACCCCGGTGTGCACGGTTTGGGCATGACAACACACCAAGGTACCGGGAGCAGGAAAGGTGTACCACTAGATGGATAACACTACTGGTCTAAGATTTTCGTGGCTTTTATCGAAGTTTGAAAACTTGATTCTAGTTTTGTAAAACCATTTTAAAACTATCTATTTTGAAACCCGTATATCTTAGTATACCTTGAACTAGGTACACAATACGTCTTATGACAAAATCATTATTAAAAACAAACTGTTTTTAAAAAATGATGATACGACAATCATAAAATGTTAAATTTTATAGTGCTGTTGTTGTATATCAATTTTATCATAATCGTGGTTTTACCTCTTGATTAATAAAAACCATTATTAATCACCTACTTCAATTTTATAGTTGCATAAAAAGCATAAATTTAAAGCACAACCACGCAGTTAATAATATGTTATAGTTTTCCCAACTATGTCCTAGGGGGTCAATCTAAGGACAACTAAAACTAGTTAGATCCCGTGACTGGATCTAATGAAAGATCTCCTTGCTCCCACTGGCCTTGACACCTCCGGTCTTGAACCGAGCAACTCTGTTTGGTTCATCCGTCTTGTAAAGTCCTTCGTCTTCGGTTTTGGTTACAACCATCTAATCTAGAATACATATACCTATTCTATTACAATTACATTATAGAAAAGGGTTGTGAAGGTGGCTCCCAGGCCTCCCTGAAATACTTTTACATTGTAGAAATGGGTTGTAAGTGGCACGCAGGCCTCCCCAAAACCAAAAGAAATAAAGAAAGAAAAACAACACAACCACATGTCTAAGTTGGCATAACCTATAACGTTCATGTCTAACCACAACAAGAATATACTGTTGACTTGTTTAAATAAAACACTTGTAGTTGACATGAAAAACTACAAATGTGATTTAAAGATACTAATGCAACTTTAGTATACAAGTCAACTAATTGAATAATATATACGCATCAACAATATATATATATATATAAAGCAACCACACATTAATTATAATAATGCAAGCATATATACATCTTTTCTCATTCCTTTTCAAAACTAATCAAGCTGTTAATTTGAGATGAGAAAACTTTGACAAAACTTGCCAAACCTACTTTAATCAATAAACTTATGATTTTCAATTCTAAAACACTTAATTGATTAAAGATTTGCCTTTGTTTAAATTGTATAATAATAATACACCATTATGGTTATTTATTATATTTTAATCCAAAAATATAATAAAAACTTATATTTTAACTTAACTAGTTATAATAACCCATTAACCATTATATATATATATATATATATATATAAAATCAGGATCAAATAAAAAGAGATTTATGGTACAAAGAGTAAGGAGAAACCTGGGCTTGACATGTGGCAATAAAGGCAAAAACTAACAAAAGGGTAAATTAGCAACTTTCTAAAATCTATAAAATTTCTCTCTCATGTCTTTATGCCCACGTTTGAATATCAGTAGGTAAACCCCCTTCCCCTAAAAACCTAATCGCACATTCGCACCATCAAGTCTCCCATACACACACCCAGCCGCCATCCACCTGCGATGCCACCACCGTCGCTCTGCCGTACCCTAGCGACACCGTCAACCTCCGCACATGCGTCGCCGTCTGCATCCTCCGCCGCCCTAAACAACCTGCGTCTCCCTCACGGTTGAAAGTTCTGCCACTGTTCAATCGCCGCCGCCCTCTGTTCAATCACCGCCGCCCCCTGCTCAATCGCCGCCATCCACTATTCAATCGCCGCTGCCACAGATCTAGGGTTCGCCGCTGCACAGATTTATGGTTCGCCGCCATCGTTTTAGGGCTTCGCATCCATCCATCTTTTTCGTGAGGTAAGCAACCCCTACCGTCATCTATCTTCCAACCACCACGATGCACCGGCCAGAGTAGTAGCCGCAGCGTCATCTTCTCTTTTACTTGACCGGAGATCTCAACCTTCATAAAAAATGTTTGTTTTTGTTTTGAGTCGAGGTTGTGCATAAAAAAATTCTAGTTATTTTGTGCATCTGATTGTTCATCTTACTTATCTTTTGAGCTTCTGTATTGTTAAAGTGTATGTGCATGCGTAGATTTTGAGTAATTAATCTATGGTTTTTTGTTCATATTTATATCTGTGAATCAGATGTCGTTTTATGCATCTGAATTGGTTTGAATTTGTTTGTGAATCAAATGTTTGTTTTTGTGAATCTGAATTGGTATGTGCATGCGTAGATTTTGAGTAATTGATCTATGGTTTTTTTGTTCATATTTGTATCTGTGAATCAGATGTCGTTTTGTGCATCTGAATTGGTTTGAATTTGTTTTGTGAATCAAATGTTTGTTTTTGTGAATCTAAATTGGTTTGAATTTGTTCTAAGGATTTGGTTTGAATCTGGTTTGAATTTGACGATGTATATCACCATGTCCTGAAATTAAGGATAGTGCTTTTTTATTTCTTTCCAAAAATGCCCTTAACTGCCAAAATTTGAACGTAAAATATGTGGGATCTTGACTTTTTTCTTTTTGACTTTTAGTTAGATCTAATGGTCTGGATTTCACCTTACTCTTTGTACAATAATTTTCTTTTTACTAGATCCTCTCCCTATACATACATATATATATATATATACATATATATATATATATATACATATATATATATATATATACATATATATATATATATATATATATATATATATATATATAAAAGTATACCCAATTTAGGTACATGAAAATAATACTTATACATATATCATTTTGTATTATTATTTTATCCGAATTATTATCCCAATATATCATCCAAGTCCCAATGGGCCTAAACCCATTTTTGAATTTTTCTAATTGGGCCATAAAGCCCATTAAGTTCATTAAACCCCTTTAAGTTCGCATAAGCCCATTTTAATTTAAATAAATGCATTTATAAATTAAAACAGAATACGTGGGCTTTTATGAAATTAAATTAACGAACTATCCAATTCAGCCCTGACTGGGCCGGAAAAAAAGGCTTATTGGGCCAAAACCCAAATACTGGTCGCGAACTCGTGGTTAGTGGAGCTAACCCTAGGCCAGACCACTAAACGTGGCCGAGGCCCCTAAAACCGAAATATATATAAATAAATTATTTCTAGAAATTCCCTTATTATTCAAAATCCAAATTTCTAAAACAAAACTTGTTTTATTTTGAAATCAAAATTTATCAACATAGAACTCGTTGATAAAGATGGGATTTCTTAAATTTAAGGTTTATCCTTTTAATCTTAAAACTTAACTAGTTTTTGATTAAAAACCTTATAACATCCATATTAACTCAACTGGTTAATATAATATATATACATATACATTTCAATACATAAAATTTAACCTTTTATAGTTTTAATCCTTTTTAACCGGTCAAACCTAACTGGTTCAACTTTTCTGATTAAAAATATAAAAAACTATAAAATATACAATTTAAACAATAAACTGAGATTGACATAAGATCAATCCCTATAACTCGAAATTATGCATATTAAGTAGATAAGCATATAATTTCAAATAATTTGTTTATTGATTTAATCCTTTAACCGGTTAAACCTAAGTGGTTTTCCTTTTTGATTAAAGGTTTAAATCTACAAACATGATAAAAAAATTTGTTTTAGATAAACTAGGATTTAAAACTTGTTTAATCCTTGTGATTTTCGAATCACCTTATACACATATAATATTCCCTTCAACATGATAATAACAGATATACCAACATACTGTGATAAACTGAGCCCAGGCTCTGATACAACTGTTGAGTTTTACAGGTTACAATTCATCCTTGAGTTGTCCTGAGTCATAACCAAACTGGTTTGAACCAACTCATAATTGTATATAAATAAAACAGTTATTATTCACAAAGACGGAAACAAAATAATAAACTTAATCCTAAAACCCTAAAGGATTAAATAGAACTTACTTTACCACATGTGTATATATCTAGTATATAGTTTTCGAAAAACATGAGATTCAACACATAGCCAGTTTGCGCAGAACAGGATTAGGGCAAAACAGGATTTGATCAAACTCAAAACTAAGCATGCAATCAATCCAACAAAAAAACTAGAATTCGATACATGTGTATACACACATGTATACCCATCGAATTCTCCACAGGGCATCAAGAACACATTAGATGAGATATCATACCTAGGATGCTCAATG
The DNA here is from genome assembly GCA_947179395.2 of Pulicaria dysenterica. NCBI lineage: Eukaryota > Viridiplantae > Streptophyta > Magnoliopsida > Asterales > Asteraceae > Pulicaria > Pulicaria dysenterica. Next base: position 38,056,325 of record OX359292.1, read on the forward strand.
TTTAATCCACCCGTAATGAGATACTACAAGAACCTGTTAGAAAGGCTTAATCCAAATATTGTTCTTGATCTTCTTGGCTTACTTGAAATACAGCAAAATCGCAAACCCCCTTGCCCTGGGGTGTGTGCACCGTCAAACCAAGAGAGGAGTAGGAGAGAGTGTGTGTTTTTCCTTTTGTTTCAACGATTAACCTAATTGTTTAGGTTTAAAGCCTATCTATAGATAACTGCTTAGTTTTCCTTAAATTAGGCATCCTTTTAAACGTTTATTATTAATATAAAATATATTAGTATATATATATAAACATCAGCCCATATATATATATATATCCCATTAATATATTATATCTTCTTTAATAATAATAACAATTAATAATAATAACCCATTTAATTAATATCCAAGATATTAATCCAATAATTAACAATATATATTTATTAACTAATAAATATATATATTCTTGTTAATTTCATTAACCTGGTTATTTTTCTCAACTCTCGATACTGGTTTATGACTAACTGTCATAATACCCATCTCCTGCAGCATAATTTTTCCTTTTTGAATTACGTACGCTCACAGGTGTGACCCTTGAGTGTTTTATGGCATTGGGCGTATCATGAGGGTTCGATGGTTATGCACACAAATCCTATCAACCTACATTAAGTAGTTTACCAAGTCACGATAAATTAAAATATATATTTGCATAGAAGCTAATAAGTGTTTGGATAAACATGGTGATTATTAGCTTGTTGAGTTTCAAGTACATATATAATTTGAACGACAGGATTTTAAGGATTCAAAGTGGTCCACGTATTAGTTTTGATCCTAGAGGGCCATAATTATACACTGAAATTCAATGTCACCAATATTAATATATAAACGAATTAAGTATTGAAAATATAATAAACAGATAAGTGTTTAAAGCACTAGATATCTAATTTTTATTTACGTGGTTAGTGTAACCAAAGGGTTTATTATTATAATCTATTTCTTGGGATAGAAAGATATTTATACGTCTACAATATAACTAAGTGTAGTTATAAGATAATGTTATATATTCAGGAACAAGGAGTTAATCCAGTTCTCTAAATTCAAGGAATATGATGAAATTAAAAAGACTAGTTGTTGTTTTTCAAAGTTTGCGGAAAAACAACTTATTTAGCAAAGCAAGTGGGAGCACTAGTTAGTGCATACTTGTTTTTAGTTCATAGTAACTGTAGGGATTTACAGGGTACAACAAGCACAAGGGAAATAAAACTTGCAACTCCCGTTCCCAGGATCCCAACTGGATCAGGTGGGGAAACAAAAAACAAAAATCATACATATAGATATATCATGAATATATATGACCAATAACAGTTATAAACCCAAAGGATAAAAAATATACCCTGAAACTACTCAAGGGGGATATACAGCTACTGCACCCTTGAACTGGCTGCTAGACCGCCTTTCAAATAATACCCGAGAGAAAAGGTCCCGCGTATGTGTGTAAACCGCCAAAAGCCGCCGGCTTTTGGCCTCACCCTATCGCCGCCGAGAGGCCAAGCCGCCTCAAAGGGGCTGCCTCGGTCGTGTGTTCGATCGCCGGAAAAAGCGCCGCCGCAGGGCGCCGCCGTCGTCCGCCGGAGGTGGTTGCCGACCGCCGCACGTTGCCGCCGTGTGACCACCGTCGACCACCGATTTGGTGGTGGTGGGGTTCATCCGAGAGAGAGAGCAAGTAGGAGAGAGTTTTGTTTTTGCCTTTTGTTAATTGTGATTGCATTAGGTTTAAAACAAAAGGTTAATCTATTTAAATAGATCATGGCCCTTGGACTTGAAACCTGGCCCGTTGATCAATAACTTTGATCATTAGACAAAAACAATCCCTCTAGTTTAGTTAATATTAATTAATCAACTATTAATTAATATTTTCCAACCAAACTTTATTTATTAAATATTTAACTAATATTTAATATTCTCTTTTTCCAATAATAAATATCTATTTATTATTTTTCTCTTTTTCTATAATTAATCAACTGTTAATATAATCTTTACACACATCCTATTGTTTCCTGGTTCATTAGTTAGGTGTGCAGCTGTGTGGCCCTTTAGTGACTCATAGTATACATGGATGTGATGACACGTGTACACTATCCCTGCACACAATCTATCATACTCCCACTTGTGCACGATACTTACACTCCCTTGTTCATCACGGGCCTAAGGAGGTCCCCAGCCAGACACTTAGGTTAACCATGACTATAAGTTCTCTTATGTACAGAGATTCTGTAATCACCTACTTGGATTACCCGGCTTTTCATTTCGCATCGCGATATCCCGTAATGTGGATTTCAGACATGGAGCACGTGATCTATTCTGAAAATCCAGATTATGTTTCTCGACTTCTGATTTCGACTAACTATAGTTATGGAGTTACCAAATGATGTCCATCATTTTAACCGAGCACGGCCACGCATTTCATTTAGTCTCAACCGTCAACGGGCCCTGGGATATCTCCGCTCTACAAGAGAAGGTGCAAATCCCATCTTGTCTGCTTGCATTTGAGCACTCTTCCGTTGCACCAAGATATGCCCGCTATAGTTACCCAGTTATGGCATAATGTTAGAATGTTCCAAAGTACAGAAGTCCTCGTGCCCCAAACCAAACATCTCAGGTTTAAGGACAACCAATCAACTAACTCATGTCGAAAGGCTCCATGAAGTTAAACAGATGCGGATCACCTCCAATATTTGTACCCATGACAAATATCTACAAATACTTGGTCACATTACTTGTGCTGTTATTCTCTACACGAATAATCTATCAAGTATTTATAATAGCGTTAGTATCTCCCTGATGTGGCTTCCACCGCATCAAGTAGCTACGGAGTAATTTTGATATAACAAGACTTGTATATCATGGATAGATAAATATGCTAAAAGCATAGAGATATTTAAAAGATTATATTAAACCTCCTATTTACATCACGCAGAAATGTTTAATACATAATCATAAAAATTAAATCTCAATCCATACAATTTTAATTAAATACTGAAAAACTAGGTGCTAGGTCCAATGTACTGCATTTCAATGCAACTAGCATGTCTCTCATGCTTTTCTCTTGCTAGTTCCTTAGTCAACGGATCAGCAACGTTGTCTTCTGTTGGTATCTTGCATATCCTCACATGTCCCCTTCCGATGATCTCTTGGATGATGTGATACTTTCAAAGTACGTGCCTGGTTCGCTGGTGATCTCTTGGTTCTTTTGCTTGCGCTAAAGCTCCCATGTTACCACATAATATATCAATCGGTCTAGAGATACTGGCAACAACTCTCAGATCCGAGATAAAATTCCGCAGCCAAACCGCTTTCTTTGCCGCATCATTTGCCGCAATGTACTCAGCCTCTATAGTTGAATCTACTATAGTATCTTGCTTCTGGCTTTTCCAAGATACAGCTTCACCGTTTAGGGTAAAAAAACCCTGATTGCGACTTAAAGTCATCTCTGTCTGTCTAGAAGCTCGCGTCTGTGTAACCAGTTACACTGATTTCATTCATGCTTCCACCAAAGACCAAGAACATATCCTTTGTCCTTCTCAGATACTTGAGAATGTTCTTGACAGCCACCTAATGGGGTTCACCTGGATTTTGCTGATATCTACTCGTAAGGCTTATGGAGTAAGCAACATCGGGCCTAGTACATAACATGGCATATATAATCGATCCTACTGCAGAAGCATAAGGAACCGATTTCATCCTCTTCTGCTCTTCTGGAGAAGTATGGCATTGAGCCTTGCTCAATGGTATACCAGATCTCATAGGAATGAAACCTTTCTTGGAATCTTCCATCTTAAAGCGTTTCAACACTTTATCAATGTATGTACTTTGACTAAGTCCGATCAGACACCTAGATCTATCTCTATAGATCTTAATACCAAGTATGTATGCGGCTTCTCCTAGGTCCTTCATCTGGAGACATTTACCTAACCAGGGTTTTACTCCTTGTAATGCTCGTACATCATTTCCTATGATCAATATCTCATCCACATACAGGACCAGGAAGATTGCTACGCTCGCACTGAACTTTGTGTAAACATAGGACTCGAACTCGCTTTTGGTAAAACCAAACTTCTTGATGCGCTCATCAAAGTGCAAGTTCCAGCTTCTAGATGCTTGCTTTAATCCATAAATGGATTTTAGCAACTTGCTTACTTTTCCTGGATTCTCGAAATCCTCAAAACCATCCGGTTGTGCCATTTACACATCCTCAGTTAATTTCCCGTTAAAGAAAGCGGTTTTGACATCCATTTGCCATATCTCATAATTGAAATATGCATATATGGACATAAGAATCCTAATAGACTTAAGCATGGCTACTAGAGAAAAGGTTTCATCATAATCAATACCATGAGTCTGATTATAACTTTTTGCAACAAGCCTAACTTTAAAAGTATGCACGTTTCCTTCCATGTCGGTCTTCTTTTTGAAGACCCACTTGCACCCAACAGCTCTACTGTGTTGTGGTAAGTCTACTAACTCCAAAACTTGGTTGTCATACATGGATTGCATCTCTGCCTTCATGGCATCTAGTCATTTGTCAGACTCACTACCTGACATAGCAACCCTATACGATGTGGACTCATAAAAATCCCCTTCTTCCTGAGCAATTAGAAATCCCAGATATCTATTTGGCTCAATCCGAATCCTACTGGACTTACGAAGGTCTTGTGTTTCCACTTCTTCCTCAACCGCAGACTCGGGTTGGGATTCAACAATTCTTTGTTGACTTACGGGTTCCACAAATGGAGGTATACCTTCACCCTCTTCAATTTATTGAAGATCTATTTCCTTTCTAGAAATTTCTAAAATTAGAAACTTATCCTCTAGACATGTCCCTGACCGAGCGACAAAAACTTTGTTCTCATCGGGATTATAGAAATAGTACCCTAAGGTTTCCTTAGTATCGATAACCCACGAAGTTACACTTGTCCGATTTGGGTTTGAGTTTATCCGAGAACGGTCGTTTAACGAACGCCTCACAACCCCAAATCATTATGAAAGACAATTTGGGCTTTTTCCCTGTCCATAACTTGAACGGTGTCTTTCCCTTCTCCACAGATTTAGTCCGAACTCGGTTCAGCATAAAAGCAGCCGTTTGGAGTGCATGACCCCAGAACGACATTGGTAGACTAGTTAGACTCATCATAGAACGAACCATGTCAAGCAAGGTTCTATTTCTCCTTTCTGATACACCATTCCACTGTGGCATATTCGGAGGTGTGAGTTGTGAAACAATCCCACATCTCTTTAGATGATCTTCAAACTCTTGACTCAGATATTCACCACCCCAGTCAGACCGAAGCAGCTTTATCTTCTTGTCAAGCTGGTTCTGTACTTCACTCTGAAATTGTTTGAAAAAATCAAAACTTTCAGACTTGTGTCTCATAAGATACACATTACCATACCTACCGAAATCGTCAGTAAATGTAATGAAGTATCGGTATCCTCCCCTGGCTTCTTGACTGAAAGGACCACACACATCTGTGTGTATAATTCCAAGTAGTTCCTTTGACCTTTCATTCAAGCTGTCGAAAGGTTTCTTTGTCATCTTGCCGGACAAACAAGATTCACAATTGTCAATTGATTCATGATCAAGTTACCATATAACTCCATCTCCATGAAGTTGCTCTACGCGTTTCTTATTTATATGTCCAAGCCGACAATGCTAAAGGTAAGTCTGGTTCAAAGTATCCTTTGACCTCTTACTTATATGATAGATTTCCTTGACATCTTCTAGATTTATTATATATAGACCATTTTGTGAACTTGCTTTAAAATAGAATAAATCATCTTTAAAACACAAAATTGTTATCCCTGCCAATAGTTAAAACCACTGTCTATTAATAAATCATACGAGATTATATTTTTAATTAATCTAGGAACATAATAACAAATCTCTAGTTCTATGATTAATCCTGAAGGTAGCCTGAGACAATAGGTTCCTATAGCTTCAGCACCAATGATGGAGCCTTCACCTACCCGTAGGTCCATGTCCCCCTTCCTTAGTTTCCTACTTCTCTTGAATCCCTGCAAGTGATTGTAAATGTGATGACCACATCCGGTATCGAGTACCCATGATTCAAATGAAGTAACTAAGCAATCTATCATAAAGATACCTTACTCGTCGGTAGAACCGACGTCCAATTGATCAATGTCGAGTGAGTGCTCGCAAATATCCTTGCTACCGCAGACTGGGCAACAAACGTCTAGTAGCTCATCAATCCAGTTGTCTTCCTCCATTGACTCATCTACTGTTGCTTCAAAGGGATCTGGGTGCACATGGTCATCTATGCATATTAAGAACTCGTGCATACCAACTACTGTTGTATCTGGTTCACCAATCTTTTCCACTACCTCTGCCTGATAACGGTCAGTTAGGTAACCGACCAAGAGCATCACAAGTTCATGGTCACTGAGTTGTGATCCCAGAATCATCAAGCAATCAAACAGCCTTCTCATATTAATGAGATGATCACTCAATAACTGGCCTTCTGTCATCCCCTGTGAAAGAATATCTTTCATGAGCAGAAAGCGTCCACAATGCTCACTGTCCTTGAAGCGCTCCTCTAAGTCCTACACGACCTCAAATACTGACTTATTCTTAAGTTCTTCCGAACACTTAGATTCTTTGGAGAGTATCAAGATTGAATTGACATGATGTCAGATTCATCAGACAGATACTTGTAATATGTATCATACTCTTCATCCTGAGCAGAATAGTCAGGTCGTGCTAGAGAAGGTTTGTCTACTGTGTACAACCTTCCATCTGTCCTTAGGATGTTCTAAAGTGCAACTTCCAAATCATAAAGTTTGGACTTGAAATCTTCCACTTACTCATGATGAGGCTAAGAGACTCCTCGGGTGAATAAAACGGTATAACAGATAAAATTGACATCTACAGTAAAAAGCAAGAAGTAAGCATTTCAGTAATATAATTCATATAAAATAATTTTTAACACTTTAAATACATTTATTTTAGAATAGGACCCATATTTCACACGTGCCGGTGCACGGTTTGGGCACGACAACACCCGCGCCGTGCTATTTCTGGTGGGTATAAACCATACCGATCGTGTTTAATCCAAAACACGACTCCTATATCTTTGGGACATCGAATGGAACAATAATTCGTACATATTTAGTCCTCCTAAGTGCATTTTGGGCCTATCACATCAGGGAATCACCAAAATAGACATCACCATCTAAGACGGGGTGAACTCTGGCCCGTCACATCAGGGAATGGCAAAGTCTTTAACCGCTCCCCACATCGGTTTAAACCCCGGTGTGCATAGAATGGGCACGACAACACACCAAGGTACCGGTAGTAGGAAAGGTATACCACTAGATGGGTAGCACTACTGATCTAAGATTTTGAAAGGGTTAAGTTTTTTTTAAAACATATGGCCAGTTTTAACCGTTTTACAAAACTTGTAAAACTTATAACCTTTTTTATGTGAAAACTTTTCATCTTAAAAAATATCCTTAATATATGTATATGGTTTTAATGGCGTGCATGCACTAAATAATTAATCACAACCACGCAATTAATAATAGTAATAATAAGCCAACACACATAACGCCTTTTGACCATCACTGGTACTTATTTCAAGTTAAGTACCCGTGTGGTCAAACCCTAAGTGGATCATAAACAACACACATGGCATGAATGATCTTGATGCTCCTACTGGCTCCAACATCCATGACATCCTCTCTCTCCTTTGACTTGATCCTTTTCTTGATCCTTATCTTGATCCTTGTCTTGATTGGCTCCAATGTTACATTTACAAATATCAAACTAACCTATTACAATTTTGATAAACTAATGCCCTATTACATAATAATTCAAAGGCACGCAGGCCCACTAAAACTATTACTTTTACAAAATTGAATAGGGGTTGTAAATGGCATGCAGGCCTCCCCACACCGGATAAATAATAAATGTAAACCAATCACAAACAAGAAGTAAACAACCACAAGGTGATCCACTAGGTTTTAGGCGTTTGGCGAAAAATATATAATAATACACGCATTATAAACCATCATACATATATATAATTCCGGGTTAATTCATACTTGAATCTTTAACACCAAAACACAGACTGGTTTTGTGTTAATCCCCAACATTCAACCTATACCTCAAACTGGGCCTAAACTGTGCCTTTTATTAAATATCTCAAACTGGATAGAAAACAAAAATACCTCTTAGGTTAAACGTCAATATTATGAAATATATAATAATAAAGCTGGAAACTTGATTTAAAAATTCAAGAACTTTGAACTTTTAATAACCACAAGTTTCACACACAATTTATACAGATATAGATAAAGCATGTAAACTGGAAACTTTAATTGGTTAAAAGTCAAAACTTTGACCTTTTGCCAAATACCAAGTTTCTCACACAATATATGTATAAATAATAAAACAGATAATCTGAAAACTGTAATTGGTTAAAAGTCATAAACCTTGACCTTTGGTCAAATACCAAATGTCACACAGTTAATATATAAATAATATATAAACAATAATCTGGACACTTTTAATGGTAAAAAGATCAGAAACTTGATCCTTAAACCAAAACCAAAGTTTCACACAAATAAAAAAGATATATATTTAATCAGCTGAACCAGAAAATTAATCACGTAATATATCAGAAATTCCCGTTCCCAGGATCCCAACTGGATCAGGTGGGAAAACAGAAAATAAAAATCATACAGATAGATATATCATGAATATATATGACCCAAAACAGTTTGAACCTAAAGGATAGAAAATATACCCTGAAACTGCTGAAGCGGTATACACAGCTACTACACCCCTGAACTGGCTGCTAGACTGCCTTTCAAACAATACCCGAGAGAAAAGGTCCCGCGTGTGTTTGTAAACCGCCAAAAGCCGCCGGCTTTTGGCCTCACACTATCGCCGCCGAGAGGCCAAGCCGCCTCGAAGGGGCTACCTCGGTCGTGGGTTCAATCGTCGGAAAAAGCACCGTCGTAGGGCGCTGCCTACATCCGCCGGAGGTGGCTGCCGACCGCCGCAGGTCACGGCCGTGTGACCACCGTCGACCACCAATTTGGTGGTAGTGGGGTTCGGCAGAGAGGGAGAGAGTTTTGTTTTTGCCTTTTGTTAATTGGGATTGCATTAGGTTTAAAACAAAAGGTTAATCCATTTAAATAGTAATTTAAATGGATCATGGCCCTTGGACTTGAAATCTGGCCCGTTGATCATTAACTTTGATCATTAGACAAAAACAATCTCTCTAGTTTAGTTAATATTAATTAATCAACTATTAATTAATATTTTCCAACCAAACTTTATATATCAAATATTTAACTAATATTTAATATTCTCTTTTTCTAATAATAAGTATCTATTTATTATTTCTCTCTTTTTTCTATAATTAATCAACTGTTAATTAAAATCTTTAAACACATTGTATTGTTTCCTGGTTCATTAGTTGGGTGTGCAGCTTTGTGACCCTTTAGTGACCCATAGTATCCATGGAAGTGATGACACATGTACACTATCCCTACACATTATCAGTAACGCTGTAGTTTTTAAAGTCATGATTCGTGATAAGTCCACTTGAACCAACATGGTAACACAAATAGGCACCGTGAATTTGAGACGATGAATGAGCATTAATTCTGTAATTTATTCGAGGAGGGTGAATATGGATAGTACATTATTAATCTCGTTATTCTTTACAGATTTTGTATGTTTTGGGTAATATCCGTGAATAAAAGTTTATTATTCAAAATCTTATCCCTGACTACCTATCTTGGTGGGAACCTCGATTAGAGAGATAATTACATCATTGTAATCTTTGGTGGAGATTCATAGTGATTGAAGATATCTACCAGGAGTGTAGGCCAAGGATGTACGGGTATTCAACACGGGTGTGAGTATTGGATAGTGAAAAATAGCACGTGGTTTTCGAGTCAAAGGTATTCATCACATAGGTTGTCCTTAAGCTTAAGATATTTGGTTTGGGTTGCGGGGACTTCTGGTATTTGGAACGCACCTAACGCTACGCCGTAACTGGGTAGTCATAACGGACGTATCTGGTGTCAGGAAGTATGCGAGAGGCATTCTGCAACTCCTGTTAAGGAGAGATGTTTCCAAGCCCCTTGACTGATCTAGACTGTGGAAGTGCATGGCTATGCCCAAACGAACTGATTTGTTCTTTGTCATTTATCACTCAGTCGAAACCGGATAGTCAAGAAATGGTTGTGAGTGTTCAAAGTTGACTCAAACCATGCTCGCACTCACAATCAAAACATCGATATGCAGAGGGAAATGTCTAGAGTATACCCAATCATAAGACAGGGGGTTCTTATGAAGTTTTGCTATAAAACCATTAGTTTTATAAATTATAAAATAGTTTGTTTTGTAAGATTTAATTATCACACCTGGGTATAAGAGTTCTTATTGCTTGGTTAACCTAAGAACTTGTCTAGAGGTACCCTTAGGCCAGTATCATCAAGATACACGGGTTGACAGTAAGCACAAGAGAGAGTCTGATAGGATTTGTGTGCATAACCATTAAACCCTGAAGACAGGCCCAATGCCATAAGACACTCAAGGGTCACACATGTGAGGGTATGTAATTCAAGAGGTTATATAATCACATATTAGGGATAGGTTTTATGATAGTTAGTCATAAATCAGTACAGAGAGTTATAGATAATTAGAGTTGAGTAATTAACAAGATAATATATATTTATTAGTTAATAAAAAATATTGTTAATTATTAATATTTAAAATTAATACTTTGGATATTATCTTAAATAATAGGTTATTGCTAATTAATTATTAAAGGGAAAAACAAAATGTATATATGTATATGTGTGTGTATGTGTATATATATATATATATATATATATATATATATATATATATATATATAGGGTGAGGTTATATATAGAACCTCCCTTAAACATAAAACCTAAAGAACCATCCTCGTAATGACACGTGACACTTTGATTAAGGGAAAATTGGAAAATAATAAAAAAAGAAAAAATCAACTTTATAAATAAAAAAACCTACTCAACTTTAAATGATCATAACTTATTCGTTTTTAAGAATTTTTGCAAAAAAGTATATCGTTATATTCAGTTTTTCGTCTTCTTTCAAACAAGACCAGATTTGATATATTTCTGAAAAAAGGATTAAAAAACTAAAATATTGGTATAATTTTTTTGTTTAAATTCACAAAACTCGAAAATTTATGACAATTTAATGTTTTTGAGTGTTTTTTTTTTAAATCATGGGTTGTTGGAGGGGGGATTTTTCATATTTGCCCTTTTCTTCCTATATTAATACATCATAATTACAGTTTTGCTATCGTTAAATCTCATCCAATAATTTTGATGATCCAATGGTCCAGATTGGTTCTTATTGTTTAACACATGGTTCTTTATTGATCCAATATATATAAATATATATATATATATATATATATATATATATATATATTCGGCCGAGAATATATATTACAAATGTGGTTAAATATGTATTTTGTATTTAATAATTATTAGTAATAAGTAATTAATCAAGGTTTCCTATTTGAAGATAACAAGGATGTTATCTATAAATAGGAGATTAGATAACTTGATTAGGGTTAACAATTAACACACTAGAAAAATCAACTCTCTGCCCTCTCTCCCTTGATTCGTCCGTCGACTACCCCAAGCACCAAGGGGGTGTCGATTTTGGTGATTAACACATCAAGGAATCAAGAACTTGAGGACTGATTCAATCCTTCTAGCGGATTCTTGTGGTGCCTCATTACGGACGTTCTTGAGCAATCCAAAGGTATAATCTTCATTTTATTAATGTTCTTGACGATGCATGAAAATCGATGATATATATATATATATATATATATATATATATATATATATATATATATATATATATATATATATATATATATATATATATATGTATGTTATCGAATGGTATGCATGTATGATAGACTAGATGGTAATCTTGATTAATACATGTATTGGATAGTCTTGAATATGATGATGATATGGTTTTCGATTATGTACACACACACATACACTTGTATCGATTTTTATACATGTGCCATACACACTTGTGATATAACTAAGATCTTAATCCTTTTAGGGTTTTAAGGATTAATGTTATTGTTTTAGTTCCGGTTTATAAATGATAACTGTTTTTGTTACAATTCGGAGATGGTTCAAAACAGTTACGTTATGAATTAGTATAACTCAAGTTTGAATTATACCCTCTAAAACCCAACAGCACGGGCGTGCCTCGTGGAGGTACAGACGTGCCTTGTGTTGAGGCACGAGCCCAAGTGTGGCGTGACTTGGGTGTGCCCTCTTGCGCTGGCACGGGGGTGCCTTGTGAGGCACGGCTGTGCCCAGTGTAGTAACAACAAATTTAATTAGAACTTTAAGTCTAGTTATTGGGGTTAATGAATGTAACTGATCTCAGCTTCAGTATGCATGAATTTGAACTGACTTGTGGATTTTTTATAACTCACTTGAAGCCTTGGAGCCATGGTTACACACTTTGGTCATATTGGTGCTTATTCTCTCAAATTGCATACTTAGAATACAAGGGTTGTAAGTTCTAAGTCACTCTCTTGTGGTGGTGCTTTTGGAAGACTTCATTCACTCTAGCAAGTAGGAGCCAAGGTACACTTGGTGTGGATTGCACTAGAGGTGTTCTACTTTGAATACTTCTTATTCCAAGCTCATTATTTCAACAAGGAGGGTTCTAGCATCAAGGGTGTACTACTTGTCCTCCTATTTTATTTGTGTTTCTTTGATCATGTTTAGAGTTTTGGTCCATATGGTAGACATTGGTGGTTAAAATAAAAAATTGTTTTTCAACCTTAGTTTCCGTTGCATTTTGATGAAACTACCAATACCAAACAGTGGTATCTGAGCCAAGCTTTGCATATTTACATTGAAAAACTGGAAATTCTGTCAAAAACTGTTTTCTAACGACCAGTCACGACCGTACCTTTAGAGGCACGAGCCATGCTAGCGGTTGGGTACGGCCGTACAGGCAGAGTTATTTTGAAATTCGTTTTTGAGATTCTGAATACACTATGGGACGCCCGTACCCTTCATGGGCCTCGGCCGTGCCTTTCAAATTTTTGACCAGAATCTGGAAATTTTTAAAATAAAATATTTGGTGTTAAAAAAATCCAGTTTTGTCAATTTTTGGATCAGTCTTGGATCTCATTGTATCCTACTATATTTTGATTCTTATATTTATATGTTTTGTATCGCTTGTCATGAAGTGCATAAAAACATATACTTGTCATATATGTGATTTTAAACTTGGTCTTAGAATCACTAACGCATATGTATAAATTCATAAATTGTATAGAAATAGGAGTTTCTATGTAATATACTCATGGAGTATATATAGGGATATGACTTTTGTAATTGTTAAGGATTGTGCACATAATGCTAAATAAACTAGGTGTTTTCTATGGTGTAAATCTATATTCTCTCTAGTTTACTATTGCAATTCTTCATCTATCCTACATTGATACATGAATCACTTGTTATCAAGGCCTAGCAAGTGGTATCAGAGCCAAGGGAGTGTGATTTGATCTGCAATTCAGCAAATAATTTTGAGATTTTTAAAATTTTTTTGGAGAAAAGTTACTGTTCATACGAGATTAATCAACTTCACGAATTTGATGTTGTTTGTTTGATATTTTACATGATTTGAGATCGCAAAGCACAATGGAGCACTCGTCATTTGATTTCATAACAATTGGATAACATTACAGCAGTCAATTTGAAGATTTGTGAGGTTTTGGGTTTTCAAAGTTCATGAAGAAAATCATCAAATTTGAGTTAATTTGTTGATATAAATGGTGGATTTTGGATTAGAGATGCATTTCGGGGGTATATGAAGTGATCTGGGTAAGAAGTTTTTAGATTTGAGCAAATTTCGAGATTTTTGAATGTGAGCGGGTTGAAATATTGAAGCATCCGGTTTTATAGTCTTGAAGTATCCGGATTTTGAGTTTAAATCATCCGGTTTTAGGGAAAACCGCATAAAAGTGTCCTATTTTTGACAAGTCCGGTTTTCTGAGCATAAGGTTTTCACACATCCGGATTCTGTGACATCCGGTATGTGACTAAGGATTTGAATCATTCGGTTTTTGCTTCATCCGATTTTTGCTTCATACGGTTTTCCCAAATCCGGTTTTCTGATATCCGGTTTTACACACATTTTGATCATCCGGTTTTACACTCATTTTCCGAGATTTTTAAGATTTCTGATCATTTTTGCCATAGCAATATTCGACCCCAGCCAGGGGCTCTGCCCCTTGGACCCCGCTATCAGGGGCGCTGCCCCCGAACCCCCGTCATTGTTCTGACTGAATTATCTTGTCACCTTGATTCCTAAGACAAGTGTTTGAATTTTTTTGACGGAGTCAGGAGTTCTCAAAGTTTCAATTATCATTCTGATGTTTCTAGATTTGGGTCATATTCTGTTTTCCCGTGAACCAGGTGCTTAATTCCTAGTACCCTTATGTCTAGTCATCCTGCCCTTTCCTAACTGATTTTTGGTTCTTCTTTCTTATTTCTATCAAAAGTGGGGGAGTGTTGAAGACCCAGATCACATTGTTGGTGAAATTTTTGAAAAATATATTAAACACAAGATTTGTAAAAATGGTTTGCATTTCTTCCGTGCATAGAATTGGCAAGTAAATATAAAAATGGTATTATATTTATGTGTGATCAAAAATTGGTTTTGTCACTTAGTTGTTGATTCTTAAATCATGCCAAATGATTTAATCAGAAAATAAAAACCCGTGTTTCAAAAGTCACACACCATCCATAAGACGACACCACCCCGAATCTATCGAAACTTGGATGATTGTCGAGCTTTAGCACGAGTCATTCCTTTTGGATATGTGTGGAAAGTGAGTTTGGTAACACAAAATATTGGTTGTCGAGATTTTGTACGAGCCAATGATTGGTCGAGAGTACCAACGTGTGTCTTGACGGACGATTTACAAATTCGTTGTGATGCTTAAGTGGCGTCGAGCTCTACCCGAGTCATTTGAGAGGAACAAGTGAATTGGCGCGGGAAGGGATCAAACATGCCTAGTCATAATGGATGTGTTAGTCCATTATAACAAGTGATTCAAGTAATATGTAGGATAGATGAAGGATTGCATATGTAGAACTAGAGAGAATGTGTAAAAACACCATGAAAACACATAGTTCTTTATTTCATTGTGTGCAAAACCTTAGCTATTACAATAGCCATATCCCTATATATACTCCATGAGTATATTACATAGAAACTCCTATTTCTATACAATTTATGAATTTACAGGATGTCGAAGGATCCCGCAAGAACCTAAGAGTTGCAAAATGGTTGCAATCCGTAAATTGGTTACTGGCCTAAATAGCTTGCTTCGTGATCGAGGTAAACCCGTCACGGGATAGAGTGAAATAAAGTTCTTAGCCTTGTTCAAATAAATGGTTCTTAACCATATGAGCAATTATTTTTACAACTAAAATTGGTACTCTAATTTGTTGATGGCATCCAGCAACAACACCGCTTCGTCTTTTTCATCGATCTCAATTTCCTTTAAGTTATTCCTCGAAAAGGATAAGCTCAATGGCCAACACTTCATGGATTGGTTCATGCAACTAAGGATTGCCCTTAGGTATGAAAAAAAGATGTCGGTCGTCAAGGGGCCTCTTCCGGAAGCCCCTACGGCTAATGCGACTAGGACCATACGTGACGCGTATGATAAACGCGTTAAGGACACGAACGAGGTGGCTTGCATCATGATTTCCTCCATGAATCCTGAGCTTCAAAAGCAAATGTAGTATTTGGGGGCTCATGATATGAATGGTCAACTTAAGGAAATGTTCCAGCACCAGGCCAGGCAAGAGAGTTTCGAGTGCGTAAAAACCCTCTTCAATTGCCGCATGCAAGAGGGCGGAAACGTAAGCGTACATGTGCTTAAGATGAAATGATATGTTGATTGCTTGGAGAGGATGGGTTTACCCCTTGGGAGGGAGTTGGCGACGAATGTTATCCTCCAATCCCTGCCCGGTTCATACTCACAATTCATATGGAACTACCATATGCATAGTATTGACAAAACCCTTATGGAGCTTCTTGGCATGCTAGAGATGGTAGAGTCTAACATGGCCAAGAAGCGGTCCACCTCGTCCACTTCCGTCCTAGCTATCTGGGATGGCGGGACCAAGAAACGGAAGGCTGCGACCCTTTCTAAGTTGTAACGCCCCAATTTTTTTAAATAATATAATATAATAAGAAAACATCAACAACGCATTATAAAATATAATTACAGACAATTAGTAAAATGTATTAAAACTATAACAAGTTGCGGAGTTTAAAACAAAGGAATGTCTATAATGGGTTTGAATAAAACTTGAACGCTGTTGCTACTGCCGCAGTGCCGGAGCCTCGTCCAAAACGATTCCTGAAGAACCTGAAACATTTCAACAGCAACAGGTAAGCACAAAGTTTAGTGAGTTACCGCTACCGTTACTCTCCACAGGATCCCATCCGGTCATCACACACACATATTACTTGCGCCAAACCCTCTTAAAGGAATAAATCCTGTTATCATTCAACATCTGACTTGAGATTCACCTACTACCACATCTCGGGTCACACCTGTTTGATGCCTTAACCGGGCCCCGCCCACTACGAATATCACGGGTCCCACCTTTAGATATCGTCAATCAACCCTCGACCGGCCACGCAGGCATGATCGTCCATTCACATAACACAACAGTATTCATATAACACTTATCACAATTATATTCACATATTATACATAGCAACAACATCATACCACTTACACATTGCGGGGAAAACGGAAGTCAGTTAGGATAACTCATCTAACTGTCGACACAACTTGTTTAATGATAAATCTCAAGTGTTAGCTTAACAGATCTTGTCAGCATAACCTACAACACGTATACCGAAACAATACTAAGTTTTAAATCGTTGAATTACACCACTCTCACTACCCCTAGGTTGAACCACCCTAAGGTCAAACTGAACACAACCCACAAAACTTTAAGAGCAATGGATGCGACGCGTTCCCGACGCAAGCATAAAGCCCTACCTCACTTGACTGGACTAGGCTTACACAAGTTGGGCTCACTCTCGGCCCAAATGGATACGACTACGGTTCACAAGTCGGATTCGACACAAGTCGAATCCTACCACACTCACAAAAGTCAGATTCTAATCATATGACATAAGTCAAATTCCCCCACTTGTCTTTATCGGATTCAATAAGTCCGATTCTTATTACGCAAGTCGAATCCTCAACACACGCACACACACATATGCATATGTATATATACATAAATATAAATAAGTATATGTATATATATACACATTTATAAATAAGTGTGGAAATATATGTATATAGTTACACACACACACACACACACACACACACACATATATATATATATATATATATATATATATATATATATATATATGTATGTATGTATGTATATACACATGTATACCTATATGAGGCCCAAGATTAAAATACTAACACCATACTCTTTATTCATGAAAAAAGAGCCCAAAGACCTAATTAGTAGTTCAACCCAAACTTTAGTTAAATTAAAAGCTTACAAATAAAATAAAGGCCCAAAACAAGAAAAACACACAGGCCCACACACCCAATTAAAATAAGGCCCAACAGCTCTCTCTCTCTCTCTTTCTGTGAAATGGTCTCTAGGCCCGCACCCTCTCTTTCTCAGTTTCATGAAGTCCGGACCAAGAGATTTTAGTGCAGGCCCAACAAGACTTAACCCTACCCGCTTGATGCTGTCGCTTCTTCCCTTTGAACCAAACCGGCGCCCCCTATTCTTCATGGCTACACACACGCACTGAGAACCGGAGGAATGCGACCTTTTTCGCCGGCAATCAACACGCACACGACTCTACTGTCTTCTCTAGCGAAACACACACACATACACAACAACCTGCTGTCTCCGGAGAAACAAACAAACACACACACACACACACCTCTAGAGCTCATCAATGCAACCTTCTCTCTCTCTCCGGCGATATACAACTGAGCTAGCGCCATCCCTCGTTGCACACTTACACACAAAAACGAGTACTCAAACGAAAACCCACACCTAATACGGCTCCGGAGACGAACACACACACCGCCCCTCTCTGCCTAAAACCCTAGTTTATTTCTGTGACCTTTAAGCTACACGACTACCCCCTTGCGATAACTGCAGTGTATCCTACACTGTGGGTGCAAATTACCAAGTGGAGCTCTTGGTTTTGACTCATAAGTCTCCAACAGGACATTCGCGAAACCCTCAAAACTCAACTAATCCGGTCATGAATAGTAGTTACGAGACCATAAGAGAGTAGGAGAAAAGTTACATGGTTATTTTGCTTTGAAACTGACGATCTGGCGGCGGCACATGGTGTCCGGAACAGTACCGGTGACGCAGGCAGGTGGGGCGGCTGGCCTAGCATCGGCTACAGTGCCTCCTCAATATCTGTGACCTAATTTAATATTCCTATTTATATACTATTTTTCTATTTCTTTTTCCTTTTTCTTTTCTTTCAAATTTTTACCTAAATCAACTAAACCTAAGCCCAACAAGATTTCCTTTTCTCTAAGTCCAACAACATATACATAACCCAATCTTTAAATTACTAATGGGTCCAATAATAATTGCTAAATCCCAACTTTAAATCTAATTAGATCCAACACCTTCTAACAATTCCTATATCTATTTGTCAATCCACAATATATAACTATATCACCATAATAATAATATATCCAACATTTATGACTTCCGGATAATCATTATAAACATATAAGTGTGACCTTAAGTCTTGTTTTCTAATAATATAAACCCCCGTTTTGAAAACGGGTATTACACCTACCTCAACTTTTACAAAATTCTAAACTCTAATAACTATACATAATCTTCCATGTCCCATTCTCTAATAGTAGTGACCTAGATCCATCGCACAAGAATTATGCCTATCCATACTAACCATGTTGCTAATTGGTAATTCTGAAAGCTTTGAAAAAGTTGAGGTTGAAACTGATACATGGACAAACAATACAACCGAGAAGTTGTTGGAGTATGCCCACTGACACACGTATGCCATATCACTGCCGATGAAGTCCAGGCCTATTGGGTCATACACCAAACTTCTACCCCGACAACCCTAAGTGAAAACAGCCTGTCAAAATGGTCAAATTCCTGTTGACCAAGGCTTCACGACCATGAAGGATGCTTCATGGGTCGTGAAGCACACTGTCCCCACGAGTTCCTACATGGGCTATATGGCCTGTGGACTAGAGTGGCTTCACGGCCCTACACGGGTCGTGAAGGGAATCGTGAAGGATAAGTGCGCCACGAGTACCTCCACGACTTCCAGAACACGGCACGGGCCGTGAAGCTTTTTTTATTCACGGACCGTGAGGGACCGTGAGGGGTCGTGAAGCTCGGAAAACTAAGTGGCACTTGATTTCTATTGGCTTTTGCTTGGAGGTCCAATGAGAAATCACTTCATGGCCGGCTAAGGTATCTCAAGTGTCGTTTTTGAGCTCTATATAAGCTACCATGTTGAGATGCCTTAGGACCTTTTGTCACATGAAAAATACACACATTAAGAAGCACTAAACTAGTGAGTTGTGAGTGTTCATTGTGTATTCCAGAAGTTAAGGGCTGAAATCAAGATCTCAACCAAGGAGTTTGTGAGATTTGATTGTTCTGCTAGCACAAGGTAAAATGATCTTGGTGTATAACTTCGGTGGAGGTACTTGAAGGCCATTTCTTCAAGCTTTGCTCATCCCGTTCATACACAACCTTCATTCCAGCCGCTAGGAGCTTAGGAGGAAGGTATAATACTCTTCCCTTGTGTTTCTTTTGGTTGCATGAATTAGTCATCAAGTTATGTATCGTTTATGGAGTTCTTGTAAAACCTTTGTGAAAATGTTTTTAAAAATTGCTTCCGTTGCGTTTTCTTGTCATACATGAACTCTTTCAGAAGTCAATACAATTGAGTCTGACTAGTCATCAATAGTTTTTTACTCCTTTTATCCGGTGTCTAAGGAAGTTTATATCCAATCAATTCAACGAAAAGCCAATACACACGTTTCTCAAAGAAAAAACTATCTAATAACCATATGATGGAATCACCGGCTCATCGTCGTTGACACCTACAACATACAATTCCTTCGCTTTAAAGTTACTACAACATCCACAAGAGAACCAGATATTGTTGTCCTACATGAGTAGATCACAGATGCACTAACCGAAAGATATTAATGATGGTTTATGCTCATGTCATAGTATAATTATATGGCTAGATTCAAATGAGCCTAAAGGGTCACACTCTTATACACTGAGATACCAATTAATAATAATAATAATAATATATTTAGTGTATTTATATTATTTAAGTAATATGAAAATATTAATTGGGCCTAATTAAGTTTGACTTATATATAATTGTTATTGGGCTTAATTTAATATATGGACCTTTAGTTAAAGGAGGAAAGCCCTAATATGGATTAAGGATAAAATAAGGATACGCTTGAATTTGAAATTGAAAATTTGAATTTTGAATTAACCTAATCACTCCTATCTCTCCTCTATATTTGGTCGGGAACCACCCTAAACCGTTATGGGTTTTTCGATTTTCTTCATTAAACAGAAAAGAGAGTTTGTTCTTAGTGGTTTCAAGCATTACAAAGGACAAACATCCAATTAGTGATCAAGGAGCTGTAGTGTGGACTACGTTAGAGGTGTTCTACATTGAACACTAAGGTTTCAAGGCTACACAACAAGATCTCGATTCATGATATCTATTAATTGGGATTAAAGGTATATGATTCTATCTTTTCGTTTGATTGTATTGACAATACTTAGATCCGGCTATTAGTGATATTTTCCGCTGCGTTTTCATATATGATAGGTATTCAAATGAGGTGTTCTACATTGAACACTAAGGTTTCAAGGCTACACAACAAGATCTCGATTCATGATATCTATTAATTGAGATTAAAGGTATATGATTCTATCTTTTCGTTTGATTGTATTGACAATACTTAGATCCGGCTATTAGAGATATTTTCCGCTGCGTTTTCATATATGATAGGTATTCAAATGGGTGTGAACATGGTGTGTTTTAAATTGCTTGGAACCTGATGTTACTATAATATTTTATTTAATAGTCACAAAGTTTAGATTTACAAAAAAAATGCAACAACAAAATGTGAAATGTCATAAAACAGATAATTATAAGCATTTAAACATTTAAAAAATCAAATAACATAATATGAATGAGTATTTAGTCATTTAATTTACCTCTAATTGACATGTTATTTAGATTTAGATATAAAACATCACCTTAATGTTTATGAGAGTTAATTTGTGTATAAGTAGTTCCATGCAGTATCGCTTAATACTTAGGGTATTCAGTTCGGTATATAGATATAACTGGCATGCGAATACCTCATGCTTTAAAATGAATAAATATCAGACCAAGTTTTCGTTAGTAAGTTACTTAATTTGTAACCTTCACACTCTTTCAAAATAATGTTATATAGCTGGCATGTGTATACCTCACGCTCTAAAAGGAATAAAGATAGAACCAAGTTTTCTAATTTCTAGTTTTCTGCAATAAAACCCCTTTAGGAGATGCAGATTTGGAGTGGAATCGCGTGGCCCAGACTATTAGAGGGATAGCCAAAGAAACCCTAGGAATTACTTCCGGTAAGGTTCGTGTAGACAGAGAATCTTGGTGGTTTAACAATGAGGTCCAGGATAAGGTTAAAAGAAAACAGTTTTGCTTTAAGGAATTAGTATTAGCTACGGTAAGTGGAAGAGAAGATAGGGTGAGCATTTTAAATACTTATAGAGAAGCTAAAAGAGAAGCAAAGAAAGCGGTAGCACATGCGAAGGAAAGAGCTTATGAAAACGTATACAATAGATTAGACTCTAAAGAAGGGCTTAATGAAATTGTTAGTGCATCACACATTAAGAAATGCACTCCTTATTTTGATGATGATAAAAAATATGAACAAGTAATATTATTGCTTATCAAATTTATTCATATGTTCATATGTTACATTCTTTAAAGATCAACAAACCTAAAATTAATATTGTTCTTAAATATTGTTCTTCTTCAAGTCGACCGTGAATCAACCGTCGCTGCTCAGTTCACAACTCTTAAATATTGTTCTTCTTCAAGTCAACCGAACTCGTACTCAAAAAGTAAAGATGATATCTTCAAAGCCGATGACAAAGATATCTACAAACAAGAGTTCGAATTATATGTGCTTACAAATAAAATAATCAAATAAGTTTAAGTCTTTATAAAATCATTTTTATAAAAAGTTTTATAAAAATGGACAAATATTTTTTATAAACTTATTTGTGTTGGTTGAATTAATCTATGACTTCCCATTTTAGAAAATACCAAACACAATCCCACTTTGAAACAATACACAACCATTTTTAGCAAAGGAATCTCCCAAAGGGGTAAAATTCCAACATGCTTTGTGTATTGGTTTCCAAACTTCCATTTTTGTGTTTAAATTCAAACATTAGAAGTATGGGATCAACCAACCTTTTGAACATCTACTTTTTAGTTGATTTTTATGGTAAAAATGAGTTGAGTGTGGTTTGAAATAAAGTCCAACGTCTATAATTGAAAGGCTCAAAAAGTTCCAGGAAGCTGACGGTTTTATCCACGGTCGACCGTGGCTAAAACCGTGAGATGTCTGGACACTTTTTGAGCTCACTCCTTTTTCCTTATTTAAACCAACTCAAACCTCATTCATTACTAACCTCTTGCACAAGAAAAACATAGAACATATATTCATATCTTGTGAGCTCATATACTTTGAAATTATTAAATCTTTCAAGATCAAGATCCAAGCAAGAGTGAAAGCCATCAAAGTTCAAACATTACAACATCATTCATATATATTGTAATAGTGTAAGGATCAACTCTAGCCTTCCAAATTAGAGTGAAGTAAGGATCATCTCTAGCCTTTAGAATTAGAGAGAAGTAAGGATCAACTCTAGCCTTTCAAATTAGAGGGAAGTAAGGATCAACTCTAGCCTTTAGAATTAGAGTGAAGCAAGATTATCTTTACCTTACTTGCAAGTTTGAAGTGTTAATTCTTGCAAGTGAAAAAGAGAAGTGTAAAAGGTTTATCTCTACCTTCAAAGAGAGAAGCTAGTGGAGCAAACTCTTGGTGGGTGAGGCCAAGGAGTGGATGTAGTGCAAGTTTGTTAACACTTGCATGAACCACTATAAATCTCTTGTCTACTCTTGGTGATATCTCTCTACCCTTACTCTCTTTATTTCAAGTATATATATATTTGTTGTGTTATAAACTTCAAGAAAAATCTTCTATACACATTTTACAAATTTTATTTGTGAAAAATTGGTAAACTAAGTAAAATAACCTATTCACCCCCCCCCCCTCTAGGTTCTAACAAAAATCTTTAAATTAGCTAAAGCCCGAGAGAGGAAGAAAGTAGATATAGGAACCTTTAAGTTCATCAAAGATGATAGAGGAAGGGTACTTTCTAAAGATAGAGATATTAAGGGTAGATGGGGAGACTACTTTCGACTTCTTTTTAATCAGGAGACAAGCCAGGGTGTGAGAGATAGTGGGGAGGGCTCCTTGTGGGGCTCGGTAGATAGGAATAACTGTTATTGCACTAGGATTTCCTTAGGAGAAGTTAAAAATGCTCTTCGGAAGATGGGGAGAGGTAAAGCGGCAGGACCTGACCAAATACCTATTGAGGGTTGGAGGAGTCTTGGAGAACCAGGCATTTGCTGGCTAACGAACCTTTTTAACCTAATCTTTAGAAGGGCTAAGATGCCAAAAGAGTGGAGACGAAGTGTGGTTATCCCAATTTTTAAGAACAAAGGAGACTCCCAAAGATGTGAGAACTATCGTGGTATTAAACTTTTGAGTCATACTATGAAGTTGTAGGAAAGGGTGATAAAAAACAGGCTGAGACGAGAAAGTAGTGTTGGATTATGTGCAGAGATAATTAACGGGCATATTGTATCCAATGTTATAAGAGACTAAAGGGTCACACTGCTACACACCCAATTCAGAACAGTTGGATTTCACCATAAATCTGTGTGGAAATAATTAATCAGTTAGATTAATTATTAAAGAGAAAGAGAAAATAATTAATCAGTTAGATTAATTATTAAAGAGAAAAACGAAATAATTAATCAGTAGTATTAATTATTGAAAAGAGAGAAATAAATAATTAATCAGTTTGTATTAATTATTAGAAATGAAATAAATAATAAATAGTTATTTATTATTTAAGGAGAATTAAATATTAAGTTTTAATATTTAACGGACTAAGTTAATTAATTAACTAGTAAAGTCCAGGGGGTCAAGATGAAGAGATTGAAAGTTTAATTAAAACCAGTGGGCTTTTAATTAAACGGGCTTAGGTCCAAGTTAATCCCTATTTAATATCCTTAAGGCTTAAGTATTAGATAAGAGACACAAGGGATTAACCCTAGCCACCATCTCTCTCTCACGTCGACTACCTCTCTCCCTCACCCTCTCGAACTCGCAACTCTCTCTCTCTCGGTTTCTCTCTTTTGCGCCGAGATCGAAGAAGGCAAAACACCAAAGGTGTTTTGCGTGTTTGGTAATCGATGCAAGGCAAGTACACACACAAAGCTTTCGAGATTTTGTTGATGCTTTGGTGATCCAGGAGCGGTCTAGCAGCCAGTTCAATCGGAGGTGCAGTAGTGGTAGACTATCTTTAGCAATCCTAAGGTTTTGTTCAGGTATAATCTTGTAACCCTTCTATATGGATTGTTTGTAAGAAACTATGTTGATCATTTAAAGTTTTAAAGATCCTAACCCTTTTGGGGTTTAGAGGGTTGTGTTCAATCCAGTTCCGCTTTTAGGATTGAACCAGTGGAATCGAACCCAGGATTGACTAGTTTGTGTCATAGGTGGTTTGGTCAGGTTCAAAACCCTACAGTGGTATCAGAGCCTCGGCTTATGTCTTGATTATTTATTTGTTCTTCGAAATTTCGAAAATCAAGAAGGTAGCAAAACAGTCTGTTTTGTTATCAGGTTTATGTTATTAATTAGAAAATTCAAACAGTTAGTTTGAATGGTTAAAAAAGGATTGTGATTTTTGGATAAGAACAAGTTTGGATTAAGATAAATTAAACAGTTTGTTTAAGTTGATTAAAACCTGGTTAATCTAATTAGTTGGTTTGTTTAATATTTGTATGATCTTCTACTTCATCTTGTTTCTTCTCCTCTGCTTTTCGAAAACCATAAGGGATAAAAACAAGTTTTCTGTTTTTATTCAGTTCATAAAAGGTTTGATTTTAACCAGTTAGGTTTAAACCAGGTTTGTGTTTAAACGGTTAAAAAGGATAAACCTTTTATCTAAAACTTTATCTTAACCAGTATTTTTTGAACTTTTGTTTAAAAGGGTTGAAATCAAGTTTTAGGATAATTAATTATTAACAAAACAAGTTCTGTTGATATTAATAATTAACAGTTTTTTGGTTTTTGAATTAAATCCGGTTTTTGAATTTATTAAAATAGTTAGTTTTAATAGGTTAAAAAGGATTTAAGATATTTTTTTGTTAAATTGGAAAACGCGAACCGAAAGCATCACCAGAACAGATTAGCGACGCTAAGGGCTGGTTAGCGGCGCTAAGCCCAGTTAACTGCGGCCCAGCGATATCAGCCCAGGTTAGCGGCGCTAAGGGCCAAATGGGCTTCGGCCCAAGGAAGTTTTCGGCCCAAGGTGGTTCTCGGCCCAATAGGGCTACGGCCCAGGTGACTTCGGTCCAATGGGCTCTCGGCCCAAGAGGGTCTCGGCCCAGTGGGTTGTGCGGCTTAACAAGAGATGTTGGCCCAAAATTGTTTTTCCGGATTGATACAAAAGGATTATTAATTTTAAGCTATAAAATTAATAAGGTATTATATAAGCTAGTGTTATAAATTTTAATTAGTTTTTAGTTAAAATATATATTTTTTAGATTTTTATTTATTACGACAAGTTTAGTCGTTTTTGAATAAATTCTAAAAGGGATAAAGTTTATATAATGGAGAATTAAACAAGATAATTATTTAATTGACCAAAGGTTGTCGGTTTTAAGTTTTTTGGAAAACCTAGTAAAAGAACTCGACGTAGAGGCTTTCATTCAAGTTTAGAATAAGGCCAAGTTTTTCAAAGGATTATTGAAAAATTATATTGGTCAAATAAATTAGAAGATCATAACTCTCATTTTGGTTAATAGGTATTAATCAAAAGGATAAATGAGAGAGTTTTAGACAAATCAGGTTGTGTGCTTAACAGCACAGTTTATTGTTTACTTTTATTATAACTGCGTGGTTGACTTTTATATATATTGTGCTTATATATAATTGCGTGGTTGTATAGCTATAGCTTTGCCGACTTAGGACTCGTTTTTCTTTCTTCTTTATTTTGGTTTTGGGAAGGCCTGCGTGCCAATTACAATCCCTTTCTTATTTGTAATATTGTACTGGTTAGGGGAAGCCTGCGTGCCACTTACAACCGCATTCAATATTGTATTTGTAATAGACTAGTGATAGTTTAATCCCTCCACAAAAATGGACTCGAAGAAGGAAATCAAGAAAATGGTGTTCTATACGCGAAGCACGGACACTTCGGGGAAGTGTCAAGGCCAGTGGGAGCAACACATCAAAAAAGGTGAATCCAAGTCACTTTGTCCTTAGGCTTGACCTTAGGATTAGTTGGCAAAACTATAGGGCTTTATTTGCTTACTCCTTTTATCTGCGTGGTTGTGATTTATTTACTGCTTTTTCATATATATGTATGGTATGTATATACATGCGTGTGATGGTAAATAAAAAGGGGTTTAATAACAGGTTGTTATTAAACAGTGAAAAACCACGTGTTAATGACAAACTAAGAATACGACTACAGGTTGTTAGTCGTGATAGTTAAATTTTTATAAATTTAAAGTTTTGTCAAGGTTATAAGTTTGGAACTTATAAAAACCGTTTTGTGCACCTAGTTTAGGTACACATATAAATCGTATTTTTAAAACAATTAGTTTTAAAATGGTTTTTCAAAAACTGGAAAATTAAGTTTTTTTCATTAAACTTAATTAAAACCCAAGAAAAATCTTAGATCAGTGTGCTACCCATCTAATGGTACACCTTGACTGTTAAACGGTACTCGGGTGTCGGAAGTGCCCAAACCTTGGGCATCCGGGTTCAAACCATTGCGGGAAAGGGCATGAAAGATTCTGCGATAATCGGGAGTCCCGGCCAGAATTCATGTTGTCTTAGGTGGTGTGATCTATTTTGGTGATAATTGGGAGTCCCAGACCAAAAAGCACTAGAGTAGAGTTAAACATACTAGACTGGGTCTAAGTGCTCTACGAGGTTCTAGGAGTCGTATCAGTTAGGTACGATTGGTACAGGGTGTTACCTACCAGAAATAGCATGACTTGGCGGGAAGTGCCCAAACCTTGCGTCAAGTATGTGAAATATGGGTCCTAGGTCTAATATATATTATTTATGGGTTTGATGATATATGATTAGAAAGTTTATTTGCAATTACTAATTAAACCGGGTTTTAATTTGTAGATGGCAACCAACGTTACCAATACTAATAACCTCTCTCTCCGCTCTATCCTTGAGAAGGATAAGCTCACCGGGTCCAACTTTCTCACTTGGGAGAGAAATCTCCGGATCGTGCTGAGGCACGAGAGAAAGTGGTATGTCCTAGAACAACCTCTAGGAAATCCCCTTGCCAGCAATGCCAGGGCATAGGTCAGGGAGGCTTTTCAGAAGCGCTCCAATGACGCCTTGGATGTTAGCTGCCTCATGCTTGCAACTATGAGTCCAGAGTTGCAATCAAGCATGATGGAAACTCCTGCATATGACATGATCCGCCAGCTGAGGGACATGTTCCAGGAGCAAGCCCGCACTGAGCGTTATGATGCAACTAGGGCATTTAACTCGTGCAAGATGGCTAAGGGGACCTCGGTCAGTGACCATGTCATGAAAATGAAAGGTTACATGGACCACCTAGAGAGACTTGGGCACCTAGTACCGTTGCAGCTAGCAACGGATACGATACTGAACTCGTTGTCGGATGACTATAAGCCTTTTATAGTCAACTACAACATGAACAACATGGAGAAATCCGTGGCTAAGTTGCACTCAATGCTCAAGACTGCTGAGCAGAGTATCGGGACCAAGTCTAAGGACATTCTTATGGTGGGATATGGTGGACGTAAGAAAAGGAAGGGGCGCAACGGAAAGGGAAAGGGCAAGGCCCAGCCCAACCAGAATGCACCCAGAGCTAGTAACGACAACAAGGGCAAGAAGCCAAAGTCAAACAAGGCAAGGACCGAGAATCGGTGCTTCAGGTGCGGCGAGGCCAGACATTGGAAACGAGATTGTCCGAAGGGTCACGAGGCAGGAGGCAAGTCTGGCTCCTCAGGTATTGCGTGATTAGCTTCTTTGTCACTTTCCTACTTGTAAAGTTTTACAAGTATTCTAACATCTTGCAATCGTTTATTGCAGGAGGAGATGGAAAGTGATGCGGCCCAGCATAAAAAGATCCTACGTGCAGCTTACGGATATTATAATAATTTATATTTCCTAGCTTATTAAACTCCTTTTAAAGTTTTTATGAACATGTTTTATCTTGATTGGTTTATTAAAACTTATGGTTATTAAGTTTATGGAATTATTTAATTATATATCCGTGCACGTATTCTTATGAATCAGGATTAGTCCAGTTGTGACTAAAAGAGAACCAATAAGTCAAGTCTTGACTAGTTTGGTGATTCATCATAATCTTTATGCTATGATTTGTTGTAGTTATATATAAATGTTGGCTCCACTTTTTCAAATGCTTAAATAAACAAGTTTTGTTTATAAGATTAGATAGTTTTTCTAATTCAACGAGTATTTAAGATTTTATGAAAAGTGAATGTTCAAAGTCTTGAACTAAATAGAAATGATACTAATTATTTCTAAGTAAAATACTTTTTGATAAAACATTTAAGAAAGTATAAAAATGATTATAATAGTTATTATGATCAAGGGAGTTTTATACTAAATGTTTTAAGGAAAAAAATTTAAGATATCATCATGAGTATTTCATACTTGTGATCATGGTAAGTTTAATGAAACCACTTTCCGTAATTGGAAAGATGGATATATGGGAGATCCAAGTTATTGGTTTCATAAAACAAATTTCTTACAAAAACTAAGTTCTTTAAAACATGTGTTTGGAACACAAGTCTTAGGTATGGTAGTCAAGTTTTGACTAAGGTGTAAGAGGATTTATCATTTCAAAAGGGATATAAAATCTAGTAAGATTTATTACATCTACAAATGTAATTAAAGTTTTAATTACAGGGAGGTTGTTTTATAAATCAGAAACAAGGAGTTATTTCCAGTTCTCCAAGTTTAAGGAATTTATAAAATAAGTAAGCCTAGAAGTGTTCTTAGGTTGCAAGAATGATTTCTAGCAAAACCAAGAAGGAGTACTTCAAAGTACTAGTCTTGTGTTTTAGGGTTTATAACCATATTATTTTCTTTGTAATCCGTGATAAGTTACAATATAAAAATAATAAGTAATTCAGATAAACACCGTGAATCGAGTAAGTGAAATGGTAGAAATTATACATCTTTATTCCAGGGAGGAATATGGAAGGGTGTAGAAATTAGTTTCATTGTTCTTCACAATTTTGTATGTTTTGGTTCATCCAGGAATAAATTAGGTTTATTCAAAAACATTATCCGTGACTACTTATCATGGTGGGAACTATGATAGGGTTATAAAGTCATCGTAATTTTGGGGTAGATTCGATAGTTTATCTAATATAGCTGCAAACAGTTTTTGCGGACCAAAATTTACGGATATTCGTTAGGGTTACGAATATTGGATTGACCCACCGTGAAAAATACTTCGTGGATTCGTGTCAAAAGTATTTATCACATAGGTTATCCTCAAGCCTGAGGTATTTGGTTTCGGATGCGGTAACTGTTGTCTTCTTAGCGCGTTCTAACGCCACGCCGTAACAGGGTGGTCATAAGGGGCGTGTCTAGATTCAGTGGGAGCCGTGTTGCCAAATGCAAATATGCAAGATGGTAATTGCACCTCTTTTTTAGGAGAGATATTTCCGGGCCCCTTGACTGATTAGAGAAACTGGTAAGTGCACGGCCGTGCCCAAACGAACTGATCTGTTCTTTGTCGTTTATCACGCAGTTTCGAAATCAAGTATGTCATGAACAAATTCTTGAGTCTCTGAGTTGACCTTTTCCATGCTCATGCTCAAAATTGAAATATCGCGCTGCAAGGGACAAACCTATATATATGCAAGTTTGTATATATAAAAACGTACCCATTCATAAACAGGGAGTTTATGATAGTTTAGTTTATAAACAGTTAGTTTATAACACGTTACTTCTAAGCAGGTTGTTTATGAAGTTTTATCACAAGTTACTTTGGGGTATAAGAGTTCTTATAACCTGGTTACCCTAAGTGTCTGGCTAGGGACCTCCTTAGGCTAACAATGTGCAGTAACTGTTACTTATCTTGCACAAGTGGGAGTTTGTTGGATTATGTGCAGAGATAATTAACGGGCATATTGTATCCAATGTTATAAGAGACTAAAGGGTCACACTGCTACACACCCAATTCAGAACAGTTGGATTTCACCATAAATCTTTGTGGAAATAATTAATCAGTTAGATTAATTATTAAAGAGAGAGAAAATAATTAATCAGTTAGATTAATTATTAAAGAGAAAAACGAAATAATTAATCAGTAGTATTAATTATTGAAAAGAGAGAAATAAATAATTAATCAGCTTGTACTAATTATTAGAAAGGAAATAAATAATAAATAGTTATTTATTATTAAAGGAGAATTAAATATTAAGTTTTAATATTTAACGGACTAAGTTAATTAATTAACTAGTAAAGTCCAGGGGGTCAAGATGAAGAGATTGAAAGTTTAATTAAAACCAGGGGCTTTTAATTAAACGAGCTTAGGTCTAAGTTAATCCCTATTTAATATCCTTAAGGCTTAAGGATTAGATAAGAGACACAAGGGATTACCCCTAGCCACCGTCTCTCTCTCTCTCTCTCTCACGTCGACTACCTCTCTCCCTCACGTCGACTACCTCTCTCCCTCACCCTCTCGAACTCGCAACTCTCTCTCTCTCGGTTTCTCTCTTTTGCGCCGAGATCGAAGAAGGCAAAACACCAAAGGTGTTTTGCGTGTTTGGTAATCGACGCAAGGCAAGTACACACACAAAGCTTTCGAGTTTTTGTTGAAGCTTTGGTGATCCAGGAGCGGTCTAGCAGCCAGTTCAATCGGAGGTGCAGTAGTGGTAGACTATCTTTAGCAATCCTAAGGTTTTGTTCAGGTATAATCTTGTAACCTTTCTATATGGATTATTTGTAAGAAACTATGTTGATCATTTAAAGTTTTAAAGATCCTAACCCTTTTGGGGTTTAGAGGGTTGTGTTCAATCCAGTTCCGCTTTTAGGATTGAACCAGTGGAATCGAACCCAGGATTGACCAGTTTGTGTCATAGGTGGTTTGGTCAGGTTCAAAACCCTACAACTAGAGTGTCGGATTCGTTTAGGTACTTGAGCTCCATAGTATATAAATTAGGGAGGGTAGACGAGGACGTTACTAACCGTATCCAAGCGGCGTGGAGCAAGTGGAGAGCGGCTACAGGACTGTTATGTGACAATAAAGTCCCCCTTAAACTGAAGGGAAAATTTTACAGATTAGCTATTAGACCGGCCATGTTATATGGTTCAGAGTGTTGGCCCCTGAAAAAAGCGCAAGCGGAGAAGATGGAAGTAGCCGAGATGAGGATGCTTAGATGGATCTGTGGGAAGAATTTGATGGATAAAATCCCGGTGGGTGTCTTTTAAAAAGAATTAGGAGTAACGTCTATCATCAAAAAGCTGAGGGAAGGTAGATTACCGTGGTTTGGTCACGTTAAAAGGAGATAACCAACTGCACCGGTTAGGAGAACAGAAGCGATTGTTGTTGAAGGTACTAAGAGACGTGGTCGTAATTTTCTGAGGTGGGAAAATAGAGTGAGAAAGGATTTACAGGAGCTTTCTCTTTCCGAAGACATGATCTCAGATAGGGTTTCTTGGAGAAGGAGAATTAAGATTCTGGGTTAGGAGGAGTAGAGACGACAGCTAGCTACTTAGGGTGTAGGGAGTACTATCTTACTCTTTGTTTTATTTTCTTTTTTATTTTTTTATTTATTTAATTTTTTTTTTCGACGACAACTATCTACTTAAGATTCTGGGTTAGGAGGAGTAGAGACGACAGCCGTTCTGTGTTATTAGTTGTTTTTATCTATTTATTTATTTTACTTTTCTATCTATATTTATTTATTAAGTTTTTTTATTTTATTTATTTAGTGTGTGTATATATATATATATATATATATAGACAAAAGTTCATGCGAGAACTGTTGTTAGCGCGAGAACCAATCTAAGCCGTCCAATTCCCCCTCCTTCAATGTCATTGCCCACCCATGAATTCCTCACATTTACCCTGCCACACTCTATCCCTCCACGCTCTCCATCCATGATACTTCCCATATCCAAGGAACGGTTGAGATTGGTTCTCGCGATTCTCGCACTAACAACGATTATCGCATGAACCCTCCCCTATATATATATTTATGTATTTTATTTATTTAATATTTTTATTATTAAGATTTTTACCACGGTTCTTTACAGGAAGCAATCTCCCTACATGTCGGTGGGGATATAATTGTCTACATTTATACCTCCCTCGTACCCCGTTTTTGCGAGAGTGGGTGTCGTTGTTATTGTTGCAATAATATAGTTTCATATATTAAGTGAAAAAAGGGAGAATTTAATATAGACATAGCAAAATAGTTTAGTTCACACATAAATACAAAGATGGTTTACATCAAAACTCAAGGCACTACATTCATCACCATTTCCAGAATACATTTGAACCACACTTATATTTGTCTTTCCCTTTGCACTCCAACTCAAGATCATCTGATATGAATGGCACTTTCTGCATTATAAAATTAACCCAATATAATTAAATTTACAGAAATGTAAGTCAGAAAAAAAAACACATTATCTGTTTTCATCACTCAAATCTATTTCTTTTAAAATTTGATATGGATCTTGCCTATGTTTTTGCATTTACTTAAGAGCGTGTAGGGTAATTTTGAAATGGGAGAGATATTTTTACTTGTAAAATTGATTGGAAAACCTATGTTTCACTAATTTGTAACATAGTTTCAAGTTTGTTGTACTTAGTTTAACACATTTCCTTATTAGTTACCTTCTATTACAATTATTAATTGCGATTAATACTAAACTCAGAAAAAACTATCATTTAAAAGAAACAAATTGATTACAAGTAAGAACCAAACCTTTGTTTTAGCAAGATCTTGGCATCCTGTAAAATTGTAAGGGAAGGTGCATGTTCCAAACTGAACTGTGTAAGCTCTTGCAAAATTTGCTCCACTGGTTGCCAACCTCTTTTGATCATTCAGATCCTAAACATATTAAGAAAAAATAGATATAAATGTAAAAATAATTTCTTTTTTTTATTGAATCTAAACTGTTGGAGAAATAAACCAATTAAACCTTGTTAGCTTTCGACTTCTCAAGATACTCATCAATAACGCCGGCGTTAGCAGAAGAGGTGGCGGTGGCGAAGAGTGCAGCTCCAAGGCCAAGTAGTGCGGCTCTTCTTCCCTGCTGCGATTGAGCATTGGAATCAGACGAGGATCTCACTGCCTTGATGACCGGAAGCTTGTAACTGACGGCTGCAGGCGCGACGTTGGCAGTCTTGGAGTTGAACTCCGAGGAACCAACACCGGCATAGTTGCAGGCCAATACACTCGAGTTCATGGTCGCCATTTTCCTGCAGATGATGGTTTAAAAGGTTACAGGAATGATTTTGATGTGTTGATCAAATATATATGCTATAAAATTAGAAGATAAATAAGGTTGGGGAAATTTGTGGCTGTGGTTGATCAATTTCAAAAGGGTTTGTGGTGGGAGTGTGGATAAGGTGAGATTGCTTCTTTCCTATTGGCACATTTGGCTCTCTTCTTGATATGCAATATTTTCCCTTGTAGTTTTTCATTCTTTTATCTGTAATAAAAATAGACTAAATTCAGTATCCGTTCATATGTTTTACCATTTTTTAGTTGTAGTCCCTGAGCTCCTAAATTTATAAAGATCATCCCTAGAATGGAAACCATTTACATTTTTTATCCTTTAAGACTATCAGCATCCATCTTGAGCCAACCCATGTCACGTCAGCGCCACATCATTTTTTCGTCCCATCCCACACCATCCCACAAACACCAGCATCCATCTTGAGCCATCTCACACCATCCCACATCATTTATTAAAAAAGGAAAAAGGCAAAAAAACAAAAAAAATAAAACCGAGCTTGATGGAGAGCCCGAGAGAGAGAGAGAGCCCGAGGGAGCCCAAGAGAGGGGCGATGGTCTGGGTTCATGAACCGAGGGGAACCACCATCCCATCCCGAGCGGATGCGGATGGTCTAATTCATTAAAGTTAACTAAAATTAGTTTACTCTGTTGAAATAATTATACAACCACATATATACACTTATATACTAGCATGATATCCACATAAAACGACGAAGAGGAATAAACAAACTCTTGTAATATGTTCATTCAGTAGTATCTCATCATTGTATTGATTGAAAGGGAGAGAACTGTTAGCTGTTATAATTTAACCGAATTAATCTGGCTTTGAGTCCTATCGTTTTCGTGCTAATTAAAAGATACAAACAAACTTCAAAGCGAATAAGATATCTGGTTTTGGGTACTCGAGTCAAACCAATTCTAAAAGTTTCATAAATGATCCCCTCCGAGATCTTAATACGTTATAATATGAAACTTTAAGAAGCTATGGATCCTTAACTATGGTATTATGTTAACAAACACATTCAATGGTTAATTTAAGCTAGATGTCGGGTCTAGGAGCCAGTTTGACGATAAAAGTAGTAACTTTGATTCTTGAATCTCAAAAAAATTACTAAATTTGAAAATTTTATTTAGCAACATAATGAGATGTACAAACAATGGAAGTAGAAACAATTTAATGAAATCCTAAAAACCCAAAAGCAAATCTACTCTAGTATGATACTCAAAGAACACAAAGAAACCTACTAGATGGTTTAAATCAAATGGTACCCACTCAAGCTAAGTCCACTGGTGATGATGAAGAAGAGCACTCCTACTAGCCACAGAACCACAATCATGAACAAATGTCGAACCTTGAAATTATAATATACATACATATATATATACATATATATATATATATATATATATATATATATATATATAGGAAGAAGTTCCTTTGAGAATCATTCTTAATGCGAGAACCACGAGTACCAATCTGAACCGTCAAATTCCCCCTGCTTCAATTTCATTACCCACCATGAATTCCTCACATGCACCTCGTCTCACTCTATCTCTCCACGCTCTCCATCCATGAACTTCCCATTTCCAAGGAACGGTTGAGATTGGTTCTCGCGCTAACAACGGTTCTCGAATGAACCCTCCTCTCTCTACACACACACACACACACACACACACACACACACACACACACACACACACACACATATATATATATATATATATATATATATATATATATATATATATATATATATATATAGTGGAGGGTTCAAATAAGAACCTTAAATTAAATGAGAATGAGAGACTCAATCTCAACCGTTCAATTCCCCCTCTTTCAATGTCATTGCCCACCAATGAATTTCTCACATGCACCCTTCCATACTCTATCCCCTCACGTTTTCCATCCATGAATTCCACTTACAAAATGAACGACTGAGATTAAGTCTCTCATTCTCATTTAATTTATTATTCTAATTTGAAACTTCCCATATATATATATATATATATATATATATATATATATATATATATATATATATATATATATATATATATATATATTAGAAGGTTCAAATGAGAACCATTAATTAAATGAGAATGGGAGACTCATTCACAGCCATCTAATTTCCCCTCTTTCAATGTCATTGTCCATCAATGAATTCATCACATGTACCCTGCCACACTCTATCTCCGATCCGGAGGTTGGTCCGGACCGGAGAAAGAAGTATCAGAAGCTACACAAAGTGCAAGGTTCCAGAAGATGTATTATACTACCCGACAAAAGGTACATGGGCATTTAATTATATGCCAGAGCTGCCAGAGGCCGAAGCAGCCAGACCATTGGATAAAGGTAGTCAGCTCTGCCAGAACAGCTGGTTGGACCAACCACCGGACAAGGACCATTGGACAAAGACCTCTTTGGAGATTCTATAAGTATTCCCATCCCTCACACATCTGAGGGCAGGTTCACTCTCACCTCTCTCTCTATACTTATCACTTTCTCCAGGGATCTTCATCCCTTCTTCTCTTCTCTTTCTCTGCATACATATATGATATATCTCATACATACCATATACTGACTTGACCGTCGGAGGGTTGATCCCGGGGCTCCGGCCTCGGGTCACCTTCTAACGAGTTCTCTTGATGTTCGCAGCATATGGTCCAAGCTCGGGAAGATGGAGAACGGCCCGAAACAACCATCTAAACCAACCCGGCGGATCGATGTTTCAACATTTGGCGCCATCCGTGGGACACAAACAACAAGCTGATGTGCCTCATAAACTGCTTCGTTTTTACTTCCATACGAAGCTAAGTATCAAACATTCAAATCTACTACTATATACACATGATGCTCCCCATGATCTGCTCATAAATATGCATGCCATTTACTGCTCTTATTTATGAGTACATATGATACCTCATATTTGTTTTTAAAAGTATGGTAATAATTCAATAAAAAGAAAAACAGAGAAGAAGTAGCAAGACGTATATGTCAAATAGTTATAAAAAATTAATACGTATTTCTTACCGTACAGTCAAGTATGAGAATAATACTTAATGAACATGTTATAATGCACAATATACCACTAGTAGAAGCATACCATCCTTTTCTTTCAGTCAATCTTCGAACACTTCGACCATCTTTATATATACTTCGACCATCTTCTTCTCTAGCTTCACCATATTTTGGATCTTGGTTATACGATCCGACAAATCCTCTTTATCTCAATCAACAGGCTTCAAAACCCCAAAAAACATCGTTGTAAACCCCCTTTAAAGCTGACAAGTAGCCTTGATCGAAAAACTTTACAACCGGATGAACAACAATTGCATGCATCAGACCACCGAGCATCACCCGGAAACAAAAATCTCTTGACCAAGCTCTGTGACGATCAGATTTATAGCCGCTTGTACGTAGATTTTAGCGGACTGAAAATTTGTTTTCTCGGGATTGAAGGTGAGAAATGAAACGTTGTCCCCATCTTCAGCCGCATATGCTATAGCGTGATCGTAAGAAGTGCCCGTGGAGTCACCGGCGTCTTTTTCCCCTCCGAGTTGCTCAGGCCAGTTGAGCCACCGTAAAGACCTTCTCGATCGGCTGTTCCAAGTACGAAAGATAAAACAAAAGGCCACCTAAATCTTGTACTATTCTTCATAAAGTCATGGACTTATTTAATGAAAAGCAAGTTTGACAGGCACTTTTCAACAGAGCAAGGAGACAAGGAGATATTTTTGCTCTTCCCAATAAGAGACCCTTGTCTCTTTCTAATATAATATAATATTTTATTAAATCTGTCATGAAATGTCTCTTTCCAATATTTTTGCTCTGCAAGAATATCTCTTTGACATTAAAATCTCTTGTAATCACATAAGTTATGCCATGTCAATTGAGACAAGCAAGAGGCGTATAGCTGTGCCACCCTACATATAGGTCTGTCTCCTTTTCCTTTTTATTTAAAAAAGAAAAATAATAAAAGACAAAAAGAAGAATGGTTTTGATTAGCTTTTGATGGACTTGACACGTACAAAGCACATGGTGTCAAAAACAACATTGTTATTTATTTAATATTTATCATTAAAAAGAAAAACATAGCATGTAATCATACCACTCAGTGTATACTTGCATACGTAAATATATGTGCCTAATATGTATACATGCATACGCAATAGTGTATAAATATATTTTATAACCCTCTTCGACATGCATAAATATATTTTATATGACCTCCGTTTATACATACACAAACCTTTAATGTGTGACTTATTTTTGTAACATTTATAAACAGGTGCAAATCTTGTCAAAAAAAAAAAATAGAGACATTTAAAATAAATCTGATTAAGTTATGTATGGAAAATTTGATTAAAATTATAAGTA
Source organism: Pulicaria dysenterica (assembly GCA_947179395.2). Lineage (NCBI taxonomy): Eukaryota > Viridiplantae > Streptophyta > Magnoliopsida > Asterales > Asteraceae > Pulicaria > Pulicaria dysenterica. The sequence goes on from OX359292.1 coordinate 38,094,787, forward strand.
AAAGTGACTAACATGATACCATATACTCTTATTCGCATACAAGCCAAAAAGTGCACGTACACCTTATTAAAATCGTATGTCAAATACTATTCGTGTTTACATAAATAAGTACAAGCTATGATACATAATGTACACCCAAGAAAAATGCTATTTGTGTTTTATTTCCACAAATTTGGACCTGCATCACTATATATTTGCATCATAGAAACATTGGAATAAGAGGTCCAGGCCAAACTAGAAGCCAAAACCAAACCATAGGTTCAATCCGCTCTAGAAGGTTCAGTCCGGACCAGACACGTACAACCTCGGAAATCATCCAAAATAAAGCTCATGTCCATCCAGACCTTGTTTATGTTGATTCATAAGGCTCCTTCCTCCAGAAGCACTACGGAATGGTTATCTATATACACTACTTTCATACTAAAAATCAAAAAAGTTAAGCTTTGAGATTGCTTCCGAACCTTCAAATATCATTAAGACATAATTTGATTTTCGACCTCCGTCCTTAACGCTGTGACCTTCGACTTCTGTTCCTAACGCTTTGACCTTCGTGCTTGTCTAGCTTATACACCAACTATTAATGATAGTCACCTTACGTACTTATTTATAACTAAGGAACTCGCTTAATTTCCGAAACAAGAGAAATATCGATCCATAGAGTATTGGTTATACAGTAATCCTCACTTGTATTTTAATCATATAATCAATTTGTCATCACACTTTAGTCACATGAACACGCCTCCGGCATAAAGAAAACACAACCGGGTCCGAAGCTCCTTTGGATCACTACCCTTAGCAGTCATTCAGCAACCCTCGTCTGACACAAATGAGAACTGCTCCAAAGCTCAAAAACTCGTGCTCCGGCTCTGAAGGTCATGCTCCGGCTCCGCAGGCCATGTCCTTGCTCCGAAGGTCATGCTCCGGCTCCGCAGGCCGTGTCCTCACTCCAAAGGTCATGCTCCGGCTCCGCAGGCCGTGTCCTCGCTCCGAAGGTCATGCTCCGGCTCCGTAGGCCATGTCCTTGCTCCGAAGGTCATGCTCCGGATTCGCAGGCCATGTCCTCGCTCCGAAGGCCATCCTCCGGCTCCAAAGGTCATGCCTTTGTTATGAAGCTCATGCTTGTCCTAGAGCTCTAAGCTAAGCATTGATAGGGATTAGCGACATACTGCTGTAAAGCTCGTATTCAGATCCGAAGGTACCTCCAGACCACAACCTTCAATAGTCCTTGGATGGACCTCGTCATTACGATAGATCAACTTTCAGATCCGAAGGTACCCCCAGACCAAGCTTCTTGTTCAATCCGCATGCAAGGACCATTCTCTAGTTGCAAGGTTAGAACCAGTCCGGACCTACGTCCGGTATGACTCTGAAGCTAACATTCTGATCCGAAGTTTCGACAAAGGTCAATCGCGAATATCATTCGGCCGTATCATTGCTAAGTATCATACATATTTTACTATATGACTTGTGCATAACCGTGTTCATGACATGCATAGTACCTACAGAACCTCGTTCATGATATGCTTAATACTTGCACAACTTTATATGACATGTGTAGTAACTATAGAACCTCGATCATGACATGTTCAATACCTACATAACCTTGTTTATGATACGCATGCATGATCTTGTTACTCAATATATATGATGTTTGTTTTAATATCAAGATTTCTCCCATGAAAAAAACTTATTTATAAAAGAATGTTCATCTTCATCACAACATGAATCTAGAACCATATAAGAGATAAAACCATTCATCCCCATTGTTATTGTGAACATGTTTTGAAACTCATTCATCGTGCATGATACCCGCGTGATCTTGCCTACTAATAATAGAACTTACATTATAGATGAAACTCATTCACCGTTGTGACTACAAATCTAGACCTACATAAGGAATATAACCATTTACTAAGTGATGTTAATAAAAGATCATAGCCTACCAAGGAAACTCAATTCACTAATCACATGGCAACCCGTGCATCAACCGCTACTTGATTTTCGTTTTATCTTTCGAGTTCAAGAGTGTTACTGAATTAACAATATTGAACTGAGGGACTACGATGGTATTGTACCAATATGTTTTGAAAAAATAAAATAAAAAGTTGTTACGTCGTGTATGAGAAACAATATATTATATCCCATGTCATTATTATGTCGTATCTAACAAATGCAAAAGAAACTCTTTTTTATGTCTACTCTCAGGAAGATACACACATGAACAATTTGTTGCAGGATACACACCATAACGTATTTAGCGGTTTGATAAGCAGACCACCTGAACGGATCGCGGAGCACCATGAACCTGAAAAAGTACTACCTCTAAAGAGGAAAGTAGCTGCTGCAACACCTTTTGAAACAACAACAAATAAAATTTTCTCTAAGGCAAAAGGGTAGATCACAGTGACGTGACTACCGGACCGGAAAACTCAATCCTCTTGTGATCATTTAAAACTCAACAGATTAACATCTGTTGGTTAAATATCATGCGATATTGTAAGTGAATGGAAGTACACTTTGGCAAATTATGTCAAATTTGTGGATCTCATAAACGAGCTCTATTGGCTTGTACACTATAAGTAAACAAAATCGAGCTTTGCTACCTCGTGACCTACTTGGCCCAGAAGGACCAAGTAGAAGGAAATCGAAGACCACAAACTTCGTACACTATTCCTACTATGTCTTACGGCAAGTAGAAGAAAATCGAAGGATCGCGACTTCGTACATAAGTCGGGTGATACGCGTTAGAAAACGCGTATGTGTGCATGACACAATAGAACTTCCTTTCACACCCGCAAGATCAAGCTTCGGCTATGTTTTTGGAGAGCTCACACTCAAAAAGAACTAGCCAAAGAAGCTTGAACCATCGGCACGTCCGAGAGACGGTCGATTATTGAATCTAGCAAATTCAAAACATGTTGAACAGCCTTGCGGAACGAAACCTAATAAGGAATCTTTCTTAAGCAAGGTCCGACCACTGGGTTGGCGCATGTTAAAAATCCTTGTGGAGTAAGACCCCTAACGGCATCCGATGAATACAGTCCGACCACTGGATCGGTACATGTTAAAAATCCTTGTGGAGTAAGACCCCTAACGGCATCCGATAAACGCAAGGTCCGGCCACTGGACCGGTACATGTTGAACAGCCTTGTGGAACGAAACCTAATAAGGAATTCTTCTAAAGCAAGATCCGACCACTGGATCGGCACATGTTTATGAAAAGCCTAGGACCACTGGATCCGAAGCTCAAACTATGCCGGACCATTGGATCCGTTGCATATCTTATTAAACAGGTAACATGAAGAACAGGTAACATGAAAAGCACATAATATGCAGAACAGGTAGCATGAAGAATATGAGTCTAGCATAATGTGACTAAAACCACATCATACTAGACTGGGGGACTTGAAGACGTATAGTGATCGGACGCATATTCAAGTACTTGTGGAGTAAGACCCGTAGCGGCATCTGATAAATACAAAGCTTAGCTACTAGTCCGACACATGGCGCATTATTGAAAAATGAAATATGCAAAAACATAAACAATATATGAAAGTAACAACAGGTTGCATGAAGATTTTGAGTCTAGCACGATGTATCAGAAGCTACATCATACTAGACTGGGGGACTTGATGACATATGTACCTGACCAACCGATCCGGAGGTTGGTCCGGACTGGAGAAAGAAGTATCAGAAGCTACACAAAGTGCAAGGTTCCAGAAGATGTATTATACTACCCGACAAAAGGTACATGGGCATTTAATTATATGCCAGAGCTGCCAGAGGCCGAAGCAGCCAGACCATTGGATAAAGGTAGTCAGCTCTGCCAGAACAGCTGGCTGGACCAACCACCGGACAAGGACCATTGGACAAAGACCTCTTTGGAGATTCTATAAGTATTCCCATCCCTCACACATCTGAGGGCAGGTTCACTCTCACCTCTCTCTCTATACTTATCACTTTCTCCAGGGATCTTCATCCCTTCTTCTCTTCTCTTTCTCTGCATACATATATGATATATCTCATACATACCATATACTGACTTGACCGTCGGAGGGTTGATCCCGGGGCTCCGGCCTCGGGTCACCTTCTAACGAGTTCTCTTGATGTTCGCAGCATATGGTCCAAGCTCGGGAAGATGGAGAACGGCCCGAAACAACCATCTAAACCAACCCGGCGGATCGATGTTTCAACATATATATATATATATATATATATATATTAGAAGGTTCAAATGAGAACCATTAATTAAATGAGAATGGGAGACTCAATCACAGCCATCTAATTTCCCCTCTTTCAATGTCATTGTCCATCAATGAATTCATCACATGTACCCTGCCACACTCTATCTCCCCATGCTTTTCATCCATGAATTCCACTTATATAATAAACGGCTAAGATTGAGACCCCTATTTTCATTTAATTTCTCATTCTCATTAACTAGAAAAACCGTGTATTGGTTTTCTTCTTGGCAGATAGAAAGTTTCAGGTTTCTTCTCGATAAGTAATTAAACTAAAAGCCTTAACGTAAGACCCTTATTATCTATATAATACAATTGACAAATCTTATGTTGCGTCAAATTCCATGTTCATTTAGATGTTTAACTAACTTGCGCCATATTTTATATATGTTAGTTGTTTGACCGAAATTAAACTATACTCCTTTAGATGAGTTGGTAAGTCTATGATTCTACTCACACGAGAGCGAGGGTTCGAGCCTATTCTAACGTTTCCTTCTTTATTGTTCCAGTTTTCACATGCAAATTTGTTTTTCCCTCCCCAAGGCGCCACCCACTTTCTTCTCTTTTTTTCTTTTTTTTTTTGTCTTTTTCCTATTCTTTGCACTTCTTTTTTTCTTTTCTCAATCAAAATAGTTTATGTTTTATTCTCTTTTCAGAAAAACGATAATATATATATATATATGAGATGGTTATTATAAGAATAAATGTTGATCTATTAGATCTAATAGGTCGTAATCACCCGTCACAAATTATGGTTGAGTTATTAATTAAATAACGGATAATTGTAAACCATTCGATTAAATCAAATGAAGAGTCAAGATTGAGTCTCTACCTAAATATACATTCTTATTTAAATCTCCTAATATATATATACTTAGTTATTATTTCTTTATTTAATATATTAACATAATATATATGTACAAGTATAACTTCAAACATTTTCTGAAAATAAATCTTATAGTTACATATATTTAATAAATAAGTAAATTTTTTAAAACGACAAATTATATACACATTACCGCAACGAAGTGCGGTTATTACTCTCGTTATATATATGATTTAGTATATGTATATTATGAATCATAGTCTAACAATGATAAGAATCTATTAAAATATTAGAATTTATATTTATCAATACGTGTAACTTAAAAGATAAATTAACTATTTAAATAATAAGATGAAGGGTTTACTTCATAAAAGTGTATCCAACTATACACCTTTTATTATTGTATGTACTGAAATTTTAAACTTACCTTTTGATGTATTAAAGTTTTTCAAACTTTCCATTGTGTGTACTAAACATGCTATAGCAGGTTACAAGCTGATGTGACGCAGGTTTTGCTTACGTGGCACATGACTAAATTACCTCCTAAATAATTATTTATTAATATATATCAATAATAATAATAATAATAATAATAATAATAATTTACCAATATATTCATCGGTCTTCCCCTGCTACATTTTCATTGATTGTTCAGAGGGTTCATCGGCTATATAGAGGAACACGTTGAAGATTTGTTATGCGATTTGATTTAGTTTTGGCAAGATGAACCAGATTTAGGGTTTTTATATGAACCAATTTTGGGTTTTTCATTTAGGGTCATCTGATGTTTGGGTATTCGTAAAGGTATGCGAAGTTCACAACATCTTGTTCGTGAGTTTTCAGATCTGCCACCAACGACTTCATCGGACTAGGGTTCTTGTGCTCGTTTGTTCGTCGACTAGGTTCTTGTGTTCGTGAGTTTTCATAATCGAAGGTAAGACCAGATCTTCATCGATTTTTATCATCTTCATCTTCAGATCTGGGTTCGTATGACCAGATCTGTCGACTTCTTGTGTTTCTTGCGTTCGTAAGATCCAGATTTGCGTTCGATTTATATTTTGATATTAAAATTTAATTTTAGGTTTCAATTTTAGTGTTCTTCATTTTGTTTCATATTTTGGGTTCCATATTTGAAACCATCGTTGAATTCATCTTCATCAGATCGAGTTTGAAACCATCAGATCGAAAGGTAAGAGGTTTTTGTTCTTTTGATGTTCAGATATGGGTTCATCTTATCTGATTCGATTTTGTTCTTGATTCAAAGCAACTGATTTCGATTTCTTGTTCTTGATTCAAAGCAATAGATTTACGGTTCATCTTCCTGGGTTTTGTTAATTTACAGATTTAGGGCTCATCTTTCTGGGTATTTTTGTTGAATAAAGGATGAAGATGGTGAATGTTCTTCATGATATACACAATTGGTAACAATAATGATGAGGTGGAAATATTGGTATATTAAAAAAATAAATTAAATTAAAAAAATTACCGGTATTACTGGTTACCTATATATATAACAGGTAACCGGATACAATATTTGGTAACTTTTTGAAAGTTGAATACATTAAATGGTAAATTTGAAAGTTCAGTACATACAATAGCAAAATGTGTAAAGTTGGATACACTTTTATGAACTAAACCCTAAGATAAACAACTACTACTACAAAAAACACATTCAGACCCTCGGTTTTAGACCTAGTTTTTTTTAAAAATCACCAAAAACCGTGCTTAAAAGGTCACACGCGCGTTTTTAGAGATTCAGGCCCGGTTATTTACTAAACAACTGGGTCTGAATGTCCGGAAAACATTCTGGCCCGGTTGTTTTACAAGAAACCAGGTCTAAATATCGTCTCTCAGCGCGCATCCAATTTATGAACACATTCAGACCCTGTTGTTTATTAACAAACCGGGTCTAAAAATTCAAATTCCATCATACCCCATTTTTTATTAAAAAATGGGTCTAAATGATATCATTTATTGCAGATTTTTTCTCTTCTTCTTTACTTTTTCTTTCTTCTCCATCAATTCTCTTCATCTCCATTAATTCTCTCCACCTCCATTAATACACTAAAAAAAACTCTTAAATTCATTCAAAATATTCAGCTATTATTCATTAAACCCTTTTCACACTTTACATAAATTGATTATTCAATTGAAGGTATCATAATATTTATACATTTCACAAATTTCTTTTAAATTTATATTTATTAACTTCTCCTTTTATGTAATATTTGTGTTTGTTGTGTATATATGTTGTATGTATCTTTGTGCAATCGTTAATTGGACTACATTGTTTCTTCACATCTAAAATATCAAGGTATTTTTACTCTTTTTGATGATTTTATTTTGTAATTGCATTTCTTTAGGTATGTCTATGCATCACACACACACACACACACACACACACACACATATATATATATATATATATATATATATATATATATATATATATATATATATATATATATGTATGTATGTATGTATGTATGTATGTATGTATGTATGTATGTATGTATGTATGTATGTATAATGTTTATATGTATGCATATGTATATATACATACATACCATTCTTTTTGACATTTATTATTGGGATAACATAAGATCATAACCTTTAGTTAAAATATACCCGTTTGAAATTAATCTAATAGAGATTAATTTCAGATTGTCCCTGTTTTGGGACTGTTTTTTTGAATAATTTGTCTCATGTAGGATGTGGATACATATTAACAGAGTATTTAAGAAAAAATTGGTTTACATTTTCCTTTTACTCATACGGGTTTGTGTTGTAATACACATACTTGAGGAGTTAAGTTAAGGGAAAATGCTGCCGATTTTTTCTTAAATACTCAATTTGTTGATATGAATTCACATGAGGCAAAGTATTCAAAAAGTGGGTTAGGATGGACCACCCATGACCACATTCATATATATATATATATATATATATATATATATATATATATGCGTACATGCATCATATTAACATTACCGTTTTTTACAATTATAGATGGATCGAAGTACAAGGATATACAAGATACCACGTGGTTCGCTTGAATATATTCATTATTTGTCTGGTTTTATGAAAGTTGTTGAAGATTATAAGATTAAATAAGGAAAACGTGACACTTTATGTCCTTGTAAAGTTTGTAAGAATTATGTTCTGTATGAAAATTCAAATGAAATTAGTGGACTTCTGGTAGTATATGGGTTTATGGAGAGGTATAGTACTTGGTCACGACATGGTGAATTATTATCAAATAGTAATCCGGACGTCTCCAATTTTATTGACCATGACAATGAAGATTTAATTGATAACGACGTTTCGGATCATTTAGATGGTATGTTACATGATTTGGAGGAAAATATTACTGAGAAAAATTATGATAAATTTCAACAACTGTTTGATACGACGGTTGTCGAAAATTTACCAAACTTTCCACCGTTTTGAAACTTCTCTATCTAAAAGCCAACAATGGTTGGAGCGATAAAAAGTTTTGCAAGTTTATTAGAGATTTTGCATGAAATGCTTCGTGAAGATAATGAATTGTCTGTTTCACTATACCAAGCGAAAAAACTGATGTGTCCAATGGGATTACAAAATAGAAAGAATACATGCATATCCAAATGATTGTATACTATATAGAAATCAGTACAATGACGTGCATGAATGTGCCATATATAGAAATCGGTACAATGACCTGCATGAATGTGCCATATGTGGTACATCTAGGTATAAGGAGAAAAAACAAGTAAAGAAAAACTATGTTGATGTGACAAAGAATGAACCTCCCGCTAAATTATTATGGTATTTGCCTATCGTTCCAAGATTGAGACGATTGTTTGCAAATTCAAAAGAGGCAAAATTGTTACGTTGGCATAAGGAAGAACGTAAAAATGATGGAAAAATAAGATACATGACTGATTCTCCTCAATGAAGGAATATCGGTTCTGAATTTGTTGAATTCGGAGAAGAGATGAGAAATATAAGGCTAGGACTTAGTTCGAATGGTATTAATCATTTTGGAAACATGAACAGTCGTGACAACACTTGGCCAGTACTATTCTGTATCTACAATCTTCCACCCTGGTTATGCATGAAACTAAAATACATCATGATGTCCTTATTAATTCAAGGTCCAAAACAACCCGGTAATGACATTGATGTGTATTTGGCTCCATTAGTCGATGACTTAAAAGAATTGTGGAGTCCCGGTCTCGAAGTTTATGATGCTTACAAGAAAGAGAATTTTTGTTTGCGAGCTATGATTTCTTGCACCATAAGTGATTTTCCAGCTTATGGAAATTTGTCAGGATATAGTACAAAAGGAGGAAAAGCATGTCCTGTTTGTGAAGATGACACACATTCCTTATGGTTGAAAAATTGTTGCAGAATGGTTGATATGGGACATCGAAGATCACTTCATAGGAAGCACTCATATCGTAACCACACAATCTAGTTTGATGGTAAAACCGAGAAACAAGTGCTTAGGCGACCATTGGATGGAGAATCTACTTTTTATCGAGTAGCAAACATAATTAATGAGTTTGGGAAAAAAGGTACACGTCCTCCAAAGAGTATATGGAAAAAAAGGTCTATATTTTGGGATTTACTATACTAGAAGCATTTGCAAGTCCGTCATTGTCTTGATGTTATGCATATTTAAAAAAAATGTGTGATAGCTTGATAGACTTGTTGTTGAATATATCAGGAAAAACAAAAGACGAGGTTAATGTTAGAAAAGATATGGTTGAAATGCGAATTCGACCCGAGTTGGATCCTGTGGAGAGTGAGGGAAAGCGTACTTTTTTGCCACCAGCATGTTATACCATGTCAAAAGTGGAGAAATCCAAAATTTGCAAATGTTTGCATAGTCTTAAGGTTCCATCCGGCTATTGTGCAAATATTTCCAAACTAATGTCAATTAAAGAATTGAAATTGCTTGGTATGAAGTCCCACGACTATCAAGTTTTAATGACATAAATGATTCCTATTGCAATTCGTGGTATATTGCCGGATCGCATTCGTCACACAATTACTAAACTTTGCTTGTTTTTTTAACATGATTTATTCAAAAGTGATTGATCCGGAGGTTTTAGATTCATGGCAAAAAGATATTATTGTCACTTTGTGCGAGCTGGAGATGTACTTTCCACCTTCTTTTTTTAATATCATGGTGCACCTGGTATCTCATATTATAGGTGAAATAAAAGCTTGCATACCTGTATTTCTACAATACATGTATCCATTTGAGAGATTTATGAGTTTCCTAAAAGGCTATGTAAGGAATCGATATCGACCCGAGGGAAGTATTGTTGAAGGATATGTCGCTGAAGAGGTAATTGAATTTTGCACCAACTACATGAAAGATGTTTCAACTATTGGTGTACCACAATCACGACACGAGGGTCGACTTCAGGGGTAGGGACAATTGGGCAGAGAACGGAGAGCCCTGATCCATCTGATTTGAAACTTGCACATTTTACAGTTCTACAACATATGTCTGTTATTGCTCCGTATGTAGAGGAGCACATGTCAATGATAAAAAAAAACAGTAACAGGAGTGCAAAGTGGCTAGCTACTGAGCATAACAAAACTTTTTCACAATGGTTAAAAAATAAGGTGAAATCAAATCTAAGAGGTGATAATGTTGATAGAATAATAGTATATCCCGGCTATGGTTCACGACATGTTGTAACAAAATACCAAGCATATGAGATTAACGGGTATGTTTTCTACACCAAGCAACAAGACGATAGAAGTGCACAACAGAATAGCGGAGTGATGGTAATCGCTACAACAACTGAATACTCGAGGGTTAATCATGATGAGAGATTTAGGATTGCGAAAAATTCGTATTATGAGGTTATTCAAGAGATTTGAGAATTAAGTTATGAGTCGTTCACCATACCCTTGTTCAAGTGTTAATGGGTCGAGAATGAACGGGTGTTAGAGTAGACAACGACGGTTTCACAATTGTTGACCTTTCAATAAATGGTTATATATCAAAACCTTTCATTTTAGCAAAACAAGTCACACAGGTTGTAACACTGTACTTTTTAATTAACATAAAACTGCGTGCGGAAGCTTAATTACATAATAAACACAAGTTAAATACAATCCTTGTCTGGTTTTACATTTACAAAATGCCACTACAGTGTTATTTACAAAACAGGCTCTATAAAAATTTAGACATCAGAGTAGTGGTCTGTCCATATTCCCAGCCATATATCTTCAGAAAGATTACCAAAAGAAATCTGCAAAAGATGATAGTGGGGAATTAGCACAAAGCTAAGTGAGGGAATAAATATCTAAATATATACAAGGCAAACATGCCCAAACACATAGCTCATAACACAAGAGAACCGGCGGTGTTGTAACCACCTATAACCATATGCTGGCCAAAGTATAGTTTTACCGTAGCCCAGCTAACATGGACAACAGTACCAACACCCTTGAATACAACTAATGCACACCAAGATCAGATACTGTAAGTCCCTAAGCAACAGGCCCAGCCTAAATTACCAAGCTGATCTTCAAAACAAACATGTATACATATCAAACAAGACATAAAGTCCAATGAGCATAGTTACAATCAGGATATTACATCCCGCATATCCAAAGATATGAATCCATTCACCACAGTCTGCACAGCTGTAGCCCACTCAAGTGACTAACTCAATGAGTCTTCCCAGTTCCTGAGAATATGTAAACGTAAGTCAGTATAGATTTCAGTATACCGATTTACAATAAGTAATACACTTATTCATACATCACATACATATATATATATATATATATATATATATATATATATATATATATATATATATATATATATATATATATATATATATATATATAATACATATCATACACATGTACAATCAAGTTCACATACGGTTTTATTACAAATCCCGTATCCTCATTAAGCTTGATAAAATCCAATATCTCCATAGCATAGGCAATACACATGTTCCTCCCATAAATCATGATCACAAGTGTTTAGAAATTCCAAGTCAATCTCCAAAACCGAATAAGGCTTCATGCGGTTTCTTGATCATGCGGTTTTATAGTCAGAAGTCCAAATCCGATTAGAGTGTTAGGAAAATAGTCCAAGTTCCAAATCCCGTTTGAATCATGCGGGATTATCATAATTCCGGATCCAGTTCGCAATTCCGAATGAGCAAAGGAAATTCCATGCGGTATTATACCATTCCCGGATGTCATGCGGTTTTTCTCAAAAACTGGATAAATCATATTTCCTTATAAGCATAGGTAAATTCATTCGATTTTCTATGAATCCCGCATCTCATGCGGTTTCCTCAAAAACCGAATGTTCATACGGTTTTCTCCAAGTGTTAAGCAATAATTCGGTTTCATCCAGTTTTAGTCTAATTCGTGTATAATGCATCCGGTTTCTTCAAATTCCGGATATAGTTCATGCGGTATTCATATAATCCCGGATATACATTCGGTTTTTCACAAATTCCGGATCATCCAAAACAAATCCTGAATGTTTTAAAGTCATGAATCCTGGATGTTTCATGTTCTTGTCTTTTTGATCTTTTTCTTTGCTTCTGGTCTAATTCATGTACATGCATACGAATATATAATTCCAGAAAGCAATTTAAACATGTGATAAAGATGAATTCTCATTAAAATCTAACATGCAATCATCCTAATTCATATTTTTCATGAATCATGCGGTTTTCATAATAAATTCTATAAAACCGAATATAAATAAAAAATTTAAATCAGTTTATGCTAACCTTTAAGATAAGTTATAGTAGAATCCAAAACAACAATTCAAATTGTAAGATGAAGATGAATTCCCTTTTTGTTCTTCCTTCAGCCGAGAGCAACCAAGAAACACACACACACTCAATTTGTTCTATTTGCATGTAATGTGAGATGATGAGTTGGTTTTGGTGATTAAGCACACACACAAAGGACACCTCATAAACCACCATCTCAATAGTTTAATAAATCACATTTTCTAATGTAATTAAACTCACATTTAAAAAGCACATAATAATAACAATTATTTCACATAATCAATTATAAATTTCAAGATTAATAATTAATTACCTTATAAAATCTAGGCCGGTTGAGAGGGTGTTACAAATCTCTCCCCCTTAAGAAGATTCCGTCCTCGGAATCTCATCGCTCGCAAATAGGGAAGGGTAACGGTTCCTCATATCTGCTTCGGTTTCCTAAGTGAAATCAGAGCCCAGACTATGCTTCCACTTGACTAAAACCATAGGTATCTGTTTCTTCCTCAGCTTTGTTACCTTACGATCAAGTAGCTCAACTGGTTTCTCAATAAGTCTCTAATTAGAATCCACACGAATATCTTGTATCGGAAGAACATGTGTCTGATCCTCTACATTACACTTTCTCTGATAGCACACGTTGAAAGAATCATGAATTCCGGCTAACTTATCTGGAAGATCCAAAACACCTGTCTGATCGTTTACTACTTGCCTAATTTTGAAGGGACCAATGTAATTGGGAGCTAACTTCCCGCGTTTACCAAAACGAATTACGCCCTTCCACAGAGACACTTTCAGATAAACCTTTTCTCCCTCTACAAAAGATACCGGTCGACGACGTGGATCTACATACATCTTATGACGATCCCTTGCAGCTTTCAGTTTATCCCTAGCAATAACTACCTTATCAGCAGTGATTTGTACAATACCAGGCCCTGCGAATTGCTTCTCTCCAGCCTCTAACCAACACGTAGGAGTTCTACAATGACGTCCATACAACATTTCATACGGAGGCATACCAATACTGGAGTGATAAGAGTTGTTGTAAGTAAACTCAACCAACGGCAAATGTGAATCCCACGAACCACCAAACTCTAACACGCATGCTCGAAGCATATCCTCTAAAGTCTGAATAGTTCTTTCTGATTGACCATCTGTCTGTGGGTGATAAGTTGTACTCAAATTAACTCCGGATCCCAACTCTTGTTGCAATTTGTTCCAAAAGTTAGACACAAAACTCGAATCCCGATCTGAGACAATGGAAAGAAGAACTCCATGTCTAGACACTATTTCGTCAATATACAACTGTGCTAACTTACTCAACGACGCGGTTTTAGCTGTAGCAAGAAAATGAGCACTCTTAGTTAATCTGTCTACTATAACGCAAATCATGTCGTGCCCTCTCTGAGTTCGTGGAAGTTTTGTTACAAAATCCATCGTGATGTGGTCCCACTTCCATTCGGGTATTTCTAACTGTTTCAAAGATGCATATGGCTTCTGATGTTTGGCTTTAACCTGTGCACATATGTGACATGTCTCAACAAAACGGGCAATATCCATTTTCATAGCCGGCCACCAGTAGAGGGTTTTCAAATCATGATACATTTTCGTACTACCCGGATGTATTGTCAGTCTTGACTTGAGAGCTTCGTTTAGAATCAATTCCCTCATATTACCAAACTTTGGCACCGAAACACGAGTATGGTATACCTTCAAACCACGCGAGTCAGTAGTTAATTCATGTTGTCGTTTATTCATTAGTTCATCCTTCAGGTTTTCATCTTTCAAAGCTTCAAGTTGAGCGGCTAAAAGTTGATCCACTAAATCTGATTTAATTTCCAAACGCATAAATCTCACGGTATCTGAGGATCCCTACTGCTAAGTGCATCTGCAACCACATTAGCTTTACGAGGATGATACTGAATATCACAATCATAATCTTTAATCAATTCTAGCCAACGACGTTGTCTCATATTCAATTCCTTCTGAGTAAAAACATACTGTAGGCTTTTATGATCCGTACAAATTATGCACTTGGTTCCATACAGATAATGCCTCCACAATTTCAGTGCAAATACCACGGCAGCTAACTCTAAATCGTGAGTTGGATAGTTTCGTTCGTTAGGTTTCAACTGTCTCGAAGCATAAGCAATTACTTTGCCCCGCTTCATCAGAACACATCCCAACCCGGCATGAGAAGCATCGCAGTAAACCACGAAATCCTCTAAACCTTCACGTAATGAAAGAACAGGAGTTTGACACAAAAGCTGTTTCAAAATCTGAAAAGCATTTTGCTGAGCTGTACCCCATTGAAATTGAACATACTTTCGAGTCAACTTGGGCAACGGACCAGCAAGCTTAGAAAAATCTTTGATAAACCGTCGGTAGTATCCCGCTAAACCCATAAAACTTTTGATCTCTGTCGGCGTTTTCGGAGCACTCCAGTTCATTACCGCTTCAATCTTGGACGAATCAACCTTAATACCATCTTTACAAATTACATGCCCTAGAAATTGAACTTCGCGCAACCAAAATTCACATTTCAAAAACTTAGCATATAATTTCTTCTTCTTTAAAATTTCGAGAACCTGTCTCAGGTGCTGATCATGTTCATTCTCAGTTTTAGAATATACCAAAATATCATCAATAAACACAATAAATTTTTTTTCTAGGAATGGTTGGCACACGCGATTCATCAAATCCATTAATACGGCAGGAGCATAATGACCATACCGAGTACGAAAAGCTGTCTTCGGTATATCTTCTTCTGCTACTCTCACTTGATGATAACCCGATCTCAGATCAATCTTTGAAAAGTAGGAAGCTCCTTGTAGTTGCTCAAACAAATCATCAATTCTGGGCAACGGATATTTGTTCTTGATAGTTCTCTTATTCAACTCTCTGTAATCAATATACATACGAAGAGTTCCATCTTTCTTCTTTACAAACAACACAGGTGCACCCCAAGGCGAAGAACTCGGACGAATAAACCCTTTATCTAACAACTCTTGGATCTGAGTCATCAGTTCCCGAATCTCTGAAGGAGCTAGACAATACGGAGCTTTCGCAACATGTGTAGTGCCAGGTATCAAATCAATCTTATACTCTACCTCACGGACAGATGGCAATCCCGATAGATCATCTGGGAATACTTCCGGATATTCTGACACAACTCGGACATCGGTAACTGGTTTCTTCTCCTTCTTCGCATCAATTGCATAAGCTAGGTAAGACGCACACCCTTTGGCTAAAGATTTTCTAGCCTTCATATACAAGATGATAGGAAAAAAAGATTGGGCCCTATCCCCGCGAGCCACAGCATGCGACCCGTCAGCCAAGGGAATAGTAATGAGTTTCTTATGACACTGAATACTAGCTTTGTGGTGACTTAACCAATCCATGCCTAATACTAAGTCAAACCCCGATATAGGCAAAAGCAAACATTCAATAGAAAAACTAGTACCATCTATGTCTATCTGTTTTTGAGTCACTAAAGAGGTAACAAACACTAACTTACCATCTACTATCTCTACTTCTAAAGGAGAAGCAATCACAGTAGCAGGTAGTTTTAGTTTATCACATAAATATACAGATATGAAAGATCTATTTGCACCGGAATCAAATGACACACGAGCAGGCACATAGTTAATAAAAAACATACCCGTGATCACATCATTGTTTCCAGTAGCCTCACTAACTGTCATCTTGAAGGCTCTCCCTTCCGCAGAAGGTGGAGTCTTTCTCTTCTGACCTGCAGAAGACGATCCCCCGACAATGGCTACCCCTTGCCCCGTCTCCATTGACTTCTGCCTTGTACAGGCTCCAGCTCTATGACCCTCTTCATGTCAGTTCCAACACACATTTGTTTTAAACCGAAAGTCTAACGGTTCATGACCAATTTCCCCACAACGCAAACACCGACGAGTCTGCGGTGTGCACGATCCAGTGTGACGTGATTTACAAGTTCCACACCATGGCTTACCTTGATTCGACCCAGAACCCTTAGATTTTTGATCCCCTCTGTTCTGGTTGTTCTGCCATTTACCTTTATTCTGATTTCCACCTGACTTGTGTGATGCTCCCTTTTCTCGATTCATCTTCTCCCTAGCTCTCACATCACCCTCCGCAGCTCTAGCTAAAGTGAATGCCTGAACCAATAATGTAGCCAAACAAGTGTTACCCCGATATTTAGGCAATAGCGCTTGTACAAAATGCTGAATTGTACGGAAATTACTACTGAATCATTTAGAAATATGCTATTCTCTTACCAATTCGTAATCTTAATATCAAGTGCATCGGAGCTTAAAGATTAGTTGAACTCACCTCTGAGTTGGATGAGGATCACAACTCTTTAACACCGTTACTTCTTAGTTCATAAGCAACTAGGAAGTCCACTACTAACCTAAACATAAGTTAGCGAAAGATTTCTTAATGATTTTGGTTTTCTTAAAGGTATAAACGACATCTAAATCGCTTATTTAATGTCTATAATCATCAAGAAACTTTCCTAAGTTCATAACTAAGGTTTAGGAAGCTTAAAAAATAGTTATGGTGCAATATAAGGTCCTCGCGCCGGGAGAAAGTTTCTGGACAGGAAGCTGGGCAGAATTCACGAGCCCCCCTGCAGTCCCTATCTCGATTATCTTGTTTCAAAAATCAGCTATGAAATACTAATTCATTTCGCAACAATTATGGTTTAATTTTGGAACTAAGGAAACATAATATCAGACCCAAAACTACCATTCATTTTACCAGAGATGCATTTGAACTTATGCAATCTAAAACCCTTATTTTAATCAAACTTTTTATAGATTTCTACTAATAATCATCAGCAACAAATACTATGTTATCAATATATATGATTTATCTACTAATCCTTCAAAGACTCCCGAATTACATGTACAACCATACTTACTTGAGATTTTAGCTTTAGATTCAAGATGATTCTTGAACTTTAATTCTCTCCCGCTTGTTCCTTGATGCTAGATAACTCAAAATCTTCAATAATTTCAAACATGCAACTAAAGCATAGCATGATTCAGCTCATTGTCTTGAACTTCTGCCCTAACCCTCTTTTTCTTTTTGCTACTCACGATTTCTGCAGATTACCCATTTCAAATGGGTATTTGCTTCTTTTATATTTAGGCAACAACCAAAACTTACATTTTCAGCCCTTCCTAACTCAACCTTCTGTTATTTTAACCCCTTTAACTTAATAAATATTAATAATGAAATCTCAAATATATACTTCAATTAATTAATATTACTTGCAAATAATAATCACATTTAAATACTCATGCTTCCTATAAATGTACAAAGAAATTGAGAAAATTAACCATTAACTCTTACTTGATTAAGACGATTACGGATGTTACACTTCTCCCCTCCATAAAGGATTCCGTCCTCCGAATCACTTTTACTCAAATAGTTGAGGATAACGGCTTCTCATATCGTCTTCAAGTTCCCAAAAAAACTGATTATTTAATTTAAAAACAGCGGAAGTACTAGGAAAATCACATCCTTTCACATAAAAGAGTTACTAAAGTGGTTGAACACTGGAGTTCGATATTACTACTACAAAAGCATAGGATTTACATAAACTTGGCCCTTTGTACTTAATTACAACTTTTCAAAAGAGTAAAAGTTAGGGGTTACTAATTGACGCATAAACGATCATCAACCATAATTAAGGATATTGAACAAAAGTAGTGTTCCAAACAAGATTGAACATGGGTGGTGCTCTATCGTCATCCTTACAGTAGTCAATTATGTTTATCTGCGGATACACATTCAACAAACAAAACAAAAGTTAGCTATAAAGCTAGTGAGTCAACAGTTCATCAAACATAACATTTTATTTCATATAGACTGTATACTAATCACAAATAAGCTTTTATTGCATGTTATCTGCACTTCGGACCGATGTATCACTTACGGTGGCCAAGCGTATTAACATCATCCAAGAGTACTATCTCACAACCAGGCGAGTACATAGAAAGTATAAAACAATCCATGTCTACTCGTATAGTCATTGACTTAATTAGTTCAACACAATGTGAAAACCGCCAAGTCGTTCACCTCTCAAAATGGTACCAAATCCTTAAACCGTCAAGAGTATAATGACAATTGAAAGTCATTCACCTCTTTGGTGAGAGTATAACGTACTTCGGTTTATATTCATACTACATCCGTTAACACAAAAGTCATTTATCACTTAACACTATAGTTAGTGATAAATTTCATTTTCAAATCTTTATTCAAACTTGATATGCAAGCTAGTACATACTTATGTACTTTTGTATTCAACATATTCACTTCAAAGGCTCCAAAAGTACCATTTAATGATTTAGCATATTAATTCAAAAGTATACTTTTCATAAGATGAATAATTAAACAATTCACAATTATTCACAAATAGTACGGAAATTACTAGTGAATCATATAGAAATATGCTATTCTCTTACCAATTCGTAATCTTAATATCAAGTGCATCGGAGCTTAAAGATTAGTTGAACTCACCTATGAGTTGGATGAGGATCACAACTCTTTAACACCGTTACTTCTTAGTTCATAAGCAACTAGCAAGTCCACTACTAACCTAAACATAAGTTAGCGAAAGATTTCTTAATGATTTTGGTTTTCTTAAAGGTATAAACGACATCTAAATCGCTTATTTAATGTCTATAATCATCAAGAAACTTTCCTAAGTTCATAACTAAGGTTTAGGAAGCTTAAAAAATAGTTATGGTGCAATATAAGGTCCTCGCGCCGGGAGAAAGTTTCTGGACAGGAAGCTGGGCAGAATTCACGAGCACCCCTGCAGTCCCTATCTCGATTATCTTGTTTCAAAAATCAGCTATGAAATACTAATTCATTTTGCAACAATTATGGTTTTATTTTGGAACTAAGGAAACATAATATCAGACCCAAAACTACCATTCATTTTACCAGAGATGCATTTGAACTTATTCAATCTAAAACCCTTATTTTAATCAAACTTTTCATAGATTTCTACTAATAATCATCAGCAACAAATACTATGCTATCAATATAAAGAAAACGTCTGTTTTACTTGTCACAAACCGGGACATAAGAGTGCTGATTGTCCTCAAAGAAATTCAAGTTATGGGGGCGCTGTTGGCTCTTCTTCCAAGAAAGACATTCCTGTGAAGGCAAAAGGAAGAGCATTTCATATGTCTGCTGAGGAGGCGCGGGAGTCGGGTGATGTGGTAACGTGTATGTTTCTTGTTCATACTTTACCCGCTTGTGTATTATTTGATTCGGGAGCAAATCGTTCTTTTGTATCTCTAGCATTTAGTAGTATATTAAACATGCCCATTAGTCATTTAACTAAACCTATTGATGTTGAAGTTGCTGATGGGAAGTTAATTCCTATTACTAATTCTTATCCGAATTGCTCTGTTGAAATTGCCGGCTCTAGTTTTCTGGTTACTTTACTTCCCATGTGTATAGCGGGTTTTAATGTTGTTCTAGGCATGGATTGGCTTGCTGAAAATAATACTGAAATATTATGCTCTAAAAAGCTAATAAAAATTCAATTGCCTAACGGGTCACATGCTCTGATCCATGGAGATAATCGAAGGGGAGGAATGAATTTGATCTCTATTATCAAAGCTCGTAATTGTTTAAACAAAGGATGCGAATCCTATTTGGCCTATGTTCTTGATGCCAAAAAGGAGAAAAGAGTTCTTGAAGACATCAAAGTAGTTAATGAATACCCCGATGTGTTTCCAATACCACCTGATCGTCAAGTAGAATTCAATATTGAACTCATACCCGGTGCTACTCCTATTGCCAAGGCTCCCTATCATTTAGGTCCATCAGAGATACGTGAATTAATGACTCAAATCCAAGAACTTTTAGATAAAGGCTTTATTAGACCAAGTAGTTCTCCTTGGGATGCTCCTGTATTGTTAGTCAAGAAAAAGGATGGAACTTTACGGATGTGTATTGATTACCGCGAGCTGAATAAGCGAATAATAAAGAACAAGTATCCACTTCCACAGATAGATGACTTGTTTGACCAGCTTCATGGTGCAAGTTTCTTCTCAAAAATTGATTTACGGTCGGGATACCATCAACTAAAGGTGAAAAAGGAGGATGTTCCAAAAACAGCCTTTAGAACTCGATATGAACATTATGAATATTTAGTAATGCCTTTCGGGTTATCTAACGCTCCGGCTGCCTTCATGGATTTAATGAATCGTGTGTGTCGACCCTTCTTTGATAAATCCGTAATTGTTTTCATTGATGATATTCTCGTCTATTCTAAATCTGAAACTGAGCATGAAGCACATGTGCGGGAAGTTTTAGAAACTTTGAGGCGTGAAAAGTTATACGCTAAATTTTCTAAATGTGAATTTTGGTTGCGAGAAGTTCAATTTATCGGCCGAAGGATTTTGGGTTGTTGAACCCCCAACTTTTTAAAAGTTGTAGTAAATCATATTCAAAATTTATATATTTAAGGAATCTTGCTGCATTGAAATCAGTTTATTAAATTGTTTTGTTCATTTATTACATAATTTGTGATAAATCTTAAAAGTTGTAGTAAAGCATATTCGAAATTTCTAATACCTTTATTTGTTGATCATATATATATATATATATATATATACATATAAAATACATATAACACTTTATGTTTTTATAATAATTAATAGAATGAGTGGAATATCGACGATGACACACATAGAAATGAAATGATAAGGCAATGCAATGCCGCATGAAAGAAATTCAAGAAAGAACTCAGCAACTCATGGATACAGAAAGAAATCCGCGTCTAAAGTACACATATCTCCCGTTAGAAGATTGGGAAAAATTTATTCATATGCATGTGATGGTCCCGTATTATACGGATGAAGCAATGCTTGAGAGTTAATATGTGTGTTTGTATGTGTAATCGGTAGAGAGAAAGAGAGCCGAGAGCTAAGAGAGAAAACACAAACACGAGTTTAGAAATATGCAAAGCTTAATTGATAATGAGTTGGGAAATGCCTTTTATAGCATTCCCAACTTTGGTGTATTTACATATTACACCCCTGACTTTAATATTTCTAACAATCTCCCCCTAAGTGAGGTGTGTAATCATTCACAACAAATTAATACATAGAAAAGCTATTCATAAACAGATTTGTTGCGAATGCCGAATGCCACCTGCCATTTCCTTACTTGCCTCCGGTTGGATATTGTGGTCTTCATCTGATCTATTGCTTTGTAGGCTCAGCATGTTGTGCATAAGTGTAGGCATCTTGGTTATCCCATACCTTCTGATGAATCTTATGATGAAGGATTTTTAGTGTACCATCTGAGTAGGACATGAGCTCATCTAATCTGATAAAGATCTTTTCACCCTTGGTGTTCTTGGAGACAACTCCTCGTTCACCTCTGAAGCATTCATGTCCTTCATCAACTATAGTCAACTCCTCAAGTTTTTCTAAGTCAGGATGACTAGTATTCGGTTTTACCAAGTTGATCTTTCTGTAGTTGTTCTCAGCTCCAAGTTGCAGATTATGTTCCTCTATGAACTCCATCAGATTTCTAAGGTATCTCATCAAAGCCACTCTTCCAAATTCTTCTTCTGGCCACTTTCCCTTCTTTTGTGAGAGAGTGTCAAAGATAAAACTGATGTCTTCAACTTTAACAAACCTCAGATCAGCTTCAGTGAGGAAATATGTTACATTGTTTGCCCTTTTCACATGAAATATTGCATACTTGATATTGAAGGTGGTTTGTGTGTAGACATTGATGAGTTCCACGATTGGGTAATCTGATTTTTTTTCTTCTGGAGTGATCATGGATTGAGTAAGAATGTGTTCATATCTTCTGCGTTGCTTATCATCCATGTTCCGCAACTCTGGAGAAATAACCTGTATTGGCGTGCTGCAAAAGATGTTAGGTATTCTTTCTTCAAGATATGCAGCATTTACATGAAATTCTTTCCATATCGGTTGATTTCCTGCACTTCTTGTGAACATGTTGCTCGCATCTAGACCTGGGGCTCCACGTTGTACCGGAGGTGGAGCTGGCATTCAAAAGTTTGGTGGAAGGGGCCATTCGGATTCTCTTCTGAACTTTTCAGCTGCTTCAGTTTGTCTGTTCCTTTCCAGAATATCTGCAGCTGATTCTTGAAACTAACCCGGAGGAGGAGGGAATTGTTGATGAACTTCAAAGTTTATATTCCCTAGAACCCTTGAAACATCAAAGAAAGGCTTTGGCTGCTTTGGTTTTCTCCTTGCTTCCCTTCTAGAAATTGCTGCTCTTTCTTTTCTTCTTGCAGCAATTTCTCGTTCATTAAAGGTTTCTTCGAATCTATCCACGATTATGGGGGAAGCAGGACGAGTAGCAATCTCGACATAATCATCAATACCTTCAAAAATCCTTTGAATTTCTGGGTCATCGGTTTCCTCTTATGGTTCAGCAAGATTGCTTTCTCCCATTTGCCTTGATGGTAATATGTGTAGTGATCCATATAAATCTTCCATTTCAGCATCAGAATCACTAGTCCAGTTAAAATCAAAGGCATGGGCCTGTTCAGACGATATTTCCCCTTCTTCAAGATTTGCAGGCCTCGGTTCATTTTGTTGCTGAGGTACATAGAGTACAATTTGTTTGTCAGCATTTTCTATTTGTTGTCGTTCATGAACTTCATCGGCCATCTATTCAGTTGCTTGTTGTTGTTGCTGAGGCTGACTTCCAGCAGAACTAGTACCCGTAGGTAGATATTTGCTAAAGGATGGTACAGGTACAGTTGCAGCTGAGGGGGCAGTTATGTATCTTCTTCTTTTCTCCCCCTCGGTACGATCATCAGGATCCTGATCATCCCGCCTCCTCTTTAACCCCTGAGCCTGGGCCTGACAGGTTTGTTCAAGTACCATCTGTTGGGGTTTCGAGAACGACCAGCGGAAGCAAGGTACAACAAAAGTAACATAATGTACAAGCAAATGAAGCATAAAATCAAGGAAACCCCAAGAAAGTGTACCAAACTCCATAACTAAGAAAAGCAACATGTAAAACAGGAGAATAAAGAGATTATACCCTTGTCACAACTTCTGGAATGTGAAGAAATAATCCAAGAAGCCGAAATAGCTTCCTCTATTGAAGTCCACCCCGGGTATGTGTCAATCTCCAAGTACTAGCTAGCCATTGATGATCTTCAAGCATGAAATCATCTTTGGAACAGCAACCACGAAATCTCCTAGCTCTCCTCTACCAAGAACTCACCAAGATCCCTCTTCTTGTGCTTCACAAAAGATCAAGATTTGGTGTATGTGTGTTTATGGCTAGAGAGAATTTTTCTTGAGAGAAAAATGCATGTCCCACATCTTGTGAGACCTCCAGATCTGCTTTAACCCCAAAATGCCGGCCAAGAATGATCTGGAAGCAATCCCACTCGATTGGTGGAGAATGGAGGCAACATGCAAAAGTTGCATGCATACTGACAGGGTTTAGCGCCGCTAACTCTGGGTTAGCGCCGCTAACTTTAAAAGTTAGCGCCGCTATCGCGCCCAAGTTAGAGCCGCTAACCTTAAGGAGTTAGAGCCGCTAACTCTAAATAGTTAGAGCCGCTAACTCCCATCAGCATGCCAACTCTTTGCACTTTGACAAAATCAGTCCCTCCACTTAGGTTGTTGTCGAGATTGATCCCCGGTGTGTGACCCAATAGGCCCATACATCATCGGTAGTGATTCATATGGCGTACGTGCGTCAGTGGGCATATTCTAACAAACTCCCACTTGCACATGACACACCGTACGCAAGAAACCACAGACAAAGAGCGGCCTCTAGTAAAGCATCTCTGCCCCCAAGTCAGTATGGGTTTTGTCATCCTGAACAAAACTGAAAACCCCAAGAAATATGGGATGCCTATAGATAAGTGATCAAACATCCTTTTGTTCGCGATATCCTTGTGAACACGAGACATGGATTAATATGTCAATCTCCAGATCGTTCACGATTATGTTTCTCGATCAAGATTGGTGGTGACCAAAATTTAAGGACATATCTGATTCTCAATCAATATTCCTTTGCGCATGGCCATGCTTATTTTGGTGTCAGCGCCCAATCATCGAGGGGCCCAGGGATATCTCTCATACAGGAGGAACAAATTCCGTTGACTGTACAATCCCATAACATGAACCTTGTCTTACCCAGCTATTCCCTTTATAATAGCCAGTTACGAACTACGTTTTGAAATAACCAAAGTAAGAAAGTTTCATGCTATGGCAATTCATACATCTCGGGTCAAAGGACGTAATGATATTATCATCCCGAGTTACTTGTGACCATGATCCATGAAGTGAACTCAGGTGTGGGTCTTCCAGTCACTTGAAACCCCTTTCAAGCACAGGTTACTGTTGCGTTTCATGCATTCAATCCTTGATTAATGCATAACCAACACCTAACCTCAGCCTTATTTCAAACTTCCTTCCCTTGAAGAATGACTGACTGTGGAATTTTAGAATGTATAAACATTCTGGGAAATGGTTAAACATGCTAGGATGGAACACAGTAAAGTCTTATGAATGTAACCGAATCACTCGCATATCGAAACAAGCATAAATTACAATACTGTCTGTATCGTTCCCAAAGCTTATAAGTAAATCAAACATATACTAAAACGATATTTAAGCCCGGTCATAAGCATGAACAATGCTTTTATACCTAGTATGAAAGTCATCACTAGTATTTGACAATGGCTTAATTATGGGATCATTTACCCGATATCCCTTTGTACTCTTTTGTATTCTCTTATTAAACCACTAGCGAAGTGTTTATTAAAGAGATCATTTACAAAGTTATCATAGTCATCATATCCTCAATGTTACAGAAGTCAACAATAGGATTAATGACACTTATGATTATCAGAGTCGACATACTCTCAATGTAACCGAAGTTCACAATAGAGTCATTGACACTCATGTTTATCAGAGTCGACATACCCTCAATGTGACCGAAGTCCACAATAGGGTCGATGACACTCATTTAGGTCTAAATGTCGTATCTATACCACATACTTGATTAATCTAAACTTCGATAAAAAACGACAGTCTCATAAGCATAGATTTGCTTGCAGTAATAACTTACTCAAGACAATTCTACTTTCGTCGAACATCAAGAACATACATCAGTACTTCTTGAATTAGAAAATCCACTTGATTCCATATTTTCTATTTATACTCATAGAACAACAATTCCACCATTAGGTTGTAGAACAACCCTAAATTAGGACATTATTTTCATAGAGCATATTTGACTAGGAACACATGATGCTCCCACTAGCCCTGACAAGGGTATTTGGCTTAATCTACGCTTTCTAGAAAACTCATTCCTTTGACTTTCTCATAAAGCAGGATTACAGCCACAAGATGCAAGTTTTGCTGACCTTAGTCATGAACACAATTTGGACATAATGGATATATAAGGCCTCGGAACATGATTCAAACATTTCCTCAATTTAATCCTGCAAAGGATCTTGGCCTTTTTATTTCCATGCGAGATTACTTGTTTCCCCATAGTGACAACAATGTTTCGCTTAATCCAGACTTAATCTGGTTTTTATGGATGAATGAGACCCTCGGAAAATGCCTTAAGTATTTCCTCAACTTGATCCTATGAAGGATTCAGATCTCTTTTGTCCATGTGAGCAAACTTGTTTCCACAAGGTGACAACAAAATTACACTTTATCCAAATTATCTTCAACATAACCACTAGAACTTGTTTCCATAAAATCAATATGAAACACTTTGTCTCTAGTCGGTATTTGAAGTTGTCCATTATGGCATATATGTTAGTCCCTTCACCCTTCTTGAATTACACCTTAGGTGTGGGATTAACCCAAGTCAAGTACTTGGATGCAGCAAATAGGTTACACCATTATCTTCTTCTATTCACTAGTGAACACAGGGTCCCACTATGTTTCCGATGAATGGTAACATCACAATGATTTACCATCAAGCTGCTGTTAGTAAAATATGACAACCTCATATCTAAACAACCTTCTTGATTACCATCAGATATAAAGAAGCAATGGATATTGTCAGGTTTTATCAGCATCTCTATGCTGATTAAATGCTAGTGTCAACATTAGGTCTTTTATTTAAGTTTTACGTTCTTCCACTGGAATGCTTTTGTAAATTGTACTTTCCCTTTTGCGCAACCAAACATGGTTCCCAAAAGTTCAAGAAACAATTATCCAAAACTCAGATGAACTACTTAAATATGTAGGCATCAACTTATAATTCATCCATCTCCCACTGAATGTAGACTGGATAATTTAAGTTATGAGATTGACAAGCAAAGAACTCTTTCTAGTCAATATCTCATTCGATGCTTAAGTGACCACAATGCTGTGTTTTAGATCGAGGACTTGGTTCATAAAATTAATGTATACCAACCACATTGAATACATGTTTTAGGCCTGCCTTTTACCAGATCATCAACACAGATATCCGGTTTTATTTAAAGTAACACCATGTGCAAATGTGTTTCTTCGGAAAAACGAATTATGGGTTAAACCCATGATTCATTTTATGTTTAAACCAATATAGATAAGAAAACTTAGCATCTATTCTAGATCTAAGAATTTATATCTATATGCCCTTATTGATTCTTAATTCTCTTTAGGTTAGTTCCGAACACCACTAGGTTTCAGACATAAGCCTTTTCTCTAGTAAACATTCTCTCAACTACTACCATAAAGATAGTGATGAAGAATTTCACTAGTGTCACTCTTTGTGGCATACTTGAACGGATTATCCACATAAATATGATCATATCCAACAAGTCACAATCCTTCCTTACCAATACTGGTGAAGGATTTCATTAATCATCCTATTCCAATAAACAAGATTTGTATCTTTCATTTAGCCCGAGGCTAAACTTTTACAAAGATCCTAACCACATGGATCTAAGCGATGCAAATGTTGTTTACTTGGTCAAGTTTGATTATGCCATAGAGCTAATATATCCAAATCACTTTTGGATTTAAGAATCAATTGTTCATGATTGTCTTATTACTTATAACGAGCCTTTATGTATGCAATGATATGGATAAGTTTTGATAAAACATCTCAAAATAATTTTTCAAAATTGTTTCAATTCTAAGTCATATCCATCGTCATCAAATGTGTATTTAAGCACCAAAATAGTCAAAATAACACAAAAGCATAGACATGGATCGAATTTGAAATGAAACTATTAAAATGAAAAATCTTTATAAAATACAAGATTCAAAAACATCCATCATCTCCAAAGGAGCATACACTAAAGTAGTTCTTGCCACGCAGGGCATACAAACAAATGTAATAATAAATCCGGATTTAATGGCGAGACCAACACTCCCATTTCTCTTGTAGAATACAATTAACAAAATTTCTTCTTCAGAGATCCGGTTCTTCAAGCTTTTCCTTTTTACAACGAATAGACCTACACTTTGTAACAAAAATAAATTTGTGACAAACGTGAGTCTTATAGCTCGGGTAAACATCCCAGCTTATAAGGAATAGCAATGAAGTATAATCATGAATGTACCTCAAGTAGGAAAATTAACTCTCTCTTGTCTGAGAAGTTTTATATCCTTTCGGCACGAAGGGCAGGCATGACGGCCCCAATCCCCAAATCTACCGCAGAAGTAGCAAACCACCACATGTTGAGTCTTCTTAGGCACATCATCAATGTCCATAGACTCAAAACTTGAAGCAAGCTTGGATACTCCAACTTCTTCATTCGATGGGATCGATTTCTTTTCCTTGGCTAAAAGTTGTTCCTTAGAACCATGAATAGGAGTGGATGAGGATGATTCATGCTTGGACATGTTAGATTCTACAACCTTCAACATTCCATGCAATTCATCTATAGATATTTCCTTTCCATGCATATGATAGTCCTTTACAAACTTTTCATATGTGGCGGGCAGAGACTGAAGTATGAAATTCACACCAAGCTCCCTCCCTATAGGAAAACCTAATCTCTCCATCTGGTCCATGTATGATTTCATCTTCAAAACATGGGCACTTACACTCCCGCCTTCCCGCATCTTACAACCGGTTAGACTTTTAACACACTCATAATGTTCTTGTCTAACTTGCTGTCGGAAAACATCCTTCAGCTTGTTAATCATGTCATACACAGTCATGTGCTCAAATTGCTTTCGCAGTTCCGAGCTCATACTTGATAACATGAGACTAGCAACATCGTGTGTATCCCGAACACGCTTTTCATACGCATATCGGATAGCCCATTCCGCATTGATAGCAGGTGGTTCAGGAAGGGGTTCCTCAAGAATGTGCAACTTAGACTCGGCACGTAGGACAATTCTCAAATGCCTAAGCCAGTCAACAAAGTTCACTTCCGTGAGTTTCACCCTTTGTAGAATCATACGAAGTGAAAAATTCGACGTGTTGTGGTTTTGATTCGACATCCTATATTAAAGTAGAGTACACGAATTAGTTAGTTTGATTTGAATCCTCGTTAAAATAATTACCCTTATCGTCTCGAAAAATATTTTAACAAGGGCTAAGAACCATATTTCATCCTACCATGTGACGGGGTTACCGCGGATCACATGATAAAACTATTTAAGTCGGCAACCATTTTGCCAATTGCAATCTCCATTGCAATCCTTAGCACATGCGGGATCCTACGACATCTAATGGTCGTTTGGCATGTTTGATCCCTTCTTGCACCAATTTTAAGTCTTGAAATTTTGGTTAACTCGTGCTAAGCTCGACAATTAACCAAGATTTCAAACCTAAAATTGCAAATCGTCCGTCAAGACATACGGTAACAAATTCACCAAAGTTGGCTCGTGCTAAGCTCGACAACCAAAATTGTAAATTCGCCACACTCACCTTCCACACAGTTTCATGAGAATTGGCTCGTGCTAAGCTCGACAACCAAAACCCATAAGACTAGATTCGGGTGGTATCGACTTACGGATGGTGCATGATTTACGTTTTTTTTATGAAAACGGGCTTTTGTTTCCGGCTTGGTTACAGATTAACTTGTTTAGTGACAAAACCTATTTTCACTAGGTGAGTTAATCTTGTATGTGTGCGCGCGCGAGAGTTGTAAACCATTTTTACCAAATCTCTTGTGATTTTATTAATTTAGAAAAATTTTCTAGCATGCGAATCCTAAGCAAACCATGCAAGAATTAAATAAAATCACATCACACGCATATATACGAAATAAATTGGTAACCCTTGCCAAAATTCCTATGCGTTCTTCCCGTGAGCCAAAACGGGTAGAACGTGGTCAATCTAAGGGACGGAAGGTCTTTAATGCGAGCTCCCACTAGAACCGCCATCTCCAATAGACTTCACCGGCTTCTATGGTCATTATACTCCATCTCCTTCCGACTCCAAATTTTGTGTGTTCACCCATCCAAAAATTACAATACATACAAATAGAAAATAAATGGCATGCAAGCCACAATTTTCCTATTTTATCTATTACAAATTACACGGATGAATGAAATGGCATGCAAGCCACAATATTATTACAAACAAATCTGAATTAATAAATATTACAGCCCATATGTGATATTAAATCACCAAAATGCATCCAAACACACAAAGTCAACCACAAGGTCAAAGGCAAGGTTTACCAATTTCAAATCCTTCACATACAACCAAACATAATAAATGGTATTTAAAAATACCAAAACATGCAAACATATTCTGAAACAAATTTCCAGAATCTACAAGAATGCCAAAAACCCGAGAACCAAAACTGTTTTATTTTAAAAGAAAAATCCGGTCCAGCGCGCGTAGCGCCGCTAACCCTTATGAGTTAGCGCCGCTAAACCAAAATTAGCGCCGCTAACCCTTAGTTCCAGAAAACAAAAAGCTTTTGATTCGGGTTTTTCAGGCCACCATGTGCAATTCTAGTATGGAGGTGGCTCTGATACCACTGTTGGGGTTTCGAGAACGACCAGCGGAAGCAAGGTACAACAAAAGTAATATAATGTACAAGCAAATGAAGCATAAAATCAAGGAAACCCCAAGAAAGTGTACCAAACTCCATAACTAAGAAAAGCAACATGTAAAACAGGAGAATAAAGAGATTATACCCTTGTCACAACTTCTGGAATGTGAAGAAATAATCCAAGAAGCCGAAATAGCTTCCTCTATTGAAGTCCACCCCGGGTATGTGTCAATCTCCAAGTACTAGCTAGCCATTGATGATCTTCAAGCATGAAATCATCTTTGGAACAGCAACCACGAAATCTCCTAGCTCTCCTCTACCAAGAACTCACCAAGATCCCTCTTCTTGTGCTTCACAAAAGATCAAGATTTGGTGTATGTGTGTTTATGGCTAGAGAGAATTTTTCTTGAGAGAAAAATGCATGTCCCACATCTTGTGAGACCTCCAGATCTGCTTTAACCCCAAAATGCCGGCCAAGAATGATCTGGAAGCAATCCCACTCGATTGGTGGAGAATGGAGGCAACATGCAAAAGTTGCATGCATACTGACAGGGTTTAGCGCCGCTAACTCTGGGTTAGCGCCGCTAACTTTAAAAGTTAGCGCCGCTATCGCGCCCAAGTTAGAGCCGCTAACCTTAAGGAGTTAGAGCCGCTAACTCTAAATAGTTAGAGCCGCTAACTCCCATCAGCATGCCAACTCTTTGCACTTTGACAAAATCAGTCCCTCCACTTAGGTTGTTGTCGAGATTGATCCCCGGTGTGTGACCTAATAGGCCCATACATCATCGGTAGTGATTCATATGGCGTACGTGCGTCAGTGGGCATATTCTAACACCATCAGCCGGTCAGTTACTTTTTGAAGGGAGGTGTAAAAACCTCTTGTCACCCCATCTATTTTCCTATTGACATCCTCATGAAATTCTGTAAAGTCATCCAAGGAGATTCCCTGTGGATTTCGTTCAGCCCGCAGAGTAGTCAAAAGGTCTTGATCATAAGCAGTGTCTGGTCTCTGTTCAAGAATTTTCGCATAAAGTATGCTTTTTAGAGCATCCACTGAGAGAGAAGTGACTTCAGCTTGAGGTTGAGGCGCTGTTGCTGGAGGGCGAGCTGCAAGAAGATTTTCAATACGAGCGAGCTGCTCAGATTGTTCCCTGGAAGCCTCTTCGATCCGATCCAACTTTGAATTTTTCTCCTGTAGTTGTTGGCGGATTGGGGACACGGCTTGTTGAATAGCAAGTTGAAGATCTGCACGTGTAACAAACCCGGAATCACTTAGATTACCGGTTGAGGTACCTGCCACAGAGGCAGAACCACCTACTGGAGCAGCATGGATGTAGGCTCCAGCAGGATTTCCTTCCAATCCTCGAATGGCACCTTGAGAGGTACCACCTATGGAAGTTGAGGAGACTTGTCGAGCCAACAAGCTCAGTGCATCAATGGTGACTTTGTGTTGTTCAAGATAAGCGGAGATCCGCGGCATATCAAATTGTGCACGAAAAGGAGTCGAGGACGAGGGAGACGGTCCTCTTTGTTCAATAGGTCTAACACCCAATTGGGGTTGACCCAGTGTATGTGCTATAACCCTGTGCAATAAAGACGGAGTCTGTTGAGAGACACCGTAGTGGCTTGGTGGGGCAGAAACTTGCACGGGTGGGATCACCGCGACTTCTTCAATATGAGGCTCAGCAGTGCTAGGCCCCATAGTAGATGTGGCTTCCCGGCTTTCTGGGTTTGGGGAACACTCAGCACTCATTTTTTCTTTTCTCACCTCCTCTCTATCACTCGCACTCCTAACTACAAAACTATCTTCATCATCACCGTTACCAGCACCATACCCCGCATATTGATCAGGTTGAATGAGAGAGTCAGGGGTGACAGAATAAGATTCAACAGATAAAGAATGACTTGGCGAAGTTACTGGAATGTCATGTTCAGGGGCAACTATGGCCCTGCGAATGATAGGAATGGTGGTTGCTTGGGCAGTTGAAGTCAAAGAAATCACCAGACCACCAGGTTGCGGAATGACCTGAGTAGTTTGAACGGGGTGAGTCTGGTCGGGAGAGGTAGTATGTGGGTCAGTAAGTTTCATGAATGAGGGTGTGCTTTCTGCTAATTGTTCGATTGGTTGATCAGGGGTGCCCTCGGGAGATATATCAAGTTCAAAGGAAGGGGCACCCCCTTGGTGGGAAGCAGACTCATGAAGAGAGGATTCAGAACTGGATGACTCAGAAATGTCAAGACCAAGTTCTTTTAGTACAGCTTGGGTGCGGGTGGATTGAGAAAGAGACTGAACAATGGCTTGAATGGTTGCTGGATCATATGTATCTTCTCCCTCTCTACTCTCAGCACCTTCACCCTCTTCATCACCCCTCTCTATATTTTCCCTCTGCACATCCCTCTCAGCATCTCCCATAGATAGCTGAGTCCTAACCTCTATATTCTCACCTAGTGCTACTCCCCCTTGGGTAGGTATGGCCGGTTCTGGCACAACCATGGAGGGTGCTCCTACACTCTCCCTATAAGTTCTTACAACATCATTCTGCTCACATAGATCCAGAAGAGATTCAGGAAAAGGGTTTGGAGCTGGTAGGTTGGCAGGAGTGGCAGGTTTAATGTATTGAAAGAGTTTAGGAGTTATAGAGGGTAGACCTGCTCGGCGGGGAATGTCAGCATTCCTGTCCATCACATATTGTATTATCATCGGAAGGAAGCGATGGTATGGCAGCAGGTTAGCATCCTTCTTCTTTTGGGAATTCTTCCTTTGCATAGATGCTTTGATGTCATGGAAGAGAAGGAATGCATAATCAACATGCATGTGAGTTGCAGCTGCTACAAAGATTTTGAGTTGATATTCCGTTGGGAATTCGTAGCCAGAATGCTTTGGAGTGAGACACCTCTGAAGCACCGTCATGAAAGTGTTATACTTTGGATGCAAGCTGGTGCGTTTGAATTGACCTTTGTGGGTGAGCTCCCCAGCATAGCCCATATTTCTGATGGCTGCAAGACACGCTTCCTCATCTGGGATTTCCTCAAAATCCGATGCTGGCAGTCTACTGTTAGCTTTTGGTAGCCTGAAATTTGAACGTAGGCGGTTGACAGGGATGTCTACAGTAAGCTCATCCACCTCAGCATGGATAACCTCTTGTCCTCTATCATTAATCCTAACATCACATGTCTTCCAGAATTGTTGGACATAAAGTTCAGGGACATGTGTGCCGGTTGTTGCTGGGTTGTAGGTTAGGAGGTGATGAAGGGGGTGGATTTTAAGGATTTCGGGAATGATGGGGTGAGTGGGGGTAGTGAATTTGGTGAGGTCTATGTAGTGGTTATTCGGGTGAGTCCTGGTACTAAGGAACTCAGCTTGAGGCATGATCTCCTCTGGGTCACGAATTTCCTGTGCCATCTTATCTGTACAGATAGAAAGAAACGTTAAGGCATAGTGACATTGATAAGATTGGAGAACAACATTTCTTTTGAATTTGGATCCAATGTATGATTTATATAATGGAGTTTGTATTGAACCAAAAATCTCAAGTATGAAGTGTTAGACAGAAAAATTATCTAACACTGGAGGGCTTCAGTGTGAAGATACCAAATTGATGTGTTGAAAAGTTATTGTTGATATCTTATTTCATTAAGTGAACAATGATAAACACATTTGTAGTACTGAAGCATGCCCCAAAAACCACCCTAACACTTCCTTTTAGGTCAAAAATCGAATCATTTGAGTATGTTTATACTCCCCAAGAACAGGAAGAACACTTTTTGAGATTTTTGAAAGATTTTTGCACCAAAGTGTTCCTCATATGTTCAAACAACCCATCGCAAACTTTGTTTCATCAAACAAGTTTGTTTCGTGTACCAAAAATCCACTCAAAGTCTCGAAACCCTCATACGTAAAACAGTGTTCTAAGGCCAAAAAGTATCCTTTTAACTCAAAAACTTCAAAAAGTAACCCATACAAGTTGTTACCTTTGTGATTTCGAGTATTTTAACACTAAAATTTCAAATTTTGGCAGAGTAACGAGATGATTTGTATGTTAAAGTAACCAAGAAATTGAGAGAACACTTGTGAAATTTGAATCGCGTGAATGAAGAATGGTAACGGTTGGGGTAACTTGTAGTAGTGTAAAAAGACACGTGTCAAGCCCTGATTGGTTGTTAAAGCGGTTAAAAACGCGGCTGATAGAAGTGTGGATGCGGCTGATAAGTGTTTTCAATCGCATGCGATTCACACTGTGGTGTGTTAATCGCATGCGATTCAGCTTGGGTGTTGAAATTATGTGCATCTGAATCGCGTGCGATTAACACTAGCTGATTCAATCGCGTGCGATTCAACCTAACTTAATCGCGTGCGATTCACACTAACTTAATCCGAATCGCATGCTATTCAACCTTAGTCAAACTAGCATGCGAATCACCCTATTTGCCTGAATCGCATTTGTTTGAGTATGCTATTCACCTTGTATGCGATTAAAGGGTATTTCATTTTTCTTTGGTAATCGCATGCGATTGAGGAATAGACTTTGTTTTCCCATGCGATTGACCCTTGACTTAGAAAATTATTAGTGATTTGACAAAAATTAATCCCATGCGATTGGTGCATAGAATCTGATTGGCTTTAATAGTCCTTAACACTTGAAAATTTTCTTATCAACTTCAAAGTATCTGGAATGTTGAGTTTAAAAATTTATATTCCAAGATCATTTGTTTGAAATTGTTTATGTTGACACACTCCCCCTCGATTGTTGCCTTTGATTTTGGAAAGTGTGTCACATGTGAATTTCTCCCCCTACACATGTGCATGATGTGTATTCACTTTCTCCCTCTACACATTTGCACATGTGTACAACTCCTTAGCTCCCCCTTTGTATGTGTATCAGACATCTGCACAGAGAACAAACAGTGTAACACCTACTCTAAAAATAAAAGGAAAGAAAATTAACGGAGGGAACAGTATGTTAGATTTGCAGATTGAGCATGCCTAACTTCGATACCAACTCAGTGAACCGACTTTCGTCTAAGGGTTTGGTAAACAAGTCAGCAAGCTGATTTTCAGTAGGAACATACTGTAGCTCAATTAATCCTTTCTCAACGTTATCTTTTATGAAGTGATAACGAATGTCGATATGTTTGGTTTTAGAGTGGTGTACCGGATTGCAGGAGATGGCAATGGCAGATTGAGAGTCGCATAACAATGGTATTTTGTCATACCTGAGTCCAAAGTCTAAGAGTTGTGTACGTATCCATAGGCTTTGGGAACAACACATTGCAGCAACAACATATTCAGCTTCTGCTGTAGAAGTGGATACACAATTTTGTTTCTTTGATGCCCAGCAGACTAAACGATCTCCCAGAAAGTGTGCACTACCAGAGGTGCTTTTCCTGTCAATCTTGCAACCGGCATAGTCAGCATACGAATAAGCATGAAGGTCCAGATTGGAGTCCTTGGGATACCACAATCCTAGATCCATGGATCCTTTGAGATATCTGAAAATTCGCTTAACAGCCAGCAGATGTGACTCCTTGGGATTTGCCTGAAACCTTGCACAGAGACAGGTAGAGAACATGATGTCTGGACGACTTGCAGTGAGATATAGTAATGATCCAATCATCCCACGGTATGTCTTGAGATCCACCGGAGAACCATCAGGATCTGCCGATAGTTGTGATTTGGCCGCCATGGGAGTTGAGATATGGTTGCAGTTGAGCATATCGTACTTTGTGAGAAGATCTTTAATATACTTAGATTGGCAAATGAACATGCCATGACTCAACTGTTTAACCTGAAGACCGAGAAAGAATGACATCTCTCCCATCATACTCATTTGGAACCTGTTTGACATGGTTTGTGCAAACTCTTCACTGTACTTTGGATTTGTAGATTCAAAGATGATGTCATCCACATAAATTTGGACAAGGATTTTGTCCCTACCTTTTGTCTTTGTGAAGAGAGTGGTGTCTGTCTTTCCTTTGGAGTAGCCTTCACCTATCAGATATTCAGATAAGACATCGTACCATGCACGTGGAGCTTGTTTTAAACCGTACAGTGCCTTATCTAAAATGTAAACATGATTAGGGTATGAAGAATTGATGAAGCCCTCAGGTTGTGAAACGTAGACTTCTTCTTTGAGTACCCCATTGAGAAAGGCTGTTTGTACATCCATTTGGAAGACTCGAAAACTCCGGGAGGCTGCATATGCAAAAAATAAGCGTATAGCTTCAATTCGAGCAACAGGGGCAAAAGTTTCATCATAGTCAATGCCCTCCTGTTGATTGTATCCCTTAGCAACCAACCTAGCTTTGTTACGTATGACCACTCCATCCGAATCCTGTTTGTTCTTGAACACCCATTTAGTTCCAACAACAGATTTGCCATATGGAAGAGGAACTAATCTCCAGACTTTAAGACGATCAAATTGGTGTAATTCTTCCTGCATGGCAATTACCCAATCTGGATCATCTAATGCGTCACAAGTCTTGGTTCAATTATGCTTAAGAAACCCGAGAATTGGCATTCGTTTGCTGTTGCGGATCTTGTTTGAATATCAACTGAAGGATCTCCGATGATGTTCTCTTCCGAGTGATGTCTGGTCCACTTAATTTCATGTGAAGTGGAAGATGAAGGAATGAGATCTTGTAAGTGGCGTGCTTCTTCTTCATCTTCTGGAGAGAAATGTGGGTCTGAATCAAACACAGGAGGGCTCTCTGGGTCAGGAATCTGAGAAGTCACAGGGGGACAAGTGACAGAAACAGAAGTTGAATCCTCAGCGTATAGATCTGCAAATGGATTCGTCTCAGTGACCGTAGGAGCCGTTAGAGTAACACTTGTTTGAACAACTGTGTCATTCCTGTTGTCAGTTAAAACAGGAGAAGATTCAGGTCAAAAGAAATCATACAAGAAATCAAGATGTATATTTGAACTGGATGGATTGTCTGATTCTTTATTTTGAAGTGCAGGTCCTGAACAGGTATGTTCAGAAGCATTAACTATTGATTTAGGTGGAAAATCTGTAACATTCAATGTATCATCAAATGTTACGTTGATACTTTCAACAATGCTCTTTGTACGTTTGTTAAAAACTCTGTAGGCTTTGGACTCAGTAGAATAACCTAGGAAAACAGCATCATCCGCTTTGGGAGCAAATTTTCCTAGAGTATCCTTGTCATTTAGTACAAAGCACCTATTACCAAATACATGGAAGTATTTGATATTAGGCACTATGCCATTGGCCAGTTCATATGGAGTTTTTTTAAAGCATTTGTTAATGAAAGAGCGGTTCTGCGTGTAGCAGGCAGTGCTAATTGCTTCAGCCCAGAAAGAAGGTGGGAGCCCGGAATATGAAAGCATTGTACGGGCAGCTTCAACCAAAGTTCTATTTCTTCGTTCCACTACACCATTTTGTTGTGGTGTGTATGCAGCAGAGAACTGGTGGCTGATTCCCACAAGGTCACAGAAGCTCTTCAGAGTGCTGTTTTTGAATTCCGTTCCATTGTCTGTCCGGATAGAGATAACACTCTGACTATGCTTGTTCTGCTGTTGTTTGATGAAGGAAATGATTGTTGGAGTGGCTTCATCTTTTGAGCGCATAAATTTGACCCAAGTATATCTAGAGTAGTCATCCACCATGACTAAAATATACTTCTTCCCATTCTTGGACTGGATTCTCATAGGACCACACAGATCCATGTGCAGGAGTTCCAAAGGCTTGGTAGTGCTAAATACTTGTTTAGATTGATGAGAAGCCTTCTTCATTTTTCCTTTTTCACAATCTGCACACAGATGATCCTTCTTGAACCTTAACTTCGGAATGCCTCTCACCAAGTCACCAGTGACTAATTTGTTAATATTTTGAAAGTTTAGGTGAGAGAGTTTTCTGTGCCATTGCCAAGTCAGATCCGTAGATGCTTCGGACAATAAACACACAGAGGTAGGAGAGTCATATTTTTCCAAGTCAATGGAATACAGGTTAGAATTTCTGGAACCTGCGAGCAACTCATCTCCATTTTCAGTTAAAACTGAACATTTGTTCTTTTTGAACACGACCTCTAGGTCTTTATCACAGAACTGTCCAATGCTAAACAAGTTATGACCCAACCCTTCAACATATGAGACTTTCTTGATTTTGATGTGCTTTTTCTCAATGTCTCCGTACCCCATTATTGGTGCAACATTGTCATTCCCAAAACGTACATTCCCGGAGTACTTATGAACATAGTTCTTGAGAAGGCTTTTGTTGCCAGTCATATGTTTGGTGCAGCCGGAGTCAAGGTACCACAAGTGAGGCACCTGCAATAAGAGAATAAAGCACGTTCAGGTCCCCATATATGAATGGGTCCTTGATTGTTAGTTCCTAAAGGTGGTTGAGTAGTGATTGTGTCTACTGGTTGTGGTGAAACTTGAGATGATCTATTCTTAATTACCCATGTGGGTCGAATCTTTTGTCGAGAATGAATAGATTTGGGAGAAATTGGTTGAGAAGAAAGTTTCTTTACTACTGTTGGTTTGACAGTTGATGGAATCAGAGGTTTTGGATTCGGTAGAGTTGCGGAAGTGTTATGTTTGCGAATCCATGGTTGCGAGGAATTCTTAAGAATTCTCTGTGGCCTCGGTGCATCAACTTGCTTTTGCTGAACTGGAGCACTGCGATTAGTAGGTTTTGCTACTCGTTGGATGGATGATGGCTTGGGTTTTGAAGGTTTGGAGATTTTGGAAGGGGAATTGCGAGAACGCTTTTGAGAATGCAAGTGTTTTTCTTGTGCAAATCAAGCCCTTTTAAATGCTTCATAGCCCTGCCGTCGGTAGACTTCTAGTTCCTTGATCGTGAGCAATCGTTTGGATTTGTTTAGACGTTTAAGTGCATGTGATTGACGAGTGGTGATCCATTGATTAATGATGTAACCTTTGGAATTTACAAATGGAATACAGACTAGATTAGCATAAAAATCAGTCCAGTGAGCACATGGTTTAATACCTAAAGACTTTCTCAATTGATCATAACAACAATTAAATTCACAGTGTCCATGAGTACAGCCATCACTCATACAAAACATGGTAGAAGCAGTATTGTCTTGTGAACAGGAATGATTACAAACAGAATCAAACATCAAAATGTTTTCACAGACAGGTTTCAAATTTGAACACCTCCTAGTGGACCTAGGAATAGCTCTTTTCCATAATGTATTTATTTCACACTTCTTGTTTCCAGTCTTCTTCACATCTGCAGCAGAGGGTAAAAGATTAGAATGAAGTCGTGGTCGACTGGCTGCAGCTCGTGATGATTCAGGTACGTCTAAGTGCACACGAGAACTGTGATTAGAAGTGGACAGTTGCTTTGGTTTGTAAATCTGTTTAAGTTTAAGAGTTGTTACCGCAGTATGATTAACAGATTTTACTAGT
Organism: Pulicaria dysenterica; assembly: GCA_947179395.2. Classification (NCBI taxonomy): domain Eukaryota; kingdom Viridiplantae; phylum Streptophyta; class Magnoliopsida; order Asterales; family Asteraceae; genus Pulicaria; species Pulicaria dysenterica. The sequence continues at coordinate 38,134,976 of OX359292.1, forward strand.
TTGACATTTTGAGAAGATGTAGACACATATTTGGAACCTTCAATTCGTTCATCTAATATGGTTCCCTGTGATGAGAAGGTAAATGGAGTGGGTGGTTCCAGTGCAGTTTCGACCTCTTTGATTCGTTCAAGCAATTCAAAATTTTCTTTGCACAAGTCGTCAATGATCTTGCCATCAAGATTGAATACTGTTTGGAGACGCTTGTGGAGGATGGCGTTTTCTTGAACTAGTGGAGAGGGTTCAGATGTGGTTTCTGATTGGAAGGTTTTGGTAAGGTCATCTTGAACTAGATGAGTGAAGCAAAACTCCTGTAAGGTTTGAAACCTTTGCTGTAATTCCTTGTGGGGAATGTATTCGAAAGTGGGCTTTGGTGAAACAGGAGAGTAGAGTTCTTCATCGAAATAGACAGAAGATGAAACATCAGTATCAGATGATGACGTGAGACAGGTGAGGTATGAGTCATTGAGATCAGAGTAGTCAAATGAAATTGCAGTTCTGAGATTAAGGGTTCATTTGACATCTTCTTCAATACGTTCCTCTTCTTGACCAATAAAAACCATCCGTTGGGTAAGGCCTTCGCCAAACAGATCAGCATTATATAATTGTTTGGACGTAATCTTTCTCAATTTGAAGCCCAGCCCATCGAAATTCCATCTTGAGAAAGGACGTTCCTTTTCTTTGTATTGAGAGACGGTCTGTTCACTTTGATCACGTTTGGAATTCTAGAGTAAAGGGTACTTAGTTCATCTCTAAGTTCATGTTTGAGAATCTCAGAATCTTTTTCTGCACATGCACATTCTGCTTTAAGGTCTAATATAGTGTTATTAGTCCTACTGGTTAACTCTAAGAGCTCAGTTTCTTTAGCAGCTAATTGGTTCCGAAGGCTGATTAAGTTGTTATCTAACTTCTTAATTTTTGTTTGTGCCTCCAATTTTTGAGTGTGTGAACTATCTTCTAGAACTTGATTTCTTTTGGTTAAGTCTAGTGCCTGACATTCTAACTCTTTTATGCGATTTAATATGATCTGAATGTGTTCATGTTTATGACTCATATTAAAGCTAGAGCTAGAAGATACCTTTCCATTTTCCAGGCTTTCCTCATCTGACTCGGAGAGCTCATCTCCGTCATCATCCTCTCTGCCTCCTTCACTGTTGTGAGCCATCAGACAAAACTGTGCGTGATCTTCACCATCTAGATCACTGTCTGAGCCTGTGTCATCAAGAAATTGATCCTCCTCAACTAACAGCACGTTCCCAGCCTGTTTTTGTTTAGACAGGCGGTACTTCTGCCGATAGTATTCTGCATCTTTTACCTTTTTCATCGGGCAGTTCCTGATCATGTGGCCCGACCTTCCACAGTTGTAACATTTAGACTCAACCTTCTTTTCTTCCTTCCTCTCATCTCTTTGATATCTGGGTTTGTCTACTGGAGCTGCTCTTTCAGATCTTCTTGATCCGGATGTGAACCGCTGTCGATTGTTAGTCTTGCTGAAGCGGCTCTTGAAATTTTTGCTAGCTGTTGTAAGAGCCTGAAAAGTTGCTTCGATCGAATCGTCCTCATCATCATCTTGGTCAGAATCACTGATGACCACCTGTTTGAGTTTCATTGGTCTTGATGTGCTTTCCCTAGGGGTTCTTTCAGCCACCACCAAAGCAAGAGGATCTGCGGCAGGCTGTTTTGGAGTGGACTGTAGTATCTCATCCTGGTACTGATTGAGATCTTCAAAGATGTTGTGGAAGGTGACAGAAGTGAGATATTTGTTGATCTGTTTGTATAGTCTGCCATAGCCCTTCCACTCTGTACCTAGGGAATTTAGAAAAACACAGTTCAAATCAAGGTCAGTTCGAACTATCTAGTTGGATCTCATCTCGTTTTGCAGCTTGCAGAATCTCCCATATGTTTCGGACAGGAGTTCATTCTCACGAGCTTTGAACTCATGGTAGCTATTCACCAGTTGAGTTCTTTTGATGTACTCTCCTTGTGCTGTCCCTTGCAGCTGTCTTTTGATCTCATCCCATATCTCCTTGGCAGTTCCTAGGCTATCTATCTTGAGATAGATTTCTGATGAGAGACCTTGTTTGAGGTAGTATTTTGCAAGCCTTTCCGCTTTCTTGATCTCCTTCTCTTCAGCAGTCAGTTCATCATTTGTCTTCTCGCGTTCATGTCGGAGAATGGGGGGATTGTTGGTCTGGTCAGCTTCAACGATCCTTGTGAATTTCTTGTTTCCCTTGGGGATACATTCAATCATTTTATCTCCACAAATTTCGTTGTGCTCTAGGAAGTTCATGAACCTTCCTTTCCAAACATTGTACTCCCCTCGAAACAAAACAGGAGGTTTTGTATTGGTACCTATAGACATCATCTCGTTTGTACTTGACATGCTTAATGACTTTTAGTTGAAAAAGATCGTTTGCTTGTTAGATGGTTTGATTGTTCGAAAGCTTTCCCAAAAGTGATGAAAGAACAAAGTCTTTTGAAATTCAACTTTGAATTAGATCTTGTTAAGGTTAAATTCAATTTTGAACTAAATAGACTTTAAGTAATGTAATTCACCTTTGAATTAGATCTGATTTAAATTAAATTCAATTGTGAATTATATTGTTTGATTAAGTTCAAATGTTCAAGTTCTTTTGGTCAAGTCCAAAGAGTTAATCACTTGTCCAAGTCTTGGGAATCACTGTTTCTAATCGAATGCGATTGGTCCAATCGTGTGCGAATGAGTGAAATCCTTTAAAGCAAATGAGCAATTAGCTTAGTATTGGTTGAATAGGTAACCAATCGAATGCAATTCAAACCTGTAGCTTCAAACACTTGGAATTTAAACGGTTAGTTCTGACAATCAAATGCGATTCCTAAAAGAACAGGTAACCTAATCGCATGCGAATCAAACAATGTGGTTTGATAGCTGATATAAAAAGATTCAATCAAGTGCGATTCTTGGTTTATGTTAATCGCATTCGAATCAACCAATCTTGCTTCAATCGCATGCGATTAAAGGATTGACTGGCTGATAAGAGTTGTTCAATTTTGAATCGCGTGCGATTGCTTCAACAAACCGGCTGATAGAATATCAACAGTTCTATAAGCCACAGTCTGAGGTGTCCTTTTTAAATCAGATTGCCATACCCTGTATAGTGTCTACCCACTTGTACTTGATTGGTATGGCAAGTACTTAATTTTCCTTGTACAACAATTAAACTATAAAGAATTTATAATTAAATAAATTACAAAATATGATTTCTTCTTCTTCAAGTTGTACTTTCAGACCAAGAACACCATAAATGCCTTAATATCCAGAAAATTTAATATTGAAAAAAGTGAGTATTTAATGACCCTTTTGCTTTAATGTATATAAAGACACCCACGGTTTGTGTTTTTCCTCAAAGAGAATGTTTAGAACATCTTGTAAGACACTCGAAACAACTCAAAGCAAAACTAAAGAAGATGTAGTTTGTACCTTTAAGAATCGTTTGAGCTTGAGTTTTTCTTGAAGAAAGATGAAGTTCTTGAACCTTTGTAAACCCGTGAGCTTCTTCTACTTGAAAGCTTGAAATCTTCGAGATTTGGTTGTCTTCTTTCGAACAATCAAGAGCCAAAAACAAGTTTGGCTCTGATACCAATTGATGGTCCCGTATTATACGGATGAAGCAATGCTTTAGAGTTAATGTGTGTGTTTGTATGTGTAATCGGTAGAGAGAAAGAGAGCCGAGAGCTAAGAGAGAAAACACACACAAGAGTTTAGAAATATGCAAAGCTTAATTGATAATGAGTTGGGAAATGCCTTTTATAGCATTTCCCAACTTTGGTGTATTTACATATTACACCCCTCACTTTAATATTTCTAACAGCATGATACTGAGCAAGTTAGGCTATGTTTGTTTTTATACTTTATTTATGATAATGTTTTGTTGTAGTGGGTTATAATGGATCTTAATATGTTGTGTTTTCTTATAATGTGTCATTACGGGTCTTTATAAGCCATCTTTTGAGTATAATGGGTTACTTTAATATCTTTGTTACTTTTATGTAAAGGAGCAACGTCTAAAATGCAAGGAAAATGCAAAGAAGAACTCGAATCCAGCTCGGCTTGGCCCAATAGGGTACCGTGGACATCTAGATAAGTGGGATACAGAGAGGGAGAGTACAGAGTCTTCATTAGTTATTCATATGATTGAGGATCCTCATGCGCAACATTTTCTATTGGGAAAGAGGATACGTGACAAAGATGGTCAACTTAGGTTACCAAGTCACCTTGAAAATCTAGCGGAGCAATTGGTATGATTATATTTTGTTTATGAAATTAAGTGAAATGTTTATAAGATAACATATGTTTTTAACAGATAGAGACAGATAAACAAGTATCTCAAGGATTATTGCAAGTTGAACCGGGTACAGATGCTTTGACGACGGGGTTAGACCACGAGCACCCAGGTCGAACAAGGGCAGTGGGACATACAATTGGTTTGAAAAAAGGCCTGCCACACATTATTGGTAAGAAAAGGAAGCCCCGCCAAAACTTGGAAGTGTCTGAAGAAATAACAAGGCAAATGAAAGTGATGAAGGATCAAATGCAGGCCAAGTTTGACCACAAACTGAAAGTGTTTAAGGAAGAGATGACACATAGAAAAGAGGGTTTACCGGTTTAGAGCCTAGGTATGAGGAAAAGTAGTGTCGGCTCAACCCAAAACTTATGTGATGATGATGATTTAGGCGAGATACAGGTAATGATCTTCTATTTATCATAAAATACATGTATTGCCTATACTTACGCTATTAGTTTAAATTGTAGGAACCTACGAGTTGCTTTTTACTTCTACCTTATGGTGTAAAGAGAATCAAGTGTGCGAAAGGGGTAGTATACCCGAAAGGAAATGGTATAGGACATAGTGTTCCTTTACTCAAAGGGTATATGAAGGTGCAGGTAGACAAGGTTGATCAGAAATATTATGGCTTTCATCTTCGAGTGCCTACTTCAGCACTAGAGACACACCAGGATGCTGTCAACAGCTTTATTTAGTGGCCAAGACGTGCACTTACTCTTTCTACGGTATGTCTAAATAATTTTATCCTTTTGTAATATTTTAATATGATTTAGTATCACATATATATTTATCTTTTTAATAGGACTCAAAGAGTATTGGGAAATCTACTCAATTAGCATCAACACCGCTACCACCTCATTAAGAAGCAGTATCATCACCAATAAAGAGAAACATTGCAAAAGAAAACACCTTAAAGCGTATGAAAAATAAGGGCGTTGAAATTTTGAAAAAGCAAGCCATAATATTCAACCCATACACGAGAATTATGTCGCGACCGGACCCTACTGAGTGGTTTGATGCTATTATCGAGCATATGATCTTTGGTAAAGAGGGATATGAGTTCATTCTTGAACCCGTAGACATAGTTGATATATTGGCAGGTAGTTAGGTTGATATCACGCTTGTTATTTGCTTCGCGAGGTAAGTAATTTATATACTAGAAAAAAACAAGTAACATCACTTTCTTAAATATTATAATGTATAGTGTTATGCTTATAGGTCACTACATATGATGTTTGATTCGCGGAAGAATAACTGTGTTATGTTTAACCTTGAAATGATTCGCTCATCACAATGCTTGAAGTACGAGGATAAAGTCACACTTTACTTAACCCAAACAATGCAATGGGAAACTCACAAACGGTTTATTCTCGCACCGTACTGGCAAGGGTAATTTATATAACTACCTTAAGCGTTATGTGATTTATATGTATATTCCATATACTAGAATGTACCGACACATAATCAGTGAACACTGAACATTGTTTATCATTCTCCGTCATACACGTACGAGATTTATATTAGACTCTATGAAGAATGGCAAGAACCCTTATAGCTACCTCATCACAAAAAGTATGGAAAGGTAATAATTTTCTTAAATTTATATAGAATTCATTTTATTATACTTAATACACCAACATTAGTTCTTTTATTTTTTTAGGGCTGTTAGAACTGCAATGAATAATAAAAAGGAAACCCCTATCAAATGGATATTCGCCGAGGTAAATCATCTTGATCATCTCATGTTAGATATATATTTAAAGGGTTTAGTTCATAAAAGTGTATTCAACTTTACACCTTGTGCTATTGTATGTACTGAACTTTCAAACTTACCATTTGATGTATCAAACTTTTTGAAAGTTGCAATTTTATGTATCCAACCTGCTATAGCAGGTAAGATGATGATGTGGCACATGTTAACCTGATGTGGCAGTGAGTTGGCAGCTGATGTGTCATATTTTTCTACAAAAATAATTATAACAACAACAACAACAACAACAACAACAACAACAATAATAATAATAATAATAATAATAATAATAATAATAATAATAATTATTATTATTATTATTATTATAATGCAGTTTGCTTCTTGCTTCAGATCTTCATCCTCAGGTTTCATCCTTTCTTGCTTCAGATCTTCATCCATCGGCTGATTGCTTCCCGTCGATGGCTTCCTGCTTCCCAACCACCGTCGAGTTTGCTTCCCATCGAGGACCACCGTCGATTGCTTCAAGTTCATCGATTGTTGATTCTTCAAGTTCATCATCAGGTCTTAAATCGAAGATTGAAGCTTCAGATTCAAGCTTCAGTTAAGGTTTTATCAGATCGGGTTTCATCTTCTCCAACGATTTCATCTTCTCCAACTATTCAAGCTTCCGATTCATCTTCCCCAACGATGTAGATCGGGTTTCATCAACAGGTTAGGGCTTCATCCACCACCACCGCCGAGTTCCTCGATTCAGATCTGCCATTAACGAAGCTTTTGGATTCAAGGGTTTTTCCTCTGTTCATCTTCAGATATGCCATTAACGAATCGATTTCTTCCAGTTAGGGCTTCAAGTCTCTTCTGTATTGCCAAAGCTTTTGGATTCAAGGTTCGTGTTTAGGGCTTCAAGTATCTTCATCTGTATTTTGTTCATACGATTTCAATTCATTGTTAGATTTATGCTTAGGGTTGTTATTTAGATCTGTTTGTTCATCTGTTCGTCCAGTTTCTTGTTCGATTTTAGTTGGTTCATACGATTCCATGTTCATCTTCTTTATGCTTCATCTTATTCATGCTTCATCTTCTTGAAGATGAAGATGTACTGATACATAAATTGTTGAACAAGATTATAGGCATGATTTCTGATCATCTTCTTTTAGGGTTCTTGTTCTGTTTTTAAACAAGATCTGGGTGTTTGATTGTTCTTCTTGTTCAACCCTATGTTTGAAACTTCCGATTTATGATCTCATCTGTGTTTGTGTTGTTAGTTTCTTGTTTCGAGACATGTTCTTGAATAAGTTCTTCATTCTTTGTTGAAGTAATAAAAGAATTATTGAGGTGGCTATGAATGAATCACGTTGCATTGAGAAAAATTATTTTTTAGAGAATTACCGGTTACCTAATCAATAGGTAACCGGATACATAAAATTGCAACTTTCAAAAAGTTTGATACATCAAATGGTAACTTTGAAAGTTCGATACATACAATAGCAAAATGTGTAAAGTTGGATACACTTTTATGAACTAAACCCAGTGCTGAATTTTATTAAATTTAGTGAAATCAACAAATAAAGGTTGGGAGTGTGGCTACTACATCATGCGGTGGCTTCACGAATCTATGGTTCATGGAAAATTTCGTTTTCCGGATACAGTAAGTGCTTGCAAGTACAATTTTGTTTTCCTGATAGAACTATAACACTTTTTAGAATTTTGTCTATTGCCATTTCTTGTTAAAATCTCATGGTTAAATAATTTCTTCTTATTTTAACATGTATATAGATTCCTTGGAAAAACACTAGTCCATTTGACCAAAAAGATTTTGATGCTATTGCTGGTATATGGCTTGACACATTTATGCCGGTTTTCCTTAGCATGTGATGAGATGTTAAGGTATATATATATATATATATATATATATATATATATATATATATATATATATACACACACACACACACACATTTTTTTTTCTTTTAGCCCAATGACGAAATTATTCTAACGGAGAACTTGTTACGTATACTTTAATCTACTTCATATTTTTGTTATAAATTATTTATGCTATTGTTAGTTATTAGTTACTAAGATTTTTTTTCTTTCCATTTGTGTAGGGTTTCTTTCTAATTACAAGAGAATCTATGCATCGCGTTGCGAGTTAAGAAGTATATATGTTCCTAGAAATGTTCTTGTTGTGTAGATATAATGTAAACTTTTTTGTATTTGCTCGTTTGATTTTTGCCACATTCACAAATGAGCACAAGATATTGGGTACAAAATGTGGTTTGGACATATGGTATTAAACATAGATTGGTTCTTTGAACAATCCTTCCGAATTGCTTGAATTCAAATAATGGGAATGGTTATTATGATAGGTTAACCAATTTGACTCAATTGGTTTTTATTTTTTTACTTAATAGTTGTTTATTATTATTGTGATGTTATGAGGGTTGAATATTATTAGCTACAAAAAGCAGGAAAAATATAAAAACAAAAATAATTTTTAAAAATTTAATAGATTCAGATTCGGTTTTTTAATATAAAACCGGGCTTCAAAGTAAAATTTAGACTAGGTTTTTTAACCAGACTTGAATCATCGGACTTTCAAGCCCTCCCCCCCCCCCCCTTTCAGTCCCCCCACAAAACTGGGTCTGAAGGTCTTAAAAAACCGGGCGTGAATGTGTTTTTTGTAGTAGTGAACTTATTATTCATATTATTTAAATAAGCTCATTTATTAATTTTTATCCTTAAAGTTTCGGCCATAAAATTAGAGTGACCGAAAATTTATAAACAAAATTATAAAACTGTATATATATATATATATATATATATATATATAATCTATATATATATATATATAATCTAATAAAATATACAATTAAGGGTTTAGTTTATCAAAATGTATTAAACTTGTCTCGTTTTGCAATTGTAAGTATCGGACTTTAAAATTTTCTACTTTATGTATTGAACATTTAATTTGTCGCTATTGTATGTATTAAACTTTCTATTGCTTGTACTAAGGATTTACATTTTTTTCTTTTTTATGTATCCAAAATACATACAATAGTAACAAATTAAAAGTTTGATACACACAAAAGAAACTTTTAAAGTTCGATAAACTCAATAGCAAAACACGACAAGTTGAATACATTTTTATAAACTAAACCTTACAATTAACTACTCAGATATATAACTAATAAATTAAAATCCTACTACGAAACCATCAGTTTTGCTTCGTGGGCTGGGAATGCCCAGAACAGCGGATTCCCCTACTATCGCGACACACACAACACCTTTACTATGTGAAATTCTACTGCAAGGTAGTCTAGAAATGTTGCCCTAAATTTGAGTTTATGTTAATCGCAGAATGAGTACACAACAACAAATATTTGTAGAATGGGAGTTTTAATACAAACTGAAGCTTTTTTAAAATTAATTGCACAATCTAAACTTTTAGTATAATTCTTATTAATTAAGGAATCAAGAATTACATATGCGAGGAAGCAAAAATTCCTTATACAATAAAAGATGGCAGCTAATGTGTCTAACACATAGACTAGCTTCTCTTTCAAGAACTAATGTATCAAGAGGTCCAACACATTGACAATGTTGATTCTACACTTAATGCTAACTCTCAAGCTTTGCTTTCTACTTAGTAGTTTTCAGCTAAGCTCTCTAAAATGAGTTTAGTAAGGTTCATTTTGTGTATTAAGTGTCTTCATTGTATCTCTCTATATTGCATGTTGTAAATGCATGTTAATTTATAGACATTCTTGACAGAAGGTATGGAAGATCCTTTGCGTGATTGCATGAGTGTTGAAATGACATAAATAATATTATAAACAATAAGTGGTCCTACAAATAATATTACTGAGTATCCTACAAATAATGTTATAAACCACTTGTAGACTCGGTAAGCTTTAGAGATTACTAAGTATCCCACAAATACTCCTTCATCGGCTTTGGGTGCAAAATATTGCAGTTGATCCTTTTGGTTGAGAATGAAACATTGACAACCAAATATATGTAAGAAGCTAATGCTTGACTATCTTCCCTTCAGCACTTCATATGGAGTCTTATTGTACCTTTTTATGGTTAGGGATCTGTTTTGTGTAAAACATGCACAACTGACAGCTTCAGCCCAAAAATTGAAAGTCAGCCCATTTTCACACAACATGGTTCTTGCAAGTTCAATGAGTGTTCAATTTCTTTTTTTAGCTACACCATTCTTTTGTGGAGTTCTTGGAGTAGAGAAGTATTGGGATATGCCTTTTTATTCACATAATGATTCCATAGTTTGATTTCTGAATTCATGTAATACCCACTTTCAGAATTTATTATCTAATTATATCATGGGCCAATGTAATTTACATTGTATTCATTTTCAGTAATTGCGAGGATAATTATTTTAATTCGGAAGTTCATATTTTATTTAGGGCCTGTTATTCGGCCTATTAATTAGTAGATGTATAGTTGGTTTAGATTAAACCTAGAGATGAATTTATAGTGTATGTTGGGCTTAAAGGATTTGCAACCAAGATGACGGGCTTGGCCCAAGTAATGACATTATTTAAACTAATATTAGGGTAACCATTAGGCTTCTTGCATTACTTTTCCATTAGTTCAACAGAATACAGAGAGGGTGTGAAAGTGTGGTGTGTTTCACGAGAAGGAGGAGGAAGAGGACACCAAGATTCATGTCAAGGATTTGCAAAGGGTTCACACCAGGTAATCTATCTTCAGTCTTGTATAATGTATCTTGGTAGGAGCTGCATTAACTTAGCATGTAAAGAATAAGTCATAAGAAAACTAAAAATAAGATTTAGCCCACTAAGACATGATAATAATTAGTACCTTCACAAAGGATCTATCCTAATGTTGTTTGGGAACCCTAGGATCGAAATTGGGGTTAATTGGTTGACTAATGAATGATTTCCATTTTTAAGTTTGGCCTGTGTTCTTCTCCTCGTACAGTAAGAAGATGATAGAAATTCGACACTTGCTCCTATATGAAATTCGACACTTGCTTCCTATATATATGAAATTCGACTCTTGCTTCATCTATATGAAATTCGAAACTTGAATATACATATCAAAATTCGACACTTGCTTCACATATATATCAAAATTCGACACTTGCATATACATATCAAAATTCGATACTTGCTTCAATATATATATATATATCAAATTCGAAATTCGACACTTGCTCATATCAAAATTCGATACTTGCTTCAAATTCGAAATTCGACACTTTCTCATATATAGAATTCAACACTTGCTTCAGATATATCATATTCGAAACTTGCCTCTTGTATAAAAATCGACATTCAAGGATTTCCAGAATACGATTTAAGAAAGATTGTGGGTTATGGCTAAACCACCCTCCTTCTTGGGCCTTATCGTTTTGACAGCCCACAAACATTATTCAGAATTAGGCCCAAAGTGTGGATCTGTTTTGTCGGTCTATATATATATATATATAGGGGAGGGTTCCATTGAGAACCGATTTTAGTGCGAGAACCAATCTTAGCTATTGATTTTATAAGTGGAATTCATGGATGGAGAGCGTGCGGGGATCAAGCGTGGCAGGGTGTATGTGAGGAATTCATGGGTGGGCAATGACATTGAAAGAGGGGGAATTGGACGGCTCAGATTGGTTCTCGCTCTAAAAATGGTTCTCAATGGAACTTCTTCCTATATATATATATATACACACTTAAATATTTAATTCGATATTTTCGAGCGGACGTAATTTAGCGGACTTCGAATGGATCATTTAAAGGCTCTAAGTTGACTAAATACATATTTATATGCAAGCATTCGAACGGATCAAGATTTTAAGAAGGTTTCGAACGGATTGAACATATATAAATAATTATATATGGATTTTGAACGGGTTAGGATTTCGGCCTAAGAATTTGACCCAATATCTCAAGTCTAGGTTTTTCTGAAATTAGGGTTGTGATATACGAGAGAGAGATGTATCTAGGAGTTTTATATTTGTTATTAATTAAATGATATATGACTCACAATTTGGTGGTGTGATTCATTGATCGGATCCTTACACAATTACTGTGATATCACGATTGTTCTGTAGCTGCAGTCAGGTGAGTTTCACTAACTTATATCTTATATTGCGATGCGTGTTCTTATATGATACTATGTTTATTATTATTAGCCTGAGTGGAACAATCGTTTGAGTAGCACAATAACCTGAGTGGCACAATCGCTTGAGTAGCAATTGCTTGAGTGGCATATGATGTGATGTAAATGATTATTTTAATATCTATCTGACATAATATATGAGTGTTGTGTGCTCACTAAGCTTTATACTTAACCCGTTGTTGTTTTACTTTTTCAAGACCGTCACCGGTTGACAAAGGGAAGGCCCTGGCATGACAGCTTTTTCCGAAACTTTTATTAAACTTTGATTTACCTTACTTTCTAAATTTCTATTTTGAAACCATCATTCCCGTATGTTGGGCCGGTCGTTGACTTGACTTTTGTTTCGAATATCTATTATCGATTATGGTATTTCCTTTACCTTTATTCTTTCAAAAAAAATTCGGGGCATTACAACTTGGTATCAGAGCCTTGGGTTGAGAGATTCGAACATACAAGTGGTGTGTTCGGACTTAAACCTTGGTTCGAAGTTTTTAAACTATCGGGTTTAGAAATGTGATTAGGGTTCCTTGCATGTTCTTGTTTGATTGTTGCTTGGGATCCGACTAATGGTTCGAAACCAGGCTGCATTTTCAAACAATTTTACAAAACTTTTCAAAGGCGCTGCTAGCTGGAGCCGAAGGTCCTAGTGAGCACTCAATGATGATGAGATTATTTATTTATGTTGCTTATATGTTAATTGATGATATGACCTATATTGATGCTTAAGTATACTGTGAACACATTGTACCATGCATGAAGGTAGATATATAAGCATAGAGCACTTGTGTTAGCCTTATTGCATGTTCTTGTTTTATTGTTGTGGTAGGGTAGATTCAAGTTTTCGACTGCCTATATGATCAGGGTTAGGCATAGTACCGTATTCACATTATGCTAGGTTGAGGACGATGAGATGAACTGTATGTGATGATTTATATGTGTGATATGAACATGATGCCTATCATTACTGCCTTATGTGATGAAACTATATTGATACATGACCTAAGCCGTGAATCGAGAGACTTAGTGGTAATGCTAAGATCTGATACGTATAGTGTGTTGGTAACAATATGAAGGCCTGTATTGTTACAAGCACACGACACGTGTTAGAACTTAACGGAATCATAGAATCTTGTGGATCTGGTGAGGGGTTACTTGTTTAATGATTGTACTTAGCTAGGATTTTGCCTTAGCATATGTAGGGCCACTTGTAGATGAACTACATTTGTAGATTACCTTACATAATAGGAAGTTTTCACGATAACGCCTACCTAATCTATAGTGCGTTATCGTTACCTCAGAATGGTTACTACCCGAGGAAACAGGAATCTCCATATTGGAGAAACCGCTAACGTACCCCGTGATAGGGAACTTCAAGTTACACTAATGAGACTGACCCAAGGCGTTAGCCAAGAATACCCGTGGCTATTGCGGGGGCTAGGACTGGAAACCCTTCCGCGGCGGACGCAGAAAATTATAACTACTATAGGGGAAGCACTGGAACAGATTTTACCCAATATATTTGAACAGATGGCGACTGATATGGAAAGAGTGCTTACTGCTAAGGTAGCCAGGGCACTAGAAATCAAGGGTATATGGGGACATCCCGTTGCACCAGAAGGCATTCCAGGGAACTCGGGAGGATGCATGCACTTACCGAGAGTTCACGTCCTGTAAACCATCACTGTTTGAAGGAAAGCCAGATCCCGTGGCTAACTCAAGGTGGTTAACTAAAGTCGAGGAGGCCTTTTGAACTAGCTACTATATGGCAGACCGCAAGGTCCTTTATGCGAGTAACTTACTTCGCAGAGCCGCTAAGGACTGGTGGTCCCTCATACTTCTACAAAAGGGTGATGCCCTAGAGGAATCAACCTGGGAAGAGTATAAGGAGTTGTTCACTGCAAAGTTCATTCCAAGGGTGGAGGTTGAAAGGGTTAAGAGAGAGTTCTTGGCGATGACGCAAATGACTGAGATAGTTGCTGAACTGAATGCTAAGTTTCTGGAAAAGGCAAGATTTTGTCCAGAATACGTGGATGACGAACAAATGAAAATGTTCATGTATATGGATGTGCTAAAAACCGAGATTCGTGAATTTATAGATGTGTCGAAGTACTAAACTCTAGATCAAATGATGAGTGATGCCCGAGTTAGGGAGCTGGAGCTGGAGAAGCAAAGTAAGAGGAAAGAAGAACATGTGCATACAGGGAACAAAAGAATGCGGTACACTTTTTTGAAAACAAGCGGGAGGAGAAAGCTACAAAATTGTAAAAAAGTGGAAAGCATCACCAGGGCGCCTGCGGGGACTGGATTCCCACTTGCTATAACTGTGGAAAATGGGGTCATCTAGGCCGAGACTTTAGAGCAGCGCCATCAAAACTGTGTTTCCACTGCTACAAGCCAGGGCATGTGATGGTCCCGTATTATACGGATGAAGCAATGCTTAGTTTGTGTTTGTGTGTGTTTGTTTTGGTTTAGAGAGAGAGAGAGAGAGCCGAGAGCTAAGTAAAACATACACTTAAAGGTGTAATAACAATATGAGTGCAAAGCTTATCTTTAATAGAAGAGGCAAAACCTTAAATAGGCTTTGCCTAAGTTTACAAGAATTACATATTGTACCCTCACTTTATAATTCTAACAATCTCCCCCTAAGTGAATTGTGCAAAGATTCACAACAAATAAAATTAACATTCTATTCAAAGGGTGATTTCTTGCGAATGCCAAATGCCACTTGCCACTTGCGTATGTGCCTTCTACTCGTTAGAGTCGTTTTCATCTGTTCTATTGCGCGATAGGCCTTGATGTGTTGATAATAGGTTTAGCTCTCTCGGTTAGCCTACACTTTTTGACGGATCTTGTGATGTAGAATTTTCTCATGTATCTCATAAGTACTTCTCTCCCAAATTCCTCTTCCGGCCACTTTCCTTGCTTATTTGATAGAATTTCAAAGATGTAGTTTATGTCTTCCATTTTAACATATCTCAGATCTACTTCATTGAGAAAGTATGTGCGATTGTCGGTTCTCTTGACATGGAAAAGGGCGTACTTGATTCTGAAGGAAGTTTGAGTAAGTACATTGAGAAGTTCAATAATTGGATATTCTCACTTGACTTCTTCAGGAGGAGTCATGGATTGTCTTAGAATTTGCTCATATCGTCTTCTTTGTTTATCATTTAGATTCCTTAACTCAGGGGGAACAGCCTCAACTAATGTACTGTTGAAGATATCAGGGATTCTTCCTTCTAGATTGGCAACATTAATAAAGTATCTTTTCCATATAGGTTAGAGGCTAGCTTTTCTAGTGAACATATTGCTTGAATCAAAACCTGGATCTCCACGAAGTACTGGTGGAGAGGGTGGCACTAGAAAGTTTAGTGGCAAGGGCCATTCCGATTCCCTTCTAAGTTTTTCTGCTGCTTCTCTTTGCTAATTCTGCTTTAGTATATCAGCAGCAGAAACTTGAAATTGACCAGGAGGAGGAGGAAAGGCTTCATGGAATTCATAGGAAACTCCCGATAAAACCCTAGAGACATCAAATGTTTTCTTTTTGGCTGGTCTCCTTCTTGCTTCCCTTCTTGCAGCAGCAGCATATTCATGTTTTATTGCTGCAATAGTTGCCGGACTGAATTCAGGTCCAAAGCTATGGACCATGCGAGGGTATTTCGGACGTTTAACAGTGTCAACATATTCATCTATGTTTTGAAAGAGGTCTTCGAGTGCTCTGTCATCCGGTTCCTCCTCTGGTTGTTTTTCCTCATGCCTTTGAGGTGAGGTATGCAGATCCCTATAGAGTTCCATATCATCTTCAAGATCTAAATCAAAGTCTGCACCTCCTTCATTGGAATTAGTGTCGGGATGAGTGCTTTCTTCATGTATTTCCCCTTCTTCACTACCTGATGGCCTCTGTTCACTTTGTTGCTGTGGTGATTGATACACAACTATTTGTTTGTTAGCATTTTCATTTTGAACATTTTGAACATCATCATCCGAGCTCTGAGTTTGAAATTGACTTGGACCTGCAGAGCCTGCTGAACTTGTACCTACAAATGATGGTAAGAGTGTAACACTGTTCTCACTAACACTATTATAAACACGCGCGGAAGCTTAATTAACAAAATATAATAAAATATAATATATATTTGATCAAACACAATGACAACAGGTTTGCTTTACAAATCATTTACAGTGTTACTACAAAACAGGCTCTTTACAAAAACATCAGATATCAGAGTTAGATCAGTCCCAAAATTCCAGTTTAGCTCTATAATCCATCTACCTGGATTCTCCTGAAAAGAAATCAACAGTGGGGAATTAGCACAAAGCTAAGTGAGAGAATAGATACCACAAACATACAAGGCATAAAGCCCAAACAAACAATGCTCAAACAAACAAGAGAACCGCCGATCTTGCGGACCTTCAACCAAATGCCGGCCAAAGCAAAGGTTTACCGATAGCCTAGTTATCACAGACAACAATAATAGCACTTCTTGATTACAACAAATGCTTATCAAGACAAATACTAGTACTGTATATCTCTAAACATAGACCCAGCTGAATAACAACCGCCAAGCTGATCTCACAACACGTCATGTATATATACAGAAAAGAGCAACAATCAGGTGATATATCTTATACATCCAAGATATATATCCACTCACCGATATCTTCAATGCTCAGGGAACTCAGTCTTTCCTACTACTGAGTTTTTCCACCACCTGAACAAACAACTAACAATTAGTATTTGCTTAATCAACAAACAATAAGCATAATACTGAAATCAAACATACATGTACATATAAAACCACAAGTACATATATCAACTCATGTATATACAACCAATATACCACAATTCACGATCACCCTTTACTTACTGTAATCCTGTGAATTCGTCCAACTCCTTAGCTTAGGTAATACATTCATTCCTTTCACAAACCAAGGGAACAAGTTCATGTCTAAACTTGATCTTTCATAACACAATATTCATCAATTCCGAGTATAGGCAAGACTGGAATCCGACTGTGTTCAATTCCGACAAGATCAAATCCGATTAGACAAAATCCGATAGAATCAATTCCGAGAAAAGGCAATCCGATAAAACATAAAACCGATCAACTAAATCCGAGCAAAGGCCAATTCACATACATTCCACAATCCGATAAAGGTCAATTCCGATTAGGTATACAATCCGATCAAATCAATAATTCCGATAAAACTTGGAATCCGATAAAATCAGCAATCCTATAAAATGAATTCCGATAACTTCAAATCCGATTATCATACAATCTGACAAATCAGTCGGTTTCCGAACAAAGGGACATTCTGATAAAAGTGTTAGGCATTAACCATTCTGATTTCATACTTAAATCATGCATTCCGATCAATCCAATGCCGATAAAAATAATCGGAATCCGAGTAAGGCCATCAATCCGATAGAAGCTAAGGCAAACAGTTCTAATGTTCTCGGATTTCCATCAAACCCGATCAGTTTAATCGGATTTCAACAATCCGATTGCTTCAAACATAAATTCCGATCATTTCATACTTATGAAATCCGATAAACTCAACAATCATACAAATTTCAACTTTTGATCTGATTTTATGCATGCAATCACATATATGTTTCCAGAATTTAATTCTAAACATATATTAATCATACTAACATCAATTACTAAAAAATATGCATCCTAGATCATCAATTCATCACACTTTGCATTCAATCGGTTTTCATATAAAAACCATATAAATCCGAAATTAAACAATTACTAGCACATGATTCAGTTAATCTAACCTCTTGATGATGTATAACACTTCAGTATTTCAGATTCACAATCAAGATCAACAATAAAAATCAATTCTTTCTTCTTTTCTTTTGCTCTCGGCCGTAGGTTCACACACACACAACACTTAGCTTAATTTGCATGCAAATGACACTTAGATAGTGTGATGGTGGTTTAGGTGTCCCAACATCGACACCTCATCAAACCCCACGAACAAAATAATAATAATAATAATAATAATTTTACTCACAATTAATTAACAATTAATCACAATTTAATTAAATTCAATTAATTAAACACATAATCAATAATCCACCAATTAATTAAGGTAATCCTACTTAATTACCTTAATCCTACTAGGCCGGTAAGGAGGGTGTTACAAATCTTCCCCCCTTAAGAAGATTCCGTCCTCGGAATCTGATCGCGCTAAAACAAAGCTGGGTAACGACTCCTCATGTCATCTTCAGTTTCCCAAGTCAGATCTGAATCCAAACTGTGTTTCCACTTCACCAAAACCATAGGAATCTGCTTATTTCTCAACTTTGTTACCTTACGATCAAGTACTTCAACAGGTTCCTCAATCAACCTCTTGGTAGAATCCACACGCAAATCTTGTATCGGCAAAACCTGTGTCTGATCCTCTACATTGCACTTTCTCAGATAGCAAACATTGAACGTATCATGAATCCCAGCTAATTCATCAGGAAGATCCAAAACCACTGTCTGATCATTTACTACCTTTCTGATTCTGAATGGACGAATGTATCTAGGAGCTAACATTCCACGTTTACCAAAGCGTATCACGCCCTTCCATGGAGAAACCTTTAAGTAGACTCGCTCACCCTCAACAAAAGTCATTGGTCGTCGACGTGGATCAGCATACATCTTCTGTCGATCCCTTGCTGCTTTCAACTTTTCTCGAGCCACTGCAACCTTATCCGTTGTAATCTGAACAATGTATGGCCCAGAAAACTGTTTCTCTCCTGCCTCTAACCAACAAGTAGGAGTTCTGCACGGTCGCCCATATAACATCTCATACGGTGGCATTCCGATACTGGAGTGATAAGAATTGTTGTAAGCAAACTTAACCAGTGGTAGATGCGAATCCCAAGAACCTCCAAACTCTAACGCACATGCCCGAAGCATATCTTCTAAAGTCTGAATTGTTCTCTCTGATTGGCCATCTGTCTGCGGATGATAGGCTGTACTCAGATTCACTCTAGATCCCAACTCTTGCTGTAGTCTGTTCCATAAATTCGATACAAACCTTGAATCCCGATCTGACACAATCGACAAAGGCACTCCGTGTCTAGAAACAATTTCATGAATATACAATTTGGCTAACTTACCCAAATTTGCAGTTTCTGCAGTTGCGAGAAAATGTGCACTCTTGGTCAATCTATCAACGATAACCCAAATCATATCATTGCCTTTCTGAGTTCTCGGAAGTTTCGTTACAAAATCCATCGTGATGTGATCCCACTTCCATTCAGGTATTTTTAACTGAGTCAGAGTTCCATACGGCTTTTGATGTTCGGCTTTCACTTGTGAACATATATGACATGATTCCACAAAACGTGCAACATCAACCTTCATAGTAGGCCACCAGTAGAAGGCTTTCATACTAAGATACATTTTGGTGCTACCAGGGTGAATAGTCATCTTAGACTTGTGTGCTTCAGTCAAAATCAATTCCCGCAAATTACCAATCTTCGGCACCCAAACACGGTTCTGATACATCTTTAATCCACGAGAATCAGTAGTCAACTCATGTTGTCTCTTAACCATCAGTTCCTCTTTCAAGTTCTCGATTTTTAGTGCTTCTATCTGTGCAGCCATCAATTGATCTATCAAATCTGACTTAATCTCTAACCTCATAAACTTTATTGTTTCTGCAGAACCTTTCCGACTGAGTGCATCAGCTACCACGTTAGATTTCCCCGGATGATACTGGATATCGTAGTCATAATCTTTTATCAACTCCAGCCAACGGCGTTGTCTCATATTCAATTCCTTCTGTGTGAACACATACTGTATACTTTTATGATCAGTGCAAATTGTATACTTTGTACCATACAGGTAATGTCTCCACAACTTCAGAGCAAACACCACTACTGCTAACTCCAAATCGTGAGTAGGATAGTTCTTTTTATTGGGTTTCAACTGTCTGGAAGCATAAGCTATCACGTTACCTCTCTGCATCAGTACACACCCTAACCCAGCATGTGAAGCATCACAATAAACCACGAAATCTTCAGATCCTTCAGGCAACGCAAGAACAGGAGCCTGACACAGAAGTTGCTTCAAAATCTGAAAAGCATTCTCATGAGCCTCACTCCATTGAAACTGAACATCCTTTCTGGTTAACTTGGTTAATGGACCCGCAAGCTTCGAAAAATCTTTAATGAACCTTCTGTAATAACCTGCCAATCCAAGAAAACTCTTGATCTCTGTAGGTGTCTTTGTAGCATCCCAATTCATCACAGCCTCTATCTTTGACGGATCCACTTTCATACCGTCTTCACAAATTACGTGACCCAAAAACTTGACTTCACGCAACCAAAATTCGCACTTAGACAACTTGGCATACAATTTGTGTTGTTTGAGAGTCTCCAAAACTTGTCGTAGATGTTGATTATGGTCATCCTCCGATTTAGAATACACCAAGATATCATCTATAAATACAATGACAAACTTATCCAAAAATGGTCGACACACACGATTCATCAAATCCATAAACACTGCAGGAGCGTTAGTCAGACCGAACGGCATTACAAGGAATTCATAGTGACCATACCACGTACGAAAAGCTTTCTTCGGTATATCCTCTTCGGCTACCCTAACCTGATGATATCCCGATCTCAAATCAATTTTCGAGAAGTACGAAGCTCCCTATAGTTGATCAAACAAATCATCTATCCTTGGCAACGGATACTTGTTCTTGACAGTTCTCTTATTCAGATCTCTGTAATCAATACACATACGCAGAGTCCCATCTTTCTTTTTCACAAACAATACCGGTGCACCCCAAGGCGAAGAGCTTGGACGAATAAACCCCTTGTCTAACAGTTCCTGTATCTGAGTCATCATCTCTCTGATTTCTGAAGGAGCTAATCTGTATGGAGCTTTCGCAATAGGCGTACTACCAGGTATCAAATCAATCTTGTATTTGACATCTCGAACAGGTGGCAACCCTGGCAGATCATCGGGAAATACCTCCGGATACTCAGAAACCACACGAACATCGGTAACCGGACGCTTCTCTTTCTTGTACGAGATTATCGGAAGAGAAGACGAAGATCTATCCCCACGAGCCACGACATGCGACCCGTCAACCAAAGGAATAGTTATAAGTTTCTTATGACATTGGATACTAGCCCTATGAAGACTCAACCAATCCATGCCTAATACTAAATCAAAACTAGGTATAGGCATCACCAAACAGTCTACAGGGAAACTAGCACCATCAATACTAACCTGAACTCCAGTCACATAAGTTGTTACAGGTATTAAACTACCATCTGCTACTTCTACTTCTAAAGAAGTATCATTCACAGAAACAGATAATTTCAACTTATCACATAAAGTCATAGATATAAATGACCTATTTGCACCAGAATCAAACAAAACACGTGCAGGCATAGAGTTAACTATGAACATACCGGTGATTACATCATCACTGCCAGTAGCTTCCTTGGCAGTCATCCTAAATGCCCTACCTTCAGTAGAAGGTACAATCTTTCTCTTCTGACCTGCAGAAGACGATCCCCCGGTGATATTTACCCCTGCCCCAGTCCCCGCAGTCTTCAACTTAGGACACGTACCAGCCCTGTGTCCCTCTTCTTTACAGTTCCAGCAGACAAAGGTGTTGAACTTACATGCACCAATATCATGACCTGTCTCACCACACTTCAAACATCTCCGTGTTTGCGGTGTACACTGCCTGGTGTGACGAGACTTGCAACTATGGCACCACGGCTTATTCTGAGGAAATCCTGATCCTTTGGACCTCTGATCTGATTTACCCTGCTGATTCTGCCCTTTTCCCTTACCTTGGTTACCACTTGAACCTCCACCAAACTTACTGAATGACCCTCTATTCATCTTCTCCCAATCCTTAGTATCAGACTCTGCAGATCTTGCTAATGTGAATGCCTGGACAAGCGATGTCGCCAGACGAGTGTTACCCCGATATTCTGGTAACAAAGCTTTCACAAAATGTTAAACCTGAGAATGTTCATCAGGCACCCACTGTTTTGCAAATCTGATAGTTACTTGAAACTTGCTAATCAACTCATCCACAGACATATTACTTGTCTGTGCCAAATCCAGGAACTCACGCTGAATCTTTGCCATGTTAAATGCATTACAATACTGCTCACATAATTTATCTTGAAATAACTCCCAAGTAATAGCATTTACAACATCTCACGGCAAATGTGTAGTTAGAGAATCCCACCACGTCAAAGCTTGATCTTTCAACCGTCTCGTTGCAAACTTGACCCATTCGGCTTTCTCGCAGTTGCATGCTTCCAAAGCTTTCACAGTCTCTTTCAACCAGTTCAAAGTAACATTCGGATCTGAACTTCCCGAATACTCAGGTGCTCCACACGCCACAAAATCTTTAAATTGACATTTGTTCCTAGTCTCTTGTTGAGGAAACCATGGAATAATGACTGTTTGTGGTTGGGGTTGACTTGACACTCCCTGAGGCATCTGGAAAAATGGAAAAGATCCATATGGGGTTGACATCGTACTCACAGGTGCAGTAGTATATACAGGGGGTGGTATCGGTGGAGTAACAGTGGCTGCTACATGAGGTATCTGTAATGTAGTGGTTGGTTGGGAAGTTTGTGTTTGGTTCAACTGCTGTTCAAGCTGTAGTATACGGTCTCTATGGGTCTGTAAAGTATCTTCCAGCTGCAACACATAATCCTGATTATCAGACTCCCCGTGATGAGAAGTACCCGCTCCATGTTGCTCATTCGCAGTAGTAGATGAAACATTGTTGTGCTGTCTTCTAGGGGACTGTGGGGTAATTACCGGGATCTCGTTGATATCAACCATAATCTGTTCTACACAACATCTCACCAGTTGTCAGATTATAATCCATTAGTATCACATCATTTTCTCTACATCTATCTAACTAATTACCCACCCTGGAATTATTGGACTGATCAGAGCCTCGGTCCAAGTATTGCACAACTACAATGCAAATCCTCAAACCAGGGCTCTGATACCCAATTGTAACACTGTTCTCACTAACACTATTATAAACACGCGCGGACGCTTAATTAACAAAATATAATAAAATATAATATATATTTGATCAAATACAAGGACAACAGGTTTGCGTTACAAATCATTTATAGTGTTACTACAAAACAGGCTCTTTACAAAAACATCAAATATCAGAGTTAGATCAGTCCCAAAATTCCAGTTTAGCTCTTTAATCCATCTACCTGGATTCTCCTGAAAAGAAATCAACAGTGGGGAATTAGCACAAAGCTAAGTGAGAGAATAGATACCACAAACATACAAGGCATAAAGCCCAAACAAACAATGCTCAAACAAACAAGAGAACCGGCGGTCTTGCGGACCTTCAACCAAATGCCGGCCAAAGCAAAGGTTTACTGATAGCCTAGTTACCACAGACAACAATAATAGCACTTCTTGATTACAACAAATGCTTATCAAGACAAATACTAGTACTGTATATCTCTAAACATAGACCCAACTGAATAACAACCGCCAAGCTGATCTCACAACACGTCATGTATATATATAGAAAAGAGCAACAATCAGGTGATATATCTTATACATCCAAGATATATATCCACTCACCGATATCTTCAATGCTCAGGGAACTCAGTCTTTCCTACTACTGAGTCTTTCTACAACCTGAACAAATAACTAACAATTAGTATTTGCTTAATCAACAAACAATAAGCATAATACTGAAATCAAACATACATGTACATATAAAACCACAAGTACATATATCAACTCATGTATATACAACCAATATACCATAATTCACGATTACCCTTTACTTACTGTAATCCTGTGAATTCGTCCAACTCCTTAGCTTAGGCAATACATTCATTCCTTTCACAAACCAAGGGAACAAGTTCATGTTCTAAACTTGATCTTTCATAACACAATATTCATCAATTCCGAGTATAGGCAAGACTGGAATCTGATTGTGTTCAATTCCGACAAGATCAAATCCGATTAGACCAAATCCGATAGAATCAATTCCGAGAAAAGGCAATCCGATAAAACATGAAACCGATCAACTAAATCTGAGCAAAGGCCAATTCAGATACATTCCACAATCCGATAAAGGTCAATTCCGATTAGGTATACAATCCGATCAAATCAACAATTCCGATAAAACTTGGAATCCGATAAAATCAGCAATCCGATAAAATGAATTCCGATAATCATCAATCCGATAACTTCAAATATGATTATCATACAATCTGACAAATCAGTTGGTTTCCGAACAAAGGGACATTCCGATAAAAGTGTTAGGCATTAACCATTCTGATTTCATACTTAAATCATGCATTCCGATCAATCCAATTCCGATAAAAATAATCGGAATCCGAGTAAGGCCATTAATCCGATAGAAGCTAAGGCAAACAGTTCTAATGTTCTCGGATTTCCATCAAACCCGATCAGTTTAATCGGATTTCAACAATCCGATTGCTTCAAACATAAATTCTGATCATTTCATACTTATGAAATCCGATAAACTCAACAATCATACAAATTTCAACTTTTGATCTGATTTTACGCATGCAATCACATATTTGTTTCCAGAATTTAATTCTAAACATATATTAATCATACTAACATCAATTACTAACAAATATGCATCCTAGATCATCAATTCAACACACTTTGCATTCAATCGGTTTTCATATAAAAACCATATAAATCCGAAATTAAACAATTACTAACACATGATTCAGTTAATCTAACCTCTTGATGATGTAGAACACTTCAGTATTTCATATTCACAATCAAGATCAACAATAAAAATCAATTCTTTCTTCTTTTATTTTGCTCTCGGCCGTAGGTTCACACACACACAACACTTAGCTTAATTTGCATGCAAATGACACTTAGATAGTGTGATGGTGGTTTAGGTGTCCCAACATCGACACCTCATCAAACCCCACTAACAAAATAATAATAATAATAATAATAATAATAATAATAATTTTACTCACAATTAATTAACAATTAATCACAATTTAATTAAATTCAATTAATTAAACACATAATCAATAATCCACCAATTAAATAAGGTAATCCTACTTAATTACCTTAATCCTACTAGGCCGGTAAGGAGGGTGTTACAAAGAGTGAGCTCAGAGGTTTAATAGGTGCGGTTGTAGCTACTGCGGGAGTAGATAAGTATCTTCTTCTTTTCTCCCCCTCGGGACGATCATCAGGATCTTGATCATCACGCCTCCTCTTACTACCCGCCGCTTGAACCTTACAAGCTTCTTCTACGACTTTCAACCGGTCAGTGACTTTCTGCATGGTTGTGTAGAAACCTCTTGTGACCCCATCCATCTTTGTAGTGATATCCTCCTGAAACTCTTGAAGATTACTACCTTGGAAAGTTTGTTTATCTCGGAGAATGATGAACAAATCTTGGTTATGTTCTGATTCTGGCCTTTGTTCCAGGAGTTTTGCTTATAGAAGGCTTTTGAGTGCATCAATAGATAAGGTTGAGGGATCAGAGGCATGTGGTTGAGGAGCAGGTGCTGGTCTGGCTCTGAGTAGGGCCTCAAGTCTATTACGTTTCTGGTTAGTAGCATCGAGCTTGGTATGAAGAGCTGTTGGGGTTCTATGAACACAGCGGAAGCACAAGGTAAAAAAATGTTGGTCCCGAATGGATACTACAACAACAAACGTTTGTAGAAGGGGGGGGGGTTGAATACAAACTTTAGCAAATTAAAGTTTAAGAGACACACGGTTTACTTTTATATAATTCTTATTGATGTGAATCAAGAATTACATGAACTAGATGCGGAAAATCTAAGTTCAATAAAAGGTGGCAACTAAATTTCTCTAACACAGAGACTGAGCTAATTTTAAACAACTTATGTCTAAGATGTTCAACACATGAACAAGTTTGTTATACTGAAAATAAAATGCTAACTCTTCTAGTTCTCAACAAATGAGATTTCAGTATTCAACTATCTATTCGCATACTTAGCATGTTTCCATGCATGAGTATATATAAGCAAAGTGGTGTCCGGGTTGATGAAGAGAGAAGGAGACAAAGGTACTTGGTTTAATAATATTATAATAGATAAAGGTAGTGGGTGGAAGGTAAGTTAACTTTACACGCAACGTGTAAAGTAAACATACTTTTCAGTAAGGAGTTTACCCACTATCTATTATTATATTATTAAAGTACTACCTTTATGTCTTAGGAGATTAAACTTCTCTTTCCATGCTTGTGCTTTAATCAACACCATGCTTTCTGAAGATTTGACTTTACCAAGTATAGAGTTGGCAGCCATACTTAGTTGAAGCAGCATATCTTCGAGATCTTCTCTTCAAAAGTATCTTTCTCCTTTTCCAGGGGATAAAGATCTATCCTTTTTGTTTCTTTGTAGATACAAAAAGTGCTAAGTAATTTTACAAAGAAAGATCTAAGGCATAATAAGAACAACACATGGTCTGCCTTTGACTAAAGAAAATATTACATAGAAAAGCTATTAACTGAGATATAGAATAATAACTCAGCTAACAGACACTGAACTGCAAAAGTAATTTTGCTCAGCTAAGGATAAATGTGAAAGACTCAGCTGACTAGATTTTCTCAGCTGATCAAAATGCTCAGCTAACAATACAAATCAGAGTAGCTAATAAACTGATCAAACTAAACTGTCAGCTGATCCCAAGGGCTCAGCTAATCGTTTGAGTATGATCAGCTTATGAAGGAAAGATTGGATAAGTAGTAAATACCTTATCTGACATATGGGAGGCATCAGCTGATCAATATGATTGTGTCAGCTGATCTTTGATAGCTCAGCTGATCTTTAAACTTTCCTCAGCTGATGGTTTTGAACCATCAGCTGATCCATTGTAGATCCTCAGCTGATATTTTTTGACTGATCTTATCCTCTCAGCTGATCTTCCTGAAGCTTGTCCTTTAGCTGATACTAAGTGTTCAGCTGACACTATGATTCGTCAGCTGACACTTCTTACTTACAATTTTCTTTAAGTCTAACATGAAAAACAACACATGTTTTTCATTTATCTAAGTCTAAACTGAATATATGGTTTTGTTAACATCAAATTCTATTTTAAATAATAGACAGGTTTGATTTAGGTTTGATATTGCTATCTCCCCAACAAAATCCCCCTATTTAATGATGACAAAACCTTAACTTATTTAAGAAGAATCAGTTTGACTAGGATTTGTAAAGATATAACGTTTAAGTGCAAATTGGTTACCTAGCTATCTGTTTTTGGTAACTCTTTAATATATGGTCCCTGATATTCTGTTTTTGGGAATCTTTTCATTTATGAAGTACCATTGTTCTATTTTTGTGGTATATTTTCTATCCTTTTTCTGGTTTTAGGATTTTTATATTTACTATATTTACACTATGTGAGCTATCTACTAAGAGTCATCTATACTAGCATTATAGCCAAGTAGTCCATGATCAAAGTTTCAAGCTTGATTATAGAAGAAAGTATTTACATCAGAGTTTGTACAATTTAGCTAAGTTACAGCAGATGAACTATTCTAAGAAGTTGAAATTACATCTAATCTAGTTATGAAGTTTCAGTTTTCTTCCCACCAAGGTTCTTCTTTAACATCCAGAAGTCTGTCCAGAGGATTTGCAACCAACAACTCTTCAGCTCTTGCTTGAATCAGACTTTCAAAGTGATCACTTCCTGTCTTTCCCCTTGTTGAAGTTGCAGCTTGAAATATCAGCTCTCTAGGGGCTCTTCCTAAGTCAGATTCTCTTTTAGGTTCAGTTATGTACTTAAACATTTCTGGTTCGATGTTGGAGGGCAGAGCAGTGTTTAGACTTTCATAAGCAGCCAGGTAAGGATGATCAGGATTAAGTATAATATGTTCAACAGGCACAAAAGCTTTAGAGGATTTCTTGAAGGCATCCTCTATCACATCAATGTGTTCCACAAATTGATCATGAGTGCATATCCTGTGGTAGACAGACATTCTGATACAGTATTCAAGTTTGTTTATGAACCTTGTGGCAATTTCACTTTTGGATTTAAGGAGGTGGTACAGAGTCTCAATCATCTCAGTAAAGGAGAACAGTTTGCAGTGATGAAGGTATGCATTCTCATGTGTATGTCTTTCATCTTTTCTTACTATTCTGATATATGGACCTTCATCTCTACCCTTATATGGAGTAACTCTTGAGATGAGATTTGGAAACTTCCTATCTACCAAGTTCTTCTTGTTTTCCAATAGCTCTCTGATCCCCCTTTCTGATTGCTGAGTTGTAACTCCAAAGTTGAACTCATGCAATGCTTGAATGGCTTCTCTGTAAGTTCTTCCTCTTTTAGGAACTTTCATGGTAGTAGGATCATCTTGCTGTGGTACAACTTGTGTTAGATGTGATTGAGTAGACAACATGATTAATTCTTCTTCTTGTAATTCTCTCAACTCATCATCAGTAGTACCTATGATGGCAGCAAGGTCTTCAGGAGTTGTGAAGTCCTGGTGTTTTTCCTTGGCTTTGAGAACCTCTTCAATTGAGGTGCCAAGTGCAGCAACCAGCTCACTTAACTTCCTAAGATTCTCATCATCTTGAGTTAGCTCTTCCTCTCTTCTTTCTTCTTCTTCAATCTCATCAGCAGACATTATTTTCTTTCCTTTTCTCCTTGATGTGCTGCTGGGAGTTGGTTGACTTGATTGTACTGGAGAGAAAGCTTGGACTGTTGGAGCTTGAGTTGAGAGGCTCTGCTTTTTCAAGTTGAGCAGAGAGGACAGAGGTACCCTATCTTCATCATCATCATCATCATCATCAGAATCTTCTGATGACACATTGATTGGTGCACAAGATTCATCTTGTCTAGGCTTTTTAGCACTCTTCCTTCTAGCTATTTGTTTTAGTCTTCTTTTTGGCCTATGCTCATCTTGAGCAGGTTGCTCCCCCTCAGATAAATTCTCCCCCTCAACATTTGATTTCCTTTGAGTTTCTGTTTCATTGGGGGTTGCTTGATCTACTGCTGCCTTATCAGCTTCTACTTCTTGAATAAGATCTGGTGAAGAGCTTGAGTTAGTAGAATCCGAGGCTGACTTCTCCATGTTTTTGTCATCAACAAATGAAAAAGGAAAGTTGTCAGAAGGCTTGGCAACAGAAGGTGGGATAAAAGAATAAGGAGATGGAGAAGGGGTGGAGGTAGAAGGAGGGATAGTTGAAGGTGAAGGAGAGGTAGTAGGAATAGGAGGTGGGGTGAAGGATGGAGGTTGTCTTAGGCTTAGGATAGCATCAGTGATTTTGGTGAATTCTTGAATGGTTTCACTGTGCCTTTGGCTAGTGGAGTGGCTTAGATGTGTGACATCTGTAGCTATGGTTTGGAGAATATAAGGGACTCTAAGAAGAGAGTCAGGGATGGTTACTGATATGTTAGGAGGGGAAGGTCTTAAGGTTTGGAGTTGGGAAAGAAGATTAGAAATAGTTTGGTTTAAGGAAGTGATGGTTTGGTTTGAAATGGGAGGGGAAGGGGTGGGTGCAGGGTGAGAAGTTTGGGATAAGAGTTGATCCAATTTATGAAGAATGGGTGACAGATCAACTGGGGCAGGGGTGGGCTGGGGTTGGGATTGGGTAGGTTTAAGTGACTTAACCTCTTGGGTTAGATGAGAGATTTGAGTTTCTGTTTGGGTTTGAAAAGAGGTAAAGGAGGCTTGAAGACTATCCATCTTTTGAGAGATAGAAAGCAGGCTTTGAAGTATTTGGGGTGAGGGTTCAGAAGAAGTAGAGGGAATGGGTTGGATAGGAATTGATTGAGATAAGGTACCAATATCAGGAATGAATTGGGGTCCCTCACTTAGACCTTGGTATATAGGCCTAAGATCACTGAGAACAGATTGGGTGCCCTGTGCTAATGGTGGTTTATACCACTAGTATTGACAGGCAGTGCAGTAGCATGTGTAAGAAGTGAATCAAATACATATGCAAGCATGTGAGTATGAGTGAGGGTTGCACTCACTGGGGTATCCCTTATTACAGTAGTAAGCTGTTGTGAACTTACTAAGGGTATGGATAAACTCAATGTGGGTATAGACATAGTATGACATTGGGAGGAGGTCTGTCTTTCAATGGCATCACCCTGTTGGGAGGGTGATCCAGATTGCAGGAGTCCCATATTTACAAATGTGTCCTGTTGGGAGAACACATCCACTAGCAAGGGGTTTAAGTCAACTTCCATTTGCTCCCCCTCACCATAAGAGGGAACTAGTGGAGTTGAGGTCAGAGGTGTGGATAACACTACCTCAGAGACTTATGAAAAGTGCACAAGCTCTTGTGACCTTAATTCAGTATATGTGAAGGAGGGAATAGAACTAGTGACTGTTGGGAGTACACTAGAGCTTGGCATTTGTGGGGGTGTTTCAACTTGAGGAGAGGATGGGTTCTCATTGGTGGGGTCAACCAATTCAGTATCCTCAAGAGTGGTAGTGATTATACCTGAGATGTGCTGAGTTTTGCTGATCTCAATCAGTTGAATGAGATAGTCAGAGATTGTGTCTTCCTCAGCATCATCACCATCAGCAGCACCTCCACTTTGTTTACTCTGTGGGGTGGTAGAACTGGAACTGACAGGGAATTCAGTAATTGGCATCCCTCTTTGAGAAGATGAACTGGTTGTAGCTTGAATATTTTCAGTATGAACATAGCCAACATCACCTCCAGGAAAATCATCATCTCCTTCATCTTTGTCATCTTCACCACTTTCATCACCACTATCTGCTGCATGAACATCCTCAGCGTCAGGATTAATAGGCTCATCCTGTGCTGGTTCATCAAACACATCTGGTCTAACCATCATTTCATGATCAGCAGTGTCCATCAACTCTTCATCCATCCTTTCTTCTTCAACTAAGACTTGATATGGAGCATGAGTTATAGACTCTTCAGAATGCTCAGTGATTATATCAGGAGACTCAGAATCATCAGCCTCCTCTTCCAAAACAACATCCTCCGCATCATCAATTAACTCCTGCATCTCAAGAGTGATTGCAGGACCATCATCTTCTCTTATCAAGTGAAATACCTTTTGACCCATTTGTGGGATTGGTATTGTGTTATGTGTAACATTCAGATGTGTATATGCCTCCCACTATAAAGTTTGTAGAGCAATCAAACTAAGAAATCTGATATAAGGCACATGGGTCCTTGTTGTCTTTTTGATAGTTCCCAAGGTGATCTTATCCATCATCTCAGTAAAGATAATCTGAGCAAAATCTACATTCCTTCCAGTCACCAGAGCATGAAGAACCATAAGCTCAGTCTGATTCAGTAGATCATGGCTCCCTGATTTATGACCAAAGCATCTAATGATGACACCAGCCAAGTACTTCCAGGGGTGACCTAAAACTGACAGCTTGTATCTACCATGAGAGATAGGTTCATTGTAGCCAATCAGTGGCAGAACCTCCAAAGTTCGTTCAGCAGTAGCAAAGGGTTGGAATGGTGCAAAGTTGGGTATGGATAATGCTTGTCTGAGGGTTTCAACAGAGATGACAATGGGTGTTTGGTTGTTTAAGATAGTGCAAGTAATGGTTTGATTGTTTGGGTGGTATCTGGCAGTGTACCACATCTCCCCAATAATACGAGGGAAGATAAACAGAGGATGAGCAAAAAGGCAGGGAAACAGGGGATGTGCTTTTATGAAGTTAACAATGGGTTCAAATCCCTGATTTGCCTTGGATTGAGGTATGTCGGTGTTGATTATGATATTATTTGGGGTAATGGTGAAGAGAGAGTTAGGAGTAACATTCTCACCTGAAATAGCATTGGGAACCTCAGTAGGGTTGAACATCACCATTGTTGCAGAGCTTGAGAACACGACGATACAGTTACTTGAAAGTAGTGAAAGAGAAGGGTTTCAGAGAATAAGAGTTTTGAGAATTTTGAAAGCGTAAGAAATGAAAAACCGCTCAAAACATCTTTATATCTTCCTCGGAAACCTAAACTGTCACAGATATATATTTTGCAAAAAGTAACTGTCACTTCTGCAAAAAGGTGATAAACGGAATCGTTAATAAATACACGGACAACTAACGGACAATTAAATGAAATTAAATACTAACATATTAAATACAAATGAGAAATTAATAAAATAAGTGTGGGGACACAAAAGTTTTAACTCAAAATATCATCAGCTGACAAAAGAGAGTGTCAGCTGATCCATGTTGAGATAAAATAAGTGTCAGCTAATGAGTGCACTTAGCTGAGCTTCTAAGTCTTAGCTGATGGTTTATCAGCTGAGGTATAGTGTCAGCTGATGGTCGTCAGCTGACATATTTCCATTAGCTGAATGTACCATAAGTAAAATATGAAGAAGCTTAGATAAGTACCTCGTTTCACACAGAAATAAAATTATTTTCTCACACTAAATTATCTACCTAAGAAAAGAATATGTTACAAATTTAACATGCCAAGTTTGGATATTAGGAAGTTGAACCGAGACTCATCCAAAGGTTTTGTAAAAGGATCAGCTAATTGAACATCAGTACTTATATAGTGCATTGAAACTTTCTTTTTCTGCACATTATCTCTAAGAAAATGATGTCTGATTTCAATATGCTTTGTTTTAGAATGCAAAAATGGATTGTTAGAGATAGAAATGGCACTAGTGTTGTCACACAGGATTGGTGAGTTTTCAAACTGTATACCATAATCAAGTAGTTGATTTTGCAGCCATAGTAGTTAAGCATAGCAGCTTCCAGCAGCAATGTATTCTGCCTCAGCTGTTGAAGTTGAAACAGAGTTCTATTTCTTGCTTGACCAGCTGACTAATCTTCCACCTAACAGCTGACAACCACCAGATGTACTTTTTCTGTCTAGTGTACAACCTGCAAAATCAAAGTCAGTGTATCCAACTAACTCAAAATCAGAGTCTTTGGGGTACCAAAGACCTAGATTAGGAGTTCCTTTGAGATACCTAGAAATTCTTTTGACTGCAGCTAAGTGAGATTCTTTGGGATCTGCTTGGTATCTAGCACAAAGACATGTTGAAAACATAATATCTGGTCTACTTGCAGTGAGGTATAAAAGAGATCCTATCATACCTCTATAAGCTGTAATGTTCAAATATATGAGCTCAAGTATTAGAGAGTATTCTGAATGTTTTGTGTTTGCAAGAGGTGAGTAATGAATGAGGTTTGAGTTTGTTTAAATAAGGAAAAAGTTCCAAGTCTCAAAACTGTCCAGACTTCCCACGGTCGAACCACGGTCGAACGTGGCATCGACCGTCAGTCATCTGGCATTTCTTGTTCTTTGCAATATAGACATTGGGCTTTATTTAAAACCACACTCAACTCATTTTTACCTTAAAAATCAACTGAAAAGTAGATGTTCAAAAGGTTGGTTGATCCCATACTTCTAATGTTTGAATTTAAACACAAAAATGGAAGTTTGGAAACCAATACACAAAGCATGTTGGAATTTTACCCCTTTGGGAGATTCCTTTGCTAATTATGGTGGTTTATTGTTTCAAAGTAGGATTGTATTTGTTATTTACTTAAAATGGGAAGTCTTAGATTTAATCACCCAACACAAATGAGTTTTATAAAAATCTTTGTCATTTTTATAAAAGTTTTTATAAAAATAATTTTATAAAAAACTTAAACTACTTTAATTATTTTATTTGTAAGCTCATATCATTTGAATTTATTCTTGTAGGAATCTTCGTCGAGTGCTTCAACTTGAACGTTGATGGCGCTTTATCTTGGACGATTTGGATTTTGACGATTTATACGATTTAATTTGTAACAAATAAATTTAAATATTTATTTGCTTGATTATATATAGGTGCACAAATGTTAATGTTAGTGTATACAATTATATAAAAATATTGTAAATCTTTGAATTAATAAAATAGGATATAAATTATATTCCTATTTTTCCAACAATCTCCCCCTTTTTGATAAAGACAAACATTTACAATTTGTGAACAAATTGTATAAACAACTTTAACATGTTAACATGTGCATTTATACATATATATATATACCTTCTCCCCCTTTTTTGTTTTAACAAAAAGGACTCCCCCTTGACTTGTGCTCCCCCTTGAAGAGAAACTCCCCTTTGATTGTAGAACTCCACTTCTTGAATTCTATAAAATTGTATGTAGAAACTGTTGGGGTTCGTGGTACACGGCAACGGAAGCATGCAAGGTCAAAAACGAATTTTTCAAGCAAAAACAAGACCACATGGTGAACCCCATCAATGGATCTAACTCCACAACCAAGTTATGCAACTAAAACAGAAAGAAAAGAGAAGATATATGCCCCTGATGTCTCTGATGGTTGTGTGTGGCTAGCTTCAAAGCTTGGTCTTTTTCTCCTTTGGCTCTTTCTTCAAATCGAAGTCCACCCCGAGTGTCATGTGACCCAAGTGTACTAGCACTCCAAGTATTCTTCACTATCACGAAAATACTTCTGGAACACAACCAAGATACCACCAGGAATCTGCCCTATTTCTCTCTTGATGAACTTAGCAACTCTCACAATTAGTTCTAAGTGTGTTTGTTTGTAACAAATGACCAAGAGTTAAAAACGAGAGAAGTGCATGTCATTTATAAGCCAAGTCACGCCCTCAGGTCTCCCCAAGCCGGCCCAAGGCTAATCATCACAAACAACATGCATTGGTGGAAGCTAGAGGTGAAAAGAATAAAGTTGTTTCTGTCAGGCAGGGTTAGCGCCGCTAACCGCCCACGGTTAGCGCCGCTAACCTCCCACGGTTAGCGCCGCTAACGCGGCTGACTTAGCGACGCCTGGGTTAGCGCCGCTAACCCCTGCTAGAAACCAACTATCCTTATTTATCCTTTCTCACCCTCGTCTTTTGGTTGTGTCAAGGTCAACCCCCGGCGTGTGACCCGATAGGCCCATACATCATTGGTAGTGATCATTTGGCGTACGTGTGGCAGTGGGCATACTCCAACAGACTCCCACTTGCACACGACTCTACGTACCCAATGCATCACAGACAAAGAGCGGCCCCTAGTAAGACATCTCTGCTCCCAAGTCAGTATAGGTTTTGTCTTCATCACAAAAACCAATCTGCAACCCATGTGAAAAGGTCCTATCGAAAAGTGATCAATCATCCTTTTGTTTGCGATATCCAAGTGAACACGAGATATGGTAGTAAGTCATTCTCCGTTCGTTCACGATTATGTTTCTTGATCTAGATTGGTGGTGACCAAAATATACAAGTTGCAATCAATCATAAATTATTGCAAGCTTTGAGCATGGCCATGCATTTTGAAGTCAGCGACCAATCATCGAGGGGCCCAAGGATATCTCTCTATACAGAGGAACAAATTCCTTTGACTCACACTGCCCACCACAGTGATCATACTCTGCCTAACTACTCCCTTTATAACAACTAGTTACGGACTGCGTTTGAAAGTAATTAGAACAAATCAAACCAAAGTGACGCAGGCACGTGCATCTCCAGTCTAAGGATGAACTGATATTATCATCCTGATTTACTCATGACATGTACCCACAAAGTAAAATCAGGTGTGGGTCATCCAGTCACTTGAAACACTTTCAAGTACAGGCAAAGAATTGCGTCCCCGTGCCCTAATCCCCATTGGACACATGACCAATTACTTCCCTCAGTCTTAGTTCATAATTCCTTCCCGAGAAGAATGACCGACTGTGGACATTTAGAATGCTTGCGCATTCAGGGAAGAGCAAAACATGCTAAGTTGGAACACAGTAAAGATTTAAAGAAATACCCGCAACTTGCGTATTACAAAATCTCATTTAATAATCGATAAATACAATAAATACAATACTGCTTCATGTTCCCAAAAAGGGTAAATACATCAAATATACTAACCAAATACATAATCAAACCAAATCACTAGCAAATCTAATCCCAATAGCACGTGTATGAGCATCATGCTTTGCTTGTGATAAAGGTTTGGTGAACGGATCCGCGACATTGCTATCCGTGTGTACTCTGCTGATAACAACGTCTCTACATTCGACCACATCCCGGATGTAATGATACTTCCGCGGAATATGCCTCGTGCGTCGGTGAGACCTTGGTTCCTTTGCAAGAGCAACCGCACCCTCGTTGTCACAGAACACCTCAACAGGGTCGGCAATGCTAGGAACCACTCCCAGATCTTGGATGAATTTCTTCATCCATACAGCCTCCTTCACAACTTCACTGGCCGCAATATACTCCGACTCGGTAGTAGAATCGGCCACAGTGTCTTGCTTGGAGCTTCTCCAGGAAATAGCACCACCATTGAGCAGGAACACAAACCCCGATTGATATCGGCAGTCGTCCCGATCGGTTTGGAAGCTAGCATCGGAGTAAGCAGTCATACGTAGCTCTTCCGCACCTCCATACACTAAGAACATCTCCTTTGTCCTCCGAAGATACTTGAGAATGTTCTTTACTGCCGTCCAATGTGCCTCACCAGGGTTGGCTTGATATCTACTTGTCATACTCAATGCACAAGATACATCAGGCCTAGTACATAACATGGCGTACATGATCGAGCCTATAGCCGAAGCATATGGGACTCGCCTCATTACTTCCCGTTCCTCAGGGGAACTCGGGCTTTGAGCTTTGCTCAACACTAAACCATGTGACATAGGTATGAACCCCTTCTTGGAGTCCTCCATCCTAAATCTCTTTAGGACCTTGTCAATGTACGTACTCTGCCTCAATCCAATCAACCTGCGGGATCTATCTCTATAGATTTTAATCCCAAGAATGTAAGCCGCATCCCCATGATCTTTCATTGAGAAACAACTCCCTAGCCAGGCTTTTACCCCTTGCAAAGTTGGGACGTCGTTCCCAATTAGTAGAATATCATCTACATAAAGAACTAGGAATACAACTACTCTCCCACTAGCTCTAATGTAAACGCATGGCTCATCCTTGCTCTTAGAGAAGCCAAACTCTTTGACCTTCTCGTCGAAGCATAGGTTCCAGCTCCGAGAGGCTTGCTTAAGCCCATAAATGGACTTCTTAAGCTTGCAGACTTTATCCGGAAATTCTGGATGTACAAAACCCTCAGGCTGTGTCATATACACATCCTCTAAAAGTGTTCCATTTAGGAACGCGGTTTTGACGTCCATTTGCCAAATCTCATAATCATGAAATGCGGCAATGGCCAAAAGTATCCGGATAGACTTCATCATAGCCACCGGGGAAAAGGTTTCGTCATAGTCTATACCATGAGTTTGAGTGAAACCTTTAGCCACCACTCGGGCCTTGAAGGTGTCTACCTCGCCATCCATGCCGATCTTCTTCTTGAAGACCCACTTTCACCCTACGGGTTTACACCCCGGCACAGGATCAACCAAGTCCCATACTTGATTATCCGACATGGACTGAATCTCGGATTCCATTGCTTCTAGCCACTTGGCAGACTAAGGGCCCACCACAGCGTCCCGGTATTTGGTAGGCTCATCAGAGACCACTACCATGTCGGTGCCCTCAGATATGTTAAAACCATATCTCTCTGGCTCATGCCGACTTCTACCAGATCTTCTAATAGGCAATGGGTTTACATTATCTCCAGCATCATCATGCTGAGAATCAACCCTTACGGGTTGTGAGCTAGTCCCAACATCAGGTTCTACATCGGCAGGCTCTTGAATTTCTTCAAGATAAACCTTTCTCCCACTAGCATCTTTGGATAGCAGTTCCCTCTCAAGGAACACTGCCCTTCGAGCAACAAATACCTTGTTCTCCGAAGGTTTGTAAAACCAATATCCCATAGACCCAGCGGGATAACCAATGAAAAAGCACCTTTCGGCCCTGGGCTCCAATTTGTCCTCAGCCTCACGTCTCACGTAGGCAGGACAACCCCAGACCTTTAAATATGAAATGGACGGAACCTTTCCATGCCACATCTCATATGGTGTTTTCTTAACCTTCTTTGTTGGTACGAGGTTAAGGATTCCACCAGCCGTTTCAATCGCATATCCCCAAAACGTAACGGGAACGTCCGTACGAACCATCGTAGACCGAACCATATCTAATAATGTTCGGTTCCTCCTTTCGGCAACACCATTTAGTTGTGGTGTCCTAGGAGGTGTTAGTTGCGAGACAATCCCACAACTCCTTAGATGTTCGCGGAACTCAGAACTAAGATACTCACCGCCTCTATCAGATCGTAGCATCTTAATTCTTTTCCCTAGTTGATTTTCCACCTCGTTTTGATAAGTCTTAAACACCTCAAAGGTATCCGACTTTTGTCTCACCAAGTAGACATACTCATATCGACTATAATCATCAATAAAGGTTACGAAGTAGTGGGACTGATCTCTTGTGGCATGCTTGAACGGACCACACACATCAGTGTGAACGATATCCAACAAGTCTTGCACCCTCTCACATACACCGGTGAAGGGTGCTTTGGTCATCTTTCCCAATAAACAAGATTCGCATACTTCATTTGAACCGTGCTCAAATGATTCCAAGATCCCATCCGCTTGGAGCTTGGCGATGCGTTTCTTGTTTATGTGGCCTAACCGACCATGCCATAGAGATAACTTATCCAAAACACTTTTGGATCCCGAATCAACATTCATGATTGATCTATTGTTTTGCAAGTTTACATTTGCCTCATAAATGCCATG
Organism: Pulicaria dysenterica; assembly: GCA_947179395.2. Taxonomy (NCBI): domain Eukaryota; kingdom Viridiplantae; phylum Streptophyta; class Magnoliopsida; order Asterales; family Asteraceae; genus Pulicaria; species Pulicaria dysenterica. Next base: position 38,173,796 of record OX359292.1, read on the forward strand.
ACATGGAAAAGCTTTAAAATATAAGACATGATCTTTGTAACATAAAATGCTACCATTCTCAAATTTATAGTCAAACCCAATGTCATATAAAGCATAAAGAGATAAAATGTTTCTTGCCACGCAGGGCGAATAACAAACATTACCTAAAACAATAGATACGCCGGAAGGAAAGGCAAGCTCCACACTCCCAATCTTCTCAACCGGGACAATCGCCTTGTTTCCCATGATGAGATCCAGCTCTCCATCAAACAGGTCCCTACTTCTTCTTAGTACCTGCACATTATTACAAACGTGAGTACCACACCCGCTGTCTAAAACCCAGGTGTTAGAAGTAGAAGTGTTATGGAGTTCAATCATGTACGTACCGGAGGCAACGGCACCTTTAGAGCAAAGCTTCTTGAGCTCCTCCGTGTACTTGGGGCAACTACGCCGGTAGTGACCCTTCTTCCCGCAGAAGTAGCAGGTTGCCTCTTCCGGAGAGGTGGCAGCGGGAGCCACTTGCTTCCCCTTCGGCTCCGGGGTTGGGTTAGGTTTAGGCTTCGGCCCTTAGGCCTTGGCCTTCTTCTTTCCCTTCCCCTTGGAGCTAGAAGCGGGCTGCTTCCGCTTGTGCCCACCTTCGTGGATGGTGAGGACGGCAGTGGAGGTGGAGGGCTTTGCCTTGGCAAGCTCGGTCTCAGTAGTCTTGAGCATGCCGTGCAATTCCATAATTGTTTTATCCATACTATGCATATGGAATTTCACAATGAACGGTCCATATGACGGAGGCAAATATTGGAGGATTATTTCAGCCGCCAACTCTTTCCCCATGGGAAAGCCCAACTCCTCTAGCTGATCCACATATCCTTTCATCTTAAGGATGTGGGAGCTGACATTGCCGCCCTCCGGCATCTTGCAACCGACAAAGGCTTTGACACATTCAAAAAGCTCTTGCCTTGCTTGCAATTGGAACATGTCCTTAAGCTGAGAAATCATCTCAAACGCACTCACTTTCTCGAATTGCCTTTGCAATTCGGGACTCATGGTCATTAGCATTAGGCAAGTAACATCATTAGTGTCACGGACACGCTTTTCATGCGCATCCTTTACAGCCGTTGGCGCGTTGATTGCCGGTGGTTCCGGAAGAGGTGACTCAAGGACCTCTAGCTTCATCTCTTGACGTAGGACAATTCTCAAAGTCCTATGCCAATCAATAAAGTTCGGCCCGGTGAGTTTCTCCTTTTCCAAAAATGGACGGAGTGACATGTTGGTGGTGTTGGTGTTGCTAGTAGATGCCATCTACAAGCAAAATACGAAATTTGGTTAGTTATGACGTATTAAATCCTTGTTAAAATAATTACCCACTTGTTATAAAACAAATTATAGTAACAAGGGCTAAGAACCTCAAAATACCCTAATCCATGACGGGTTTTCCGCGGATCACTTCATAGAGCTATTTTAGGCCGGTAAACACTTTACCAATTGTAATCCGTGATCACAACTCTTAGACACTTGCGGGATCCTAGGTACTCTTAGCACCATTTGGCATGTTTGATCCCTCCACACCAATTCCTCATTAATACACTTTGATAGCTCGGCTAAAGCTCGACAACTACCATTCCGTTTAAGTCTTGGAATTTGTAAATCGTCCGTCAAGATAGACGGTGGTACTCTAGCCCAATGGCCGGCTCGGCTAAAGCTCGACAACCGACCTTGCGAGTTGCCACACGCGCCTTCCACACAGTTACACAAAATCGATCTCGGCTAGAGCTCGACGACCAATCTTGTTTCACTAGATTTGGGCCGTGTCATCTTACGGGTGGTGTGAGATTTACTTTTGAAAAACGGGTTTTTGTTTCTCCGGTTAAAACACTTTTAACCAATTCTTGTCTATGTGGCGCGCGGAGTTTGTAAAACGATTTAAAACTCTTTGATTTTATTATTTTGAAAAATTTTCTAGCATACGAAGATCCTAAACATCCATGCAAGAAAATAAACAAAATAAAATCAACCACGCATGTAATATATATATATATATATATATATATATATATATATATATATATATATATATATATATATATATATATATATATATATATATATATATATATATATATATATATATATATATATATATATATATATATATATCCGGTAACGAGCCAATCCTATATGTCTTGCCCGTGAGCCAACGGGCAAGACTAAGTCATCTAAGGACTAGACCGAATGACCCGATGTGTGCATCTCCCACTTGATCCATTGCGTTTGCTACCGACCTCCTGATCCAAGTACGCCAAGACATCATCCATGGTCCTTGTTGGTTGCTTCGGTTCTCCTTTTACAATTTACAAGTTTAAAAGGAAATGGCATGCAAGCCACAATTTACTATTCTAAACTAATACTACAAATTACAAAGAATAGGAAATCGGCATGCAAGCCATTAAATATACAAACCGAATAATTAAATTAATTATTACAAACCTTTGTGGTACAAACCACCAAATGAATGAATACATTAATTTAAACAACCAAACACATCACATAGGTCTCATGGCTCATATTGTTACCGGATTCTAATATCACAACCACATACAAGAAATTTAAAACTACACATGGTGTGCCACACAAAACCATGTAAACTTATATGTCTTGGTTAAGATTATCAAAACACTCAAGGCACAAATAAATCTATGTACATATGCATTAGGAACTTTAAACAATTCAAAATTCCATAGTCATATATACACAATGTAAGTATATGCAATTAAATATTTTCATGCCAAAATGTTCATCCACATATAAATACATCAACCAAGACATAAGGCAACTTTAACATGATCACATCACAAATCTGGAACTATTCCAGCAAGATCAAATAGCCCAAAAATCCAACAAAATTGACTTAAGGCAAAAGCCATGCATTCAAGCAAAAACAAGACAACATGGTGAACCCCATCAATGGATCTAACTCCACAACCAAGTTATGCAACTAAAACAGAAATAAAAGAGAAGATATATGCCCCTGATGTCTCTGATGGTTGTGTGTGGCTAGCTTCAAAGCTTGGTCTTTTTCTCCTTTGGCTCTTTCTTCAAATCGAAGTCCACCCCGAGTGTCACGTGACCCAAGTGTACTAACACTCCAAGTATTCTTCACTATCACGAAAATACTTCTGGAACACAACCAAGACACCACCAGGAATCTGCCCTATTTCTCTCTTAATGAACTTAGCAACTCTCACAATTAGTTCTAAGTGTGTTTGTTTGTAACAAATGACCAAGAGTTAAAAATGAGAGAAGTGCATGTCATTTATAAGCCAAGTCACGACCTCAGGTCTCCCTAAGCCGGCCCAAGGCTAATCATCACAAACAACATGCATTGGTGGAAGCTAGAGGTGAAAAGAATAAAGTTGTTTCTGTCAGGCAGGGTTAGCGCAGCTACCCGCCCACGGTTAGCGCCGCTAACCTCCCACGGTTAGCGCCGCTAACGCGGCTGACTTAGCGACGCCTGGGTTAGCGCCACTAACCCCTGCTGGAAACCAACTATCCTTATTTATCCTTTCTCACCCTCGTCTTTTGGTTGTGTCAAGGTCAACCCCCGTCGTGTGACCCGATAGGCCCATACATCATTGGTAGTGATCATTTGGCGTACGTGTGGCAGTGGGCATACTCCAACAGAAACTACCAAGGACTTGCCATTGAGGGTGAGTGCATAATATATATAAACCATCCAATTTGCATAATATTTTTAAGCATGTCAAACCAATGCAATAAGACAAGCATACACGTCATTATAAGAGCAAAGCATACAAGATAAAAGCATAAGTCATCCATGATCACACGCAAAAGTCATACAAGTCCAAAGTCATACATAAAAAAGCATAGTTAATTGTTCTTAAAACAAACAACCCAAAGATAAATTGTTTTCATACATATCAAAACATGACATAATCAAATAAATCATCCCCGGTGAGATGGCTCACCCGCGTCCGTCCCGGCGTTACATTTAAGAGCATTCATTATCGTCCTGAACATCCCTTTTATGCCCTTGACCTCCTTTCGTAAGGATCGGTGCTCATTGCGTAATTCATTAATGTTGCGATGAAGAGCCGCAATTCTTTCATCAGTAGAGCCTTCACCTAGGCCATAATCCGGTGCAAGCGTGCTTTCCACCTCCGCATCTCCTTCATCATCTCCTTCAAAGAATCTCTCAATATCCTCCTCCGTGTCATGGGAGGAGGAATGTGCCCTCTTCTTCCCTTTTCGGGAATGAGAATCCATCTTGCGTAAGGTAGCAAGATCGATTGGTAAGGAAGTACCCTGAGTTGGGTTGAGGGCAGGAAGGTTCGGAAGTTGGTGAAAGAGGAGTGTAAGAAGTCTTCCATATGAAAAATCCCGTCGGCTAGATGGGAGACCAACCATCCTTTTTGCAAGGATGTACATGATGTTAATCTCCGAACATGATTTAAGGCAATGTAGGAGGACGGCCTGAGTTACACTTATTTCGGAATGGTGGCCGGATTTAGGAAAGATGTTGGAATCAATAACTTTATTCCACACATTGCAAACATTAAGGAGATCCTTTCCTAAGAGATTTGTTTTATTACGAGGGACATTTGGAAGACAAATAGACCCTATAATCTCCTCAATGGTAAAGGCCGATGGAAGGTGGTTAAGACAATGAGAGTCATGATAGAATTTCAAACCGGAAAATGGGACTTGCAACATATCCCCGAGGTGAGCAAGTTTAAAGGCGAATTCTTGGGCGGAAATTTTAAATGTGATCAAGTCATTATCCTCGTCATATGCATAAGATGCATAAAACTCTCGAATGCGCCTAGGAAAAGTGTTACTAGGGAGACGAAGAAAAGTTGACCAATTCATTTGGTCAAAAGTCGCTTGTAGGTTAAATTGTTGCAGATGGGCAGGTACGACCAAGCTGTAGCACCCTCCTTACTGGCCTAGTAGGATTAAGGTAATTAAGATGAATTACTTAAATTAATAGATTGATTAGTTGTTAATTAATTGTTTGTGTGTTTTAATTAATTTATTTAATTAAATTGGGAATAATTATTATTAAAATAATTATTATTGTTAATGGATGATGAGGTGTCTAGGTTGACACCTAGACCACCCAATACACCACCTAATTACTCATAACATGCAAAATTGTGAGGTGTAAGTGTGTGTTTGTGTGCTTACGGCCGAGAAAAAGAATCAAAGAAGAAGAATTGAATTCTTGTTGATTTGAATTGTGCAATCTGTTTATCTGAAGCAATTAACATCTTCAAAAGGTTAGAATTCAGAAACCTTATATTAACTGATGCTAATTTTGAATTTATGTGGTTATTATGTGAAAACCGATTGAATGCAAAGTATGATAAATTGATGATTTAGGAAGCATGATTGATAGTGTTTGATTGTAGAATGAATAATATATGTTTAGAATTCAATTCTGGAAACATATAAGTGTTTGCATGCTTAAAATCAGATCAAAAGTTGAAGTTTATATGATTGTTGAGTTTATCGGATTTGCTAAGGATGAATCAATCGGGATTTGAGTTTGAATCGATCGGATTGTTGAAAACCGATAGAAGTTATCGGATTTGGAAGAAAACCGATAAAACATTTGAACTGTTGCCTTAACTCTGTTTATCAGAATCCGATTGTTTTATCGGATTTGGATTTGATCGGATTATGTGACTTAAGTATGAAATCAAGATGAATAAAATGCCTAACACTTTTATCGGATTTAAAGTTATCGGATTCCTCAGTTGATCAGAATTGTGAATTCTATCGGATTGTTTGACTGTATCGGATTTGCTTTTGCTTGATCGGATTTCATGTTTAGCGGATTGCCATTTCTCGGATTTGATTTTATCGGATTGGCTTAATCGGATTTGATCTTGTCGGATTTGAACACAATCGGATTTCCAGTTTTGCCTATGCTCGGAATTGATGAACATTGTGTATGAAAGATCAAGTTTAAACATGAACTTGTAGCCTTGGCTTGTGAAAGGAATGTATGAATTGCCTAAGCTAAGGAGTTGGATGAATTCACAAGATTACAGTAAGTAAAGGGTAATCATGAATTGTGGTATATTGGTAGTATATACGTGATTTGATATATGTACTTGTGGTTTTATATGTACATGTATGATTGATTTCAGTATTATGCTTATTATTTGTTGATTAAGCAAATACTAATTGATAGTTGTTTGTTCAGGTGGTGGAAAGACTCAGTAGTAAGAAAGACTGAGTTCCCTGAGCATAGAAGATATCGGTGAGTGGATATATATCTTGGATGTATAAGATATATCACCTGATTGTTGCTCTTTTTCTGTATATATACATGATGTTGTTGTGAGATCAGCTTGGCGGTTGTTATTCAGCTGGGCCTATGTTTAGAGATATACAGTATTAGTATTTGTCTTGATAAGCATTTGTTGTAATCAAGAAGTACTATTATTGTTGTCTGTTGTAACTGGGCTATTGGTAAACCTATGCTTTGGCCGGCATTTGGTTGTAGGTGTTGCAACACCGCCGGTTCTCTTGTTTGTTTGAGCATTGTTGGTTTGGGTTTGATGCCTTGTAAGTTTGTGGTATCTATTCTCTCACTTAGCTTTGAGCTAATTCCCCACTGTTGATTTCTTTTCAGGAGAATCCAGGTAGATGGATTAAAGAGCTAAACTGGAATTTTGGGACTAATCTAACTCTGATATCTGATGTTTTTGTAAAGAGCCTGTTTTGTAGTAACACTGTAAATGATTTGTAAAGCAAACATGTTTAGTTGTGTTTGATCAAATATATATTATATTATATTTTGTTAATTAAGCTTCCGCGCGTGTTCATAATAGTGTTAGTGAGAACAGTGTTACACAAGCGCCCTTCATTAATGGGGCGCTTGTTGAGGTTAGCCATGATATCCCTTGGAGAGGGAGCGGCGGAGCGAGAGGAAGATGTCTTTTGGCGTGGCATGTTAATCTATTGATGCAATAATTCGTATATTATTCACAAATAATCGCAATGAATAATAGTAAACCTAGTGTGTGTCTATGGTGTAACAAATGTTCATCCAAGCTTGTCAAGACACTAGAATTATAAAAGACACTTTGTTTTACAAAATTATGACAAGAAGATGATAATTCAATATATATAGAACATATGTAGAGAGTATAGTCAATTGATACAACAAACTCTATAGGAATATGTTCATACATTGTGTGTGCATGTCTTAAACGTGAGAAGATTTTATGAAAATGTGGAATCATGTGAATACTAGTCTTAGTTATACTATAATAAACCTAAATAAGATTAATTTGAGAATTAAATGTCAAAAAATTAAAAAAATTAAAAAATTCCAGCAAACTCACGGTGTTACCACGGTTGCAGCCGTGGTTCGACCGTGAACCCGCTGTTCATTTTTTTTAATCAGTACACGATGGTTTTTCAAAAGGTCGACCGTATATTGACCGTGGGTGACCTGTTCGAAATTTTGTACTTTTTGTTTAATTTTCAACATGACTTTTATCTAATATAAATACATCACAGATCTTTGTTTTAAACATAATTATCTCATAACCCCTACATTAAACAAAACCTACAACCACACCCAAATACTTCAAGTTTTCACCAAAACCCCAAAAGAAAAAGGAACCTAAAATCACATGATTTTTAGTACAAGAATGGTGAAAGATTTACCTTTTGTGATGAAGAGTTCGTGAAGGTGAGAACACCCGAGAGGAACACGAAAAAAAAAATTGAAGAAACCGTGTCCTTATGCCGTAGATCGTCCGGATATAGCTTCATGGGTTCAACCGGATCTTCAACCGTAAGGTAATCCTTAATATTCTTGTGAGTTTTTGAAGAAAAAGCCGAAAATTTTGAGCTCCAAAATCGGCTATGGCGGCTAGGGTTTGAGAGAGAGAGAGTGGAAGTGGTAAAGTGAAGAGAGGAAAGAGAAAGAGGGCTTAAATAGGGAAGTCTCGTCAGGTACCCTACGGTCGATACACGGTCGACCGTGTATCGACCGTTTGTTCCTTTTAATATTTACCTTTTCTTGGACAGTGACCCCACGGTCGATACACGGCTTCGACCATGCCGTGAACATTCTGGAATCGATTTTTGGCATTTTTCATATAATCATGCATAATTTTCTAAGGCACATGCTCCATCATTCCTAAACCAAGTCACAATAGATCAAATGTTTCTCTCTTAAGTGGTTTAGTGAATATATCCGCAATATTTTCACATGAATCAACCTTTTCTAAGCTAATGTTTCCTTTTTGCACATTGTCACGTAAGAAATGATGTCTAACATCAATATGCTTAGTTCTACAGTGCAAAACAGGGTTTTTACTTAAATCAATAGCACTTTTATTATCACACATAATAGGAATATCACTTAAGTGTACCTCATAATCCAATAAGGATTGTTGCATCCATAGTGCTTGTGCACATGCTTTTCCTGCAGCTATGTATTCGGCCTCGGTTGTTGATAGAGCTACGGATGTTTGTTTCTTTGAAAACCATGAAGTAAGGCAATATCCAATGAATGCACATACTCCACTTGTACTCTTTCTATCCAAGTAACATCCTCCAAGATCCGAATCCGCATAACACATGATGTCAAGTCCACCCATCTTTGGATACCACAAACCTAAATTGATTGTTCCTTTTATATACCGGAATATTCGTTTAACGGCTTCATAGTGTGATTTCTTGGGATTTTCCTGAAAGCGTGCACAAACACAAACACTATACATAATATCGGTACGACTTGCCGTTAGATAAAGCAAGCTCCCGATTAAACCATGATATTTTGTACTATCGAATATTTCACCTTCTTCATCGAGTGTCAAGTGTGTGTTGGTGGCCATAGGAGTACACATAGGTTTCTCATTCTCAAAATCAAACATCTTAAGCATATCCTTGATGTACTTAGATTGGCTAATGAATGTACCATCTTCATATTGTTTTATTTGAAGTCCAAGAAAGTAATTCAATTCACCCATCATGCTCATTTCAAATTCATTATGCATAAGAGTTGAGAATTCATCACATAAATCTTTACATGTAGATCCAAAGATAATATCATCCACATAAATTTGCACAATCAATATATCATTTTTCCTCTTCTTTGTAAACAAGGTATTATCAACTCTTCCCATGATATAGGCATTTTTCAACAAGAATGATTTTAATCTATCTTACCATGGGTGCTTGCTTAAGACCATACAATGCTTTTCTAAGTTTGTATACATGAGATGGATTAATTGGATCTTCAAATCTCGGAGGTTGACATACATAGACTTCCTCTTTTATAAAACCATTTAGAAAAGCACTTTTGACATCCGTTTGATATAGTTTAAAATCATCGGCACATGCATAAGCAAGTAGAATCTGTTGGGGTTTCTTGGGCACGCAACAGAAGCAAGGTACAAGACAAAAAGCCCATGGTACAACCACATAAAGCACAAAACATGAAATCCCAATAGTAGATCTAACTCTATGAATAGAAATGCAACAAAGGAGAGAGTTAAGGATGTTATACCAGCTCCTAAGCTCCAGAAAAACGTTGAAGATGATGAAGTTGCTCCTTGTGGCTTGAACGAATCAACTAGAAGGTGATACCCCGGTAACAAGCAAATCACTTGAGCTAGCAAGCCTTGGTGATTCATCACTCTGAAAATCACTTAAGGAACAACAACCACGGAATAGGATCAATATTTCTGGAACCAAAAACCCTCTCTAGAACTCACCAAGTCTCTTTGAAGCACTTGAGAGAATTACCAAAGTATATGTAAGTGTATTGCCAAGAGAGAGTAATGAGACAGCCTTGGAGTGTTTATAAAACCCTCAAGACGTCTATTAGTTTACCCAAGGCCGGCCCAAGTCGAAACAAGGTTCTTACATGCATTGGCTAAGTGGAGAGGTGATTTGACAATAAGTCACGTATGTCCGTAGCGGCGCTAACCCAGAGTTAGCGGCGCTAACTTTTAAGAGTTAGCGGCGCTAACGCGGCCTGTCAGAAGACTTGACGTAAAGCGCATGCATCTGTAGCGGCTCTAACCCATAAGTGTTAGCGGCGCTAACACCTTAGGGTTAGCGGCGCTAACCATGCCTGCCATGTCAACTTTTATCTTTTGTCATTTTTGATCCCTTTACTTAAGTTGCTGTCAGATTTGACCCCGGTGTATGACCCAATAGGCCCATACATCATCGGTAGTGATTCAAATGGTGTACACGCATCAGTGGGCATATTCTAACAAAATCCTAATAGATTCCAATCTAGTAACTGGAGCAAATGTTTCATCATAATCTATCCCTTCTTGTTGATTATATCCTTGGGCGACTAATCTAGCCTTATTCCTAGTAATGGCTCCATTTTCATCCACTTTGTTTCTAAACACCCATTTGGTTCCTATTATGGTATGACCACTAGGCAAAGGTACTAAGTCCCACACTTGGCTTCTAGTGAAATGGTTTAACTCTTCATGCATTGCCATTACCCAACTTTCATCCTTAAGTACTTCTTTAATATTCTTGGGTTCTATGTGGAATACAAAGGCAAAGGATGTACTAAGGTTTTCTGCTTGGGATCTAGTGAGTCTTTGGTTTAGGTCTCCTATAACTTGGGTTATTCGATGGTTCCTATTTTCCCTAACCTCATTTAGTTCACTAGTGATCTTATCATTTACTTTAGGATTTTGGTCACTAGGTTTATCTAAGTCAAGTCTAGAGAGTTGTGTTTCAATGACTTATTCTTCTAGTTTGTCATCATCTACTAGAGGTTGAGTCTTAGGTGGTGGAGATTCATCAAATGTAACATTAAAAGATTCCTCCATAACCATATTGGATTTGTTTAGTACCCTATAGGCTTTGCTATTTAGAGAATATCCTAAGAAGATACCCTCATAGGCTTTTGGGTCAAACTTGGTCAAATAGTCTTTGGTGTTAAGGATAAAACACTTACTTCCAAATAGGGTGTTTTACCTAGCATAGGTCTAATCAAAACTCTATTGAGTATGTATGTGGCCGTTGACACCGCATCACACCAAAACTTTTGGGGTATGGATTGTTCATTAAGCATAGTTCTACTCATTTCTTGTAAAGTCCTATTTTTCCTCTCAACAACCCCATTTGATTGAGGAGTGCGAGGAGCCGAAAAGTTATGAGAAACTCCATGTTTATCACAAAATGCTCCAAATTGCGCTTCATTATCAAATTCTCTACCATGGTCGGTACGAATTGAAATAATCATACAACCAAATTGGTTTTGAATTTTCTTTCCAAGAATTTTAAACTTGTCAAAAGCTTCATTTTTTGATCTAAAAAAGGATGTCCATGTATATCTTGAAAAATCATCTACAACAACTAGTGTGTAGAAGTTTCCTCCATAGCTTTGAATTGATGAAGGTCCAAAAAGATCCATATGCAAAAACTCAAGACATCTCTTAGAGGATATGAAAAGATCACTACTTATGAGATGAATGCACTTGCTTACCTATCTTACATGCATCACAAAAATGATTATCAAGTTTTATAATAGGCATGTCTCTAACAAGATCACTACTAGACAATTTATGCAATAATCTCATGTTAGCATATCCTAGTCTTCTATGCCATAAAGTTGAGTTATCAACAATAGATGCAAGACATACTTGAGTGTTAGGATTGTCACCAAGTCTACATGTATAGAGTCCATTCCTCCTAACACCTTTTACTAGCACATGATCATCTTCGCATATAACACTTTCATGCTTGGAAAAACTAACATTCAAATCTTTATCACACAATTGACCAACACTTATGAAGTTATAAGCTAGACCATTAACATGCTCAACATTTGTAAATTTAATATTGTCATGAAGGATGTTACCTCTACCAACCACCTTTCCTCTTAGGTTGCTTCCAAATACCACATGTCCTCCATCATACTCTTTGTATGATGTGAAGAGTTCTCTATTTCCGGTCATGTGTTTTGAGCAACCACTATCAAGTATCCATTCAAAAGACATAATCTCATTTTTGTTGCAAGCCTACACACATGGAATAATCATTCAAACTTTTGGTACCCAATGTTTCATAGGTCCAGGATGGTTAGCATAAAAAACTCCTACTCTAATCCACCTTTGAGTAATCTTGAAACCTTTATGATACCATGTGTTCAAAGAGTTAGTAGGTTTGATGAAATGCTTTGGTCTTTGAACCACATTTGACTTAGGTTTCTTGAATCCAAGTCCATGCCTTATGGTTGGAGTGTAAAATCTTTTTACTTGTTCATCACTTGCAACTTTTGTTCTACAAGTGGAAGAACTAGAGCCAAAGGACAAGTTTTGAAAATTCGAAAATTTCCAGTGGGTCGACGGTCGACCCACGGCATCGACCGTGGTTTGACCGTTAGGCTCCTGGATTTTTTCCTTCCCTTTTTCTTTCACAAATTGGATTTGTGTCACATGGCTCTTAGGCATGTTGTTTGAAAAACTTGAGAAACCAAGCCCACCCTTATCATTTGATGATTTTTGAACTTTTAGCATTTCATCCAACTTATGTGTGCTCTCTTCAAATTTTGACAATGTGGAGTTGTCAAAGTTTGTCTTTAGCTTGGTCTCCAAACTTGTCAAGCTTGGAGATAGATGAGGAACAACTTGACTTTGTAAATCTTTAATAGTCAAGTTTAACTTTTCAATCTCCCTTTTTAAACTTTTGTTTTCAATCTTTAGTTCCTCATTTTTTGCAAGAATTTTTGAGCTAAAGTCACACAATTGATCATATTGGTCATTATCACTATAATAACTTGAATCGGATTGTACCTCACTTGTCTCAAATGCCATGAGACATGTTTCCTCCTTGATGTCATCTTGATTTTCTTCACTACTATCACTCCATGCTCCTCCTAGGAATGCTTTGTGGTTTTCTCTCTTCTTTGAAGCAACTTTTGGACAATCACCAATGAGGTGTGAAGAGTCACCACACCCATAGCATTCTCTTGATGGTTTCTTGTCATTCTTTGCATCAATGCTTTGCTTGTACTTCTTTGGGTCAAAGGGAGCCTTTACATACTTACCCTTTCTCTTGAAGAATTTCTTGAAATTTCTCACCATCATAGCATATTCTTCATCATCATCACTATTGCCATCATCTTCCTCATCACTTGAGGATTCTTTAACATGTTTGGATTTGAGAGCAATAGATTTTGACTTCTAATTCTTTAATTTGGCTATTTCATCATCTTTTTGCATGATAACCTCATACACCTTGAGGTTTCCAATAAGCTCATCCATTTGGAGTAGATTTAAGTCCTTTGACTCCTCAATAGCCTTCACCTTAGCTCTCCATTTTGGTGAAAGAGCCCTAAGAAACTTTCTCACAATTTTCTTGTTAGAATAACTAGTCCCAAGTGACTTGAGACTAGTGACAATAGTATTAAACTTAGAGAAAGCTTCATCAATGCTCATTTCATCAAGAATATTAAATTGCTCATATTGTTGTATAAGCAACTCAACCTTGGTGTCTAGGACTTGAGCATTTCCTTGATGGATGGTGACAAGAGATTTCCAAATTTCATTTGCACTATCTAGCATAAAAACTCTTTCATACTCTTTTCTAGGTAGTGCATTGTATAAAAAGAGTTTTGCTTCAAAATTTTTGGAAATCATCTTCTTGTCATTTTGATCCCATTTGTCCTTAGGAGTTGGTACATATGCATCAATTTTAGAATAAAAGGTTTTTGGCACATGATCACCATCCTCTATGATTTCCCAAATATCAACATCTTTGGCTTTAACATATGTCATATACTTTGTTTCCAAAAGCAAAAACCTTCTTCTTCAAGAAGTGGATGTCTAACCATAGAATTCCCCTCTACAAAGTTTTGTCCCATTTTAAACTCAAAGAATTTTTGAAAAATGTTTTAGAACACTTCAAAGAAAGTTTTCAAAAATTATCAAGAGCAACTTGCTCTGATACCAATTGATGGAACCTAGAGGGGGGGTGAATAGGTTATATGTCTAATTTTTGAAGTTATTACAAGTTCTTGCAAGAAAATAAAAGATATAGAGTTAGAGAGATATCACCAATCACAATTTGAATACAATGATTTATAGTGGTTCATGCAAGTGTTAACAAACTTGCACTACATCCACTCCTTGGCCTCACCTACCAAGAGTTTGATCCACTAGCTTCTCTCTTTGAAGGTAGAGATAAACCTTTCACACTTCTCTTTTTATACTTGCAAGAATTAATCTTCAAACTTGTAAATAAGGTAAAGACAACCTTTCTTCACTCTAATTCTCAAGGCTAGAGTTGATCCTCACTTCACTCTATTTTGGTAGGATAGAGTTGATCCTTACACTATTACAAATAATATGAAAGTATGGAGTAGTGTTTAAGCTTTGATGGCTTTGACTCTTGCTTGAATCTTGAACTTGAAAGATGAAATAATATTCAAAGATATGAGCTCAAGTATTAGAGAGTATTCTGAATGTTTTGTGTTTGCAAGAGATAAGTAATGAATGAGGTTTGAGTTGGTTTAAATAAGGAAAAAGGTATTAAGTCCCACACTTGGCTTCTAGTGAATTGGTTTAACTCTTCTTGCATTGCCATTACCCAACTTTCATCCTTAAGTGCTTCTTTAATATTCTTGGGTTCTATGTGGGACACAAAGGCAAAGGATGTACTAAGGTTTTGTGCTTGGGATCTAGTGAGTCTTTGGTTTAGGTCTCCTATAACTTGGGTTATTGGATGGTTCCTATTTTCCCTAACCTCATTTTGTTCACTAGTGATCTTATCATTTACTATAGGACTTTGGTCACTAGGTTTATCTAAGTCAAATCTAGAGAGTTGTGTTTCAATGGCTTATTCTTCTAGTTTGTCATCATCTACTAGAGGTTGAGTCTTAGGTGGTGGAGATTCATCTAATGTAACATTAAGGGATTCCTCCACAACCATAGTGGATTTGTTTAGTACCCTATAGGCTTTGCTATTTAGAGAATATCCTAAGAAGATACCCTCATAGGCTTTTGGGTCAAACTTGGTCAAATAGTCTTTGGTGTTAAGGATAAAACACTTACTTCCAAATACTCTAAGGTGACCTAAGGATGGTTTCCTACCTTTGATAATCTCATAGGGTGTTTTACCTAGCATAGGTCTAATCAAAACTCTATTGAGTATGTATGTGGCCGTTGACACCGCATCACACCAAAACTTTTGGGGTATGAATTGTTCATTAAGCATAGTCCTACTCATTTCTTGTAAAGTCTTATTTTTCCTCTCAACAACCCCATTTGATTGAGGAGTGCGAGGAGCCGAAAAATTATGAGAAACTCCATGTTTATCACAAAATGCTCCAAATTGCGCTTCATTGTCAAATTCTCTACCATGGTCGGTACGAATTGAAATAATCGTAAAACCAAATTGGTTTTGAATTTTCTTTCCAAGAATTTTAAACTTGTCAAAAGCTTCATTTTTTGATTTCAAAAAGGATGTCCATGTATATCTTGAAAAATCATCTACAACAACTAGTGTGTAGAAGTTTCCTCCATAGCTTTGAATTGATGAAGGTCCAAAAAGATCCATATGCAAAAGCTCAAGACATCTCTTAGAGGATATGAAAAGATCACTACTTATGAGATGAATGCACTTGCTTACCTATCTTACATGCATCACAAAAATGATTATCAAGTTTTACAATAGGCATGTCTCTAACAAGATCACTACTAGACAATTAATGCAATAATCTCATGTTAGCATGTCCTAGTCTTCTATGCCATATAGTTGAGTTATCAACAATAGATGCAAGACATACTTGAGTGTTAGGATTGTCACCAAGACTACATGTAAAGAGTCCATTCCTCCTAACACCTTTTACTAGCACATGGTCATCTTTGCATATAACACTTTCATGCTTGGAAAAACTAACATTCAAATCTTTATCACACAATTGACCAACACTTATCAAGTTATAAGCTAGACCATTAACATGCTCAACATTTGTAAATTTAATATTGTCATGAAGGATGTTACCTCTACCAACCACCTTTCCTCTTAGGTTGCTTTCAAACACCACATGTCCTCCATCATACTCTTTGTATGATGTGAAGAGTTCTCTATTTCCGGTCATGTGTTTTGAGCAACCACTATCAAGTATCCATTCAAAATACATAATCTCATTTTTGTTGCAAGCCTACACACATGGAATAATCATTCAAACTTTTGGTACCCAATGTTTCATGGGTCCAGGATGGTTAGCATCAAAAACTCCTACTCTAATCCACCTTTGAGTAATCTTGAAACCTTTATGATACCATGTGTTCAAAGAGTTAGTAGGTTTGATGAAATGCTTTGGTCTTTGAACCACATTTGACTTAGGTTTCTTGAATCCAAGTCCATGCCTTATGGTTGGAGTGTAAAATCTTTTTACTTGTTCATCACTTGCAACTTTTGGTCTACAAGTGGAACAACTAGAGCCAAGGGACAAGTTTTTAAAATTCGAAAATTTCCAGTGGATTTGACGGTCAACCGTGAGGCTCCTGGATTTTTTCCTTCTCGTTTTCTTTCACAAATTGGATTTGTGTCACATGGCTCTTAGGATTTTTGAACTTTTAGCATTTCATCCAACTTATGTGTGCTCTCTTCAAATTTTGACAAGGTGGAGTTGTCAAAGTTTGTCTTTAGCTTGGTGTCCAAACTTGTCAAGCTTGGAGATAGATGAGGAACAACTTGACTTTGTAAATCTTTAATAGTCAAGTTTAACTTTTCAATCTCCCTTTTTAAACTTTTGTTTTCAATCTTTAGTTCCTCATTTTTTTGGAAATCATCTTCTTGTCATTTTGATCCCATTTGTCCTTAGGAGTTGGTACATATGCATCAATTTTAGAATCAAAGGTTTTTGGCACATGATCACCATCCTCTATGATTTACCAAAGATCAACAACTTTGGCTTTAACATATGTCATAAACCTTTGTTTCCAAAAGCAAAAACCTTCTTCTTCAAGAATTGGATGTCTAACCATAGAATTCCCCTCTACAAAGTTTTGTCCCATTTTAAACTCAAAGAATTTTTGAAAAATGTTTTAGAACACTTCAAAGAAAGTTTTCAAAAATTATCAAGAGCAACTTGCTCTGATACCAATTGATGGAACCTAGAGGGGGGGGGGGGGGGGTGAATAGGTTATATGTCCAATTTTTGAAGTTTTTACAAGTTCTTGCAAGAAAATAAAAGATATAGAGTTAGAGAGATATCACCAAGCACAAGTTGAACACAATGATTTATAGTGGTTCGTGCAAGTGTTAACAAACTTGCACTACATCTACTCCTTGGCCTCACCCACCAAGAGTTTGATCCACTAGTTTCTCTCTTTGAAGGTAGAGATAAACCTTTCACACTTCTCTTTTTATACTTGCAAGAATTAATCTTCAAACTTGTAAATAAGGTAAAGACAACCTTTCTTCACTCTAATTCTCAAGGCTAGAGTTGATCTTCACTTCACTCTAATTTGGTAGGATAGAGTTGATCCTTACACTATTACAAATAATATGAAAGTATGGAGTAGTGTTTAAGCTTTGATGGCTTTGACTCTTGCTTGAATCTTGAATCTTGAACTTGAAAGATGAAATAATATTTAAAGATATGAGCTCAAGTATTAGAGAGTATTCTGAATGTTTTTTGTTTGCAAGAGATAAGTACTGAATGAGGTTTGAGTTGGTTTAAATAAGGAATGTTTAATGTTAGTGTATACAATTATATAAATATATTGTAAATCTTTGAATTAACAAAAGAGGATATAAATTATATTCCTATTTTCCCAACAAAAACTTTTTACAAAGATCCAAATTTGTAGACCCAAATATTGTATCATCTACATATATATGTACAAGTATTACATCACCCTTGAATTTCCTTATAAACAAAGTGCTATCTATGCTTCTTCTTATAAAGCCTTTGGTGGTTAGAAAAGAAGAGAGGGTATCATACCAGGCTCTTGGAGCTTGCTTTAGACCATACAAAGCTTTGTTTAGGAAGTATACATGGTCTGGCTTGCTTGCATCCTCAAAATCTGGAGGTTGTTTGACATACACCTCTTCCTTCAATTCTACATTGAGGAAAGCACTCTTAACATCCATTTGGAAAACTTTAAAGTGTTTTAAGGCAACATAAGCTAGAAATAGTCTTATGGCTTCAAGTCTTGCAACAGGGGCAAAGGTTTCTTCATAATCAATACCTTCTTCTTGGCAATACCCCTGTGCAACTAACCTTGCTTTGTTTCTGATGATCAGCCCTTGTTCATCCATTTTGTTTCTAAATACCTACTTAGTACCAATGATGGATTTTTCCTTTGGTCTTGGCACCAAAGTCCATACATTGTTTCTTGTGAATTCTGCCAATTCTTCTTGCATGGCATTAATCCAGTAAGGATCATTTAGAGCTTCATCAACCTTCTTTGGTTCAATCATAGAAACAAAACCTGTGTATAAACAAAAATTACAAGCTTTTGATCTAGTTAGTACATGTGCGTCTATGTTACCTATGACTTGATCTTTAGGATGATCCTTGTGGTCCTTATAGGCATTTTGGATTCTGGGAGAGTTTGGATTATTTTGGATTGTTGGAGTGAAAATTCATTGGTTTAGATCAGCTGATGAGACTTCTGGTTGATCAGCTGATAGAATTTCAGGAACGATATCTGATGAAACCTCTACTGATGAGGGAATGTTTAATATGGAATTAGAGTTCATTGATGTTGAATCATGATTCTCATCATTCAGTAAAAGTGTGGATTGGTTTAGGATTTGACATGCATTGGTTTGATGTAAATTTGGAACAGTTTCATCTAAATCCTCTACATCAGCTGATGGGATTGGATTAGCTGATACTGGAATGTTGTCTTCAGTATGTAGCAGATCATTAAATTCCTCACCTGTAGATGGATTAGTAGAACAGGAAGCAACAAAGTCATTTTCATTAAAACTTACATTGATTGATTCTTCTATGACCTTTGTTCTGAGGTTGTAGATTCTGTAAGGTTTGGAGATAACAGAATATCCAACAAAAACACCTTCATCAGCTTTTGGTTCAAACTTCTGCAATTGATCTCTCTAGTTCAGAATAAAACACTTACACCCAAAGATATGCAGAAAACTGATGTTGGGCTTCCTTCCCTTGAGCACTTCATAAGGAGTCTTATTGTGTCTCTTGATGACTAGGGATCTGTTCTGAGTGAAACATGCACAGCTGACAGCTTCAGCCCAAAAATTGAATCCTAACCCACTCTCACACAACATGGTTCTTGCAGCTTCTATTAATGTTTTTTTTCTTCTTTCAGCTACACCATTTTGTTGTGGAGTCCTTGGTGCAGAGAAGTTTTGAGATATGCCTTTATCATCACAGAACCCTTCTAGAGTTTGATTTCTAAACTCAGTTCCATGATCACTTCTGAGCATCCTTACCAGATTTCCGTTTAGCACTTCCATCTTCTTTATGAAGCTCGTTATTTCTTCAGCAGCCTCACTCTTTGCTTTTAGGAAAATGACCCAAGTGTATCTTGAGAATTCATCAACCATCACCAATGCATACTTAATTCCACCAAAACTAGCAGTAGCAACAGAACCAAATAGATCAATGTGTAACATGTAGAAAGGTTCAGTAATGGAGAAGGCTTGCTTAGATGGAAAAGAAGTCTTGTGCTGCTTTCCCTTCTCACAGGCAGAACAAGGTTTAGGCTTAACATACGTCAGTGAAGGTAGTCCTGACACTAGTTCACCCTTGCTCAGCTTGTTTATATTTTTGAAGTTTAAGTCAGAAAGCCTTTTGTGCCATAACCAGTTTGTGTTAGTTACAGACTTTGTATACAAACATGTTAACTTCGATGGATCACCAGAGGACATATCAAGAGTATATACATCCTTGGTTCTCTTTGCACAAATAATTGTTTTACCTTTTTGATCTAAAATGGAACCACCTGTCTTTGTAAAGAGGAATTTATGATCACCATCACATAACTGAATTATGCTGATGAGATTGTACTTAAGCCCTTTAACATATGATACCTTAGACAAGGTTAAGTTCCCATTATGAAGTTCTCCGTAGCCTTTTGTTTGCCCACAATTGTTATCACCAAAGGTCACTCTTGGACCTTTTTCCTTCTTGTAGTTACTAAGTAAAGCTTTACAACCTGTCATGGTCCTTGAACATCCACTGTCAAGATACCATGTGTTCAGACCCTGCATCGATGTGATTGAAAGAAGGTTAGTGACACTTGGGCATCCACATTTAAGTGGACCCCTGTGGATTGCACCGAGCCATCCACTTTATATTAGGTTGTTTATGAATGAGAGAAACAACTGTGTTATCATAATCAGTCCGCTGTCTTGAGTTACCTTCAAGAGAACAATTACTTGCCTTATGTTCTTTGCTCCCTCATTTATAACATTTTTGATTTTTGGAGCCTTTAACATGTTTTGGTAATTGCCTAAGAGATGTCTTAACTGTTTTCTGATTACTATGGGTCATCAGCTGACAGATTTCACCATTCAGTTGTTGCAACTGATTCTGTAAACTGATAAGGTCTTTGTTTACAGTCACCTTAGGTTGACCCTTAGTTAAAATGAGTTTTTGATCAACTTTAGGTGTGGCAGACTTAGACTTTTTGTAAACAAAAGGTCCTTTTCCCTTATTTTATCCTATTAAAAGAGTTTGAAGTGATGTTTGATCAGCTAAACAAACAAAAGAGGATCCATGATAAGCTGACAGGATATCAGCTGAGCAGTTATCGTCTACTTTTTTATTAGTTGATGTAATATCATTAGCTAAAGAATTTTCAGTCAGCTGAGTTCCTAAATTTAATGTATCAGCTTTCAAGGTTTGACAACAGAATGTCTCTTTGGTATCAACAAATGATTCCATTCCTTTACTTACTTCCTTTACAATTAAATTTTCAGTACTTTTGCTTTCTGTCAAAATAATAGAACTTGAATCAACTTTTGAAGTGGTTGAGTCTTTTAGCTGAGTACTTTTTACTTTTAACAAATCTATTAGTGATAATACTTTTTCCCTTTACAATCTTTTGAAAGGTAAGTGGTAAAATATCAGCTTTTTCTAAGATATTTATGTTCTTGCTAAAATCAACACAGTTAGCAGCTTGGGAATAATTTCCACCAATAATAGCTTGAACTTGTTTTGGAATCTGCTCATTGACACACTGAGTGGCCTTCTCAGCAGATACACACGAAGATCTAACTATTTTTTGAAGGTCATTAAACTTTATTGTTGCTTCGTTGGTTTCTTTTACCAAGATCTGATTAAGTATCTTTTGATTAGCTAAATCATCTTCCAGTTTTGTCATTTGTTTCAGTTTCTCATCTTTAAGACTTAATCTCTCTTTTAGTGATTCTATTTCTAATTTTAGCTTCTTTTCTCTTTGAATATTTGACTGAAACTCAACACACAGATAATCAAACATAGTGTTCTTTTCATTATCTTCATAGTTAATAAAGTTTCCAACCTGATACATAGAAGAAGGATCTCAGTCAGGAGAAGTACAAGCTTTAGCAGCTTTCTTCATGTCCTCATCAAAGGAACTTGTACTTGCTGTGTTAGCCATCAAACTGAGCTGAGCTCAGAGGACCTCATCTTCATCACTTGAGAGATGTTCCTCAGCCCAATCTTTTTCTTCAGCTACCAACACCCTGTTCTGAGCTTTCTTCTTCTTCTTGTCAAGGACTGCAACAAGAAGCTTCTTATACTTAGCTTCATAATCAATCTTGCTGTCTGAGCTTGAGGAACCCTTGAAGCCTGTGTTTCCTATGGACTTACACTCACTGGCGTAGTGACCAGTCTTGCCACAAGATAAACAACCTTCAGAAGCCTTTGGTTTTGACAAGGCTCTTTCTCCTTTGAAGGGTTTCTTCTCAAACCTCTTGACACCCTTTCTTTTCAAGAAAGGTTTGAACCTTTTAACCAACATGGCAGGCTGCTCAACAGCAGCTTCAATGTTGTCCATGTTCTCCAGAAGTTCATCCTCATCAGCCACTTGCTCTTCATCAGAAGACTCCTCCTCTTCCTCCTCATCATTGGACTCATCCACAACTGCAGCAAAACTCCTAGATCTTGTATCCTTAGACACAAGGGCAGTAGTTGGAGCTTTTGCAACCTCCTTCATATCCTTGGTAAAGAGTTTCCTTTGTTTCACTGATTGTTCATGATTCATAAGGTTTCCATATAAACCAACTAGTGTAAGACCCTTGATTTTCTCACCATGTTTAAGCACAGTGATAAAATGATCCCAAGATTCTGGGAGACAGTCTAGAAACTTGTTTACAAGTTCCCTATTGCTCTTGGGAACATCTGCCCTTCTTAAGTCATTAATAAGGCATTTGAACCTGGTGTAGGTCTGAGTAAGACTTTCACCTTTATGAGCAAAGAAGAACTCATATTCTCTAACCAGAAGGAGTTTCTTGTTCTCCTGCACTTCTTCAGTGCCTTCATATGCAACAATCAAAGTGTCTAGCATTTCTTTTGCAGATTTACAGTTAAGAACTTGATGATAGACATCATTTGGTAGTGTAGAGACTAAAGTTGTTCTTGCTTTAACATCAAGATTAACAAGTCTTTTGTCTTCGTCAGACCACTGATTTATAGGTTTTATAATCAGTCTTTCAACAGCAGGAACTTCATCAGTTGCTTCAGTCGCTTGAATTGTTGAGGAAGGACCATAAGGATCTTCAGAAACAGTTTTAAGCATCACATCATCAAGGCTTGACATATAGAGAAGAACTCTACTCTTCCAGAGAGAGAATTTCTCTCCATCAAACATTGGACATCTTGTGAGTGAGCCATTGTTGGAAGAACTATTAGAAGCAGCACCAGGAATGGCCATTTTGTAGTGTGGGGTGGAAGCAGTTGAAGAGTAAGCAAAACAGGTCTTAGATATGAGTTATCTAGCCTACTCTGATACCAGTTGTTGGTCCCGAATGGATACTACAATAACAAATGTTTGTAGAAGGGGGGGGGGGGGGTTGAATACAAACTTTAGCAAATTAAAATTTAAGAGACACACGGTTTAGTTTTATATAATTCTTATTGATGTGAATCAAGAATTACATGAACTAGATGCGGAAAATCTAAGTTCAATAAAAGGTGGCAACTAAATTTGTCTAACACATAGACTGAGCTAATCTTAAACAACTTATGTCTAAGATTTTCAACACATGAACAAGTTTGTTATATTGAAAATAAAATGCTAACTCTTCTAGTTCTCAACAAATGAGATTTCAGTATTCAACCATCTATTCGCATACTTAGCATGTTTCCATGCATGAGTATATATAAGCAAAGTGGTGTCCGGGTTGATGAAGAGCGAATGAGAAAATGGTATTTGGTTTAATAATATTATAATAGATAAATGTAGTGGGTGGAAGGTAAGTTAACTTTACACGTAAAGTGTGTAAAGTAAACATACTTTTCAGTAAGGAGTTTACCCACTATCTATTATTATATTATTAAAGTACTACCTTTGTGTCTTGGGAGAGTAAACTTCTCTTTCCATGCTTGTGCTTTAATCAACACCATGCTTTCTGAAGATTTGACTTTACCAAGTATAGAGTTGCCAGCCATACTTAGTTGAAGCATCATATCTTCGAGATCTTCTCTTCAAAAGTATCTTTCTCCTTTTCCAGGGGATAAAGATCTATCCTTTTTGTTTCTTTGTAGATACAAAAAGTGCTAAGTACTTTTACAAAGAAAGATCTAAGGCATAAGAAGAACAACACATGTTCTGCCTTTGACTAAAGAAAATATTACATAGAAAAGCTATTAACTAAGATATAGAATAATAACTCAGCTAACAGACACTGAACTGCAAAAGTAATTTTGCTTAGCTAAGGATAAATGTGAAAGACTCAGCTGACTAGATTTGATCAGCTGATCGAAATGCTCAGCTAACAATACAAATCAGAGTAGCTAATAAATTGATCAAACTAAACTGTCAGCTGATCCCAAGGGCTCAGCTAATTGTTTGAGTATGATCAGCTTATGAAGGAAAGATTGGATAAGTAGTAAATACCTTATCTGACATATGGGAGGCATCAGCTGATCAATATGATTGTGTCAGCTGATCTTTGATAGCTCAGCTGATCTTTAAACTTTCCTCAGCTGATGGTTTTGAACCATCAGCTAATCCATTGTAGATCTTCAGCTGATGCTTTTTGACTGATCTTTTCCTCTCAGCTGATCTTCCTGAAGCTTGTCCTTTAGCTGATACTAAGTGTTCAGCTGACACTATGATTCATCAGTTGACACTTCTTACTTACAATTTTCTTTAAGTCTAACATGAAAAACAACACATGTTTTTTATTTATCTAAGTCTAAACTGAATATGTGGTTTTGTTAACATCAAATCCTATTTTAAATAATAGGCAGGTTTGATTTAGGTTTGATATTGCTATCTCCTCAACAAAAAATCATGCATAAAGTACAAGTAACTAGAGCATAAAACCCCATTAATGGACCATTCTCTATGGCTAACATTTGCAACACGAAAAGAAGAAGGGAAAAGTGGTTATACCCTTCTGGAACTTGCTGGAACAAATGAGGATGAAGATGATGACAAGAAAGCCACAAATCGAGCTCCTCTGTATTGAAAGTCCACCTCGGGTTGACTCAACCTCCTTGTACTAGGAAGCTTGGATGATCTCAACAAGAAATCACCTTAAGAATAGCTACTATGCTCCAAGTTCATGGACTTACTAGTTTGGCATACAAGATACCTCTTAAAGTTTCTCACTAAGTGTATCAAGTGTGTAAGTTTCAAAAAGGTAGTAACAAGAGGCAAATGGAACACTTTTAAAGAGCCTCAAATGACCCCAGATCTCCCCTTGGCCGGCCAAGTTCCAATGATGGCCTAAACATGCATTGGCCAAAGAGAGAGGTGAATAAGAAGAACATGCAGTCTGTCGGACGATCGCGCCGCGAACTCCTTTGGAGTTCGCGCCATGACCGCCCAAACAGTTAGCGGCGCTAACTACCAGTCTGTACCATTCTTTGCATTTTACAACATTCAGTCCCTGAACTCTGTTTGCTGTCGAGATTGAACACCGGTGTGTGACCCAATAGGCCCATACATCATCAGCAGTGATCTATATGGCGTACGTGCGTCAGTAGGTATACTCCAACAAACTCCCACTTGTACATGACACACCGTACCCACAAACCACAGACAAATAGCGTCCTCTAGTGAGGCATCTTTTCCCCCACGTCAGTATAGGTTTTGTCATCAAGAACAAAAACAAAATCCAGAATCAGTTACGAAATGGTCCTATAGACAAGTGATCATTTATCCCTTCGTTCGCGATATCCGTGTGAACACGAGACATGGTTAAAAGTCAATCTCCAGATCGTTCACGATTGTGTTTCTCGATCTTGATTGATGGTGAACCAAAATCTAGTTGCAATCGATCATATATCACCGCAACTTGAGCATGGCCATGCATTTTACGTCAGCGCTCAATCATCGAGGGGCCCATAGATATCTCTCTAAGTATAGAGGAACAAATCCTTTGACTACATTGCTTCGCCACATACACCATACTTTACCTAAGAGCTTCGTTTATAACAGCCAATTACGAACTGCGTTTGAAAGCAATTAAGGCAAAGCAGATCCATGCTTTGGAACACATGTATCTCAAGTCTAAGGATAAAATGATATTATCATCCTGACTTACTCGTGACATAAACCATGAAGTAAGTTCAGGTGTGGGTCGTCCAGTCACTTGACATAGTCAAGCACAAGCAAAGTGTTGCGTCTCTTTTATCTAATCCATTATTAGATAGCGACCAACCACTTCCCTCAGCCTTACCTCAAACTTCCTCCCCATGAAGAATGACCGACTGTGGACATTTAGAATGAAAATGGCATTCTAGGAAGAATTAAACATGCTAAGATGGAACATAGTAAGGATTCATAGAATATTTGCCCTTGGCGTATCATTAAATCACATTTAATAATCAATACAATATGAAATACAATACTGCTTAATGTTCCCAAAATACAAGTACATATCAAACGTTAAACGAATATTACACTCAAACCAAGTCACTAGCAAATCTTACACCTATCGATCTAGTGTGAGAATCATGTACAGCTTGTGACAACAGTTTAGTGAAAGGATCGGCCATATTTCCTTTCGATGCTACTCTACTGATGGCAATGTCACCACTCTCTATAACATCTCTGATAAAGTGGTATTTTTGAGGAATGTGCCTCGTCCGCTTATAAGCCCTTGGTTCCTTAGCTAGAGCAACCACACCCTCATTGTCACAAAATATCTGAATGGGGTCAGATATGCTAGGAACCACTCCAAGGTTTTTGTTGGTCAAATGATCTCATCAATTGAAATTTGATGAGACAAAGTTAAGTTTGTAAGATATGTTCTAAATGCAACTTAAATAGAATTATGAAGCTGAGCATATGTTTGATCAGCTTAGACTATATCTTAGTAAGATTATCACTATGTTTGATAAGTTGTGTGTGTCACCTAAGATATAGGTTGAGTATTCAGCTTGATGCGTTTCGAGCTGAGTGACTCAGCTTGTAAACTGAGTCAGCTCAACAGAGTTGCTAAGTAAGTTCTAGTTAACTCTTATGACTTCTAAGGATGAGTTAGTCATTATACATGTTAGTACATGTTTGATTTCGAGTTTGTTCCCGAAGAACTCAACTTGATGAGTTTCAAGCTGAGTAACTCAGACCGAGTAAAGAAGTCAGTTTAAGAGAATTTAAATATGAGTTAAATTCATTTTACTCTCTATATCTACGGCATGGATAAGAAGATTCCAGAATCAAGATTGAAGATTGAAGACTCAAGATAAGAAGAGTCAAGATTCAAGATTCTAGGTTATCAGATAGTTTGTTAGCAGATTAGGATTAGTTCTAGTTTGTTAGGATCCATAGGAACATAATTATAAATACTTATCTCCTGATAAGTTTAGAGGAACTGAGCCAAACTCCAATCTCACCTCAACCTATTGATCGTATGTGTTACGAATCTTGATACACAGTTTGTATGTTCAACGTGATCAACAAATTCACAGATTGCCAATTGTTAGTGTGTTCGAATCTTCACGTCTTTTGTGAAGTTGGTAAGTATTCAATCTATGAATAAATCATGTTTAGAGAGTCAGTTCGTATCTATAATCATAAGTTGATTATAGATAGCAAAGTTTGAGAGATTGAGAGATTTGATTTACATTAGCTGTTTACATATCAAGTGTTGCTTACTTGGTTGTTACTGTAGTCATCTTCTTATTAATGAAAGCATTCGATTTCATGTGGTTTGATGTGTGTTAACACTTTTTATTAATTTGTTCAATTTTCTGCAGAAAGTGTATTCAACCCCCCTTCTACACATTACTTGCTTGTTGATACTCTCACAAAGGGACCAACAACTGGTATCAAAGAAGGCTGAACGATTTCATAAGTTGAAAGTTCAATATTCTGAGAAAGTATACAATGTCGACAAGCAACAATTCATCAAACTTTCCTCATGTGGCTGCTAAGGATTGTCCCGTATTTGATGGATTTGATTATCCTATGTGGAAATTCAGAGCCATGCTTTTCCTCAAGTCCATTGACACTCGTATGTACGATGTCATAACCCGTGGACCAATTATTCCCCAAGATTTCTGCTGCATTTGGTGATAATTCTACCGACAAGACAGAAAAAGAAGTCAAGAAGCCTTTGGCATCCTGGACTGATGAAGATTGGAAACTACATTCCCTGGATGACAAAGCAGAGAGTGTTCTGGATAATGCCCTGACCAATGAGATCTTGCACACAGTGGCTGGGTGTCAAACTACAAAAGAGATCTGGGATACCTTGAGTATCACATATGAGGGCACATAACTGGTCAAGCAGCAAAAGAAGAATCATCTTAATAGATCATATGAAAACTTTTTTGCTAAGAAGAATGAAACCTTGCCTGATTTGTTCACAAGGTTTCACTGCTTGATTAATGACCTGCTAAGTGTGGGCATTAAAAAGGATGAAGCTGACCTAGTGCTGAAATTTCTGGATGTGTTACAAGAGAAGTTCAATGAAGTGATTGTAGCACTAAGGGCTGGAGGTACATTACATATGTATAACCTACAGTCCATATATGGGTTCTTTCTTAATCATGAAAAGATCACAGAACACAAGAAATATTCTTAACAACAAATGAAGGATTCTCTTGATAAACATGAAACTGCATTAGTTGCAGAAAGAAAGAAGAAGAGTTCAAAAGCCTTCATTGTTGAATCTGAGACTGAGTCAGACTCTCAAGCTGACCACTCAGACTCAGACTCAAGTGATACTGATGATGTTCAGACTATCACTGAACATATGGCCATGCTTGCTAGAAGATTGCGAAGAATTCAAAGGGGGAAGGAGGAAGATCTGACAGGGGCAAAGGAAAATGTTCTTTTGATCCCAAGAAAGTTGTGTGCTTCAACTGTCAGAGAAAGAGACACATTGCTGCTGAGTCTAGAATGAAGAAAGATGAAACAGCTTCAGTCGCTGACAAGAATGCTTACAGAGCTGACAAGTATAAGAAGAAATATACTCAGCTCAAGAAAGGAAAGCTTGAAGACAAGCACAATGCAAAAGGACTTTATGCCGAAACTTGGGATACATAATCATCTGCCTCAGATGATGATGATAAGTGTCTGATGGCTCAAGAAGATGAAGAGTTTGAATTAGATGAAGTTGATTATGGTTTTTCTGAATTAACTTTTGAAATTGACATGAAGGAAGCTGAAGAAAACAGTAAACTAAGTGACTGGGATCCTTCCTCCATGTACAAGGTTAGCAATTTCAACTCTTACACCGATGAATAAAAATGTCTTACTTTTAGTTATTTGTTAAACGACTTTAAGACCATCCTTAAGTCTCAAGCTAACCTCAAAGCTGAAATCACTAAGCTGAAGAATGAGATTAAGGAAAATCAAACTCTCATTAATGCTGGAAAGAAAGCACAATGTGATCTTAAACGTCAAAGACACATTAATAAACTTCTAAGTGAAGAGCTTCAGGAAGCCAAGGATAAAGTTGACCAACTTTAGAAGGTCACTGAATCCTGGTGTAAGTCAAAAAGGCTTGTTGAGCAGTACATCAACCAGTAGATCCCTAAACAGGTAAAAGTTGTAATTGGAGGTGACTATCAATCCGCAGCTTATGCAGCTGATGATGATGAGATAGCAAGTACATATTCTTGTTAGAATATGCCCACTGATGCGTATACACCGTTTAAATCACTACCGACGATGTATGGGCTTATTGGGTCATACACCGGGGTCCAACCAGGCAACAACTACAGAAAAGGGACCAAAAATGACAAAAGACAAAAGTTGACATCGCAGACTGCGTTAGTGCCGCTAACCATAAGGTGTTAGCGCCGCTACGGCTGCATTAGCTTTTTGTCAAATCACCTCTAGGCTTGGCCAATGCATGTGGATGTCATGACGTGGTCTTGGCCGGCCCTAGGCATACCAAGTGACTTCTAGAGGTTTATAAAAGTCCCTATTGGAACCTCATTTGCACTCTTGGCCACTTACACCAAAACCATACACTGTTAAGTGCTTATAAAAGACTTAGAGAGAGTTCTAGAGAGAGGTTCCAGGAATTTGATATTGGTTGTTGTTCTCTAGTGATTTTCTTGAGAGAAGGATCACAAGAGCTTGCTAGAACAAGAGGTTGGCGTGTTCCCGGGGTATAACCCATTAGAAGATTCCTTGACTTGCTTCTTGGAGTAACAACAAGACCTCATCACAATTTCTGGAGCTAAGGAGACTGGTATAACTATTTTCTCCTCTCTTTAATGTTGCATTTCTTTTACATAGAGTTTGATCCATTAGTGGGGTTTTAATTTTATGCTTTGTATGCTTGTACCATGGGCTTATTTTGTTGTATATTGCTTCCATTGCGTGCCCTAGAAACCCTAACAATTCTGAGGAAGATAGACAAATGATTGAGTCTCAGAAGTCGGCCTCAAAAAAGAAACATGATCCAAGCCTAAAATACAATAAGTTTGTAAAGGCAAAGGATCATGGGAATGAGTGCTCAACCTCTAAACAACATAGTAAGTATGTGCTTGATAGATTAGGCACTTAGCCTATTCAAAGGACTTCTGTTATTGAAAGGCTGAATCCAAATCCTTTCAAAAGATAGCACTCTCTATCTGGCTCAGAGAGAAGTTTCAAGAATAGGAAGACTATTGTAAGTCAGAGGTCATATAACAACACTGGTAAGTCCAAAGTTGTTGAAATTGGTAAGTCCGAAGAACTCAACAGTGGTAAGTCCAAAACTGTTGAAACTGGTAAGTCCAGGATAATAAATCCAGATCTGACATTGAAAATAACTTTGTTGGTAAGTCTAAAGTCATTGAAAATAAGTTTGTTGGTCAAGCTTCTAATAAAAAAGATAATAAATCCAGATCTGACAAAGGTAAGTCCAAAGTCAATGAGGATCAGGTGAATCAACTTGCAAAGAAAGTTGAGAAGTTATCCACAACTCATAATCCTAATACTGATGATCAGTTTTGTTGGAGGATGACTACTAACGTACGTACGCCAATTAATCACTGCCGATGACGTATGGGCCTATCGGGTCACACGCCGGGGGTTGATCTTGACAACTACCTAAAGAAGGAGGGTGAGAAAGAATAAATAATGATAGTTGGTAATCTGGCCAGAGTTAGCGGCGCTATCTCAGCCGTCACTAACTCAGCCGCGATCGCGGCGCTAACTTTGGGCGGTTTTAGTGGGAGCTCGCATCGAAGACTTTGTCCCTTACAATTGCCCATGTTCTTCCCGTTCGGCTCACGGGAAGAACGCATAGGTTTTTATTGCAAGGGTTACCAATTATAGTATCTTATGCGTGTGATTGTGATTTTATATGCATGGCTTGCTTAGGATTCGCATGCTAGATAATTTTTCAAAAATTAATAAAATCACAAGATATTTGCTAAAAATGGTTTACAATTCTTTCGCGCGCTCACATATAAGATTAACTCACCTAGTGAAATTAGGATTTGTTACTAATAAGTTAATCTATAACCAAACCGGAAACAAAAGCCCGTATTTCCATAAAACGTAAATCATGCACCATCCGTAAGTCGATACCACCCGAATCTAGTCTTATGCGATTTGGTTGTCGAGCATAGCACGAGCCATATTCATAAAACTATGTGGAAGGTGAGTGTGGCAAATTCACAATTTTGGTTGTCGAGCTTAGCACGAGCCAACTTTAGTGAGTTTATTACCGTATGTCTTGACGGACGATTTTCAATTTTCGGATTGAAATCTTGGTTAATTATCGAGCTTAGCACGAGTTAACCAAAACTTCAAGACTTTAAATTGGTGCAAGAAGGGATCAAACATGCCAAACGACCCCTGGTTGTCGTAGGATCCTGCAAGGTGCTAAGGATTGCAATAGAGATTGCAATTGGCAAAATGGTTGCCAACCTAAATAGTTTTGTCATGTGATCCACGGTAACCCCGTCACATGGTAGGATGAAATACGATTCTTAGCTTTCTTAAGATGATTCTTTATGGGTAAATTGTTTTAACAAGATAAAGTATCAAACTAACTAAAATCTACGTTGCAATTTTAGATGGCATCAACAAGCGCAAAAAACACCACCACCAACGTTTCTCTCTGAGGCTTGTCATACACTATGAAGGAAAATTGCATACCATTGAGGAACCCCTACCCGAGGCACCTGCTAGCAATGCCTCAAAGGCGGTCAAAGAGGCTCATGATAAACGCGTCAAAGAGACCGGAGAAGTTACGTGCTTAATGTTGAGCACCATGAGCTCCGATTTGCAAAAGCAAATGGAGCACTTGAGTGCTTACGACTTGATCGTGCAGCTGAAGGACATGTTCCAACAGCAGGCGATGCAAGAAAGGTACGAATGCTTCAAGTCCGTTCTTGCGTGCAAGCTCCAAGAAGGCGGGAAAGTAAGCGCTCATGTTTTACGGATGAAAGCAAACATTGAGCGCATGGAGAAGTTGGGTTTTACCATGGGGAGGGAGAATGTTGTCGACTTGATCCTCCAATCCCTGCCCAGTGCATATGATCAATTCATCATGAGTTATCATATGCATAGCATGGATAAAACCATGATGGAGTTGCATGGCATGCTCAAAACTGCGGAGGCGAGCATGACCAAGAACAAGCCATCCTATTCTTCCACTCCCGTCTTGGCTATCCGGGAGGGACGCATCACGAAGAAGAAGAAGAAGGGAAACTCTTCCAAAGGGAAGGTTAAGGGAAAGGTTAGTGAAACCAAGACCCTGGAGGACGTCCAATGCTTCTTTTACGGGGGCAAGGGCCATTACCGCCGAAGCTGCCCAAAGTACATTGAGGGGCTCAATAAGCTCAAGGCGATGAGCATAAACTTTTACTTCAAAAGGCTGGGTTTTAGACACCGGCTGTGGCACTCACATATGTAATATGGTGCAGGTGCTAAGGACAAGTAGGAGCTTGGAGTGGGGAGAGCTGGATCTTGTAATGGGAAATTCGGAGATTGTCCCAGTTGAAGAAAGAGGAAACTTAGAGCTTCAATTCAAGACCGACAATTCTATTTTGTTGAAAAATGTATGCTATTCGCCCCATGTGGCTAGAAACATTATTTCTTTTCACGAATTGTATGACAAACGGTTTTAACTTCAATTTTATTTATGGTACAATTACTTGCTTTAAAAATGATATTGTTTATTTTAAAGCATCACTATGTCATGACATATATGAGGCAAATGCATACATTGAATCAATAAAATCTATCATGAATATTGATTCTGAGTCCAAAAATAGTTTGGACAAGTTCTCGTTGTGGCATAGTCGTCTTGGCCACATAAAAAAACTCGCATCACCAAGCTCCAAGCGGATGGGATCTTGGAATCATTTGATCACGGGTAAAGTGATGTATGCGAATCTTGCTTATTAGGCAAGATGACAAATGCACCCTTCACGGGATCAAGTGAGAGGGGAAAAGACCTATTGGATATTGTGCATACTAATGTATGTGGACCTTTCAAGCATGTCACAAGAAACAACTCTAGATACTTCGTAACCTTTATAGATGATTATAGTATGTATGGATATGTCTACCTTGTTAAACACAAGAATGAAACCTTTGAGGTATTCAAGACATTCCAAAACGAAGTTCATAATCAATTGGGAAAAACAATAAAGATACTCCAGTCTGATAGAGGTGGAGAGTATCTTAGTACCGAGTTTACCAATCATCTTAGGAATTGTGGAATCATTTCACAATTAACACCTCCAAGGACTCCACAATTAAACGGGGTCACTGAGAGGAGGAACCGGACTTTACTAGATATGGTAAGGTCTATGATGAGTCGAACAGAGATACCTATTAGTTTCTGGGGATATGTTCTAGAAACGGCGGAAAGAGTCCTTAACCTCGTACTAACCAAGAAAGTTATGAAAACACCATCTGAAATGTGGCATAATAAGAAGCCGACACTTTCATACCTACGAGTTTGGTGTTGTCAAGCCTACGTGATACGTGAGGACGAAGACAAACTTGAACCTCGCTCGGAAAGGTGTTACTTTATCGGATATCCTCCTGCCGGTGTTGGTTATTTATTCTATAAACCTTCTGAGAACAAAGTATTTGTTGCTCGAAGGGCATTTTTCCTAGAAAGAGAAATGCTATGCAAACAAAGAGGCAATAAGGAAATTGACCTTGAGGAAGATCAAGGGTCAACTGATAAACAACTTGAGGTTGGCACTAGCACTCAACCTAAGACGGTTAAGACTGAGCAAGAAAATGCTGCAGTACCTGACACTCGTTCATTGTCTACTCCAAGAAGTTTCAGTAGAACTCGTCATGAGCCAGAGAGATATGGATTCCACAAATCTGAGGGCAGCGAGTTAGTGGTGGACTATGATGAGCCCACCAACTACAAGGAAGCTATGGCAGGTCCTGAATCTGCAAAGTGGAGAGAAGCAATGGAAAGTGAGATGCACTCCATGTCGGATAACCAAGTTTGGGAACTGGTTGATCCTACGCCCTGGGTTAAACCTGTAGGGTGTAAATGGGTCTTCAAGAAGAAGACCGCCATGGACGGAACCTTGGATACCTTCAAAGCCCGACTGGTGGTGAAGGGTTTCACTCAGACACCTGGTATAGACTATGATGAAACCTTTTCCCCAGTGGCAATGTTGAAGTCTATTCGTATACTTCTAGCTATTGCTGCATTTCATGATTATGAAATATGGCAAATGGAAGTTAAAACTGCCTTCCTTAACGGGAAGCTTTCCGAAGACGTGTATATGACACAACCTGATGGTTTTATACATCCGGAGTATCCGAACAAGGTTTGTAAACTGAAGAAGTCCATTTATGGACTCAAACAAGCATCTCGAAGTTGGAATCTATGCTTTGATGAGAAAATCAAAGAATTTGGATTTTCGAAAAGCAAAGATGAGCCATGTGTATATGTCAGGGCTAGTGGGAACACAATTGTCTTCTTAGTCCTATATGTAGATGATATTCTACTAATTGGAAATCACATTCCGAGCCTAAGGAGTGTTAAAGCTTGGCCAGGGTTGCTTCTCAAAGAAGGATCTAGGGGATGTGAGCTGTATTCTGGGGATCAAGATCTATAGAGATAGATCTAGAAGGCTGCTCAGGCTTTCTCAAAGTGCATACATAGATAAGGTCGTGAGACAGTTTAACATGAAGGAATCCAATTAATGA
The DNA here is from genome assembly GCA_947179395.2 of Pulicaria dysenterica. Taxonomy (NCBI): domain Eukaryota; kingdom Viridiplantae; phylum Streptophyta; class Magnoliopsida; order Asterales; family Asteraceae; genus Pulicaria; species Pulicaria dysenterica. The sequence goes on from OX359292.1 coordinate 38,208,535, forward strand.
AACCTCCCTATGTTGCATGGCTTGACATTGAGCAAGACTCAATGTCCTACCTCCCAAGAAGAGATAGAAGTAATGAAGCGAGTACCATATGCTCCGGATATGGGGTCGATCATGTACGCCATGTTAAGCACTCGTCCTGATGTGTCATGTTCTTTATGCATGACTAGTAGATATCAGGCGAATCCCGGGGAACATCATTGGAGAGACGTAAAGAACATTCATAAATACCTTAGTCGTACGAAAGAGATGTTCTTGGTATATGGTAGGGAAGAAAAGCAGAGAGTAAAGGGTTTCTCGGATGCTAGGTTCCAAACAGACACGGATGACTGCCGATCATAATCGGGGTTTGTATTCCTGTTGAATGGTGGTGCTGTCAGCTGGAGGAGCTCGAAGCGATACATGATGGCTGATTAGACTACTGAGTCGGAATACATAGTGGCAAGTGAAGCTGCTAAGGAAGCTGTGTGGATGAAGAAATTCCTCCAAGACCTAGGAGTGGTTCCAAGCACCGCGGACCCTATAGAGATATTATGTAACAATGAGGGTGCGGTGTCTTTGTCAAAGGAACCAAGAGCTCACAAGAGGATAAGACACATATTGCGCAAATACCACTTTATATGAGATGAAATTGAAAGTGGTGAAGTCATCATCAGCAGAGTAGCATCGGATGGAAACATGGCGGATACATTCATAAGACTTTACTGTGTTCCATCTTAGCATGTTTAATCACTTCCAGAAATATTATATTATATTTCAAAATTTCCACAGTCAGTTAATCTTATGGAAGAAAGATTGAATTAAGACTGAGATAAGCATATGACCTTGAATTCAAAATGGTTGAATTAAGGTGCAATGCCTATTCGTGCTTCATGGATTAGGGTTATAGTCACGAGTAACTTGGGATGATAATATCTTGCGCAAGTATACTTCATGGATTATAGTCACGAGTAACTTGGGATGATAATATCTTGCGTCCTTAGACCTGAGATGTATGAACCACTATATCATAGTTTTTCCTTGCTTTAGCCATTTTCAAAAGCAGTTCGTGATTGGCTGTGATAAAGGAAATGACTAGGTAAGACAAGAAGTATGGTATAGGGTTATACAATCAAAGGAATTTGTTCATCTGATATGAGAGATATCCGTGGGCCCTTCGATGATTGGGAGCTGACACCAAAATTATGCATGGCCATGCGCGAGGAATATTGATTGAGAATCAGATATGTCCTTAACTTTTGGTCACCACCAATCAAGATCGAGAACATAATTGTGAACGATCTGGAGATTGACATTTAATTCATGTCTCGTGTTCACAAGGATATCGCGAACAAAGGGATGTTTAAGATCACTTATCTATAGGACCATTACCTATGAATTGGTTTTTTTCTTGATAACGAAACTCATACTGACTTGGGGCCAATAATGCTTTGTTAGACGTTGCTCATTGTTTGTGATTTAAAGATACGGTGCATCGTGCAAGTGGAAGTTTGTTAGAATATGCTCATTGATGCGTATACACCGTTTAAATCACTACCGACGATGTATGGGCCTATTGGGTCATATGTTAGATTATGTGCAGAGATAATTAATAGGCATGTTGTATCCAATGTTATTAGAGACAAAAGGGTCACACTACTACACACCCAATTCAGAACAGTTGGATTTCACCTTTTGTGTGTGTGGAAATAATTAATCAGATAGATTAATTATTAAAGAGAAGAAGGAAATAATTAATCAGTTAGATTAATTATTAAAGAGAGAGACGAAATAATTAATCAGTAGTATTAATTATTGAAAAGAAAGAAAAAAATAATTAATCAGTTTGTATTAATTATTAGAAAGGAAATAAATAATAAATAGTTATTTATTATTTAAGGAGAATTAAATATTAAGTTTTAATATTTAATGGACTAAGTTGTAGTGGTGGACTATCTTTAGCAATCCTAAAGGTTTTGTTCAGGTATAATCTTGTAACCTTTTCTATGGACTGTTTGCAAGAAACTATGTTGATCATTTAAAGTTTTAAAGATCCTAACCCTTTTGGGGTTTAGAGGGTTGTGTTCAATCCATTTCCGCTTTTAGGATTGAACCAGTGGAATCAAACCCAGGTTTGACCAGTTTGTGTCATATGGTGGTTTGGTCAGGTTCAAAACCCTTCAGTGGTATCAGAGCCTCGGCTCTATGATCCATAGTTTCTAGTTTTTATCTGTTTTTTAGATTAAGGTTTTATTCTTGATTCTCTTTTTGTTCTTGGAAATTTCGAAAATCAAGAAGATAGCAAAACAGTTTGTTTTGTTATCAGGTTTATCCTATTAATCAGAAAATTCAAACAGTTAGTTTGAATGGTTAAAAGGATCATTTTTGGATAAAGAATAAGATTGAATTAAGATTAAATTTAACAGTTTGTTTAATCGGTTAAACCTAGTTAATCTAATTTGTTGGTTTGTTTAATTGTTATATGATCTTCTCCATCTTATTTCTTCTCCTTAAAGTTTTTGAAAACCATATGGGATAAAAACAAGTTTTATGTTTTTATCCAGTTCACAAAAGGTTTAATTTTAACTAGTTAGGTTTACACCAGGTTTGTGTTTAAACGGTTAAAAAGGATAAACTTTTATCTAAAACTAGACTTTAACCAGTTTTTGAACTTTTGTTTAAAAAGGTTGAAATCAAGTTTTAGGATAATTTATTATTAATAAAACAAGTTTTGTTGAAATTAATAATTAATAGTTTTTTGGTTTTTGAATTAAATCCAGTTTTTAATTAGTATGTTAAAACAGTTAGTTTTAATAGGTTAAAAGGATTTAAAAAGTATTAATCGGAAAACAAGGACCGAGAACATCACCGTGTCGGCGGTGACCGTTAGCGGCGCGAAGGCCAAATGGGCCTAGCGGGTACCGGTTAGTGGCGCTAAGGGCAAGGTGGGCTTCGGCCCAAGCGTTTTTCAGCCCAAGGTAGTTCCCGACCCAAGGGGTTTCGGCCCAAGGTGGTTCTTGGCCCAATAGGACTCTCAGCCCAGTGGGTTACACAGGTTTACGGGAGATGTTGGCCCAAGATAGTTTTTCCGGATTAATACAAAAGGATTATTAATTTTTAAGTTCTAAAATTAATAAGGTGTTATATAAACTAGTGTTATATATTTTAATTAGTTTAGTTAAAATATATTTTAGACTTTTATTTATTATGACTAGTTTAGTCATTTTTTGAATAAAATTTTAAAGGGAATAAAGTTTATATAATAAGATGGAGAATTGAACAAGATATTTTAATTGACCAAAAAGTTGTTGGTTTTAAGTTATTGGATACCTAGTAATAAAATCCGACATAAGGCTTCATTCAAGTTTTGAATAAGATCAGGGATTTAAAGTTTTTGTTGAAAAACTATTTTGGTCAAGTTAAAATAGAAGATCATAATTCTCATTTTTGGTTAATAGGTATTAATCAAAAGGATAAATGAGAAAGTTTAGACAAATCAGGTTGTGTGCTTAACAACACAGTTTATTGCTTATATTATAACTGCGTGGTTAACCTTTATATATATAGTGCTTATATATAAATTGCGTGGTTGTGATTCATATAGCTATAGTTTTGCCGACTTAGGACTCGTTTTTCATTTCTTCTTTTATTTTGGTTTTGGGAAGGCCTGCGTGCCAATTACAATCCTTTTCTTAATTGTAATATTGTACAGGTTAGGGGAGGCCTGCGTGCCACTTACAACCCCATTCAATATTGTATTTGTAAAGACTAGTGATAGTTTAATCCCTCAACCGAAATGTACTCCAAGAAGGTGATCAAGAAAATGGTGCTCTCACACGAAGCACGTATACTTCGGGGAGGTGTCATGGCCAGTGGGAGCAACACATCAATAAAGGCGAATCCAAGTCATTTTATCCTTAGGATTGACCTTAGGATTAGTTGGCAAAACTATAGGGCTTTATTTGCTTACTCTTTTTATCTGCGTGGTTGTGATTTATTTACTGTTTTATATATATATATATGTATGGTATATATATACATGCGTGTGATGGTAAATAAAAAGGGGTTTAATAACAGGTTGTTATTAAACAGTGAAAAACCACGTGTTAATGACAAACTAAGAATACGACTACAGGTTGTTAGTCGTGATAGTTAAATTTTTATAAATTTAAAGTTTTGTCAAGGTTATAAGTTTGGAACTTATAAAGGCCGTTTTGTGCACCTAGTCTAGGTACACATATAAATCGTATTTTTTTAAACAGTTAGTTTTAAAATGGTTTTTCAAAAACTGGAAAATTAAGTTTTTATTGAACTTAATTAAAACCCAAGAAAAATCGTAGATCAGTGTGCTACCCACCTAATGGTACACCTTGACTGTTAAACGGTACTCGGGTGTCGGAAGTGCCTAACCCTTGGGCATCCAGGTTCAAACCATTGCGGGAAAGGGCATGAAAGATTCTGCGATAATCGGGAGTCCCGGCCAGAATTCATGCTGTCTTTGGTGGTGCGATCTATTTTGGTGATAATCGGGAGTCCCGGCCCAAAACGCACTAGAGTAGAGTTAAACATACTAGACTGGGTCTAAGTGCTCTACGAGGTTCTAGGAGTCGTATCAGTTAGGTACGATTGGTACAGGGTGTTACCTACCAGAAATAGCATGACTGGGCGGGAAGTGCCCAAACCTTGCGTCAAGTATGTGAAATATGGGTCCTAGGTCTAATATATATTGTTTATGGGTTTAATGATATATGTTGGAAAGTTTATTTGCAATTACTAATTAAACCGGGTTTTAATTTGTAGATGGCAACCAACGTTACCAATACTAATCACCTCTCTCTCCGCTCTATCCTTGAGAAGGATAAGCTCACCGGGTCTAACTTTCTCACTTGGGAGAGAAATCTCCGGATCGTGCTGAGGCGCGAGAGAAAGTGGTATGTCCTAGAACAACCTCTAGGAAATCTCCCTGCCAGCAATGCCAGGGCAGAGGTCAGGGAGGCTTTTCAGAAGCACTCCAATGACGCCTTGAATGTTAGCTGCCTCATGCTTGCAACTTTGAGTCCAGAGTTGCAATCAAGCATGATGGAAACTCCTGCCTATGACATGATCCACCAGCTGAGGGACATGTTCCAGGAGCAAGCCCGCACGAAGCGTTATGATGCGACTAGGGCATTTAACTCGTGCAAGATGGCTAAGGGGACCTCGGTCAGTGACCATGTCATGAAAATGAAAGGTTACATGGACCACCTAGAGAGACTTGGGCACCCAGTACCGTTGCAGCTAGCAATGGATACGATACTCAACTCGTTATCAGATGACTATAAGCCTTTTATAGTCAACTACAACATGAACAACATGGAGAAATCCGTGGCTGAGTTGCACTCTATGCTCAAGACTGCTGATCAGAGTATCGGGACCAAGTCTAAGGACATTCTTATGGTGGGACATGGTGGACGTAAGAAGAGGAAGGGGCGCAATGGAAAGGGAAAGGGCAAGGCCCAGCCCAGCCAGAATGCACCTAGAGCTAGTAACGACAACAGGGGCAAGAAGCCATAGCCAAAAAAGGCAAGGACCGAGAATCGGTGCTTCAGGTGCGGCGAGGCCGGACATTGGAAACGAGATTGTCTGAAAGGTCACGAGGCAGGAGGCAAGTCTGGCTCCTCAGGTATTGCGTGATTAGCTTCTTTGTCACTTTCCTATTTGTAAAGTTTTACGAGTATTCTAAAATCTTGCAATCGTTTATTGCAGGAGAAGATGGAAAGTGATGCGGCCCAGCATGAGAAGATCTCACGTGCAACTCACGGATATTATAAATAATTATTTATTTCCTAGTTTATTAAACTCTTTTAAGTTTGGATAATTTTTTTCTTACATGTTTATGGAAACTTTTTGGCTTTGAGTTTATGGAAATTTAATTATTTGGTTCATATCCGTGCACGTGTTCTTATTATATGAATCATGATTGGTCTAGTTGTGACTAAAAGAGTGCCAATAAGTCAAGTCTTGACTTGATTGGTGATTCATAATAATCTTATGATATGATTTGTTGTAGTTACATAAATGCCGGTTCTACTATGTAAATACTTGTATAAACAAGTTTTGTTTATAAGATTAGATAGTTCAACAAGTATTTAAGTTTTTATGAAAAATGAATGTTCAAAGTCTTGAACATATGGAAATAATAGTCATTATTTCTGGGTAAAGTAGTTTTTGATAAAACGTTTTAGAAAGTATAAAAGTGATTATAATAAGTATTATAATCAAGGAAGTTTTATACTAAATGTTTTAAGGAAAGAAATTTAAGATACCATTATGAGTTTTTCATACTTGTGATCATGGTAAGTTTAATGAAACCATTTTCCGTAATTGGAAAGATGGATATATGGCAGATCCAAGTTTTTGGTTTCATAAAACAAATTTCTTACAAAAACTAAGTTCTTTAAAACATGTGTTTGGAACACAAGTTTTAGGCATGGTAGTCAAGGATTGACTAAGGTCTAAAAGGATGTTTTTAAAGAATGCACTTTTTCATAAAAGATAGTGAGAGCACCTGACTAATGTATTTTTCAGAGTTAATAAAAGGTTGTTTTCAACCATTTTGATAAATACAAGTTTGAACCTTTAGAGTATATAATTATCGGATGTTTTTAGAAGTTATCTAAAACAGTAAGTTCTTGAAAAAGAACTAATCCGAGGGATGCATGATTTATTGAGAGGTACTCGATAAAGATACAATTGCAAGATTTTGAGTCATGTTATGACTTAAACAAAATTATACTCATTAAGTTCAGTAGGTCAGCTTAATTAAATGTTGTTGGTTGGTTAACGTTAGAAATGATAAAATAGGATGTTCTTTAACATTCTTAGTAATGACATTAGATTAGTGTTGGTATACACCGGGAATCTAGTTTCAAGTTTCTTACAAGTAGGTGTAAGAGGATTTATCATTTCAAAAAGGATATAAATCTAGTAAGATTTATTATATCTACAAATGTAATAAAGTTCTTTAATTACAGGGAGGTTATTTTGTAAAATCAGAAACTTTGGAGTTATTTTCAGTTCTCTAAGTTTAAGGAATTTTATAAAATAAGTAAGTCTAGATTTGTTCTTAGGTTGCAAGAACGATTTTCTAGCAAAACCAAGAAAGAGTACTTCATGGTACTAGTCTTGTGTTTTAAGGTTTATAATCATATTATTTTCTTTGTAATCCGTGATAAGTTACAAAGGTAAAATAATGAGTAATTCAGATAGACACCGTGAATCGAGTCAGTGAAATGGTAGAAATTATGCATCTTTATTCTAGGGTGGAATATGGAAGGGTGTAGAAATTAGTTTCATTGTTCTTCACAATTTTGTATGTTTTGGCTCATCCAGGAATAAACTAGGTTTATTCAAAACATCATCCGTGACTACTTATCGTGGTGGGAACTATGATAGGGCTATAAAGTCATCGTAATTTTGGGGTAGATTTGAAAGTATATCGAATATAGCTGCGAACGGTTTTTGCGGACCAAAATTGACGGATATTCGTTAGGGTTACGAATATTGGATTGACCCACTATGAAAAATACTTCGTGGATTCGTGTCAAAAGTATTTATCACATAGGTTATCCTAAAGCCTGAGGTATTTGCTTTGGGATGTGGTAACTGTTGTCTTCTTAGCACGTTCTAACGCCACGCCGTAACAGGGTGGTCATAAGGGGCGTGTCTAGATTCAGTGGGAGCCGTGTTGCCAAATGCAAATATGCAAGATGGTAATTGCACCTCCTTTTTAGGAGAGATATTTCCGGGCCCCTTGACTGATTAGAGAAACTGGTAAGTGCACGGCCGTGCCTAAACGAACTGATTTGTTCTTTGTCGTTTATCACGCTGTTTTGAAATCAAGTATGTCATGAACAAATTTTTGAGTCTCTAAGTTGACCTTTTCCATGCTCATGCTCAAAATTGAAATATCGCGCTGCAAGGGACAAACCTATATATATGCAAGTTTGTATATATAAAAACGTACCCATTCATGAACAGAGAGTTTATGATAGTTTAGTTTATAAACAGTTAGTTTATAACAAGTTACTTCTAAGCAGGTTGCTTATGGAGCTTTATCACAGGTTACTTTGGGGTATAAGAGTTCTTATAACCTGGTTATCCTAAGTGTCTGGCTAGGGACCTCCTTAGGCTAATAATGTGCAGTAACTATTACTTATCTTGCACAAGTGGGAGTCTGTTAGATTATGTGCAGAGATAATTAATAGGCATGTTGTATCCAATGTTATAAGAGACTAAAGGGTCACACTGCTACACACCCAATTCAGAACAGTTGAATTTCACCTTTTGTCTGTGTGGAAATAATTAATCAGATAGATTAATTATTAAAGAGAAGAAGGAAATAATTAATCAGTTAGATTAGTTATTAAAGAGAAAGACGAAATAATTAATCAGTAGTATTAATTATTCAAAAGAAAGAAATAAATAATTAATCAGTTTGTATTAATTATTAGAAAGGAAATAAATAATAAATAGTTATTTATTATTTAAGGAGAATTAAATATTAATTTTTAATATTTAATGGACTAAGTTAATTAATAGTTAATTAATTAACTAGTAAAGTCCAGGGGATCAAAGTGAAGAGATTGAAAGTTTAATTAAAACCAGTGGGATTTTAATTAAACGGGCTGAGGTCCAATCTAATCCTTATAAATATATCCTTAAAGGCTTAAGGATTAAGATAAGTGATAAGGGATAAAAAACCCTAGCCACCACTCTCCCTCTCTCTCTCGTCTCTCACTCCCTCACGGTCGATCTCTCGTTCGACCGTAGCTCTCTCTTTCTCGGCTCCTCTCTCGAAGTCGCAATCGCAAAACACCAAGGGTGTTTGCGATAGGGTGGTCGACGCACACACACACACAAAACTTTCGGGTTTTGTTGAAGGCTTGGTGATCCAGGAGCGGTCTAGAAGCCAGTTCAATCGGAGGTGTAGTAGTGGTGGACTATCTTTCGCAATCCTAAAGGTTTTGTTCAGGTATAATCTTGTAACCTTTTCTATGGACTGTTTGCAAGAAAGTATGTTGATCATTTAAAGTTTTAAAGATCCTAACCCTTTTGGGGTTTAGAGGGTTGTGTTCAATCCAGTTCCGCTTTTAGGATTGAACCAGTGGAATCAAACCCAGGTTTGAACAGTTTGTGTCATATGGTGGTTTGGTCAGGTTCAAAACCCTTCATCATACACCGGGATCAAACCAGACAACAACTAAAGAAAAGGGACCAAAAATAACAAAAGACAAAAGTTGACATCGCAGGCCGCGTTAGCGCTGCTAACCATAAGGTGTTAGCGCCGCTAACACTTATTGGTTAGAGGCGCTACGGCCGCATGTGCTTTGTGTCATATCACTTGGCAGGCCGCGATAGCGCCTCTAACTTTAAGGGGTTGGCGCCGCTAACCCTTAAAGGTTAGCGCCGCTACGGCTGCATGTGCTTTTTGTCAAATCACCTCTAGGCTTGGCCAATGCATGTGGATGTCATGATGTGGTCTTGGCCGGCCTTGGGCATACCAAGTGACTTCTAGAGGTTTATAAAAGTCCCTATTGGAACCTCATTTTCACTCTTGGCCACTTACACCAAAACCATACACTCTTAAGTGCTTGCAAAAGACTTAGAGATAGCTCTAAAGAGAGGTTCCAGGAATTTGATATTGGTTGTAGTTCTCTAGTGATTTTATTGAGAGAAGGATCACAAGAGCTTGCTAGCACAAGAGGTTGGCGTGTTCCCGGGGTATAACCCATTAGAAGATTCCTTGACTTGCTTCTTGGAGTAACAACAAGAACTCATCACAATTTATGGAGCTAAGGAGACTGGTATAACAATCTTCTCCTTTCTTTTATGTTGCATTTCTTTTGCATAGAGTTTGATCCATTAGTGGGGTTTCAATTTTATGCTTTGTATGCTTGTACCATGGGCTTATTTTGTTGTACTTTGCTTCCATTGCGTGCCCTAGAAACCCCAACAATTCTGAGGAAGATAGACAACTGATTGAGTCTCAGAAGTCGGCCTCAGAAAAGAAACATGATCCAAGCCTAAAATACAATAAGTTTGTAAAGGAAAAGGATCATGGGAATGAGTGCTCAACCTCTAAACAGCATAGTAAGTCTGTGCTTGATAGATTAGGCACTCAGCCTATTCATAGGACTTCTGTTATTGAAAGGCTGAATCCAAATCATTTCAAAAGACAACACTCTCTATCTGGCTTAGAGAGAAGTTTCAAGAATAGGAAGACTATTGTAACTCAGAGGTCATATAACAACAATGGTAAGTCCAAAGTTGTTGAAATTGGTAAGTCCAAAGAACTCAACAGTGGTAAGTCCAAAACTGTTGAAACTGGTAAGTCCAGGAAACATGACAATGGTAAGTCCAAAGTCATTGAAAAGAACTTTGTTGGTCAAGCTTCTAATCAAAAGGATAATAAATCCAGATCGGACAAAGGTAAGTCCAAAGTCAATGAGGATCAGGTGAATCAACTTGCAAAGAAAGTTGAGAAGTTATCCACAACACATAATCCTAATACTGATAGTAAGTTTTGTTGGAGGATGCCAAATGACGTACGTACGCCAATTAATCACTGCCGATGACGTATGGGCCTATCGGGTCACACGCCGGGGGTTGATCTTTACAACTACCTAAAGAAGGAGGGTGAGAAAGAATAAATAATGATAATTGGTAATCTGGCAAGAGTTAGCGGCGCTATCCCTGGGCGGGTAGTGGAGCTAACCCCTATGACAGAATACAACTTTATTCTTTTCACCTCCACTTCCCACCAATGCATGGAAGGCTCATCATGGACTTCTCTTGTCGGCTTGTGACTTCTAAGAGGCACATTTGAGTTTATAAAAGTGGCTCATTTGTTTCTCTTATTAACTCTTGGCCATATTTTCTCAAAAACACATAGAAAGCTTTAAGTGCTTGTTCTAGTGTTAGAAGAGAGATTTCCTTGTGAGTTTCCTAGTGGGTTTTTGGAGTTGTTCCAGAAGGAAAATTCAAGTGTTGAGTTTGCTTCAAGGGGTGCTAGTACACCAAGATCACACAACATCTCGTGGTGGACTTTGGTAGCACAAGGGAGGATCTATGCATGGAGCTTTGCACTCATCAACTCCAGAGACATCAAGGGTATAAGACTCTTCTCTCTTTTCTGATTAAGTTGCAAACCTATGTTGTAGAGTTTGGTACACCTTTGGGGTTCACTTTTTCGTTCTTGTTTTTGTTTTAAATTTAGATTTTGTACTTGTTCACTTCCGTTGTGCTATACCACGAACCCCAATAGTGGTATCAGAGCCACCTCTACACTAGTTTTGCACATGGTACCCAGAAAAATCCAAAAAATGTGATTTTTGGTTCTGTCCAGGGTTTAGTGGCGCTAACTTTATCATGTTAGCGACGTTAAACCGGCCGTAGCGGTCGCTAAGCCTTCTGGCTTTAGCGGCGCTAACCTTAAGTTAACGGCGCTAACCCTTTATGGTTAGCGGCACTAACTCTCAATTGGCAGAATGCAAGTTTTTGCCTTAAATCAATTTTGTTGGATTTTTGGCCTTCTTGTAGTTTCTGGAATTGTTCCACAATTTTGGTTTTTGATATGATTAAGTTGCCTTATGTCTTGGTTGGTGTATTTATTTGTGGATTAACATTTTGGCATGAAAATGGTTTATTGCATATACTTACGTTGTGTATATATGAATATGGAATTTTGACTTGTTTAAGGTTCCAAATGCATATGTACATAGGATTATGATTGCCTTGAGTGTTTAGATAATCTTAACCAAGACATATAAGATTTGCATGATCTTGTTTGGCACACCATGCCTTAGAATTTGCATATGATGTATGTGGTTGTAATATTTGTGTCCAGTAACATCTTTGAGCCTTTTTAGACCTATGTGATGTGTTTGGTTTATTAAATTAATGTATTCATTCATTTGGTGGTTTGTACCACATTGGTTTGTAATAATTAATTTATTTTATTCGATTTGTATATTTAAAGGATTGAATGCCAATTTCTATTCTTTGTAATTTGTAGTATTAGCTTAGAATAGTAAATTGTGGCTCGCATGCCATTTCCTTTTAAATTTGTAAATTGTAAAAGGAAGACCGAAGCAACCAACAAGGACCATGGAGGGTGTCTTGGGGAACTTGGATCTGGAGGTCGGTGGGAGACGCAATGGATCAAGTGGTAGAGCACACATCAAAGTCTTGGATTTTTGTCCTTAGTAGACTTTGTCTTGCCCATTGGATCATGGGCAAGATGCATAGGATTTTATGGCTTGTTACCGGACTCATATTGCATGCGTGGTTGGTTTTATTCTGTTTATTTCTTGCATGGTTGTTTAGGATCTTCGCATGCTAGAAAAATTTTCAAAATAATAAAACCAAAGAGTTTTGAATTTGTTTACAAACTCCTCGCGCCACATACATAAGAAATGGTTAAAAACGTTTTAACCGGAAAAACAAAAACCCGTTTTTCAAAAGTAAATCTCACACCACCCGTAAGATGACACCGCCCGAATCTAGTGTAACAAGATTGGTCGTCGAGCTCTAGATGAGATCGGTTTTGCGTAACTGTGTGGAAGGCGCGCGTGTGGCAACTCGCAAGGTCGGTTGTCGAGCTCTAACCGAGCCGTCCATTGGGCTAGAGTACCACCGTGTATCTTGACGGACGATTTACAATTCCAAGACTTAAAACGCCTTGGTAGTTGTCGAACTCTAGCCGAGCTATCAAAGTGGATTAATGAGGAATTGGTGTGGAGGGATCAAACATGCCAAATAGGTGCTATGAGTACCTAGGATCCCGCAAGTATCTAAGAGTTGTAGTCACGGACTACAATCAGTAAAATGTTTACCGGCCTAGAATAGCTCCATGAAGTGATCCGCGGAAAACCCGTCATGGATTGGGGTATTCTTGAGGTTCTTAGCCCTTGTTAATATAATTTGTTTTGACAACAAGTGGGTAATTATTTAACAAGGATTTAAATACGTCATAACTAACCAAACATGTACTTTGCTTGTAGATGGCATCTACTAGCAACACCAACACAAGCAACATGTCACTCCGTCCGTTTTTGGAGAAGGAAAAACTCACCAGACCCAATTTCAGGGATTGACACAGGACTTTGAGAATCGTCCTACGTCATGAGATGAAATTAGAGGTCCTTGAGTCACCTCTTCCGGAGGCTCCGGTAGCCAACGCGCCAAGGGCCTTGAAAGACGCGCATGAAAAGTTTGTCAAAGACACAAATGATGTCACTTCCCTTATGCTTACGACCATGAGTCCCGAATTGCAAAGGCAATTCGAGAAATTGAGTACGTACGAGATGATATCGCAGCTGAAGGACATGTTCCAACAGCAAAGCAAGGCAAGAGCTCTATAAATGTGTCAAGGCTTTTGTCGGTTGCAAGATGCCGGAGGGCGGCAATGTGAGCTCCCACGTCCTTAAGATGAAAGGGTATGTGGACCAGCTCGAGGAGTTGGGCTTTCCCATGGGGAAAGAGTTGGCAGTTGAAATAATCCTACAATCTTTGCCTCCGTCATATGATCCGTTCATTGTGAACTTCCATATGCATATTATGGATAAAACCATTATGGAACTGCATGGCATGCTCAAGACGACCGAGTCCGAGCTTGCCAAGGCAAAGCCCTCCACCTCCACTACCATCCTAGCCATCAATCAGGGTGGCAAGAAGCGGAAGCAGCCCGCTTCGGGCTCGAAGGGCAAAGGGAAGGGGAAGGCCAAGGCCAATGGGCCGAAGCCCAAACCTAACCCGACCCCGGAACTGAAGAGGAAGCAAGTGGCTACCGCTGCCACCTCACCGGAAGAGGCAACCTGCTTCTTCTGCGAGGAGAAGGGACACTACCGGCGTAGTTGCCACAAGTACTTGGAGGTGCTCAAGAAGCTACGAGCAAAAGGTGCAACTTCCTCCGGTACGTACATGATTGAACTCCATAACACTTCTAATTATAACACCTGGGTTTTAGACAGCGGGTGTGGTACTCACGTTTGTAACAATGTGCAGGTACTAAGAAGAAGTAGGGACTTGGTTGATGGAGAGCTGGATCTCATCATGGGAAACAAGGCGGTTGTCCCGGTTGAGAAAATTGGGAGTGTTGAGCTCGCATTTCCATCCGGCTTATCTATTGTTTTGTTAAATTTATCTTATTCGCCCTGTGTGGCAAGAAACATTATCTCTTTGTATGCCTTGTTTGACGATGGATATAAATTTGAATTTGATAATGGCTCTATTTTGTGTTACAAAAATGGTGCATTTTATTTCAAAGTTTTTCCATGTCATGGCATATATGAGACAAGTGTAAGCTTGCAAAACAATAGAGCAATCATGAATGTTGATTCGGGATCCAAAAATGTTTTGGATAAACTATCTCTATGGCATGGTTGGTTAGGCCACATAAACAAGAAACGCATCGCCAAGCTCCAAGTGGATGAGATCTTGGAATCATTTGACCACGGGTCTAATGAAGTATGCGAATCTTGTGTATTGGGCAAGATGACCAAAGCACCCTTTACCGGTGTGTGTGAAAGGGCGCAAGACTTGTTGGGTATCGTACACACGGATGTGTGTGGCCCGTTCAAGCATGCCACAAGATATCATTCCCGCTACTTCGTTACCTTTATTGATGATTATAGTCGATACGGGTATGTCTACTTAGTGAGACAAAAGTCGGATACCTTTAAGGTATTTAAGAATTATCAAAATGAAGTGGAGAATCAACTAGGGAAAAGAATTAAGACACTACGATCTGATAGAGCCGATGAGAATCTCAGTTCTGAGTTCCGTGAACATCTAAGGAATTGTGGGATTGTCTCGCAATTAACCCCTCCTAGGACACCACAAATAAATGGTGTCGCTGAGAGGAGGAACCGAACATTGTTAGATATGGTTAGGTCAATGATGTGTCATTCGGACGTTGCCGTTCCATTTTGGGGATACGCGATTGAAACCGCCGGTAGAATCCTTAACCTCGTACCAACAAAGAAGGTTAAGAAAACACCATATGAAATGTGGCATGGAAAGGTTCCATCTATTTCATATTTAAAGGTCTGGGGTTGCCCTGCCTACGTAAGACGTGAGGTTAAGGATAAATTGGAGCCCAGGGCCGAAAGGTGCCTTTTCATTAGTTATCCTGCTGGGTCTATGGGATATTTGTTTTATAAACCTTCGGAGAACAAGGTATTTTTTACTTGAAGAGCAGTGTTCCTTGAGAGGGAACTGCTATCCAAAGACGCTAGTGGGAGGAGGGTTGATCTTGAAGAGATTCAAGAACCTGCCAATGTAGAACCTGATGTTGGCACTAGCTCACAACCCACAAGGGTTGATTCTCAGCATGATGATGCTGGTGATGATGTAAACCCATTGCCTCTTAGAAGATCTGGTAGAAGTCGGCATGAGCCTGAGAGATATGGTTTTCTCATGTCTGAGGGCACCGACATGGTAGTGGTCTCTGATGAGCCTACCAAATACCAGGCCGCTGTGGTGGGCCCTGAGTCCGCCAAGTAGAAAGAAGCAATGGAATCCGAGATAAAATCCATGTCCGATAACCAAGTTTGGGACTTGGTAGATCCTGTGCTTGGGTGCAAACCCGTAGAGTGCAAATGGGTCTATAAGAAAAAGGTCGGTGTGGATGGCTAGGTAGACACCTTCAAAGCCCGACTGGTGGCTAAGGGCCTCACTCAAACTCATGGTGTTGACTATGAGGAAACCTTTTCCCGGTGGCTATGTTGAAGTGTAACCGGATACTCATGGCCATTGCCGCATTTTATGATTATGAAATCTGGCAGATGGACGTCAAAACTGTGTTCCTTAATGGAACACTTTCAGAGGAGGTGTATATGACAAAACCTGAGGGTTTTATACATCCAGAGTTTCCGGATAGAGTCTGCAAGCTTAAGAAGTCCATTTATGGGCTTAAGCAAGCTTCTTGGAGCTGGAACCTGTGCTTCGATGAGAAGGTCAAATAGTTTGGCTTCCCTAAGAACAAGGATGAGCCATGCGTTTACATTAGAGCTAGTGGGAGCGTAGTTGTATTCCTAGTTCTTTATGTAGATGATATTCTACTAATTGGGAACGACGTCCCAACTTTGCAAGGTGTAAAAACCTGGCTAGGGAGTTTTTTCTCAATGAAAGATATGCGGCTTATATTCTTGGGATTAAGATCTATAGAGATAGATCCCACAGGTTGATCGGCTTGAGCCAGAGTACATACATTGACAAGGTCCTAAAGAGGTTTAGGATGGAGGACTCCAAGAAGGGGTTCATACCATGTCACATGGTTTAGTGTTGAGCAAAGCACAAAGCCTGAGTTCCCTAGAGGAACGGGAAGTAATGAGGCGAGTCCCTTATGCTTCGGCGATAGGCTCGATCATGTACGCCATGTTATGTACTAGGCATGATATATCTTGTGCATTGAGTATGACAAGTAGATATCAAGCCAATCCTGGTGAAGCACATTGGACGGCAGTGAAGAACATTCTCAAGTATCTTCGGAGGAAAAAGGAGATGTTCTTAGTGTATGGAGGTGCAGAAGAGCTTCGGGTAACTGGTTACTCCGACGCCAGCTTCCAAACCGATAGGGACGACTGCCGATCTCAATCGGGGTTCGTATTCCTACTAAATGGTGGTGCTATATCCTTGAGAAGCTCCAAGCAAGACACTGTGGCTGATTCTACTACCGAGTCGCAGTATATTGCGGCTAGTGAAGCTGCGAAGGAGGCTGTGAGGATGAAGAAGTTCATCCAATATCTGGGAGTGGTTCCTAGTATTGCCGACCCTGTTGGGGTATTTTGTGAAAACGAGGGTGCGGTCTCTCTAGCGAAGGAACCAATGTCTCATCGACGCACGAGACATTTTCCGCGGAAGTATCATTACATCCAGGACGTGGTCGATAATGGAGACATTGTTATCAGCAAAGTACACACGGATAGCAACGTGGCGGATCCATTCACCAAACCATTATGGCAAGCGAAACACGATGCTCACACACGTGCTATTGGGATTAGATTTGCTAGCGATTTGGTTTGATCATGTATTTGTATTTTGGTTAGTGTATTTGATGTATTTACTCTTTCGGGAACATTCAGCAGTATTGTATTTATTATATTTATCGATTATTAAATGAAGATTTAATGATACGCAAGTTGCGGGTATTTCCTTAAATCTTTACTGTGTTCAAACTTAGCATGTTTTATTATTCCATGAATGTGTTAACATTCTAAATGTCCACAGTCGGTCATTCTTCTAGGGAAGGAAGTCTGTACTAAGACTGAGAGAAGTGATTGGTCATGTGTTCAATTGGGATTGAGCCAGTGGAACGCAATACTTCGCCTGTACTTGAATTGTTCAAGTGACTGGACAACCCACACCTGATTTTACTTCGTGGTACAGGTCATGAGTAAATCGGGATGATAATATCAGTTCATCCTTATACCGGAGATGCATGTGTCTGCATCACTTTGGTCTGCTTTGTTCTTATTGCTTTCAAACGCAGTCCGTAACTGGCTGTTATAAAGTGAGTAATTGGACAAAGTATGATCACTTTGATGGGCAGTGTAGTCAAAAGGAATTTGTTCGTCTGTTTATAGAGATATCCCTGGGCCTCTCGATGATTGGTTGCTGACACCAAAATGCATGGCCATGCTCAAAGCTTGCAATGATTTATGATCAATTGCAACTTGTATATTTTGGTCACCACCAGTCTAGATCGAGAAACGTAATCGTGAACGAACGGAGAATGACTAAGTACCATGTCTCGTGTTCACATGGATATCGTGAACAAAAAGATGTTTGATCCCTTATCTATAGGACCTTTTCACACGCGCTGCAGTTTTGTTTTTGTTCAAAACACAAAACCCATACTGACTTGGGGGCAGAGATGTCTTAGTAGAGGCTGCTCTCTGTGTGTGATGCATTGGGTACGGTGAGTCATGTGCAAGTGGGAGTCTGTTGGAGGATGCCCACTGACGCACGTACGCCAATTAATCACTGCCGATGACGTATGGGCTTATCGGGTCACACGCCGGGTGTTGATCTTGACAACTACCTAAAGATGGAGGGTGATAAAGAATAAATAATGATAGTTGGTAATCTGGCCAGAGTTAGCGGCGCTATTTGTTGGGGTTCGTGGTGGAGCACAACGGAAGCAAACAAGTACAAAATCGAATTTTAAAACCATGAACAAGAACCACAAAATGAACCCCAAAGATGTACCATACTCTACAACATAGTTTTGCAACTTAAACATAAATGAGAGAAGAGTTATACCCTTGATGTCTCTGGATTTGTTATATGCTAAGCTTCAAGCCTTTGTAACCTCCTTCTGGAGCTATCAAAGTCAACCCCGAGAAACTTGGTGACCTTGGTGTACTAGCACCACTTCAACAAAATCAACACTTGATCTTGGATTCTTGAACAACAACAAAAACCACCACGAACTCTCACAAGGAACTCTTTCTTCTTTTGCTTACACAACTCACAAATGTTTCTAAGTGTTTTCAAACTCAAGTTAGGCAAGAGTATTATCAAGAGAGTGTTACATGTCTTTTATTGAGCTCAACATGACCCCAGGACTCCCCAAAGTCGGCTAAGGCCGAATGATGAGAAAGTCATGCATTGGTGGATTGTGGAGGTGAAAAGAATAAAGTTATAATCTGTCAGAGGGGTTAGCGCCGCTACCCGCCCAGGGATAGCGCCGCTAACAGACCAAAGTTAGCGCCGCTAACGCGGCTGAGTTAGCGACGGTAGAGATAGCGCCGCTAACTCTGACCAGATTACCAACTATCATTATTTATTCTTTCTTATCCTCATCTTTTAGGTTGTTGTCAAGATCAACCCCCAGCGTGTGACCCGATAGGCCCATACGTCATCGGAAGTGATCATTTGGCGTACGTGCGTCAGTATGCATACTCCAACAAACTCCCACTTGCACATGACTCACCGTACAAAATGTATCACAAACAGAGAGCGGCCTCTAGTAAGACATCTCTGCCCCCAAGTCAGTATGAGTTTTGTCTTCAGCACAAAAACCAAACTGCAGCCCTTGTGAAATGGTCCTATAGATAAGGGATCAATCATCCTTTTGTTCGCGATATCCGTGTAAACACGAGACATGGTACTTAGTCATTCTCCGTTCGTTCACGATTATGTTTCTCGATATAGATTGGTGGTAACCAAAATTTACAAGTTGCAATCGATCATAAATCATTGCAAGCTTTGAGTATGGCCATGCATTTTGGTGTCAGCGACCAATCATCGAGGAGCCCAGGGATATCTCTCTAAACAGATGAAAAATTTATTTTTTGACTACACTGCCTATCAAAGTGATCATACATTGTCCAATTACTCCCTTTATTACATCCAGTTACTATTGGGTTTACAGGAACACAACGGAAGCAACAGAACTTCAAGCAAAGCCATGGTACAAGCATGCAATGCAAAAAACCCAAAAGAGGACCAAACTGTATATCTCATATTTGCAACATGTAAAAGGAAGAGAAAGAAGATATACCTTCCTCCTTAGCTTCAGTAACTTGTAGACAACGGTGGTGATGACGAAGAAGCCAATCGAGCTCCTCTCTATTGTTGATCTACCCCGGGTTTACTCAATCCACAAGTACTAGCTTGCCTGGATGAACTTCAACGACTTGAATCCACCACAATGACAGCAAAACTCACACAAAACCGTTACCATACCTCACATGCACTCACTAGAAGATCAAAGATCTCTCAAAGTGCCATGTAGTTTCAAGGGTTTTCTAGAGAGAGAGTGAGAGAGTGAGAGAGAAAAACAAGTTGCCTTTTTCCTTCTTTTCAAATGAGCCAGAAAAGAGACTTTAATCTCCCAAAGCCCGGCCAAGAAAAGTAACGCCTCTCATTGGCCCAAAAAGGAGGTGGAGCCAAAAGTTGCATGCTGTCAGACGTATTTACGCACCGCGTGTCCGTAAGGTT
The DNA here is from genome assembly GCA_947179395.2 of Pulicaria dysenterica. NCBI lineage: Eukaryota > Viridiplantae > Streptophyta > Magnoliopsida > Asterales > Asteraceae > Pulicaria > Pulicaria dysenterica. The sequence goes on from OX359292.1 coordinate 38,228,500, forward strand.
CCGCGTCGCGTACCCTAACACCGCGTCGCGTAATCTTCCAGCACACCAACTTCTCCACTTTGACACTTTTAGTCCCTCATCTTTCATTGCTGTCAGGATTGATCCCCGGCGTGTGACCCAATAGGCCCATACTATATTGGCAGTGATCCTAATGGCGTTCGTGCGTCAGTGGGCATACTCCAACAAACTCCCACTTGCACATGACACACCGTACCCATAAATCACAGACAAAGAGCGGCCTCTAGTAAGGAATCTCTGCCCCCAATCAGCATGGGTTTTGTCATCAAGAACAAAAACCAAATCCAGAATCAGATACGGAATGGTCCTATAGATAAGTGATCATTCATCCCTTCGTTCGCGATATCCGTGTGAACACGAGACATGGTTAAATGTCAATCTCCAGATCGTTCACGATTATGTTTCTCGATCTCGATTGATGGTGACCCAAAATCTAGTTGCAATCGATCAAATATCATCGCAACTTGAGCATGGTCATGCATTTTACGTCAGCACTCAATCATCGAGGGTCCATGGATATCTCTCTAAAACTATAGGAACGAATCCCTTTGACTACATTTCTCCGCAACATATACCATACTTTACCTAAAATCTCCCTTTATAACAGCCAGTTACGAACTACGTTTGAAAGCAATCAAAGCAAAGCAGATCCATGCTTTGGAACACATGTATCTCTAGTCTAAGGACAAAATGATATTATCATCCTCAATTACTCGTGACAGAAACCATGAAGTAAGTTCAGGTGCGAGTCGTCCAGTCACTTGACCATTGCAAGCACAGGCGAAGTGTTGCGTCTCTTTTATCTAATACATTATTAGATAGCGACCAACCACTTCCCTTAGCCTTATCTCAAACTTCCTCCCCGTGAAGAATGACCGACTGTGGACATTTAGAATGAAAAGAGCATTATGGGAAGTGTTAAACATGCTAAGATGGAACACATTAAGGATTCATAAAATATCCGCCCTCGGCGTATTATTAAATCACATTTAATAATCAATATAGTATGAAGTTCAATACTGCTTGATGTTCCCCAAGATAATACATATCAAACATATAACTAAAACAAACTCGAGCCTTGTTCACCTACGCCTACTATGGTAATCATCACTAGCCCGTGACAACAGCTTAGTTGACGGATCTGCCATAAATCCATCCGTGTGAATTCTGCTAGCGACCATGTCTCTACCTCAACCAATCACTCATAGAGCATGCGTTGGTGAGATCATGGCACTTCGTACAAGCCATCGTACCTTTATTGTTTCAGAAGAACCCAATAAGTTAAATGATACTCGAGTTCTTATAGTAAAGCCATCCTACCCTCATCGGGTCAGAAGAACCCAATAGGGTCAGTGATGCTTCAAGAACCATTTTGATCAACAACACCATATTTTGTAGGATCATAAACTCCGATTGAGATCAGCAGTTATCCAATTCTATTCAGAAGCTAACACTAGAGTAACAATTTACTCTTGCTTCTTTTATAATAGAGTACCAAGAACATATTTGAATATTTCTTGATCTTCTAAACAGGTTTTGTATATTCTATAGACGTTATGGATGCATAATTCATTTCCTTATCTTTTGAACGAAACAAGGTCAGGACCTTATCTCCATTGCGTTGTAAATATAGAATTACAAAAACGCTCCCACGAGCCCTGACATTCATTCATGTTTCTTTCTCGCTTATTGAAAACTCAAACAATTGATTTTCATATTAAAGCAAAGATTGTAACCTTGAGATGCTTATTTAAGTCCACCATGGGACTCCTTTTGCTTGTAGACTTTACAAGGATACACTTAATGTAACAGACCATCGGATAATGTTATGAGCACTTCGTCAGAGAATTCCTATTAAGTAATGTGGTCTTTGCATTAAGTTGTCATAGCCATGAAAAGGCAATAAAAGGTCACAAGTATCCGAGTTTACTTCAACATTCCTAGATGATACCATACCCATGGTCAATCATCATGAAACTATCTCCTACCAGTCGGTATTCGAAGTTGTCTACGAACTTAGTATTCGACATAACCACTGAGAGAACTTAGTATTCGACATATAACTTAGTATTATGGGAAGTGTTAAACATGCTAAGATGGAACACAGTAAGGATTCATAAAATATCCGCCCTCGGCGTATTATTAAATCACATTTAATAATCAATATAGTATGAAGTACAATAATGCTTAATGTTCCCCAAGATAATATATACCAAACATATAACTAAAACAAACTCAAGCTTTGTTCACCTAGGCCTAGCATGATAAACATCACTAGCCCGTGACAACAGCTTAGTTAATGGGTCTGCCATAAAGCCATCCATGAGAACTCTGCTAGCGACCATGTCTCTACCTCAACCAATCACTCAATAAGTATGCGTTGGTGAGATCATGATGCTTCCTTCAATTCATTGTACCTTCATTGTTTAAGAAGAACCCAATAAGGTAAATGACTTATTCGAGACTTTGGTTCTTATAGTAAAGCCATCCTACCCTTATTGTCTCAGAAGAACCCAATAGAGTCAGTGATGCTTTAAGAACTACTTTGATCAACAACACCATATTTTGTAGGATCATGGACTCCGATTGAGATCGGCAGTTATCCCATTCTATTCAGAAGCTAACACTAGACTAACAATTTACTCTTGCTTCTTTTATAAAAGACTACAAAGAACATATCTAAATATTTCTTGATCCCCTAAACAAGTTTTGTATATTCTATAGTCGTCATGGATGCATAATTCCTTACTTTATCTTTTGAACAATATAAGGTAAGGACATTATCTCCATTATGTTGCAAATATATAATTACAATAATGCTCCCACTAGCCCTGACATTTATTCATGTTTCTTCCTTGCTTATTGGAAAACTCAAACAATTGATTTTCATATCAAAGCAAAGATTGTAACCTTGAGATGCTTATTTAAGCCCACCATGGGACTACCTTTGCTTGTAGACTTCACAAGGATACACTTAATGTAACAGACCATCGGATAGTGTTATGAGCGCTTCCTCAAAGTATTCCTATTAAGGAGTGTGGTCTTTGCATTAAGTTGTCGCAGCCATGAAAAGGTACTAAAATCACAAGTATCCGAGTTTACTTCAACAAAACCACCGGTAGAGAATTTCTAGATGATACCCTCCTCATGGTCAATCATCGTAAAACTATCTCGTACTAGTCGGTATTTGAAGTTGTCTACGAACTCAATATTCGACATAACCAGTGAGAGAAAGTCCTCATGATACCTTCCACATGGTCAATCATAGATCTTTCTTATCAGTCGGTATTCGAAGTTGTAAACTTATCCATGTTGGTCTCTTTCTACAAAGAACCATTTTTACCCTTTGAGTTTCAACCCAAGGGTTGGAATTACCCAAGTCCAATACTTGGATATCCCTCATGGATAGCATCTCATTTTAATCGCCCCTTTCCTTCTAGTGGACTCTAGGACCACTCTTGTTTTGGTAGTTTGATGTAAACATCATTAATTCGTCTCCCTCGGATATAAAACTATATCTTTCCGGCCTTATGACAACTATTACCAAGTTTAAAGAGGTAATGATTTAATGTCAGGTGCTCCAGCATAGCCATGCTGAGCTTCAATCACAATTGATTTCTAGTGCCAACATCAGGTTTATCCATTCAAGGTAAACTTTATTCCTACTGGCACCCGTAGATATTTGAAACCTTTTCCTTTTGAACAACAATACTCTTGTTCAAATATCCCATAGCCACAGCAGAATACCTAATGGAGTAGCACCTCTAGATTCCGTGTTCCTCCAACTCATCCTAAACATAGGTTGAGGAATTAGGACTTTGTGATGGACTAGAAAAGACATACTTTCTAGTATCATTATCTAAGGTGCATACTTAACCATCTTTGTTGGTTGACTTTTTGGAACATTTCCCGCCACTCTCAAAGTACTACCAAACAATAGGTTACTTTGGTTAAACCCATCATAATCGGACCATAACTAGAATGTCCGGTTTCTCCGCTTAGCGACCCATATAACAATATGTCCTAGGAGGTTTGAATTATGAGATAAAACCATAATTCTTATGATGGTCACAGAACTCAGAACTACATCCTCAACATCTCTATTAGATTTGAGTATTATAGTGTTTTGCCCTCTTAGTCATGTACTTTGTCGCGGATGTGTCTTGAACACCTCTCAAGGCTTCAGATGAGTGTCTAACAATTAAACATATTCATCATTTTACCTTCACTGGTAAGGTAACAAAGTATCCAATGTTACTTCTTAGGTTTTGCTTGAACGGTCTACACACAAAAGTGTGAACGAAATCCAACAGGCCTTCATACCTCTCACATACATAAGTGAAGGATGTTTGAGTCATTCTAGCCTAATAAATAAGATTTACAATCATCAATTGATCCTAGATCAAAATATCCAAGTTCCTAACCACATGGAGCTTGGTGATGCAAGTCTTATTTATATGGTTAAATTGACATTAGTGATTAGAGTAACATGTACAAATCATTCACGATCAATCTATTACTTCATAAGCAAATGCTTACAATAAATGCCATAACATGGATAAACTTTCAAATAAGCCACAAATACATAATCCAAAAGAAGTTGATCCATCGTTATCAAAAGGCATAGAAGATACATTGTTTCTAGCCACGCAGGACGTAAAACATAGATCGAGTAAAGTAATAGACTAGCTGGAAGGAGTGGCAAGATGCCGACTTCCAATCCTTTTTCAAATAGGGACAACTATCTTGTTTCCCATTATGAAGTCCAGCTCTCTACATCTTCTACTTCTCTCTAACACCTGCACTTTGCACCAAACAAATTTGTGACAAACGTGAATGTTGTGGCTAGTATCCAAAACTTGCCCATAGAAGTAGATAAGTAGTAGAGTTTAATCATGAATGAACCTTAAGCTTTGGAGCCAATATTTCTCATCTTGTGCATCGTTAGCTCATCAAGGCACTTAAGGCAGGCGTGGCGGCGCCAATTTCCATTCTTTCCACAAAAGTAGCAGACTTCCCCATTTGGAGTCTCATCTTGAGGCGCAATCTCATTGCCCTTCGACTCCATGAACTTGGTGAGCTTAGTAGAACCAAGCTTCCCATTTGAGGTAGCTCGCTTTTCGGTAGCCTTAGTAAGAGTGGACGAGGTGAGCTTACTTTTGGCCATGTTAGACTCAAGAGTCTTCAACATGCCATGAAGCTCCATTAAGGATTTATCCATACCATGCATGTGATAATTCATAATGAATTGCTCATATGATGGTGGGAGTGATCGGAGAACAATATCCACCACCATTTCCCTTTCAATGGTAAATCCTAGCCTCTCCAAGCGTTCCACAAGTGCTTTCATCTTGAGCGCGTGAATACTCACGCTCTCACCATCCTGCAGCCGGCAACCAAGTAGTTCATCTAAACACCCATACCGTTCTTGCCTCGCTTGTTGTTAGAACATGTCCTTCAACTCAAGCATCATCTCGTATGCACTTAGATTCTCTAATTGCCTTTGCAAGTTGGGGATCATCATGCTTAACATGAGGCAAGAGACCTCGTTGGTGTCCTTGACGCGTTTATCATACGCATCAAGAATAGTCCTACTTGCGTTTGTAGCAGGTGTAACTTGTCTTCGTGTCGTAGAACAATTCGCAATTGCCTAGACCAATCCATAAAGTTACTTCCATCGAGTTTCTCCTTCTCAAGAAACGTACATAACGTGAAGTTGGTGTTATTGATAATAGTTGACGTCATCTATGGAAGCAGAGTAGTTATAGTTAGATTGATTGAAATCCTCGTTAAAATAATTACCCCATGTGTTTAAGAAAAACAACTATTTTAACAAGGGCTAAGAACCCTATTTCACCTTGCACCGTGACGGGTTTTCCGCGGATCACGTGGCAAAGCTATTTAGGCCGGCAACCATTGACCGATTACAATCCATTATTGCAACTCTTAGTTCCTTGCGGGATCCTACTTGACAACCATTGTGCCAAGTTTGGCATGTTTGATCCCTCCACACCGATTCTCAATTAATATTTTGCATAACTCGGCTAGAGCTCGACAATCATACAAAATATTACATTGAAACCGTAAATCAACCATCAAGATACACGGTGGTACTCTCGCCCAAAATCAACTCAGCTAGAGCTCGATAATCGACCTTGCGAGTTGCCACACGCACCTTCCACACAACTCATGCAAAGGATAACTGGGCAAGAGCTCGACAATCAACCCTTACACGGCTAGATTCGGGTGGTTTCATCTTATGGCTGGTGTGCGATTTACATTTGGAAAACGGGATTTTGTTTTCCGGTTAAAAAACCATTTTGAGTATGATTAACAAAAAGTGACAATAACAAAAAGTTCTCACTAATCGGATACTAAACCATCGTTAAATCCGTTTGTTAATCAAGTGTGCGCGCGAGAGTTGTTAAACTATTTTTAAAACTCTTGGGTTTTATTATTTAACAAAAATTGTCTAGCATGCAATAGTCCTACAACTCATGCATAAACAATATAATAAAACCATCACACGCATACAACAAATTGGTAACCATGCCCCTAAAACCTATGCGTTTTCCTGTGACCCACTACGGGAAAACAAAGTCATCTAAGGACCAAAAAGCCTTGACTTCGGATGTGCTCCCACTAAACCCGCTACCTCCATTGGGCCACTCGGATTTGTGTTCGCCAAGACGTCACTCCATTGACTCCCGATGGTTGCTCCATATTACAATTACATAGAAAAAGAAATAAATGGCATGCAAGCCACAATTCCTAACTTCTAGTACAATTACATAATATGAAATATTTAAATGGCATGCAAGCCACATATACAAAATTACATACCAAATAAATAAATTTAATTATTACAAACCATGTGACATAAAGTCACCAAATGAATGAATAATTAAAATACAACCAAACATCCACAAGGTCTAGGGCATATCTATGGTTACCAACATCAAAAGAACATCAAACAAGTTCACTAATGAACAACAACATGGTGTGCCACACAAAACCATGTAAACTTATGTATAATGGTTAAGATTTTTTACAAAACACTCAAGGCACTAAAAATCCCATGTACTTATGCATTAGTAACACCAAACCATTTTTGATGAAACATATTCATAAATACATAATGTAAGTATATGAAATTACCATTTTCATGCCAAAATAATAATCCACATATAAATACACCAACCATTATACAAGGCAACTTAAAAAAAACAAATTTTAATTTTTGGACAAAAAATTACAGAAACAAAAATTTAGTGCCAAAACCCAAAAATAATTTTTCTTTAAAAAAGTTTTAAAAACAGATTCTGTCCAGGCAAAATCCACGCCGCGTACCAGTATACCAATCCACACCGCGTAAATTTACTGGAACCAAAACCAAAAACTGTCCCGTCACTTTCCGCGCCGCGTACCAAGGATACGTCCGTGCTGCGGAAACCTACTGAACAGAAAACAGAAAACAAATCTTTGGGTTTTTCAGGCCACCATATGCAAATACAGTATAGAGGTGGTCTGATACCACTGTTAGGTTTACAGGAACACAACGGAAGCAACAGAACATCAAGCAAAGCCATGGTACAAGCATGCAATGCATAAAACCCAAAAGAGGACCAAACTCTATATCTCATATTTGCAACATGTAAAAGGAAGAGAAAGAAGATATACCTTCCTCCTTAGCTTCAGTAACTTGTGGGCAACGGTGGTGATGACGAAGAAGCCAATCGAGCTCCTCTCTATTGTTGATCCACCCCGGGTTTACTCAATCCACAAGTACTAGCTTGCTTGGATGAACTTCAACGACTTGAATCTACCACAAGGACAGCAAAACTCGCACAAAACCGTGACCATACCTCACATGTACTCACTAGAAGATCAAAGATCTCTCAAAGTGCCATGTAGTTTCAAGGGTTTTCTAGAGAGAGAGAGTGAGAGAGAAAAACTAGTTCCCTTTTTCCTTCTTTTCAAATGAGCCAGAAAAGAGACTTTAATCTCCCAAAGCCCGGCCAAGAAAAGCAAGGCCTCTCATTGGCCCAAAAAGGAGGTGGAGCCAAACGTTGCATGTTGTCAGACGTATTTACGTGCCACGTGTCCGTAAGGTTCCGTGTCGCGTACTCTAACACCGCGTCGCGTAATCTTCCAGCACACCAACTTCTCCACTTTGACACTTTTAGTCCCTCATCTTTCATTGCTGCCAGGATTGATCCCCGGCGTGTGACCCAATAGGCCCATACTATATTGGCAGTGATCCTAATGGCGTACGTGCGTCAGTAGGCATACTCCAACAGTTACGGATTGCGTTTAAAAGCAACTAGAATAAAGAAAACCATAGTGATGCAGACACATGCATATCCAGTATAAGGATGAACTGATATTATCATCCAGATTCACTCATGACGTGTACCACGAAGTAAAATCAGGTGTGGGTCGTCTAGTCACTTGAACAATTCAAGTACAGGCGAAGTATTGTGTCCCGGTGTTTCAATCCCTATTGAACACATGACCAATCACTTCCCTCAGTCTTAGTTAAGACTTCCTTCCCTAAAAGAATGACCGATTGTGGACATTAGAATGTTTAAAACATTCAGGGAATAATAAAATATGCTAAGTTGGACCACAGTAAAAATTTAAAGAAATATCCGCAATTGCGCATTACTAAATCTCCATTTAATAATCGATAAATACGATAAATACAATACTACTGAATGTTTGCGAAAAGGGTAAATACATCAAATATACTAACCAAAATATAAATACATGATCAAACAAAATCACTAGCAAATTTAATCCCAATAGCACGTGTGTGAGCATCGTGTTTCGCTTGCGATAATGGTTTGGTGAACGGATCCGCCACATTGCTATCCGTGTGTACTCTACTGATGACAATGTCTCCACTATCAACCATGTCCCGGATGTAATGATACTTCCGCGGAATATGTCTCGTGCGTCGGTGAGACCTTGGTTCCTTCGCTAGAGCGACCGCACCCTCGTTGTCACAAAATACCTCAACAGGGTCGGCAATACTAGGAACCACTCCCAAATCTTGGATAAATTTCTTCATCCATACAGCCTCCTTCGCAGCTTTACTGGCCGCTATATACTCCGACTCGGTTGTAGAATCGGCCACAGTGTCTTGCTTGGAGCTTCTCCAGGATATAGCACCACCATTTAGCAGGAACACGAACCCCGATTGAGATCGGCAGTCGTCCCGATCCGTTTGGAAGCTGGCGTAAGAGTAACCAGTTACCCGAAGGTCTTCCGTACCTCCATACACTAAGAACATCTCCTTTGTCCTCCGAAGATACTTGAGAATGTTCTTCACTGCCGTCCAGTGTTCCTCACCAGGATTGGCTTGATATTTACTTGTCATACTCAATGCACAAGATATATCAGGCCTAGTACATAACATGGCGTACATGATCGAGCCTATTTCCGAAGCATAAGGGACTCGCCTCATTACTTCCCGTTCCTCTGGGGAAGTCGGGCTTTGAGCTTTGCTCAACACTAAACCATGTGACATGGTATGAACCCCTTCTTCGAGTCCTCCATCCTAAACCTCTTTAGGACCTTGTCAATGTATGTACTCTGGCTCAAGCCGATCAACATGTGGGATCTATCTCTATAAATCTTTATCCCAAGGATATAAGCCGCATCCCCTAGATCTTTCATTGAGAAACAACTCCCTAGCCAGGATTTTGCACCTTGTAATGTTGGGACGTCGTTCCCAATTAGTAGAATATCATCTATATAAAGAACTAGGAATAAAACTCTGCTCGCACTAGCTCTAATGTAAATGTATGGCTCATCCTTGGTTTTAGAGAAGCCAAACTCTTTGACCTTCTCGTAGAAGCACAGGTTCCAGCTCTGAGAAGCTTGCTTAAGCCCAAATATGGACTTTTAAGCTTGCAAACTCTATCCGTAAACTCTGGATGCATAAAACCCTCCGGTTGTGTCATATACACTTTCTCTAAAAGTGTTCCATTAAGGAACGCGGTTTTGACGTCCATCTGCCAGATTTCATAATCATGTAACGCGGCAATAGCCATGAGTATCCGGATAGACTTCAATATAGCCACCGGGGAAAAGGTTTCCTCATAGTCTACACCATGAGTTTGAGTAAAACCGTTAGCCACCAGTCGGGCTTTGAAGGTGTCTACCTAGCCATCCACACCGACCTTTTTCTTGTAGACCCATTTGCACCCTACTGGTTTGCACCCAGCACAGGATCTGCCAAGTCCCAAACTTGGTTAGCGGACATGGTTTTTATCTCGGATTCTGTTGCTTCTTGCCACTTGGCGGACTCAGGGCCCACCACAGCGTCCTGGTATTTGGTAGGCTCATCAGAGACCACTACCATGTCGGTACCCTCAGACATGAAAAACCATATCTCTCGGGCTCATGACGACTTCTACCTGATCTTCTAAGAGGCAATGAGTTTACAACATCTCCAGCATCATCATGTTGAGAATCAACCCTTGCTAGTTGTGACCTAGTGCCAACATCAGGTTCTACATTGGCAGGTTCTAGAATTTTTTCAAGATCAACCCTCCTCCCACTAGCGTATTTGGATAAGACTTCCCTCTCAATGAACACTGCCCTTCGAGCAACAAATACCATGTTCTCCGAAGGTTTGTAAAACAAATATCCCATAGACCTAGCAGGATAACCAATGAAAAAGCACCTTTCGGCCCTGGGCTCCAACTTGTCCTCAACCTCACGTCTCACATAGGCAGGACAACCTCAGACCTTTAAATATGAAATGGATGGAACCTTTCAATGCCACATTTCATACGGTGTTTTCTTAACCTTCTTTGTCGGTACGAGGTTAAGGATTCTACCAGTGGTTTCAATTGCGTAGCCCCAAAATATAACGGGAACGTCCGAATGACACATCATTGACCGAACCATATCTAATAATGTTCGGTTCCTCCTCTCGGAGACACCATTTAATTGCGGTGTCCTAGGAGGGGTTAATTGCGAGACAATCCCACAATTCCTAAGATGTTCACGGAACTCAGAACTAAGATACTCACCGTCTCTATTAGATCGTAGTGTCTTAATGTTTCCCTATTTGATTCTCCACTTCATTTTGATAAGTCTTAAATACCTCAAAGGTATCCGACTTTTGTCTCACTAAATAGACATACCCGTATCGACTATAATCATCAATAAAGGTAACGAAGTAGCGGGAATGATCTCTTGTGGCATGTTTGAAAGGGCCACACACATCCGTGTGTACGATACCACACAAGTCTTGCGCCCTTTCACACATACCGGTAAAGGGTGCTTTGGTCATCTTTCCCAATACACAAGATTCGCATACTTCATTAGACCCGTGGTCAAATGATTCCAAGATCCCATCCGCTTGGAGCTTGGTGATGCATTTCTTGTTTATGTGGCCTAACCGACCATGCCATAGAGATAATTTATCCAAAACATTTTTGGATCCCAAATCAACATTCAAGATTGCTCTATTGTTTTGCAAGCTTACGCTTGTCTCATATATGCCATGACATGGAAATGCTTTAAAAATAAAATACATGATTTTTGTAACATAAGATGCTACCATTCTCAAATTTAAAATCAAAGCCATTGTCATACAAAGCAAATAAGGAAATAATGTTTCAACCCACATGTGGCGAATAAGATACATCATACAAAACAATAGATAAGCCTGATGGAAAGGCGAGCTCCACACTCCCAATCTTCTCAACCGGGACAACCGCCTTGTTTCCCATGATGAGATCCAGCTCTCCATCAACCAAGTCCATGCTTCTTCTTAGTACCTGCACATTATTACAAACGTGAGTACAACACCCGCTGTCTAAAACCCTGGCGTTAGAAGTAGAGGTGTTATGGAGTTCAATCATGTACATACCAGAGGCAGTGGCACCTTTTGCTCGTAGCTTCTTGAGCTCCTCCAAGTACTTGGGGCAACTACACCGGTAGTGTCCCTTCTCCTCGCAGAAGAAGCAGGTTACCTCTTCCGGTGAGGTGGAAGCGGTAGCCACTTGTTTCCCCTTTGGCTCCGGGGTCGGGTTAGGTTTGGGCTTCGGCCCATTGGCCTTGGCCTTCCCTTTCCCTTTGCCCTGCGAGCCCGAAGCGGGCTACTTCTGCTTCTTACCACACTGGTTGATGGCTAGGACGGCAGTGGAGGTGGAGGGCTTTGCCTTGGGAAGCTCGGACTCGGTAGTCTTGAGCATGCCATGCAGTTCCATAATGGTTTTATCCATACTATGCATATGGAAGTTCACAATGAACGGTCCATATGACGGAGGCAAAGATTGTAGGATTATTTCAACCGCCAACTCTTTCCCCATGGGAAAGCCAAACTCCTCGAGTTGGTCCACGTACCCTTTCATCTAAAGGATGTGGGAGCTTACATTGCCGCCCTCCAGCATCTTACAACCGACAAAAGCCTTGACACATTCATAAAGCTCTGGCCTTGCTTGCTGTTGGAACATGTCCTTCAACTGAGAAATCATCTCATACGCACTCACTTTCTCGAATTGCCTTTGCAATTCGGGACTCATGGTCGTAAGCATTAGGCAAGTGACATCATTAGTGTCTTTTACACGCTTTTCATGCACGTCTTTCAAGGCCCTTGGCGCGTTGGCTGCCGGAGCCTCCGGAAGAGGTGACTTAAGGACCTCTAATTTCATTTCGTGACGTAGGACGATTCTCAAAATCCAATGCCAATCAATGAAATTGGGTCCGGTGAGTTTTTCCTTCTCCAAAAATGGACGGAGTGACATGATTGTGGTGTTGGTGTTGCTAGTAGATGCCATAAGCAAAGTACGAGTTTGGTCAGTTATGACGTATTTTGATCCTTGTTAAATAATTACCCACTTTTTACAAATTATATTAACAAGCGCTAAGAACCTCAAAATACCCCAATCCATGACGGGTTTGCCGCGGATCACTTCATGGAGCTATTTTAGGGCGGAAAACATTTTACCGATTGTAGTCCGTGACTACAACTCTTAGACACTTGCGGGATCCTAGGTACTCATAGCACCTATTTGGCATGTTTGATCCCTTCACACCAATTCCTTATTAATCTACTTTGATAGTTCGGCTAGAGCTCGACAACTACCAAGGCGTTTTAAGTCTTGGAAATGTAAATCGTCCGTCAAGATATCCGGTGGTACTCTAGCCCAATGGCCGGCTGGGCTAGAGCTCGACAAACGTCCTTGCGAGTTGCCACACGTGCCTTTCACACAGTTACACAAAAACCGATCTCGGCTAGAGCCCGACGACCAATCTTGTTTCACTAGTTTCGGGCGGTGTCCTCTTAATGGTGGTGTGAGATTTACTTTTGAAAAACGGGTTTTTATTTTTATGGTTAAAACGTTTTTAACCATTTCTTATGTATGTGGCATGAGGAGTTTGTAAACCAATTTAAAACTCTTTTGTTTTTTTATTTTGAAAAATTTTCTAGCATGCGAAGATCCTAAACAACCATGCAAGAAAAGAACAAAATAAAACCAACCACGTATGCAGTATAAGTCCGGTAACGAGCCATATAACCCTATGCATCTTGCCCATGAGCCAATAGGCAAGACAAAGTCTACTAAGGACAAAAATCCAAGACTTTGATGTGTGCTCTCCCACTTGATCCATTGCGTCTCCCACCGACCTCCGGATCCAAGTTCGCCAAGACACCCTCCATGGTCCTTGTTGGTTGCTTCAGTCTTCCTTTTACAATTTACAAATTTAAAAGGAAATGGCATGCAAGCCACAATTTACTATTCTATGCTAATACTCCAAATTACAAAGAATAGAAACTGGCATGCAAGCCTTTAAATATACAAACCAAATAAATTAATTATTACAAACCAAAGTGGTACAAACCACCAAATGAATGAATACATTAATTTAATCAACCAAACAAATCACGTAGGTCTAAAAGGCTCAAAATTTTTACTGGACACAAATATTACAACCACATACATCATATATAAATTCTAAGGCATGGTGTGCCACACAAGACCATGCAAATCTTATATGTCTTGGTTAAGATTATCTAAACACTCAAGGCACTAATAATTCTATGTACATATGCATTGGGAACCTTAAACATTTTAAAATTCAATATTCATATATATACAATGTAAGTATATGCAATTAACCATTTTCATGCCAAAATGTTAATCCACATATAAATACACCAACCAAGACATAAGGCAACTTAAACTAACAAATTCCAACACTATGGAACAATTCTAGAAAGTATAAGAAAGCCAAAATTCCAACAAAATTGATTTAAGGCAAAACTAGCATTCTGCCAGTTGAGAGTTAGCGCCGCTAACCATAAAGGGTTAGCGTCGTTAACTTAACGTTCGCGCCGCTAAAGCCAGACGATTTAGCGACCGCTATGGCCGGTTTAGCGCTGCTAACATGAAGGTTAGTGTCGCTAAACCCTGGACGGAACCAAAAATCACATATTTTGGATTTTTCAGGCCATCATGCGCAAAACTAGTGTAGAGGTGGCTTTGATACCACTATTGGGGTTCGTGGTGTAGCACAACGGAAGCAAACAAGTACAAAATCGAATTATAAAAATATGAACAAGAACCACAAAATGAACCCCAAAGATGTACCATACTCTACAACATAGTTTTGTAACTTAAACAGAAATGAGAGAAGAGTTGTACCCTTGATGTCTCTGGATTTGTTGTGTGCTAAGCTCTAAGCCTTTGTAACCTCCTTCTCGAGCTATCAAAGTCCACCCCGAGAAACTTGGTGACCTTGGTGTACTAGAACCTCTTCAACAAAATCAACACTTGATCTTGGATTCTGGAACAACAGCAAAAACCACCAGGAACTCTCACAAGGAACTCTCTCTTCTTTTCCTTAGATAACTCACAAATGTTTTTAAGTGTTTTCAAACTCAAGTTAGGCAAGAGTATTAACAAGAGAGAATTACATGTCTTTTATAGAGCTCAACATGATCCCAGGATTCCCCAAAGTCGGCCAAGGCCGAATGATGAGAAAGCCATGCATTGGTGGATTGTGGAGGTGAAAAGAATAAAGTTGTAATCTGTCAGAGGGGTTAGCGCCGCTACCCTCCCACGGATAGCGCCGCTAACCGTCCAAAGTTAGTGCCGCTAACGCGGCTGAGTTAGCGATGGTAGAGATAGCGCCGCTAACTCTGACCAGATTTTAACCTATCTTAATTTATTCTTTCTTACCCTCATCTTTTAGGTTGTTGTCAAGATCAACCCCCGGCGTGTGACCCGATAGGCCCAAACGTCACCGACAGTGATCATTTGGCGTACGTGCGTCAGTGGGCATACTCCAACACTATCTCAGCCGTCGCTAACTCAGCCGTGATCGCGGCGCTAACTTTTGGAGGTTAGCGGCGCTTTCCCTGGAAGGGTAGCGGCACTAACCCTTCTGACAGATTACAACTTTGTTCTTTTCACCTCCACTTTCCACCAATGCATGGAAGGCTCATCATGTACTTCTCTGGACGGCTTGGGACTTCTAAGAGGCACATTTGAGTTTATAAAAGTGGCTCATTTGTCTTTCTTATTACCTATTGGCCATATTTGCTCAAAAACACATAGAAACCTTTAAGTGCTTGTTCTAGTGTTAGAAGAGAGAGATCCTTGTGAGTTTCCTGGTTGGTTTTTGGAGTTGTTCCAGAAGGAAAATTCAAGTGTTGAGTTTGCTTGAAGGGGTGCTAGTACACCAAGATCACACAACATCTCGTGGACTTTGGAAACACAAGGGAGGATCTAGGCTTGTAGCTTTGCACTCATCAACTCCATAGACATCAAGGGTATAAGACTCTTCTCTCTTTTCTGTTTAAGTTGCAAAATTATGTTGTAGAGTTTGGTACACCTTTGGGGTTCACTTTGTGGTTCTTGTTTTTGTTTTAAATTTAGATTTTGTACTTGTTCGCTTCCGTTGTGCTCTACCACGAACCCCAACAAGTTCCCTAAAGGATTATCAGATGATCTACATCCTGTAGTCATTGGTAGAAGGAAATGCTACAAATGTTGGGGTAGAGGACATGAGGCCAAGGACTGTGACAGTGAAATCTTAAGGCCTGAAAAGGAACAAGCTGATCAGCCTACACAGGACTCAACACCTGCACACGCTGACAAGTCAGTTCCACAAGATGAAGCTTCTATGCTTATCATCTGAACCTACTACAAAGTGGGCTCCCAAACAAAGCTAATTTGTTTAGTTTTCTTCTCATGTGCAGGGTTCAAGTAAATGGTACTTGGATAGTGGATGTTTAACGCACATGACTGGGTGGAAAGGACTTCTAAGTGATTTCCAGGAAGATGAAGGTCCTAAAGTAACATTTGGTGATAAATCCCAAGGAAAAACTAAGGAATATGGGAAGATGCATGCTGGCAAGGTGACTTTCCAGAAAGTTGCATATGTTAAAGGTCTTAAACACAATGTGATAAGTATCAGCCAATTGTGTGATGAAGACAATGTTGTTACTATTAGGAAGAAAACAGGAACAATATACAATGCTAAGGGTAAGCCAGTGCTAATAGCAAAGAGACAAAGAGATGTGTATCTACTTGATCTTAACTCTACTGATCCTTGCACTGAAACCTGCTTATATTCCCAATCTGTTCCTAAGCTGAGTTGCCTGTACCATAAAAGGTTGTCACATTTAAACTTCAAGAATATAAATATGCTATCCAATAAAGAGTTAGTCCTTGGATTTCCAAAGATCACATTTGTCAAGGACAAATTGTGCTCAGCTTGTGAACAAGGGAAACATCATAAAGGGTCCTTCAAGTCAAAGCAAAATTTTTCAATAACAGACCCACTGCATATGTTTCATATGGATCTGTTTGGACCCATAAGTACTCCAAGCCTAAGTGGCAAGAAGTACACCCTGGTGATAGTAGATGAGTTCTCATGATTCACCTGGGTAATATTCCTTAAAGCCAAAAGTGAAGCTGTCCTGGAGATAATAAGTTTTATCAAACACGAAGAGTTGCAAAAAGATAAGTCTGTTAAGCAACTCAGAAGTGATCATGGGTCTGAGTTCATGAACTCAACCCTAGAAGGCTTTTGTGAACAACAAGGAATATTACAAAATTTCTCCTCAATCAGAACTCCTCAACAAAATGGAGTTGCTGAAAGGAGAAACAGAACCTTAATTGAGGCTGCAAGAACAATGCTATGTTAGGCAGGATTGAAACTCTATATCTTGGATGAAGCTGTAAGTACAGCATGCTATACCCAGAATAGGTCAATCATAGTCAAAAGACATGGCAAAACTGCTTATGAGATGTATAAATCCAGAAAGCCCAATATAGGTTACTTCCATGTCTTTGGTTCAAAATGCTATGTGATGAATCAAAGAGATCAGCTCCATAAGTTGGAACCTAAAGCTAATCCTGGAATCTTTGTTGGTTACTCCTAAATCTCCAAGTCTTAAAAAGTGTATAACTCAAGGAGGAAGGCAATAGAAGAATCAATTCATGTCTCATTTGACGAAGACAGTTTTGATCAAGCTGATAAAAGACAAGCTGACTTGGTCAGTCTGAGTGAGCTTGAAAAGCCTGAGGAAACCAAAATGTTAAATCCTATGTATGTCATGGATGATGACAGTGATGATGATGTGTGTCCATCTATGAAATCATCACAAGCTCCAAAGGACTCTCAAACTGAGAAAGATGATGAGTCCGTTAATCCATTTGGAGCTTGACACTACTCAGACTGATGATCTTAGTGATCAACAGTTTGATGACAATGCTGTAATTGAGACTGAGGATGTAAGTTCACCTCAGAGTCCTCAATATCACTCAGATCCAGAACCACAATCTCATACTGCAAGATTTAAATTCCTCAAGGATCATCCTCAAGATCAAGTGATTGGTAATGTTCAAGAAAGAGTGATTACCAGATCAAATGCAACAACAAACTATGCTGCTTACTTTGGTTTTCTATCTCAAATGGAACCAAAGAAGACTGAAGAAGCCTTAGAGGATGAAGATTAAATTGAAGCTATGCAAGAGGAATTAAATGAGTTTGAGAGAAACAAGGTGTGGAGTCTTGTCCCAGCCCCCAAAGATCATACAATTCTAGGCACTAAGTGGGTCTATAGAAACAAAATGGACAAGGATAGAGTGATTGGTAGGAACAAAGCCAGGCTGATAGCACAAGGGTATAAATAAGAAGAAGGAATCGATTATGATGAGACCTTTACCCCTGTTGCTAGAATTGAATCCATTAGGTTGTTCTCAGCTTATGCAGCATATAAAGACTTCAAAGTCTATCAAATGGATGTGAAGAGTGCTTTCTTAAATGGAAAACTTTAGGAGGAAGTCTATGTGAAACAACCTCCTGGCTTTGTCAGTTCAAAGTATCCACATCATTTCTATAAGTTAGACAAGGCTTTGTATGGTCTTAAACAAGCTCCAATAGCTTGGTATGATACCCTGTCCAACTATCTACTATCAATGGACTTCACCAGAGGTAGTATAGATAAGACACTCTTTATTAAAAAGAGTAAAGGACATGTGATTGTTGTACAAATCTATGTGGATGACATTATCTTTGATTCTAAAAATGAATCTCTGTGTGAATGGTTCTCCAAAGTTATGTCAAAAAGGTACAAGATGAGTATGATGGGCGAAATGACATATTTCCTAGGCTTGCAAATTCAACAAAAGCCTGATGGAATATTCATAAATCAAAGAAAGTATGTTCTTGACTTGATAAAGAAATATGGTTTTGATTTTAGTTCAACCATGAAAACACCCATGTCACCAGTTGTCAAGCTGAGCAAGGACTCAGATGGAAATTCTGTATGCCAGTCTACCTATAGAGGAATGATAGGTTCATTACTCTATTTGAAAGCTAGTAGACCTGATATCATGTTTGCTACATGTGTTTGTGCAAGATATCAGGCAGATCCTAAGGAATCACATCTCCAAGCTATGAAAAGGATCTTTAGGTACCTTAAAGGTACACCAAATCTAGGTCTTTGGTATCCAAAGGACTCTGGATTTGAGTTAGTTGGATTTTCTGATGCTGATTATGCTGGGTGAAAGCTAGATAGAAAATCTATAACTAGAGGATGTAAAATGCTTGGAGGGAAGTTAGTAAGCTAGACTAGTAAGAAACAGAACTCAGTGGCTACTTCAACTGCTGAAGCTGAGTATGTTGTAGTAAGAAGCAGTTGTGCTCAAATCCTGTGGATGCAACATCAGCTTCAAGTCTTTGGTATGAATTTTAAGAAAACTCCTATCTTTTGTGACAACCAAAGTGCAATAGCCATTACTTACAATCCAGTCTTACACTCAAGAACCAAGCATATTGAAATTAGACATCACTTCATCAGAGACATCGTGAAAAAAGTTAAAGTTGAAATCAAATTTATCTCCACTGATGACCAATTAGCAGACATCTTTACAAAACCACTTGATGAAAAGAGTTTTTTGTATCTGCTAAGTGAATTGGGTATGCTCAACCCTTAGATAAGTCTCTAAAACTGAGTTGCAGCTTGACAAAGACTAAGTGTCTTAAGCTGAGTGCACAGATTATAGATAAGTTTTCATAAATTTCCTATATATCAAGCTGAGTGATAATTTCACACCTTTGGTTTGTTCCAAACATATTTTTGTTAGGGTTTCTAGGGCACGCAATGGAAGCAATGTACAACAAAATAATCCCATGGTACAAGCATACAAAGCATCCCCACTAATGGATCAAACTCTATGTAAAAGAAATGCAACATAAAAGAGAGGAGAAGATCATTATACTAGTCTCCTTAGCTCCAGAAATTGTGATGAGGTCTTGTTGTTACTCCAAGAAGCAAGTCAACGAATCTTCTAATGGGTTATACCCCGGGAACACGTCAACCTCTTGTGCTAGCAAGCTCTTGTGAACCTTCTCTCAAGAAAACCACTAGAGAACAACAACCAATATCAAATTCCGGGAACCTCTCTTTAGAACTCTCTCTAAGTCTTTTGAAAGCACTTAAGAGTGTCTGGTTTTGTTGTAAGTGACCAAGAGTGCAAATGAGGTTCCAATAAAGACTTTTATAAACCTCCAGAAGTCACTTGGTATGCCCAAGGCCGGCCAAGACCACATCATGGCAGGCCAAGCCTAGAGGTGATTTGACAAAAAACACATGCAGCCGTAGCGGCAATAACCCCTTAAAGTTAGCGGCGCTATCGCGGCCTGCCAAGTGATATGACACAAAGCATATGCAGTCGTAGCGGCTCTAACCCATAAGTGTTAGTGGCGCTAACACCTTATGGTTAGCGGCGCTAACACCTTATGGTTAGCGGCGCTAACGCGGTCTGCGATGTCAACTTTTGTCTTTTGTCATTTTTGGTCCATTTTCTTTAGTTGATGGTGTATGACCCAATAGGCCCATACATCATCGGTAGTGATTTAAACGGTGTATACGCATCAGTGGGCATATTCTAACAAACTCCCACTTGCACACGATGCACCGTATCTTTAAATCACAGACAATCAGCGGCCTCCAGCAAAGCATTATTGCCCCCAAGTCAGTATGAGTTTCGTTATCAAGAACAAAACCAATTCATAGGAAATGGTCCTATAGATAAGTGATCTTAAACATCCCTTTGTTCGCGATATCCTTGTGAACTCGAGACATGGATTAAATCTCAATCTCCAAATTGTTCACGATTATGTTTCTCGATTCTGATTGGTGGTGACCAAAAGTTAAGGACATATCTGATTCTCAATCAATATTCCTCGCACATGGCCATGCATAATTTTGGTGTCAGCTCCCAATCATCGAGGGGCCCAGGGATATCTCTCATATCAGAGGAACAAATTCCTTTGACAGTATAACCCTATACCATACTTCTTGTCTTACCTAGTAATTTCCTTTATCATAGCCAGTCAAGAAACTGATTTTAAAAATGGCTAAAGCAAGGAAGAACTATGATATTGTCGTTCATACATCTCAGGTCTAAGGACGCAAGATATTATCATCCCAAGTTACTCGTGACTATAATCCATGAAGTATACTTGTATGTGGGTCGTCCAGTCACTTGAATTCAACCATACGATTGACTGACAGATAGGCATTGCACCTTAATTCAACCATTTTGAATTCAAGGTCATATTCTTATCTCAGTCTTAATTCAATCTTTCTTCCATAAGATTGACTGACTGTGGAAAGTTTGAAATATAATATAATATTTGTGGAAGTGATCACTACTAGAAAACAAGTCTAATGCAACATTTTAGAAGCAACCTTTCTAAAAGAGTTGCATTTGATTATAAAATGATTTTGTTTAATATAAAGGTTGCATTTGAATACCATATGCAACCTTTTTATTTAAAGTTGCAAAATTTTATTAAAAATTGCAACTTTTGTTTGAAAGGTTGCAATACTATAATTTAAAGGCAACTTTTAATTTAGAAGGTTGCATTACTATAACTTAAAGGCAACCTTTAATTCAAAAGGTTGCATTACTATAACTTAAAGGCAACTCTTAATTCAAAAGGTTGCATAAACAAAAAAGTATTTCATCTTTATGTTTTGAATTTAAACAAAATATTAATATATAAGTATTATATTATTAACCTTTTATTTATAATACTTTTATTATTTTAATAAATTAAAATACTTTAATTATTTTATTATCTAGTGCAATAGTATTGAGTTCTTGGGCCTCCAATACTTCTCTAATTAAAAGCCCCAAAAATTTTCAAATCCCCGCTACATTTCCCCTTCACCTCGACGGCAAACCTCGCTAAAAGGAGAATACTCGTATGCCTTTGCTAACCGCCGTTCGTATCATCGCTTAACCGCTGTTCATAGCCCAACTAGTCATTGCAATTAAGAACAATCTTTGCCACTGCCGTTCGGAACCCTCAAGTTGAAGCAACGACTCCTCAACACTCCACAGTGACTCGAATCAACGATTGTAACTTGTAAGTCCTCTTCTCTCTGTTTTGGATTATTGATACTCGGAGTCTAATTTAGTTTGAAACTATGAGTGGGATTTAGAAATGGCGAAACAGGGTCTTCTTTTTTACTGTCTATTTGAAGTATGACTTTGAACCAAAGAAAAAGTGGTATTTTTTAGCAGCAACGAATTGGTATATGATGTTTGAAATTGAATGGGAATAGGGAACTCCATGGTTGATAGTTTTATAAGCTCTTCTAAACATTGTTTGTTAAACTTGAAATCAGGTTTAATTGTTAATTGTTAATTATTAACTTGTATGCTATATTGCTGTGATATTTAATTGTTATATTATTGTTAAAATTTGAAGATTTATTTCTTCTCGGTAGATTAATATTAGGTAATTTAGTATACTACAAAGCTTCAAATCTAGCCTTTTCATGTATTGTGAGTTGATTCTGAGTTTTAGGCTTATATATATTGTTTTTTTTAAGGTAAACTGATGGTATAATCACCAGCTATCATGGATCATCCTTAGAGGTTTAGGTTGTCCAGGTACTTTATCTAATTGATATTTGAATACAGTCTTGCGTTCTTCACTTCTTTATGTACAATGTTCACAATGTACAATCCATCATATACATAAAACTAACCCTTCCTCGAGTTTTGGCAACCATACTATTCCTCAAAGCCATATTACCTCGCTCGAGTTTTTGTTCTTCAGGTGGTAATTTAGGCCCCTTGAATCCAAGCCCGCCTTGACTACAATAGATTAGCATATCGTAAAATCCATTTTCATTCGCGTAACGATGAGAATCAACAATGCTGATAGCCAGATTCTTCCCTTCAATCTTGGTATAATAAATACATGAGAGTGGTTGGCAGTGAAGACCAACCATCTGAAGTTGTGCCCTATATTTGAACTTTTAGCCAATTTGAACATCGCATATATGTTCTAATATTTTTTTAGGCCAGTTAGTTACTATCTCTGGCTATAAACATATGATCCCTTGTAATAATATTTCGAGTATCTTATTATCTTATTACCTCTAGCTTATTGTTTAATTATTATTTTTAATCATAAGCTTAAGTGGATAAGGTCAACAAGCTGGAAAAAGAATTGACATGTAGCATATCAAAATTCCATGAATTCCAAAAAATAAGCTAATCCGAACATCCCCTTCTAAATTTCCATAAAACCATGCATCCAGATCAACATTCTATAGAAGTTGATCAAGATTACCACATAATCATTTTCCAAAAACACAGTACTTTTAGCAAGAATTTCAAAACTTCGATTGAGTAAATTAGAAATGAAGTTGTCTACTAAAATCTAGCAATTTACCCCTTAAAGAAAGCACGACAAAAGGAGTAATAAGGACTGGTAAACCATGGAAGTTAAACGGATAATTTATTTTACTTTATACGATCATTTTGGCTGCTGCTTCAGTTGTTCGATGTTTCTACAGCTGTTGTTGCTTCTGTTTATCTTCTCTGCCACCACCGTATGCCTCTCCTCTCGCTACCCTGCAGCCGACATGTAACATCAATTGACTGCCGCTGCCTCGACTGTACTACTACCACCACTGACCTGTTGTGCATCTCCGTCGCCGCCACCGCTTTCATAACCACCAGACCACTGCTGAATCGCTGCCGTCGAACCATACCGTCGCCCTTCATACTCCTGACCATTTGTTAATTCATCGCCCTCCGAACCGATGCCCATCTGTCTATCCACCAGATCCGCTGCTATAATACCACCGACTTTGCATCCGCTCTGTTTCTTGCCCGCACCAGATCCTCAACCCCAGATTGAACCATCAGTAACATCTCTGGTTTGTTGAAACCACCGTTGAACCACCGTTGAACCACCTGACCGCTCTCCAGCACCCGCCACCCTCCACCTCCGATCTGAATTTGTGATTCTAATAGGTGTGGGGTGTGTTGAAAATGGTCTCCAGTGTGTAACTTGTATTTTAGCTGATGTTCTTTGTACTTGTATGAGAAGAGGTATTCACAATGTAATTATATAAATCTCATTCAGATACATGTCTTAACAAGTATTAATTTAACTGTGAAGCTTACTTGACATTGTTACTCTCAAATATATTAGTGTGGCTATTGATTTTTCATCTTTGCATCTACTAAAACCTTATGTTTTGTAGGATCTTGATGAGATTCAGCTTGTGTTTTTCTTCCAGAACACAGTTGTTTTGCATAGACTGCTGATTCGATTGTTCAACACTGTCATATATTGATCAGGTACGCAAGTTCTATCCTATGGAGGGTGGATACTAAAAAAATCTTGTTTTCTTTATTTTCATGATGTACCTCTTTTATGTATCAGTGTGTTTGGTTAAAATTATATGTGAGTTACATATGTAATTTGCTCTTTTCCCTTACTTGAAAACCAACCCGGAAAACCAACCCGCACCTCTTTTATGTATCAGTGTATGTATATGTGTGTTCATGTAGCTACTCCCCGCTGACCGCTCGGCTCCTGCCTAGCGAGTTATACATCCTTGCACGCATGTCAATTATTTATGTCAATATTAGATTTTATAAGGTATTAAGGTTATTGATTTAAATTTTCATATCCACGTATCCCTGCCACTTAGTGCCGGTACCATTGACTTAAGGAGACATGGGAAATGCTAGAGATTGGATGTATTTACCTAGACGGTTACCTGAGTTTGAAGCGGGAGTTATTGATTTCCTCAATGCTTCATTTGCTAAGGAGGCAAAAGGAGGTCAAATTTGTTGTTCTTGCAAAAAAGTGTATAAACCGTTATTGGTATCGAAGAGATGAAGTGTTCGATCATTTAAAAGGATATGGTTTTGTAGAAGACTACTATATATGGGTTTTTCATGGAGAAAATCCCTCGCAAATAAGATTAGATACGGTCATAGATGATAATGATGTTGGTATGCATGATAATTTTGATGAGTTATTGCATGATAGGTTTAAAGATACCGTAGAGGAAAGAAGTACGGTACAAGAAGGTTTGAATGAGGAGGCCAAAAAGTTCTATAAGCTAGTTGAAGAGGGAAAACAAGAGTTGTTCCCCGGGTGTAAAATTTTTTCGAAACTATCCTTCATTGTCTGACTTTTTCTTTACAAGACACTTCATGGGCTTAGTAATGTGGCA
Source organism: Pulicaria dysenterica (assembly GCA_947179395.2). Taxonomy (NCBI): domain Eukaryota; kingdom Viridiplantae; phylum Streptophyta; class Magnoliopsida; order Asterales; family Asteraceae; genus Pulicaria; species Pulicaria dysenterica. Next base: position 38,253,560 of record OX359292.1, read on the forward strand.
TTTGATGATCTACTTCAATTTTTACAAGAGATGATCCCAGAGGCAAAACTTCCAGCTAGTTTCTCTCAAGCTAAAAATATTGTAAGGGATTTGGGGCTTGATTATAAGAAGATTTCTGCATGTCCAAGACCATAGTAATGAGTTTGCCACTTGGTTACAAGAGAAAGTAATAAGTAATAATGTTCCGGATCATATTTTTTGCCTAGCTAAGGGTCCTAGTCCTACATCTAAGAGATACTATGGGTATTATGTCAATGGATATAGGTTTCATACCAAGTCACGTGATGCTAAATGCCATACTCAAAATAGTGGTGTTTCAGTTACAGCTTTAACTCCAAGCTTTGCCAGTTCTCGGGACAAAAATCCAACTGTTGGGAATGTTGACTACTATGGTAGAATTTTGGACATAATTGAACTCGACTATTGGTCAAAGTTTAGAGTTGTATTATTTCGTTGTGAGTGGTACCAAGTTGAGAAAGATGATTATGGTTTAACATGTGTTAATGTGAGCAAGTTTTGCTCTTCGGATGATCCATTTGTCATGCCTTCACAAGTGAATCAGGTGTTTTATGTATCGGACCCTATACATTATGTTATGAATAGGGTTCCAAGAGATATCTAGGACTTCGAAGAAGAAATTAGTGAAACTGTTGGTGGCTCCTATTGGGGTGAGCCTAATGAAATTAGGTTGGGTTTTGTTGCACGAGACAATGAGCATGATATTCCATTGTCAAGAAATGATATTCCTCCTCTTGTAGTTGATGCGAATACAAATTTAGATAGGGTCGATGATGTTGATTGCGACGATTCTGATTTTGATGATACATTATGGGATTGGATGGACGCGGATGAAGATGACGCTAATTGATATGAAAATGATGCTAATTGATACATTTAAAATAGTTTTAAATTTTATAATAAGTTAGTTAGCAATTAGATTACTTACTGCATTTTGGTCATGATTTCTCTACTAATTAGTCCCCAATCAGATTACTTTTCTCACAACTGTTTGGTTTATTTCCCAGTAACTTAGGTTCTCAAAACCTTTTGACCTTAGGTTCTCAAAACCTTTTGACCTGATACTCTTTATTAATTAACCTTTTGACTGCAATCAGATCATTCATTTGTTTATTTCCTAGTAACTTAGTTGTTTTTATTAATTAAACTTGTTTTTTATTTTTGTTGTGCTGATGTGTTTGACTTCTTTACTGTGCTGACCCATCTAAGCTTTTGTTAATGTGCTAACCCATTTGACATGTTGGTGTATATTTGTTTTAGTTTTCATGTCACTAATGGGAAACAAAAGCAAACAAGATCAAAGTACACACAAACAAATGAATGATTATGAGAAGAGTAGACTTTTGAGGGTTCAAGAAAACAAAGAAAGACTACGACATTTGGGGATTAAAAGCATTGCAAATTCTTTGACAAGTTTGGTAGAATGTCAAAATATGAAGAAAAAGAAAGTGAAATCAACAAATACCAATGCAAGAGATGTAGACTATATTGCTGATATGGGTGACGATAGCGAAGGAGATTACGAGAAAATTGATACACGTGTTGAAGTATCCAAAAAGGTAGTCATCTTTGTAAATTTATTATTATTATTTTTATATACCTATTGTGTAATGAAAGTAATTTTTTTTAAAGCAACATCGTCCACAATTTATTACACCATTATCGATGAATAAAGTTGCTAATTTAGCAAAGAAACATCGAACGATTGCTCCAAATCAAAAGTTAAACAATCCAAATCAAGTGCAACAAAAGATAAACAATCCAAATCAAAAGTTACCATGGGTGAACTAGTTTTAAATAACAAAGGGACACAAAGGCAAAAGGTGGTATTCAAACAAAATGTGGAAAAGCCTACTTGTATTACACGCGGAGCAAAGAGACATCTCAAGGTATTTTTTTTTGTTTTTTATATAATTAATCACTAATTACAAAAGCACTTAAAAAGTAACATTACATATTAATTCACCTTTATATGCTTTAGATGTTGATGGGACAAATAGTGAAGATGATGGTTCGAAAGATAATGAGATTGAAGGGGATATTATGAGATCTCATGGTACATTTTTTTTTTGCAATTGCTAGCTGATAGTTCGTTGTTGCTATACTTTTTTTTTGCAATTGCTATTTATTGATGGTCCTAATATTTACCAATGACAAGATGATGGTTATGGAGACATGGTCCACATGGACAATGATAGTGATGACAATTTGGAAAATGAGATACAAGGGGACGATAGTGATGACAATTTAGAAAATGAGGATGATGTATTTCTTCGAGAACAATTAAAAGGCTCAAATTTAGATAAAGCAGCAGGTTCTTTCTAACTACTTGACTATATTTTGGCTTTTTATCAATAATAATGATATATATATATATATATATATTTGACGTATGTTGGACTTCAGCGATTTCTAAAGCCAAGCAAAGAGGACCAACAATGATGCACGTTGTGCACACTAGGAAAGTAAATGAGCGCGAGGTAATTATATGCAACGAATTTGGACAACATGTTGGTCCAGTAACACGGGAGAAGGACGTAGTAGGACAATTCTCTCGATTTTTGGGTACAATAGCTCGTAATCGCACTTACGCACCCCTTATCCACAAATCATGGCTCAAGGTGCCAAATAAAGATAATATATGGGAGTACGTCTTGGTAAGGTTTTTAAGTAGTTCTATTTGTTTTATTTGTCAAGATTTTGAATATTTTACTAAATACTAAAATATTTTTTAAGGAAAAATACGATGTCCCTGATGCTGCTAGAACTTGGGTTCTAAAGACTATTGGACACTCTTACAAGGTACACAAATGTAGGATTAAGAAGAAACACTTATATCAATTCAAAGACAACACCACATGATGGAAGAATAGGCCTAAAAACATCCCAAATGAAGATTTCATGAAATTGTTGAACTTATGGAATAATAAAAATGTGGAGGTAGTTATAGAGAACTTTTTAATAATAGTATTTGTTTGTATATATAGCTATTGAGTTGTATGCATTAATGTTGTGTAGAAGCGTTGTTTGCGGGCTAAGGAAATACGCATGTCCCATAAAAATATGCACATAGCTGGTCCGAAAAGTTTTGCTAGGATTCGTGATGAGATGGTATTTATTTGTATTTATAGCTACTTGTTTGTATTTAGTCATTATTTGTGTTTTATAAATCCATATGTTGATAATTCTTTTTTTATATCTTTACGAGTACAGAAAAACGACGCCCAAACAAAGAACTTCTTACTTTAACCCAAATGTTTGAACGTACACGTAAAAGAACAGAACGGCGTGCATATGTCGATACTTCCGATGACACGGCAAGAACAATTGTAAGTACCTCTAATCTTTTCAATCGTCGATGATGACATAGTTGGTCATATGTTCAGAAATTGTTGGCTTTTCAATTGTCCATGATGACATAATTAACCTCGATACTATAAAATATAAATTTTTGCTGCTCAAGGACTTCAATCATTTATGCTTTCAACCACCATGCTTGATAACACCACATCATCTTCCAAACTATTTCCACTTGATTGCTTGAATGATGCCCAACAACAATTATTGTAGCTAATTGCACACTGAGATTATGAACACTTTTTACCAAATCAACATGCAAGTTACTGTACTGATAACACCCAACAGGTCCCAATCCATTTTGACCACCATTTGTATCAGATACAAATAAAACTTGCAGATAATATAATACCAATTTAGACACACTTTAATTTTCCAGTCCATTCTCTCATCATCAATCTGCTTCTGGTGCTTCACACTAAATATGCCCAAACAGGTACCTTCAAAAAATAAGACAAAAGCAGTCTATCTATCCTCCAAAAACAAAATCAATAGAACAACAGTTGAGGCCAATGATTAGCTGTTAAACATATTAGTTATTTTTTATTAATTAACCTTTTTTATTATCATTGTGCTCATCTATTTGACTGTTATGATGACCCACTCGACCTATTATTTTTACTAATTAATTTTTTATAATTATTGCGTTGATCTGTTTAACAGCTATTACTATGCTACCTTGTTGTGGCACCCAATTGACCTGACCCGTTTGACTTAGGTTTTTTATTAATTAAAGTTGTTTTTATTTTTGTTGTGCTCATGTGTTTGAACTACTTCTACTTTGTTAACCCGCTTGAACTGATGTTTCTATGTCGATCCGTTTGAACTTTTTTTCTTTTTATAGGAGCAAATGAAGAACTACAAACCTCTAGAAGACGAGAGTTTTTCGGTAGATCCTTTTATGATTATGATGAACAAAGAAAATCATGCATATCGCCGACTTAATGGTAGAGGTGTTACCAACAAGTTGATAAAAAAGGTAGATGGTGGTGCTACATCATACATGATTCCAGGGGGGCTTATGGAAATATTGAAAGCGACAGTTGAAGTTGAAAAGAATGAGTTACTTGAAATGCGAAAAGAGATCGAAGAGGACCATGAAAGAAAAAAGGCAGAGTTAGAAGCTATGAGAAAAGATATTGACGACCAACGAGAGAACTTGAAGGCTATGCAAAAAGATCTCTTGAATCAACAAGAAAACCTAGAAGCTAAGATGCGGAAGGTTATGGAACGTCTTTGAAGCTTCTCCGTTAAATTTATTAAATGTTTTATCTGTTTATTGGGTGTATTCTCTACGAGGGATCTTTTGAAAAGATGATCAAGTACAAAGTTTTTAATACTTTTTGTGATTGTAATTAACAACCTTGTATACTAAAGATTTATGATGGTTATGGCATAGCTTAATTAGTTGAATAAAATGTTGTATTAGGTTTATAATTGAAATTTAAATAGTTTGTTGCTTTAGATTAAAAAATTATTCATTTATTATTATAAATTTTGCATTAAAAATTCTTAAAAAAAGTTGCATTTAATGTTAAAAAGGGTTGCATATGTGTTACAAAAAAAAAATAATGATTGCATATGAGTATATAAAAGGTTGCATTATTGTAAATAAAACTATAAGAAAAGGTTGCATTTAAGATTAAAAAGGGTTGCAACTTAAAAAGGTTACATTTAGATAATACATGCAACTCCTTCATAAAAAGTTGCATTTTCTAATAAAAAAGTTGCATTAGATGTAATGCAACTTCACCTAATGCATCCTTTGTTAAAAGGTTGCTTTAGGCATAATGCAACATTTTCAATGACTAATGCAGCATTTTATGAGGGTTGCATTAGCTTTGTTTTGTTGTAGTGGATTAAACATGCTAAGATGGAACACAGTAAAGTCTTATGAATGTAACCGTATCACACGCATATATTGTTGGGATTTCCAGAACCACAGGCGGAAGCGTGGTTCAACAAGAACAACATAAAGTACAACAACAAAAGGCATAAAAGCATGGAAATCCCAAAATGAACCAAACTCCATAACAAATGAAATACAACATGAAAAAGGCAGAAGGTAGGAGAGGTTATACCTGTGTGCAAACTCCTTAAACCGCGAATGTGGTGGTGAATGTCCAAGAAACCGAAAATGGCATCCTCTATTGAAGTCCACCCCGAGTTTGCTCAATCAGGTTGTACTAGCAACCCATCCATCGTATTCATCTCATGAAACCACTTCTGGAACAACAACCTTTTAACTCGAGACTCTCCTCTTTCTTGAACACACTAAAATGAACTCTTCCTCACCTTTCTAAGTAGAAAGAAAGTAAGTGTGTATGTTAAGCTAGAGAGAGTTTTCACTCATAGGAATGCAATGTTCTCTTCTCAAATGACCCTCTTATGGACCTTTAAAAACATCCAAGGTCGGCCAAATGAGATCTAAGCATTGATTGGAGGAAATGGGAGGTGCATGCAAAAGTTTCATGCATTCTGTCAGGAGTTAGCCCCGCTAACTCTTAGGAGATAGCCCCGCTAACTCTTAGGAGATAGCGCCGATATCTCAAAGATAGCGCCGCTATCGAGCCTCTAGTTAGCGCCGCTAACCTTAAGGAGATAGAGCCGCTAACTTTAAGTTAGAGCCGCTATCTCCCACCAGCATGCCAACCTTTTGCTTTCTGACCATTTCAGTCCCTCCACTTAGATTGTTGTCGAGATTGATCCCCGGTGTGTGACCCAATAGGCCCATACATCATTAGCAGTGATTCATATGGCGTACGTGCGTCAGTGGGCAGATCCCAACAAACTCCCACTTGCACATGACACACCGAACCCATGAAATCACACACAAAGAGCGGCCTCTAGCAAAGCATCTTTGCCCCTAAGTCAGTATGGGTTTTGTCATTCTGAACAAAACCAAATCCAAAATAAATATGGGATAGCCTAAATATATGTGATCAAACATCCTTTTGTTCGCGATATCCTTTGTGAACACGAGACATGGATTAATATGTCAATCTCCTGATCGTTCACGGTTATGTTTCTCGATCTTGATTGGTTGTGACCAAAAGTTAAGGGTATATCTGATTCTCAATCAATATTCCTTGTGCATGGCCATGCGTATTTTGGTGTCAGCTCCCAATCATCGAGTGGCCATGGATATCTCTGTACACAGAGGAACAAATCCCTTTGACTACCTAGCTCCGCCACACGTATCATACTTTATTTGAAAACTTCCTTTATAGCAGCCAGTTACGAACTACGTTTGAAAGCAATCAAAATAAAGCAGATATTATCATGTATCTCTGGTCTAAGGATGAAATGATATCATGAATTGAGCTCAGGTACGGGTGTTGGGAAGATGATCTCATTAGTTTAGATTTGATGAGACAAAGTTAAGTTTGTAAGATGGTTTCTACGTATAACTTAAACAGAATTATGAAGCTTAGTCAGACTAAACACTCATAGTGATTCAGACTGAATATAAGCTGAGTATATGTTCGACCAGTTTATACTACACCTTAGTTTGTTTATTAATATGTTTAATAAGCTGTGTATGTCACATAAGGTATATATCGAGTAATCAGCTTGATGTGTTTCAAGCTAAGTGACTCAGCTCAAAAGCAGAGTCAGCTCGACAGAGTTGCTAAATATATTTTAGTTAACTAGTTAGACTTCTAAGGATGAGTTTATCAATATATGTGTTAGTTTATGTATGTATTCGGGTTTGTTCTCGAAAAACTCAGCTTTATGAGTCTCAAGCTGAGTAACTCAGCCTGACTAAAGAAGTCAGTTTAAAAGAATTTAAATGTGTTTTAAGTTCTGTTTTAACTCTCTATATCCACGGAAAGGATAAGAAGACTTCAGAATCAAGATTGAAGATTGTAGACTCAAGATAAGAAGATTCAAGATTCAAGATTCCGAGTTATCCGATAGTTAATTAGCAAATTAGGATTAGTCCAGTTTGTTAGGAACCGTAGCAACAGGATTATAAATACTTATCTCCTGATAAGTTTAGAGGTACGATTCTGAAACAAGTTACAGAGCTAAAACCTCACCTCACCGTATGTGTTACGATTCTTGAATCATTGGTTGTTAGTTCAACGTGATCAAGAAACTCACAGATTGCCAAGTTATTCGTGTGTTCGAATTATCACATCAGTTGTGATATTGGTAAGTAATCATAGGTTGATTCAATCTGTGTAAATCCTATTTAGAGGGTCGTCAGTATCTATAATCATAAGTTGATTATAGATAGCTAAGTTTGAAAGATTGAGAGATTTATATTAGGTGATTATGTATCAAGAGTTGCTTACTTGATAGTTACCGTAATCATCTTCTTATTCAAAGCATTGTAATCATCTTCATATTAATAAAAGCATTTGACTAATTGTGGTTTGATTTACTTTGTGTAACACTTTTATTTGATTTGTTCAATTTCTGCAGAAAGTGTATTCAATCCCCCCCCCTTCTACACACCTGTTGCTTATTGTTATTCTCACCAAGGGACCAACAACTGGTATCAGAGCAGGCTAAACGATTTCATAAGTTGAGAGTTCAAGATTCTGAGAAAGTTTACAACGTCTACAAGCAACAATTCTTCAAACTTTCCACAGATGTCTGCCAAATGATGTCCCATATTTGATGGATCTGACTATCTTATGTGGAAGTTTAGAGCCATGCTGTTTCTCAAGTCTATTGACAATCGTATGTCCGATGTCATTATCAAAGGACCGATAATCCCCAATATCTCTGCTATTGTCAGTGATACGTCCGCTGATAAAACAGATAAGAGTGAAAAAGAGGTAAAGAAGCCTGTTGCATCCTGGACTGATGAAGATTGGAAACTTTACAATCTGGATGACAAGGCTAAAAGTCTTCTGGAAAATGCCCTTACTAACGAGATATTGCACACAGTGACTGGGTGTCAATCTGCAAAAGAGATCTGGGATACTCTAAGTGTTACATATGAGGGCACAGATCTGGTCAAACAGCAAAAGAAGAACCATCTGAACAGATCATATGAAAACATGTTTTCAAAGAAGAATGAAACCTTGGCTGATGTGTTTACCAGGTTTCATTGATTGATTAATGACCTGCTAAGTGTAGGCATTAAGAAGGATGAAGCTGAACTCGTGCTGAAGTTTCTGGATGTGTTACCAGAAAGGTTCAATGAAGTGACCACAACATTGAGGGCTGGAGGAACATTGCATTTGTATAACCTACAATCCATTTATGGGTTCTTGCTAAATCATGAACAGATCATTGAACACAAAAGAACTTCTCAACAACAACTCAAGGAGTCTTTGGATAAGAATAAAGTTGCCTTGGTTGCACAGAAAAAGAAGAAAAGCTCCAAGACACTGGTTGTTGAATCTGAGACTGATTCAGAATCTTAAGCTGACCACTCAGACTCAGACTCAAGTGATACTGATGATGTTCAGAATATCACTGAGCAAATGGAAATGTTAGCCAGACGTTTGAGAAGAGTTCAAAGGGGAAGAGGAAGATCTGACAGGGGCAAAGGGAAGAGTTCCTTTGATCCCAAGATTGTTGTGTGCTTCAACTGTCAGAAGAAGGGACATATTGCTGCTGAGTTCAGATCAAAGAAGGTGGAATCGAAATCAGTTGTTGATAAGAATGCTTACAGAGCTGATAAATACAAGAAGAAATATACTCAGCTCAAGAAAGGAAAGCCAGAAGACAACCCCAGTGCAAAAGGATTATATGCTGAAACCTGGGATACTGAATCATCTACCTCAGATGATGATGTATGTCTGATGGCACAAGAAGATGAAGAGTTGGAAATAGATGAGGTTGATTATGGTTTGTCCGAGTCAACTTTTGAAGCTGACATGAAGGAAGCTGAGGAAAACAGCAAGCTTAGTGATTGGGATCCTGCTTCCATGTATAAGGTTAGTAATTTCAACTCTTACACCGATGAGGAAAAGGGTCTTTCTTTTGATTATATGTTGAATGATTTCAAGACCATCCTTAAGTCTCAAAATGACCTTAAAGCTGAGATAGCTAAACTAAAGAATGTTTCAAAATACAAAAACATTATGAAATTTCAAAATACAAAAAGATTTGCTGCTTTTCATTTGCTGTTATTTGTTCAAGAAGGTATTCATTCTTTGATATATTCTTATACCTTTCTTGATTCGACTTGTTGTTGATTGCATGATCATCTTTCATTTCTGCGTTTCCATCTCTAATCATACATTCCTTCGTTCTTAAATGTTTCAAATCATTTCTGGAACTGTTCATTCATGTGATATTATTTCAGTGATCACAACGCACCATGAGTGAGGGAGTGTAAGCAATTTATACTCCTATGGTCAATCCAGAACCTGAAGGACCTACCCCAGGAGCTCACCATAATCTAGAAGAGATAATAAGGGTTACTTACAAGGTCATTTAGGTGAGTAGAATTAGTTATCACGGGATACTGATTGGTGTGCTGAGGTAAAATGAAACTGAGAGGGGTGGAACACGAGATGGGGTGCATCTGATCAACAAAACATTTTGAGCTTACTGTTAAATCATTCTATGACATTTTTGTCAAAATACCTTGATTGTTCAAATTCTCTGATTGTTCAAATTCCCTGATTGTTCAAATCATCCTTGACAATCCTTCTCCACATCGAATTTCTTGAAAATCATTCTTGTTGTAAATCACATGATTTCTCATCCGGTTACGAATAATAACAAGTGTCTATATGTATCCACCGAACAGAGATACATATATAAATTTGGAAAGATAGTTCGATGGAGAAGTTGAAAAATATTTAGTGAGCTGTGGGTGAGATAGGATCAAAAGAAAAGAAAGATCCTTACCAAATAGTATACATCTGGGTAGCCACATCTGCTACTGGATCTCATTCGTTGAGATTTGGTATTGAAATAAACATCATGGATCCAGTGATGCAATGCACTAACCCCACCTATCTACTCAATTATCTCTTAAAAGATAATTGTTTCAACTTCATACGGAGAATTAGCACATTTCTATTGATATCTCACTTGGAGATTGTTGATATTGAAACAAGGAGGACAGCTACTCCGGTCCCCGACTTCTTTTATGCACTTATAGAGTCTAGAGCTTATTTGAATATATTTCATTTCCTAGGACACATGTTAGATCTATAATGCTTATCTAGTCTTTCGTGACTACCAGAACATGTTGGAGTGATATCTTTGTGATATTCACTATGATTAGATGGAAATCCTACCAGAATCAACATTATGCCAGTTCTGAATGTAGGTCACACAGTTTATTTAAACTGTTGTGTTAACGAGAATCTATGTGATCTCGGTGTTACCCCGCGGGGACTTTGAGACGGTGCCCTAAAGACTGTCTCTGATTCTTTAATTGTTATATCATTGTAGTGACACCATCATTCAACTGAATCTCATGATGAGGGTTCAAAGCTTCAAGTGTTCAACATATTCAGGCCAAAATCAAGCTGAATATAGAATTCATGTACATGATGTTCATGAAGAATCTTGATCATCATGAGGGGGAGACATTTTAATTCTATATCAGTTGATTTTGAGTTTATTGATCAAGAAGAGATTCATGTGTTGAGGGGGAGACAAAGAGAGCTAATTTTGAAAATACATATGTCATGTCAAGGGGGAACAAGTTAAAGGACAAATAAGAGAAATATTTCAAATTCAGAATAATAATAGTGCTTAATGAAAATTTAAGAAGTTCTGAAGGAATAAACCAGATCTAGAGCTACATTCAAGGGGGAGAGATCAATTATTCTTCCTAAATCATACTGTTTAAATGCTCAAGATCGCGAATGCTGAAAACCACTTCAAGCTAAACTGTTCATACAACCAAAGGTTGCATAACCTTAGGGTACAGGTGCAAATCCAAAAATCAGAAGAAAAAGGATGTTACTGTGTGCTTTCAAGATTCAAGTTCTCATCAAGGTTTTAAAGTGAAGACTATTCTTAAAATTTGAAGAGTCCATTTTGCAAGATGAGAAGACATTCTAAAGACATCCAATCAAAGACTGAAGATTCAAAAAGAAATCATTCAAGTCTTGTCTCTTAAAGCGTTAAAGAATGCAGCAAGAAATCTACATATTTGTAAGAGGAGATTGTTAGAGTTCGTATGAAGCTGAAAAGACAAACATCTTCTATTTCTATACAAAGGGGGAGATTGTTAGGTTATAAATATTGTATATAATACAAGATTACATTTTAGTTGAAGTTTGTATTAAATATACAAACTAGAGGGTTAGTGTTGTAAATACCGTTAGGAGTATATACACTAATGACTAATTGTCATTAGTAAGGTTTTTGGCACTAATACAAGCTTAACTATGTGTTTTCTATGGTGTAAACATTTCTCTCATCTTTATGATTAGATTGCCATTGATTCTTCATTACATTGTTGATACCTGAATCACTTGGGACAAACAGGTTATACCTGATTGCAAACTCCTTAAACCGTGAATGTGGTGGTGAATGTCCAAGAAACCGAAAATGGCCTCCTCTATTGAAGTCCACCCCGAGTTTGCTCAATCTCGTTGTACTAGCAACCCATCCATGGTCTTCATCTCATGAAACCACTTCTGGAACCTCAACCTTGTGCCTCCAGACTCTCCTCTTCCTTGAACACACTAAAATGAACTCTTCCTCACTTTTCTAAGTGGTAAGAAAGTAAGTGTGTATGTTAAGCTAGAGAGAGTTTTCTCTCATAGGAATGCAATGTTCTCTTCTCAAATTACCCTCTTCTGGACCATTAACAACATCCAAGGCCGGCCAAATGAGATCTAAGCATTGATTGGAGGAAATAGGAGGTGCATGCAAAAGTTGCATGCATTCTGTCAGGAGTTAGCGCCGCTAACTCTTAGGAGATAGCGGCGGCGCTCTCACAGATAGCGCCACTATCGAGCCTCTAGTTAGCGCCGTTAACCTTAAGGAGATAGAGCCGCTACCTTTAATTTAGAGCCGCTATCTCCCACCAGCATGCCAACCTTTTGCTTTCTGCCCATTTCAGTCTCTCCACTTAGGTTGTTGTCAAGATTGATCCCTAGTGTGTGACCCAATAGGCCCATACATCATCAGCAATGATTCATATGGCGTACATGCATCAGTGGGCAGATCGCAACATATATAATCTCTATTATATATCGAAACAAGCATAAGTTACAATACTGTCTTTATCGTTCCCAAAATAAAGGTACATATCAAACGAACTAAATACAAAACACAAGCCAAATCACTACCAAATCTTACACCTATTGCTCAAGTGTGAGATTCACGTGCTGCTTGCGGTAACGGCTTAGTGAATGGATCCGCCAGGTTTCCATCTGATGCTACTCTGCTGATGATGACCTCACCACTTTCAATTACATATCGTATAAAGTGGTATTTGCGCAATATGTGTCTTGTCCTCTTGTGAGCTATCGGTTCCTTTGCCAAAGCCACCGCACCCTCATTGTCACAGAATATCTCAATAGGGTCCGCGATGCTTGGAACCACTCCTAGGTCATGGATGAATTTCTTCATCCACACGGCTTCCTTAGTAGCTTCACATGCCGCTATGTATTCCGACTCAGTAGTCGAATCAGCCACCGTATTTTGCGTCGAGCTCCTCCAGCTGACAGCACCACCATTCAATAGGAATACAAACCCCGATTGTGATCGGCAGTCATCCCTGTCTGTTTGGATGCTAGCATCCGAGTAACCCTTTACTCTAAGCTTTTCTTCTCCACCATATACCAAGAACATCTCTTTCTTACGCCTAAGGTATTTGAGAATGTTCTTTACGGCTCTCCAATGAGGTTCCCCGGGATTCGCCTGATACCTACTAGTCATGCTTAAAGCACATGTCACATCAGGACGAGCGCATAACATGGCGTACATGATCGACCCCATAGCCGAAGCATATGGTACTCCCTTCATTACTTCTATCTCCTCTTGGGAGATAGGACATTGAATCTTGCTCAATGTCAAGCCATGCAACACAGGGAGGTTTCCTTTATTGGATTCCTCCATGTTAAAGCGTCTCACGACCTTATCTATGTATGCACTTTGAGAAAGCCCGAGAAGCCTTCTAAATCTATCTCTATAGATCTTGATCCCAAGAATACATCTCGCATCCCCTAAATCCTTCATTGAAAAGCAACTCCCTAGCCAAGATTTAACACTCCTTAGGCTCGGGATGTGATTTCCAATGAGTAGAGTATCATCTACATATAGGACTAAGAAGACAATTGTGCTCCTACTAGCCATGACATATACACATGGCTCATCTTTGCTTTTAGAAAATCCAAATTCTTTGATTTTCTCATCAAAGCATAGATTCCAGCTTCGGGATGCTTGTTTGAGTCCATAAATGGACTTCTTCAGTTTACAAACCTTGTTCGGATACTCCAAATGTATAAAACCATCAGGTTATGTCATATATACCTCTTTGGAAAGCTTCCCGTTAAGGAATGCGGTTTTAACATCCATTTGCCATATTTCTTAATCATGAAATGCAACAATAGCTAGAAGTATCCGGATAGACTTCAACATTGCCACTGGGGAAAAGGTTTCATCATAGTATATACCAGGTGTTTGAGTGAAACCCTTCGCCACCAGTCAGGCTTTGAAGGTATCCAAGGTTCCGTCCATTCCGGTCTTCTTCTTGAAGACCCACTTACACCCTACGGGTTTAACCCCGGGCATAGGATCAACCAGTTCCCAAATCTGGTTATCCGACATGGAATGCATCTCACTTTCCATTGCTTCTCTCCACTTTGCAGACTCAGGGCCTGCCATATCTTCCTTGTAGTTGGTGGGCTCATCATAGTCCACCACTAATTCACTGCCCTCAGATATGTTGAATCCATATCTCTCTGGCTCATGACGAGTTCTACTGGAACGCCTTGAAGTAGACAATGAACGAGTGTCAAGTACTGCAGCATTTTCTTGCTCAGTCTCAACCGTCTTAGGTTGAGTGCTAGTGCCAACCTCAAGTTCTTTATCAGTTGACCCTTGATCTTCCACATGGTCAATTTCCTTATTGCCTCTTTGTTTGGATAGCATTTCTCTTTCTAAGAAAAATGCTCTCAAAAGGTTTATAGAATAAATATCCAACATGGGCAGGAGGATATCCGATAAAGTAACACCTTTCCGAGCGAGGTTCAAGTTTGTCTTTGGCCTAACGTCTTACGTAGGCTTGTCAACCCCAAACTTGTAGGCATGAAAGTGTCGGCTTCTTTTTATGCCACATTTCATATGGTGTTTTCATAACTTTCTTGGTTGGTACGAGGTTAAGGACTCTTACCGCCATTTCTAGAGCATATCCCCAGAAACTAATAGGTACCTCCGTTCGACTCATCATAGACCTTACCATATCTAGTAAAGTCCGGTTCCTCCTCTCAGCGACCCCGTTTAATTGTGGAGTCCTTGGAGGTGTTAATTGTAAAATGATTCCACAATTCCTAAGATGATCGGTAAACTCGGTACTAAGATACTCTCTACCTCTATCAGACCGGAGTATCTTGATTGTTTTGCCCAATTGATTCTGAACTTCGTTTTGGAATGTCTTGAATACCTCAAAAGTTTTATGCTTGTGTTTAACAAGGTAGACATATCCATACCTACTATAATCATCTATAAAGGTTACAAAGTATATTGAGTTGTTTCTTGTGACATGCTTGAAAGGTCCACATATATCAAAATGCACAATATCCAATAGGTCCTTTCCCCTCTCACTTGATCCCGTGAAGGGTGCTTTTGTCATCTTGCCTAATAAGCAAGATTCTCATACATCACTTGACCCGTGATCAAATGATTCCAAGATCCCATCCGTTTGGAGCTTGGTGATGTGAGTCTTGTTTATGTGGCCAAGACGACTATGCCACAAAGAGAACTTGTCCAAACCATTTTTGGACTCATAATCAATATTCATGATAGATTTTCTAGATTCAATGTATGCATTTGCCTCATATATGCCATGACACGGTGATGCTTTAAAATAAACAATATCATTTTTAAAGCAAGTAATTGTACCATCAATAAAATTGAAGTTAAAACCGTCGTCATACAATGCGTGAAAAAAAATAATGTTTCTAGCCACATGGGGCGAATAACATACATTTGTCAACAAAATAGAATTGCCGGTCATGAATTGAAGCTCTAAGTCTCCTCTTGCTTCAACTGGGACAATATCCGAATTTCCCATTACAAGATTCAGCTCTCCCCTCTCCAAGCTCCTACTTGTCCTTAGCACCTGCACCATATTACATATGTGAGGGCCACAGCCGGTGTCTAAAACCCACCCTTTGGAAGTAGAAGTTTGATGCAATTCTATCATGAACGTACGTGAAGAGTCGGCTCCCAATATGCTCATCGCCTTGAGCTTATTGAGCCCCTCAAGGTACTTAGGCGGCTTCGGCGTTAATGGCCCTTGCCCTCGCAAAAGAAGCATTGGGCGTCCTCCGGTGTCTTGGCTTGGGGAGCTTTCCCTTTGCCTTTACCGTCGGAGGTAGGGTTGGGCTTTGTTTCACCAACCTTTCCCTTACCCTTCCTTTTGGAAGAGTTGCCATTCTTCTTCTTCTTCGTGATGCGGCCCTCCCGGATAGCCAATACGGGAGTGGAAGAAGAGGATGGCTTGTTCTTGGTCATGCTCGCCTCTGCAGTTTTGAGCATGCCATGCAAC
Organism: Pulicaria dysenterica; assembly: GCA_947179395.2. Taxonomy (NCBI): domain Eukaryota; kingdom Viridiplantae; phylum Streptophyta; class Magnoliopsida; order Asterales; family Asteraceae; genus Pulicaria; species Pulicaria dysenterica. Next base: position 38,269,590 of record OX359292.1, read on the forward strand.
CTCATCACGGTTTTATCCATGTTATGCATATGATAACTCATGACGAATTGATCATATGCACTGGGTAGGGATTGGAGGATCAGGTCGACCACCATCTCCCTCCCCATGGTAAAACCCAACTTCTCCATGCGCTTAATGTTTGCTTTCATCCGTAAAACATGAGCGCTTACATTCCCTCCTTCTTGGAGCTTGCACGCAGAGACGGACTTGAAGCATTCTTACCTTTCTTGCCTCGCCTGCTGTTGGAACATGTCCTTCAGCTGCACGATCAAGTCGTAAGCACTCAAGTGCTCCATTTGCTCTTGCAAATCGGAGCTCATGGTGCTCAACATTTGACACGTAACTTCTTCGATCTCTTTGACGCGTTTATCATGCGCCTCTTTGACCGCCCTTGAGGCATTGCTCACAGGTGCCTCGGGTAGGGGTTCCTCAATGGCATGCAATTTTCCTTCATAGCATAGGACGAGCCTCAGCTTCCTATGCCAATCCATAAAATTGCTACCGTCGAGTTTCTCCTTCGCAAGGAAAACTCGGAGAGAAACGTTGGTGGTGGTGTTGTTTGCGCTTGTTGATGCCATCTAAAATTGCAAAGTAGATTTTAGTTAGTTTGATACTTTATCTTGTTAAAACAATTTACCCATAAAGAATCATCTTAACAAGGCTAAGAACCGTATTTCATCCTACCATGTGACGGGGTTACCACGGATCACATGATAAAACTATTTAGGTCGGCAACCATTTTGCCAATTGCAATCTCTATTGCAATCTTTAGCACCTTGCGGGATCCTACGACAACCAGGGGTCGTTTAGCTTGTTTGATCCCTTCTTGCACCAATTTTAAGTCTTAAGGTTTTGGTTAACTCGTGCTAAGCTCGACAATTAACTAAGATTTCAATCCTAAAATTGCAAATCGTCCGTGAGCCGAACGGGAAGAACATGGTCAATTCTAAGGGACAAAGTCTTCGATGCGAGCTCCCACTAAAACCGCCATCACCATGGGATTTCACCAGCTTTATGGTCACCGTGCTCCACCTCCTTTGACTCCCTTTTGTGTGTCTTCATCTATCATGAATTACAATACATACAATAGAATAAAAATGGGATGCAAGCCACATTATACCTATTTATCTATTACAATTACATGGATGAATGAAATGGCATGCAAGCCACATTATTATTACAAATTTATCAAATGAATAATAATACAACCAAACAAGCATCCAAACACACAAACAACCACAAGGTCTAGGCAAGGTTACCAACTTATAAATCCACAAACAGCCATACAAAAATGATAGCTACTGGAATAACATGTTATAACATGGAATTAAAAAAATTCCACAAGCTCAAAATATTGCCAAAAACAAGAGACTCAAAATTGTTTTAAACTTGAAAACCAAAACTGTCCGGCACCCGTAGCGCCGCTAACTTAAAAAGGTAGCGCCGCTACAGTAATTTGACAGAAAACAAACATTTCGATTTCGGGTTTTTCAGGCCACCATGTGTATAACTAACATAGAGGTGCTCTGATATCATTGTTGGGGTTTCTAGGGCACGCAACGGAAGCAATGTACAAGAAAATAAGCCTATGGTACAAGCATACAAAGCATAAAATTGAAACCCCACTAATGGATGAAACTCTATGTAAAAGAAATGCAACATAAAAGAGAGGAGAAGATGGTTATACCAGTCTCCTTAGCTCCAGAAATTGTGATGAGGTCTTGTTGTTACTCCAAGAAGCAAGTCAACGAATCTTCTAATAGGTTATACCCCGAGAACACGTCAACCTCTTGTGCTAGCAAGCTCTTGTGATCCTTCTCTCAAGAAAACCACTAGAGAACAGCAACCAATATCAAATTACTAGAACCTTTCTTTAGAACTCTCTCTAACTCTTTTGAAAGCACTTAAGAGTGTATGGTTTTGGTGTAAGTGGCCGAGAGTGCAAATGAGGTTCCAATAGGGACTTTTATAAACCTCCAGAAGTCACTTGGTATGCCCAAGGCCGGCCAAGACCACATCATGACATCCACATGCATTGGCCAAGCCTAGAGGTGATTTGACAAAAATCACATGCAGCCGTAGTGGCGCTAACCCTTAAGGGTTCGCGAAGGTAACCCCTTAAAGTTAGCGGCGCTATCACAGCCTGCCAAGTGATATGAGACAAAGCACATGTAGCCGTAGCGGCTTTAACCCATAAGTGTTAGCGGCGATAACACCTTATGCTTAGCGGCGCTAACGCGGCCTGCGATGTCAACTTTTGTCTTTTGTCATTTTTGGTCCCTTTTATTTATTTGTTGTCAGGTTTGACCCCGGTGTATGACCCAATAGGCCCATACATCATCGGTAGTGATTTAAACGGTGTATACGCAACAGTGGGCATATTCTAACAATTTTAACTACTCAGTGTGGTTAAAATATAAATTTTAGTTTGTCTAAAAAAAATGAATAAGTGTCATTGATTCTGAGTTGTGTGCTGCACTCAAGCTGAGTGTCAATCTCAAGCTGAGTGCTCAAATCAAGCTGAGTGCTTGACTTACGCTGAGTGATAAGTTTATTCAGCTTGGTGTGTCCAAACAATGTTTTAATTACTATGTGTTATTAATCCATGAGTCATTGTATTTGAGTCAGTCTCAAATTACGTTTTATACCGATTACGTATTGGTATAATACAATAGTGTAAATAATAATTTTGTAAGTGAATAATGTTATTTTACATACTTATCCATTGGGAGTTGATGTGTTTCTACTCTATTATTGTTACATCAAGCCGTAATTTCGTTGGCGTAACGGATAAAAAGGGTATCCAACGGTAACTTCTCTCTCTCCTCAAAAGGTATATATATTGGTTGTAACCGAAATTCAGACGTTTATGCTTACTAAACTTCTGATATTCTCTCTATACCTTATACAACCACCTCTTTGCTAAGTGAAATTCACCGTTCAATCGAACTTGAATCCTTAATTGCTCAGTGCGACCTTTGCAATCACTCAGTGTGAATCAATTTCAAGTTTGCTTATTTCTAACATGGACGGAATCATTCTGAATCTCCATCACAAAATGGTAAGAGGTGCATTATTCAAGAACAACGAAATGCCAGTGATTAAGCTGAATAATTAACGAGCCTATCTCGTTATTCCAGAGCGAAAACGAGGCAGAGGTTACGAAGCCTGGGTGGATTACATCAGAAAATGCCCCTTGGCATTCGCTTTTACTAGAGCACCTATTCACGTTGTTCCTCAGCACTTACTGGAGTTTTGGTATACGTGTTTCTTTGACAAGGATAGCGGCGAAATCCGTGGCACGGTGCGGAATGGAGAGAGAATCATTGCTCTCACAGCTCAAAGGCTAAGGGAAGTTCTTCAACTCCCTCAAACTGATGTGTTTGAGCCTGCTATGACGAGGCAGGTGGCTAGGTCTGTCCTACCCAGAATGGGTCACCCACAAACAGAGGGTGCTATAAAAAAGGCCACCCTTCCAACTGGATGGGGTTTCATTGTGTCCACAGTTATTCGTTCACTTGGTACCAAGGTTGGAGGACTGGACCTGGTGAATGAGTTCGAGATGCAGTTGCTCTACAACATGTATTTTGCGCAAAATTTTGATTATGCACAGCTCATCTTCAATGAACTCAAGGTCCAAGTGATGAAGACAACAAGGGATCTTCATGTACCTTTCATAAGGTACTTGTCCTTGGCATTTGAAGCTGAGCTAGGGACAGCACTGTATGAAGCTGGGCAGGATGTGTTCCTCACACCAGCACTCAGCTCAAAGATGTTCAACAATGATATCTTTCCAGAGCAAGAAGGCCTAAGTGAGCCGATGCAATGGATTGCTGAGAGGGCTTTGTCTGAAAGTGAAGCTGAGGGATCAAATCAAGGGGGTGCAGCTCAAGCTGATCCAGAGGTTGAAGCTGAGCACTCTGCTCAGGCTGAGCCAACCTACATTAAAGCTGCTTCTGGTAAGATCTCTCCACTTTCTTCTTCTTCTACTCACTTTTCTCCATCTTCCTTTGGAGACAAGACTGCAGTACACCCAACTCAGTCTAACCCATCTCCTCTACCTTCTATCCATCATAAAATCCACTCTGAAGCCAACCATGGTGTGCCCACTGCTGCCAAGGTAAATCTCCAAACCTATAATAGAAAATCTGCCAAAAGTGGTGCCATGCCTAAAGGTACCACTGGAGCTGAAGTCACATTGACTCCTCCACCGGCAGGAGTTGAGGGGGAGACACCTGCTCTTAAAGTGAAAACCTCAAGGCTAATTCAAACCCTTAAGCCTAAACTGGGTGTGTTGTCTACTTAGCCCACATTCTCTAGAGCAATGGGAGAGCCTACTACTATGCCCGAGCAAACACATTCAGGTAACATTGAAATTATGACCAATCCTCAGGGTCAATCACCCCCCTCTCACGAAATAAGCCAACAACCTACCCATACACATCACTTTTCGAGCCCTATTACTTATCTTCACTTCTCACACTCTCCAGCACGACCTGTCAATGATTCATCCCAATACCAAGATGAATTACAGGGTCCAAACTTTGGTGCACATGACTTTGAGGGTATACACCAACCCTCGGATGATGCACCTAAACACTCACCAATTGATATTCTTGACTCCTTCAATTCCAAAGATCAACATTTTTAGTTTAAGGACAGGAGTCAATCTCCTCCAGATGAAGCTGCCTCCTCAGGCATTCAAGAGCTGAAAACATACATCACAGCTCAATTTGGTTTGTTCCATCTCAAGCAAAAGAAGCATAAACGCCAAATATATGAGAGGCTTGAGAAGCTGACCAAGGATGTTAAGGAAATTGCCTCTGCTGTTGCTTCTCTCCAACAAAAACAGACTTCGAACCCTGTTGATGATGACAAAAAGGGGGAGAAGGTTCAAGCTGAAGCTGACGCTGAGTTAGTCCAAGATAAAGCTGAGGCTGTACTGGTGCTAGCAAGAGGAGCAGAGAGGCAAGCTCAGTTTGAAGGGGAGCTGGAGTTAGAAAAAGAGGAACCTACAGCTAAAAGACAAAAAGTGATAGAATCTGAATCTGAAGCTGAAGATGTTTCTGAAACAGAGGAAGAGAAAGCTGATGGAGTATGCACGCTGATACACGTATGCCATTTGGATCACTACCGATGATGTATGGGCCTATTGGGTCATACACTGGGGACTTATCTCGACAGCCTAAAAGATGGAGGGACCATTTGTGTCAAAATAGAAAAGTTGAAATGCAGGCCGCGTTAGCGGCGCTAACCTTTTAGGGTTAGCGGCGCTACATCCTAAAAGTTAGCGGCGCTAACACCTGACAGATTGCATGCCACTTAGTTTTCCACCTCCATTCTTGCCCAATGCATGGGCTACCTTTATCCACCCTCTTTGGCCGGCCAAGGGAGTTCAAGTGGCAACTTGGAGTCTATAAAAGAGCTTCATTTGTCATTTGTTCTAACTTTTGCCACTTTGCTCATCAAAAAACTTAGAATAGTTTTTTTAGAGTGTTCTTGTGAGCTTCATCCAAGGAGGTCCGAAATCTAGAAAGTGTGGGGCTGTTCTTGTGAAGAGTTCAAGGCTTTGAAGCTCTCACAAGCTTGCTAGTACAAGGATAAGGCTTATACCCGGGGTGAACTTCATTAGAGGAAGGCTATTTTGGTCTTCTTGTCATCACCACTACATCCACGAGTTTCTGGAGCTAAGGAGAGGGTATAACATTCTTCTCTTCTACTTTTTCATGTTGCAAATGTTAGTCATAGAGTTTGGTCCATTACTTGGGGTTTTATGCTTTAAATACTTGTACATTATGCTTTGTTTGTTGTACCTTGATGCTTCCACTGCGTCCATAGAACCCCAACAGTGGTATCATAGCCACCTCTATGCTACTTTTGCACATGGTGGCCTGAAAAACCCAAAAACAAATTTTTTGTTTTCTGACCAAAAGGGTTAGCGGCGCTACCATGTCTGGCAGTGCTGTTTTTGGTTTTTAAAACTTTAAAATATATTTTTTGGGTTTTTTGCACTATGTTTTAGTTTCTAGATTTTTTTGGTCCTGAAATTAAAATAGTTTTGTTTGAGTTACTTTGTATAATGGTTGGTGTATTTATATGTATATTATTATTTTGGCATGAAAATGATAATTGCATATACTTATATTATGTATTTATGAAGAGGTTTCATCAAAAATGGTTTGGTGTTACTAATGCATAAATAATGGGATTTTTAGTGCCTTGAGTGTTTTGAAAAATCTTAACCATTATACATAAGTTTACATGATTTTGTGTGTCACACCATGTTGTTGTGCATTAGTGAATAATGTTCATGTGATGTTGGTAACCATTGGAATGCCCTAGACCTTGTCGATGTTTGGTTGTATTATTTATTATTCATTTATTTGGTGACTTTAAGTCACATGGTTTGTAATAATAATTAATTTTATTTATTTGGTATGTAATTTGTATTTACGGCTTGCATGCCATTTAAATATTCCATATTACGTACTTGTACTAGAAAATAGGAATTTGTGGCTTGCATGCCATTTAGTTAATTTTCTATGTAATTGTAATATGGAACAACAATCGGGAGTCCATGGAGTGACGGCTTGGCAAACACGAATCCGGAAGGCCCAATGGAGGTGGTGGGTTTAGTGAGAGCACATCCAAGTCAAAGAATTTTGTCCTTAGATGACTTGTTTTCCCCGTAGTGGCTAACGGGAAAAACGCATAGATTTTAGGGGCATGCTTACCAACTAGTATTTGATGTATGCGTGTGATGGTTTTATTATATTGTTTATGCATGAGTTGTAGGACTATTCCATGCTAAACAATTTTTGATAAATAATAAACCCAAGAGTTTTAAAAATGGTTTGACAACTCTCGCGCACACACTTGATTAACAAATAAGATATAAATTGGTTTAGCATCCGCTTAGTGTACACGCTTGGTTTTTGTCACTTTTGTTAATCAAAACTCAAAATGGTTTTTTAACCGGAAAACTAAATCCCGTTTTTAAATGTAAATCTCACAACGTCCATAAGATGACACCACCCAAATCTAACCGCACAAGGGTTGATTGTCGAGCTTTAGCCGAGTCAATTTTTGTGTGAGTTGTGTGAAAGGTGCGTGTGGTAACTCGCAAGGTCGATTGTCGAGCTTTATCCAAGTCGATTATTGGGCAAGTGTACCACCGTGTATCTTGATGGTTGATTTACCGTTTCAAATTAATATTTTATATAATCATTGAGCTCTACCCGAGATTATTTAAAATGTTACTTTGAGATTGGTGTGGAGGGATCAAACATGCCAAACTTGGCACAATGGTTGTCTAGTAGGATCCCGCAAGGAACTAAGAGTTGCAATAATGGATTGCAATCGTTCAATGGTTGCCGGCCTAAATAGCTTTGCCACGTGATCCGCGGAAAACACATCACGGTGCAAGGTGAAATAGGGTTCTTAGCCCTTGTTGAAATAGTTATTTTCATTAAACATTTGGGGTAATTATTTTAAACAAGGATTTCAATCGAACTAACCAAATCTACTTTGCGTTTTATAGATGGCATCAACTAACACCAACAACAACACCACCTTTTCTCTAAGGATTTTCCTTGAGAAGGACAAACTCGATGGGACCAATTTTCTGGATTGGTCAAGGCAACTAAGGATAGTCCTCGGACATGAGGACAAGTTGTCCACCATCGAGGAACCTATCCCCGAGGTCCCTGCATCCAACGCGAGTAGGGAAATCAAAGAGGCGTATGAAAAGCGCCTCAAAGACATCACCGATGTTACTTGCCTCATGCTAAGCACTATGAGCTCCGACTTGCAAAAGTCGATGGAGCACTTGAGTGCTTACGACATGATGCGTGAGTTTTCGGACATGTTCCAACAACAAGCGAAGCAAGAGCGGTATGGTTGTCTCAATGACCTACTCGGTTGCCGGTTGCAAGAGGGCGGGAACGTGTCCCACAACGTTCTAAAGATGAAAGCGTTGGTGGAACGCCTCGAGAGGTTGGGATTTGCCATCACGAGAGAGATGGCGGTAAACTTGATTCTATGGTCTCTCCCACCATCATATGATCAATTTGTTGTGAATTATCATATGCATGAGATGGATAAATCCCTAATGGAATTTCATGGTATGCTACGGACCGCCGAGTCCAACATGACCAAGCAAAAACCATCTACCTCCGTTCCCGTCTTAGCCATCAAGGAGGGTGAGTCCAAGAAGAGGAAGAAACCAGCCTCTATCCCGAAGGGTAAAGGTAAGGGTAAGGTTGGGGCACCCAAGCCGAACCCTACCCCGGAGCCAAAGCCGAAGGGTCCAAGCCCTCAAGCTAAGTCTCCGGAAGAGGCGGTTTGCTTTTTCTGCGGGGTGAAGAGGCATATGCGCCGAAGATGCCCAAAGTACCTAGAGGGCCTGAAGAAGCTGCGAGCTTCGGAAGCGGGCGCTTCTACTTCTGGTACGTTTATTATTGAACTCCATCATACTTCTACATCTGACGGCTGGGTTTTAGACACTGGCTGTGGCACTCACGTTTGTAACATTGTGCAAGTGCTAAGGGAAAGTAGAAGGCTGAGATATGGAGAGCTGGAGCTAATAAAGGGGAACAAAGAGGTCGTCCCCGTATTAGAGAAAGGAAGCGTAGAACTTACTTTTAAATCCGGCTATTCTATTATTTTAAAGGATGTATGCTATTCGCCACTTGTGGCATGAAGCATTTTATCTTTTTACGCTTTATACGATGATGGATATTCTTTTAAATTTGAAAATGGTTGGATTTCTTGTTTCAAAAATGGTGTTTGTTATTTTAAATCTTATCCATGTCATTGTATATACGAAGCTGATGCATACATATAGATTAATAGAGCAATCATGACCATTGATTCTGGATCCAAAAATGGTTTGGATAAGTTTTCCCTATGGCATAGTCGTCTTGGCCATATAAACAAGAAACGCATCACCAAGCTCTAAGCGGATGGAATCTTGGAATATTTGACCTCGGGTCAAATGAAGCATGCAAATCTTGTTTATTAGGCAAGATGACTAAGTCACCATTTACCGGTGTGGGTGAAAGGGCTAAATGATTGTTGGAAATAGTGCATACTGATGTATGCGGCCCGTTCAAGCATGTTACAAGGAACAACTCTAGATACTTCGTTACATTTACTGATGATTTCAGTAGATATGGATACTTCTACTTGATTAGGTATAAGTCTGAGACCTTTGAGGTCTTTAAGACTTTGCAAAACGAAGTCCAGAATCAGACGGGAAAGACTATCAAGATACTTCTCTCCGATAGAGGAGGCGAGTACTTGAGCTCGGAGTTTCGTGCTCATCTAGCTAGTTGTGGGATTATCTCACAACTAACTCCTCCTAGGACACCACAATTGAATGGTGTCGCTGAGCGGAGGAATCAAACATTGTTAGATATGGTCTGATCTATTATGAGTCGCACGGAAGTACCTATTAGTTTTTGGGGGTACGCTCTCGAGTCAGCGGCTAGGATCGTTAACCTCGTACCGACTAAGAAAGTCCAAAAGATACCTTATGAGATGTGGCATGGAGTTGCTTCAAATATCGCATATCTCAAGGTTTGGGGATGTCCTGCCTTCGTTAGACGAGAGGTAGAGGACAAACTTGAACCTAGATCCGAAAGGTGTCACTTCATTGGGTATGCAACCGGAGCCATGGGTTATTTGTTTTACAAACCTTACGAAAACAAGGTGTTTATCGCGTAAAGGGCCGTCTTCCTTGAAAGAGAGATGATATCCATGCAATCCGGTAGAAAGAGGATTGATCTTGAGGAAATTGAAGAACCTGATAGAGAAGGGACTAGTGCCGGCACTATCACTCAACCCGAAGTGGTTGAAACCAAGCAAGAGGATGCGTCGGTACCTGACAACGCTCAATTGATTCCTCGTAGGTCTGGTAGACCACGTCATGAACCAGAGAAATGTGGGTTTCTCATATCTGAGGGTGATGACTTATTGGTGGATCATGATGAACCCACCAACTACCGGGAAGCCGTAACGGGCACTGAGTCCTCTAGGTGGAAGGAAGCGATGGAGAGTGAGTTGTTTGGGAACGTATATGTCAGGGCTAGTGGGAGCGCTGTAGTATTCCTTGTCCTATACATAGATGATATTCTACTTATTGGGAACGACGTCCCAACTTTGAAAGAGGTTACATCTTTTCTTAGGAGTTGTTTCTCAATGAAGGACTTGGGAGAAGAGGCATATATCGTAGGCATTAAGATCTATAGAGATAGATCCAAGAGGCTAATTGGGCTTAGCTAAACTGTATATGTGGACAAGGTCTTGAAGATATTCAAGATGGATGACTCAAAAAGGGGTAACACCCCTATCTTGCATGGAGTGACGTTGAGTAAGGCTCAATGTCCTAGTTCCAAGGAGGAACTAGACGTAATGAAGAGGGTCCCTTATGCTTCAGAAATAGGATCAATCATGTACGCCATGCTATGCACTAGACCTGATGTATCGTGTGCCTTGAGCATGACGAGTAGATATCAAGCCAATCCTGGGCAAGCCCATTGGACTGCGGTTAAGAACATTCTCAAGTATGTTCGGAGGACAAAGGAGATGCTCTTAGTTTATGGTGGTGGGGAAGAGCTAAGAGTACATGGTTACTCTGATGCAAGTTTTCAAACTGATAAGGACGAGTGCCGATCACAATCGGGTTCGTGTTCCTTCTCAATGGTGGTGCTATAAGTTAGAGGAGCTCCAAGCAAGACACCGTAGTTGATTCAACTACCGAGTCGGAGTACATTGCGGCTAGTGAAGCAGCTAAAGAGGCGGTATGGATGAGGAAGTTCATCCAAGACCTTGCAGTGGTTCCTAGCATATCCGACCCTATTGTTAGAATATGCCCACTGATGCGTATACACCGTTTAAATCACTACTGCTGATGTATGGGCCTATTGGGTCATACACCGGGGACAAACTTGACAGCAACTAAAGAAAAGGGACCAAAAATGACAAAAGACAAAAGCTGACATCGCAGGCCGCGTTAGCGCCACTAACCATAAGGTGTTAGCACCGCTAAAACTTATGGGTTAGAGCAGCTACGACTGCATGTAATTTGTGTCAAATCATCTGACAGGCCGTGATAGCGCCTTTAACTATAAGGGGTTAGCGCCGTTAACCCTTAAGTGTTAGCGCCGCTACGCCTGCATGTGATTTTTGTCAAATCACCTCTTGAGCTGGCCAATGCAAGGGAGACTTGTGGATGAACCTTTGGCCGGCCATAAGCAACTCAAGTGGCGGTTTTGGAGTTTAGAAAAGCACAAGACTTGTGTTCATTTGATACTTTTCCCACTTTCATACACACCCACATACTCTTAAGAGCTAATAGACTTAGAGAGTGAAGGTTGGCAAAAGGGTTCCAGAAATAGTTCTTTGTTGCTGTTCTAGAGTGGTATTCAAGTTGAAGTACGACAAAGGTGAGCTAGCACTCGTGGTTTGGCTTGTTCCCGGGGTACATCGCAATAGAAGATTTGGTAATTTCGTTCTTGGAGCATCAACACAACCACACTTAAGGTTTCTGGAGCTAAGGAGGCTGGTATAATCTCTCCTCCTTTCTCTTTATGTTGCATTTCTTTACATAGAGTTGGATCCATGTATGGGGTTTCATGATTTGTGCTTTGTTTGTTTGTACCTTGTGCTTTGTTTGTTGTACTTTGCTTTCGTTGGGTGCCCAAGAAACTCCAACAGTGGTATCAGAGCCACCTCTATGTTAGTTATGCACATGGTGGCCTGAAAAAACCGAAATAAAAAATGTTTGTTTTCTGTCAAAACAGGGTTAGCGGCGCTAAACTTGTGTTAGCGGTGTTAACCACGCTGTAACAGTTTTTGTTCTTAGTTAAAAACAGTTTATGGTCTCGGGTTTTTGGTATTATTTTGAGCTTCTGGAATTTTTATTTCATGTTATAGTATGTTATTCCAGTAGCTATCATATATGTTTGGTTGTATGTGATAATTTGAGCTGGTAACCTTGCCTTGGCCTATTTGGTTGTTTTTCTGTTGTGCATGCATTTGGTGGTTTTAATCCATATAAGGGGCTGTAATTTTATTAAATTCAGTTTGATTGTAATAATATTGTGGCTTGCATGCCATTTCATTCATCCATGTACTAGTATTAGATAAATAGGAAGATTTGTGGCTTGTATGCCATTTATTTTCTATTGTATGTAATTTGTTTGATGAAGGAATGAAGACACATGTGGAGGCAAAGACAAGATGGAGTTTTGATTCCCTTAGAAGCCAATGAAGTCCAATAGAGATGGTGGTTCTAGTGGGAGCTTGCATCAAGATGTTTTGTCCCATAGTTTGACCAAGTTCTTCCCGTTTTGGCTCACGGGAAGAACGCATAGGTTTATTTGCAAGGGTTTCCGAATATTTTGTATATTGCGTGTGATGTGATTTTATTATTTTATGCATGGATGTGTAGGTTTCGCATGCTAGATAATTTTTCATTAAATTAATATAATCACAAGAGTTTTGATAAAAATGGTTTTCTCTCGCGCGCAATCACATACAAGATTAACCCACCTAGTGAAAATAGGATTTGTCACTAATAAGTTAATCAAAAACCAAACCGGAAACAAAAGCCCGTTTTTCCCAACAAATGTAAATCATGCACCATCCGTAAGTCGATACCACCCGAATCTAGTCTTATGGGATTTGGTTGTCGAGCTTAGCACGAGCCAATTCTCATAAAACTGTGTGGAAGGTGAGTGTAGCGAATTCACCTTTTTGGTTATCGAGCTTAGCACGAGCCAACTTTGGTGAGTTTGTTACCATATGTCTTGACGGACGATTTGCAAATTTAGGTTTGAAATCTTGGTCAATTATCGAGCTTAGCACGAGTTAACCAAAATTTCAAGACTTAAAATTGGTGCAAGAAGAGATCAAAACATGCCAAACGACCTTTGGTTGTCGTAGGATCCCGCAAGGTGCTAAGGATTGTAATAGAGATTGCAATTGGCAAAATAGTTGCTGACCTAAATAGTTTTATCATGTGATCCGCGGTAACCACGTCACATGGGAAGATGAAATATGGTTCTTAGCCTTGTTAAGATAATTCTTTATAGGTAAATTGTTTTAACAAGATAAAAATATCAAACTAACTAAAATCTACTTTGCATAATTTTAGATGGTATCAACAAGCGCAACAAACAACGACACCAACGTTTATCTTCGAGTTTTTCTTGAAAAGGAGAAACTCGATGGTAGCAACTTCATGGACTGACATAGACAATTGAGGTTGGTCTTGCGGTATGAAAGAAAGTTGCATACCATTGAGGAACCCCTACCCGAGGCGCCTTCTGCTAATGCAACAAGGGCAATCCGAGAGGCGTATGATAAACACCTCAAGGAAACTGAGGAAATCACATACCCTATGTTGAGCACTATGAACCAAGCTTTACAAAAGGAAATGGATCATCTAAGTGCTTACGACCTGATCGTGCAGCTGAAGGACATGTTCCAACAGCAGGCGAGGCAGGAAAGGTATGAGTGCCTCAAGCAACCCTTGCGCGCATGTATTGCGAATGAAAGAAAACATCAGGCGCATGGAGAAATTAGGTTTCACCATAGGGAGGGAGATAGCGGTTGAGTTGATCCTCCAACCCCTGGCCAGTACATATGATCAATTCGTAATGAGTTATCCTATGCACATTATGGATAAGACCTTGATGGAGCTTCATGGTATGCTGAAGACTGCTGAGTCTAGCATGACCAAAAACAAAGCCATCCTCCTCCAATCCCATTCTCGCCATCCGGGAAGGCCGCATCACAAAGAAGAAGGCCGCCCCTTCCCAGAAAAGGAAGGGTAAGGGAAAGGTTGGCGTGGCCAAGCCTGCCCCGGCCTCCGAGGGTAAAGGCAAGGGGAAACTTCCCCAAGCCAAGACTCCGTAGGAAGCGGAGTGCTTCGTTTGTGGGGGCAAGGGCCATTACCGCCGAAGCTGCCCGAAGTACCTGAGGGACTCAAAAAGCTCAAGGCAATAAGCATATCGGGCCCCGAGACATCAGGTACGTTCATGATAGAACTCCACCATACTTCTACTTCAAAAGGCTGGGTATTGGATACTGGCTGTGGTACTCACATATGTAATTTGGTGCAGGTGCTAAAGGCAAGTAGCAGCTTGGAGCGAGGAGAGCTGTATCTTGTTATGGGAAACTCGGAAGTTGTCCAAGTGTAAGCAAAGGGTGATTTGGAGCTTTCATTCAAGACCGACTATTCTATTTTATTGAAAAATTTATGCTATTCACCCAAAGTGACTAGAAACATTATTTCTTTTCACGCTTTGAATGACGACGGTTTTAACTTCAAATTTATTGATGGTGTTATCATTTGCTTTAAAAATGATATTGTTTATTTTAAAGCATTACCGTGTCATGGCATATATGAGGCTAACGCATACATTAAATCTAGAGAATCTATCATGAACATTGATTCTAGTTCCAAAAATGGTTTGGACAAGTTTTCTTTGTGGCATAGTCGTCTTGGCTACATAAACAAGACTCGCATCACCAAGCTCCAAGCGGAATGGATCATGGAATCATTTGACCACAGGTCAAGTGATGTATGCGAATCTTGCTTATTAGGCAAGATGACAAAAACACCCTTCACAGGATCTAGTGAGAGGGGAAAGGACCTTTTAGATATCATCCATACGGATGTGTGTGGACCTTTCAAGCATGTCACAAGGAATAACTCGAGATACTTCGTAACCTTTATAGATGATTATAGTAGGTATGGATATGTCTACCTTGTTAAACACAAGCATGAAACCTTTGAGGTGTTCAAGACATTCCAAAACGAGGTTCAGAATCAATTGGGCAAAACGATAAAGATACTCCGGTCTGATAGAGGTGGAGAGTATCTAAGTACCGAGTGTACCGATCATCTTAAGAATTATGGAATCATTTCACAATTAACGCCTCCAAGGACTCCACAATTAAATGGGGTCGCTGAGAGGAGGAACCGGAGTTTACTAGACATGGTAAGGTCTAGGATGAGTCGAACAGAGGTACCTATTAGTTTCTGGGGATGTGCTCTAGAAACCGCGGTAAGAATCATTAACCTCGTACCAACCAAGAAAGTTGTAAAAACACCTTAAGAAATGTGGCATGATAAGAAGCCGACACTTTCATACCTACGAGTTTGGGGTTATGAAGCCTACATGAGACGTGAGGCAGAGGAAAAACTTGAACCTCGCTCGGAAAGGTGTTACTTTATTGGATATCCTCCTACCGGTGTTGGATATTTATTCTATAAACCTTCTGAGAATAAAGTATTTGTTGCTCGAAGGGCATTTTTCCTAGAAAGAGAAATGCTATCCAAACAAAGAGGCAATAAGGAAATTGACCTTGAGGAGGATAAAGGGTCAACTGATAAAGGACTTGAGGTTGGCACTAGCAATCAACCTAACACGGTTGAGACTGATTAAGAGAATGTTGCAGTACCTGACATTCTTTCATTTCCTACTCCGAGGCGTTCTAGTAGATCTCCTCATAAGTCAGAGAGATATGGGTTTCACATATCTGAGGGCGGCAAGTTAGTGATGGACTATGATGAGCCCACTAACTACAAGGAATCCATGGTAGTCTCTGAGTTTGCAAAATGGAGAGAAGCAATGGAAAGTGAGATGCATTCCATGTCGGATAACCAGGTTTGGGAACTGGTTGAATCTACGCCCGGGGTGAGACCCGTAGGGTGTAAATGGGTCTTCAAGAAGAAAATCGGCATGGACGGAACCTTGGATACCTTGAAAGCCCGACTGGTGGCAAAGGGTTTCACTCAGACACCTGGCATAGACTATGATGAAACCTTTTCCCCAGTGGCGATGTTGAAGTCTATCCGGATAATTCTAGCTATTGTTGCATTTCATGATTATGAAATATGGCAAATGGATGTTAAAACTACCTTCCTTAACGGGAAGCTTTCCAAATAGGTGTATATGACACAACCTGATGGTTTTGTACATCCAGAGTATCCAAACAAGGTCTGTAAACTAAAGAAGTCCATTTATGGACTCAAACAAGCATCTCACAGCTGGAATCTATGCTTTGATGAGAAAATCAAGGAATTTGGATTTTCGAAAAGCAAAGATGAGCCATGTGTATATGTCAGGGCTAGTGGGAGCACTATAGTCTTCCTAGTCCTATATGTAGATGATATTCTACTCATTGGAAATCACATCCCAAGTCTAAGGAGTGTTAAAGCTTGGCTAGGGAGTTACTTTTCAATGAAGGACTAAGGGGATGCGAG
Source organism: Pulicaria dysenterica (assembly GCA_947179395.2). NCBI lineage: Eukaryota > Viridiplantae > Streptophyta > Magnoliopsida > Asterales > Asteraceae > Pulicaria > Pulicaria dysenterica. The sequence goes on from OX359292.1 coordinate 38,285,869, forward strand.
CTGTATTATGGGGATCAAGATATATAGAGATAGATCAATAAGGCTGCTCGGGCTTTCTCAAAGTGCATACATAGATAAGGTCGTGAGACGCTTTAACATGGAGGAATCCAAGAAAGGAAACCTCCCTATGTAGCATGGCCTGACATTGAGCAAGACTCAATGTCCTACCTCCCAAGAGGAGATAGAAGTAATGAAGCGAGTACCATATGCTTCAGCTGTGGGGTCGATCATGTACGCCATGTTATGCACTCGCCTTGATGTGTCATGTGCTTTAATAATGACTAGTAGATATCAGGCGAATCCCGGGGAACCTCATTGGAGAGCCGTAAAGAACATTCTCAAATACCTTAGGCGTATGAAAGAGAACTTCTTAGTATATGGTGGGGAAGAAGAGCTGAGATTAAAGGGTTACGCAGACGCTAACTTCCAAACCGATAGGGATGACTGCCGATTACAATCGGGGTTCGTGTTCCTATTAAACGGTGGTGCTGTTAGCTGGAGGAGCTCGAAGCAAGACATGGTGGTTGGTTCGACTACTGAGTCAGAATACATAGCGGCGAGTGAAGCTGCCAAGGAGGCCGTGTGGATGAAGAAGTTCATTCGTGATTTAGGAGTGGTTCCAAGCATCGCGGACCCTATTGAGATCTTCTGTGACAATGAGGGTGCGGTTGCTTTAGCGAAGGAACCAAGAGCTCACAAAAGAACCAGGCACATATTGCGCAAATACCACTTTATACGAGATGTAGTTGAAAGTGGAGAAGTTGTCATCAGCAGAGTACTGATGGATGGAAATCTGGCGAACCCATTCACTAAGCCGTTACCGCAAGCAACTCATGATTCTCACACCAAGGCGATAGGTGTCAGATTTGCTAGCAATTTGGCTTGAGTTATGTATTTAGTTTGCTTGATATATATATATATATATATATATATATATATATATATATATATATATATATATATATATATATATTGGGAACATTTGAACAGTAATGTTACTTATGCTTGTTTCGATATATAATGGAGATTATATATGTGTGTGATACGGTTACATTCATAAGACTTTACTGTGTTCCATCTTTGCATGTTTAACCACTTTCCAGAATGTTTATACATTCCAAAATTCTTACAGGCAGTCATTCTTTAAGGGAAGGAAGTTTGAATTAAGGCTGAGGTTAGGTGTTGGTTATGCATCAATCAAGAAGTGAATGCATGAAACACAACAGTAACCTGTGCTTGAAAGGAGTTTCAAGTGACTGGAAGACCCACACCCAAGTTTACTTCATGGATCATAGTCACGAGTAACTTGGAATGATAAAATCTTACATCCTTCTACCTGAGATGTATGGACTGCCATAGCATTAATCTTCCTTACTTTGGTTATCTCAAAACGCAGTTCGTAACTGGCTGTTATAAAGGGGATAGTCAAGTAATATGAGATTCATGCTATGGGGTTATACAGTCTACGGAATTTGTTCCTCTGAAATGAGAGATGTCCCTGGGCCCCTCGATGATTGGGAGCTGAAAATAAAATTATGCATAGCCATGCGCAAGGAATATTGATTGAGAATCAGATATGTCCTTAACTTTTGGTCACCACCAATCAAGATCGAGAAACATAATCGTGAACGATCTGGAGATTAACATTTAATCCATGTCTCGTGTTCACACGGATATCGCGAACAAAAGGATGTCTAAGATCACTTATCTATAGGACCATTCTTTATGAATTGGTTTTGTTCTTGATAACGAAACTCATACTGACTTGGGGGCAATGATGCTTTGCTAGAGGTAGCTCATTGTCTGTGATTTAAAGACATGGTGCATCATGTGCAAGTGGGAGTTTGTTAGAATATGCCCACTGATGCGTATACACTGTTTAAATCACTACCGATGATGTATGGGCCTATTGGGTCATACACCGAGGTCAAACCTGACAGCAACTAAAGAAAAGGGACCAAAAATGACAAAAGACAAAAGTTGACATCGCAGGCCGTGTTAGCGCCGCTAACCATAAGGTGTTAGCGCCGCTGATAGGTATATTGATGAGTATATTCAAGATACAAGTTGAGAGTATTTCAGAGAAAACACCTTTAAGTGTGTTTTTCTTATATTGAATAATGGCAAAGGTTACATAGAAGTCTAACATTACAAGTATATATACCTTTTACCTATACAAGATATCTAAGGTATATATTGAACATTTAAGCACAAAACATAGACTAGATTACAAACACATATTTGAATCTAACAATCTCCCCCTTGATTGAATCTAGTCTAAGTTTCTTTCTCCGAGTATTCTTTACCATCTTCTTAGAGTAGCTCTTTCATGCAGCTTTGCTTATATTAACTCCATAACTTCAGTTAAGCTTACTCTAGAAGACTGGTCCAAATCATCTATCTGTTTCATACATTGCTCTCTAATTTTTATCAACCAAACCCTGAGAGATCTATCTGAATATGCATTGAGCTCCTTTGTTCTCAAGAAAAATTTCTCTTTCTTGCTGTTGAATAATATGATACCATCATCTGTTTCTGGTCCACCATCAACATCTTTCCAAATTGTTTGAAAGAGTTCTAGTTGATCTATATTTGGATGTTGAGTGTTTGCTTGAGAATGTTAATCTATTCTTTATCAGCTTCTGCACCCAACTATAGATCTGTGGTTTCTTCAACTCTGACTCTTTGTTTAATGAACTCTCTCAGAATCTGATGACCTTCTTGATTTGTAGGAAAGTTGTTTTTTCTTGCTTCTAGCATATCAGCCATGTACTCCACATCATCAAGGGTTAAGTGCTTCAAGTCAACTTGACTAAAATGATATTTCTTCTGATCCGTTCTAAGCACTGTGAAGTAAATCCAAATGACATTCAGTACCCTTCCAAACGAACAATGTACTTTTGACACTGGAAACTTTGACTGAACTTCTTTTTTTGGTTTTCCATGCCAACTCATAACCAATCTCTGTCCAGCGTCTGAAACATTATCTACACCCAGTAATTCTATAGGCAACATTTGCTCCAATTGAGTGGTGTATATCTCAGGTATTTTCTCCTCCAGAAATGCAACATCAATATCTTGATATCTCCAGTTCCTTTCTTCTTTATTAAGTGCTTCATTTATTAAGATTACTTTCTGTCTCACATCTCTTAATGTTGAATTAGAAACAGGATTAGGATTATAATTCTCAGGAATTCTCCATTCAGCACCTCTTTTTAACTTTCTGATTCTTTTCCGTCTACCTTGATCTCTGATCACATCCCTTGCAATTTTTCTGAACTTTCCAGGAGATGGAGGAAACAATTCTGATACTTCTCTGTTTATTCTTAACACTGTCTCAATGTTCAATCTTTCAGGAACAATTGGAGTATCTGGAGTAGGAATCTGTTGAACCTCAGGTTTTCAACCCTTGGTGTTGACATTTCTTTGCTTTCCTTAATCTTTCTGATTTGTTGCTGAAGAGTTAATTCCTTTTCAGATTTCTTTACAGATTTCTTTACAGTTTCCCATAAACATCAAAGTCTGAACCAGTACCGGTAAGAAAGTCAAATGTATCATCAACCAGTTGATCCGTATCCTCCTCTACTTCATCAATCAGTTGCATTTTACCCTTTCCTTTTCCTCTTCCCCTGTCTCTGCCTCTGCCTTTCTTTTGAGGCTGATTTTGAGAAGTTGAAGCAGGCAGTTTTGACAAAACAGATACAACAAGTACAAAAGATTTAAGTCTTTTCTCCTACTCATGTCTGTCGGGATCTTGATCTTGATCGTCATGTTTACTTTTAGATACCTGAGCTTGAGTCTGACAAGCATCCATAGAAACACATAAAGCAGCTTGTAACTCAACATCCTCAGCATCTTCCTCCATATCCTTATTTTGATCCATGGCATCTAACCGTTTGTGAAATGATATTCCAAAAGCCTTGATACTATCAAACATTTCTTTCTTGAAACTTTCAAAATCCGACTTTGTGTATTCATTCCTTAGAATATCAACCAAGGTAGCATCCTCCTCCGAAGTAGCAGTCTTTTGCAACGTGTTAGCCAACAACTTAAGAAATAACTGAGTTTTAAGCTCCTCAGCAGACAATTCAAGCCCTTGATGTGCAAGTAATCTATCCTACTTACTGCTTATGCTAGCACCCTCTTGCTGTATATGATCAAACCGTACATTCACAACATCAAATCTGGAGTTCACAGCATCAAATTTAGAGTTCACATCAGTATGAACCTTTTCAATATCAGATTGGACTTTTGCTATAGCAGCTTGAAGGTTAGCCTTCGAAGAAAATTCCGTTCCAACCTGAGTAACAACTGGAGGTGTAACAAATCCGAGATCACTTAGATTACCTGTTGAGACTTCAATAACTGGAGGAACAAATCCTTCAGAAGTAGAGCCACCCATGTTCACAGCTGGACAGGTGTTGACTGTCGTGGGATTTCCATCTAATCCTTGAAGAACACTATCAGTAGTGCCTTCTATAGATGTTCCGGTAGTGTCTTTTAAGAGATCACTAGGTGCTACGAATGTGTCATTGATGTTTCAAATGAAAGTGTGTAAATTCATAAATTGTATAGAAATAGGAGTTTCTATGTAATATACTCATGGAGTATATATAGGGATATGGCTATTGTAATAGCTAAGGTTTTGCACACAATGAAATAAAGAACTATGTGTTTTCATGGTGTTATTACACATTCTCTCTAGTTCTACATATGCAATCCTTCATCTATCCTACATATTATTTGAATCACTTGTTATAATGGACTAACAAGTGGTATCAGAGCCAAAGGAGTGAAGATTTGATTCTGAATTCAACAACAAAAGTAGAAATTTTGAAGATTTTTGAAGAAAAAGTGTACTTTCGGGTTTGAAATCAAAGTGAAGATTTAATGGAGTTTTTGAGTGTTAATTGCTTGGATTAGAGTCGCAGTTATCATAGTAACACTCGTCGATCAAAAAGGAGTCAATTCATTCACAAATCAGTGGCCAAATTTGAAGGTTTTTGTGTTTTTGGGTTTGTGAAGTTCTTGAAGAAAATCGATCGAATCTGCTCATTTGATCGTTGTTTATGATTATTGTTGATTGAGAAGTGTAAATCGGGGGTAGGCAAAGTGATCTGGACAAGATATTATCATATTTGGGCAAAATTCGAGATTTTTTGAATCTGAGCGGGTAAGATCTTGAAGCTGTCGGAATTCCAGGTTTGAAGGTGTCGGAAACTTGACCGGAATTGGTTGTTGACCGGAATTGGTGATTTTACTCGGAATTCATATTTTTTCGGCATTATCTATTTCATTAGAATTCTCTCAGTGCTCAGAATTTTCAATTTTATCGGAATTCAAGATCACCAGGATTTACATTCATTTTTCAAATTTTTAAGATTTCTGATCATTTTTGCCATAGCATTATTCTTCATTTTACAAATTTTTTCGACCCCAGCCAGGGGCTCCGCCCCTTGGACCCCGCTATCAGGGGCACTGCCCTCGAACCCCGATCGTCGTTGTTGTGACTGAATTATCTTGTCACCTTGATTCCTAAGTCAAGTGTTTGGATTTTTTGGCTGAGTCAGAAGTTCTCAAAGTGTCAATTATCATTCTGATGTTTCTAGCTTCGGGTCAATGTTGGGTCATTGTTACCATATGTTGATTGTCTAGTACCCTTATGTCTAGTCATCCTGCTCTTTTTTAACTGATTTTTGGGTCTTCTTTCTTAGTGTCACCAATTTTTGGTCTCAAAACCAGATTTTGGCCATCCATTCCTTGTTTCTTTTGAATCTTGGTTATCCTTTATCAGTCATATTTGAAAACCCAGATCTCATTGTTGGTGAAATTATTTGAAGAATTGACCAACATCAAATTACTTCAGGTTTTTAAGAGGATTTTGAATTACATGCGCGCTTGGTCACGTGCATATCAATCCGACTTACTGATTATTATATCAAAGTCAATCGTTTGGTGCTCTTGAATAAGGATGAATCCGACTCACAGATTATTATATCAAAGTCACCTACCCTCTTATGTGTTCCCAAGTTCATTTGCACCCGTATGTATTTCAAAATCTTTATTTCCTGCGGTGATTTGCTCACGGTTGATTACACGGTATTGGGAGACTTACTTGACAACATTATTCTCCAATATCATACTACATCCAACAAAGATTTATTAATCTTCAAGAATTCAGATCCAATCATTACCACTCCTCAACGATCAAGAGTGGTTCAAGTATCTATTCAAGTCAGGGAATATTTGAAGATTATTTTGACTTGAAGTGTAGGATCCTCCCCACCCCTCTTCCATGTTTTTGCATCTGAATCTCATGGTGATGTCTTTTTTGCATGATGCTCATAAAGTATTATAATCATCATGAGGGGGAGAATAAAAAGTGAAGAAATTTTACATTGTTGATTCAGTTGTTGAGGGTGTCTACTCAAGGGGGAGAGAGAAAAAGAAACATCAGTCTATATCATGTCTAGGGGGAGTCAAGATTATCAGACTTATGAAGACATGGAAACAATCTGAGCTACATTGTAGGGGGAGACAAAAAGAAGATTATTAATCCCAACACATCAAAAGTGTTTATGCTTCAACTGTCAAAGGCTCAAGCTAAAACAATGTTTCAGACTGATGTATATGGTGGGACGCTACATCCAAAACTGCTTATATAATCTAAGGAAGACTTAGGTTATTGGCGTGTACACTCCTATTTGAATACAAAGGGGGAGAATGTAAATTCATAAATTGTATAGTAATAGGAGTTTCTATGTAATATACTCATGGAGTATATATAGGGATATGGCTATTGTAATAGCTAAGGTTTTGCACACAATGAAATAAAGAACTATGTGTTTTCATGGTGTTTTTACACATTCGCTCTAGTTCTACATATGAAATCCTTCATCTATCCTACATATTACTTGAATCACTTGTTATAATGGACTAACAAAGTGTCTACAATGTGCATATCAAATTGAACGTCGGAAACCTGGGGAGAAGTGGTTCCTTTTTCAATACCTACTGCCTCCAAATGAGACGTCGGTAGTTCATGTGCTAAGTCCCCGTGTTCAAATGAAACAATTTTCTGTGGAGAGGAAACTGAGTGGCTAGGTGGGGTGAGTGCATGCTCTGCTGGGATGACATAATCTTTTTCAATACTAGGACTGACTGTGTCAGACCCGATAGTAGGCGTGGCTTCCTGGCTTTTTGTGGTTGGAGAACTCTCAGCACTCGAATGTTCTTTTCTCACACTCTCACCCTCTATTTCTTTTAATCTCACCACTTTATCTACAAAATCCTTCTCAGACAGACCACCAGTCTCAATAACATCAACATCACACATATCATCATGAGTATAAACTGGTGATTTCTCAACAACTTGATTAAGAGCTTCATCAGGAGTTATAATAATTGTTTCAAGATTCATCTCAATGCCCTGATCTGGAGTGTCATGTGATTGTGATTGTGACTTTTCAATAAACTTTCCTAATGGAATTTCATCATCCTCATATCCCTTTCCTAAACTCTCACCACCAATATTCACTTCATCACCCCTCTCAGAATTTTCACTCGACTCTCCCGTGTCAGTTTCACCCGAAGAAGACTGACTCCTAGAATCTAAACTCTCAGGACCTACAGCCCTTTGGGTAGAATCAACTGGTTCTTGCCGATTCGGAAGAGCAATATTATTCTCACTCACATATGCCTCTACAATCGGATCATTAACATCCATTAACATAAACATTTCCACCGGCATCACAAAGGCTTGAACATTCTCCATAGATTTAATTTTATACATCTTTTGCATGATATAAATTGTAGGCACAGGATCATCATTTCTTCTTGAAATCTCAGACGGATGTCGAAGCATCATTCGTTGCACGATCATTAATAAGAATCTAGGATACGGCAAAAATTTCTTTGCTTGAGATTGAATTTGTTTTTGATGAATCACCTTGTGCAAATCTTGAAAGATTATAGATGCATAATCTATGTGCCAATGCTTAACCATTGCAGTCAGAATTTTAAACGCACTAAAACTTCCTCCATCAACTCCCTTGGAGATACTCATGAGGCATCTGTTGATAATAGCATACAATGTCGGCCAGATTGGAACCATGTTCGTCCTTTTGAATTGAGACATCTTTGTTAATTCACTATTATATCCCAAATCCTTGATATGACTAAAAGTACTTTTGTTACTTGGAATAGGATCAAACTTTGACTTGTGTACATAGGTATTTTATTTAGACGGAAGTCTCAGTATCCTCCTCACCTTTCCAGAATTCAGAAAAAATTTAAAGTTCTCAATGGTGCTAGAAATTAGTTGTTCTCCATCAGCATCAGTGGTATTATTCATTGGATTCCATAACTGTTGGACATACACCTATGGGATATGAGGTTCCTTACCATCAGCAATTGGGTTGTATGAAAAGAGATGGTTGAGTGGATGAGATTCAATAAGTTTACCAATTATAGAGAATTGGGTGACAGTGGCAAGGGAATCCAAACAGTGATTGTTCATGACAGAAGGTAGATAATCGGTAGGAGGGAACAAAACAGAGGAAGGTACAAAATAAGGGTTTCCAGGGTTTGCCATCTGCAAATACAACAAGAATACCCAAGGTTAATGATCAAATATTCAAATGATCAAGTGAAATAAGAAGTGTTCCTCTTTTTGAAAAATTTGATTTTGAAAAATTTTCAAAAATTCCTAAGTGTTTATTCGGAATTCAGGAATCCGAATGAAATTTATTCGGCATCCGAATAAAACACAATGGATAACTTGACTTAGTCCTGAAATCCGATCAAATTGTACTCCATGAAATTCGAACAAATTGTACTCCATGAAATCCGACAACTCCATGAAATACGAACAAATTGTACTCCATGAAATCCGAACACAAGTTGAAATCCGAACAAAGTTTGAATTCCGAACAAATTTTGAAATCCGAACACAAGTTGAATTCCGAACAAAATTTGAATTCCGAAAATTTTTTGAATTCCGAACAGATGTTGAATTCCGAACAAATTTTCAAATCCGAACACAAGTTGAATTCCGAACAGAAGTTGAAATCCGAACAAAAGTTCAACAGTATTCGGAATCCGAACAAAATGCAACTTTATTCGGAATCTGTTAATTCCGAATAATTCATCATCATCTTCTACATTTGAAACCCAGAATTTTCAAAGTAAACAAACATGCATTCTAATCAACAACGAGTGTACCCAATACAAAATAAAACGTATATGGTTCATGACATAGGCTCAAATAACCCCAAAAAGCATGTCTTTTGCATATTTTCTATTCCGAACAGTTAAGAACTCAAAAACAGAGTGACAAATAACCAATCAAGTCACGAATCATGAAATTAATGACAACATCAGATCATTAACAATTTAACTATGCATTTATACATGAATCACAACATTAACAATAACAAACAAGCATGTAATCAGTGAACAAGAGTCTCGACTACGAGGGCCCTCAAACCCGTAGATCTACAATACAAGAATGAACATAAAGCTATAATGAAAAGTAATTGTACCGTTGAAATCGCTTTGAAAAGTACTAGTAGATCTGAAAAGCTTGAAAAACTTGAACACTTTTGAAAATCAGAGAGAAAGTCGTTGAGTGTGAGTGAAAAATCGCAAATCCGAAGAAAAAGTCAAGATTCCGAACAAATGTGTATATAACCTCTAAAATTTATTCGGAATTCAGGAATTCCGAACAAAAACTTATTCGGAATTGAGTCTTTGACAACTTATTCGGAATTGTGTGAATTCCGAACATTTTAAAACTTTGAAATTTTTTTACCTTTCAATCTTTTGACTTTTTGAATTTTATGAATATTGAAATTATGACAAAAGAAAAACATAAAACTCCCCCTCAAATCAAGCACTAATTTGAGAAAGAAGAAAGACAAATCTTTTTGGCTTTTGTAATTTTACAAATGTTTTTGAATTTTAAGATAAAAGCACACAAAAGTATAGAAATACTCCCCCTACAAGGATGAATCCTCAGTAATTCAACACTTGTATATACAGATAAACTCCCCCTCGACTCATGAATATTTTCTGCATAGAAGAACACATACCGTGATATATCTGTTTAGCCCACTGTAAAACAAATAAAAGTATGTTAAATACTGAGATTCAGCATGCCTAACTTTGAAACCAATGTGTTGAAACTATTTTCATCTAACGGTTTTGTAAAAATATCTGCAAGCTGATTTTCAGTCTTAACATATTGTAACTCAATCAAGCCTTTCTCTACATAATCCTTAAGAAAGTGATACCGAATGTCGATATGCTTAGTCTTTGAATGATGTACATGATTGCAGGAGATTGCTATGGCACTTTGTGAATCACACATCAACAAAATATGAGAATAGTCCAACCTGATGTCAGAAAGTTGAGTGCGAATCTACACACTCTGAGAACAGAAACTTGCAGTAGCTATATACTCAGCTTCAGCAGTGGAAGTAGAGACACAATTCTGCTTCTTAGATTCCCAACATACAAGTCTGTCTCCTAAAAAGTGTGCACTGCCAGAAGTGCTCTTTCTATCAATCATACATCCTGCATAGTTAGAATCAGAAAAAGCTGTTAAATTGAAATCTAAATCTCTTAAATACCACAGACCAAGATTTGAAGTACCCTTAAGATAACGAAAAATACGTTTAACAGCTAACAAGTGAGATTCTTTAGGATTTGACTGAAACCTCACACAAAGACATGTCCAAAACATTATATCTGGTCTACTAGCCGTTAAATATAATAAAGACCCGATCATACCACGAAAGGTTTTAAGATCAATTGATTTTCCATCAGGATCAGCAAACAACTATGTTTTGACAGCCATGGGAGTTGGCATTGAAGAACAATCAGACATATCAAAACGTTTTACCAAATCTCTGATATATTTTGCCTGGTTTATAAAAATCCCATAACTGAATTGTGAAATTTGCAATCCAAGGAAAAAGTTAACTTCCCCCATCATGCTCATTTTGAAACGTTCTTTCATAGTATTAGCAAAGTCATAACCTTATTTAGGGATAGTTGAACCAAAAATAATATCGTCAACATATATTTGTACTAATATGTAGTCCGTGCCCAATTGTTTCTTGAACAGAGTAGTGTCTGTTATGCCTTTAACATATCCCTTGCTCAACAGATAATCCGACAATTCATCATACCAAGCTCTCGGGGCTTGTTTCAAACCGTATAACGCCTTGTCAAGAATATAGACATCGTGAGGACTCTTGGGATCCACAAAACCTTTAGGTTGACCAACATACACCTCTTCTTTGAGTTTACCATTAAGAAAGGCTGTCTTTACGTCCATCTGGAAAACCTTAAAGTTTTTAAACGCAGCAAAGGCAAGAAGGAGTCTAATAGTCTTTATTCGTGCTACAGGGGCAAATGTGTTACACTATACTTTTTAATTAACAATAAACTGCGTGCGGAAGCTAATTACATATAATTAGATTTAAAATCCAAAAGATATACAACATTGACTGGTTATCATTTACAAAATATCCTCTACAGTGTTAGTTACAAAACAGCCTCTAACAAAAATCTTTGACATTAGAGTAATGGTCGGCCCAAAATCCCAGTCTTCATTATCTACAAACTTACAGCGGAGTATCTGCAAAACAATATAGTGGGGAATTAGAACAAAGCTAAGTGAGGGAACAAATATCACAACCAAGTACAAGGCTAACAGCCCAACAAGTAATCAAGCTCAAACACAAGAGGACCGGCGGTGTTGCAACCACCTACAACCAAATACCGGCCAAAGCATACGTTTACCGATAGCTCTACTAACATGGATAACAGTAAAAGTACCATTGAGTGCAACAGATGCACAACACGATCAGATACTGTAAATCCCCAAGCAACAAGCTCAGCCTACAAAACTATCATGGCTGACCTCCACAATAACATGTATACATATCCAAAGAGCATATATTAAGTCAAGATGTTACATCCTGTACAATCAGGATATAAATCCACTCACCACAATCAGCAAGGCTGTAGCACACTCAGTTGACTAACTCACTGAGTCTTCTCAGTTCCTGAGATTAAGTGAACACGAGTCAGTATTCAATTCACAATACTGAATCATAATAAATATCATATTTATTCATACATCACATGAATATCACATATATATATATATATCATGTATACCAAATCATAGTTTGATTTCTGAGAATAACTCTAAAATCCCAGATTCCGATTGAATCCAATTCCGATCGAAGTCGGATTCCGAGTGAATTGTCCAATTCCGAGAAAATAGGCAATTCCGATAAAACCCAATTCCGAGCAGAAGGTCAATTCCGATTAACATCATTTCCGATGAAATCATAGTTCAATTCCGAGAAAATGCACATTCCGAGAAAAGCACATATTAATTCCGAGCATTTCATCAATTCCAACAAAATATGCATTCCGAGTAAAGGCCAATAGTTAATTCCGATAAAATAGAATTCCGATCAAATCAAATCCGAAAAAGTGTTAAGGCATTCAGCAATTCCGTAAATTCGTTTTATCGGAATTCAACACATTCCGAGTAAATAGTCCCGGGATTCATGTATTCCGATAATACTTTAATCGGAATTCTCAATTCCGATAACTTCATATCTCAATTCCGACAGATTCATATGTTCTTGCTTAAAATCAATTTCTAATTTAAATCTTACTGATTTTAAAACATGCAAGAGTTCTAAGTTTCCTGAAATCATTCTAAGCATGTTATGAACACATTCTAACAATAATTTCTAACATGCAACCAACATAAATCACCAATTCATCACATAAGCATTTTATCGGAATTCATATATATATTTACAAAACCGAATAAATTATCAATCAATTAACTATAAATCAGTGTTCTAACCTTAGATGATATCAAATACTCAACTAAAATGCAAGCAAGTTAGAAGCTCAATTTCTTTTCTTTACTTTCTTCTTCTTCTCGGCCGAGAACACCCAAGAAAACACACACAACACACTTTGTATAAATTCACAAGTAATGAGCTATGGTGAGGGAGTGGGTGACTATACCCACCAAAACCGGCCACACCCCCCCTCACCAACTCAATATTAAATTAATTTAATTATTTATCTTAAATAATAAAACAAAATAATATCACAAATTATTATCAACTAATACATAATTACAAATAATTAACATAATCAAATTAAATCTCAAGATCAGTTAATTAATTACCTTAATTAATCTAGGTCGGTTGAGAGGGTGTTACAAATCTACCCTCCTTAAGAAGATTCCGTCCTCGTAATCTCATCGCGTTCAAACAAGGAAGGATAACGAGTCCTCATATCAGCTTCGGTCTCCCAAGTCAATTCTGAACCAAAACTATGCTTCCACTTGACCAAAACCATTGGTATCTGTTTCTTTCTCAAATTTGTGACTTTTCTATCAAGTACTTCAATTGGTTCCTCAATAAGTTTCTGATTCAAATCCACACGAAGATCCTGAATCGGAAGAACCTGTGTTTGATCCTCTACATTACATTTTCTCAAATAACATACGTTGAAAGTGTCATGGATACCCGCTAATTCATCAAGAAGATCTAATGCAACGGCCTGATCGTTAACCACTCGTCTGATTCTGAAAGGACCAATGTAACGGGGAGCTAACTTCCCGCGTTTCCCAAAACGAATTACCCCTTTCCACGGAGATACTTTTAAATACACCATTTCTCCTTCAACAAACGACACTGGTCGACGGCGTGGATCAGCATACATTTTCTTTCTATCCCTTGCAGCTTTTAATTTATCCCGAGCAATAGCAACCTTATCAGCTGTCATCTGTACAATATCAGGCCCTGCAAATTGCTTTTCCCCAGCTTCTAACCAACAAGTTGGAGTTCTACAAGGACGACCAGAAAACATCTCATACGGTGGCATACCGATACTCGAATGATAAGAATTGTTATACGCAAACTCAACCAATGGCATATGCTAATCCCATGAAGCTCCAAACTCTAACACACATGCTCTCAGCATATCTTCTAAATTCTGAATGCTTCTCTCGGACTGGCCATCTGTCTGTGGATGATAAGCTGTACTCAAATTTACCCTGGACCCCAATTCCTGTTGCAGTCTATTCCAAAAGTTAGACACAAACCTCGAATCTCGATCTGAAACAATAGATAACGGAACTCCATGTCTGGATACTATCTCATCAATATACAATTGAGCCAGTTTACTTAAAGAAGCAGTTTCAGCTGTAGTTAGGAAGTGAGCACTCTTGGTTAATCTGTTAACTATTACCCAAATCATATCATGAACTCTCTGAGTTCGTGGAAGTTTAGTTACAAAATCCATCGTAATGTGATCCCACTTCCACTCAGGTATTTCCAACTGTTTCAATGATCCATACGGTTTCTGATGTTCAGCTTTAACTTACGCACATATGTGACATGTCCCAACAAATTTAGCAATATCCGTTTTCATTGTCGGCCACCAATAACGAGTCTTCAAATCGTGGTACATTTTTGTACTACCCGGATGTATCGACAATCTAGACTTCGGTATCCAAACAGGTGCATGATAAACCTTCAAACCACGCGAATCGGTAGTTAATTAATGCTTTCGTTTGATCATCAGTTCATCCTTCAAATTCTCATCTTTCAACGCTTCAAGTTGTGCAGCCACAAGTTGATCCACTAAATCAGACTTAATCTCTAATCGCATAAATTTTACCGTATCCGAAGATACCTTCCGACTGAGTACATCTGCAACCACATTAGCTTTTCTCGGATGATACTGAATGTCGCAATCATAATCCTTAATCAGTTCTAACCAACGGCGTTGCCTCATGTTTAATTCTTTCTGAGTAAATACATACTGAAGACTCTTGTGATCCATGCAGATCGTACACTTGGTTCCATACAAGTAGTGTCTCCACAGTTTCAAAGCAAATACCACTGCTGCTAACTCCAAATCATGAGTTGGGTAATTACGTTCATTCGGTTTCAAGTGTCTAGAAGTATATGCAATTACTTTACCTCTCTGCATCAAAACACAACATAACCTAGCATGTGAAGCATCACAGTATACAACAAACTCTTCTGAACCCTCAGGTAAAGAAAGAACAGGAGCTTGACACAACAACTGTTTCAAAGTCTGGAAAGCCTCTTCCTGAGCTGAACCCCACTGAAATAAAACATCTTTTCTAGTTAACTTGGTCAACGGACCAGCAAGCTTAGAAAAATCTTTAATAAACCTACGGTAGTAACCTGCCAAACCAAGAAAACTCTTTATTTCTGTCGGTGTTTTCGGAGCATTCCAATTCATCACAACTTCAATTTTAGATGGATCCACTTTAACCCCATCCTGACAAATCACATGTCCTAGAAATTGAACTTCACGCAACCAAAATTCACATTTTGAAAACTTAGCATATAACTTGTGTTGTTTAAGATTCTCCAAACCCTGTCTCAAATGCTGATCATGCTCACCCTCTGTTTTAGAATACACCAAGATGCCATCAACAAATACAATGACAAACTTGTCTAAGAAAGGTTGACAGATGCAATTCATTAAATCCATAAATACAGCAGGCGCATTCGTCAACCCAAATGGCATCACGAGAAATTTATAATGACCATACCGTGTACGGAAAGCAGTCTTTGGTATATCATCCTCTACTACTCTGACTTGGTGATACCCTAAACTCAAATCAATCTTTGAGAAGTACGAAGCCCCTTGTAGTTGGTCAAACAAATCGTCAATCCTGGGCAATGGATACTTATTCTTGATGGTTCTCTTATTCAGATCCCTGTAATCAATACACATTCTAAGAGTCACATCTTTCTTCTTTACAAACAATACTGGTGCACCCCACGGCGAAGTACTCGGGCGAATAAACCCCTTGTCTAACAATTCCTGTATCTGAGTCATCATCTCCCGCATCTCTAAAGGAGCTAAACAATACGAAGCTTTAGCAATGGGTGTAGTACCCGATACCAATTCTATCTTATACTCAACATCCCGTACAGGTGGTAACCCTGACAGATCATCTGGAAATACCTCTGGATATTCGGAGACAACACGAACATCGGTAACAGGTCGCTTCTCCTTCTTCACATCAATGGCGTAAGCCAGAAAAGACGCACACCCTTTGGCTAGAGATTTTCTAGCCTTCATATACGAGATGATTGGAATAGAAGATCGAGATCTATCCTCACGAGCCACGACATGCGACCCGTCAACCAAAGGAATAGTAATCAGTTTCTTATGGCACTGGATACTAGCCCTATGGAGACTTAACCAATCCATGCCTAATACTAAGTCAAACCCCGGTATAGGCATTAGCAGACAGTCTACAGGCAAACTAGTACCATCAATGTCTATCGACACCCCAGTCACACAAGAAGTTACAGGAACTATCTTACCATCTGCTATCTCTACTTCTAAAGGAGTAGAAATCACAGTAGCAGGTAGTTTCAATTTATCACACAAAGATACAGATATGAATGATCTATTTACACCAGAGTCAAATAACACACGAGCAGGCACAAAGTTTACAATAAACATACCCGTGATAACATCACTATTCTCAGTAGCCTCTGGGACTCTCATCTTGAAGGCTCTCCCTTCCGCAGAAGGTGCAATCTTTCTTTTCTGACCTGTAGAAGACGATCCCCCGACATTTGCTACCCCCTGCCCTGTCCCTGTCGATCTCTGCTTTGTGCAAGCCCATACCTGTGACCTTCCTCATGACAGTTCCAGCAAACATTTGTTTTGAACTTACAATCTGATGGCTCATGACCCATTCCACCACAACGCAAACACTTTCTAGTTTGTGGTGTTCACGGACCTGTATGACGAGAATTGCAGGGTTTACACCAAGGTTTGTTCTAATATGATCCCGAACCTTTCGATTTTTGATCACCCCGGTTCTGATTGTTCTGCCACATGCCTTTGTTTCCACTCTGATTTCCACCAGACTTGTGAGAAAACCCTTTCTCACGATTCATTCTTTCTCGAGCCCTCACGTCACCTTCTGCAGCCCGAGCAACAGTAAATGCCTGTACCAACGATGTTGCCATCTGGATGTTACCCTGATACTCAGGCAACAGGGCTTGAACGAAATGATCTATCTGTGATGGTTCATCTGGTACCCACTGCTTAGCAAACCTCAGGTTTTCATAAAACTTTACAATCAGCTCATCAACCAACATTCTATCATCCTGAGCTAGATCCATAAATTCCCGCTTTACCTTGGCCAAATCGTAACTATTGAAGAACTGTTCACAAAATTTGGCTTGAAATTGATCCCAGGTAACAGAATTCACAACCTCACTGGATAGATGAGCAGTCAAAGAATCCCACCAGGTTGCAGCTTGGCCCTTCAACCTTCGAGTTGCAAAATTAACTCTATCGAATTCCTCACAATTACAGGCATCCAAAGCCTTCACCATCTCCCTTAACCAGCTCAAAGTATCACTTGGGTTTGAGCTTCCAGAATACTCAGGTGGCTGGCAACCCATGAAATCCTTGTATTACCCTTTTTGTTTAAAGCTTCCTTGAGTTAGATACTAAGGAATAAAAAAATTCTGCTGTTGTGGTTGGTGAGGTTGATAAGGTTGTGTCACTTGTGGCATTAACACATATGGTAAGGTTCCGAAAGGTATTGATACTGGGTTGAACTGTGTGGCAGTGTATACAGGAGGTGGTATAGATTGAGTAAACACAGCTGATTCTCGGGGCATGTGAATAGTTTGGGTTTGCTGGGATGACTGAGTCTGCTGTTGCTGCTGCTCCAACTCTTGAACCCGATCTCTCAGAGTTTGTAATGTATCTTCCAACTGTAGTACATAATCCTGATGATCAAATTCACCATTATGTGAAGTACCAGCTATGTGGTGCTGTTCATTAGCTACGGTGGAATATTGATTGTTGTTTCTTCTGGGGGACGCAGGGGTAGTTGTCTGGTTCACGTTATCAGCCATTTCTGTTCTATTCACAGCATCTTACCAGTTGTTAGATATAATCTGTTAGTATAAGCACACTAACCACCCTCAAAGCTACACTACTAATTACCCACCCTGGGAATACTGGACTGACCAGAGCCTCGATTCGAGTATTGCACAAATCATTCATGCAAATCCTCAAACCAGGGCTCTGATACCAATTTGTAACACTACACTTTTTAATTAACAATAAACTGCGTGCGGAAGATAATTACATATAATTAGATTTAAAATCCAAAAGATATACAACATTGACTGGTTATCATTTACAAAATATCCTCTACAGTGCTAGTTACAAAACAGGCTCTAACAAAAATCTTTGACATCAGAGTAATGGTCGGTCCAAAATCCCAATCTTCATTATCTACAAACTCACAGCGGAGTATCTGCAAAACAATCTAGAGGGGAATTAGCACAAAGCTAAGTAAGGGAACAAATATCACAACCAAGTACAAGGCTAACAGCCCAACAAGTAATCAAGCTCAAACACAAGAGGACCGGCGGTGTTACAACCACCTACAACCAAATGTCGGCCAAAGCATAGGTTTACCGATAGCTCTGCTAACATGGATAACAGTAAAAGCACCCTTGAGTGCAACAGATGCACCTCAAGATCAGATACTGTAAATCCCCAAGCAACAAGCCTATCCTACAAAACTGTCTCGGCTGACCTCCACAATAACATGTATACATATCCAAAGAGCACATATTCAGTCAAGATGTTACATCCTGTACAATCAGGATATAAATCCACTCACCACAGTCAGCAAGGCTGTAGCACACTCAGTTGACTAACTCACTGAGTCTTCTCAGTTCCTGAGATTAAGTGAACACGAGTCAGTATTCAATTCAAAGTACTGAATCATAAAAAATATCATATTTATTCATACATCACATGAATATCACATATATATCATGTATACCAAATCATAGTTTGATTTCTGAGAATAACTCTAAAATCCCAGATTCCGATTGAATCCAATTCCGATCGAAGTCGGATTCCAAGTGAATTGTCCAATTCCGAGAAAAAAGGAAATTCCGATAAAACCCAATTCCGAGCAAAAGGTCAATTCCGATTAACATCATTTCCGATGAAATCATAGTTCAATTCCGAGAAAATGCACATTCCGAGAAAAGCACATATTAATTCCGAGCATTTCATCAATTCCGAGAAAATATGCATTCCGAGTAACGGCCAATAGTTAATTCCGATAAAATAGAATTCCGATCAAATCAAATCCGATAAAAGTGTTAAGGCATTCATCAATTCCGTAAATTGGTTTTATCAGAATTCAACACATTCCGAGTAAATAGTCCCGGGATTCATGTATTCCGATAATACTTTAATCGGAATTCTCAATTCCGATAACTTCATATCTCAATTCCGACAGATTCATATGTTCTTGCATAAAATCACTTTCTAATTTAAATCTTATTGATTTTAAAACATGCAAGAGTTCTAAGTTTCCAGAAATCATTCTAAGCATGTTATGAACACATTCTAACAATAATTTCTAACATGCAACCAACATAAATCATCAATTCATCACATAAGCATTTTATCGGAATTCATATATATATATTTACAAAACCGAATAAATTATCAATCAATCAACTATAAATCAGTGTTCTAACCTTAGATGATATCAAATACTCAACTAAAATGCAAGCAAGTTAGAAGCTCGATTTCTTTTCTTTTCTTTCTTCTTCTTCTCGGCCGAGAACACCCAAGAACACACACACAACACACTTTGTATAAATTCACAAGTAATGAGCTATCGTGAGGGAGTGGGTGACTATACCCACCAAAACCGGCCACACCCCCCCCTCACGAACTCATTATTAAATTAATTTAATTATTTATCTAAAATAATAAAACAAAATAATATCACAAATTATTACCAACTAATACATAATTACAAATAATTCACATAATCAAATTAAATCTCAAGATCAATTAATTAATTACCTTAATTAATCTAGGTCGGTTGAGAGGGTGTTACAAAATGTCTCTTCATAATCAATACCTTCCTATTGATTATACCTCTTAGCTACAAGCCTTGCTTTGTTGCGAACTACTACTCCATCAGGATCTTTCTTATTTTTGATGATCCATTTAGTTCCAACAACTGATTTTCCTTCTGGTTTGGGAACTAAACGCCACACTTTTAATCTTTCAAATTGATTTAATTCGTCTTGAATTGCTATAACCCAGTCCGGATCAGCTAATGCTTCAGAAACCTTCGTGGGCTCAATCATACTCAGGAAACTGGAATTGAGGCATTCATTCGCAGTTGCAGATCTCGTTCGAACACCGACGTCCAATCTACCAATACCTTGAGTCTCGGGGTGGTTTATTAACCAAACAGGTTCGGAGAAACGCACCTGAACCTGAAGGAACTCATCTATCCTTTGAGCTTCACATTGAATATTTTCTGCAAAAGGATTAACCATATCATGCTGTAGAGATTCCTAAACAACATATGTATTTGTCCTTTCTTCAGTGAATGGACTGTGTGTCGCTTCATATTCAGAAATCTCAGGATCAGTTTCTTGAACCGTTGAATCACTTAACGGTGTCGTGATTGTCACAGATTCTTGTGGAACCGGTTCAGTCCTACGTTCAGTAACAGAAGAATTATCATTTGATTTAAAGAATTCAAACATAAAATCTAAATTGATATCTTCATGCGCAACATTTGAATTACTTTATTGCTGTTTTTTAGAAGCAGATGATTTTGAAAGTGAAGGTTTAGTTGTCAAAGAATTTAAATTGACTAAATCATCAAACGTGACATTTATGCTTTCGACAATCATGTTTGTTCTTTGATTTAGTACACGAAATGCCTTTTTATCCGATGAATAGCCGAGAAAAATTCCTTCATCTGCCTTTGGATCAAACTTTGAATATTTATCCGATTCATTTAAGACAAAGCACCTATTACCAAATACATGAAAGTATTTGATATTAGTACTACTCCATTACACAATTCGTAAGGAGTCTTATTAAAGTGTCTATGAATTAAAGATCTGTTATGTGTGTAACAAGCTATATTGACAGCCTCAGCCCAGTAAGATGGTGGATGTTTGGAGTATTGCAACATAGTTTTCGCAGCTTCAACCAAAGTTCTATTCTTGCGTTCGACAACTCCATTTTGTTCTGGAGTTTATGCTATAGAAAACTGATGAACAATCCCCTCAGAATCTAAATAGGAATCCAGCGTCCTATTCTTAAACTATGTGCCATTGTCTGTACGAATTGCCTTTACAAGTTGGCCTTGCTGAGTTTTGTGTTTTGTTAGAAACAAAGTGATCTAAGATGGAACTTCATTCATATGTGCAATAAACCTAACCCATGTGTATCTTGAATAATCATCCGCCATCACCAAAATATATTTCTTTGCATTCCTGGAATGCACCTTCATTGGACCGCAAAGATCCATATGAATTAGTTGTAATGGAGCTGTGGTTGTTGAAATTTGACTGACTTTATGTGGTACCCTCTATAATTTACCCAACTCACAGTCTTTACACAGATGATCTTTTTCAAACTTCAATTTTGGTAATCCTTTAACGGAGTTACCATTTACCAACTTGTTGATGTTCTTGAAGTTAAGATGAGAAAGATTTCTGTTCCATGACCAGTTCAGATCGGAAGCAGCTTTAGAAAGTAGACAAACAGGAGAACCTGATCCTTTTCCAGACAAGTCTATTGTATACAAATTAGACTTTCCGTTTCCACCAAGTATCTCATTTTCTTCTTCTGTTCTCAAAGAACATGTTTTCCTCTTAAACAACTGTTTCATTCCTCTGTCACAGAACTGACCAATGCTGAACAAATTATGCCCTAATCCTTCCACATAAGAAACCTTTTCTATCCTGACATTTCCAGTCTCCAAAACACCGTATCCTAAGATAGGTGCGACCTGGCCATTCCCAAATTTGACATTGCCGGAATACTTTCCAACAAAGTCTTTGAGAAGACTTTTATCACCCGTCATATGTTTGGACCATCCTGAATCCATGTACCAAAGATGGTTCTTCTGCACATGGAAAAAAATGGTGATGTCCTTACCCATCTTGAAATGGGATTATGCAAGCTAGCAGTACAACCATTGGAAATAACAGATTCAGTTAAGACAGGTTTAGTTTTCTTAACTTGTTTAATGATCCATTTCTTATGTCTCTGTGATGGTGATCGAATGGATGACTTAAACTTTGAATTGTTTAAAAAAGAAGATTTTGTGGGAACGACATCATGGTTTGATTTGAATGTTGGGTTTTTGAAGCCGTTGGTCGTTGATGGCACATGCTTAGTGTGATTCTTAACTGCTTGAGCTTTATTGCGAACCAACGAGGTAGTTTGTGAAAATTTGGAGTTATTAACATGATTTGATTGCTTTTTCAAAACATGTGTATGAAATTTAGAAAAGGATTGTGAAACAGATGGTTTGGACTTGTGGTTAACAAGTTTTCGTTGTCGTGCCAGTTTCTCCATTTCCAACTTCTGTTGTTTCTCTCTTCGTTGAGAAGCATTCACTCTACTCATTATCTGAAGATGCGCCTCCCATTGTCCATACAGCATTGGTAGATTGCGATGTGCATACTTACGAAGAAAAAATCGCAATTCACTCTTTTTCGTCCATTGATGAATGATGAAAACTTTTTGATTCACAAACCAAGTGAATACCTTTTCGTCGTCAGGATTTTTCCAGTTTGCTACTGACTTGTATCCTCTCTTCATTCGCTCTTG
Organism: Pulicaria dysenterica; assembly: GCA_947179395.2. Taxonomy (NCBI): domain Eukaryota; kingdom Viridiplantae; phylum Streptophyta; class Magnoliopsida; order Asterales; family Asteraceae; genus Pulicaria; species Pulicaria dysenterica. Next base: position 38,308,627 of record OX359292.1, read on the forward strand.
ATGGTAAGAACAAGAATTGACACAATGTCCTTCAACACAACCATTGCTTACACAAAAAGTTTCAGTTCTATTTAATGCTTGTTTTGAAACATCAGTCTTCATTTTCCATGCAAACATAGAATTACAATTGGAATGACAAAACTTTTTATGAATCACACAAAAAGACGGAAGGTATGTTTGTTTTCGTGAATGTGAGCTGCTCTTTGAGTTTTTCCGCATATCCTTTTTCTTCACATGTGTCTCCTTTTGCTTCTCTTCAAGCGTCCTTCCACTCTTCACATGTTTGTCTCCTCCTTTTGCCGTTGGTCGTTGATGGCACATGCTTAGTGTGATTCTTAACTGCCTGAGCTTTATAAATCATTTTAGTTGATTAATTTTGATCAAATCAAATTATTCTTAAACGATCATTTTTATCAGGTATCACAATGGCTTATCCAATGAGATCTTTTGCACAAGTAATAATTGAGGAAGAAATTAAGAAATGGCGAGTGTCAAGATATATTTATACACAAGAGCAAAACTCAAAGAGCTTACACAGGAAAATTTTGATTTAACTGTGAAACTCAAAGAGTTTGAACATAATTCTGAACAATTACATTCTGAGAAGAAGAAAGCAGAGATTTTGTTAGAAGGGAATGAAAAGCTCAAAGAGCAAGTTTCTACAATTTCTGAGAAATTTCAACTTCTCGATCAAAAATGTCAAGATTTCAAAGTTGAAATTGGGAAGAAAGAAGCAGATCTTGAAACAGAGAAGAAAAGAGCAAATGATTTGCACAAAGACAATGCTAAGCTCAAAGAGCATTTGTCTGACATCTCTGTAAGACTTCAAGATTCAGAGAAAATGTTAAAGAATGACAGTAAGATGATGAATGATTATTGCACAGAAAAGGCCGTATTGCTAAACAAAATCACAAATCTTGAGCAACAGCTACTTGTTGAAAAAGCTGAGTTGTATGACAAGATCGAGAGACTTGAACAACAACTACGTGTGTCTTCTCAGTCATACATTCCCGATTTAGTTTATGAATAAAAAATCACCGAACTTGAAACGAATCTGGAAAATGAAAGAAAAATATTTGAAGAAGAAACAAATAAGTTTGTGAAGAAAATCTCACAACTTGAACACATTATTGAAGAAGAGCGAAACAGGGTGGAGAAAGAGAAAATTCAGTTTTTGGCTAAACTCAAGATGGCTATGCTGCTTGCTGAAAAAGCTTCTGAATCTACAAAGACTTCCGCTGTCAAGATTAATTTTGAGTCAGAAACACTTTTTAGTAGCGATACTGATTCTTATTTCTCTGTTGCAGATGCTAAAAATAGAACATCAGATGACGATTTCAATGATACTTCTACTCCCAAAGGAACTTCCTCTTTTCAACTACAACAACCAACTGAATTCAGAAATCAACAGAATGCATCTCATTCAAGTTATACTGATTCTGGATTTTTAGTAAGTACAGATGATAATTTGCCAAAAACTAAACAAGCTTGGATTCCAAAGAAAGATCATTCTGGACTGAAAATAGGACATCTTCATAAAGTAAACCAAAAACATCCGAGTTTCAAATGAAGAATGTCATAAATGATGGTTTTTCGTCTAATGTCGTATCATAGAGAAGAATGCATAGACACCATCATTCCGGAAAGGTTAATCGTGCTGATGATCAATATCATTTGTGTAAACATCAAAATACCAACTTCTTGAACAACAAAAACAACAACAAATTCTTTTCAAAAGCAAAGCAAACTAGTAACTTTGTGCTAAAAACTGACGAGAAATATCCATTTGTGGTGTACTCAGTCAAGCATTTAGTTAGAGTTTCAAAAGAAAAGATTTGTCAAAATTCAAGGACTAAACAGGAATTTGTAGTTCAAAATGGTATTCCTCAACGGCATAAAGGCCCAATGCACAGAAAGATTCACAAACCTAACATAGCTGGACCCAACTTCAAGTGGGTACCAATGTGTGCTTAATCTGATTTGATGATGAGTATGAGACATTATTGGAGCTCAATGAAGATCATTCAGACTGAAGTGAATATCATTGTGCTCAGTGTGTTGAATAGCTTAAATCTCATTTCTTTTAAAGATGAAAGAGTTCCCTGCAATACAATTAATAATCATCTTGTTCAGCATTAGCCCGAGTCTATTATCTGAGATGCTTATTTTGTATTCTTACCGATTGTTTCTTGCAGACAGAGCAAATTTTTTTCCCTTCATCTAATTGATGTCAAACTAGTTTTCATGCATCAATTTAGGGGGAGTTTTATTTTATGCTTCATATCTTTTTCAGAAAAAAAAAAGGATTACAAAAAGAAAATTCAAATACATTACAAATTAAAAAAACAAAAACAATAGAAATATTAAAATGCAAAAAGATTTTTATTTTCATTTGTTTTGATCTTACTCAAGAAGGTATTCACTCATTGTTTCATTCTGATACCTTTCTTGGTTCAATTTCATTGATGATCTTCGCATTATCATATTTCATTTCATGTATTTCATCTCGCTATCATTCTAATTCCTTCCTTATTAATATCATTCTTTCTGGAACCATTCCATTGGTGATTCACTCAATCACAAGGTCATATTTCAAAGTGAACTACAATGCACCAAGAGTGAAGGAGTGTAGGTATTTTAACTCCTATGTTCAATCCAGAGCCGGAAGGACCTGCCCCGGGAGTTCACCTCTAGATAAACATCGTAAGCGTTTACTAGGTCGTATAGGTGAGCAGAATCAGTGATCGCGGGATCCTGATTGGTGTGCAGAGAAAAAATGAAACCGAGAGGGGTGGAACAGGAGATGGGGGGTGCATTTGATTCACAATGATACATCATTCTGCTATTCCTCCTACAAACGTCATTCTTTGATTGTTCATATTCTTTGATTGTTCAAATCTTTCTTGACAATCATTTTCAACATCTCATTTCTTGAAAATCATTTATATTGAATTGTTTATCACAAGTGTCCAAATGTATCCAAATAATAATACATTTCATTTGGAAAGAGAGTTTGAGGGAGAAGTTGAAAAATATGTAGAGAGCTGAGGGTGTGCGAAATGATCAAAAGAAAAGAAAAGGTCCTCACCATATAGTATAAATCTGGGTAACCACATATGCTATTAGATCTCATGTATTGAGATTTGGTATTGAAGTAGACATCATGGACCCAGTGACGCAATGCACAACCCCACCCAGGTACTCAATTATCTGTTAAAAGATGATTGTTTCAACTTCACACGGAGAATTAGCATATTCCTATTGACATCTCACTCGGAGATTGTTAATATTGAAACAAGGAGGACATGCTGCTCCGGTCCCCGACTTCTTTCATGCACATATTGAGTCTAGAGCACATTGATATATTAAATTCATTACTTAGGACACATGTTTGGCCGGCCAAGGGAGTTCAAGTGGCAACTTGGAGTCTATAAAAGATCCTCATTTGTCATTTGTTCTAACTTTTGCCACTTTGCTCATCAAAAAACTTTGAATAGTTTTTTAGAGTGTTCTTGTGAGCTTCATCCAAGGAGCTTCATCCAGAAGGTGTGGGGCTGTTCTTGTGAAGAGTTCAAGGCTTTGAAGCTCTCACAAGCTTGCTAGTACATGGACATGGCTTATACCCGGGGTGGAGTTCATTAGAGGAAGGCTATTTTGGTCTTCTAGTCATCACCTCCACATCCACGAGTTTCTGGAGCTAAGGAGAGGGTATAACATTTTTCTCTTCTACTTTTTCATGTTGCAAATGTTAGTGTTAGATTATAAAAGTGAGGGTACAATATGTCAATATTGTAAACTTGGGCAAATGCTATAAAAGGCATTTGCCCCCACTATTCTAATCAAGGTTTGCTCATTTTCAACATCTTGTGTTTTGTGTTTACCCCTTAGCTCTAGGCTCTCTCTCTAGAACCGAATACACACACACTCATAAACAAGATTATTGTCTAGCATTGCTTCATCCTTTAGTAAAAGGGACCATCAATTGGTATCAGAGCAAAACTTGTTTTTGGCTCGTGATTGTTCGAAAACAACAAGTTACATCTCGAAGACATTAAGCTTAAAGTGAAGAACAAGCATTCGGTTTCTTCAAAGCATACAAACACATGGTTTATTCAAGAAAGGTACGAGTTCTAGTGATTCCCAAGGGTAGAACACATCTAAGGTATAAACAATACTTTTTCTACCTTTTCTTCGGGTTAGTTCAAAGGTTGCTATTATTTTAAAAGGTTTTCTTGAAGAACATCTAAAACCGAGTGGTGTTTTAAAAGCAAAAAGTTCAATGGTTCATTAAATACTCGAGTTTTTAGCATTTTATTTTCTGGGCATTCAAGCATTTATGGTGTTCTTGGAGCTGAAAGTGCAGTCTTGAAGAACAAGAGATCGGATTTTTAATTTAAATAATTATTTATTCTTCAAAGATTAAGTGTTGAACAAGGAAACTCAAGTACTACCCATACCAATCAATGTACAAGTGGGTAGACACTATAAGGAGTAAGGCCAACAGATCTGATTGTGACATCTCAGATTCTATAAGCTGGATTCATGATGTATGCGATTGAAGGGGTATGCGTCTTATAGAGTTTTCAAGCTGATATCTCTAAGTGTTACTTTGGGTGCTATCAGCCACACTAATACTCAATCGCATGCGATTGGGCGAGTTCTAAGTTGTCTACCATTCGCAGTCCTGATCCGTGCCATTCAAAGTTTGTTTCTTCAATCACATTGAGTTGATCTGTGCGATTCAAGGTTCCTTGTTACATGGTTATCAAACACATAAAAGGCAATCGCATTCGAATCCTTGACTTGATAAGCATTCGATTGAAATTACTAACAGTTTTATTTCTAAGTGTTTGGTGCTACAGGGATCTATCACACTCTATTGGTTACTCAATTGATCACTACGAAGTCGTTACTCTGCCCATTTGTCTTCAAGGGATACTACCAATCGCATAAAACCATTCGCATTCCTTGAATCTATTGGACAAGTGATTGAACCATTGAGACTTGACTTATTGAACAAGAGGACAATTAAACTTTATACTTCAACAATCTAATTCAAAATTGAATTTAATCTAAACCGGATATAATTCAAAATTGAATTAAATTAACTTAATTCTATCTAATTCAAAGTTGAATTTAATCTTTACAAGATCTAATTCAAAATTGAATTAAATTGACTTAGTTCCTCAATCATTACCTTAAAGTTTTTTATAACAAGCTTGCAAATAATCTTATTCTTTATTTTCTGTAAATTTTTCGAACAATCAAATCATATAACAAGTGAACGATCATTTCTTACTAAAACATTCACTATGTCAAGTTCAAATGAAATGATGTCCATTGGTACCTACAGAAAACCTCCTCTTCTATTCCGAGGAGAATATAATGTTTGGAAAGGAAGGTTTATGGACTTCCTGGAACACAATGAGGTATACGGAGAAATGATGATCGACTGCATCTTAAACGGGAACAAAAAGTTCATAAAAGTTGTTGAAGCTGATCCGAACAACAATCCCGCCATTCTCCGTCATGAGAGAGAAAAGACTGCTGAAGAGCTCATAGCTCAAGAAAAGGAAATCAAAAAGGCTGAACGATTGGCTAAGTACTATCTTAAGTAGGGACTCTCCTCATAAATCTATACTAAGGTAGATAGGTTAGCCACTGCAAAGGAAATATGGGATGAGATCAAGAAGCAGTTGCAGGGTACTGAGCAGGGAGAGTACATCAAGCGTACTCAACTAGTAAACAACTATCATGAATTCAGTGTTCGAGAGAACGAACTTCTTTCTGAAACTTATGGCAGATTTTGCAAACTGTAAAATGAGATGAGGTCTAATCAAATCATCAGGACTGACTTAGATCTGAACTGCGTCTTTCTTAAGTCACTGGGTCTAGAATGGAAGGAATATGTTAGACTGTACAAACAAATCAACAAAGATCTCACCACAATCATCTTCCATAACATATTTGAAGACCTCAATCAGTACCAGGATGAATTACTGAAATCTCTCCCAAAACAGCCAGCTGCAGACCCTCTAGCCCTAGTAGCAGCAGAAAGGATTCCAAGAGAATCATCATCAAGATCAATGAAGTACAAACAAGTGATTCTTAGTGAATCAGAACCGGATGATGATGATGAAGAATCAGTTGAAGCTGCCATCCATGCTCTCTCTCAGTTGTTGGCAAGACTTTCAGAAATCGCTTTAACAAAACCAACAAAAAGAAAAGATTTACCTCTGGCTCCAGGAGACCAGAACGGCTTGCTCCTGTTGATAAGCTTAGATTTCATAGCGATGAGAGGAAGGAGTAAAAGAGGACAGACTTGAAGTGCTACAATTGTGGGACGTCTGGACACAAGATCAGGAACTGTCCACAGAAGAAGACCAAGGATGCTGAATACTATAGACAAAAGTATCGCCTGTCAAAACAAAAGCAGGTTGGGAATGCTCTTATGGTGGAAGAAGATCAGTTCCTCGAGGACAAAGACTCCGATAGTGATCTAGATGGTGAGGATCACGCACAGTTCTGTCTAATAGCTACTGGTGAAACAAGTGATAGGGATGAAGATGGTGGTGATCTCTCCGATGCTGAGGAGGAGATTGTGGAAAGCGGAAAGGTACCTTCTATCTCTAACTCTAATATGGGTTTTAATTTTGAACATATACAAACCATATTACACCGCATGAAAAAGTAAGAATTTAAGGTGACCAAACTAACAAGTAAAAATCAAGTGTTGAAAGAGGTCATTCATACGCAAGATAAAGAAGCACAAACTGCAATTGAACAATTAGCAAAGAATATAAATGAATCAAAGGTTCAATAAGCAGTTAAAGAATCTGAATATCTAGAATTAACTGATAAGACAAACATCATCATGCACGACCTCAAAGCAGAGCGTATTAGTGCAAAAAAGGATTCAGAAATTCTTAAAAATAAACAACGTACTCTCTGTTTAAAAATCAAAGAACTTGAAGACCTTCTAATCAAAAGAGGGCAAAGTGAACAAATCAACTTTCTGTACAAAGAAAAGGAACGCCCTTTTTCAAGATGGACATTCGAAGGACTTGGTTTTGAAAACCCAAGTGTTCTGAGTAAGGTAACTGCCAAACAATTATACAATGCAAATTTATTTAGTGAAGGACTAACTCAACGAATGGTGTTTGTTGGTCAAAAGGAAGAAAGACTTGAAGAGGATGTCAAACGAACCCTTCACCTGAAAACTGAAACTTCTTTCAACTACTCTAACCTCAATGACTCATAGTTCACTTACCCACCTCCAACACTGAATTCAACTATCACCTCTCCAATATATACAGATGAGGAACTTTATGCTCCTGAAGTGCCAAAACCCAAACTTCAATACATTCCCCACAAGGAATTGCAGAGAAGGTTTCAAACCTTGCAAGATTTGACTGAAGAATATCAAAGGCAAGCCTTCAGGTCAATCGAGCAAATACAGAACATACTGGATAATAGGAAGCAAATGAGGCACTGGCAGGTGGCCCTCGGGATTCGCAACAAGTCTAGACATGATGTGTAATTTATTTATTTCTTGTTGTGAATCATTACACACCTCACTTAGGAGGGAGAATGTTAGATTATAAAAGTGAGGGTGCAATATGTCAATATTGTAAACTTGGGCAAATGTTATAAAAGGCATTTGCCCCCACTATTCTAATCAAGCTTTGCTCATTTTCTACATCTTGTGTTTTGTGTTTACTCCATAGCTCTCGGCTCTCTCTATCTAGAACCGAATACACACATACACATATACAAGATTATTGTCTATCATTGCTTCATCCTTTAGTAAAATTGACCATCAGTTAGTCATAGAGTTTAGTCCATGACTTAGGTTTTATGCTTTAAATACTTGTACATTGTGCTTTGTTTATTGTACCTTGATGCTTCCACTGCGTCCATAGAACCCCAACAAAAGCTACAAGGCTGATGATTGAGATGCTCGAGCAAGAAGAAGCTGATGAGCTTTGGATCTCTGTAGCTGAGCTGAAAAAGAGGAAAGAAAAGGAAGTAAGGGACCAAGAAAGGGAAAAAGAAAGAAAGGATTTTGCTCAAGCTGAAGCTAATTATTCTGGTCCATGGCCTGATCCAATCCCATACACTAATGCAGATATTCAGGAGTGTTACTTCAGACAAAGTACCAGCAAGGAAATCAAGAGCATGACTATGAGTAGAGTAGATGGAGCCATCATTCTCACCTTCCTATTTGATGACAAATCAATAGTGGGAATGGACCTGAGATATGTTCACAGGATGGGCTACCTTGAATGGTAAAGAATAATCCTGATGCTCAAGAAATTCAAGAAGAGTCAGATCAAGCAAGAGATTACTACTGATGTCTCAAAGCTGATTTCTCGAGCTGAGGAGCTGTGGTATGTTCCAGTTCCTGGTCTGCAATGGGAGAGCTTATTTGAGATACCTGAAGGTGTAACATTCAAAGAGAATCAAGGCATTGATACACCTGTTCATGGATTCATGTTTAAGGATCAGACAGGCAATCCTAGCTTCATCATCCTAAATGAAATATGTTATCTAAAAGCTAAGGATGTCATACACATAAGAAGCAGAAAGCCTACTAGAAGAAATCAACAGAGAAATCATTCTTTGGGAGGTTCTACATCCTGAGTTCAGAAGATAAATTTTTGTAATAGATTAGTTCTATATGTAATTATTAGATTAGTTCTAATAATTTGTAAGCACTAAGTGTGCATGATCTTAGTGATCAAAATTTTGTACTCTGATATGTTCAAAGAATACAAGTATTAGTTTGATATGTTCAACTGTTTATGATATGTTCATAATTCTTAGTCTGATTAGTTTCTGCTTAAATGAATAATTGATTAGCTCTTGTTCATTAATATGATTAGTTGGTATGTTCAACTTAATTTTTGATAAGTTCAAAATTAAAATCTTTGTAAGTTTAAGATTTATAACATAATTTTGTTCAACAAACATAAGAACTGTTTGATGGTTTTGTCATCATCCAATATGGGGAGTTTGTTGGTCAAATAATCTCATCAATTGAAATTTGATGAGACAAAGTTAAGTTTGTAAGATATGTTCTAAATGCAACTTAAATAGAATTATGAAGCTTGATCAGACTGAGCACTTATAGTGTTTCAGACTGAGCATAAGCTGAGTATAAGCTGAGCATATGTGTGATCATCTTAGACTATATCTTAGTAAGATTATCACTATGTTTGATAAGCTGTGTGTGTTACCTAAGATATAGGTTGAGTATTCAGCTTGATGGGTTTCGAGCTGAGTGACTCAGTTTGTAGACTGAGTCAGCTCAACATATTTGCTAAGTAAGTTCTAGCTAACTCTTATGACTTCTAAGGATGAGTTAGTCATTATACATTTTAGTACATGTTTGATTTCGAGTTTGTTCTCGAAGAACTCAGCTTGATGAGTTTCAAGCTGAGTAACTCAGCCCGACTAAAGAAGTCAGTTTTAGAGAATATAATTATGATTTAAATTCCTTTTACTCTCTATATCTACGGCATGGATAAGAAGATTCCAGAATCAAGATTGAAGATTGAAGACTCAAGATAAGAAGATTCAAGATTCAAGATTCCGGGTTATCCGATAGTTTGTTAGCAGATTAGGATAAGTTCTAGTTTGTTAGGATCCGTAGGAATATGATTATAAATACTTATCTCCTGATAAGTTTAGAGGAACCGAGCCAGACTCTAATCTCACCTCAACCTATTGATTGTATGTGTTACGAATCTTGATACATAGTTTGTAAGTTCAACGTGATCAAGAAATTCACAGATTACAAATTGTTCGTGTGTTAGAATCTTCACGTCTGTTGTGAAGTTGGTAAGTATTTAATCTGTGAATAAATCCTGTTTAGAGAGTCAGTTTGTATCTATAATCATAAGTTGATTATAGATAGCAAAGTTTGAGAGATTGAGAGATTTGATTTACATTAGGTGTTTACATATCAAGTGTTGCTTACTTGGTTGTTACTGTAATCATCTTCTTATTAATGAAAGCATTCGATTTCATGTGGTTTGATGTGTGTTAACACTTTTTATTGATTTGTTCAATTTTCCGCAGAAAGTGTATTCAACCCCCCTTCTACACATTACTTGCTTGTTGATACTCTCACAAAGGGGCCAACAGTCTTGGATGAACTTCCTCATGTACCCTGACTCGGTAGTTGAATCAGCTATGGTGTCTTGCTTGGAGCTCCTCAAACTAATAGCACCACCATTGAGAAGGAACGCGAACCCTGATTGTGATCGGCAGTCGTACTTATCAGTTTGGAATCTAGCGTCAGAGTATCCATGTACTCTTAGCTCTTTCATTCCACCATATACCAAGAACATCTCCTTTGTCCTCCGAAGATACTTGATAATGTTCTTTACCGCAGTCCAATGGCCTTGCCCAGGGTTAGCCTGCTATCTACTCGTCATGCTCAAGGCACACAATACATCAGGTCAAGTGCTTAGCATGGCGTACATGATTGATCCTATCCCCAAATCATAAGGGACCCTCTTAATTACGTCTAGTTTCTCCTTGGAACTAGGACATTGAGCCTTGCTCAATGTCACTTCATCCAAAATAGGGTTGTTACCCCTTTTTGAGTCCTCCATCTTGAATCGCTTCAAGACCTTGCGACATATGCACTTTGGCTAAGCCCTATTAGCCTCTTAGATCTATCTTTATTGATCTTAATGCCAAAGATATATGTTGCCTCTCCCAAGTACTTTATTGAGAAACAACTCCTAAGAAAAGATTTACCTCTTTCAAATTTGGGAAGTCGTTCCCAATAAGTAAAACTTCATCTACATACAGGACAAGGAACACTACAGCGCTCCCACTAGCCCTGACATACACGTATGGCTCATCCTTGCTTTTCGAAAATCCAAATTCTTTGATTTTCTCGTCAAAGCAAAGGTTCCAGCTGTGAGATGCTTTCTTAAGCCCATTAATGGACTTCTTTAACCTACAGACTTTACCAGGATACTCTGGATGTACAAAACCCTCGAGTTGTGACATAAACACCTCTTCATTAAGCTTCCCGTTAAGGAAGGCGGTTTTTACATCTATTTGCCATATCTCGTAATCATAAAACGCAGTTATGGCCATAAGTATTCTAATAGACTTCAACATGGTCACTGGTGAAAAGGTTTCCTCATAGTCAATCCCATGAGTTTGCGTTAAACCTTTAGCCACCAGTTGGGCTTTGAAGTTATCTACAGATCCGTCCACGCCGGTCATCTTCTTGAAGACCCATTTACACCCTACTGTCTTACACCCGGGTGTAGTATCAACCAATTCCCAAACTTGGTTGTCCGACATAGATTGCATCTCACTCTCCTTTGCTTCCTTCCATCTACAGGACTCACTACCCGCTACGGCTTCCCGGTAGTTGGTGGACTCATCATGATCCACCAATAAGTCATTGCCCTCAGATATGAGAAACCCATATCTCTCTGGCTCATGACGTGGTTTACAAGACCTACGAGGAATCAATGGAGTTTCATCTGGTACCAACGCATCCGCTTGCTCGGTTTCAACTACTTCGGGTTGAGTGCTAGTGCCGACATTAGTTCCTTCTCCATTGGGCTCTTGAATTTCTTCTAGATCAATCATCTTTCCCCCGGATTGCGTGGATATCATCTTCTTTTCAAGGAAGACGGCCCTTCGCTCGATAAACACCTTCTTTTCGAAAGGTTTATAAAACAAATAACCCATGGCTACGGTTGGATACCCAATGAAGCAACACCTTTCGGTCCTAGGTTCAAGTTTGTCCTCTACCTCTTGCCTAATGAAGATAGGACATCCTCAGACCTTGATATATGCTATCTTCGGAGCAACTCCATAAGGTGTTCTTTGGACTTTCTTAGTTGGTACGAGGTTAAGGATCCTATCCGCCGACTCAACTACGTACCCCCAAAAACTAATGGGTACTTCCGTATGACTCATCATCGATCGGATCATATCCAACAATGTCCGATTCCTCCGCTCAGCGACACCATTCAATTGTAGCGTCGTAGGAGGAGTTACTTGTGAAATAACCCCACAATGAGCAAGATGATCACGGAACTCCGAGCTCAAGTATACGCCTCCCCTATCGGATCGAAGTACTTTGATAGTCTTGACCAACAGATTCTGGACTTCGTTTTGGAAAGTCTTAAAGACCTCAAAGGTCTCAGACTTATGCCTAATCAGGTAGACATATCCATATCTACTGAAATCATCAGTAAATGTAACGAAGTATCTAGAGTTGTTCCTTGTAACATGCTTGAACGGACCGCATACATCGGTATGAACTATATCCATCAAGTCTTTACCCCTTTCGCCCACACCGGTAAAGGGTGAGTTAGTCATCTTACCCAATAAACAAGACTCGCATACTTCATTTGACCCGAGGTGAAATGATTCAAAGATCCCATCCACTTGGAGCTTGATGATGCGTTTATTGTTTATATGGCCAAGACGGCTATGCCATAAGGAACACTTATCCAAACCATTTTTGGATCTAGAATCAATGTTCATGATTGTTCTATTATTTTCTATGTATGCATCAACTTCATATATAACACGATCTGGATAAGCTTTAAAATAACAAACATCATTTTTGAAATAAGAAATATATCCATTTTCAAATTTAAAATAATATCCATCTTCGTACAAAGCATAAAAAGATAAAATGTTTCATGCCACAAGTGGCGAATAACATTAATCCTTTAAAATAATAAAGTATCCGGTCTTGAAAGTCAGCTCAACACTTCCTTTCTCTAATATGGGGACGACCTCCTTGTTCCCCATGATTAGCTCCAGCTCCCCATCTCTCAGTCTTCTACTTCCCTTTAGCAAACGTGAGTGCCACAGCCAATATCTAAAACCCATCCGTTAGATGTAGAAGTTTGATGGAGTTCAATCATAAACGTACCTGAAGTAGAAGTGCCCACTCCCAAAGCTCGTAGCTTATCCAGGCCCTCTAGGTACTTTGGGCAGCTCCGCCGCATGTGCCCCTTAACCTCGCAGAAGAAGCAAACCCCCTCCTCTGGAGTCTTAGCTTGAGGGATTGGACCCTTTTGCTTTGGCTCCGGGGATGGGTTCGGCTTGGGTTTCCCAACCTTACCCTTACCTTTACCTTTTAGGTTAGAGGACAGTTTCTTCCTCTTCTTGGACTCCCCTTCCTTGATGGTCAAGGCGGGAATGGGAGCGGAGGACTTTTGCTTGGACATGTTGGACTCAGCGGTCCGCAGCATACCATGCAACTCATGAGGGATTTATCCATCCCATGCATATGATAATTCACAACGAATTGATCATATGATGGTGGGAAAGACCATAGAGTTAAATCCACTGGCATCTCTCTCGCGATGGCAAATCCCAACCGCTCAAGACGTTCCACTAATGCCTTCATTTTGAGGACATGGTGGGACACGTTCCTGCCTTTGAGTAGATTGTTTAGACAACCATACCGTTCTTGCTTTGCTTATTGTTGGAACATGTCCGTCAACTCGAGCATCATGTCATAAGCACTCAGATGCTCCATCGACTTTTGCAAATCGGAGTTCATTGTGCTTAACATGAGGCAAGTAACCTCGGTGATGTCTTTTAGACGCTTTTCATAAGCGTCTTTAATTGCCCTACTCGCGTTGGTAGCGAGGATAGGTTCCTCGATGGTGGCTAACTTGTCCTCATGTCGGAGGACTATCTGAAGTTGCCTTGACCAATCCATAAAATTTGGTCCCATCAAGTTTCTCTTTCTCTAGGAAAATCCTAAGAGAAAAGGTGGTGTTGTTGGTACTAGTTGATGCCATTTATAAAATGGAAAGAAGATTTAGTTAGTTTGATTGAAATCCTCGTTAAAATAATTTCCCCAAGTGTTTATTTTAACAAGGGCAAAGAACCCTATTTCACCTTGCACCGTGGCGGGTTTTTTGCGGATCACGCGGGAAAGCTATTTAGGCCGGCAACCATTGACCGATTGCAATCCATTATTGCAACTCTTAGTTCCTTGCGGGATCCTACTTCCAAGTTTGACATGTTTGATCCCTCCACACCAATCTCAAAGTAATATTTTGAATAATCTCGGCTAGAGCTCGACCATTATTTAAAATATTATTTTGAAATCGTAAATCAACCATCAAGATACACGATGGTACTCATGCCCAATGGTCGACTCGGCTAGAGCTCGACATTCGACCTTGCGAGTTGCCACACGAACCTTCCACAAAACTCACACAGAAATTGATTCGGCTAAAGTTCGACAATCAACTCTTATGTGGTTAGATTCGGGTGGTGTCATCTTATGGGCGGTGTGAGATTTACATTTAGAAAATGGCATTTAGTTCTCCGGTTAAAAAAACCATTCTGAGTTTTGATTAACAAAAGTAACAATAACCAAAAGTTTTCACTACGGAATATAAACCAATTTTATATCATATTGTTAATCAAGTGTGCGCTCGAGAGTTGTTAAACCATTTTAAAACTCTTGAGTTTTATTATTTGTCAAAAATTATCTAGCATGTAATAATCCTCCAACTCATGCATAAACAATACATAATAAAACCATCGCACGCGTATAACATAGTTGGTAACCATGCCCCTAAAACCTATGTGTTTTTCCCGTGAGCTACTACGGAAAAAACAAGTTATCTAAGGACAATCTCCTTGACTTGGATGTGCTCCCACTAAACCCGCCACCTCCATTGGACCTTCAGGATTCGTGTTCGCCAAGACGTCACTCCAAGGACTCCGATGGTTGCTCCATATTACAATTACATAGAAAATTAAATAAATGACATGCAAGGCACAAATCCTATTTTCTAGTACAATTTACATAATATGGATATTTAAATGGCATGCAAGCCACAAATACAAATTTACATACCAAATAAATAAATTAATTATTATTACAAACCATGTGACTTAAAGTCACCAAATGAATGAATAATAAAAATACAGAACCAAACATCCACAAGGTCTAGGGCATTTATATGGTTACCAACATCACATGATCATACCTGAACATCTAGTGAACAACATGGTGTGCCACACAAAACCATTTAATCTTACGCATAATGGTTAAGTTTATTAAATCACTCAAGGCACTAAATAATCCCATGTACTCATACATTAGTAACACCAAACCACTTTTGGTGAAACATATTCATAAATACATTATGTAAGTATATGCAATTACCATTTTCATGCAAAATGATAATATACATATAAATACACCAACCATTATACAAGGCAACTTAAATAATTAAATTTTAATTTCTGGACAAAAATTCTAGAAACTATAAATAGTGCCAAAAACCCAAAAATAATTTTTAAACTTTGAAAAGCATAAAAATGCACTACTGGACAGATCGAGCCGTGAACTACAAAGAAGTTCGAGCCACGAACTGGCTTCTAGCGCAACTATTTTTTTGTAACACGTTCGCGCCGCTAACCCCAAAGGAGTTAGCACCGCGAACCATTCTGGACAGAAAACAAAATTTTATTTTCGGGTTTTTCAGGCCACCATGTGCAAATGTAGCATAAAGGTGGCTCTGAGTTGGGGTTCTATGAACACAGCGGAAGCACAAGGTACAAAAATCATGCATAAAGTACAAGTAACTAAAGCATAAAACCCCATTAATAGACCATTATCTATGGTTATCATTTGCAACATGGAAAGAAGATAGGAAAAGTTGTTATACCCTTCTTGAACTTAATGGAACAAATGATGATGAAGATGATGAAAAGAAATCCACAAATCCAGCTACTCTCTATCGAAAGGCCACCCTGGGTTGACTCAACCTCCTTGTATTAGCAAGATTGGATGATCTTTTCAACAAGAAATCACCTTAAGAACAGCTACTATGCTCCAAGTTCCTGGACTTACAAGTTTGGCACACAAGAATACTCTTAAAGTTTCTCACTAAGTGTACAAAGTGTGTAAGTTGCAAAAAGGTAGTAACAAGAGGCAAATAGAACACTTTTAAAGAGCCTCAAATGACCCCAGATATCCCATTGGCCGGCCAATTGCCAATGATGGCCTAAACATGCATTGGCCAAAAAGAGAGGTGAGTAAAAAGCATATGCAGTATGTCAGATGATCGAGCCGCGAACTCTAAAGGAGTTCGCGCCGTGACCGCCCAAATAATTAGCGGTGCTAACTACTAGTCTGTACCATTCCTTGCATTTTACCACATTCAGTCCCTGAACTATGTTTGATATCGAGATTGAACCCCGGTGTGTGACAGCCCAAACAGTTGGCGGCGCTAACTACCAGTCAGTAACAGTTTTTTCATTTTACCATATTCAGTCCCTGAACTTTGTTTGCTGTCAAGATTGAACCCCGGTGTGTGACCCTATAGGCCCAAACATCATCGGCAGTGATCTATATGGCGTACGTGCATCAGTGGGCATACTTCAACAAGGGGGCCACATCTTGTTGAATAGCTTCATTTAGTTCTGCACGTGTAACAAACCCGGTAACACTAAGATTACCGGTTATGGTTCTAGCCACGAAGGCAGAACCACGTACTGGAGCTGTAGGGATGTTGACTCCAGTAGGATTTCCTTCCGACCCTCGCATGGTACCAGAGGAGGTACCACCTATGGAAGTTTCAGGTACTTGTTTGACTAACAAGGCCAGTGCATCAATAGTGTGTTTGTGTTTGTCAAGAAATGCATAAATGTGCGGTATATTGATGTGCTCTGAAGAAATGAGCGAGGACGAGGGAGACGGTTCTCTGATTTCAATAGGTTTTGCCTCTGATTGAGGTAGAACTAGATGATATGATATAGCCTTGTGCAATGAAGTAGGTGTTTGTTGAGAAACACCTAAGTGGCTTGGAGGGGTTGAAAATGCATAGTTGGGATGACCGTGGCTGTTTCAATATCAGACCCAATAGTGTCAGGTCTAATAGTGGATGTGGCTTCCCGACTTTCATGGGCTGGAGTTCCCTCATCTCTCTACTTTTCTCTTATCTCATCACTTACTCTCTATAACACAAACTCTTCTCCGTCTCCGCTACCTTGGCCAAATCCCGCATAACGATTAGGTGACATTCGAGAGTCAGGGGTGACAGAGGTAACCTCAACTGAGGAATCATTTTCTGGTTCAAGATCTAGTTGGACTACCGGTGGGACTATAGCAGGTTGTGGAGGTTGGTTAAGAATAAGGACTTGGTCACTGGATTAAGGAATTAAGGGGGCAGTTTGTGCATTGTGGGCCAAGTCTAGAGATGATGTAGCAGGTTCAGTGAGTTTCATAAAGGATGGGGTGCTATCTGCTGGTTGATCTATTTTTGATTTAGGGGTACCCAAAGGTGATTGGACAAGGTCGAATAAAGGGGTACCACCTGGTTAAGATGCAGATTCAGCACTGGTTGACTCAGAACCGGTAAGGCCAAGTTGTTCAAGAACGAATTGAGTGTTGGTGTGATGTGTTCTTGATGATGTGGTGGTATGGGCAAGGGTTTAATGACAAATTGAACGGTGGCTGGATCATATGCATCCTCTCCCTCTCTATTCTCATCTTCCTCACCTTCGTCACCACCCCTCTCAGATTCATTTTCTCTCTCTACTTCCCCCTTAGCATCTCCCACAGATGGTTGAGGCCTATCCTCTACTATCTCACCAGGTACTACTCCTTCCTTGGTAGGTATGGCCGGTGCTAGCTCAACCATGGAAGGTACACCTAAGCTTGTCCTATAGCTCACAACAATATCATTTTGCTCATAGAACTCTAAGAGCGACATAGGAATGGTTTGAGGTTCAGGTAGATTATTCGGAATAGCAGGTTTAACAAAATTAAAAATTTTAGGAGTTATGGAGGGAAGACCTCCCCGGCGAGGAATATCTGCATTTTGATCCATCACATGCTGGATGATCATACGAATGAACCTCTGGTAAGGTAGAAAATGAGCATCTGTTTTCCTCTGATTGCTTTTCTTTAGTACGGTGGACTTCATGTCATGCATGATCAAGTAAGCATAGTCCACATGTAGATGATTGGCAGATGCCACAAAGATTTGCATTTCAGGCTCCGTCATAAATTCGTATCCTGTATGTTTAGGAGTTAGAAATTTCTGGAGCACTTTCATCAGAATATTGTACATGGGATGTAGGTTTGTCCGCTTGAACTGAGCTTTCTTTTGTAGTGCCCCTGCGTATCCCATTTCCTGGATGGCTGCCAAGCAGATAGCCTCATCTAGTATTTCATCAAAGGATGTGGCTCGAGGTCTGCTATCTGCTGCGGGTAATCTAAGAATCTCCCTGAGTCTATTGATTGTGATGAAAATTTCTTACTCGTCTATTACAGCTCTAAGTGAGAGAGAGTTCCTCTTCTGCTTGTATGTATATGTCCTCTAGAATTATTGAGCATAGACCTCAGGGACATGAGTAGCAGTAGTAGCAGGGTTGTAAGTGAGTGCATGGTTTAGTGGGTGGACTTTTAGTATTTCATTTATGATTGGATAGGTGGGATTTTTAAAAGATTCAAGGTTGATAAACTGGTTGTTTTCATGGGTTTTGGCAGATAAAAACTCAGCCCTGGGTACAAGATTGTCGGGGTTTTGTTCTACTTGAGCCATTATGTCTGTAGAGAAAGGAAACAAGTTAAGTCTAAGGTACAAACATAGGGAGCAAGACCCATATATGCATGAAAACCTTTGAGTTGTGATCAGACTTAGAAAAACCAGAAGGAATGGTACTAAGTTGAACAGAGTTAACCAAGTCTACAGACTTGGAAAATTTGGAAGTTTGATCAGAAAATCCCTAACACCTAAAGCCCTCATTGTGTGTAAGACAATCAATGATATACAGAAGTTGTTTTGACACTTGAAACACATCAAATAGATGTAAATGAACAACTTTGAAACCCTGAAGTATAGCCAAAGAATCATCTTAACACCTCTTTTTGAACCAAAATATGAATCCTAAGTGTATGTTCATACACTCCAAGAACACGAAGAACACTTTTTGAGAATTTTAAAATATTTTTGTATATTAGGGTTCCCCAAGTGTTCCTGAGCCCCATCGCAAAGTTGTTTTCTCCAAACAAGATTGTATTGATAGTCAAAAGTCAAATCAAAGTGCCCAAAATCCCCATCGAGTTTGATACTTTCAAGCCCTAAAAACATCAAATAAACTCATTTTTTGAACATTGTAATCCGTGAATGTTGTTACCTTTGTGATTACAAGTGTTTTGAGTCTAAAATTGCAAATTTTGGCAGAGTAAGGAGATGATTTTTTAATCAAAGTAACAATATCGAGAGAAACTTTTGAATGTTTGAATTGTGAAAAAGTTAAACTGATCTGATTGGGGGGGGATGGGACAGTTATATAGCCTAGGACACGTGTCAAGCTCTCATTGGACCAACCACGGTAAAAAAGACGCGGTCGATAGAATGATTCTATAGGGCATACGCGTTCGATAGAATAGTTCGATAGAGCATGGCCCTTAGGCATATCCGATCTAATCCGTTCGATAGGGCCGGTTCAATAAACCATGTGTGGACTGACCCTTGGGACATATTTCCACAAGTCCTTTCGATAGTACTTGTTCGATAGAACCATGTGTGTATATTGACCCTTGGACATAATCACAATGTTGGGGTTCGTGGTACACAGCAACGGAAGCATGCAAGGTCAAAAACGAATTTTTCAAGCAAAAACAAGACCACATGGTGAACCCCATCAATGGATCTAACTCCACAACCAAGTTATGCAACTAAAACAGAAAGAAAAGAGAAGATATATACCCCTGATGTCTCTGATGGTTGTGTGTGGCTAGCTTCAAAGCTTGGTCTTCTTCTCCTTTGGCTCTTTCTTCAAATCGAAGTCCACCCCGAGTGTCACGTGACCCAAGTGTACTAGCACTCCAAGTATTCTTCACTATCACGAAAATACTTCTGGAATACAACCTCTTACACCACCAGGAATCTGCCCTATTTCTCTCTTGATGAACTTAGCAACTCTCACAATTAGTTCTAAGTGTGTTTGTTTGTAACAAATGACCAAGAGTTAAAAATGAGAGAAATGCATGTCATTTATAAGCCAAGTCACGACCTCAGGTCTCCCCAAGCCGGCCCAAGGCTAATCATCACAAACAACATGCATTGGTGGAAGCTAGAGGTGAAAAGAATAAAGTTGTTTCTGTCAGGCAGGGTTAGCACCGCTAGCCGCCCACGGTTAGTGCCGCTAACCTCCAACGGTTAGCGCCGCTAACGCGGCTGACTTAGCGACGCCTGGGTTAGCGCCGCTAACACCTGCTGGAAACCAACTATCCTTATTTATCCTTTCTCACCCTCGTCTTTTGGTTGTGTCAAGGTCAACCCCCGGCGTGTGACCCGATAGGCCCATACATCATTGGTAGTGATCATTTGGCGTACGTGTGGCAGTGGGCATACTCCAACAGACTCCCACTTGCACACTACTCTACGTACCCAATGCATCACAGACAAAGAGCGGCCCCTAGTAAGACATCTCTGCCCCCAAGTCAGTATGGGTTTTGTCTTCATCACAAAAACCAATCTGCAATCCATGTGAAAAGGTCCTATCGATAAGTGATCAATCATCCTTTTGTTTGCGATATCCAAGTGAACACGAGACATGGTACTAAGTCATTCTCCGTTCATTCACGATTATGTTTCTCGATCTAGATTGGTGGTGACCAAAATATACAAGTTGCAATCAATCATAAATTATTGCAAGCTTTGAGCATGGCCATGCATTTTGGTGTCAGCGACCAATCATCGAGGGGCCCAAGGATATCTCTCTAAACAGAGGAACAAATTCCTTTGACTTAAATTGCCCACCACAGTGATCATACTCTGCCCAACTACTCCCTTTAAAACAACCAGTTACGGACTGCGTTTGAAAGTAATTAGAACAAAGCAAACCAAAGTGACGCAGGCACGTGCATCTCCAGTCTGAGGATGAACTGATATTATCATCCTGATTTACTCATGACATGTACCACAAAGTAAAATCAGGTGTGGGTCGTCCAGTCACTTGAAACACTTTCAAGTACAGGCGAAGAATTGCGTCCCCGTGCCCCAATCCCCATTGGACACATGACCAATTACTTCCCTCAGTCTTAGTTCATAATTCCTTCCCGAGAAGAATTACCGACTGTGGACATTTAGAATGCTTGCGCATTCAGGGAAGAGCAAAACATGCTAAGTTGGAACACAGTAAAGATTTAAAGAAATTCCCGCAACTTACGTATTACTAAATCTCATTTAATAATCGATAAATACAATAAATACAATACTGCTTCATGTTCCCAAAAAGGGTAAATACATCAAATATACTAACCAAATACATAATCAAACCAAATCACTAGCAAATCTAATCCCAATAGCATGTGTATGAGCATCATGCTTTGCTTGTGATAAAGGTTTGGTGAACAGATCCGCCACATTGCTATCCGTGTGTACTCTGCTGATAACAACGTCTCCACATTCGACCACATCCCGGATGTAATGATACTTCCGCGGAATATGCCTCGTGCGTCGGTGAGACCTTGGTTCCTTTGCAAGAGCAACCGCACCCTCGTTGTCACAGAACACCTCAACAGGGTCGGCAATGCTAGGAACCACTCCCAGATCTTTGATGAATTTCTTCACTGCTTCACTGGCCGCAATATACTCCGACTCGGTAGTAGAATCGGCCACAGTGTCTTGCTTGGAGCTTCTCCAGGAAATAGCACCACCATTTAGCAGGAACACAAACCCCGATTGAGATCGGCAGTCGTCCCGATCGGTTTGGAAGCTAGCATCGGAGTAACCAGTCACCCGTAGCTCTTCCACACCTCCATACACTAAGAACATCTCCTTTGTCCTCCGAAGATACTTGAGAATGTTCTTTACTGCCGTCTAATGTTCCTCACCAGGGTTGGCTTGATATCTACTTGTCATACTTAATGCACAAGATACATCAGGCCTAGTACATAACATGGCATACATGATCGAGCCTATAGCCGAAGCATATGGGACTCGCCTCATTACTTCCCGTTCCTTAGGGGAACTCGGGCTTTGAGCTTTGCTCAACACTAAACCATGTGACATAGGTATGAACCCCTTCTTGGAGTCCTCCATCCTAAATCTCTTTAGGACCTTGTCAATGTACGTACTCTGGCTCAATCCAATCAACCTGCGGGATCTATCTCTATAGATTTTGAACCCAAGAATGTAAGCCGCATCCCCAAGATCTTTCATTGAGAAACAACTCCCTAGCCAGGCTTTTACCCCTTGCAAAGTTGGGACGTCGTTCCCAATTAGTAGAATATCATCTACATAAAGAACTAGGAATACAACTACTCTCCCACTAGCTCTAATGTAAACGCATGGCTCATCCTTGCTCTTAGAGAAGCCAAACTCTTTGACCTTCTCGTCGAAGCACAGGTTCCTGCTCCGAGAGGCTTGCTTAAGTCCATAAATGGACTTCTTAAGCTTACAGACTATATCCGGAAATTCTGGATGTACAAAACCCTCAGGCTGTGTCATATACACATCCTCTGAAAGTGTTCCATTTAGGAACGCGGTTTTGACGTCCATTTGCCAAATCTCATAATCATGAAATGCGGCAATGGCCAAAAGTATCCGGATAGACTTCATCATAGCCACCGGGGAAAAGGTTTCGTCATAGTCTATACCATGAGTTTGAGTGAAACCTTTAGCCACCAGTCGGGCCTTGAAGGTGTCTACCTCGCCATCCATGCCGATCTTCTTCTTGAAGACCCACTTGCACCCTACGGGTTTACACCCCGGCACAGGATCAACCAAGTCCAAGACTTGATTATCCGACATGGACTGAATCTCGGATTCCATTGCTTCTAGCCACTTGGCAGACTCAGGGCCTACCACAGCGTCCCGATATTTTTTAGGCTCATCAGAGACCACTACCAGGTCGATGCCCTCAGATATGTTAAAACCATATCTCTCTGGCTCATGCCGACTTCTACCAGATCTTCTAATAGGCAATGGGTTTACATTATCTCCAGCAACATCATGCTGAGAATCAACCCTTACGGGTTGTGAGCTAGTCCCAACATCAGGTTTTACATTGGCAGGCTCTTGAATTTCTTCAAGATCAACCTTTCTCCCACTAGCATCTTTGGATAGCAGTTCCCTCTCAAGGAACACTGCCCTTCGAGCAACAAATACCTTGTTCTCCGATGGTTTGTAAAACCAATATCCCATAGACCCAGCGGGATAACCAATGAAAAAGCACCTTTCGGCCCTGGGCTCCAATTTGTCCTCAACCTCACGTCTCACGTAGGCAAGACAACCCCAGACCTTTAAATATGAAATGGATGGAACCTTTCCATGCCACATCTCATATGGTGTTTTCGTAACCTTCTTTGTTGGTACGAGGTTAAGGATTCTACCAGCCGTTTCAATCGCATATCCCCAAAACGTAACGGGAACGTCCGTACGAACCATCATAGACCGAACCATATCTAATAATGTTCGGTTCCTCCTTTCGGCAACACCATTTAGTTGTGGCGTCCTAGGAGGTGTTAGTTGCGAGACAATCCCACAACTCCTTAGATGTTCGCGGAACTCAGAACTAAGATACTCACCGCCTCTATCAGATCGTAGCATCTTAATTCTTTTCCCTAGTTGATTTTCCACCTCGTTTTGATAAGTCTTAAACACCTCAAAGGTATCCGACTTTTGTCTCACCAAGTAGACATACCCATATCGACTATAATCATCAATAAAGGTAACGAAGTAGCGGGGATGATCTCTTGTGGCATGCTTGAACGGACCATACACATCAGTGTGAACGATATCCAACAAGTCTTGCGCCCTCTCACATACACCGGTGAAGGGTGCTTTGGTCATCTTGCCCAATAAACAAGATTCACATACTTCATTTGAACTGTGCTCAAATGATTCCAAGATCCCATCCGCTTGGAGCTTGGCGATGCGTTTCTTGTTTATGTGGCCTAACCGACCATGCCATAGAGATAACTTATCCAAAACACTTTTGGATCCCGAATCAACATTCATGATTGATCTATTGTTTTTCAAGTTTACACTTGCCTCATAAATGCCATGACATGGAAAAGCTTTAAAATATAAGACATGATCTTTGTAACATAAAATGCTACCATTCTAAAATTTATAGTCAAACCCAATGTCATATAAAGCATAAAGAGATAAAATATTTCTTGCCACGCAGGGCGAATAACAAACATTATCTAAAACAATAGATACGCCGGAAGGAAAGGCGAGCTCCACACTCCCAATATTCTCAACCGGGACAACCGCCTTGTTTCCCATGATGAGATCCAACTCTCCATCAAGCAGGTCCCTACTTCTTCTTAGTACCTGCACATTATTACAAACGTGAGTACCACACCCGCTGTCTAAAACCCAGGTGTTAGAAGTAGAAGTGTTATGGAGTTCAATCATGTACGTACCGGAGGCACCGGTAGCAGGTTGCCTCTTCCGGAGAGGTGGCAGCGGGAGCCACTTGCTTCCCCTTCGGCTCCGGGGTTGGGTTAGGTTTAGGCTTCGGCCCTTGGGCCTTGGCCTTCTTCTTTCCCTTCCCCTTGGAGCCAGAAGCGGGCTGCTTCCGCTTGTGCCCACCTTCGTGGATGGTCAGGACGGCAGCGGAGGTGGAGGGCTTTTCCTTGGCAAGCTCGGACTCAGTAGTCTTGAGCATGCCGTGCAATTCCATAATGGTTTTATCCATACAATGTATATGGAAGTTCACAATGAACGGTCCATATGACGGAGGCAAAGATTGGAGGATTATTTCACCCGCCAACTCTTTCCCCATGGGAAAGCCCAACTCCTCTAGCTGATCCACATATCCTTTCATCTTAAGGATGTGGGAGCTGACATTGCCGCCCTCCGGCATCTTGAAACCGACAAAGGCTTTGACACATTCATAAAGCTCTTGCCTTGCTTGCAATTGGAACATGTCCTTAACCTGAGAAATCATATCAAACGCACTCACTTTCTCGAATTGCCTTTGCAATTCGGGACTCATGGTCGTTAGCATTAGGCAAGTAACATCATTAGTGTCACGGACACGCTTTTCATGCGCATCCTTTACAGCCCTTGGCACGTTGATTGCCGGTGGTTCCGGAAGAGGTGACTCAAGGACCTCTAGCTTCATCTCTTGATGTAGGACAATTCTCAAAGTCCTATGCCAATCAATAAAGTTCGGCCCGGTGAGTTTCTCCTTTTCCAAAAATGGACGGAGTGACATGTTGGTGGTGTTGGTGTTGCTAGTAGATGCCATCTATAAGCAAAGTACGAAATTTGGTTAGTTATGAAATATTAAATCCTTGTTAAAATAATTACCCACTTGTTATAAAACAAATTATAGTAACAAGGGCTAAGAACCTCAAAATACCCTAATCCATGACGGGTTTTCCGCGCATCACTTCATAGAGCTATTTTAGGCCGGTAAACACTTTACAAATTGTAATCCGTGATCATAACTCTTAGACACTTGCGGGATCCTAGGTACTCTTAGCACCATTTGGCATGTTTGATCCCTCCACTCCAATTCCTCATTAATACACTTTGATAGCTCGGCTAAAGCTCGAAAACTACCATTGCGTTTAAGTCTTGGAATTTGTAAATCGTCCGTCAAGATACACGGTGGTACTCTAGCCCAATGGCTGGCTCTGCTAAAGCTCGACAACCGACCTTGCGAGTTGCCACACGCGCCTTCCACACAGTTACGCAAAATCGATCTCGGCTAGAGCTCGACGACCAATCTTGTTTCACTAGATTTGGGCGGTGTCATCTTACGGGTGATGTGAGATTTACTTTTGAAAAACGGGTTTTTGTTTCTCCGGTTAAAACACTTTTAACCAATTCTTGTCTATGTGGCGCGCGGAGTTTGTAAGCCGATTTAAAACTCTTTCATTTTATTATTTTGAAAAATTTTCTAGCATGCGAAGATCCTAAACATCAATGCAAGAAAATAAACAAAATAAAATCAACCACGCATGTAATATATATATATATATATATATATATATCCGGTAACGAGCCAATCCTATGTGTCTTGCCCGTGAGCCAACGGGCAAGACTAAGTCATCTAAGGACTAGACCGAATGACCCGATGTGTGCATCTCCCACTTGATCCATTGCGTCTCCCACCGACCTCCTGATCCAAGTACGCCAAGACATCCTCCATGGTCCTTGTTGGTTGCTTCGGTTCTCCTTTTACAATTTACAAATTTAAAAGGAAATGACATGCAAGCCACAATTTACTATTCTAAACTAATACTACAAATTACAAAGAATAGGAAATCGGCATGCAAGCCATTAAATATACAAACCGAATAATTAAATTAATTATTACAAACCTTTGTGGTACAAACCACCAAATGAATGAATACATTAATTTAAATAACCAAACACATCACATAGGTCTCATGGCTCATATTGTTACCGGATTCTAATATCACAACCACATACAATAAATTTAAAACTACACATGGTGTGCCACACAAAACCATGTAAACTTATATGTCATGGTTAAGATTATCAAACACTCAAGGCACAAATAATCCTATGTACATATGCATTATAACTTTAAACAATTCAAAATTCCATAGTCATATATACACAATGTAAGTATATGCAATTAACCATTTTCAAGCCAAAATGTTAATCCACATATAAATACATCAACCAAGACATAAGGCAACTTTAACATGATCACATCACAAATCTGGAACTATTCCAGCAAGATCAAATAGCCCAAAAATCCAACAAAATTGACTTAAGGCAAAAGCCATGCATTCTGCCAGTAAGGGGTTAGCGCCGCTAACTATAATGAGTTAGCGCCGCTAACTATAATGAATTAGCGCCGCTAACACATTTTAGCGCCGCTATCGCGAGACGACAGTTTACCAAGTCAAATAAGCAAAGACGACTGTTGACTTCAACTTTAGCGCCGTTAACTATGGTTTAGCGCCGCTAACATGGAAACGTTAGCGCCGCTAAACACTGGACAGAACCATAAATCACATTTTTCGGATTTTCTTGGCCATCTAGTGCAAAACCAGTGTAGAGTTGGCTCTGATACGACTGTTGGGGTTCGTGGTACACGGCAACGGAAGCATGCAAGGTCAAAAACGAATTTTTCAAGCAAAAACAAGACCACATGGTGAACCCCATCAATGGATCTAACTCCACAACCAAGTTATGCAACTAAAACAGAAAGAAAAGAGAAGATATATACCCCTGATGTCTCTGATGGTTGTGTGTGGCTAGCTTCAAAGCTTGGTCTTCTTCTCCTTTGGCTCTTTCTTCAAATCGAAGTCCACCCCGAGTGTCACGTGACCCAAGTGTACTAGCACTCCAAGTATTCTTCACTATCACGAAAATACTTCTGGAACACAACCAAGACACCACCAGGAATCTGCCCTATTTCTCTCTTGATGAACTTAGCAACTCTCACAATTAGTTCTAAGTGTGTTTGTTTGTAACAAATGACCAAGAGTTAAAAATGAGAGAAGTGCATGTCATTTATAAGCCAAGTCACGACCTCAGGTCTCTCCAAGCCGGCCCAAGGCTAATCATCACAAACAACATGCATTGGTGGAAGCTAGAGGTGAAAAGAATAAAGTTGTTTCTGTCAGGCAGGGTTAGCGCCGCTAGCCGCCTATGGTTAGCGCCGCTAACGGGGCTGACTTAGCGACGCCTGGGTTAGCGCCGCTAACCCCTGCTGGAAACCAACTATCCTTATTTATCCTTTCTCACCCTCGTCTTTTGGTTGTGTCAAGGTCAACCCCCGGCGTGTGACCCGATAGGCCCATACATCATTGGTAGTGATCATTTGGCGTACGTGTGGCAGTGGGCATACTCCAACACACAATTCCGTTCAATAGGATTGGTTTGATAGAATGACTTGTGTACACTAACCCTTGGACGTTCACAATTCCATTCGATAGGATTGGTTCGATAGAATCAGTTGTGTACACTGACATTTTCACCAATCCGTTCGATAGGATTAGTTCGATAGAATCACTTGTGTACACTGACCCTTGGACATTTTCACAAATCCGTTCGTTAGGATCAGTTCGATAGAACCATGTTTGCACTGACCCATGGAATATTTTTATAAACTAAGGTATAATAGGTCATGTTTGATGGAACTTTGACCTTTAATGCACACTCAAAGTCCTATGAAATTTTGCAAGAATTTCCAACCGATAGAATTCAATCAATAGGCCTTGATTCCATTAACCCATACTTAGCATTTCTCATACTAATTATTCATTGACCTATTATATTAGATTTATGGAGGTGATCAATAGGTCAGGGTCGATAGAAGATCTAAGTATATTGATACTTAGGAAACTTTGCTTGTTTTACTTTTGATTTTTCAATTCACAAATTTAGACACACTCCCCCTCAACTTGTGCATGTATTCTCAAAAGTTTCGAGATTGAGAGGGAATTAATCATCAGAAAAATCAGTGTTTATATTTTTCTCCCCTACACATATGCAGTATGTGTATGTGTACATATAGACACTCCCCTATCTAATAATGCATCTGTTATCTGCGTAAATGAACAAACAGTGTAAAACCCGCTCAAATAAGAAAGGAAATAAAATAGCAGTGTTATATTCTTAAGTTGAGCATGCCTAACTTGGAGACCAACTCATTAAAGTGACTTTCGTCCAATGGTTTGGTAAACAAGTCAGCCAACTGATTATCAGTGTGAACATACTGACGTTCAATTAAGCCTTTCTCCACGTTATCTTTGATAAAGTGATATCGAATATCCATGTGTTTTGTTTTTGTGTGGTGTACCGGATTGCATGAAATGGCTATGGCAGATTGGGAGTCGCATAGTAATGGTATCTTGTCGTACTATAAGCCAAAATCTGATAGTTGTGTATGTATCCATAAGCTTTGAGAAAAGCACATTGCAGCAGAAACATACTCTGATTCAGCAGTGGAGGTGGACACACAATTCTGTTTCTTTGAGGCCCAACATACTAAGTGGTCACCTAGAAAATTAGAACTGCCAGAGGTACTTTTCCGATCAAGCATGCAATCGGCATAGTCAACATCAGAGTAAGCATAGAGTTCCAAGTTTTAATCTCTGGGATACCATAGACCAAGATCCATATATCCTTTCAGATTTCTGAAGATCCGCTTTACTGCTTGTAGATATGACTCCTTAGGAATTGTCTGGAACCGGGCACAGAGACAGGTAGAGAACATGATGTCAGGACGGCTTGCAGTCAAATACAATAATGATCCATTCATCCCACAATATGTTTTTAAATCTACAGGTGATCCATCAAGATCAGCAGATAGTTTTGCCCTAGCAGCCATGGGAGTGGATATGGGTGTACATTTGATCATATCATAATTCATGAGACGGTCCTTGATATACATGGATTGGAAAAGGAAACTTCCATGACTTAACTCTTTTACTTGTAGTCCGAGGAAAAATGACATTTCCCCCATCATACTCATTTGAAACATATTTGCCGTTGTTTAGGGGTTTAGGGTTTAGGGCTAAGACAAAACTATCTGCTGATCCATCAAGATCAGCAGATAGTTTTGTCTTAGTAGCCATGGGAGTGGATATGGGTGTACATTTGATCATATCATAATTCATGAGACGGTCCTTGATATACATGGATTGGCAAAGGAAACTGCCATGACTTAACTCTTTTACTTGTAGTCCGAGGAAAAATGACATTTCCCCCATCATACTCATTTGAAACATATTTGCCATTGTTTTAGGAAACTCGTCACTATATTTCGGATTAGTTGAACCAAAGATGATGTCGCCTACATAGATTTGTACTAAGATCTTGTCTCTCCACTTTGTCTTAGTGAATAAAGTTGTGTCGGTCTTGCCTTTCGTGTAACCTTCATCCATCAGATACTCACATAGAACATTATACCAAGCACGTGGAGCTTGGTTCAACCCGTACAATGCCTTATCTAGTATGTAGACATGATTTGGATGACGGGAGTTGACGAATCCCTCAGGTTGTGCAACATATACCTCTTCTTTGAGAAATCCATTCAAGAAGGCTGTTTTCACATCCATTTGGAAAAGACGAAAGCTTCGATAGGCTGCATATGCGAGAAAGAGATGAATAGCTTCGATAGGAGCAACCGGGGCAAAAGTTTCATCATAGTCAATTCCCTCTTGTTGATTGAAGCCCTTTGCATCCAATCTTGCCTTGTTTTGCACTACCACTCCATCAGAATCCCGTTTGTTCTTGAAGATCCACTTAGTCCCCACTACAGATTTTCCATATGGAAAAGGTGCCAATCTCCAAACCTTTAGGCGATCAAATTGATGTAGTTCTTCTTGCATAGCGATCACCCAGTCCGGATAATCAAGGGCCTCGTAGACTTTGGTGGGTTTTAGGATGCTGAGTAAACTCGAAAATTGACACTCGTTGGCTGTAGCTGAGCTAGTACGAACACCATCAGTGGGGTTTCCTATGATATCAGACTTAGGGTGATGTCTGATCCATTTAGTTTCATAAGAGGTAGAAGATTGAGGTATGAGATTGTCTAGTTGTCGTGTCACCTCCTCATCTTCCTATGTGAAGTTTGGATCTGAATCAAACACAGGTGGACTCTCAGGTTCCGAAACTTGAGATACCACTGAGGGACGATTGACAGAATCAGATGTGGAATTCTCTTGATAGAGATCAACAAATGGATTTGACTTTGTCATTTTAGGAGGTGTAATGGTTACACTCTCTTGAACGTCTGTATTTATCCTGTTATCAGACACCACAGGACGAGATTCAGATGGAAAGAAATCAAACAAGAAATTTAAATTTGTATTAGATCTAGAGGCATTGTTTATTTATTTGTTTTGGAGAACCGGTCCTGAACAAGTTTCTTTAGAAACGTATTCTGATTGTTTTGGTGGAAAAGTGCAAGATTTAATGACTCATCAAATGTTACATTGATACTCTCTATTATGCACTTTGTTCTTTTATTTAAAACTCTGTACGCTTTACACTCTTGAGAGTAACCTAGGAAAATAGCTTCATCTGCTTTAGGAGAAAATTTTCTTAAGTTATCTTTGGCATTTAGCACAAAGCACCTATTATTGAAGAGGTGAAAGTATTTGATATTAGGAACTATGCCGTTTCCTAGTTCATATGGAGTTTTATTAAAATGCTCATGAATGAAAGAACAATTCTGCGTATAGCAGGCAGTGCTGATGGCTTCAGCCCAGTAGGAAGGTGGGAGCCCCGAGTATGACAACATGGTACGGGCAGCTTCAACCAGAGTTCTGTCTTGCCATTCCACTACACCATTTTGTTAAGGTGTGTATGCTGCAGAGAACTGATAGTTAATCCCTACGAGGTCAAAGTAGTTTCTCAAAGTGCTGTTCTTGAACTCCGTTCCATTGTCTATTCGAATAAATACCACACTTTGATTGTGCTTGTTCTTTTGCTGCTTTATGAATGAAATGATTGTGGAAGCAGCTTCATCTTTACAGTGCAGAAACTTGACCCAAGTATGCCGAGAGTAGTCATCCACCATGACCATGATATACTTCTTCCCATTCCGAGATTGTATCCACATCGGACCACAGAAATCCATGTGCAGAAGTTCCAAAGGCTTCGTGGTGCTAAACACTTGCTTTGATTTATGAGAAGTCTTCTTCATCTTAACCTTCTCGCAGTCCGCACAAAGGTGGTCCTTATTAAACCTCAGCTTTGGTATCCCTCGCACTAAGTCACCTACAACCAACTTGTTGATATTTTTGAAAATTTAGGTGAGAGAGCTTGCGATGCCATTACCATGTGAGATCAGATGAGGCTTCGGGCAGTAGTCAGGCAGATGTAGGTAAATCGTACTTGTTCAGATCTATGGAGTAGAGATTGGCTTTTCTAAAT
This sequence comes from Pulicaria dysenterica, assembly GCA_947179395.2. NCBI lineage: Eukaryota > Viridiplantae > Streptophyta > Magnoliopsida > Asterales > Asteraceae > Pulicaria > Pulicaria dysenterica. Next base: position 38,340,504 of record OX359292.1, read on the forward strand.
CCAGATAGCAGCTCATCTCCATTCTCAGTTAACACTGAACAAGTATTGTTTTTGAACAATACATTTAGATCTTTGTCGCAAAACTGTCCGATGCTGAAGAGATTATGACCCAAACCCTCGACATAGGAAACTTTCTTTATTTCGATATTCTTTTGCTCTATATCTCCGTACCCCAGTATTTGTGCAACATTGTCGTTCCCAAAACGTACATTCTGGGAGTACTTACAAACATTGTTGTTGAGAAGACTCTTGTTGCCGGTCTTATGTTTGGTGCAACAGGGGTCCAAGTACCAGAGGTTAGGTGCCTGCAAAATAAGAACAAAGCAAGTTCAAGCCCCCATGTATTAATGGGCCCTTGATTGTTAGTTCCTAATGATTGAGTCTTGTTCGTTAATTGTGGCAATGGTGAAACTCCCACGTGAGGGTTATCCGTTTGCGAGAAGGAATATGCATTGATGGAATTTGATTTAACAGAAGTTTCGGTGCAACAGATGCTTGAGTGGTTGATTGTGGATGAGGTTTAGGATTCGGTAGAGTTTCGGAAGCGTTAGGTTTACGAATCGATCGTTTAGAAGAATGGTTATGATTAAATTGTGACCTCGGTGCAGCAACCGGTTTTGGTGCAACTGGAGGTTTGGTAACCTTTTTGTGAGAATGGTTTGGGTTTTCATACTGTTGATGTTTTCCTGGTAGTTGATTTATTAGATCGTGTTTTAGAGTGCAAATTTTCTCCTGGGTAATCCATGCTTGTTTGAAAGTATCATAACCGTATCGTCTGTAGACCTCCAGTTCTTTGATCATCAGCAGACGTAGAGACTTGTTGAGACGTTTTAGTGTATATGACTGACGAGTTGTGATCTACTGATGAATGATGATTCCTTTTGAATTAATAAATGGACCACATATTTGATTGTCGTAAAACTTAGTCCAATGCTCACATGGTTTAATACCTATTGATTTTCTTAATGTATCATATTCGCATTTAAACTCACAATGACCATGAGGACCACCATCACTTATACAAAACATTTCGGAGGTTAGTTTATCATGTGGATTTGAATGATTATAGACTCTATCAAACATCAAAAGAGTTTAACATGAATGGTTAAATGTAGAACATTTCCTAAACTACATAGGAATGACTCTCCTTCATTATCCGTTTATTTTACTCTGGGCAGACAATGTTAGTATTTAATCGTGGACGACTTGCACCAGCTTTGGATGTTTGAGGAATATCTGGCTGTGTACAAGATTTGTGATGGATTGAGGGTGCATGTTTCGGCTTGAGAATCTATTTAAATTTTAGATTTACCAAATCAGTTGGATTAACAGATTGCTTAAACTTTTGAAGTAATTGATAAGAAGTGGAAACATGGTGGGAGCTGGAAATTCTTTCTTTGTTCAGAAGAGATGTGATTGGAGTGGAATCTTGCATCTGTTGTTCCAGTTTGTCGAGTTTGGCTTCTAACTCAGCATTTTCAATACGTAGCGAGTCGATGATCTTTCCATCATTGGCAAAATATTTTTCACTCTTTGAGTCAGCTCAGCATTGTCTTGTTTGAGTTGTGCAAGATTGGGTGATGTGACTAAATCATATACATGTGTAGTGACAGGTTGGGAGGCTAGAAGCAGATCTCTCACTACTTAAGTGGTGTAGCAAAACTCTTGCAGGGTATGGAATATGCTTTGCAGTTCCATGTGGGTAATGTATTCAAATTGAGGTTTTGGTACATTAGGGGTATACATTTCCTCATGAGTGTAGACCGGAGAGATGGTTTTGGTAGTTGTCTTTGTCATGGGTAGAACAAAATATGTGTTGTTTAGGTCAGAGTAATCGAAAGGGATTTATGCTTTGAGGTGTAGAGTTCTTTTAATGTCCTCTTCTTCTTGACCCACAAACACCATTCGTTGAGTGAGACATTCGCCAAATAGATTTGCATTGTAGAATTGTTTGGCGGTAACTTTGCTCAAGACACTCGGATTTTCAAAACCGAGTCCTTCGAATGTCCATCTTGAAAATTCATGTTCATCTTCTTTATATAAGAAGATGGTTTGTTCACTTTGCCCACGTTTAATTAGTGGATCTTCAAGTTCTTTAATTTTCAAGTAAAGAGGACGTTGTTCATTTCAAAGACTTTCTAAATCCTTTTCAGCACTTACACGTTCTGCTTTGAGATCGTGCATGATGATATTGGTTTTGTCAGTTATGTCTGGAAATTCAGATTCTTTGATAGCTAATTGAGCCTTAGAGCCGTTGATGTCATTTTCTAATTGTTCAATTAAACTATGTGCTTCTTTATCTTGTGTTTGAAGAACTTCTTTTAATACCTAATTTTTACTGGTTAATTTGGTTACCTTATGCTATAACTTTTTCATGCATTTTAGAATAGTTTGAATATGTTCGAAATTGAAACCTACACATGAGTCAGAGTTAGAGTATACCTTCCCGTTGTCAAGATCCTCCTGCTCAGTATCGGAGTGATCACCTGCAACACCATCATCATTGTCTGCTCCTTCCACATTAGCCATCAAGTAGAACTGAGCTTGATCCTCAGTTTCCAAATTACTATCTAAGTCGGTATCTTCCAAGAACTAATCTTCCTCTACCATCAGTGCATTCCCAACCTTCTATTATTTGGAAAGGCGGTACTTTTGACGATAGTACTCTAAATCCTTTGTTTTCTTTTGAGGGCAGTTCCTGATCATATGCCCTGTGCGACCACAGTTGTAGCACTAGGACTCAGATTTCTTTTTGTCCTTCTTTTCTTCCCTAGGAAATCTTGGCTTGTCAGAAGAGGTGAATCGTTTAGGACGTCGAGACCCAGAAGTAAACCGCTGATTGTTGTTTGTTTTAACAAAGCGGTATCTGAAAGTGTTGCTGACAAAGGAAAGAGTTGAATTTCTGCTTCGACTGGATCTTTCGTCGTCATCATCTGGTTCAGACTCACTAACGACCACTTGTCTGTACTTCATTTGTCGGGATGACGATTCTCATGGACGTCTGTCAGCAGCAACCAGAGCGAGAGGATCAGCACTAGCTTGCTTGGGTAGGGATTTGGAAACCTCCTCTTGGAATTGATTGAGATCTTCAAAGATGTCGTGGAAGGTGACTGTGGTTAAGTCTTTGTTGATATGCTTATACAATCTGGCATGTTCCTTCCATTCCGAACCTAAAGATTTCAGGATGACACAATTCAGGTCAAGATCTATTCTGACTATCTTGTTTGATCTCAGTTCATTTTGCAGCTTGCAAAACCTTTTGTAAGATTCAGAGTGGAGTTCATTTTCACGAAAACTGAAGTCATGAAAACTGTTTACTAGTTGAGTACGTTTGATGTACTCCCCTTGTTTAGTGCCCTGAAGCTGTTTTTTTTTATTTCATTCCAGATTTCTTTAGCTGTGGCTAAGCTGTCAACTTTGGTGTACATCTCAGACGAGAGTCCTTGTTAGAGATAATACTTGGCTAGGCGTTCAGCTTTCTTTCGTTCCTTTTCAGCAGTTGTGAGTTTGTCATTGGTCTTTTCTCTCTCTTGACTGAGAATGGGAGGATTGTTGTTTGGATCTGCTTCAACAACTTTTTTGTATCTTTTATTTCCCTTAAAGATACAGTAAATCATATTTTCCACATATAGTTCAATGTGTTCAAGGAATTCCATGAACCTTTTTTTCCAGACAAGGTACTCATTTCTAAAAAGAACTGGGGGTTTTGTATCAGTTCCAATGGACATCATTTCATTTGAGCCAGACATGTTGATTGTTGTATAAGGAATGATCGTTTACTCGTTTGAAATTGATTGTTTGAAACCTTTTAGTATCAAAGTCGAAGATATTCTTTCAAGGTCAGCTTTGAACTTTCAAGTGATATTTGATTAATTATGTGAATTTAATTCAATTTTGAATTAGATCAATTTAGATTAAATTCAACTTTGAATTAGATAGATTTCAAAGTTCAAAGTCCAATGTCTTCTGGTTCGATAAGTTCAGTCTTGTATTGGATAAGTCACAAGGTCAATGAGATCAACCCTTGTTCGATAGGGTTCTTTGAATAACTTCTATAGATCTCAACCCTTGAAAAATTTTCTTTGAAATATAATTGATAGAACCAGCTTGTCCTGTAGAGAAAATGGGCAGAGTAACAACTTGGTTCGATAGAATTGGTAACTAAATGCAATCGATAGAACTGGTTCAATAGCCTCTGTAGAATACCTGTTGAACTAACACTTCTTTGAAATAAAATTAGTAGAACTTATTGAACAGGATAATAAATGCAATCGATAGACCTATCGAACCAATACTTAAGTGACTTTTAGCTTTTTATCGAATAGGTCTAGTACCCCACGGTCGATAGACTTATCGAACCACTACTTAGGAACTTTGTTGCTTCTATCGACCGTACCACTTTTCAAAAGTTTCTTATCGAATGGATTCACACTATGCGGTCGATAGCTATCGAATCTGACACACAAAAGTCACATCTGAAGTGATGTGTACTTGATTACCTTGAAAAACACTTAAACTTTGAATTTTTTAGATTTTAAAGATTAAAACCTGTTGAAATAAGGTTTTATCTTCTTCTTGACTGAACTTTTAAGAACTTTAACACTCCATTAATGAGGTAAAACCCAGAATTATAAAACACGAATATTAAAAAAAACGAATCGATAGCCTTGTTTGATGATGAAGTTCACTTCGGCAGTACACTTCTTCAAAAAAACCAATGTAACAGTAAAAAGGCTTGAAGAACTCGACATAATAGTATAATGAGTGATTGTTTATACCTTGAATGTGTTCTACCCTTGAGTATCGATGGTTAGTACCTTGTATAGCACTCGGAATTACTTCCAACGTGAAGAACAAGGTTGTTCTTCGATGTAACAGTAATCGAGAGCAAGAAACTTCAACTTTGAGCTTTGATTATTCGAACAATCAAGAGCCAAAACACAAGTTTGGCTCTGATACCAACTGATGGTCCCATATTATACGGGTGAAGCAATGATTAGTGTGTGTTTGTGTATGTTTATGTCAGTTTAGAGAGAGAGAGAGAGAGAGGGAGAGAGCCTAGAGCTACGTAAAACATACTTAAAGGTGAAATAACAATATGAGTGTAAAGCTTATCTTGTTGGGGTTTCAGGAACGCAGCGGAAGCAAAAGGAACAACAAGCAATGCCAAATGTACAAACATTCAAAGCATAAAAACCCCAAAAGATGGACCAAACTCTATAACTAGTATTTGCAACATGTAAAAAGAGGGAAAAGAGAGATATACCCTTCTGGATCTCCTGGAACAAAGATGAAGATGGTGGTGTTGACTAGAAAGCAAAGTAGCTTCCCTCTATTGCAAGTCCACACCGGGTTTTGACAATCTACTTGTACTAGCAAGCTTGTGTGGACTTCAAAGCCTTGAATCCACACCAAGAACAGCAAGTCCCTCTTTGATTTCTGGACTAAAACCCACAAGCACTCTCAAATGAAGCTAATAAAGCTCTAAGTGTTTTAGGTGTTAAAATATGTCAAGAGAATAAAGGGCAAGGCAAACAAGGTGTTTTTATAAACCCAAATATGCCATTTCCTCTCCCCTAGACCGGCCAACAGGCTTTACAAAAAGCAAGGCCATGCATTGGTCAAAAAGGGAGGTGGAGAGAAAAGGTGCATGCAGTCTAACACAATTACGCGCCGCGTGCCCGTAAGTTTCCGCACCGCGTAAACGCCGTGTCGCGTACCCATAAGTGCACCACGTCGCGTACCTTGCCTGCACACCAACCTTTCCACTTTGACACTTTTAGTCCCTCAAGTTTCATTGCTGTCAGGATTTATCCCCGGCGCGTGACCCAATAGGCCCAATAGGCCCATACTATATAGGACGTTTGCAATCAACAATTGATCCTAGATAAAAAAATCCAAGTTCCTAACCACATGGAGCTTGGTGATACAAGTCTTATTTATATGGTTAAATTGACTATATTAATAAGAGTAACATGTACAAATCATTCACGATTATTCTATTACTTCATAAGCAAATGCTTATAATAAATGCCACAACATGGATAAACTATGAAATAAACCACCACAAAATACGTAATTCAGAAGGAGTTTATCCATCGTTATCAAAGGCATAGAAGGTATATTGTTTCTAGCCACGCAGGGCGTAAAACATAGATCTGGTAAAGTAATATACTAGCTGGAAGGAGTGGCAAGATCCCATCTTCCAATCCTTTTTTTCAAATAGGGACAACCATCTTGTTTCCCGCTATGAAGTTCAGCTCTCTACAGCTTCTACTTCTTACTAACACCTACACTTTGCAACAAACAAATTTGTGACAAACGTGAGTGTTGTGGCTAGTATCCAAAACTTGCCCATAGAGGTAGATAAGTAGTAGAGTTTGATCTTGAATGTACCTGAAGCTTCGGAGCCAATATTTCTCATCTTGTGCATCCTTAACTCATCCAGGCACATAGGGCAGGCGTGGCGGCGCCAATTTCCATCTTTTCCACAAAAGTAGCAAACTTCCCCATTCGGAGTCTCATCTTGAGGCATAATCTCATTGCCCTTCAAGTCCATGGACATGGTGAGCTCAGTAAAACCAAGCTTCCCATTTGAGGTAGTTCTCTCTTTGGTAGACTTAGCGAGAGTGGATGAGGTGAGATTTCCACTGGCCATGTTAGACTCAAGAGTCTTCAGCATGCCATGTAGCTCCATTAAGGACTTGCTCATAACATGCATGTGATAATTCATAATGAATTGTTCATATGATGGTGGAAGGAATCGTAGGATAATATTCACCGTCATCTCCCTTTCAATGGTAAATCCTAACCTCTCAAAGCGTTCCACAAGTGCCTTCATCTTTATACTATTCGACGTCATTTATAAAAGCAGAGTAGTTTTAGTTAGTTTGATTGAAATCCTTTTTAAAATAATTACCCCATGTGTTTAAGAAAAACAACTATTTTAACAAGGGCTAAGAACCCTATTTCACCTTGTACCGTGACGGGTTTTCCGCGGATCACGTGGCAAAGCTATTTAGGCCGGCAACCATTGACCGATTGCAATCCATTATTGCAACTCTTTGTTCCTTGCTGGATTCTACTTGACAACCATTGTGCCAAGTTTGGCATGTTTGATCCCTCCACACCGATTCTCAATTAATATTTTGCATAATTCGGCTAGAGCTCGACAATCATCCAAAATATTACCTTGAAATCGTAAATCAACCATCAAGATACACGGTGGTACTCTTGCCCAACAATCGACTCACCTAGAGCTCAACAATCGACCTTGCGAGTTGCTTCACGCGCCTTCCACACATCTTATGCAAAGGCTAACTCGGCTAGAGTTCGTCAATCAACCCTTACACGACTAGATTTGGGCGGTTTCATCTTATGGGTAGTGTGCGATTTACATTTAGAAAATGGGATTTTGTTTTCTGGTTAAAAAACCATTTTGAGTTTGATTAACAAAAGTGACAATAACCAAACGTTTTCATTGATCGGATGCTAAGCCATCGTTAAATCCGTTTGTTAATCAAGTGTGGGCGGGAGAGTAGTTAAACCATTTTTAAAACTCTTAGGTGTTATTATTTATCAAAAATTGTCTAGCATGCAATAGTCCTACGACTCATGCATAAACAATATAATAAAACCATCACACGCATACAACAAGTTGGTAACCATGCCCCTAAAACCTATGCGTTTTCTCGTGAGTCACTACGGGAAAGCAAAGTCATCTAAGAACCAAAAGCATTGACTTCGGATGTGCTCCCACTAAACCCGCTACCTCCATTGGGCCTCCCGGATTTGTGTTCGCCAAGATGTTACTCCATAGACTCCCGATGGTTGCTCGATATTTAAATAGCATGCAAGCCACATATACAAAATTACATACCAAATAAATAAATTTAATTATTACAAACCATGTGACATAAAGTCACCAAAAGAATGAATAATTAAAACACAACCAAACATCCACAAGGTCTAGGGCATATCTATGGTTACCAATATCACAAGAACAACAAACAACTTCACTAATGAACAATGTGGTGTGCCACACAAAACCATGTTAACATATGCATAATGGTTAAGATTATTTAAATCACTCAAGACACAAAATAATCCCATGTACTTATGCATTAGTAACACCAAACCATTTTTAATGAGACATATTCATAAATACATAATGTAAGTATATGCAATTATCTTTTCATGCCAAAATAATAATATACATATAAATAAATCAACCATTATACAAGGCAACTTCAAAGACCAAATTTTAATTTCTGGACAAAAATTCCAGAAACCAAAATTTATTGCCAAAAATCCAAAATTAATTTTTTTTTAAAAAATAGTTTAAAAACAGAAACTGTCCAGCTGAGTTCTGCGCCGCGTACCAGGAAGTGTTTCGTGCCGCGTAAACTACCTGGACAGAAAACACAAAACTAATTTTTGGGTTTTTCACGCCACCATGTGCAAATATAGTATAGACGTAGCTCTGATACCACTGTTGGGGTTTCAGGAACGCAGCGGAAGCAAAAGGAACAACATGCAATACCAAATTTACAAACATGCAAAGCATAAAAACCCCAAAAGATGGACCAAACTCTATAACTAGTATTTGCAACATGGAAAAAGAGTGAAAAGAGAGATATACCCTTCTGGATCTCCTGGAACAAAGATGAAGATGGTGGTGTTGACTAGAAAGCAAAGTAGCTTCCCTCTATTGCAAGTCCACACCAGGTTTTCACAATCCACTTGTACTAGCAAGCTTGTGTGGACTTCAAAGTCTTGAATCCACACCAAGAACAGCAAGTCCCTCTTTGATTTCTGGACTAAAACCCACAAGCATCCTCAAATGAAGCTAATAAAGCTCTAGGTGTTTTAGGTGTTAAAATGTGTCAAGAGAATAAATGGCAAGGCAAAGAAGGTGTTTTAATAAACCCAAATATGCCAGTTCCTCTCCCCTAGACCGGCCAACAGGCTTTAAAAAAAGCAAGGCCATGCATTGGTCAAAAAGGGAGGTTGACACAAAAGTTACATGCAGTCTAACACAATTACGCGCCGCGTGCCGGTAAGTTTCCGCGCCGTGTAAACGCCGCGTCGAGTACCCTTAAGTGCGTCACGTCGCGTACCTTGCCTGCACACCAACCTTTCTACTTTGACACTTTTAATCCCTCAACTTAAATTGCGTCAGTGGGCATACTCCAACATATCTTTCATAGAACAGGAAAAGCCTTAAATAGGTTTTGCCTAAGTTTCCAAGAATTACATATTGCACCCTCACTTTATAATTCTAATAGCATGAAAAAACTGCATGCCAGCAACTGAATGCAGCTCCCATTAGGGCAAGTCCTGTCAGGGCACCTGCCCTAGCCACTCTCTGAATCACTGATGGATCTCAGGGGAAGAATTTGGAGGGGACCAATCGTCGTGGGTGCGCTTTCCAACTTACTGCAGAAGATGCCAAAATTATGCCTGATGTGGTCCCATGAACTTTTCTTGTAAAATCAAAACTAGTGCTTATACTATTCGATTTAGGGGCTAGCAAGTCGTTTGTGTCTTTTACTTTTTGTAAAACTGTACCTGTTAAGTTAGAAGTGCGTTTAGAAGTAGAAATCGTTGAAGACAAGGCTTCAACGGTAACGAAGGTTTATAGAAATAATATAATTCAGATAGAGGAAGATGAATTTAAGATTTATTTGATACCTATCGCAACGTGAGAATTTTATGTAGTTGTCGATATGGACTGGTTGAGTCAACAGCAGGCTATAATTGATTGAAACCGTCGTGAGCTAAGAGTTCAAACCCCAAGTGGGGGAGAACTAGTGATAGTCGGCGAACGTAAAAAGAAAGGCACGACCTTTTGTAGTGTTATGAAAGCGAGGAAGTATCTTCTTCATGGTTGTACAGTGTTTTTAGCTTATGTGATTGACGGCATTAAAGAAAAGAAAACTTTAGGAGTAAACGATGTGAAGTGGTTAGAGAATATCCTGGGTATTTCCAGAGGAGCTTCCAGGGGTACCACCAGAATTTCAAGTGGAATTTAGGATTGACCTAGTGTCGGCGCGACATCAATAGCTAAGACACCATACTACCTCACACCACATGAGATGAGCGACACCTGCGATAAATATTAGAGACCTTGAAACGAAAAAAGCTTTACGCAAAGTTTTCTAAGTACGAATTCTGGTTGAGAGAGGGTCAGTTTCTGGTTCACCTAGTGAACAAAGATGGAATAAAAGTAGATCCAACTAAGATCGAGGCGGTAATGAAATGGGAACAACCTAAGATTCCGACGGAGATCAGAAGTTTTCTAGGCTTGGCAGGATACTACCAACGATTTATCCAAGACTTTTCTAAGATTGCAACCCCACTCACTACGTTGACTAAGAAAAACAAGAAAATTGATTGGGGAAATGCGTAAAAGATAGCTTTCGAGACACTGCAACAGAAATTGTGTGAGGCACCGGTCTTAACCCTACCAGAGGGAATGGAAGACTTAGTTGTTTACTGCGATGCATCGCACTATGGGTTAGTATGTGTACTAATGCAGCGAGGAAAAGTGATCGCGTATGAATAAAGACAACTCAAACCTCACGAAGGTAACTACCCGACACACGATTTAGAGCTTACGGTAGTAGTTTTTGCGTTAAAGATTTGGAGGCACTATCTCTACGGGGTAAAATGTACTATCTATACAGATCAAGAGTTTAAAATACTTCGCGGATCATAAAATTTCGAATATGCATCAGCGAAGGTGGTTAGATCTGGTGAAAGACTACGACTGTGAAACCTTGAATCACTCAGGCAAGGCCAATGTCATGGCCGATGCGCTAAGTAGAAAGTCGGGATGTATGTTACTCAAGGTAAAGTGGTTAAGAATGACAGTTACTACTTCACTGTTTGAGTTGCTCTACATTGTTCAAGTGGAGGCGGTTAAACCGGTAAATCATCATAAGGAAAGAATAAAGGGACAAATGAAGGTTCTCGTACAGGATAGCTGGGAATTGTTTACACGTTATGGACGAATTTGGGTACGCGTGACTGATAGTATTTGTGTGCATAACCATCGAACCCTGATGATTTAATTGGTATACGACGACAAATTTATAAAATTTAAATATTTTATGATCGTCGTGTCCGCATTTTAAAAACAGTTTGTTTTTCAAAATGATTTTTTCGTAAGACGTATTGTATACCTAGTTTAAGGTATACTAAGATATACGGATTTTAAAACAAGATAGTTTTAAAATGGTTTTACAAAACCGGAAATCAAGTTTTTCAAACTTGGATAAAACCCACAAAAATCTTAGACCAGTAGTGCTACCTATCTAGTGGTACACCTTTCCTGCTACCGGTACCTTAGTGTCTTGTCGTGCCCAAACCGTGCACACCGGGGTTCAAACCGATGTGGGGAGGGTGTGAAAGACTTTCCGATACCCTGATGTAACGGGCCAGAGTTCACCCCGTTCTAGTTGGTGCGGTCTATTTTGGTGATTCCCTGATGTGACAGGCCCAAAATGCACTTAGTGTAGAGATAAACATACTTAGATAGTTTCATCTAAAAATCTCAACAAGGTCTAGGAGTCTTATCAAGTTAGATACGATTGGTAAAGAAACCTACCTACCTGATATAGCACAGGGTTGGTGTTATCGTGCCCAAACCGTGCACCAACACGTATGAAATAAGGATCCTAGGGCTAATACTTAATCATTTAAGGGTTTTTATGAATTTGTATTCAGCAAAGTCTTTTATGTGTTACTAGTTGAACTACATGATTAAAATTTTAGATGGCAAACATTACCAACACTAACAACCTCTCACTCCGCTCCATCCTAGAAAAGGATAAGCTCACACGACCTATTTTCCTCAACTGGGAGTGCAATCTACGGATTGTGCTCAGGCAGTAGAGGAACTTGTACATCTTAGAGGAACCGGTGGGAAATGCCACGACCAATAATGCAAGGGAAGATGTTAAGGAGTCTTACTAGAAATGCGTCAATGATGCGCTAGATGTAAGCTGCCTCATGCTTGCGACTATGAGTCAAGAGTTGAAACAAGCATGATGGATACATCGGCTTATGACATGATCCATCAGCTGTGGGATATGTTTCAAGAGCAGGCACTTTAAAACCTTAAGATGGCACGAAAGCTCATAATACTTGCAAGATGGCCAAGGGCACTTCGGTTAGCACCCATGTCATGAAAATAAAAGGGTATATGGACCACCTCGAAAGGCTCGGACACCCGGTTCCATTGCAGCTAGCAACAGACCTAATTCTTAACTCGCTGTATGATGACTATAAGCCGTTCATAGTCAACTATAACATGAACAACATGGAGAAATCCATTGCTGGGTTGTATTCCATGCTTTAGACAGCGGAGTCCAATCTGGGTAACAACTCCAAGGATGTCCTAGTGGTGGAGAATGGGGCTGCTAAGAAGAGGAAGGGGCGCAATGGCTGTGGCAAGGGTAAAACAGAGCCAAGACCATCTGCACCCAAGACCAATGTAAATGGCAAAGGCAAGGGCAAGGGAAAAAAATTTAAACTGAACAAAGCAAGGGCCAAGAACCGGTACTTCAAGTGCGGTGAAATTGGCCACTATAAGGCAAACTGCCTGAAGCGTCACGAGGGTGGTGGAAACACCACAGGTACTTTCGCTGACTAACTTCAGTATTTTTGCTTTCAACTTATTGTATATAAGTAGTGTATTTGACTTTTGCGATCTTTTATTGCAAATAGGTCAATGAGAAGAAAAAAGGATGCCTTGGAATGCTGGAGGACAATGCGTGCACAAGAAGGACATTCATAATTCATATTTATACTTATTTTAAACTTTCAAGTTGGAATTTGTAATGGTTTTTAAGACATTTTATTAAAACTTTTATAAATTATTGGTTGATATATCCTTGCACGCACCTTATGATTATATCTAGTCAAGTATGACTAGAGGATGACTAACAAGTCAAAGTTTTTGACTTATTAGCTTTTTAGTCCGTATGAATTGGTTGCCATTTGAGTAATATGATTAATATTATTGCTTGCCTAAAACTTATGGAATTACTTGAAATAACACAGTTGTCGTTGGAGTATGCCCACCGGAACACGTATGCCATATCACTGTCAATGAAGTCCGGGCCTATCGGGTCATACACCAAACTTCTACCTCAACAACCCTACAAGAAAACAGCCGGTCAAAATGGTCAAAATTCCAGTTGATTAGGCTTCACGACCGTGAAGGATGCTCTACGGGTCGTGAAGCATGGTGTCCCTACGAGTTCCTACATGGGCTATATGGCTCGTGGACGAGAGTGGCTTCACGGTCCTACACGGGCCGTGATGGGAATCGTGAAGGATAAATGCGCCACGGATACCTCCACGACTTCCATTAACACGACACGGGCCGGGAAGCTTTTAAGCTTCACGGGCTGTGAGGGACCGTGAGGGGTCGTGAAGCTCGGAAAACAAAGTGGCACTTGAATTTCATTGGCTTTGTGGTGTTGGTCCAATAGGAATTAAATTTATGGCCGGCTAGAGCAAGCGAAGGGTCGGTTTTCAACTCTATATATGGATAGAGTTTGATTTCACTTGGGACCTTTTGGTACTTTCACTTTCATACACTTGAGAGCTTCAAAGAAGTGTTCTTGTGAGTTTTGCTTGAGTGTTCCAGATTTTAAGGGCTGTATAAGATCGTCAAGACCATAGGAGTTGTTGGTGATCAACTTGCTAGCACAATGGTAGAGGTTTTGTCGGTGTATCACTTCGGTGATGTTCTTGAAGGCTTATTCTTCAAGTCAAAGTTCATCCCGTCTTTCTACATTCATTTTCAGTAGCAAGGAGCTTAGGAGGAAGGTATAAATATTTCTATCCCTTCTGTTGTTCTTTTGGTTGCATGCATGTTGACATCAAGTTTATACCATCCATGGAGTTCTTGTAAAATCTTTGTGAAAATTAGTTTTAAAATTGCTTCCGTTGCGTTTATTTTACCTACATGGACTCCTACAGTGGTATCAGAGCCACCTTGATGCATGCATGCACCTACATGACCTGAAAATTCGATTTTTGCAAAACTGGACATTCTGTCCAGAAGGTCTTCACGGGCCGTGAAGGTTTTCTTCACGGGTCGTGAAGCCTACAAGACCTCATTCGTGGGGTAGAGGTCGTGTGTTTTTTCTATTGTGTCACACGTCATGGGACTTACTGTTTTCATGGGCCGTGGGAGCCCGTTAAGGGCAGTAGGTCGTGAAGGGTCTGTGAACAGTGAGTTTTTACCCGGTTTTAAAAAGAAATTTATAAAATCGAATTTTTGCAACTTTTTAGATTTTTCCAGAAGTTTATTTAGTCTTTTAGACTATTTTGAAAAGCCCCATAATATACTAACTCACATATTTATATGTATCGGGTGGTTTTGGCATGATAACGCGCACGTGCATATACTTATGTTGTGTATGTATGAATATGGTTTTTCAAAGTGTTTGGAATTCCTTATGCATACATACAAGATTTGTTCACTCGTGCCTTGAGTGTTTTAGGTGGTTTAGGAACAAATCTAGTTTAGATATTTAACATGGTTTGGTGTGGCATGCCGTGTTTGTTTTTGTGGTTGCTTATGTGGTTGTATGTAAATCCGGTAACCTTGAGTCTTTTGACCTATGTGATGTGTTTTTGGTTTTATGTAATCAATTTATTCATTCATTTGGTGGTTTGTACTGTTGGAACACGGTATGGAACAAAACACAGCGGAAGCAAAAACAAAAGTTTCAAAAACCGTACAAAAACGGGTCCATACATGTTCCAAAGTGATAATATTCTACAAAACTCAAATTGCAACTTAAAGAACAAAGAAGGACACAAAGTATACCTCCTTTATCTTCATGAAATCGGCTGTAGCAAAACAAAACCGGGATAACCGAGAGCTCCAAGTGTATCTCCTCTATTGCTAGTCCACACCAAGGCTAGCTCGACCTCCGTATGCTAGTACACCGTCAAGGGGACGTCACCTATGACTCCACCTTTATGGAACAGGTGAGTTGTTTCTCCTCTTGCACCAAAAACAGCCACACAACACTCAAGAACTCCAAGCTTAGTGTATATGTGTGTATGTTTCTTCAATAGAACCAAGAGAGAACAAAATAGAGAGAGAGAGAGAGTAAAGACTTGTCTCATGCATGCCTCATACTGATCCACACCAAAAAATACCTCTTTTGGCCGGAGTCAAAGCTGGTATCCATTTGGACCCCAAGATGGCCCAAGCATAATTCACGATTCCATGCAGACAGACCTTCACGGCCTCTCACGGCCCGTGAAGAGCCCGTGAAGACAAATGCGCCACGACTGGCCATTGTCCTTCACGTCCCGTGCCGCGTTCGAGTGACTCGTGAGGGCGCCACCTCTACGACCCCTCCACGACCTTTCACGACCCGTGAAGACTCCACGAGCCGTATGAGAGTCGTTAAGTCAAACGTGAGGGCAGTAGGCTTCACGACCCGTGGAGCATCCCTCACGGCCGTGAAGCCCCAAAATCAAACAATTTGATTTTTGTACCTTCTCTCTTTATCAGTAAGTTGTCGGGATCAATCCTTGGCGTGTGACCCAATAGGCTCGCACTTCATCAGCAGTAACACCAATGTACTTGTGTCGGTGGGCATTCTCCAACAGACTCCTACTTGCACATGACACAATGTACCCAGAGGTATCACAGACAAGGAGCGGCCGCAAGGCATCCCTGCCCCCAAGTCAGTATGAGGTATGTCATCCCATAGACAAATACCAATTCACAACCCAAAGGTTTGAAATGGCCCTATAGATAAGTGATCAACCATCCTTTTGTTCGCGATATCCTTGCGAAGGTGAGACATGGTACTAAGTCATTCTCGGTCCTTCACGATTATGTTTCTTGATCGAGATTGGTGGTGACCAAAATATACAAGTTGCAATCGATTTTCCAAATCATTGCACACTCGAGCATGGCCATGCATTTTGGTGTCAGCGCCAAATCATCGAGGGGCCCAGGGATATCTCTCTAAACAGAGGAACAAATTCCTTTGACTACATTGCCCACCAGAGTGATCATATTCTGATCAGCTACTCCCTTTATAACAGCCAGTTACGGAAGCGTTTGAAAGCAACTAGAGCAAAGCAAACCAAAGTGATGCAGACACATGCATCTCCAGTATGAGGATGAACTGATATTATCATCCTGAATCACTCATGACAAGTACCACAAAGTGAATTCAGGGTTTAGGGTTTAGGGTTTAGGGTTTAGGGTCGTTCAGTCCCTGTGTCTCAATCACCATTGGACACTTGACCAATCACTTCCCTCAGGCTTCATTCAGACTTCCTTCCCATGAAGAATGATTGGCTGTGGACATTTAGAATGTAAAAACATTCATGGAAGAGGTAAAACATGCAAAGTTGGAACACAGTAAGGCTGACTGAGAGTACCCGCTAAACGCGCATTACCAAACCCCTTTGATAATCGATACAAGCAGAAGCACAATATTGCCTAATGTTCCCAAAGAGTAAAGCATATCAAAACTTTGACTAAAACATACTCAAGCCAAGTTCATGCAGACCTTAGTATGACATTCATCACTAGACTGCAACTATAGCTCAGTAAACGGACCATCCATGATGTTATCCATGTGTACTCTGACATTGATCATATATCTACTCCAACCAACCACTTCCAAAGTGTTCGTTG
Source organism: Pulicaria dysenterica (assembly GCA_947179395.2). Classification (NCBI taxonomy): domain Eukaryota; kingdom Viridiplantae; phylum Streptophyta; class Magnoliopsida; order Asterales; family Asteraceae; genus Pulicaria; species Pulicaria dysenterica. Next base: position 38,357,197 of record OX359292.1, read on the forward strand.
ATGGGATTTCGATCATTTATCCAAGCCGTTATACCTTCATTGTTTCTAAAGAACCCAATAAGGTAAACAATGCTTGATTCACAAAATTTAGTGTGTATAAGCCATCATACCCTCATTGTTTCAAAAGAACCCAATAGAGTCAACGATGCTTTAAGACACACGCAAATTAACAACACCATATTAGGAAGGATCACAAACCCCAATCAAGATCGGCGGTTATCCTTTCAAGTAGAAGCTATCACAAGAGTAGCAACTCACTTTTAAGCTTCTTTTAATTACATCACCACAAGAACATATACTCATATTTCTTGTATTCCATAAACTTCTTTGAATATCCCATATTTATTATGGACGCATAATTCTTAATTTACACTTGTTGCCAAGGTAAATCAAGACATTATCTCCAAAACATAGTATGTTCTAGACATACCAAATAGGATAATAACAGTGCTCCCACTAGCTCTGGGATCTATCCAAGTTTCATCATTGCTTACTGAAAACTCAAACACTTGATTTTCTTAGCAAAGATTCCAAAACTTAGATTTATTCTAAGCCCAAAAGGACTCCATATTTGTAGACTTCATAAGGATACTCAGGATGTAAGAGACCCTCAGACAATGTTGTGAACACTTCCTCATAAAATTCCTATAACGGAATGCGGTCTTTGCATCATACTGCCATAAAACGGCATAAGCATCCCTTTAAACTTCAACATAACTACTGAGAGAATGTCTTCATGTGATTCCTACCCAGTGGTCAATCACCATGAAACCAATTCCTTCCAGTCAGTATTTGAAGTTATCTACAAATTAATCCATGCAGATCTTATATCCAAAAGATCTATTCACACCATCAGGTCAAAACCTAGGTGTTGGATTAACCAAGTTCAAAACTCGAAAATCCAGCATGGAATATATCTTAAGTTATTACACTCCTCTTCTTAGCAGACTCAATGACCCACTACAGCTTCCGGTAGTTGATGCATACATCACGTATCATCAATAAGTCATCGTCCTCAGATATAATAAATTATATTCTTCTGGTCTTATGACGACTCTTACCAGACAAATGAAGAAGTAATAATTTTATGCCAGATACTCCAACATAGCCATGTTGAGTTCCAATCATTTCTGATTGAATGCTAGTGCCAACATCAGGTCTTTTATTTAAATCTCACGTTCCTCCACTGGAATGCTTCAGTTGTTCATTTCCCTTTTCGAGCAACCAAAACCGGTTCTCAAAAGGATATGAAATAATATCTGAAACTTAGAAGAACTATTAACTACATTAGCATCCTTTAAGTTCATCCATCTCCCACTAAATGTAGACTTGTTAACTCTGATCTATGAGATTGACAAGCAAAGAACACTTTCTAATCGAATCTCCTTAGATGCTAATTTGACCATCTTTGTTGATTTAAAACAAGAACATTGCGCGCCACTACTCAAGTACACCTATCCAGCAGGTTACTTAAGTTTAAGCCATCAAGTCGGAACCATAATCAATATGTTCCATTCCTCCACTTAGCGATCCATGTAAAAACATGTATCCTAGGAGAAGTGAATTATGAGGTAACCTCACAATTCTTATGATGGTTTAGAAATTTAGAATGTAGATGCTCAACATCTAACAAGAATTGAGTATCTTTATTCCCTTTTTTCCCTCTTCATTTTAAATTTGTGAAGGGTGAGTCTTGAACACCTCTCAGGTTTCAGACATTCGTCTAATAAATTAGACTTACCCATTCCTTCTACCATCATTGGTAAAGGTAACAAATCATATATAGTTAATCCTTGTGTATTTGCCTGAACGGTCTTTACACAAACGTGCAAACGAAATCCAACAAGCTTTTATTCATCTCACGTTCACAAGTGAAGGATATGTTAGTTATTTAGCCTTATAAGCAATATTTGCAATCAAAAATTGACCCATGGTCAAAAGATTCCAAGTTCCTAACCACATGGAGCTTGGTGATGCCAGTCTTGTTTATATGGTTAAATCAACTATTTCATAAGGATAACAATTTCATAATCATTCCATTACTTCCTTAAGCAAAAGCTTATAACAAATGCCAAGACATGAATAAACTTTGAAATAAAACTCGAACCCACAATTTCAAAATTCAAAGTAATATTCATCATCATCAAAGGCATAAAAGATACAATGTTTCTTGCCACGCAGGGCGTAAGACAAAGATCTAAATGAAGTAATAGTTTAGCTGGATGGAATGGCAAGACTCTTCTTCCAATCCTTTTAGTTAGGGACAACCACCATGTTTCCCTCTTTAAGTTCCAGCTCTCCATGCATCCATTACCTACTTCTGATTAACACCTGCACTTTGCAACAAACAAGTTTGTGACAAACGTGAGCGTTTTGACTAGCGTTTAAAACCCAGTCGTTAGAAGTAGAAGATCAATGGAGTTTGATCATGAATGTATCTAAAGATGAACTAACGTTCTTCCGCTTTAGGATACTTAGCTCTTCCAGGCACTTAGGGCAGGCATGACGGCTCCAATTTCCAATTTCTCCGCAAAAGTAGCAAAGTACCCCATGTGGAACATCATCTTGAGGCACAATCTCATTGTCCTCCGACTCTACAATTACTGATAGCCCAGTCATACAAGGCTTTCCTCTTGAGGTCAGTTTCTACTTCTTGCTTACTTGTTTCCTAGTAGCCATAGTGGATGTGGACGAGACACGATCCTTCTCAACCATGTAAGACTAAACAGCCTTCAGCATGTCTTGAAGTTCGATCAAGGATTTATCCAAATTGTCTTTGTGAAAGTTCTTCACAAACTTCTCATAAGACGCGGGCAGGGACTGGAGGATCATATCCACCACAATCTCCCTCCCTATTGGAAGTCCAAGTTTCTCCAATTGGTCCATGTATCCCTTCATCATAAGGAAATGGACATTTACATCCTCACCTTCCTGCATCCTACAACCGACCAAAGCCTTTATACACTCAAACCGTTCTTGTCTACCCTGCTGCGGGAACATGTCCTTTAGCCGGTTTATCATGTCATACGAACTTAATTGCTCAAGCTGCTGACGCAACTCAAAGCTCATAGTCGATAACATGAGACAAGAAATATATTGTGTATCTCTAACACGCTTCTCAAAAGCGTATCGAGTGTTCGTGTTCGCGTTGGTAGCAGGTGCTCTGGAAAGGGTTCCTCAAGGATGTGCAACTTTGACTTGTGACGGAGGACAATCCTCAATACACGATACCAGTCAGCGAAGTTCACTCCTATGAGTCTGTCCCTTTCTAGGAATAATCGAAGTTTAAAGTTTGGTGTGGTGTCGTTAATATTTGCCATCTATAAAAGAGTACACGTTTTAGTTAGTTTCGATATTATCCTCGTTAAAATAATTACCCAGCTGATTAAGAAAACCAAATTATCTTAACAAGGGCTAAGAACCTCAAAGTACCCCAATCCATGACGGGTTTTCCGCGGATCACTTCATGGAGGTACTTAGGCTGGTAAACGCTTTACCAATTGCAATCCGAGATTACAACTCTTAGACACTTGCGGGATCCTAGGTACTCATAGCACCCATTTGGCATGTTTGATCCCTTCTCTCACCGATTCCTCATTAATCCACTTTGATAGATCGGTATGAGCACGACAATTACCAAGGCGTTTTAAGTCTTGGAATTGTAAATCGACCGTCAAGATACACGGTGGTACTCTAGCCCAATGGCCGGCTCGGCTAAGCTCGACAACCGACCCTTGCGAGTTTCCACACCCACCTTCCACATAGTTACACAAAACTGATCTCGGCTAAGCTCGACGACCGATCTTGTTTCACTAGATTTGGGTGGTGTCATCTTACGGGAGGCGAGTGATTTACATTTGATAAAAACGGGATTTTGTTTTTAAAGTGGTCTTGTGGCGCGCGAGGTTTGTAAACCAATTCAAAACTCTTGGTTTTATTATTTTGAAAAGTTTTCAAGCGAGCGAAGAAACTAAACAACCACGCAAGAAACTAAACAAAACAACAACCACGCACAAGAAATATCCGGTAACATGCCCCTAAACCCTATGCGCCTTCCTCGTGAGCCAAACGAGGAAAGCAAGGCCAAACTAAGGACACAGCCACTTGGCCCAGTTGGAAGTGCTCCCACTGAATCCATCATCTCCAATGACCCTCCGGATCCACCATAGCCGAGACGTCTCCTCCACGACTCTCGATGGTTGTCTTCGATCTTTTTTTACAAATACATATAAATATTTGAAACGAAACGGCGTGCAAGCCGCGAAATGCTAATCTAAGTTAATCTAACAATTACAAAGAAAAGCAATCGGCATGCAAGCCAAAATAAAGTACAAAATACAAGACCGAATAAATTTAATTATTACAAACCAATTGTGGTACAAACCACCAAATGAATGAATAATTAAATACAACCAAACAACCAACACATAGGTCTAATGGTCAAGGTGTTACCGGATCAAACAACAACCACAAACAACAACACGGTGTGCCACAACAAAACCGTGCAAAATGTATCTTGATTAAGATGGTTCAAACCTAGCTAAACACTCAAGGCACAAAGTGAACAATCCTTTTACATATGCATTAGTACCCCAAACACTTTGAGAATACATATTCATATATACACAATACAAGTATATGCATGTGTGCATTTCATGCCAAAAATCACCCAATACATATAAATGCATGAATCAAGACACATATGGGGCTTTACAAAAATCCAAACACTTTGGACAGATTCTGGAAAAACAGAATCGAAAAGAGGCTAAAACCGAAAACATTTTTCTTTTACCAAAAGGACAAAAACACTGTTCACAAGCTCCTTCATGACCAATAAGCCTTCATGGCCTTTCACGGCCCGTGAAGCCCATGAGTTCCACGACCCTGACCAGTGAAAAACCCTTCACGACCAAGCACCCCACGAGACTAGTCGTGAGACTTCACGACCGTGAAGAACAAGCCTTCACGACCCGTGAAGACATTCTGGACAAAATGTCCAGATTCGGTGTTAAACCCAAAAAGTGGAATTTGTTTGTAGATTTGGCTCTGATACCACTGTTGGAACACGGTATGGAGCAAAACACAGCGGACGCAAAAACAAAAGTTTCAAAAACAGTACAAAAACGGGTCCATACATGTTCCAAAGTGATAATATTCTACAAAACTCAAATTGCAACTTAAAGAACAAAGAAGGATAGAAAGTATACCTCCTTTATCTTCACGAAATCGGCTGTAGCAATGCAAAACTGGGACAACCGAGAGATCCAAGTGTATCTCCTCTATTTCTAGGCCACACCAAGGCTAGCTCGACCCCCGTATGCTAGTACACCATCAAGGGGACGTCACCTATGACTCCACCTTTCTGGAACAGCCGAGTTGTTTCTCCTCTTGCACCAAAAACAGCCACACAACACTCAAGAACTCCAAGCTTAGTGTATATGTGTGTATGTTTCTTTAATAACACCAAGAGAGAACAAAATAGAGAGAGAGAGTTAAGACTTGTCTCATGCATGCCTCATACTGATCTAGACCCAAAAATACCTCTTTTGGCCGGAGTCAAAGGTGGTATCCTATTGGACCACAAGATGGCCCAATCAGAATTCACGATTTCATGCAGACAGACCTTCACGGCCTCTCACGGCCCGTGAAGAGCCCGTGAAGACAAATGCGCCAAGAATGGCCATCGTCCTTCACGGCCCGTGCCGCGTTCGAGTGACTCGTGAGGGTGCCACCTCTACGACCCCTCCACGACCTTTCACGACCCGTGAAGACTCCACGAGCCGTATGAGAGTCGTTAATTCAAACGTGAGGGCAGTAGGTTTCACGACCCGTGGAGCATCCCTCATGGCCGTGAAGCCCCAAAATCAAACAATTTGATTTTTGGACCTTCTCTCTTTATCAGTAAGCTGTCGGGATCAATCCTTGGCGTGTGACCCAATAGGCTCGCACTTCATCAGCAGTAACACCAATGTACTTGTGTCACTGGGCATTCTCCAACATGTACCACATATGGTTTGTAATAAGTAATTATTTTATTCGGTTTGTATTATTTAACGGCTTGCATGCCGATTTTCTATTCTTTGTAATTGTTAGTATTAGCTTAGAATAGATTCGTGGCTTGCATGCCATTTCCTTTTAAATTTGTATATAGTAAAAGGAGAACCGAAGACAACCAAAAGGAACCATGGAGGAGGTGTCTTGGCTTAACCTTAGATCCGGAGGTCGGTGGGAGACGCGATGGATCAAGTGGGAGGAGCACACATCAAGTCATTTAGATTTGTATTTAGATGGCATAGTCTTGCCCGTTGGCTATCGGAAAAGACGCATAGGATTGGCTCGTTACCGGATATATTATATACATGTGTGGTTGTATATTTATTTTGGATTTTCTTATATGGATGTTTTAGGATCTTTGCATTCTAGAAAAATTTTCAAAATAATAAAACCAAGTGTTTTGAATTGGTTAACAAACCACGCGCGCCACATAGACAAGAATTGGTTAAAAAATCGTTTTTAACCGGAAAATCAAAAGCCCGTTTTTCAAAAGTAAATCACACACCACCCGTAAGGTGACACCACCCGTAAGGTGACACCACCCGAATCTAGTAAAACAAGATCGGTCGTCAAGCTCTAGCCGAGGTCGGTTTTGCGTAATTGTGTGGAAGGTGCATGTGGCAACTCGCAAGGTTGGTAGTCGAGCTCTAGCTGAGCCGGCCATTGGGCAAGAGTACCACCGTGTATCTTGACCGTCGATTTACAATTCCAAGACTTAAAACATCTTGGTAGTTGTCGTGACCATACCGAGCTACCAAAGTGGATTAATGAGGAATGGTGTGGAGGGATCAAACATGCCAAATGGTGCTATGAGGACCTAGGATCCTGCAAGTGTCTAAGAGTTGCAATCTCGGATTGCAATTCGTAAATTGTTTACCTGCCTAAGTAGCTCAATAAAGTGATCCGCGGCAAAACCGTCATGGATTGGGGTACTTTGAGGTTCTTAGCTCTTGGTAATATGATTTGTTCTATAAACAAGTGAGTTATTATTGGAGAAGGAGAAGCTCACTGGGTACTTTGAGGTTCTTAGCCCTTGCATGTAGATGGCATCTACTAGCAATACCAACACCACCAACAAGTCACTCCATCCATTTTTGGAGAAGGGGAAGCTCACTGGGCCAAACTTTATGGATTGGCATATGACCTTGAGAATCTTCCTACGTCATGAAATGAAGCTAGAGGTCCTTGAGTCACCTCTCCTGGAGGCTCCTGCTACCAACGGGGCGAGGGCCATCCGAGAGGCATATGAAAAACGCTCAAGGACACAAACGACGTGACTTGCCTAATTCTTACGACCATGAGTCTCGAATTACCAAGGCAATTCGAGAAAGTGAGTGCGTATGAGATGATATCTCAGCAGAAGTACATGATCCAACAGCGAGCACGACAAGAACTCTATGAGTGTGTCAAGGCCTTCATCGGTTGCCGGATGCAGGAGGTGACAATGTTAGCTCCCACGTACTTAAGATGAAAGGGTAAGTGGATCAACATGAGGAGTTAGGCTTTCTAATGGGGAAAGAGTTGGCGGTTGATATCATCCTCCAATCTTTGCCTCCGTCATATGGGCCGTTCATTGTGAACTTTGATATGCATAGTATGGATAAAACCATAATGAACTTCATGGCATGTTGAAGACCGCCGAGTCGGAGGTTGCCAAGTCGAAGCCCTTCACCTCCACTACCGTCTTTGCCATTTCCGAGGGTGGTAAGAAGCAGGAGCAGCCCGCTTCGAACTCCAAGGGAAAGGGGAAGAGGAAGGCTAAGGCCAATGGGCCGAAGCCCAAACCTAAACCAACCCCGGAGCCGAAGGGGAAGCAAGTGGCTCCCGTTGCCACCTCACCGAAAGAAGCAACCTACTTCTTCGGCAAGGAGAAGGGACACTACCGGCGTAGTTGCCCCAAGTAGACGGAGGAGCTCAATAAGCTTCGAGCTAAAGGTGTCGCTGCCTCCGGTACGTACATGATTGAACTCCATAACACCTCTAATTCTAACTCCTGGGTTTTATGCAGCGGGTGTGGTACTCACGTTTGTAACAATGTGCAGGTACTAAGAAGAAGTAGGGACCTGGTTGATAGAGAGCTGGATCTTATCATGGGAAACAAGCATGCTACAAACATGCTACAAGAGATCACTCCCGCTAATTCGTTACCTTTATTGATGATTATAGTCGATATGGGTCTGTCTACTTGGTGAGACAAAAGTCTGAAACCTTTGAGGTGCTCAAGACTTATCAAAACGAAGTAGAAAAACAACCAGGGAAAAGAATTAAGATGCTACGCACTGATAGAGGCGGTGAGTATCTTAGTTTTGAATTCTGTGACCATCTAAGGGATTGTGTGATTGTCTCGCAATTAATCCCTCCTAGGACGCCACAACTAAATGGTGTCGCTGAGAGGAGAAACCGAACATTGTTGGATATGGTTCGGTCAATGATGTGTCGAACGGAAGTTCCCGTTACGTTTTGGGGATACACAGTGGAAACGGCCGGTAGAATCCTTAACCTCGTACCATCAAAGAAGGTTAAGAAAACACCGTATGAGATGTGGTATGGAAAGGTTCCATCCGTTTCATATTTAAAGGTCTGTGGTTTTCCTGCGTACGTGAGACATGAGGTAGAGGACAAGTTGGAACCCAGGGCCGAACGGTGAATTTTCATTGGTTATCCTGCTGGGTCTATGGGATATTTGTTTTACAAACCTTCGGAGAACAAGGTATTTGTTGCTCGAAGGGCGGTTTTCCTTGAAAGGGAGCTGCTATCCAAAGACGCTAGTGGGAGGAGGGTTGATCTTGAAGAAGTTCAAGAACCTACCAATGTAGAACCTGATGATGGCACTAGCTCACAACCGGTAACGGTTGAATCTCAGCAAGATGATGTTGGAGATAATGTAAATGCATTGCCTCTTAGGAGATCTGGTAGAAGTCGGCATGAGCGTCAACTCTGAACACTCATAATCATTTCTCGACTATTCGACTTCGACTGAGTGATAAACGATAAAAAACAAATTAGTTCGTTTCAGCATGGCCATGCACTTCTACAGTCTACATCAGTCAAGGGGCCTCGAAACATCTCTCTAAAATGGAGGTGTAGAATGCCTCTCGCACGCTTGCATTTGGTAACACGCTTTCCACTGACACTGTTAGTCTTGATTTGTTTACATTCCATCAGCGCTGAAGTTTTCAAAGAAGATTTCAGCAAAAGAAGCTATCTGAAGATTTGCCTCATCAACTTAAATAATGTGCATCTGAAGGGCTGATAGTTTCATCACTGAAACTTTCAGTCAAGGTTTACTGAGGTTTGTCTTCAGCAAATGGTCCCCTCGGTGACATCATCAACTGTCACTTTCAAGATGGTTTTGCATGAGGAAATCCGTTACTTATCAGTCTACAAGCTTGTGACGTGTGTCACAATTTCAACGGCTATGATTGATAAGGGAAATGTATAAATACTCTTCTCTTTGTTGAGAAGAGTGGCTTGCTTATTCTGTATGTTCAGATTGTAAGAGCTTTGTGCGTCTGTTTTCTCTCAAGTTTGTCCTTGAGTTTTTCATTGAATTTAAGAAGTCTGTTCTTCTTAAATTCTAGTCTGTAAGTTTGTTATATCCATATTAACAACCTTAGACATTTCTCTCTGTTCTTATAATTACTATTTCCGCACTTAATATTTCTTTAAGTTAGTATTATTCACAATTTGGGAACAACAGACAACATATGCGCTCGTTATTGCTACCCAGTTACAGCGTAGCGTTAGGTGCGACCCAAATACCAGAAGTCCACGCATCCCAAACCAAATACCTTAAGCTTGAGGACAACCAATGTGATGAATTGTGACATCCGTCACCAAATCCGGTTAGTCACTTAACCGCACCTTTTTGAAACTCTAATCTATGCTCGTACACACTTTAGATAAAATACTAGTATTTATAGAATATTAGATTTAGCCTTAGGAATATTAAAAACTAGGTTTAGCTTAAGTCTTTTTTGTACTTAGTTATGTATACTTTTAGAAATATGCCCTAGAATGCCATATTTTATCAATTTATTATGTTTTAAAAAAATAAAATTTGTTAATATATGTGTATATATATATAATTTTCGTTTTTTATGTAGTTTTAGGATAAGTTTTTTTTTTAAATTAAAATTCAATTTATATTATCATTATAATAGTTCCCTAATTTAAAATCAAACCATTCCTTATCCAATTTAAACCTAAACAGCAAATCCTAGCCCCTACACTCCCTCATTCGGCCGATCCCTCACCCTCTCTCCCTCTTTGCGTCGACTTCACCCTCTCCCCTCACTCCATTGTCGATTTCAACTAAGAATACAAGATCAAGGCTTCAAGAGTTAGCATTGTGATCATTGGATAAGAGGTAAGCCTTCAATCTTTTACATTCTATGCTCTTCTCCATGTCATCTTCTCACTTCTTGATCATCTCATTCTTGAGTCCATAGAAACATATCTAAGATCATTAAATATAGGTTCAAAAATGTTTTTATGTAGTGTCTAAGAGTTTTTACAATCAAAAACTAGGTTTTTATTCCTCAAAAATCAAAAGACATGAAACTGTTTTCTGGTCAGTAATTAGGGTCGCATTTGGGAAGGCATAACAGAGTCCATTGATGGAGTTTGTATCCGGTTCTTGGGTATATAATGTAGTTTTTTGAGTCTAGTTTCATCATAACTAGGGTTTGTAATTTTTGAAGGTCATTTGGTCGGTCAAATGGTTTTTTCCGTAGAGGTTCGCAAGCTTCCAGTGTATCCGGCAGATCTGAGGGTCAAGTTTTGGTTAGAAACCCTATCAAACCTTAGTATTTTTAAAAATTATATTTCCAGTAGCTTTTTAATAGAGTCTAGGGTATTCTGTAAAAAATTCGTGAATTTTAAATGTCATTTTCTATTTTTACAAAATTCGAACATTCTGTTGCGCATGTGCAGTTAGTTTTCTGTCAGTATTAAATTCCATTAATTATTAAAAATAGTTAGCTAAGCTGGTTAATTCTGGAAAAATTACACGATATAGTGGAGACATTGAACCTACTGTTATATAAATTTGAAGGTCAAATTCTGACGTTTAGTATATTTTAAAATTACATGAATTCATCTTATCAAAATTAGTAAACTCGAATTGTGGCATTAGGTTTAATAAAAACAACGCCACATGCCTTTGGGCTATACTAGGGTGTTCAAACACCTACATACATGACTTATGTGCACTTACATTTATTGTAGATTTCGCGCTTATTCCTTTGCAAGATTAGTATTCTTTGACAAGCTAAGGTGAGTACTCGTAGCCCCTTTTGGTTATTGCTATGCTCTTAATGCAAGGACTTCACTAATATGCGACAATTGTCATGACTATATGCTATACACGGTAAAAAATATTCTTTTTAAACCTACGAGCTCACCAACCTTTGTGTTGACATTTTTAGAGTGTTCATTAGGTAATTCTAACATCAATATCTAAGGATGCTTAGAAGGCTAACTGGACTTTTAGAAAGACTCAACTAGTGCAAGACTATCTTTAGACAATGAACTCAACTCTTTTAAACGTCTCTTTTATTTGGATTGTTGGTTTTGGACTTGATGCCCCGTATACCTGTCCCGGGTTGTGGGATTTACTTTTGCGTATTCTTTTTTTTACATTTGACTATGATGCCGTGAAAATCCACTTATCGCGGCACAAGTCCCCTCTTGTGTCGGGGAAACGTCGTGACACGATGATTTATTGCATGTAGTGATTCTCTATTATTATGTCAATGTGTTATGACGATCCTCTCTGTCACGCCTCGCGTTTCCGCCTTGGTGGGGTGTGACATGAATACCTTTGACTCGTTAACCACGCGGTATTCTTCACGATGTTACTATCCGATCTTCACATCCCTGGTGAATATCTGTACATCCTTGGCCTACTCTCCTGGTAGCTATCTTCAATCGCTATGAATCTCCACCAAGGATTACATTGACGTTATTATCACCCTAATCGAGGTTCCCACCAAGATAGGTAGTCACAGACAAGATTTTTGAATAATAATCTTATTATTCATGGATATTACCAAAACATACAAAATCTGTGAAGAGTAATGGGATTAATAATGTACTCTCCATATTCACCCTTCAGGAATATAGTATAGAATTAATACTAGTCTATTGTCTCAATTCACCGCGTCTATTTGTATTACTATGTTGGTTCAAGTGGACTTATCACGGATCACTTCTTGAAACCATAACCTTACTATGAACTAAAAACAAGTATGCACTAACTAGTGCTCCCACTAAATTTGCTAGAGAAACTGTTGTTGAGAAGACTTCTTGTGTTCTGTGATATGTTCATGATTTAGTAAGAACCCATATATGGAATGTAGGTTATACATATGTAATGTACCTCCAGCCCTTAGTGCTATGGTTACCTCATTAAATTTCTCTGGTAACACGTCTAGAAATTTCAGCACTAGGCCAGCTTCATCATTTCTAATGCCTACACTTAGCAGGTGTTAGGTTTTAAATATTGTATAGAATATAGAAGATATATTCTATTTAAAATTTGTATTAAATATACAAACTTAGGGACAATATTGTAAATACCCTTAGGGGTATATATCCCTATTCACCTCTTTGATACCTAATTGATTTTGAGGGGAGAAATATTAGTTGATTCTGAGGGGGAGAAAATTGTAATACCAAATTCAGTTGATTTTGAATCTATTGATCAAGAAATGATTCATGTGTTGAGGGGAAGACAAAGAGAGCTAAAAGATCATACATGTCTAGTCAAGGGAGAGCAAAGAAAAGAACAAGGAAAATGTTTAAAGAAAAGGGAAAAAGAATAAAGATTCAGAACAGTGAAAGTGCTTAATGAAAATTCAAGAAGTTCTGAAGGAATAAACCTGATCTTGAGCTACATTCAAGGGGGAGAGATCAAATATTCTTCCTAAATCGTTTTGCTTAAATGCTCAAGATCGTGATTGCTGAAAATCACCTAATGCTAAACAATTCATACAACCAAAGGTTGCATAACCTTAGGTTACTGGTGCGAATCTGAAAATCAGATGAAAAAGGATGTTACTGTGTACTTTAAAGATTCAAGATCTCATCAAGTTCAAAGTGAAGACTATTCTTAATAACTGAAGAGTCTAATTTTCAAGATGAGAAGACATTCTAAAAACATCCGATCAAAGACTGAAGATTCACAAAAGAAATCGTTCAAGTCTTATCTTCTAAAGCTTAAAGAATGCAGCAAGAAATCTGCATATTTGTAAGAGGAGATTGTTAGAGTTCGTATGATGCTGAAAAGACAAACATCTTCTATTTTCTATACAAAGGGGGAGATTGTTAGGTTTTAAATATTGTATAGAATATATAAGATATATTCTAGTTAAAGTTTGTATTAAATATACAAACTTAGGGACAATATTGTAAATACCCTTAAGGGTATATATACTAATTACTAATAGTCATTAGTAAGGTCTTTGGCATGGTCTCAATACTTAAGTGTGTGCTTTAATGGTGTTTTACATTCTCTCTCTACATTTCTTGATTATGTTGCATTGGTCTTCATGAGATTAGTTGATACCTGAATCACTTGGGACAAACAACATTATTGGCTCTTGAGTGGGATATCATTAATCAACTTTTGTAATTCTTTTTGCTAGTTAATTTGCATTATAATTTTAGTTATGGAGCAATAACTATGCTAGGATGTCAACTAGCTCAAGTGGAGCACTTGATTAATAAATATAACTTTCAATTCTCTCGTAAGAAGGGGAATTTTTCATCCATCCAATTTCTCTCTCAAGTTCATATACACATACATACTTGCAAGTTCAAGACTTTGAAGCTTGAAGGTGATTGTAGTGTATACTTGGTGTTGTTCTGGTTCTAGACTTGCTAGCACTTGTGGAATCTACTTATCTTGGGTGGACTTCGATAGAGGGATTCTACTTTGGATCCTTGTTCATCGACATCGAGTAACCGGGATTCTAAGAGACTTGGATTAAAGAGATCATCTATGGGGCACATCTCTTTCCTTCTTGTTATATATATTAAGTTGCTTAGTCGATGTTTAGAGTTTTGGTTCATATGCTTGGTATTGGTCGGATTTATAAAAATTATATCATACCCTTTTTTCGAGTATCCGCTGCGCTCACGGTTCCGACATTACCCAACAGTGATATCAGAGCTATCTCTAACATGACTTTGCACTTTTTGGTTCAAAACCGGGAAAATTTGTTTCCTAAGTTTATACTTTGTTTTGATCATCTTAGACCAAACTCGTTGTTTGGTCATATATGTATATATATATTATTTGGATGAAAGTATATATATATATATATATATATATATATATATATATATATATATATATATATATATATATATATATATATATATATACATATATATATATATATATATGTATATACATATATATATATATATTTTTTTTTTCTTATAATTATATGAGTTCTATGACTTTTATGTAGTACATAAAACCATATATTTATAAGTGTATATATATGGATACGTAATTTTATTATTTATATTACAATTACTTATACATATAAAATACAAAGATTGTCTTGATGCAATTTGTATTTTCAACAATCTTAACTAAATATATATACAAGATATTCATAAAACCGGAAAATATTTTTTCCTAAGTTTATTCTTTGTTTGGACCATATTTGACCGATCTTGATTTTGGTCGTATATGTATATATATAATTTTGGGTGAAAGTTTATATATATACATTAATATATTTTAGTTCTTATATTTATATGTTTTATATAACCTTTTGAGGTGCATAAAAATCATATATTTTTAAGCGTATATGTATGAATATGTAATTTTAGTATTTATATTAAAATTTACATATACATATAAAATACGAAGATTGTCTTCATACAATTTGTGTTTTCGACAATCTTAACTAATTATATATTATAAGTACATAAAGACTATATATTTATACGTATATATATATGGATACATAGTTTTAGTATTTATATTAAAATTTAAATATACATATAAAATACGTAGATTGTCTTCATACAATTTGTGTTTTCGACAATATTATATATATATATATATTGTTTATGATATTGTTGATTATGGTTGTAATCATATCCGGTAATTGTTGCCCAATAGATCTTTGTGTTTGGTTGTGTTGTAATTATTTATTCATTTATTCGGTGGTTTTACCACAATAATATGTAATAATTCATTCGGTTAATAATTGTATAATTATTGTGACTTGCATGTCGTTTCTTTTCAAATATATGTAATTATAAAAAGAAGACCGAAGACCACTATTGATCGTAGATGAGATGATGGATTCAGTGGGAGCACATCGACATGGTCAAGGGTATATGTCCTTAGATTGACCAACTTCTTCCTATTTGGCTCACGGGAAGGACACATAGGATTAGGGGTAATTACTGGATTTATTTATGCGTGGTTGTTTATTATTTTATATTTTCTTGCGTGGTTGTTGAGTTCTTCGCATGCTAGAAAATTTTTCAAAATAATAAATATTCAAGAGTTTTGTTAAATTGCTTAACAAATCCCGCGTATACACGAATAACAAAAGAATATAAAAATTGTTTTATGTTCAAAGTGAAATATATGTTTGTCACTTATTTGTGATATCAACCATTAAAAGGTTTTTTAACCGGAAAAACAAAAGACCCGTTTTTCTAATGAAAATGTAAATTATGCACCGTCCATATGATGACTCCACCCGAATCTTGTGAAACATGGATGATTATCGAGCTTAGCACGAGTCATTCCTTGCATAGCTGTGTTGAAGGTGAGGGTGACAACTTGCAATATTGGTTGTTGAGCTTAGCACGAGCTAATATTGGTCGAGAGTATCACCGAGTATCTTGATGGATAATTTACAAATACAAATTAAAATCCTTGTTAGATTGTCGAGCTTAGCACGAGTCAAACAAAATTTAAATTTGGATTTGGTGCAAGAAGGGATCAACATGACAAATTGAACTATGAGTGTCAATAGGGTCCCGCAAATTACTAAGAATTGTAATCATGGATTTCAATCGGAAAAAAGTTTACCGGCCAAATTAACTTCATGAAATGATCCGCTGCGAACCCGTCACGTAGTGAAGTGTAATAAGGTTCTTAGTCCTTGTTAAAATTTATAGTTTTAATTAACTATGGGTAATTATTTAAACAATGATAATATATATCAATCAACGAAAACGTATACTCTTTTCATAGATGACGAACGTTGACAATACCACATTTAATTATACACTCCATTAGTTTCTAAAGAAAAAGAAACTTAAAAATATGAATTTAGTTGACATCAACGAGTGTTGAGGATCGTCCTCTTCTATGAGTCAAAGTTGCATATTTTAAAGGAAGTCTTTTTCAAAAGCCACCTGCTATAACGTGAATTAGGTCACTTAATACGTTTTTGAAAAGCGTACAAAAGAGATTTCCTATATCATATTGTAGACTACGAGTTCTAAGTTGTGAAAGCAGTTTAAAGCAATTGATTGCGAGCAATAATAAATGATAAATAAACCGGACATACTGCTCCTGAAAGAATACCTATGGTTATGCAATATAGAATATTATTTCCAAAGCCACAGGATACGAACCAATTGAAGGACTTGTTCCAACAATAGGTTAGAAAGGAATTCTAAAAGTGTCGAGACCTTAATCGGTTATTAGACGCAGAAAGATGGGAATATAAGAGTCCATATCCTTAAGATTAAGAAAAACATGGACCTACGGAGAGGCTAGGATTCTACATAGGAAGGGAGCAAATGGTGAATTTATTTCTCCAATCCCTGTCCACGACATATGATCAAGTTCATTATGAACTTTCACATGCACAATATATAGAAATCCTTAATAGAGCTTTATGGTATGATAAAGACTGCAAAGTCTGTCATGACCAAAGAAAAGCTCGTCTCATCTATTCCTACAATGGCTACTAAAGAGCAAATAACCAAGAAACAGAAACTGACCTCAAATGGGAATTTTGGTTTTACCAAACCTACCATTAAAACATGGAGTATAGTACCGAGAGATGAGACTCCACATGAGGTAGTTTGCTATTTATGCAAAAGATTACAAATTAGCGCCACCACATTTGCCCTATGCATCTAGATAAGAGAAGAACTCTTTTAAAGAGTTAGCTCTCTGACTTCAGGTGTATTCATGATTTAACTCCATTGCTTTTCTACTTCTAAAAGCTAAGTTTTGAACGCTAGCAATTACATTCACGTTTGTTGCAAAGTTGTTTGCTTCAAAGTGTAAGTATTAAAGAGAAGTAGAGACATGAGACATGGAGAGCTGGACCTCAAATGGAAAAACAAGCAAGTTGTTTCTATTGAGAGGATTGAAAGTTTAAAACTTGTGTATCCTTCCAGCTAATATATTACTTCAAATAAATATTTGTTTACGTCTTGCGTGACTAAAAACAATATATATATTATGCCTTTGTATACGATGTATATTATTTTGAATCATGTATATGTTTCAAATTTTATACATATCATGGCATTTATAATAAGTGCATGCTTAAGAAGTAATAAAATAATCATGAATGATTTGGATAAGTTACCCTTATGACGTAACGATCTAACCATATAAACAAAACTTGTATCACCAAACTCCGGCGGTTAGGAATTTGGAATCGTTTGACCACAGGTCAAATGTTGAGAAAAAATCTTGTTTATCGGGCTAGATGACTTACACATCCTTCACTTAAGTATGTGAGAGGAATGATAGCTTGTTGAATCACGTACACACTTGTGTGTAGACTATTCAAGCAAAGCATAAGGTATAACTCTAAATACTTCGTTACCTTTACCAATGATGGTAGAAGATATGGATATATCTATTTTATAGATAAGTATTTGAAACCTTAGAGGTATTCAATACACACCATGGCGAAGTACCTGATGAACATAGATAAAGAACAAATGACACTCGAATAGAGTTACACAAAGGTTGATTGTCGAGCTTTAGCCGAGTTAATCCTTGTGTGAACTTGTAGATTAAGTAAATATGTTCTAAATCTTATAACCATCAAAAGAATTATTGGATTGTTTCATAATTCACTCCTCCTAGGACACATTGTGAAATAGGGTCATCTTAGTGGAGGAATCGGACATTCTTGATATGGTCCAATAATTGATGAGTTGGACTTTAGTATCCAATTGTTTGGGATATACTAAAGTTGTTGTGGGCTATGTTATTAATCTTAAACCAAAAAAAAACGGTTAAGACCACACCTTAGAGGATGAAACTACAAAGAGCATCTTTGCTTGTTCATCTCAAAGTATGGATTGTCCAAACCTACGTTTTAGACGTGAGGTAAGGGAACCTAGAATCTAGAGGTGTTACTCCATTAAGTATTCTACCAAGACCATAGGATATTTTTTTGACAAAACTTAAAGAACAAAACGTTTGTTACTTCAAGGACATGTTTTCTTACATGGAAACTAATATCCATGGATTCCTATAGAAGTTAAAGTTAACCTTGAATGGAAGAACCTGATATTGGCACTAGCACTCAATCAGAAATGATTGAAACTCAGCATAGCAATGCTTGAGAATCTGATATATAGTCATTACCTTTTTGTTGGAGTATGCCCACGAACACACGTACGCCAAATGATCACTACCGATGATGTATGGGCCTATCGGGTCACACGCCGGGGGTTGACCTTGACACAACCTGTAAGATGAGGGTATGAAAGGATAAATAATGATAGTTGGTTTCCCGCAGGGGTTAGCGGCGCTAACTCTGGCGTCGCCAAATCAACCGCGTTAGCGGCGCTAACCATGGGAGGTTAGCGGCGCTAACCGTGGGCGGTTAGCGGCGCTAACCCTGCCTGACAGAAACAAATTTATCTTTTCACCTCTAGCTTCCACCAATGCATGTTGATCGTGATGATTAGCCTTGGGCCGACTTGGGGAGACCTGGGGTCGTGGCTTGGCTTATAAAAGACATGCACTTCTCTTATTTCTCACTCTTGGCCATTTTTTTAAAAAGAAATACACTTAGAACTAATCAAGAGAGTTGCTAAGTTCATCAAGAGAGAAAGGGAGCAGATTTCTGGTGGAGTCTTTGTTGTGTTCCAGTAGCTTCATCAAGCTAAAGGAGTGCTAGTACACTTGGGTCACGATTCACTCGGGGTGGACTTCGATATTGTAAGAAGGAGCCGAGAAAGGAGGTCACGACTTGGAAGCTAGCCACACACACACAACCATCAGATACATCAAGGGTATAATCTCCTCTTTTCTCTTCTGTTTAGTTGCTTAACTAGCTTGTAGAGTTAGATCCACTTGTGGGATTCATCTTGTGGTTTCCTTTTATGTTTGAAAATTCGTTTTTGAGCTTGCATGCTTCCGTTGCTGTGTACCACGAACCCCAACAGTGGTATCAGAGCCAGCTCTACACTGGTTTTGCACTAGATGGCCAAGAAAATCCGGAAAATGTGATTTTTTGGTTCTGTCCAGTGTTTAGCGGCGCTAACTTTTCTATGTTAGCGGCGCTAAACCTTAGTTAACGGCGCTAAAGTCGGAGTCAACAGTCCTCTTTGTTAAACTGACTTGTTTTAATGTCGTCTCGCGATAGCGGCGCTAAACTGGGTTAGCGGCGCTAACTCGTTATAGTTAGCGGCGCTAACCCCTTACTGGCAGAATGCATGGTTTTTGCCTTAAATCAATTTTGTTGGATTTTTGGGCTATTTGTACTTGCTGGAATTGTTCCAGATTTGAGTTGTGATTAGATTAAAGTTGCCTTATGTCTTGGTTGATGTATTTATATGTGCATTAACATTTAGGCATGAAAATGATTAATTGCATATACTTACATTGTGTATATATGACTATGGAATTTTGACTTGTTTGAGGTTCCTAATGCATATGTATATAGGATTATGGGTGCCTTGAGTGATTAGATAATCTTAACCAAGACATATAAGATTTACATGGTTTTGTGTGGCACACCATGTGATGATGTGTGATTTCTTGTATGTGATTGTAGTATGCGTATCCGGTAACAATTTTGAGCCATATGACCTATGAGATGTGTTTGGTTGATTTAGATTAATGTATTAATTCATTTGGTGGTTTGTACCACATTGGTTTGTAATAATTAATCTATTTATTCGGTTTGTAATTTTAACGGCTTGCATGCCGATTTCGTATTCTTTGTAATTTGTAGAATTAGCTTAGAATAGAAATTGTGGCTTGCATGCCATTTCCTTTTAAATTTGTAAATTGTAAAAGGTGAACCGAAGCAACCAACAAGAACCGTGTGAAGGGTGTCTTGGCGTACTTGGATCCGGAGGTCGGTATGAGACTTAATGGATCAAGTGGGAGGAGCACACATCGGGTCGTTCGGTCTAGTCCTTAGATGACTTAGTCTTGCCCGTTGGCTCACGGGCAAGACGCATAGGATTTGGCTCGTTACCGGATTATATTACATGCGTGGTTGATTTTATTTTATATATTTTCTTGCATGGATGTTTAGGTTCTTCGCATGCTAGAAAAATTTTCAAAATAATAAAATCAAAGAGTTTTAAATTGGTTTACAAACTCCGCGCGCCACATAGACAAGAATTGGTTAAAAGTGTTTTAACCGGAAAAACTAAAACCCGTTTTTCAAAAGTAAATCTCACACCACCCGTAAGATGACACCGCCCGATTCTAGTGAAACAAGATATGTTTGTCGAGCTCTAGCCGAGACCGGTTTTGCGTAACTGTGTGGAAGGCGCGTGTGGCAACTCGCAAGGTCGGTTGTCGAGCTCTAGCCGAGCCGGCCATTGGGCTAGAGTACCACCGTGTATCTTGACGGACGATTTACAATTCCAAGACTTAAAACGCATTGGTAGTTGTCGAGCTCTAGCCGAGCTATCAAAGTGGGTTAATGAGGAATTGGTGTGGAGGGATCAAACATGCCAAATGGGTGCTATGAGTACCTAGGATCCCGCAAGTGCCTAAGAGTTGTGATCACGGATTGCAATTGGTAAATAGTTTACCACCCTAAAATAGCTCTATGAAGTGATCCGCGGAAAACCCGTCATGGATTAGGGTATTTTGAGGTTCTTAGCCCTTGTTAATGTAATTCGTTTTTATAACAAGAGGGTAATTATCTTAACAAGGATTTAATACAACAATAACTAACCATTTCGTACTTTGCTTGTAGATGGCATCTACTAGCAACACCAACACCACCAACATGTCACTCCGTCCATTTTTGGAGAAGGAGAAACTCACGGGGCCAAACTTTATGGATTGGCATAGGACTTTGAGAATAGTCCTACGTCATGAAATGAAGCTAGAGGTCCTTGAGTCACCTCTTCCGGAGGCTCCTGCTACCAACGCGGCGAGGGCCGTCCGCGAGGCGTATGAAAAACGCCTCAAGGACACAAATGACGTGACTTGCCTTATGCTAACGACCATGAGTCCCGAATTGCAAAGACAATTCGAGAAAGTGAGTGCGTTTGAGATGATTTCTCAGCTGAAGGACATGTTCCAACAGCGAGCTAGGCAAGAACTCTATGAGTGCGTCAAGGCCTTCATCGGTTGCCGGATGCAGGAGGGAGGCAATGTGAGCTCCCACGTACTTAAGATGAAAGGGTACGTGGATCAGCTCGAGGAGTTGGGCTTTCCCATGGGGAAGGAGTTGGCGGTTGATATCATCCTCCAATCCTTGCCTCCTGCATATGGTCCATTCATTGTGAACTTCCACATGAATAGTATGGACAAGTCCATTATGGAATTGCATGGCATGCTAAAGACCGCCGAGGGCGAGCTTGCCAAGTCAAAGCCCACCACCTCTACTGCCGTCCTCACCATCAACGAGGGTGGTAACAAGCGGAAGCATCCCGCTTCGGGCAAGAAGGGCAAGGGGAAGAAGAAAGCTAAGGTCCAAGGACCGAAGCCCAAACCTACCTCAACCCCTGAGCCGAAGGGAAAGCAAGTGGCTCCCGCTGCCACCTCACCGGAAGAGGCAACCTACTACTTCTGCGGGGAGAAGGGTCACTACCGGCGTAGTTGCCCCAAGTACACGGAGGAGCTCAAGAAGCTTCGCTCTAAAGGTGCCGCTGCCTCCGGTACGTACATGATTGAACTCCATAACACTTCTACTTCTAACGCCTGGGTTTTAGACAGCGGGTGTGGTACTCACGTTTGTAATAATGTGCAGGTAGTAAGAAGAAGTAGGGACTTGGTTGATGGAGAGCTGGATCTCATCATGGGAAACAAGGCGGTTGTCCCGGTTGAAAAGATTGGGAGTGTGGAGCTCGCCTTTCCTTCCGGCTTATCTATTGTTTTGTTAAATGTATCTTTTGCGCCCTGCGTGGCAAGAAACATTATTTCATTGTATGCCTTGTATGACGATGGATTCACTTTTAAATTTGATAATGGTAGCATCTTATGTTACAAAGATGATGTCTTTTATTTCAAAGCATTTCCATGTCATGGCATTTATGAAACAAGC
This sequence comes from Pulicaria dysenterica, assembly GCA_947179395.2. NCBI lineage: Eukaryota > Viridiplantae > Streptophyta > Magnoliopsida > Asterales > Asteraceae > Pulicaria > Pulicaria dysenterica. Next base: position 38,379,738 of record OX359292.1, read on the forward strand.
GTAAGCTTGCAAAGCGCTAGATCAATCATGAATGTTGATTCGGGTTCCAAAAACGTTTTGGATAAATTGTCTCTATGGCATGGTCGGTTAGGCCACATAAACAAGAAACGCATCGCCAAGCTCCAAGTGGATGGGATCTTGGAATCATTTGACCACGGGTCTAATGACGTATGCGAATCTTGTATATTGGGCAAGATGACCAAAGCACCCTTCACCGGTGTTTGTGAGAGGGCGCAAGACTTGTTGGATATCGTTCACACGGATGTGTGTGGTCCGTTCAAGCATGCCACAAGAGATCATTCCCGCTACTTCGTTACCTTTATTGATGATTATAGTCGATACGGGTATGTCTACTTGTTGAGACAAAAGTCGGATACCTTTGAGGTATTTAAGACTTATCAATCCGAGGTAGAAAATCAACTAGGGAAAAGGATTAAGATGCTACGATCTGATAGAGGCGGCGAGTATCTTAGTTCCGAGTTCCTGAACATCTAAGGGATTGTGGGATTATCTCGCAGTTAACCCCTCCTAGGACGCCACAATTAAATGGTGTCGCCGAGAGGAGGAACCGAACATTGTTGGATATGGTTCGGTCTATGATGGTTCGTACGGACGTTCCCGTTACGTTTTGGGGATATGCGCTTGAGACGGCCGGTAGAATCCTTAACCTCGTACCAACAAAGAAGGTTAAGAAAACACCGTATGAGATGTGGCATGGAAAGGTTCCATCCATTTCATATTTAAAGGTCTGGGGTTGTCCTGCCTACGTGAGACGTGAGGTTGAGGACAAGTTGGAGCCCAGGGCCGAAAGGTGCTTTTTCATTGGTCATCCTGCTGGGTCTATGGGATATTTGTTTTACAAACCTTCTGAGAACAAGGTGTTTGTTGCTCGAAGGGCAATGTTCCTTGAGAGGGAACTGCTATCCAAAGACGCTAGTGGGAGAAAGGTTGATCTTGAAGAAATTCAAGAGACTGCCAATGTAGAACCTGATGTTGGGACTAGCTCACAACCTGAGAGGGTTGAATCTCAGCATGATGAAGCTGGAGATGATGTAAACCCGTTGCCTATTAGAAGATCTGGTAGAAGTCGGCATGAGCCAAAGAGATATGGTTTTCACATATCTGAAGGCACCGACTTGGTAGTGGTCTCTGATGAGCCTACCAAATACCAGGACGCTGTGGTGGGCCCTGAGTCCGCCCCTCGATGATTGGTCGCTGACACCAAAATGCATGGCCATGCTCAAAGCTTGCAATAATTTATGATTGATTGCAACTTGTATATTTTGGTCACCACCAGTCTAGATCAAGAAACATAATCGTGAACGAACGGAGAATGACTTTGTACCATGTCTCGTGTTCACATTGGATATCGCGAACAAAAGGATGATTGATCACTTATCGATAGGACCTTTTCACATGGGTTGCAGATTGGTTTTTGTGCAGAAGACAAAACCCATACAGACTTGGGGGCAGAGATGTCTTACTAGAGGCCGCTCTTTGTCTGTGATGCATTGGGTACGTAGAGTCATGTGCAAGTGGGAGTCTGTTGGAGTATGCCCACGAACACACGTACGCCAAATGATCACTACCGATGATGTATGGGCCTATCGGGTCACACGCCGGGGGTTGACCTTGACACAACCTCTAAGATGAGGGTATGAAAGGATAAATAATGATAGTTGGTTTCCCGCAGGGGTTAGCGGCGCTAACTCTGGCGTCGCCAAATCAGCCGCGTTAGCGGCGCTAACCATGGGAGGTTAGCGGCGCTAACCGTGGGCGGTTAGCGGCGCTAACCCTGCCTGACAGAAACAACTTTATCTTTTCACCTCTAGCTTCCACCAATGCATGTTGATCGTGATGATTAGCCTTGGGCCGACTTGGGGAGACCTGGGGTCGTGGCTTGGCTTATAAAAGACATGCACTTCTCTCATTTCTCACTCTTGGCCATTTTGTTAAAAAGAAATACACTTAGAACTAATCAAGAGAGTTGCTAAGTTCATCAAGAGAGAAAGGGAGCAGATTTCTGGTGGAGTCTTGGTTGTGTTCCAGTAGCTTCATCAAGCTAAAGGAGTGCTAGTACACTTGGGTCACGATTCACTCGGGGTGGACTTCGATATTGTAAGAAGGAGCCGAGAAAGGAGGTCACGACTTGGAAGCTAGCCACACACACACAACCATCAGAGACATCAAGGGTATAATCTCCTCTTTTCTCTTCTGTTTAGTTGCTTAACTAGCTTGTAGAGTTAGATCCACTTGTGGGGTTCATCTTGTGGTTTCCTTTTATGTTTGAAAATTCGTTTTTGAGCTTGCATGCTTCCGTTGCTGTGTACCACGAACCCCAACACTTTTAGACTTGTATATGTCTTCACATGACAAGATAGATATAGATCCCTATATCTATAAGAAGACATCTTGATACCGGAAGCGTAGTGAACCTAGAGTTCACTATGAGGGAAAAGGCATTGAAAGAGAGATACAATCCATATATGGGACTTGTTTAAACCAACACCTACTATCTTGATGGATGCTGCAAATTAAAATTCTTGGATGAAGTCGAGCTAAGCACGAGTCAAACAAAATTTTAGATTTGCATTATCTAAGGGAAACCTAAAGGTGTACATGGTTTTTAGAAACAAGAAACCAGCATGGATAAGATTTACAACTTTCAATACCGACTGATAGGAAAGGTTTATTCGATGATTGACCAAGTGGATGGTATCATCTAGAAACTTTCTCTCAGTAGATATGTCATAAGTAGTTTTAGACAACTTTAAATACTGCATGGTTGGAAAGGTTTTTCATGATGATTGACCAAGTGGAAGGTATCATTATGAAACTTTCTCCCAATGATTATGTTGAAGTTCCCTGAAATACTCAAAGACATCAGTACCATTTCATGGTTATGATAAATTGATATAAAGACCACGTTCCTTAAACAAGAATCTATTTTGAGGATGAGTAGATAACACTATCCGATGGTCTCCTACATCAAGAGTATTTTTGTAAAGTCTACTAGTTATAAAGTGTCTACCCTTGGACATTTATATAAGTATATGTTGGGAAATTAGCTAAGGCATTAAGATTGTTTAACATGCAAAGTTGAAAACTGTTAGAAGAATTTTGACAAACAGTTCAAAACTGTTAGAGTTAACTTTGGGAAAACAGTTGTGAACTGTTAGATGAAAATGTGAAAACAGTTGTAACCAACAGTTACTGTGAACTTCAAAGCTGTTATATAGAGTTCAGAACTGTTAGTACAAACTACTACAACTGTTTGAAGACCTTGAAGCCGAAGACTGTTAGAAGAACCAAAACTGTTGCATTCAATAAACAGTTTCGGTTGAGCTAAATATGGAAAACCCTATCTTTGAAGATATCTCGAAATACTTGGAAGATCATCAAGATTATCTTAGAAGATAGAAGATTACCTAACTGTCAGCAAATCAAGGAAGATCAAGGAGTATAAATGCTAGATTAGAATTTATAATTTGTACGTACTCATTGATTAAGTTTTTGCATTCATTCTTCAAGTTGTAATTTGCTTTCAGAATAGTGCTAAGCCTCTAAGTTTCTCGTTGAAACGTAAGAACAATCTGTGTTCTTCGTCTAACATAATAAGTTAGATTAGGGGTGAAGTTTGCTATTGTAATCATTCTGGTTGATCAATAAAACTACTGTTTGATTGAATCACTTTGTGTTCAAAACCTTCTTTAATCAATTAAGTGTGATTCCGCAACTTCTTAGTTGATTGTGATCATAGTTAAAGATTAACTTTTATTCAACTCTGATTTGTTATTCAAAAGTTAGTTCATGTTATTTGATATAATCTATATCCGATCCTGACAAGTGGTATCAGAGCCTTATCATTAAGGTTCCTTTGATCACCAGTTGAAGGTTTTGCTTCAATCTTGCTTTGTTCTTTAAAACTGTTTTCAAATCACTTTGTTTCAATGGATTCTGGTGGATCTTCTGATAACAATGGCTCTGGGTCAAACATTCGTGTTCCCATGCTCAAACCAACTGATTTTGAGATGTGGAAACTGAGGATCAAGCAGCATGTCCAATTAATGGACTATGCTGTTTGGGAAATCATTGAAATTGTTCCTACTACCCCTGTTGATCTAGATGAGACTGGAAAACCAAAGAAGAAGCCACCACCAAAGACAGATGCTGAAAAGAAGGAGAGAATGATTGAGATGAAAGCTCTCAGCATCCTCCAGATTGCAATTCCTAATGAGTATCAACATCAATTCAAGAAATTTGATGATGCTCATGAACTTTGGAATGCTCTGGAAAAGAGGTTTGTTGGGAATGCTAGTTCTAAGAGAAACCAAAGAGATCTCCTTAAACAAGCCTATGAGAACTTCACCAGTGGAAAGAATGAGAGCTTCACCTAAATCTTTGATAGGTTTTACAAGCTGGTAAGCCAACTAGAGAGTGCTAAGGTTAGGCTTGATCAAGATGAGATAAATAGAAAGTTTCTTAGGTCTCTAGGTGATGAATGGACTGTGTTTGCTGCACAATGGATGACTAAGGATTCTCTTGAAGACATAGAGTTAGATGATCTCTATAATAGTTTGATAGTGTTTGAGGGAGAGATAGAGGGAAAAAGAAAAACTGTTGTCCCTAGCCAAAATGCTGCTCTCCTGTCATCCTCAGGTATGGAATCAAACCATTCATTAACTAACTCTTTTGATAGTTGTGCAGGTACTAGTTCTGCTGTTGGACTAGATGTGAACACTCCAGATGCTGTACTTGAAGCTTTCCTTGCCAGCCATGCACATTCTACCCTCACCAATGAGGATCTTGAACAAGTTCATCCTGATGATCTTGAGGAGATGGATCTCAAATGGCAGATGGCCATGCTTACTGTTAGAGCCAAGAGGTTCATCAAAAGGACTGGAAGGCAAAACATGAATTTCAGAGCTGATGGCAAGGCTAGATTTGACAAGTCAAAGGTGAGATGCTTCAAATGTCAATAGCTTGACCACTTTGCAAGAGAGTGCAGATCTGGTTGACAAGTCCAGAATCAAGGTCAGAGGCCAACTCAGAATCAAACCTCCTCAGCATTGGTCTCACAAGAAGGCCATGGGTTTGATTGGAGTGATCAAGCAGAAGAGGCTACAAATAACAAAGCTTTGATGGCATTGACTGACTCCTCTATCAAGATGGATTCACCAGCATCTGAGGACATTCAGGTATCTCCTAAACTATGTCCTGGTGAATGTAGAGCTATTGTTAAAAGGTTTAGAGAGCACAATAAGAAAATGTGTGATGCTCTAATCAAAATGGAGGAGAGGAGATATGAATCAAGTGCAGTCATTGAAAGCTTTGAAAAGAAAATAAAAGATTATCAAGCCAATGAACTGCACATGGATTATGATAGAAAATATCATAAGTGGGAAAAAGAGCAGCTTCAAGAGGAGATTGATAGTCTGAAAAGAAGCTAAGTGAGAAGGAAAGTAAGGTTGATGAGTTAACCAAAAAGTTGGATGGTGTTGATATTGATATGAGCATGTTCAAGGCAACAAATCTTAAACTTGAAACCTTGTTACAATCACAAATCAGAGACAAGGTGAAAACTGGTTTAGGATATAAGCAGACCCCACCTCCATACAATCACAACTACATAACTCCCATGTCTGATGTAGCTGATAGGTATGTTAATGAATCATTACCAGAGGAACTGAAGTCAGCTAATCCACCATTTGAAAGTGATGAGGAAGGAGTTGTGTATGTAGTGAGTGATGATAAGAATAAGGGAGTTGTGAAGAATGATGAAGGCATTCCATATGAAAATCACATTTGTTGTGACTCCATTCCCACAAAATCATCTTTACAACCTGTGGTGTTTGTAAAAGCATCCACTGAACCCCTCACCAATGAGCCAAAACTGACCAAAGCTGTTCATTCTATAAGCAGTTCCACAACTGTTACAAACAGTCCCCACCTTTACACTAACAGTCCCAAAAGGAACCCAAACAGTTCTAACCCAAACAGCTCAACTGTTAGTGTTAAGTCAAAAGGAAAAGAGAAAGTTGGTGAGGTTGTAGTTGGGAAGCCCAAGAAGGAAGCTGCAAAAGCACAGACTAAACCCAGATCTGTAAAAAGGCATACTGAAATGCCTACATGCACTTGTCAAAATCATGGTGTACAAAAGTTTCATCTGTCAGCATCCGTTAGAGGAAATCAAAGAAATAGGAACCAGTTCTGGTCACAAAGAACTGGTTTGCCTATTGTGAAAGCTAAAAAGCGCTATACATGTGGGAGATCCAATCACTTGGCTGAAGACTGTTATTATAACCCATAGTTGTGTAGCACCAAAGAACCAAGTTTCAAAAAGCAAAATAACAGTTCTAAAACTGTTAAGTCAAAGCAGATTAACAGTTCTAAAACTGCTAAGCCAAAACAGGCTAACAGTTCTACAACTGTTTCATCCAAACCAACTAACAGTTCAACAACTGTTTTATCAAAACCAAAAACTGTTGGTCTGGCTTGGGTGAAACTGCAGAAACAAACAGTTTCTAAAGAGGGTAAAACTGGTACTCAAATTGCAAAACAGAATAAGTCACATGATAACTCAACTGTTTTACCTTCTACAACAACTGTTTGTTCAAAGGTCTAAAATGTTAATCACAACAATTGGGAACCACTTGTTCTTACAAAGTATTCATCACACAAATTAGAGAAATCTAATTTGGATGAAATAAAAAAGAACCAAACTCTGTTTAAGTATTATGACTTGAATGGTGTACCCAAGACCTGCATGGCCTCGGTACTTCCTGCTACTAACTGGTTTTATTTGTGCAGAGCATTAATAGGGCCAATCATGGATCTATCTGGCATGTGGATAGTGGATGCTCAAGGCACATGACTGGAAATCCACACTGTTTGAAGGATTTCAGAAGAATCAATGGTGGATTTGTAGCATTTGGAGGAAATGCTAAGGGAGGAAAAATCACAGGTAAAGGAGCTGTTGAGGCAGCTGCAGGTACCTTCACAACTGTTGGTAAAAATCAACAAACAGTTTCCAACAGCTCAAACAGTTTTGAAACTGTTAGCTCAAAACCAACAACTGTTGGTTCGAACAAAGTTACTGAAGACTTTGTTGTGATTCCTATGCTTCAACAAGAGTTATCCAATGCTGTTGATCCATTGATTGATGCTGAATCTTCAAAGGACACGGAATCTTATAATCCTCAACAACACACTGACTCTGCATCCCAAACAGTTGCTGATCAAGTGTGTGATACTGCTGAAAATTCAAGTGAATGTGAGTTTGATCTGTCTAATCTAGGGAATGAACTGACTGAAGAAAACATTCCTACATCAAGAGTTCACAAGAATCATCCAATATCACAAATAATTGGTGATCCAACCACTCCTATCAGAACAAAGAATATGCTGCAAAATGAAAACAGTGGTGTGGATCTTGCCCAATTTGATGTGAATGCCTGCTTTCTATCTGAAATAGAACCAAAGAAAGAAATTGAGGCCTTGAAAGACCCTTCATGGGTGGAAGCAATGCAAGAGGAGCTCTTACAATTTCAAATTCAGCAAGTTTGGAAGTTGGTTGAGCTTCCAAGAGGCAAAAGAGTAATTGACACCAAGTGGGTGTTCAGAAACAAGAAAGATGAAAGAGGGATTGTAATCAAGAATAAGGCAAGACTGGTTGCACAGGGCTATACACAAGAGGAAGGAATAGACTATGATGATGTCTTTGCACCTGTTGCAACGATTGAAGCCGTTAGACTATTTCTTGCCTTTGCAAGCTTCAAAGGATTTAAGGTGTATCAAATGGATGTCAAGTCTGCATTTCTCTATGGAACTATTGATGAGGAGGTATATGTGTGTCAACCCCCTGGCTTTGAAGACTCAAAGTACCCTGACAGGGTATATAGGTTGGATAAAGCTCTATATGGACTACATCAAGCTCTTAGAGCTTGGTATGAGACATTATCATCCTACCTTCTTGAGAATGGTTTTAAGAGAGGCACAATTGACAAAACATTGTTAACAAAGATTGTTAAAACAGATATTTTGCTTGTTAAAATCTATGTTGAAGATATAATCTTTGGATCCACTGATGACAGCTTGTGCAAAGAATTTGAAGTCATTATGCACAAAAGGTTTCAGATGAGTTCCATGGGTGAACTTACATTTTTCTTGGGATTACAAGTAAAACAGAAGCCCTCTGGTATATTTCTAAGCCAATCTAAGTATGTCAAAGACATATTGGACAAGTTTGGCTATCAAGATGTGAAACTAGCAAGCACTCCTATGGAAACACACAAACAGTTTGGAGCAGACTCTGAGGGGGAGGATGTAGACATATATCTATATAGGTCAATGATAGGTTCATTAATGTATTTAACAGCTTCTAGACCTGATATAATGTTTGTTGTGTGTGTTTGTGCAAGATTTCAATGCAGTACGAAGATATCACACTTGTTTGCTGTGAAGAGGATCTTTAGGTACCTCAAAGGCCAACCAAAATTGGGACTTTGGTATCCTAAAGATTCACCTTTTGATTTAGTGGCATATTCTGATAGTGACTATGGTGGAGCCAATGTGGACAGAAAATCAACCTCTGGAGGATGTCAATTCTTTGGATCAAGGCTGGTTTCATGGCAATGCAAGAAACAAACAACAGTTTCAACTTCAACAGCTGAGGCTGAATATATTGCTGCATCAAGCTGCTGTTCACAAGTGTTATGGATTCAAAATCAGCTTCTGGATTATGGTTTGTCTTTCTTGCATACACCTATTTATGTTGATAACACCAGTGCTATTAGCATAGTTAATAATCCAGTGAAGCATTCTAAAACCAAGCACAATAAGGAGGTGATCACTCCATTAGAGGGTGATCATGTGGTATTTGAGGCTGACACTACTGTTTTATCCGCAAGGGATGAACAGAACAGGGTTAACATAACTAAGACCTCAGCCACGGCAACAGAGGCTGGTCAAACAGTTTCTTGAAATCCCCAGTACCAAGAAAACAGGGGCACTGGTGTGGAATCTCAATTGAGTGAACCACCAGTTTTATCTGTCAATGATATGTTAACAGTGGCAACACTGGCTGACATTGAGGCTAGAATGCAACACCAAGCATTGACGGATTCCAACTTTGCACCTTTCTTTGCTGCATACGTGCAACTCAAGAAGAATATTGCCTTACAAAACAAAAGGATTCTTCAACAAGATCAACAAATCAAGGTTTTGACCAACAATTTGAAGCATGCTAATGAGGTGCTAAAGCTACATGATCAAGTACTACAACAGTTGACAGCTGCTGCAAGAACCCCTTCAACTGTTCCAATCAAAGAGGGGGAGAGTTCATTACCAACAGTTGCTGAAGTGCCAGAACAAACAGCTGCAGTGGATGAACTAACAGTTGAACCGAGTGAATCAATAGTTGAAGAGAAACTACAACGGTGGATAGAGTGCTGATCAATAGGATAATTTTGTCTGGTGATTACCCAACAACTGAGGTTTACAAGACATGGCCCAAGGTAAAACAAGAGTATTTGGTGAAAGTGGGTGCTCAGATGCTGAACTGCAATGAATTCCAAATGAGACAAAAGATTGATGATGGATGGCTTAAGGGCAAATGTGCTAAGTTAAAACCTATTAAACCAAAGCCTGGATTCAAAGGAATTCATATTGTAGAAAAGGTTGTTGAAAAGAAACTGCAAGATGTACAAGGAAAAGGAAAGGAGATTGTTGTTGAGCTACCAAAGCTAAAATTAACAAAAGAACAACAAAAAGAAAGGGATTTTGAATGTGCTCAGACGTTGGCTGCTGATCTTCAACAACAAGAACAGACTAATTTTGAAATTGCAAAGAAGCTGGCGGATGAGTTCACTAAACAGATTGATGAGGAAGAGAAAGCCAAGAAAGCTGGCAAGGGAGTGAAAAGAAAGAGGATTGTAAAGGAGAAAACTGTTTTACCTCCTCCCACAAGGTGAAAAGGAAAAGGCTCAAATGGTTCAAACAATTCTCCAAGACCGACTGAGAACTGAACTAGAAACAGGGATTGATAAATTGGTAAAAGAACAGTTGGGTCAAAAATCCCATATCACAGAATGGAGATTTGAGGTGTTCAGAGAGGACACTGGAAAGACAAGTGTAACTGTGGTCAGAGAAGGGTTGATGGAAAGTTACTCGAATTTCTTTCAACTGGTGAATCATTGTACAAGGAGAGACCTTGAGGAGATGTACGTTTATGGAGCTAACAAATTTGCAAATGCTGAGGAAATTGAAATAAAAGTTTTGATGAGGCATCTAACAAGCATATGTCTTCCAAAGGAGATTATGCAAGTTTTGATTGCTGATGAGGCTTTTCCTATCAAGTCAGTAAAAGTGTATGCTAAAGCTGGAGTATACCATATGGTGATGGCTAACTCTCAACAACAATGGTTTGCTTTGGAGTTCATAGAGCACAATAAAGTCAAGCTTCAGTATATGCTAAAAGCAAAATTCTTTGGATCAGATAGAATAAAAGATGATTTGTTCAAGAGATTAAAAGAAAGACTGGCATGAGTCAAGTCTATGTAAGTTTTCTTTCAATTTTGATTGAAACAGTTTACTTTGCATAAATATATGGAATTCATTCTTTGCTTATGCTTAATTTGTCCGTGATTGAACCCTATGATCTAAAGAACTTAAAGACATTGGTCAATTCTTTAAGTTAGGGGGAGATTGTTGGGAAATTAGCTAAGGCATTAAGATTGTTTAACATGCAAAGTTGAAAACTGTTAGAAGAATTTTGACAAACAGTTCAAAACTGTTAGAGTTAACTTTGGGAAAACAGTTGTGAACTGTTAGATGAAAATGTGAAAAAAGTTGTAACCAACAGTTGCTGTGAACTTCAAAGCTGTTATATAGAGTTCAGAACTGTTAGTACAAACTATTACAACTGTTTGAAGACCTTGAAGCCGAAGACTGTTAGAAGAACCAAAACTGTTGCATTCAATAAACAGTTTCGGTTGAGCTAAATATGGAAAACCCTATCTTTGAAGATATCTCGAAACACTTGGAAGATCATCAAGATTATCTCAGAAGATAGAAGATTACCTAACTGTCAGCAAATCAAGGAAGATCAAGGAGTATAAATGCTAGATTAGAATTTATAATTTGTACATACTCATTGATTAAGTTTTTGCATTCATTCTTCAAGTTGTAATTTTCTTTCAGAATAGTGCTAAGCCTCTAAGTTTCTCGTTGAAACCTAAGAACAATCTGTGTTCTTCGTCTAACATAATAAGTTTGATTGGGGGTGAAATTTGCTATTGTAATCATTCTGGTTGATCAATAAAACTACTGTTTGATTGAATCACTTTGTGTTCAAAACCTTCTTTAGTCAATTAAGTGTGATTCCACAACTTCTTAGTTGATTGTGATCATAGTTAAAGATTAACTTTTATTCAACTCTGATTTGTTATTCAAAAGTTAGTTCTTGTTATTTGATATAATCTATATCCGATCCTGACAGTATATCAAATTTTTTATCTTTGAGATGAAAATCAAGTGTTTGAGTTTTCAAAGAGCGAAGATGAAACTAGAATGAATGTCAGAGCTAGTGGGAGCTAAGTTATAAATCTTGTAATAAAGTATGTTTCAAACATACATTGTATTGGAGAAAAAGTCCTAGTCTTGCTTTGTTTAAAGGCTTTACTTAGGAATTATTCGTCCATAACAATTATAAGATATATAGAACAAATTATGGAGTTCAAGAAATATTATGATATGTTCTTGGTAACTTAAAGAAAGAAAGAGCTTAGAGTAAATTGTTACTCTAGAGCTAGTCTTTAACCTATAAGGATAACTATCGATCTTGATCAGAGTTAGTGATCCTATAACATGTGGAAATGTCAGATGGTTCTCAAAAGAGTCGTTGGCCTTATCAGATATCTTCAGAGATTAGTAGGGCACGATGGTTTTGAATAAGAACCATAAACACAAGCATAATTTACCATATTAGATTTTTCAGAAACTATGATGGTACAACGCTTGTCTAAAGGACCATGGTTTAGCCAACAAACACTTTATGAGTGGTTTGTTTGAAGAAAGAGATATGGTCATCACAAGAGTATATATGGATAGAAATGTAGCCGATCCGTTAACAAAATCACTATCGAATATGGAGCATGTTGCTCATTCTCGTGCTATCAGCATAAGATATGCGAGTGAATTAATTTAAAGAATGTTTTGATTAAACAATTGATATATGCATGATGTATTGGGAACTTAAAACAAAAATGGAATTTATGTTTGTTTTGATTATATAGAAGGGATCTATATAATACGCAAGTAGCGACTACATACATTTAGTCTTTACTGTGTTCTTACATTGCATGTTTCTTTCTTCCGTGAATGTACATACATTCTAAAAGTCCACAGTCAGTCACTCTTTACGGAAGAAAAGTTTGAACTAAGACTGAGTGAAGTGATTGGTCAAGTATTCAATATTGATTGAATACAAAGGACACAATACTTCGTCTATACTTGAAATGAATTTCAAGTTATTGGACGACCCACACCTGAGTTTACTTTGTGGATTATGTCATGAGTATCTTGGGATGATAATATCATATTATTCTTAGACCGGAGATACAAGTTGTTTCAAAACATGAATCTGTTTTACTTTGATTACTTTCTAACGTAGTTCGTAAATGGCTGTTATAAGGGGAGTTTGGGTAAAACATGATTCATGTTATGGGGCTATGTAGTCAAAAGAATTTGTTCCTCTGTTTAGAGAGATATCCTATGGGCCCCTCGATGATTACAATGCTGACACTAAATGAATGGCCATGCTTAAAGTTATATTGATTTTAGATCAATAAATAACTTATTATGTGGTCACCATAAATCAAAGATCGAGAAGTATAATAGTGAATGATCTGGAGATTGACACAATTCCATGTCTCGTTTTCACAATGGATATCATGAACAAAAGGATAGATGATCACTTATCTATAGGACCGTTATCTTTAATATTGGAAATTGTGATGGGTGACATACCCTATGCTGACATAAGGGCATAGATGCCTTGCTAGAGGCCAATCCATGTTTGTGTTACCTTTCGTGATCGTGTCACGTTCAAGTGGGAGTCTGTTGGATTATATCCGCTGACACACACGAATATATATATAACACTACTGATAAAGCATAGGCCTATTGGGTCACACCCAAGAAATGATTCCAACAACAAAGAACGAACAAAAGAAATGAAGAAAACCTGAACAGCAATTTCCAATCTCAACAAGATTGGCATGAAGACAACAATTATTAAAGTTGCATTATTGGCTCTTGAGTGGAATATCATTAATCAAATTTTGTAATTCTTTTTGCTAGTTAATTTGCACTATAATTTTGGTTATGGAGCAATAACTATACTAGGATGTCAACTAGCTCAAGTGGAGCACTTGATTAATAAATATAACTCTCAATTCTCTCGTAAGAAGGGGAATTTTTCATCCATCCAATTTCTCTCTCAAGTTCAAATACACATAAATACTTGCAAGTTCAAGACTTTGAAGCTTGAAAGTGATTGTAGTGTATACTTGGTGTTGTTCTAGTTCTAGACTTGCTAGCACTTGTGGAATCTACTTATCTTGGGTGGACTTCAATAGAGGGATTCTACTTTGGATCCTTGTTCATCGACATCGAGTAACCGGGATTCTAAGAGACTTGGATTAAAGAGATCATCTATGGGGTACATCTCTTTCCTTCTTGTTATATATATTAAATTTCTTAATCGATGTTTAGAGTTTTGGTCCATATGGTGGGTATTGGTCGGATTTATAAAAATTATATTATACCCTTTTTTCGAGCTTCCGCTGCACTCACGGTTCCGACAATACCCAACATTTATATGCTGCATTAGCTAAGAACAGCCTAATGGCTTCAATTCTAGCAACAGGGGCAAAAGTCTCATCATAATCTATTCCTTCTTCTTGTCTATACCCTTGTGCTTTCAGCCTGGCTTTATTCCTAACAATTACTCCATTGGGGGCTGGGACAAGTCTCCATACCTTGTTTCTCTCAAACTCATTTAATTCCTCTTGCATAGATTCAATCCAGTACTCATCCTCTAAGGCTTCTTCAGTCTTTTTTGGTTCCATTTGAGATAGGAAACCAAAGTAATGAGCATAATTTGCAGTTGCATTGGATCTAGTGGTAACTCCTGCTTGAATGTTACCAATTACTTGATCATGAGGATGATCTTTGAGGAACTTAAAAGTTGTAGTAGGAGATTGTGGTTCTGGACTTGAGTGATATTGAGGACTCTGAGGTGAACTTACATCCTCAGTCTCAATTGCAGCATCAAACTGTTGATCACTAAGATCTTCAGTCTGAGTAATATCCTCTCCAAAGGGATTAATGAACTCATCATCTTTCTCAGCTTGATAGTCCTTTGGAGCTTGTGATGATCTCTTAGATGTACATACATCATCATCACTGTTATCATCTATGACATACATAGGATTTGACATCTTGGTTTCCTCAGGCTTTACAAGCTCACTAAGACTGACTGAGTTAGCTTGACGTTTGTCAGCTTGATCAATATTGTCTTCATCAAAGGAGACATGAATTGATTATTCTATAGCCTCCTTGAGTTATACACTTTGTATGACTTGGAGATTGAGGAATAACCAAAAAAAATTCCAGGATCAGCTTTAGGTTCCAACTTATGGAGCTGATCTCTTTCATTCAGCACATAGCATTTTGAACCAAGGACATGGAAGTAACCTATATTGGACTTTCTTGATTTATACATTTCATATTCAGTTTTACCATGTCTTTTGACTATGATTGACCTATTTTGGGTATAACACGTTGTACTGACAGCTTCATCCCAAAAATAGAGTTTCAATCCTGCCTCACACAACATTGTTCTAGCAGCCTCAATTAAGGTTCTATTTCTCCTTTCAGCAACTCCATTTTGTTGAGGAGTTCTAACTGAGGAGAAATTTTCTAATATTCCTTTTTGTTCACAAAATCCTTCTAGCGTTGAGTTTCTAAACTCAGTCCCATGATCACTTCAGAGTTGCTTGCAAGACTTACCTTTTTGCAACTCTACCTGTTTGGTAAAACTTATTATCTCCAGGGCAACTTCACTTTTGGCTTTAAGGAATATTACCCACGTGAATCTAGAGAACTCATCTACTATCACCAGGGTGTACCTCTTGCCACTTAGGCTTGGAGTACTTATGGGTCCAAAGAGATCCATATGCAACATATGCAATGGGTCTATTATTGAAAATTTTTGCTTTGACTTGAAAGACCCTTTGTGATGTTTCCCTTGTTCACAAGCTGAGCACAATTTGTCTTTGAAAAATGTGATCTTTGGCAATCCAGAGACTAAGTCTTTGTTGGAAAGAATATTTATATTCTTGAAATTTAAATGTGATAACCTTTTATGCCACAACCAACTTAGCTTAGGAACATATTAAGAATATAAGCAGGTTTCAGCATTGGGATCAGCGGAATTTAGATCAACTAGATACACATCTCTTTATCTCTTTGCTATTAGCACTGGTTTGCCCTTTGCATTGTATATTGTTCTTGCTTTCTTCCTAAAAGTAAGAATATTGTCTTCATCACACAATTGACTGATACTTATCAGATTGTGTTTAAGACCATTAACATATGCAACCTTCTGGAAAGTAACCTTGCCAGCATGCATTTTCCTATATCCTTTTGTTCTTCCATGGGAATTATCACCAAATGTTACTTTAGGACCTTTATCTTCCTGGAATTCACTTAGAAGTCCTTTACACCCTGTCATGTGCCTTGAGCATCCAGTGTCCAAGTACCATTTACTTGAACCCTGCACATGAAAAGAAAACTAAACATATTAATCCCTTAGAAGTTTGGTTTTCCTTAATCTCATTGTGCTTTCTTTCCAGCAGTAATGAGAGTTTAGTTTTCCTTAATCTCATTCTTGAGCTTAGTTATTTCAGCTTTGAGGTCGGCTTGAGTCTTAAAGCTGGTCTTAAATTCGTTTAACAAATAACCAAATGTAAGACCTTTTTCTTCATCGCTGTAAGAGTTGAAATGGCAAACCTTGTACATGGAGGAAGGATCCCAACTTCCAAAGTTGATTCAGACAAACCATAATCAACTTCATCTGTTTCAAACTCGTCATCTTCATGAGCCATCAGATACTTGCCATCATCATGTGAGGTAGATGATTTTGTATCCTAAGTTTCAGTATAAAGTCCTTTAGTATTGGACTTGTCTTCAGGCTTTCCTTTCTTGAGCTGAGTATATTTCTTCTTGTACTTATCAGCTCTGTAAGCATTCTTGTCAGCTACTAAAGCTGTTTCACCCTTCTTCACTTTGCACTCAGTAGCAATGTGTCATATCTTCTGAGAGTTGTTACACATAACTTTCTTTGGGTCAAAAGAACTCTTTCCTTTGCCTCTGTCAGATCTTCCTACTCCCCTTGGTGCTCTTCTCAACTTTGCAAGCATAGCTATTTGTTTAGTGATAGTCTGAACATCATCAGTATCACTTGAGTCTGAGTCTGAGTGGTCTTGAGAATCTGACTTAGTCTCAGATTCAGCTATGAAGGCCTTTGAATTCTTTTTCTTCTTCTCTGCAACTAATGCAATTTCATTTTTCTCAAAGGAGTCCTTCATTTGTTGTTAAGAATATTTCTTGTGTTCTGTGTTCTGTTCATGATTTAGCAAGAACCCATATATGGACTGTATGTTACAGATATGTAATGTACCTCCAGCCCTTAGTGCTATGGTCACCTCATTAAATTTCTCTGGTAACACATCCAGAAATTTCAGCACTAGGTCAGCTTCATTCTTTCTAAAATCTACACTTAGCAGGTCATTAATCAAGCAGTGAAACCTTGTAAACACATCAGACAAGGTTTCATTCTTCTTAGAAAAGAAGTTTTCATAAGATCTGTTTAGATAATTTTTCTTTTGCTGCTTGACCAGATCTGTACCCTCATATGTAATACTAAGAGTATCCCGGATCTCTTTTGCAGATTGACACCCAGTCACAGTATGCAAGATCTTATTGGTCAGGGCATTTTCCATAACACTCTTCGCTTTGTCATCCAGAGAATATAATTTCCAATCCTCTTCAGTCCAGGATGCCAAAGGCTTCTTGACCTCCTTTTCAGTCTTATCAGGAGACTTATCACTGACAGCAGCATGAATCTTGGGGATAATTGGTCTACTAGTTATGACATCATACATTCTAATGTCAATGGACTTCAGGAAAAGAATGGCTCTGAATTTCCACATAGGATAAGCAGATCCATCAAATATGGGACATCCTTTAGCAGCCATCTGAGGAAAGTTTGATGAATTATTGCTTGTCGACATATTATACTTTCTCAGAATCTTGAACTTCAACTTATTATAGTTCAGCCTGCTCTGATACCAGTCGTTGGTCCCTTGCTGAGAAAAACCACAAGCAAGTAATGGGTAGAAGGGGGGTTGAATACACTTTCTGCGGAAAATTGAACAAATCAATAAAAAGTGTTTCACAAATCGAATGCTTTCATAAATAAGAAGATGATTACAATGACTATCAACTAAGCAACACTTGATTTGATTTATGATTATAGACAAGTTTGTTGATCTCTCAAACTTGCTATCTATAATCCCTAATGTAAATCAAATCTCTCAATCTCTCAAACTTGCTATCTATAATCCACTTATGATTATAGACAAAGACTTGTTGGGGTTCGTGGTTGGTCACAGTGGAAGCATGCAAGTAACAAAAATGAAATTTAAAAGCAAAAACAAACCACAAAAGGAACCCCATGAAGTGTACCAAACTCTACAACAAAGAAATGCAACTTAAAAGAAAAGAGAAGAGAAAGTATATCATAGATGTCTCTGGAATTGTCATTGATCACGATCCCAAGCAATGGCAATCTACTTCCTCTATCGAATTCCACCCCGGGAAAACCGTGATATAGGTGTACTAGCACCCCTTGAACACTCCTTCACATATGAAGAATGCCTTCTTGAACACCAACCAAAACCTCCAGAAACTTTCTAGAACTCTCTCTCTTTTACACACAAGAACAACCTCTTTTGTTTTCTATGTGTGTTTTCTTAACTTAGACTTCAAGAGAGAGAGAGAGAAAGGAGTATTCCATGTATTTTTGTAAACCTCTTTTGACCCCTAGAGCCTCCAAGAACGCCATAGAAGGATACAAGCTAACCACATGCATTGGTGGAGAGTGGAGGTGAAAGGAATTAAGTTGTAATCTGTCAGATGGTTAGCGCCGCTAAACGCCCAAGCTTAGCGCCGCTAACCACTTAAGGTTAGCGCCGCTAACGCGGCACAGTTAGCGACATCATGGTTAGTGTCGCTAACCCTGTCCAGATTACCAACCATCTTTAATTATTCATTTCTAACCCTCCTTTTTTGGTTGTTGTCAAGATCAACCCCCGGCGTGTGACCCGATAGGCCCATACATCATCGGTAGTGATCAATTGGCGTACGTGTGTAGTGGGTATACTCCAACAAACTCCCACTTGCACATGACACACCGTACCCAAAGCATCACAGACAAGGAGCGGCCTCTAGTAAGACATCTTGCCCCCAAGTCAGTATGGGTTTTGTCTTCACAAAAACCAAAATGCAGCCTGTGTGAAATAGTCCTATTGATAAGGGATCAAATCCTTCTGTTCGAGATGTCCATGTGAACACGAGACATGATACTTAGTAATTCTCTGTTCGTTCACGATTATGTTTCTCGATTGAGATTTGTGGTGACCAAAACCTACAAGTTGCAATCAGATACTATAATCATTGCACACTTGAGCACGGCCGTGCATTTTGGTGTCAGCGACCAATCATCGAGGGGCCCAAGGATATCTCTCTAAACAGAGGAACAAATTCCTTTGACTACATTTTCCATCACAGTGATCATACTCTGCCCAGCTGCCCCCTTTATAACAGCCAGTTACGGACTGCGTTTGAAAACAACTAGAGCAAAGCAAACCAAAGTGATGCAGACACATGTATCTTCAGTATGAGGATGAACTGATATTATCATCCTGATTTACTCATGACAAGTACCATAAAGTAAAATTAGGTGTGGGTCGTCCAGTCACTTGAACACTTCAAGTACAGGTGAAGTATTGCGTCCCTGTGTTCCAATCGATCATAAATCATTGGACACTTGACCAATGACTTCCCTCAGTCTTGGTTCAGACTTCCTTCCCATGAAGAATGACCGACTGTGGACATTTAGAATGTTAAAACATTCAGGGAAGAGGTAAAACATGCTAAGTTGGAACATAATAAGTCTTACTGAGAGTACCCGCTACACGTGCATTACCAAATCCTCATTTGATAATCGATACAAGCAGAAGCACAATATTGTTTAACGTTCCCAAAAGAAATGTATATCAAAACATTACTAAAACGAACTTAAGCCAAGTGTATGCAGGCCCTAGTCTGATGATAATCACTAACCCGCTACTTTAGCTTAGAGAACGGATCCGCCACCATGCTCTCCGTGTGTACTCTGATAATGATCGTATCCCCACTCCAACCAATCACTTCCAAAGCGTGCGTTAATGGGATTATGATCATCCATCCAAGCCGTTATACTTCCATTGTCTCAAGGAATCCAATAAGACAAACAACGCTTGGATCTAAAATTTTAATGTGCATGAGCTATCATACTCTCACAGTTTTCATAAAGATCTCTATAGAGTTATGGATGCTCTAAGAAAAAATCTTATCTACTCAAGCCATCGTACTCTCATAGTTTTCATAAAGATCTCTATAGAGTCATCGATGCTTTAATAATAAAATTTTATGTGATCAAGCCATCGTACTCTCATAGTTTTCATAAAGATCTCTATAGAGTCACCGATGCTTTAATAATTACACTTATTAACGACACAATGTTTGTAGGATCACGAACACCAATCGAATTGGCGGTTATCCTTAAAACATAAACTATCACTCAGAGTAATAATTTACTCTCATTTCTTTTGATTAACAAGAACATATCTTGATATTTCTTATACTTTACAAATTGCTTTGTTTATTTTTAACGGATGTATAATTCTTGATTCAAACTTACAGCCAAACATGATCAAGACATTATCTCCATTATTACATATGTCCAAGACATATTACATAGGATAACAACAGCACTCCCACTAGCTCTGGCATCTATCCAAGTTTCATCATTGCTCATCGAAAACTCATCCACATGATGTTCATAGCAAAACACGAAACTTAGATGTTTGTTGAAGTCCAAGACAGTCTTTTCCATGTTTTGTAGATTTTACAAGGATAATTTAGATGTAAAGCACCCTCGGTCAGTGTTTTAAGCACTTCCTCATTGAATTCCTTTGACGGAATATGGTCTTTGCATCATTCTGCCATGAAACGGCGTAAGTGTCCGTGTAAACTTCAACATAACTACTGGAAGAATGACTTCATATGATACCTTCCACATGGTCAATCATCATGAAGCCAATTCCCACCAGTCAGTATTTGAAGTTATCTACAAACTAATCCATGCAGATCTTATATTCAAAAGATCTATATACACCTTACAGGTCATATCTAGGTGTTGGATTACTTAAGCTCATCCTTGAAATCCAGCATGGATTATATCTTATTTCATTACCTTTTCCTTATCTTAGTAGACCCAAGGCCCACTACAGATTCCGGTAATTGATACATACATTAACATTACCTTTTCCTTATCAACAAGTCATCGTCCTCAGGTATATAATACACTTCCGGCCATATGATGACTTTTGCCAAATTTATGAAGTGTATCATAATGCCAAGTACTTCAACATTGCCATGTTTAGTTCCAATCATTACTGATTGAATGATAGTGTCAACATGAGGTCTTTATTTAAGTCATACGTTCTTCCACTGAAATGCTTCAGTTGTTCATTTCCCTTTTCGAGCAACTCACCTCAGTTCTCAAAAGGTTATGAAAAGAACATCTAAAACCAAGAAGAACCTATTAAATGTATTAGCATCTTTTAAGGTTCAACCATCTCCCATTTGATGTAGACTAGACTTTAATCCATGAGGTAGACAAGCAAAGCTGTCTTTCTAGTCTAACCTCCATGGTTGCTAATTTGACCATCTTTGTTGTTGCTAAACAAGAATATTGCCCGCCACAACTCAAGTACACCCATCCGTCAGGTTACTTAAGTCTAAGCCATCAAATGTAATCATAACTAGTATGTTCCGTCTCTCCACTAAACGATACATGTAAAACAAGTATCCTATGAGAAGTGAATTTATGAGACATTCCCTTAATTCTTATGATGAACAAAGAATCTATTATATCTCAACATCTCATAAGATTTGAGTATTTTAGTTCCCTTTTTGCCCTCGTTTGTTAGGAATTCGTTACGGGTGAGTTTTGAATACCTCTCAGGTTTCAAACACTTTTGTAATACCCTTTTCTTCTACCATCATAGGTAAAGGTAACAAATTTATACTTAGTTACTCCTTATGACTTTTCTTGATTGCCCCTTACACAAAAGTGCAAGCGTAGTCCAACAAACTTTTATTCCTCCCATATCAACTAGTGAAGGACGTCATAGTTATTTAACTTTATAAGCAAGATTCAACATCAACTAATAACTCGAAGCCAAAAGATTCCAAGTTCCTTTCCACATGGACCTTGGTGATGTTAGTCTTGTTTATATGGTTAAATCACCAATGTTATAAGGATAACTAATCAATAAACACTCATGATCATATTATTACTTCTTAAGCAAAAGCTTATTACATATGCCACGACGTGAATAAACTTTGAAATAAATTTCTAAAACCCACAATAACATAATTCAAAGTAATATTCATCGTCATCAATAACATAAAAGATACAATGCTTCTTGCCACGCAGGGCGTAAAAACATCTATCTAATGAAGTAATAATTTAGCTGGTAGGAATGACAAGATCAACTCTTCCAATCCTTTTAGCAAGAGATAAGCACTTATGCTTCCCTTCACTTCTTCCAGGTCTCCATGCATCATCGTCCTACTTCGGATAAACACCTACACTTTGCAACAAACAAGTTTTAACAAACGTGAGTGCTTTGACTAGCGTTCAAAAACCTAGTCCTTTGAAGTAGAAGATCAATGGAGTATAATCATGAATGTACCTGAAGTTGAGGAGCTAACGTTCTTCCGCTTTAGGATACTTAGCTCATTCAGGCACTTAGGGCAGGCGTGACGGCGTCAATTTCAAATTTCCCCATAAAAGTAGCAAACTACCCCAACTGGAACGTTATCTTGAGGCACAATCTCTTTTCTCTCAACTTCCACGGTTATGGTACGCTTAGTCAAACCAAGCTTTCCATTTGAGGTCAGATTCTTCTTTTTATGTTTTTGTTTCCCAGTAGCCTTAGCGGGTGTGGACGAGATTAGCTTACCTTTGGCCATGTTCAACTCAGTAGCCTTTAACATGCCATGTAGCTCACTTAAGAACCAATCCATATTGTCTTTGAGATATTCCATGACAAACTTCTCATAAGACGTGGGTAGGGATTGGAGAATCAAATTCACCATCAGTTCCCTCCCTATGGGAAATCCAAGTCTCTCCATTTGGTCCATGTACGCCTTCATCTTAAGGACATGAACACTTACATCCCCGCCTTCCTGTATCCTACAACCGACTAAAGCCTTGACATACTCAAAACGTTCTTGTTTAACCTGCTGTGGGTACATGTCCTTGAGCCGGTTAATCATGTCGTACGCACTCAATTACTTGAGTTGCTTTCGCAGCTCACAACTCATAGTCAACAACATGAGACAATAAACATCTTGTGTATCTCTGACACGATTTTCCCATGCGTATCTAGTGGCCCAGCTCGCATTGGTAGCAGGTGACTCCGGAAGAGGCTCCTCAAGGACGTGCAACTTTTACTCGTGTTGAAGGACAATCCTTAACACACGATACCAGTCAATAAAGTTCACTCCCATGAGTCTCTCTTTTCCCAGGAACAAACGAAAGGATAGTTTTGATGTAGTGTCGTTAAGGTTTGCCATCTAAAAAGAGAGTACAAGTTTTAGTAAGTTTCGATATAATCCTCGTTAAAATAATTACCCACTTGATTTAAGAAAAACAAATTATCTTTAACAAGGGCTAAGAACCTCAAAATACCCCAATCCATGACGGGTTTTCCATGGATCACTTCATGGAGCTATTTTAGGCAGGTAAACAATTTACCAATTGCAATCCGGGATCGCAACTCTGAGGCACTTGCGGGATCCTAGGTACTCACAGCACCCATTTGGCTTGTTGGATCCCTTTCACACCTTTCCTCATTAATCCACTTCGATAGCTCGGATAGAGCTCGACAACTACCAAGGCGTCTTAAGTATTTGAAATGTAAATCAACCGTCAAAATACACAGTGGTACTCTAGCCCAATGGCCGGCTCAGCTAGAGCTCGACAACCGACCCTTGAGATTTGCCACACGCACCTTCCACACAGTTACACAAAACTGGCCTCGGCTAGAGCTCGACGACCGATCTTGCTACACTAGATTCGGGTGGTGTCATCTTACGGATGGCGTGAGATTTACAATTTTGAAAAACGGGATTTTGTTTTTGCCAGTTAAAACGATTTTAACCAATTCTTTTCTATGTGGCGTGCGGAGTTTGTAAACCAGTTTAAAAACTCTTTGGTTTTATTATTTTGAAAAATTTTCTAGCATGCGAAGATCCAAAAAATCCATGCAAGAAATAATACAAAATAAAACCAACCACGCATGTAATACAAGCCCGGTAACGAGCCATAAACCCTATGTGTCTTGCCCGCGAGCCAACGGGCAAGACTAAGTCTACTAAGGATAAACATCCAAGACATTGATGTGTGCTCTCCCACTTCATCCATTGCGTCTCCTACCGACCTCCGGATGCAAGTTTGCCAAGACATCGTCCATGGTCCTTGTTGGTTGCTTCGGTTCTCCTTTTACAATTTTACAAAATTTAAAAGGAAATAGCATGCAAGCCACAATTCTCTATTCTAAGTTAATACTGCAAATTACAAAGAATAGAAATCGGCATGCAAGCCTTTAAATATACAAACCGAATAAATTAAATTATTACAAACCATTGTGGTACAAACCACCAAATGAATGAATAAATTAATCAAACAACCAAACACATCACCTAGGTCTAAAATGCTCAAATGTCACCGGACACTAATATTACAACCACATACAACAAATCTAATACATGGTGTGCCACACAAAACCATGCAAATCTTATATGTCTTGGTTAAGATTATTTAATCACTCAAGGCACAAATAATCCTATGTACATATGCATTAGGAACCTTAAACAAGTCAAAATTCCATATTCATATATACACAATGTAAGTATATGCAATTAACCATTTTTATGCCAAAATGTTAATCCACATATAAATACACCAACCAAGACATAAGGCAACTTAAATACCTAATATCCAAAATTCTGGAAAAATCCAGAAAGTACAAGAGAGCTAAAAATCCAACAAAATTGATTTAAAGCATAAAATGCATTCTGCCAGAGGGGAGTTAGCGCCGCTAAGCAGATGTTAGCGCCACTAAAGCCAGAAGGCTTACCGACCGCTATGGCTGCTTTAGTACCGCTAACACAGAAAAGTTAGCGCCGCTAAACCCTGGACAGAACCAAAAATCACATTTTTCGGATTTTTCAAGCTACCAAGTGCAAATCTAGTGTAGAGGTGGCTCTGCTACCACTGTTGGGGTTCGTGGTTGGTCACAGCTGAAGCATGCACGTAACAAAAACAAAATTTAAAAGCAAAAATAAACCACAAAAGGAACCCCAAGAAGTGTACCAAACTCTACAACAAAGAAATTCAACTTAAAAGAATATAGAAGAGTTAGTATACCATGGATGTCTCTGGAATTGTCATTGATCACGAACCCAAACAATGGCAATCTACTTCCTCTATCGAAGTCCACCCTGGGAAAACCGTGATTTAGGTGTACTAGCACCCCTTGAACACTCCTTCACATATGAAGAATGCCTTCTGGAACACCAACCAAAATCTCCAGAAACTCTCTAGAACTCTCTCTCTTTTACACTCAAGAACAACCTCTTTTGTTTTCTATGTGTGTTTTCTTAACTTAGACCTCAAGAGAGAGAGAGAGGAGTATTGCATGTATTTTTATAAACCTCTTTTGAGCCCTGGACCCTCCAAGACCGGCCATAGAAGGATACAAGCTAACCACATGCATTGGTGGAGATTGGAGGTGAAAGGAATAAAGTTGTAACCTGTCAGATGGGTTAGCGCCGCTAACCACCCAAGCTTAGGACCGCTAACCACTTAAAGTTAGCGCCGCGAACGCGGCACAGTTAGCGACATCATGGTTAGCGTCTCTAACCCTGTCTAGATTACCAACCATCTTTAATTATTTATTTATAACCCTCCTTTTTAGGTTGTTGTCAAGATCAACCCCCGGCGTGTGACGCGATAGGCCCATACATCATCGGTAGTGATCAATTGGCGTACGTGTGTCAGTGGGCATACTCCAACAAGACTAACTCTCTAAACAGGATTTATTCACAGATTGAATAATTAGCAAATTCACAACAGACGTGAAGATCGAACACACAAACTATGTTGGCAATCTGTGAATTTCATAATCACGTTGAACACACAAACAATGAATAAAGATTCGTAACACATACGATTGTCAGATTAGGTTGAGGTGTCTACTCTAAACTTATCAAGAGATAAGTATTTATAATACTGTTCCTACGGATCCTAACAAACTAGAACTTATCCTAATCTGCTAACAAACTAACGGATAACCCGGAATCTTGAATCTTTAATATTCTATCTTGAGTCTTCAATCTTCAATCTTGCTTCTGGAATCTTCTTATCCACACCGTAGATAAAGAGAATTACAAAATTTAAAACATATTTAAATTTTCTTAAATTGAATTCTTTTGTGAGGCGGTGTTACTCACATTGAAACTCATCTAGCTGAATTCTTCGAGAACAAACTCGAAATCAAACATGTACTAACATGTATAATGACTAACTCATCCTTAGAAGTCATAAGAGTTAGCTAGAACTTACTTAGCAACTCTGTTGAGCTGACTCAGTCTAGAAGCTGAATCACTCAGCTCGAAACGCATCAAGTTGAATACTCAACCTATACCTTAGATGACACACACAACTTATCAAACGTATTGATAACCTAACTAAGATATAGTCTAAGATGATCAACTATATGCTCAGCTTATACTCAGCTGATGCTCAGTCTGAAATACTATAAGTGCTCGGTTAGATGAAGCTTCATAATTCTGTTTAAGTTGTATTTAGAACATATCTTACAAACTTAACTTTGTCTCATCAAATCTTAAATGATAAGATCATTTGACCAACAGTTTACATCAACTTGCGAACAAAAATTAGATATTTAGTGCATAAACACTTATCTAATATTCTATTTATTATTCCCAACACTTAACTCTTTTAATATGTTTAATATTGGTGACATTGAATTTCAATATATAATTATGACCTCCTGGGACTAGTCCTTTTACCTGGACTTATTTTGAATCCTCAAAAATTCCCGTCATTATAATTATATACGTACATGAATTTCAACAAGCTAATAATTACCGTGTTTCTTCGAAACACTTATTTGCTTCTACGCAGACATACACATATACGTATATTAATTTATCAAAAACCGATAAATATCTTTGCGTAGGTCAATTGCTCCCACTGACTATTATGAAAACACAGCGTTACTTAAAACACCTTATTGATTTGGTCAAACTTGACACAAATATCAAAACACTGATTTTTAGTATAAATCCAAAACTTAGATTTCGAATAAGAATCTTAAAGTTAACGAAATCTTAGTCTTGTACTTTCTAATATCCACTATTTCCTGTTACAGAAATTGGTTTGAAAAGTTCACAATACTACAAGTATAACACACTTGTATGGATTCTTATTTAAGACATGTGAGCTCTCTTGATTACAATATCGATTATAATCAAATTCATAAATGTTTTACCTTTAAACACATCCTTAGAAATAATGACTATTATTTCAAGTATTTAAGTTTAGTTCAAAACTTGAACTTGTTTTCATAAATGCATATAATTACTTGATTAGATAAACTTTCTAATGTATAACAACAACTGTAGGAGTCCATGTTGGTAAAATAAACACAACGGAAGAAATTTTAAAACTATTTTTCACAAAGATTTTACAAGAACACCATGAATGGTATAAACTTGATGTGAACATGCATGCAAACAAAAGAACAACACAAGGGATAGAGAGATTTATACCTTCCTCCTAAGCTCCTTGCTACTGAAAATGAATGTAGAAAGACGGGATGAACTTTGAATTAAAGAATAAGCCTTCAAGAACACCACCAAAGTGATACACCGACAAAACCTCTACCCTTGTGCTAGCAAGTTGATCACCAACAACTCCTATGGTCTTGATGATATTATACAACCCTTAAAATCTGGAACACTCAAGCAAACCTCACAAGAACACTTCTTTGAAGCTCTCAAGTGTATGAAAGTAAAAGTAGCATAAGGTCCCAAGTGAAATCAAACTCTATCCATATATAGAGTTGAAAACCGACCATTTGCTTGCTCTAGCCGGCCATAAATTGAATTCCTATTGGACCAACACCACAAAGCCAATGAAATTCAAGTGCCACTTAGTTTTCCGATCTTCACGACCCCGCATGGTCCCTCACAGCCCGTGAAGCTTAAAAGCTTCCCGGCCCGTGCCCTGTTCATGGAAGTCGTGGAGGTATCCGTGGCGCATTTATCCTTCACGATTCCCTTCACGGCCCGTGTAGGACCGTGAAGCCACTCTGGTCCACGAGCCATATAGCCCATGTAGGAACTCGTAGGAACACCTTGCTTCACGACCCGTGGAGTATCCTTCATGGTCGTGAAGCCTAAGTCAACTGGAATTTCACCATTTTGACCGGCTATTTTCTCGTAGGGCTGTCGAGGTAGAAGTTTGGTGTATGACCCGATAGGCCCGGACTTCATTGGCAGTGATATCGCATATGTGTTCCAGTAGGCAAACTCCAACAGGCTCCCACTTGCACATGGGACACCCATCCAAAATATCACAGACAGAGAGCGGCCTCTAGCAAGACATCTCTACCCCCAAATCAGAACGGGGTATGTCATCCCTGACAAGTACAAGATCACAACCCAATTGGTTTGAAATGGTCCTATAGATAAACAATCAACCATCCCTTTGTTCTCGATAACCATGTGAAGACTAGATATGGTACAAGGTCATTCTCAGTCCTTCACAGTGTTTCTCGATCAAGATTGGTGGTGACCAAAATATACAAGTTGCAATCGATTATGCAAAAATTCATTGCATACTTGAGCATGGCCATGCATTTTGGTGTCAGCGCCCAATCATCGAGAGGCCCGTGGATATCTCTCTAAACAGAGGAACAAATCGCTTTGACTACATTGCCCACCAAATTGATCATACTCTGCCCAGCTACTCCCTTTATAACGGCCAGTTACGGACTGCGTTTGAAAGCAACTAGAACAAAGCAAACCAAAGTGATGCAGACACATGTATCTCTAGCCTAAGGATGAAATGATGTTATCAAGTACTGGAGAAGAGTTGCATCTCTATGTCCCAATCACCATTGGACACTTGACCAATCACTTCCCTCAGCCTTCGTTCAGACTTTCTTCCCATGAAGTATGACTAGCGTGGGCATTTAGAATGTATACACATTCAGGGAAGAATAAAACATGCTAAGTTGGAACATAGTATTGATTTAAAGAAATACCCGTAACATGCGTATTACTAAATCTCCATTTAATAATCGAAAAATACAATTAATACAATACTGATCAATGTTCCCAAAATTGTAAATACATCAAATACAATAACCAAAAAAAATGTACAAGTACATCATCATACCAAATTGCTTGAAAATCTAATACCAATAGCACGGGTGTGGGCATTTTTCTTCGGCTGCGATAACGGTTTGGTAAACGGATCCGCCACTTTGTTATCCGTGTGTACTCTGATGATGACAATATCTCCACTATCGACCACGTCACGGATGTAATGATACTTCCACGGAATATGCCTCGTGCGTCGGTGAGACCTTGGTTCCTTTGCTAAAGCAACCGCACCCTCGTTATCACAAAATACCTCAACAGGGTCGAAAATGCTAGGAACCACTCCCAGATCTTGGATGAACTTCCTCTTCCAAACAGCCTCCTTCGCAGCTTCACTGGCCGCAATATACTCCTACTAGGTAGTAGAATTGGCCATAGTATCTTGCTTAGAGCTTCTCCAGGAGATAACACCACCATTCAAGAGGAACACGAACCCTGATTGAGATCTGCAGTCATCCCAGTCGGTTTGGAAGCTAGCATCAGAGTAACCAGTTACCCTAAGCACCTCCTCAGCTCCATAGACCAAGAACATCATCTTTGTCGTTGGAAGATACTTGAGAATGTTCTTCACTTCCATCTAATGTGATTCACCAGGGTTGGCTTGATATCTACTTGTCATAGTCAATCCACAAGATTTTTTTTTGAAACGCCAATACCATTTATACCAACAAATACCAAGTACAATCAGCATGGCAACTAAGCACAAGATATACCAGGCCTCGTACACAAATGGCGTACATGATCGAGCCTATTTCCGAAGTATAAGGTACTCGCCTCATTACTTCCTGTTCCTCAAGGGAACTTGGGGATTGAGTCTTACTCAATACCAAACCATGCGACATAGGTATGAACCCCTTCTTGGAGTCCTCCATCCTAAATTTCTTTAGGACCTTGTCTATGTACGAACTCTGGCTTAAGCCGATCAACCTGCGGGATTTATCTCTATAGATTTTAATCCCAAGGATATAAGCTGCATCCCCTAGATCGTTCATTGAAAAACAACTCCTTAGCCAGGTTTTTACACCTTGCAAAGTTGGGATGTCGTTCCCAATTAGTAGTATATCATCTACATAAAGAACTAGGAACACAACTATGCTGCCACTAGCTCTAATGTAAACACATGGCTCATCCTTTCTTTTAAGGAAGCCAAACTCTTTGACTTTCTCCTCAAAGCACAGATTCCAACTCCGAGATGCTTGTTTGAGCCGATAAATGGACTTCTTTAGCTTGCAGACTTTGTCCGAAAACTCTGGACGTACAAAACCCTCAGGCTGTGTCATATACACCTCCTCTGAAAGTGTTCTATTAAGGAACACGGTTTCGACGTCCATTTGAAAAATCTCATAATCATAAAATGCGGCAATGACCATGAGTATCCGAATAGACTTTAACATAACCACCGGGGAAAAAGTTTCCTCATAGTCTACACCATGAGTTTGAGTGAAACCCTTAGCCACCAGTCGCGCTTTGAAGGTGTCTACCTCGCCATCCACACCGATTTTTTTCTTGTAGACCCATTTGCACCCCACGGGTTTGCACCAAGGCACAGGATCTACCAAGTCCCAAACTTGGTTATCGGACATGGACTTTATCTCGGATTCCATTGCTTCTTTCACTTGCCAGATTCAGGGCCCACCACAGCGTCCTGGTATTTGGTAGGCTCATCAGAGACCACTACCAAGTCGGTGCCCTCAGACATGAGAAAACCATATATCTCCACCATGCTCACACTCACAATCGAAACATCGTGATGCGGATGGAAAAGCCTAAAGTATACCCGATCATAAGACAGGGGGTTTTTATGAAGCTTTATTATAAAACAATTAGTTTTATTAATTATATACCAATTTGTTTTATAAGGATTTAATTATCACACGTGGGTATAAAAGTTCTTATTGCTTTGTTAACCTAAAGACTTGTCTAGAAGCACCCTTAGGCCAGTATCATCAAGTTTATGGGTTGATAGTAAGCACGAGTGGGAGTCTGATAGGATTTGTGTGCATAACCATCGAACCCTGATGACACACCCAATGCGATAAGACAGTCAAGGGTCACATCTGTGAGGGTACGTAATTCAAGAAGTTCATCCACATCGTGGAAGATAGGTAATATGACACATGGTCATAAACCAGTATAGAGAGTTATAAAATAACCAGTTATAACTAATTAACAAGAATATATATATTTATTAGTTAATAAATATATATTGTTAATTATTGGTGTTTAGGATTAATATCTTGGATATTATCTTAAACGGGTTATTGTTACTAATTGTTATTATTATTAAAGAGATAAAATATATCTAGATATATATATATATATATATATATATATATATATATATATATATATATATATATTTAAGATAACTATATATATATTGGCCTATAATAAAAGATTTAAACCAAGTTACCTAATTTAAGATAACTAGAAAGTTATCTATAAATTGGAGTTTAAACCTACACAATTGGGGTTAACACTTTAACAAAATCAATAAGCCACAACTCTCTCTCTCCTCCCTTGAAGTCAACGGCCACGAAACGCTAGGACAGGGGTTTGTCGATTTTGATTATCAAGGCAACAAGAAGATAGAGAACTTTGAAGTGTGAATCAAGTTTTTCTAGCAGGCTCTTGGTGTACCTCATTACGGGTGGACTAACATTGAGCAATTCAGGTATAAACCCTAAACCCTAAACCATAAACCCTAAACCTGTTATTGGCGCCTATAGAGAACGCGAACGGTATATGTGTATATATACATATCTTGATTTCCAGTATTAAGTATAGGATTGCTTGTATGCTTTATTTGAATGTTTATCTAATCCTGATGGATATTGATACATGATTTTTGA
This sequence comes from Pulicaria dysenterica, assembly GCA_947179395.2. Classification (NCBI taxonomy): domain Eukaryota; kingdom Viridiplantae; phylum Streptophyta; class Magnoliopsida; order Asterales; family Asteraceae; genus Pulicaria; species Pulicaria dysenterica. The sequence continues at coordinate 38,411,528 of OX359292.1, forward strand.
AAATGGCTATGTGGGCACCTACATGTTTTTCAAAATCCATATACATGGCATACACACTTGTGATAAGTCAAGATCATTAGTCCTTTAGGGTTTTAGGATTATGTTTTTTATTCTCTTTCCGCTTTAATAAATAACAACTGTATTGTATCTATAAAATTCTGAGTTGGATTAAACCAGTTCGGATATGAATCAGGATAAATCAAGTATGAAATTGTGACATGTAAAACCAACTGTGACAACTAACGTTAGAACAACCGTGTTATAGGAAGCTCTTAGGTTTAAATTTTCTATTCATCTAGGGCTTTTAAGATGTACCGGGATTTAAAGGTAGATTACTGGTGGCCAGGCATGAAGCGTGAGGTGGCTAAATTTGTAGAAGGATGCTTAACATGTTTAAGGGTCAAGCCCAAACACTAGAGACCGCACGGGAAATTACAACCGTTAGAAATCCCGCAATGGAAGTGGGAGCATATCACTATGGATTTCATCACAAAGTTACCGCGAACACCGAGAAACTTAGACACGATTTGGGTTGTAGTGGAGCGGCTAACCAAAAGTGCACATTTCATACCGATCCGTGAGACGTTTTCTTTAGCAGCGTTAGCGGATGTATACGTAAAGAAGATTATAACCATGCATGAAGTGCCAGTATGAGTAGTATCTGACCAATATACGCGTTTTACGTCAAGGTTTTGGGACAAATTTCATGGTGATTTTGGAACGAAGCTCCAATTTAGCACCGCTTATCATCCGTAGACAGATGGCTAAAGCGAGAGGATGATTCAAACTCTCAAAGATATGTTAAGAGATTGTGTGCTAGACTTCGAGGGGAGTTGGGATACTTACCTACCCGTGGTAGAATTTTGGTACAACAACAGTTTTCACGCAAGTATCGGCATGTCTCCCTACGAGATGCTTTATGGGAGACGCTGTAGAACACCGATTTCTTGGGGGTGAAGTAGGGCACAAAGTACTTGGTAGTGCCGAGGTAGTGCAAAAGACAACTGAAAATTTTCAAAAGATACGGGAACGTTTGCGCATAGCCCAGAGCCGACATAAGAGCTACGTAGAGAAGAGACGATCAAAATTGGAGTTCCTGGTCGGAGATTTTGTATTGTTAAAAGTATCACCATGGAAGGGGATTATTTGTTTCACGAAGCGCCGTAAACTAAACCCTAGGTTATCAGCCCGTTTAAAGTAATCTCCTGAGTGGGCAAGGTGGCATACCGACTAGAGTTACCTAAAGAATTGTGAAGGATTCATAACACTTTCCATGTGTCGCATTTAAGGAAGTGTTTAGCAGATGAATCCTCTTTTGTACCATTAGGTGATATTGAGGGCGACGAAAATCTGAACTATATCGAGAGACTTGTTGCCATCATTGATCGAGAAACGATAGTACTAAGAAATAAACAGATTGAGATGGTGAAAGTGCAGTGGGATCATCTCTAGGGATTCAAATGGATTTGGGAACCAGAATAGGAGATACAGAAACATTACCCAGAGTTATTTGAGAAGTGACTTTGAGGACGAAGTCGATCCTAAGTGGGGAAGAGTTGTAATACCCACTTTTAGAATTTATTATCTAGTTATATCATGGGCTAATGTAACTTAGGTTGTATTCATTTTCAGTAATTGTGATGGTAATTATTTTACATCGGATATCCATATTTAACTTCGGGCCTATTGTTGGGCCTATTAGTTAGTAGATGTATAGTTTGTTTAGATTAAACCTAGAGATTGATTAATAGTGTATGTTATGCATAGAGGATTTGCAACCAAGATGATAGGCTTGACCCAAGTAGTTGCATTATTTAAACTAATATTAGGGTAACTATTAGGCTTCTTGTATTACTGTTTCATTAGTTCATCAGAATACAGAGAGGGTGTGAGAGTGTTGTGTGTTTCATGAGAACGATGAGGAAGAGGACACCAAGATTCAAGTTAAGGATTTGCAAAGGGTTCACACCAGGTTATCTATCTTCAGCCTTGTATAATGTATCTTGGTACTAGCTGCATTAACTTAATATGTAAAGAATAAGTTGAGTTCCTGTTCTTTAGTTTTAAAGGTTTCCTCATAAGAAAACTAAAAATAAAATTTAGCCCACTAAGACATGATAATAATCAGGTACCTTCACAAAGGATCTATTCTAATGTTGTTAGGGAACTCTAGGATCGGCAATGGGGTTAATTGGTTGACTAATGAATGATTTCCATTTTTAAGTTTAGCCTGTGTGTTCTTCTCCTTGTATAGTAAATGATATATGACTCACGATTTGGTGGTGTGATTCGTTGATCGGATCCTTATACAATTACTGTGATATCACTATTGTTCTGTAGTTACAGTCAGGTGAGTTTCACTAACTTATGTACATTCTTATTTGATACTATGTTTATTATTATTAGCGTGAGCGGCTTGAGTAGCACAATATCCTGTGTGGCACAATCGCTTGAGTAGCACAATAGCCTAAGAGGCACAATCGCTTGGGTAGCAATCGCCGGAGTGGCACATGATGTGACGTAAATGATTATTTGAATATCTATCTGAGATAATATATGAGTGTTGTGTGTTTACTAAGCTTTATGCTTAACCCTTCTTGTTTTACTTTTCAAGACAGTTACGAGTTGACAAAGGGAAGGCCCCGACATGACAACTTTTTCTGCAACTTTTATTAAACTCTAATTTACCTTACTTTCTAAACTTCTATTTTGAAACCTTAAGTCCCGTATGTTGGGCCGGTCGTTGACTTGAATTTTAATTGTATCGAATATTTATTATCGATGTATGGTATTATGTTTAGCTTTATTCTTTCAACAAATTTTTTTTGGCGTTACATTTCAGTTCCATGATCACTTTTGAGCATCCGTACCAAATTTCCATTCATCAGTTTCATCTTTTTGATGAAACAAATTATTTCTTCAACAGATTTACTCTTGTGATTTAGGAAGAAGACCCATGTGTATCTTAATAATTTATCCACCATTACTAAAGCATATTTACTTCTACCAAAACAAGCAGTGGCTACTGGACTGAAGACATCCAAATATAGCATGTAAAATGGTTTAGTAATGCAGAAAACGTGCTTGGATGGAAATGATGTTTTATGTTGTTTTCCTTTCTCACAAGTTGAGCAAGGTTTGGGTTTAGAGTATGTGAGCGAAGGTAGTCAGACACTACATCACCTTTACTTAGCTTGTTAATATTATTGATGTTCAAGTGAGAAAGTATTTTGTTACAAAACCAGTTTGTGTCAAAAATTATTTTTGAATACAAACAGGTTTCTTTCGAAGGATCACTAGAGAACATGTCCAATACGTACACGTCCTTGGATCTCTTGACACTCAACACTTCTTTACCTTCTTTTTTGATAATGGAACCTGTTGGAATATTCCCACTAACACACACGAGTTGGTGTCATTACCGATGAGGCATAGGCCTATTGGGTCACACGTCATGTATTGATTCCAGCAACATCTTGTACGAGAGAGAGGGAACACCCAAAAGTTGGGTCTTGGTGGGCCAGACACGACCGTGCCTCTTGTAGGAATAGGCGTGCCTCCCGGCCTGGCACGAGCCCAAAGCCGGCGTGTCTTGGGTGTATCTCTTTGGGCTGGCACGGGCGTGCCTCGTGGAGGTACGGCCATGCCCTATGCTCTGGCACGAGCCCAAGTCTGGCGTGACATGGGGGTGTCCTGCTAAGCAGGCACGGGTGAGCCTTTCACAGACACAACCATGCCAAGTGTAGTAACAGCCTAATTAAAGGTCTTTTAAGGCTAATTTGATGGTTGCTTTATGGTGCATTAGTTCCAGACTTATGAGGTCGGTTTTGGCTTCTATAGAGTCATTAGACCACACTCTTGAGTGTGTGAAATGCTAATGAACCTATGGTGAACATATGATCTCTCACTCACAAACAAACACACTTGGAAGTTCATTCTTGGTCTTCAAGTTGGTGTTTGTCATTGGTGGTTGTTCTTGTTGGTATACAAGCATTCTAGCAAGTGGAGATCAAGTGTGCTTGGTGTGGATACCGGTAGAGGACCACTTCTTTGTGTTATCGAATCCATCATCATCAAAGGGACAAGAAGTAAAGCTACACGTAGGGTACATTTCTTCTATCTTGTTCATCTTCTTAGTTGCATCGTTTCATGTTTAGAGTTTGGTTAATTGGGGCGTATTAGTGGCACTCGTTTTTAGAAAAATTGTTTATACCATTTTTAACTTCCGTTGCGTTTCCAGATGCCACCGATACCCAACATAACCTCCTGTCTTATTAAGTTCCCATTATTAAAAATTGTTTATCCTATTATTAAGTTCACCATAGCCTTTGGTCTGACAATAGTTGTTTTCATCAAAGGTTACTTTTGAACCTTTTTCTTTCTTGTAGTTTCTGAGTAGACCTTTATAACATGGCATGGTTCTTGAACAACTACTGTCTAAGTACCATGTATTGTTGCTTTGTTCATATATGAATGGAAGAAATATTAGTAAAAATTTGGGTTTCCACTTATTCTGTGGATCTCTGTGTATTTTACTTAGCTTTCCACACTATTTCAGGTTTCTTATCAATGAATTGAACTTTCATATTATTATTACTAGTCCGTTATGTTGACTTGCTTTCTTGAAAACATTCCAATGCCTTATGTTCTCTACTACCACATTTGTAACACTTTTGACTTTTGGTGGTTTTAAGGTCTTTATTAATAGGCATCTTGGATTGATCATGTAATTTTTAAATGTATTTAGTGATAGGCATCTTGGATTGATCTTTGAATTTTAAAACTTTTTTATCAGTCCTTGATGTGGAAAGTTTTTCAGATGTCACAGTTTTTATTATGTTCATAGATTTTTGAGCTTCATCATTCATTAAGAAAAAAGTATATGATTTATGATCAACTGACAAACTTTCAGCTGAACATTTATCATCTATTTTACGAATGATTGATGTAGAAGCTCTAGTGAAGTAAGTTTCAGTAGACTGAATACTCGAGTTTAAGATATCAGTTTTCAAGGACTGACAACATAATGTCATTTTGGTATCAACACATGATTCCTTACCTTTACTCACATTCTTTAAACTTAATGTCTCGTTAGTAGTATTACTAAATTTTTTATGAAATAGCATACAAACTTTATCAGTCAGAAGTAATTTGATCCTTCATATAAGAGTTTTGACTTTAGAAAAACCTGTTTGTGAACACATTTTTCCCTTTAATTATTTTATGAAATGTTAGAGTTAAAATGTCAGCTTCCTCTAAGATATCCAGATATTTACTAAAATCAAAACAATTAGTAGCTTCAGAATATGTTCCTCTTATAATAGCTTGAAATTGTTTGAGAATCTGTTTATTAACACACTGAGTGGTCTTTTCAGCAGAGACACACCCAGAGTTCACTAATTTCCGAAGGTCATTAAACATATTGGTTACTTTATTGGTTTTTTTATTAAGATCTCCTTCAATATCTTTTGAGTAGCAAGTTCAATATTCAGTTTACTCGCCTGTTTCAATTTTCATCTTTAAAAACTAATTTCTCATTAAGTGATATTAGTTTTACTTTAAGCTTATTTTCTCTTTTCTAGCAGACTGAAAATCAACACACAAGTAATCAAACATGGGGTTCCTTTCATTTTCATTGTAAGTTACAAATTTACCAATTTGATACATAGAAGAAGGATCCCAGTTGGTGACGATGCATGCCTTTTTCATGGCTTCATCGAAGGAGCTACCACCTTCATCTTCATTAGCCATTAGGATAAGCTGAGCTGTGAGAATCTCATCTTCTTCAAATGATAGGTCTTCTTCAGCCCAATCTTCTTCTTTAGCCATCAACATTTGGCCTTGGGTTTTCTTCTTCTTCTTGTAAAGAATGGCAGCAAGAAACTTCTTATATTTATCTTCATAGTCTATCATGTTATCTTGTTTGGATACATTCTTGTAACTTGAGCTACCTTTGGACTTACAATTACTAGCAATATGACTAATCTTGCCACATGAGTAGCATTCAGTTGTGGAGACATCAAAGGATTTTGCTATGAATTTTTTTTTGTCTCCGGCTGATTTCTTTCTAAACTTCTCGACACCCTTCCCCTTCAAGAAAGGCTGGAAGTTCCTAACTATCATGGCAACTTGCTCAACAACGGTTTCAGTGTTGTCCATGTTCTCTATGCTTTCACCTTCTTCATCAACCGACTCTTCTTCTTCAGAGCTCTCATCTTCCTCTTCCCCTTCACTGAGATTATCAACCATAGCAGCAAAACACATGGATCTTGTTGCCTTAGACATAAATGCAATTGATGGAATTTTCACTGATTCTCTCATCACGTTGGTAGACATCTTTCTTTACGTAACTGATTGCTCCTGGTTCACGAGGTTTCCATAGAGCCTAACCAGTGACATCCCTTTGATCTTTTCACTATGTCTCAAAACAATGATAAAGTGATCCCATATTTCAGGAAGAGGAGTCTAGAAATTTGTGTACCAGTACTTTGTTACTGTTGGTAACATCCGCCCTTTCTAAATCATTTACTAGGCAGTTGAACCGGGTGTAGGTCTGAGTGAGACTTTCACCTTTATGAGCAAAGAAGAATTCATACTCTCGTATGACGAGGAGTTTCTTGTTCTCCTAAACTTCCTTGGTGCCCTCATATGCAACTGTAAGAGTGTCTAGCATCTCTATAGTAGAAGTACAATTAGGTACTTGATAGATTTCATTGGGTAGTGTAGAGACTAAGGTTGTTCTGCCATTAACATCAAGGTTTCCTAGCCTTTTGTCTTAATCAGTCCATAGAGGCAATGTTTTGGTTATGACTCTTTCAGTAGAGGAGGTGTCATCTTCTGTAGTAGATGGGACAAAGAGATTGGAGGTAGGAACATAAGGTCCTTTAGTGACTTTTTTTAACATCTCTGTGTCAAGACTAGACATAGAGATAGACTCTATTCTTCGATATAGAGAAGTTATCAGCATCAAACATAGGACATCTTGATAGAGATCCATTGTTTGCTACGTTGGTAGAAGTAGATGATGAGGCTATTTAGTGTGAGGTTGAAGCAATTGAGGAGTAAGCATAACAGATGTAGATATTGATTATCTAATCTACTCTGATACCAGTTAGTCCCAGAATGAGTACGCAACAACAAATGTTTGTCGAATGGAAGGTTGAATACAAACTTAAGCTTTTTTAAGATTAATTGTACAATCTAATACGTGACTAGATTACCATAAAATACTAACTGTTAAGTAAACTTTTCATCAGCTTTCTTTGTATTTTTTTTAACTTTTATATGGCATATCTCTATATTAATTTTAAGATCATATTGGGAAGGTCGAAGATGTGTCAAATGTATTGAGAACAAATGGAACCACCATGATCAAACTCAAACTTGTTAAAATCCTTATTATTTCATAAACTAAAATACTAAATGTTTGTAGCCCTGTTGTATTTACCATGTTTCCTACATACGTGTCTTAGAGGATTAATGATTGGGGCCACATTGTGGGATGATGCTACAATTTCATTTGACAAGCAAGCTGTCTTGTCTTTACATTCTCCTGGATTGCTGCAGTCTCTTCCATGAAAGTTTCAAAATATCTAGGTTCTGCAAACCCATATTAACTATTAATTGTAATTAATCCTTTTTATATTCTCATGCAATTTAAAATCTATAATATGGTATAAATGACTTGTGATGTGCGTAAAGCATACCAGTTTTAAAAATAATAAAAACTGTTATTATTTTAGTACGACTATGACACAAATTAGCAAGAGGACCTAATCGTATTATAGTATAGAAAAATGAGTACGGGTGTCGAACTCTTGGGGAACGAGTATGATTTGACAGAATTATACTAATTTAAATATTAAACGAAACGAAATTAAACTAAACTACTAAAAAGCAAATAAAAATAAACTTCCGTTTTTTCCCTTTTTGAGATAGATGAATCAATGGAACTTTGATCCCTGGTTCCTTCTTGGTCTAATGTCTGGGTGCGTATGGCGGTACACTCAGAGCACCTTTCTTCCCTTTATCATTCCATTAGCCGTCCTCGAGTCCCGTTTGGCAAAAGGGCTGTCTGTGGCTCGGATGTCGATGACAAGCGACTTCCTACTTATAATATAAGCGGCTACGTGGCCTATTAGGAGCTCCGGTTCAAATGCTCCGAGGTTATGCCTCTTTGATCATTCCACTTCTTTGTCGCGGGAACATCTCTCCAACGAGCTAGTTCACTTCCTCTCCCGCCTTCATCATGAAAGTGAGCTACTACTTCTTCCTCACCTGTTGGTCCTACACTTACATGACTCTTCTAAGTACGGCTATGGTAGGTGGACTTTTCTGACATCAGGAGATGAAAGCAAAGAAATTCCAGAACCACTTGGTGGATAAGTCCGACGACTTAGCAGCACTTAACTTAAAAGAGGAAGGAGTCTTTACGAATTCAGTAGCTATGCTATGTAATACACACTTGACTTTACTCAAAGAAAAGACTTGATCCAAGGAACTATACAAGTATGGTGGGAGGCCTAAAGTCTTTGGAACAATAAAATAAATAAAGCAATTAAAGGGAGGGATTTATGATGTTTGTTTGTCAGCTTTTAACTAACCAAACCACTACTAACCCTAGAAAAACACTAAAGCATGCAAAGAGACAACAAAGCGAAGAACTTGACAGATTAAATACATTAATGAAGATGTTCCCTCCCTAGATTCAATTACACCCTTTTCATGGAAATCAATTCATGGCCATAAGAGCTAAAGATACTTAAAACATTCATGCATCGATTTCTATATTAGTTAAAACCTTGATCTAGTTCTAAACGTTTAATTACACCAATTAATAACCTTTATGGTCAAAAGCGCGATTAAAAGGTATAACTAACCAATTGATTCGATTTATGAGTAAAGCGTCAACCTTTAATGGTTTATATGATGATGGTCCCATATTATACGGATGAAGCAATGTTTGAAGTATGTGAATCGGTTAAGAGAGAGAGAGAGAGAGTCAAGGGCTATGATAAACATGCACTTTAAATGTGTAAATAACTGATGAGTGCAAATTTTTGCTTCATCAAGGGAGGCAAAGCCTTAAATAGGTTGGCTTCACAACAAGAAATTTAAATTAAGCATCATAAATTGACTTGTTGCAAATCCTGAGTGCTATGGATCGGTAGGCTTGTCTTGGATACTCCTCGGGAAGTACGTCATGAGCTTGCCACACTTTGTCCTGTAGAGAATAATGTAGAATTTTTAAGGTGTCCTCTAAATATGCCATAAGTTCTACCATTCTGACGAATGTCTTTTCTTTCTTTGCATTATGGAAGACAACACCTCTATCTCCTTGGTAATTTGGATGAGCTTCATAGATAACCATCAATTCTTCAAGTTGATCAAGATCAGGATGAATCTGGTTTAGCTTGAGAAGATTGACCTTGAGAAGGTGGTTTTCTACTCCGAGCTGCATGTCATGATCCTCAACACTACTTATAAACTTTCGCATGTATTTCATGAGTTAGGATTTGCCATATTGTTCATCAGGTGTTTTGTGTCAGGATCGGATATAGATTATATCAAATAACAAGAATTAACTTTAAATAATCAATCAGAGTAAAATAAAAGTTAATCTTTAACTATGATCACAATCAACTAAGAAGTTGCGGAATCACACTTAATTGATTAAAGAAGGTTTTAAACAAAGATTAATTCAATCAAACAGTAGTTTTATTAACCAACCAGAATGATTACAAAAGCAAACTTCACCCCCAATCTAACTTATTCTGTTAGACGAAGAACACAGACTGTTCTTAGGTTTCAACAAGAAACTTAGAGGCTAAAACACTTTCAGAAAAATAAATAACGATAAGAACAAATGCTTTGAATAATGAGATCAAGTCGTCGTCAATTGATCATCTAATTAAGTATATATAGACTCTTGATCCTCCTTGAATTGTTGACAGTTAGGTAATCTTCTATCTTCTGAGATAATCTTGTTAATCTTCAAAGTATTTCGAGATATCTTCTAAGATAGGATTTTCCAAATATAGCTCAACAGAAACTGTTTAATGAACACAACAGTTCTTTATCCTTCTAACAGTCTTCAGCTTCAAGGTCTTCTAACAGTTTTGACTTTGCCAACTAACAGTTCTAAAACTTGCAGCAACTGTTAGTTACAACTGTTTTTCATATCTAACAGTTTTACCTTTGCATGTTCAACAGTTTCAATAACTTAGCGAATTTCCCAACAATCTCCCCCTAACTTAAAGTATTGAACAATACATTTAAGTTGTTTTATAGGGTTCAACCATAGAAACATTCACATAAGCAAAGAACACATTAACATTAATTTTGCAAAGTAAAATTGTTATAATCAAAATATGAAAGAAAAATTAAATTTTCTCTTTCTCTATCAGCTCCATCCTTTCTTTCAGTCTTCTCCCCAGATCTTCCCTTAACCTTACAGGACCATAGAACCTTGCCTTTATCATGTACATCAGCTTGGTCCTACTGTGATCAACAAAATTAAGATCAAACCACTGGGTTTTAGCATTGTTTGTCACAAGATTATACACCCTTGATCTTTCAAAAACTTTCACAGTCGATATAGGAAATCTTTCATCACTTGTCAGTAAAGACATTACTCTCTGTGGATTGCATATACTCGATAAATGTACTAAAAATACTTTTATCTCAATTTCAGCATCCTTTCCAAAATGACTTACCCCATATTCATACATTTCTTGTACATCTCTCCTGGTCACACTATCCATCATTGCAGAGAAACTGACATAGCTTTCAATTGGTTCCACCTCTCTAACAATGGTGACACCCTGCTTTCCAGTTTCCACTCTCAGCATTTCAAACCTCCATTCTTTGATATGCGACTTTTGAGCTTCAAATTTATCAATTCTTTCTTTTATCTCTTTTGAGAGTCTATCTTGCAGAATAGTTTTGACCAAGCCTGTTTTGACTTTTTCTTCAGACTGTTGGGGTTTTTGGACTGATTGGGGTTTCTTCTTTTCCACTACTGGCTTGGGAGGTGGAACTGTTTTCTTCTTTACAACTCTTTTTCTTTTTACTCCCTTACCAGCAGCTTCCTTTACTTTCTCTTCTTCATCAATCTGAGTAGTAATCTCATCAGCCAGCTTCTTTGCTATCTCAAAATCAGACTGTTCTTGTTCTCTTAGCTCAGCTGCTAGCCTTAATGCAAATTCATGATCACGCTCTTCTTGTTGCTGTCTTGAAAGCTTGAGTTTAGGACAAACAACAACAATTTCTTTACCTTTGCCTGAAACAGGAGGCAACTCAGATTCTTTCTTTCCTTCCTGGATGACCACCCCTTTATACCCTTTCTTTGGTGGTAAAGATTCTAACGTAGCAACCTTTCCATCAAGCCATCCATCATCAATTTTCTGTGCCATTCTAGAAGAACTTATTCCCAGATATTGAGCACTAATATCAACCAAATAGTTCTGCTTAACTGTTGACCACGATTTGAAAATCTCAGTGCTTGGAACATCTGCAGTTGATACCATCCTGTTGATTAGCATCCTATCAACACTTGAAAGTTGTTCTTCTTCTTCATTAACCGCTTGGATACTTGCAACTGTTAGTTGATTTGAAGTTACAACTGTTGGTTGTGGTGTTGCAACTGTTTGCTCATTTGGAGCAACAACTGTTTGTTTATCCTGTGAAACTGTTTGCTTAACTTCTTCCTGCTTGGATTTTCTTCTTCCTTTAGCTTGAGCAGTTGAAGAGATTTTCACCAAGGATTTGGGTTTAAGCAACATCTCATGAGTATGAAGAACATTGTTGCTTTCTTCAGATTCTCATCAAGAAAGTTCAGCTGCTTATCTTGCCTTATTAACACCTCATTGTGAACTGCTACCACCTTGAGTACTTCGGTTGCCTTCTCCAACTGTTCAGTCAGTTCTTTTATCTTCTCATCTTGAGAAACTATCCTTTTGTTTTGAAGAGCAATCCTTTTCTTTAGGTGTAAATGAGCAGCAAGGTAAGGTGCAAAGTTAGAATCTGTTAATGCATGTTGTTTCAGTCTAGTCTCAATGTCAGTTAGTTTTTCCACTGTGACCATATCATCGACATTTTTCACTAGTGGCTTACTCCCCTGAGTATCACCATCAGTACCCCTCTTTTCTTGGTTCTGGGGATTACCAGAAACTGTTTTACCAGTCTCTGTTGCCATGGTTGAGGTCTTAGCTATGTTAACACTGTCCTGTTTATCCCTTGCGGATAAAACAGTAGTGTCAGCCTCAAAGACCATATGATCACCCTCTTGAGAAATGATCACCTCCTCAATGTGCCTGGGAGACAGCACCAAAGGTTCCCTTTCGATATTCTGCACAGGTAAATGCACCTGTGCAGGGCTAACAGTTTGGGGTTCTCTAACTGTGGTGGAAGGAGCACCAACAGTTTTTCTCTTCTTTTTAAATACTTTTAGTGCAGGGGCTTGTGTTGTAGATTTTTCAAACGAAGCAGGTTGGGAATTTTGAGTATCTTGGACTGTGGGTTCCAGTGTTGGTGGTGTAGCAATACGATGGGTTTCATGCTCAACACTGGCAGTCCTGTTTCTTGACAAAAACTCCACCATTTCAGAGAGTGGAGGAGTTATGGCACCAGAGAAACTCTTGCCATTAATCAACAGTTTGCTCAAAGTGGAAGCCACATGAGCAGAGGGAATAATGACCCTCTTGTGTATTTTTAGATTTGGCATAAAAAAGTTTAACAATACTTGCACAAATCGAGGATACATAAAAAAGAGACCATACTTGGTCCCTAGATGTTTTACCATGCCATTGAAAATTAATTTTGAAAAATTGAAGCAACGATTGTTGGCCAAACAGATTAAGGCCAAAGCAATGTTGCTTCCAAACTCGTTCCATCCTGTTCTTTTAGGACTAATGCACTGCTGGAGAGTATGGATTAAATACTTCCAGTGAGCACAAAATTGTCCCTTATAGAATGTACCCTTCCCTGAAGGACCCTCATACCCAAGCTTAACAAGCTCGGCATGCAAAAAATCTAGTGAAACTGAATCAGAATACTCACCCTCACTATCATTGAGTTGTAGAAGGTGGTGAATGGTGTCCTCAGAGATTGAGACGGTCAACTCATCAATGGTAGAATCAATCCATTGCACGTCATCAGTTGTTCGAAGTTGAGCATGTTTCCAGAACTGATCAATGTAAGAAGTGTATATGGTAGGATTAATGGTGAGTGCAGTGTTGAGATCGGACAATGAGAGATAATCAATCATATCGTGGAACATGTGAAGATCATCGGGTTTTGAAAGAAAAGCAAGCATGTTATGTTCCTTGACGAATGGAAGGGGAGCCATGGCGATTTGATAGCAGAATTCTAGGGTTTTAGCATTCAAACGAAGTTCAGTATGCGTAAAGAAACCTCTGAGGAGGGAATGGTTTATATATGTTTCGATTGTTGAACGCAATCCAAAGGCTTCCAAAATCCTGCAAAGACCAAAGCACCCTTTAATAGCTTAACAGTTGACGGACAAAAAGGAACTAACAGTTGAGAAACTGTTTTAATAGCTTAACAGTTGACGGACAAAAATGAACTAACAGTTGAGAAACTGTTTTCATAAGATGTAACAACTGTTATTCAAAAGTTCACTCCCTTTTGTTTGATCATTTATATGAATTGACAGTTGTTTAGGGTTTACAACTGTTCTTCATTTCTCGCCCTTAGTTGACAAATTTCTCCCCCTCAGTTGCACATGGACTTTGTCTAACAGTTGCCGAAGCCATATGCTAACAGTTGAAAAACTGTTAGTATTGATTGAAACAGAAATGTGCAACTGTCAAACAAACTTTCAGCTCGCATATATCAAATGCTGAAGCAATAAAAATAAAACATTAGAGAACACAGTCATCAACATAAGATATATTTTATTCAAGATAATCAATTGAGCTACAATAATTTTGAGACAAACAATACTGTCTTGTGCTATAGATCTAAACACAGCTTATAAGAACTGTCTTAACTCCTAGATCTACATATGACAAATTATCGATAACAGTTTGTATCATCAAATCTGAACTTTAAGGGAAGACAATCATCATCACATTCTTGCTCAAGACTGTCTTCGTTATTTAAGAATCGAGTTCAGAATAGCCTCTACAGTGCCGCCATCGCCTTACTGAGAAGCCTGTCTTCAAAGAGTGGTCATGTAATGCACAAGCCATTGTTGGTACTGCTTATCTAATTGTGCAAGGCCGTCTCGTAGGTGTGGGAGAACAATGATCTACACCGTAAGTGTAGACAACTTTCTCCGTCAACTGTTGACAGGCCTTAGACAATTGTCAAAACATACTACCTACCAATGGGTGTGCAGTAGACCTTCTCATCATATGCATCACCAGAGACGATTGTCATAATTTGCCTCGTGGGTGTGCAGTGGAACTAGTCATCTAAGTCAGTGACTTCCACTGCCTCATCATCTGAGGTCCTCTGGTGGTTACGAGTATTATATCTTCGAACATGGAACCACACTACGGAGTTTGTAGTGCCTGTTAGGTTCAAGACGAATCTTAGACAACATGGTGTAGGCAATTCATGAAAGAGAGTGAAATTTTCAAAATCACCTCTTAGACGAATATGATCAATTGGTTTATTTGGCCTACGTGGATCTGGATGTTGTGTCAAGGTGAACCTATCTCGATCATCATGCATCTCAAGAACACGTGATGAGTAATGCCAAAGCTCATGCATTCTTACAAATGGGGCAGGGATGGTTACATAACTTTGTCTAACATTAATATCTTTGAGGGTTATTAGAAAAAGTTAGTATCCATTTGCAAAGAGAAGAGTGTGCAAATGTAGGTGTGATTTGTGAAGGATGGGTGCAAGACTATTTATAGAGAAACCAGGAGGCATTAATGTCCATTAATAGCCATTAATGACCATTAATATCCAGTAATTTCCATTAATAGCATGCAGTGACTGGTCACATCAAATGCACTATAGAACAAGCAAAATGACTCACCTTTATCAGTTTGGAACTGTTGATTCAAGAAAGTGAATTTACCTTTACCTCATAACAAGGACAGTCACGAGTGTGAAAAACTGTTTGTGAGACAGGTCAGCAGATATGTCCAAAACTGATGTGTGAAATTGCATTTCCCTCTCTGAATACTTAAAGGATAACAGTTGTTAGAAAACGTAACTAACAGTTGAAAACTGTTAGTGTGAAAAACATGGAATAATGAACAACTGTTAGTCCAAGTTAATCATTCCAATGTTGGAAATCAAAAAGTTGAATCTGCTCACATCAAAAGGTTTAGTGAACAAATCAGCTAATTGATCATCAGTATGAATTTTCATAACTTGGATTAATCTCTTTTCATTGCAGTCTCTTATGAAGTGAAATCTGATTTCAATGTGCTTGGTTTTAGAATGCTTCACTGGATTATTAACTATGCTAATAGCACTGGTGTTATCACCATAAATAGGAGTATTTCAATGTGCTCTGATACCACTTGTCAGGATCGGATATAGATTATATCAAATAACAAGAATTACCTTTAAATAATCAATCAGAGTAAAATAAAAGTTAATCTTTAACTATGATCACAATCAACTAAGAAGTTGCGGAATCACACTTAATTGATTAAAGAAGGTTTTAAACAAAGATTAATTCAATCAAACAGTAGTTTTATTAACCAACCAGAATGATTACAAAAGCAAACTTCACCCCCAATCTAACTTATTCTGTTAGACGAAGAACACAGACTGTTCTTAGGTTTCAACAAGAAACTTAGAGGCTAAAACACTTTCAGAAAAATAAATAACGATAAGAACAAATGCTTTGAATAATGAGATCAAGTCGTCGTCAATTGATCATCTAATTAAGTATATATAGACTCTTGATCCTCCTTGAATTGTTGACAGTTAGGTAATCTTCTATCTTCTGAGATAATCTTGTTAATCTTCAAAGTATTTCGAGATATCTTCTAAGATAGGATTTTCCAAATATAGCTCAACAGAAACTGTTTAATGAACACAACAGTTCTTTATCCTTCTAACAGTCTTCAGCTTCAAGGTCTTCTAACAGTTTTGACTTTGCCAACTAACAGTTCTAAAACTTGCAGCAACTGTTAGTTACAACTGTTTTTCATATCTAACAGTTTTACCTTTGCATGTTCAACAGTTTCAATAACTTAGCGAATTTCCCAACATTTTGCCCAGCTTCCGAGATAGAGTGTCATAAATGAATGTTATATCATGCCATGTAGCTCACTTAAGAACCAATCCATATTGTCTTTGAGATATTCCATGACAAACTTCTCATAAGACGTGGGCAGGGATTGGAGAATCAAATTCACCATCAGTTCCCTCCCTATGGGAAATCCAAGTCTCTCCATTTGGTCCATGTACGCCTTCATCTTAAGGACATGAACGCTTACATTCCCGCCTTCCTGTATCCTATAACCGACTAAAGCCTTGACATACTCAAAACGTTCTTGTTTAACCTGCTGTGGGTACAGGTCCTTTAGCCGGTTAATCATGTCGTACGAACTCAATTACTTGAGTTGCTTTCGCAGCTCACAACTCATAGTCAACAACATGAGACAAGAAACATCTTGTGTATCTCGGACACGATTTTCCCATGCGTATCTAGTGGCCCAGCTCGCATTGGTAGCAGGTGGCTCCGAAAGAGGCTCCTCAAGGACATTCAACTTTGACTCGTGTTGAAGGACAATCCTTAACACACGATACCAGTCAATAAAGTTCACTCCCATGAGTCTCTCTTTTTCCAGGAACAAACGAAAGGATAGTTTTGATGTAGTGTTGTTAAGGTTTGCCATCTAAAAAGAGAGTACAAGTTTTAGTAAGTTTCGATATAATCCTCGTTAAAATAATTACCCACTTGATTTAAGAAAACCAAATTATCTTTAACAAGGGCTAAGAACCTCAAAATACCCCAATCCATGACGGGTTTTCCGCGGATCACTTCATGGAGCTATTTTAGGCAGGTAAACAATTTACCAATTGCAATCCGGGATCGCAACTCTTAGGCACTTGCGGGATCCTAGGTACTCACAGCACCCATTTGGCATGTTTGATCCCTTTCACACCTTTCCTCCTTAATCCACTTCGATAGCTCGGATAGAGCTCGACAACTACCAAGGCGTCTTAAGTATTGGAAATGTAAATCAACCGTCAAAATACACGGTGGTACTCTAGCCCAATGGCCGGCTCGGCTAGAGCTCGACAACCGACCCTTGCTAGTTGCCACACGCACCTTCCACACAGTTACACAAAACTGACCTCGGCTAGAGCTCGACAACCAATCTTGCTTCACTAGATTCCGGTGGTGTCATCTTACGGATGGCGTGAGATTTACAATTTTGAAAAACGGAATTTTGTTTTTGCCAGTTAAAACGATTTTAACCAATTCTTTTCTATGTGGCACGCGTAGTTTGTAAACCAGTTTAAAAACTCTTTGGTTTTATTATTTTGAAAAATTTCCTAGCATGCGAAGATCCTAAAAATCCATGCAAGAAATAATACAAAATAAAACCAACCACGCATGTAATACAAGCACGGTAACGAGCCATAAACCCTATGTGTCTTGCCCGCGAGCCAACGGGCAAGACTAAGTCTACTAAGGATAAACATCCAAGACATTGATGTGTGCTCTCCCACTTGATCCATTGCGTCACCTACCGACCTCCGGATGCAAGTTTGCCAAGACATCGTCCATGGTCCTTGTTGGTTGCTTC
Organism: Pulicaria dysenterica; assembly: GCA_947179395.2. Taxonomy (NCBI): domain Eukaryota; kingdom Viridiplantae; phylum Streptophyta; class Magnoliopsida; order Asterales; family Asteraceae; genus Pulicaria; species Pulicaria dysenterica. Next base: position 38,429,281 of record OX359292.1, read on the forward strand.
GGTTCTCCTTTTACAATTTTACAAAATTTAAAAGGAAATGGAATGCAAGCCACAATTCTCTATTCTAAGTTAATACTACAAATTACAAAGAATAGAAATCGGCATGCAAGCCTTTAAATATAAAAACCGAATAAATTAAATTATTACAAACCATTGTGGTACAAACCACCAAATGAATGAATAAATTAATTCCAACAACCAAACACATCACCTAGGTCTAAAAGGCTCAAATGTCACCGGACACTAATATTACAACCACATACAACAAATCTAATACATGGTGTGCCACACAAAACGATGCAAATCTTATATGTCTTGGTTAAGATTATTTAATCACTCAAGGCACAAATAATCCAATGTACATATGCATTAGGAACCTTAAACAAGTCAAAATTCCATATTCATATATACACAATGTAAGTATATGCAATTAACCATTTTCATGCCAAAATGTTAATCCACATAGAAATACACCAACCAAGACATAAGGCAACTTAAATACATAATATCCAAAATTCTGGAAAAATCCAGAAAGTACAAGAGAGCTAAAAATCCAACAAAATTGATTTAAGGCATAAAATGCATTCTGCCAGAGGGGAGTTAGCGCCGCTAACCATAAAGGGTTAGCGCCGCTAAGCAGAGGTTAGCGCCACTAAAGCCAGAAGGCTTACCGACCGCTATGGTTGCTTTAGTGCCGCTAACATAGAAAAGTTAGCGCCGCTAAACCCTGGACAGAACCAAAAATCACATTTTTCGGATATTTCAAGCTACCAAGTGCAAATCTAGTGTAGAGGTGGCGCTGATACCACTGTTGGGGTTCGTGGTTGGTCACAGCTGAAGCATGCACGTAACAAAAACAAAATTTAAAAGCAAAAACAAACCACAAAAGGAACCCCAAGAAGTGTACCAAACTCTACAACAAAGAAATGCAACTTAAAAGAAAAGAGAAGAGATAGTATACCATGGATGTCTCTAGAATTGTCATTGATCACGAACCCAAGCAATGGCAATCTACTTCCTCTATCGAAGTCCACCCTGGGAAAACCGTGATTTAGGTGTACTAGCACCCCTTGAACACTCCTTCACATATGAAGAATGCCTTCTGGAACACCAACCAAAATCTCCAGAAACTCTCTAGAACTCTCTCTCTTTAACACTCAAGAACAACCTCTTTTGTTTTCTATGTGTGTTTTCTTAACTTAGACTTCAAGAGAGAGAGAGGAGTATTGCATGTATTTTTATAAACCTCTTTTGACCCCTGGAGCCTCCAAGACCGGCCATAGAAGGATACAAGCTAACCACATGCATTGGTGGAGATTGGAGGTGAAAGGAATAAAGTTGTAACCTGTCAGATGGGTTAGCGCCGCTAACCGCCCAAGCTTAGGACCGCTAACCACTTAAAGTTAGCGCCGCGAACGCGGCATAGTTAGCGACATCATGGTTAGCGTCTTTAACCCTGTCTAGATTACCAACCATCTTTAATTATTTATTTCTAACCCTCCTTTTTAGGTTGTTGTCAAGATCAACCCCCGGCGTGTGACGCGATAGGCCCATACATCATCGGTAGTGATCAATTGGCGTACGTGTGTTAGTGGGCATACTCCAACAAGACTAACTCTCTAAACAGGATTTATTCACAGATTGAATAATTAGCAACTTCACAACAGACGTGAAGATCGAACACACGAACTATGTTGGCAATCTGTGAATTTCATAATCACGTTGAACACACAAACAATGAATAAAGATTCGTAACACATACAATTGTCAGATTAGGTTGAGGTGTCTACTCTAAACTTATCAAGAGATAAGTATTTATAATACTGTTCCTACGGATCCTAACAAACTAGAACTTATCCTAATCTGCTAACAAACTAACGGATAACCCGAAATCTTGAATCTTTAATATTCTATCTTGAGTGTTCAATATTCAATCTTGCTTCTGGAATCTTCTTATCCACACCGTAGATAAAGAGAATTACAAATTTTAAAACATATTTAAATTTTCTTAAATTGAATTCTTTTGTCAGGCTGTGTTACTCACATTGAAACTCATCTAGCTGAGTTCTTCGAGAACAAACTCGAAATCAAACATGTACTAACATGTATAATGACTAACTCATCCTTAGAAGTCATAAGAGTTAGCTAGAACTTACTTAGCAACTCTGTTGAGCTGACTCAGTCTAGAAGCTGAGTCACTCAGCTCGAAACACATCAAGTTGAATACTCAACCTATACCTTAGGTGACACACACAACTTATCAAACATATTGATAAACTAACTAAGATATAGACTAAGCTGATCAACTATATGCTCAGCTTATACTCAGCTGATTCTCAGTCTGAAATACTATAAGTGCTCAGTCTGATGAAGCTTCATAATTCTGTTTAAGTTGTATTTAGAACATATCTTACAAACTTAACTTTGTCTCATCAAATCTTAAATGATAAGATCATTTGACCAACATTTTACATCAACTTGCGAACAAAAATTAGATATTTAGTGCATAAACACTTATCTAATATTCTATTTATTATTCCCAACACTTAACTCTTTTAATATGTTTAATATTGGTCACATTGAATTTCAATATATAATTATGACCTCCTGGGACTAGTCCTTTTACCTGGACTTATTTTGAATCCTCAAAAATTCCCGTCATTATAATTATATACATACATGAATTTCAACAAGCTAATAATTACCGTGTTTCTTCAAAACACTTATTTGCTTTTACGCAGACATACACATATACGTATATTAATTTATCAAAAACCGATAAATACCTTTGCGTAGGTCAATTGCTCCCACTGACTATTATGAAAACACAGTGTTACTTAAAACACCTTATTGATTTGGTCAAACTTGACACAAAAATCAAAACACTGATTTTTAGTATAAATCCAAAACTTAGATTTCGTATAAGAATCTTAAAGTTAACGAAATCTTAGTCTTGGACTTTCTAATATCCACTATTTCCTGTTACAGAAATTGGTTTGAAAAGTTCACAATACTATAAGTATAACACACTTGTATGGATTCTTATTTAAGATATGTGAGCTCTCTTGATTACAATATCGATTATAATCAAACTCATAAATGTTTTACCTTTAAACACATCCTTAGAAATAATGACTATTATTTCAAGTATTTAACTTTAGTTCAAAATTTGAACTTGTTTTCATAAATGCTTATAATTACTTGATTAGATAAACTTTCTAATGTATAACAACAACTGTAGGAGTCCATGTTGGTAAAATAAACGCAACGGAAGCAATTTTAAAACTATTTTTCACAAAGATTTTACAAGAACACAATGAATGGTATAAACTTGATGTGAACATGCATGCAAACAAAAGAACAACACAAGGGATAAAGAGATTTATACCTTCCTCCTAAGCTCCTTGCTACTGAAAATGAATGTAGAAAGACGGGATGAACTTTGAATTGAAGAATAAGCCTTCAAGAACACCACCGAAGTGATACACCGACAAAACCTCTACCCTTATGCTAGCAAGTTGATCACCAACAACTCCTATGGTCTTGATGATCTTATACAGCCCTTAAAATCTGGAACACTCAAGCAAACCTCACAAGAACACTTCTTTGAAGCTCTCAAGTGTATGAAAGTAAAAGTAGCATAAGGTCCTAAGTGAAATCAAACTCTATCCATATATAGAGTTGAAAACCGACCATTTGCTTGCTCTAGCCGGCCATAAATTGAATTCCTATTGGACCAACACCACAAAGCCAATGAAATTCAAGTGCCACTTAGTTTTCCGATCTTCACGACCCCTCATGGTCCCTCACAGCCCGTGAAGCTTAAAAGCTTCCCGGCTCATGCCCTGTTCATGGAAGTCGTGGAGGTATCCGTGGCGCATTTATCCTTCACGATTCCTTTCACGGCCCGTGTAGGACCGTGAAGCCACTCTGGTCCACGAGCCATATAGCCCATGTAGGAACTCGTAGGAACACCTTGCTTCACGACCCGTGGAGTATCCTTCATGGTCGTGAAGCCTAAGTCAACTAGAATTTGACCATTTTGACCGGCTGTTTTCTCGTAGGGCTGTCAAGGTAGAAGTTTGGTGTATGACCCGATAGGCCTGGACTTCATTGGCAGTGATATCGCATATGTGTTCCAGTAGGCATACTCCAACAGGCTCCAACTTGCACATGGGACACCGATCCAAAATATCACAGACAGAGAGCGGCCTCTAGCAAGACATCTCTGCCCCCAAATCAGAACGGGGTATGTCATCCCTGACAAGTACCAGATCACAACCCAATTGGTTTGAAATGGTCCTATAGATAAACAATCAACCATCCCTTTGTTCTCGATATCCATGTGAAGACTAGATATGGTACAAGGTCATTCTCAGTCCTTCACAGTGTTTCTTGATCAAGATTGGTGGTGACCAAAATATACAAGTTGCAATCGATTATGCATAAAATCATTGCATACTTGAGCATGGCCATGCATTTTGGTGTCAGCGCCCAATCATCGAGAGACCCGTGGATATCTCTCTAAACAGAGGAACAAATTGCTTTGACTACATTGCCCACCAAATTGATCATACTCTGCCCAGCTACTCCCTTTATAACGGCCAGTTACGGACTGCGTTTGAAAGCAACTAGAACAAAGCAAACCAAAGTGATGCAGACACATGTATCTCTAGTCTGAGGATGAAATGATGTTATCATCCTGATTCACTCATGACTAGTACCACAAAGTGAATTCAGGTGTGGGTCGTCCAGTCACTTGAAAAATTTTCAAGTACTAGAGAAGAGTTGCGTCCCTATGTCCCAATCACCATTGGACACTTGACCAATCACTTCCCTCAGCCTTCGTTCAGACTTTCTTCCCATGAAGTATGACTAGCTGTGGGCATTTAGAATGTATACACATTCAGGGAAGAATAAAACATGATAAGTTGGAACATAGTATTGATTTAAAGAAATACCCGCAACATGCGTATTACTAAATCTCCATTTAATAATTGAAAAATACAATAAATACAATACTGATCAATGTTCCCAAAATTGTAAATACATCAAATACAATAACCAAAAAAAATGTACAAGTACATCATCATACCAAATCGCTTGAAAATCTAATACCAATAGCACGGGTGTGGGCATTTTTCTTCGGCTGCGATAACGGTTTGGTAAATGGATCCGCCACTTTGTTATCCGTGTGTACTCTGATGATGACAATATCTCCATTATCGACCACGTCCCGGATGTAATGATACTTCCGCGGAATATGCCTCGTGCGTCGGTGAGACCTTGGTTCCTTTGCTAAAGCAACCGCACCCTCGTTATCACAAAATACCTCAACAGGGTCGAAAATGCTAGGAACCACTCCCAGATTTTGGATGAACTTCCTCTTCCAAACAGCCTCCTTCGCAGCTTCACTGGCCGCAATATACTCCTACTAGGTAGTAGAATTGGCCATAGTATCTTGCTTGGAGCTTCAAAGGAGATAACACCACCATTCAAGAGGAACACGAACCCCGATTGAGATCGGCAGTCATCCCTGTCGGTTTGGAAGCTAGCATCAGAGTAACCAGTTACCCTAACATCTTCTTTGTTAGCTAGCATCAGCTCCATACACCAAGAACATCTTCTTTGTCGTTGGAAGATACTTGAGAATGTTCTCCACTTCCATCCAATGTGATTCACCAGGGTTGGCTTGATATCTACTTGTCATAGTCAATGCACAAGATTTTTTTTTTAAAAGCCAATACCATTTATACCAACAAATACCAAGTACAATCAGCATGGCAACTAAGCACAAGATATACCAGGCCTCGTACACAAATGGCGTACATGATCGAGCCTATTTCCGAAGTATAAGGTTCTCGCCTCATTACTTTCCGTTCCTCAAGGGAACTAGGGGATTGAGTCTTACTCAATACCAAACCATGCGACATAGGTATGAACCCCTTCTTGGAGTCCTCCATCCTAAATTTCTTTAGGACCTTGTCTATGTACAAACTCTGGCTTAAGCCAATCAACCTGCGGGATCTATCTCTATAGATTTTAATCCCAAGGATATAAGCTGCATCCCCTAGATCTTTCATTGAGAAATAACTCCCTAGCCAGGTTTTTACACCTTGCAAAGTTGGGACGTCGTTCCCAATTAGTAGTATATCATCTACATAAAGAACTAGGAACACAACTATGCTGCCACTAGCTCTAATGTAAACACATGGCTCATCCTTGCTTTTAAGGAAGCCAAACTCTTTGACTTTCTCATCAAAGCACAGGTTCCAACTCCGAGATGCTTGTTTGAGCCGATAAATGGACTTCTTTAGCTTGCAGACTTTATCCGAAAACTCTGGACGTACAAAACCCTCAGGCTGTGTCATATACACCTCCTCTGAAAGTGTTCCATTAAAGAACGCGGTTTCGACGTCCATTTGAAAAATCTCATAATCATAAAATACGGCAATGACCATGAGTATCCGAATAGACTTCAACATAACCACCGGGGAAAAAGTTTCCTCATAGTCTACACCATGAGTTTGCGTGAAACCCTTAGCCACCAGTCGCGCTTTGAAGGTGTCTACCTCACCATCCACACCTATCTTTTTCTTGTAGACCGGTTTGCACCAAGGCACAGGATCTACCAAGTCCCAAACTTGGTTATCGGACATGGACCTTATCTCAGATTCCATTGCTTCTTTAACTTGCCGGATTCAGGGCCAACCATAGCGTCCTGGTATTTGGTAGGCTCATCAGAGACCACTACCAAGTCAGTGCCCTCAGACATGAGAAAACCATATATCTCCACCATGCTCACACTCACAATCGAAACATCGTGATGCGGATGGAAAAGCCTAAAGTATACACGATCATAAGACAGGGGATTTTTATGAAGCTTTATTATAAAACAATTAGTTTTATTAATTATATAACAGTTTGTTTTATAAGGATTTAATTATCACACATGGGTATAAGAGTTCCTATTGCTTTGTTAACCTAAAGACTTGTCTAGAAGCACCCTTAGGCCAGTATCATCAAGTTTATGGGTTGATAGTAAGCACGAGTGGGAGTCTGATAGGATTTGTGTGCATAACGATCGAACCCTGATGACACGCCCAATGCGATAAGACACTCAAGGGTCACACCTGTGAGGGTACGTAATTCAAGAAGTTCATCCACATCGTGAAAGATAGGTATTATGACACATGGTCATAAACCAGTATAGAGAGTTATAAAATAACCAGTTATAACTAATTAACAAGAATATATATATTTATTAGTTAATAAATATATATTGTTAATTATTGGTGTTTAGGATTAATATCTTGGATATTATCTTAAAAGGGTTATTGTTACTAATTGTTATTATTATTAAAGAGATAAAATATATCTAGATATATATATATATATATATATATATATATATATATATATATATATTTAAGATAACTATATATATATTGGCCTATAATAAAAGATTTAAACCAAGTTACCTAATTTAAGATAACTAGAAAGTTATCTATAAATAGGAGTTTAAACCTACACAATTGGGGTTAACACTTTAACAAAATCAATAAGCCAAAACTCTCTCTCTCCTCCCTTGAAGTCAACGGCCACGAAACCCCAGGACAGGGGTTTGTCGATTTTGGTTATCAAGGCAACAAGAAGATAGAGAACTTTGAAGTGTGAATCAAGTTTTTCTAGCAGGCTCTTGGTGTACCTCATTACGGGTGGACTAACATTGAGCAATTCAGGTATAACCTTCACCTAAACCTGTTATTGGCGCCTATAGAGAACGCGAACGGTATATGTGTATATATACATATCTTGATTTCCAGTATTAAGTATAGGATTGCTTGTATGCTTTATTTGAATGTTTATCTAATCCTGATGGATATTGATACATGATTTTTGACAATGGCTATATGGACACCTACATGTTTTTCAAAATCCATATACATGGCATACACACTTGTGATAAGTCAAGATCATTAATCCTTTAGGGTTTTAGGATTAAGTTTTTTATTCTCTTTCCGCTTTAATAAATAACAACTGTATTGTATCTATACAATTCTGAGTTGGTTTAAACCAGTTCGGATATGAATCAGGATAAATCAAGTATGAAATTGTGACATGTAAAACCAACTGTGACAACTAACATTAGAACAACCGTGTTAGAGGAAGCTCTTAGGTTAAAATTTTCTATTCGTCTAGGGCTTTTAAGATGTACCGGGATTTAAAGGTAGATTACTGGTGGCCAGGCATGAAGCGTGAGGTGGCTAAATTTGTAGAAGGATGCTTAACATGTTTAAGGGTCAAGGCCAAACACTAGAGACCGCACGGGAAATTACAACCGTTAGAAATCCCGCAATGGAAGTGGGAGCATATCACTATGGATTTCATCACAAAGTTACCGCGAACACCGAGAAACTTAGACACGATTTGGGTTGTAGTGGAGCGGCTAACCAAAAGTGCACATTTCATACCGATCCGTGAGACGTTTTCTTTAGCAGTGTTAGCGGATGTATACGTAAAGAAGATTATAACCATGCATGAAGTGCCAGTATGAGTAGTATCTGACCAATATACGCGTTTTACGTCAAGGTTTTGGGACAAATTTCATGGTGATTTTGGAACGAAGCTCCAATTTAGCACCGCTTATCATCCGCAGACAGATGGCTAAAGCGAGAGGATGATTCAAACTCTCAAAGATATGTTAAGAGATTATGTGCTAGACTTCGAGGGGAGTTGGGATACTTACCTACCCGTGGTAGAATTTTGGTACAACAACAGTTTTCACGCAAGTATCGGCATGCCTCCCTACGAGATGCTTTACGGGAGACGCTGTAGAACACCGATTTGTTGGGGGTGAAGTAGGGCACAAAGTACTTGGTAGTGCCGAGGTAGTGCAAAAGACAACTGAAAATATTCAAAAGATACGGGAACGTTTGCGCGTAGCCCAGAGCCGACATAAGAGCTACGTAGAGAAGAGACGATGAAAATTAGAGTTCCTGGTCGGAGATTTTGTATTGTTAAAAGTATCACCATGGAAGGGGATTATTTGTTTCACGAAGCGCCGTAAACTAAACCCTAGGTTATCAGCCCGTTTAAAGTAATCTTCTGAGTGGGCAAGGTGGTATACAGACTAGAGTTACCTAAAGAATTGTGAAGGATTCATAACACTTTCCACGTGTCGCATTTAAGGAAGTGTTTAGCAGATGAATACTCTTTTGTACCATTAGGAGATATTGAGGGCGACGAAAATCTGAACTATATCGAGAGACTTGTTGCCATCATTGATCGAGAAACGATAGTACTAAGAAATAAACAGATTGAGATGGTGAAAGTGCAGTGGGATCATCTCTAGGGATTCAAATGGATTTGGGAACCAGAATAGGAGATACACAAACATTACCAAGAGTTATTTGAGAAGTGACTTTAAGGACGAACTCGATCCTAAGTGGGGAAGAGTTGTAATACCTGTTAGAAATATGTCCATTAATGTACGTACGCCATATGGACCGCTGCTGATGATGTATGGGCCGATTCGGTCATACACCGGGGTCTAACCTGACAGTAACTTATGTTAAGGTACCAAATATGGAAAAAGACAAAAGTTGACATCGAAGGCTGTGTTAGCGCCGCTAACTTTAAAGGTTAGCGCCGCTAAGTCCTAAAAGTTAGCGCCGCTACGGCTGCATGTACTTTGTGTCATATCACTGACAGGCCGCGTTAGCGCCGCTAACCCTGCAAGTGCCATTTGTCAAATGCACCTCCTAAACTGGCCAATGCATGTGGATATGGTTTTTCGAGGCTTGGCCGGTTTGTGGGGTTAAGTTACGAATCTGGAGCAAAAGGGAAGATAGATGAACTCAATTTTGAGTTAGGGTTCTCTCTTTTCTCTCTCAAGAGGAATACACTTCTCCTTCTTTGGGGCTACTAAGACCAAGTGAAGATACCAAGAGAGTTCAAGTTCATGCTCCAGAAGTTGGTCTCGATTTGTTTCTGTCCCAGAGTGTTTTTCATAGTGAAGAAACACGAAGGCTTGCTAGCTCAAGTGGTTAGGCGTGTTCTCGGGGTACTACCTATTAGTTCATCCGCGTTTCACCATTAAAGCATCTCCACCACGAGACAACAAGATTTCTGGAGCTAAGGAGAAAGGTATAACCTTCTTTCCTTCTTACAAGTTGCATTTTTATACATAGAGTTTGGTCCATTTGTGGGATTTCGGTTTTATGCTTTATTTGCTTGTACCATGGGCTGTTTTTGTTGTACATTCGCTTCCGCTGCGTGCCCATGAGATCCCAACAGTGGTATCAGAGCCACCTCTATGTTAGATTTGCACTTGGTGGCTTGAAAAATCCCGAAATCGGAATGTTTGTTTTCTGTTCGAACAAGGTTAGCGGCGCTAACCCATAAAACTTAGCGGCGCTAACGCGCAGCTACAGATTTTGTTTTTCAAGTTAAAAACAGTTTTGGTCTCGGGTATTTTTGGCTATTTTGTAATTCTGGAAATTTGTTCCAGATTTTGTCTTGGTAATTTTGTTACCATTTTGTTTGGTTGTATGTGTTAGATTTGAAATTGGTAACCTTGCCTTTGACCTTTCGGTTGACTTTGTGTGTTTGGATGCATTTGGTGATTTTTATATCATGTTATGGGCTGTAATATTTATTAATTCAGTTTGGTATGTAATAATATTGTGGCTTGCATGCCATTTCATTCATCCGTGTACTTGTAATAGATAAATAGGAAATTTTGTGGCTTGTACGCCATTTCAATTTCTATTGTATGTTTTGTACACTTGGATGAAGACACACAAAAAGGAGTCAAAAGGAGATGGAGGATGACCATAGAAGCCGGTGGAATCCAATGGAGATAGCGGTTCTAGTGGGAGCTCGCATCGGAGTCCTTTTGTCCCTTAGTTTGACCACGTTCTACCCGTTTTGGCTCACGGGAAGAATGCATAGGATTTTGGCAAGGATTACCAATTTACTTCGTTTATATGCGTGTGATGTGATTTTATTTTATTTATTTCTTGCATGGTTTGCTTAGGATTCGCATGCTAGATAATTTTTCCAAATTAATAAAATCACAAGAGATTTGGTAAAAATGGTTTGCAACTCTCGCGCGCTCACATACAAGATTAACTCAGCTAGTGGAAATAGGTTTTGTCACTAAACAAGTTAATCTGTAACCAAGCCGAAAACAAAAACCCGTTTTTCATAAAACGTAAATCTTGCACCATCCTTAAGTCGATACCACCCGAATCTAGATTTATGGGTTTTGGTTGTCGAGCTTAGCACGAGCCAACTCTCATAAAACTGTGTGGAAGGTGCGAGTGGCAAATTCACCATTTTGGTTGTCGAGCTTAGCACGAGCCAACTTTGGTGGATTTGTTACCGTTTGTCTTGACGGACGATTTACAATTGCAAATTAAAATCCTTGAGTGATTGTCGAGCTTAGCACGAGTCAACCAAGAATTTTAATTTGGAATTGGTGCAAGTAGGGATCAAACATGCCAAACGACCGAAGGTTGTCGTAGGATCCTGCAAGTGTCTAAGAGTTGCAATAGAGATTGCAATCGGTAAGATAGTTATCGGCCTAAATAGCTCCATGAAGTGATCCGCGGCAACCCCGTCATGGATTGGAGTGAAATATGGTTCTTAGCCCTTGTTAAAATATTTTTCGAGGCAATATGGGTAATTATTTTAACGAGGATTAAATCAAACTAACTAATTCACGTACTCTCAAAACCACAACACGTCGAACTTTTCACTTCGTATGTTCCTACAAAGGAAGAAACTCACGGGAGTGAACTTTGTTGACTGGCTTAGGCAATTGAGGATTGTCCTACGTGCCGAGTCTAAGTTGCACATCCTTGAGGAACCCCTTCCTGAACCACCTACTATCAATGCGGAATGGACCATACGATACGCGTATGAAAAGCGTGTTCGGGATACGCACGATGTTGCTAGCCTCATGTTATCAAGTATGAGCTCAGAACTGCGAAAGCAATTTGAGCACATGACTGTGTATGACATAATTAATAAGCTGAAGGAAGTATTCCAACAGCAAGTTAGGCAAGAACATTATGAGTTTGTTAAAAGTCTAACCGGTTGTAAGATGCGGGAAGGCAGGAGTGTAAGTGCCCATGTTTTGAAGATGAAATCATACATGGACCAGATGGATAGGCTTGGTTTTCCTATAGGGAGGGAGCTCGGTGTGAACTTCATACTTCAGTCTCTGCCTGCGTCATATGAAAAGTTTGTTATGGACTATCATATGCATGGACAGGAAATATCTATAGATGAATTGCATGGAATGTTGAAGGTTGTAGAATCTAACATGTCCAAGCATGAATCATCCTCGTCCACTCCTATTCATGGTTCTAAGGAACAACTTTTAGCCAAGAAGAAGAAATCGATCCCTTCGAATGAAGAAGTTGGAGTATCCAAGCTTGCTTCAAGTTTTGAGTCTATGGACATTGATGATGTGTCTAAAGAGACTCAACATGGGGTGGTTTGCTACTTTTGCGGTAGATTTGGGGATTGGGGCCGTCATGCCTGCCCTCCGTGCCGAGAGGATATAAAACTTCTTAGACAAGAGAGAGTTAATTTTCCTACTTAAGGTACATTCATGATTATACTTCATTGCTATTCCTTTAAAAGCTGGGTTGTTTACCCGAGCTATATGACTCACGTTTGTTACAAATTTGTTTTTGTTACAAAGTGTAGGTCTGTTCGTTGCAAAAAGGAAAAGCTTGAAGAACCAGATCTCTAAAGAAGAAATTTTGTTGATTGTCTTCTATAAGAGAATTGGGAGTGTTGGTCTCGCCATTATTTCCGGATTAATTATTACTTTTGTTTTATGCCCTGCGTGGCAAGACTTGCTTTATTGTATGTACTTTCAAAGATGATGGATGTTTTTGTATCTTTGATAAAAAGATTTTTCATATTGATAGTTTCATTTCAAATTGATCCATGTCAATGCTTATGTGTTATTTTGACTAACTTTAGTGCTTAAATACACATTTGATGACGATGGATATGACTTAGAATTGAAACATTTTTTGAAAAATTGTTTTTTAAATGATTTTATCAAAACTTATCCATATCATTGCATACATCAAGGCTCGTTATAAGTAATAGTACAATCATGAATAATTGATTCTTAGATCCAAAAGTGGTTTGGATATATGAGCTCTATGGCATAATCAAACTTGACCAAGTAAACAACATTTACATCGCTTAGATCCATGTGGTTAGGATCTTTGTAAAAGTTTAGCCTTGGGCTAAATGAAAGGTATAAATATTGTTTATTGGACTTGATTGATTATAAAATCCTTCACCAGTGTTGTTAGGAAGGATTATGACTTGTTGGATTTTGATCACACTTGTGTGGATAATCCATTCAAGTATATCACAAAGAGTGACACTAGTGAAATTCTCCATCACCATCTTTATGATAGTAGTTGACAGAATGTTTACTAGAGAAAAGGCTTGTGTCTGAAACCCAGTGGTGTTCGGAACTAACCTAAAGTAAACTAAGAATCAGTAAGGGCATATAGATATAAATTCTTAGATCTAGAATAGATACTAAGTTTTCTTATCTATATTGGTTTAAACATGAAATGAATCATGGGTTTGTCCCATAATTCGTTTTCTCGAAGAAACACATTTGTACATGGTGTTACTTTAAAGAAAAACCGGATATCTTTGTTGATAATCTGGTAAAAGGCAGGCCTTAAAGATGTATTCAATATAATTGGTATACATTATTTTATAAACCAAGTCCTCAATCTAAAACACGACATTATGGTCACTTAAGCATCCAATGAGATTTTGACTAGAAAGAGTCATTTGCTTGTCAATCTCATAACTTAAAATTATCCATTCTACATTTAGTGGGAGATGGATGAATTATAAGTTGATGCTTGTATATTTAAGTAGTTCATCAGAGTTTTGGATAATTGTTTCTTGAACTTATGAGAACCATATTTGGTTGCTCATAAAGGGAAAGAACAATTAACAAAAGCATTCCTGTGGAAGAACGTAAAACTTAAATGAGAGACCTAATGTTGACACTAGCTTTTAATCAACATAGAGATGCTGGTAAAACCTGACAATATCCATTGCTTCTTTATATCTGATGGAAATCAAGAAGGTTGTTATAGATATGATGTTGTCATATCAGAGTAACAGCAGCTTGATGGTAAATCATTATGATGTTACCATTCATCGGAAGCATAGTGGGACCCTGAGTTCACTAGTGAATATAAGAAGGGAATGGTATACATAGATGTAATCTATTTGCTGCATCCAAGTACTTGACTTGGGTTAATCCCACACCTAAGGTGTAATCCGGGAAGGGTGAAGGAACTAACATATATGCAATTATGGACAACTTCAAATACCGACTAGAGACAAAGCTTTTCATATTGTTTAAATATGGAAACATGTTCTAGTGATTGTGTTGAAGATAACTTAGATAAAGTGAAATATTGTTGTCACCTTGCGGGAACAAAGTTAGTTCACTTGGATGTAACAGACCTGTATCCTTCAAAGGATTAAGTCGAGGAAATGCTTAAGGCAATATCCGAGGGTCTTATTCATCCATAATATCCAGATTAGGTCAGGATACTGTGAAACATTGTTGTCGCTTTGGGAAAACAAGTATGTTCACATGAAAATATGAAGACCAAGATCCTTCGCAGGGTTAAGTTGAGGAAATGTTTGAACCATGTTCTGAGGTCTAATATATCCATAATATCCAAGTTATGTCCATGACAAAAGTCAGCAAAACTTGCATCTTGTGGCTGTAATCCTGCTTTGCAAGAAAGTCAAAGGAATTAGTTTTCTAGAAGGCATAGATTAAGCCAGATACCCTTGTCAGGGCTAGTGGGAGCTTCATGTGTCCCTAGTAAAATATGCTCAATGAAAGTAATGTCCTAATTTAGGGTTGTTCTACAGCCCAATTTTGGAATTATTGTTCTATGAGTATATATAGTGAATATGGAATCAAGTGGATTCTAGATTCAAGAAATACTGATGTATGTTCTTGATGTTCGACGAAAGTAGAATTGTCTTGAGTAAAGTTATTACTGCAAGCAAATCTATACTTGTGAGACTGTCGATTTTAATCGAAATTTTGTATATTCAAATATATGGTGTAGATACGACATTGAGATTCAATGAGTGTCATTGACTCTATTGTGTACCTTGGTAACATTAAGGGTATGTCGACTCTAATAAACGAGAGTGTCAGTAACTCTATTATGAACTTTACTTACAATGAGAGTATGACGACTCCAATAATCATAAGTGTTATTAATCCTATTGTAGACTTCGGTAACATTGAGGATATGACGACTATGATTATATTATGTATGATCTCTTTGATAAACACTATGAAAGTGGTTTAATAAGAGAGTACAAAAGAGTACAAAGGGATATTGTATAGATGATCCCATACTTAAGCCGTTGTCAAGTACTAGTGATGTTATACATACTAGGTATAAAAGCATTGTTCATGCTTTTGACTAGGATTGAATATCGCTTTAGTAAATGTTTGATTTACTTATAAGATTTGGGAACGGTAAGCAGTATTGCTAACCGATGATTGTATCGATATATAGTGGGGACTATATATACGCATGACGCGGTTACCTTCATTGGTCTTTACTGTGTTCCATCTTAGCATGTTTAACCACTTCCCAGAATGTTTATACATTCTAAATTTCCACAGCCAGTCATTCTTCAAGGGAAGGAAGCTTGAATTAAGGCTGAGATTAGGTGTTGGTTAGGCATTAATCAAGGATTGAATGCATGAAACGCAACAGTAACCTGTGCTTGAAAGGAGTTTCAAGTAACTGTAAGACCCATACCCGAGTTCACTTCATGGATCAGGTCATAGAGTGACTCGGAAGGATAATATCATTACGTCCTTCGACCCGAGATATATGAATTGCTATAGCATGACACTTTCTTACTTTAACCATTTCAAAACGTAGTTCGTAACTGGCTACTATAAAGGGAATAGTTAAGTAAGATAAGGTTCACGCTATGGGGTAATACAGTCAATGGAATTTGTTCCTCTGGTATGAGATATATCCCTGGGCCCCTCGATGATTGGGCGCTGACACCAAAATAAGCATGGCCATGCGCAAAGGAATATTGATTTAGAATCAGATATGTCCTTAATTTTGGTCACCACTAATCAAGATCGAGTAACATAATCGTGAACGATCTGGAGATTGATGTATCAATCCATGTCTCGTGTTCACAAGGATATCGCGAACAAAAGGAGTATTGATCACTTATCAAATAGGACCTCTACGTTCTTTTTGTAGGTAATGGTTTTCTGCATAAGAAGCGGAACCCATACTGACTTGGGGGCATTGATGCTTTTGCTAGAAGCCGCTCTTTGTCTGTGGTCACATGGGTACGGTGCATTATGTTCAAGTGGGAGTTTGTTAGAAATATGCCCATTAATGTACGTACGCCATATGGACCGCTGCTGATGATGTATGGGCCTATTGGGTCATACACCGGGGTCTAACCTGACAACAACTTAAGTTAAGGGACCAAATATGGCAAACGACAAAAGTTGACATCGCAGGCTGTGTTAGCGCCGCTAACTTTAAAGGTTAGCGCCGCTAAGTCCTAAAAGTTAGCGCCGCTACGGCTGCATGTACTTTGTGTCATATCACTGGCAGGCCGCGTTAGCGCCGCTAACTCCAGGTTAGTGCCGCTAACCCTGCAAGTGCCATTTGTCAAATGCACCTCCTAAACTGGCCAATGCATGTGGATATGGTTTTTCGAGGCTTGGCCGGTTTATGGGGTTAAGTTACGAATCTGGAGCAAAAGGGAAGATAGATGAACTCAATTTTGAGTTAGGGTTCTCTCTTTTCTCTCTCAAGAGGAATACACTTCTCCTTCTTTGGTGCTACTAAGACCAAGTGAAGATACCAAGAGAGTTCAAGTTCATGCTCCAGAAGTTGGTCTCGATTTGTTTCTGTCCCAGAGTGTTTTTCATAGTGAAGAAACACGAAGGCTTGCTAGCTCAAGTGGTTAGGTGTGTTCCCGGGGTACTACCTATTAGTTGATCCGCGTTTCACCATTAAAGCATCTCCACCACGAGACAACAAGATTTCTGGAGCTAAGGAGAAAGGTATAACCTTCTTTCCTTCTTACAAGTTGCATTTTTATACATAGAGTTTGGTCCTTCTTTCCTTCGCTTCCGTTGCGTGCCCACGAGATCCCAACAATACCCACATTTAGAATTTATTATCTAGTTATATCATGGGCTAATGTAACTTAGGTTGTATTCATTTTCAGTAATTGCGATGGTAATTATTTTACATCGGATGTCCATATTTAACTTCGGGCCTATTGTTGGGCCTATTAGTTAGTAGATGTATAATTTGTTTAGATTAAACCTAGAGATTGATTAATAGTGTATGTTAGGCATAGAGGATTTGCAACCAAGATGATAGGCTTGACCCAAGTAGTTGCATTATTTAAACTAATATTAGGGTAACTGTTAGGCTTCTTGTATTACTGTTCCATTAGTTCATCAGAATACAGAGAGGGTGTGAGAGTGTTGTGTGTTTCATGAGAACTATGAGGAAGAGGACACCAAGATTCAAGTTAAGGATTTGCAAAGGGTTCACACCAGGTAATGTATCTTCAGCCTTGTATAATGTATCTTGGTACTAGCTGCATTAACTTAATATGTAAAGAATAAGTTGAGTTCCTGTTCTTTAGTTTTAAAGGTTTCCTCATAAGAAAACTAAAAATAAAATTTAGCCCACTAAGACATGATAATAATCAGTTACCTTCACAAAGGATCTATTCTAATGTTGTTAGGGAACTCTAGGATCGGCAATGGGGTTAATTGGTTGACTAATGAATGATTTCCATTTTTAAGTTTTGCATATGTGTTCTTCTCCTTGTATAGTAAATGATATATGACTCACGATTTGGTGGTGTGATTCGTTGATCGGATCCTTATACAATTACTGTGATATCACTATTGTTCTGTAGTTACAGTCAGGTGAGTTTCACTAACTTATGTCTTATATTGCGATGTACATTCTTATTTGATACTATGTTTATTATTATTAGCGTGAGTGGCTTGAGTAGCACAATATCCTGTGTGGCACAATCGCTTGAGTAGCACAATAGCCTAACAGGCACAATCGCTTGGGTAGCAATCGCCGGAGTGCCACATGATGTGATGTAAATGATTATTTGAATATCTATCTGAGATAATATATGAGTGTTGTGTGTTTACTAAGCTTTATGCTTAACCCGTTCTTGTTTTACTTTTCAAGACAGTTACGAGTTGACAAAGGGAAGGCCCTGACATGACAACTTTTTCTGCAACTTTTATTAAACTCTAATTTACCTTACTTTCTAAACTTCTATTTTGAAACCTTAAGTCCCGTATGTTGGGCAAGTCGTTGACTTGAATTTTGTATCGAATATTTATTATCGATGTATGGTATTATGTTTAGCTTTATTCTTTCAACAAATTTTTTTTGGCGTTACATTTCAGTTCCATGATCACTTTTGAGCATCCGTACCAAATTTCCATTCATCAGTTTCATCTTTTTGATGAAACAAATTATTTCTTCAGCAGATTTACTCTTGTGATTTAGGAAGAAGACCCATGTGTATCTTAATAATTTATCCACCATTACTAAAGCATATTTACTTCTACCAAAACAAGGAGTGGCTATTGGACCGAAGAGATCCAAATATAGCATGTAAAATGGTTTAGTAATGCAGAAAACGTGCTTGGATGGAAATGATGTTTTATGTTGTTTTCCTTTCTCACAAGCTGAGAAAGGTTTGGGTTTAGAGTATGTGAGCGAAGGTAGTCAGACACTACATCACCTTTACTTAGCTTGTTAATATTATTGATGTTCAAGTGAGAAAGTATTTTGTTACATAACCAGTTTGTGTCAGAAATTATTTTTGAATACAAACAGGTTTCTTTCGAAGGATCACTAGTGAACATGTCCAATACCTACACGTCCTTGGATCTCTTGACACTCAACACTTCTTTACCTTCTTTGTTGATAATGGAACCTGTTGGAATATTCCCACTAACACACACGAGTTGGTGTCATTACCGATGAGGCATAGGCCTATTGGGTCACACGTCATGTATTGATTCCAGCAACACCTTGTACGAGAGAGAGGGAACACCCAAAAGTTGGGTCTTGGTAGGCCAGACACGACCGTGCCTCTAGTAGGAATAGGCGTGCCTCCCGGCCTGGCACGAGCACAAAGCTGGCGTGTCTTGGGTGTATCTCTTTGGTCTGGCACGGGCGTGCCTCGTGGAGGTACGGCCATGCCCTATGCTCTGGCACGAGCCCAAGTCTGGCGTGACATGGGGGTGTCTTGCTAAGCAGGCACGGGTGAGCCTTTCACAGACACGACCATGCCCAGTGTAGTAACAGCCTAATTAAAGGTCTTTTAAGGCTAATTTGATGGTTGCTTTATGGTGCATTAGTTCCAGACTTATGAGGTCCGTTTTGGCTTCTATAGAGTCATTAGACCACACTCTTGAGTGTGTGAAATGCTAATGAACCTATGGTGAACATATGATCTCTCACTCACAAACAAACACACTTGGAAGTTCATTCTTGGTCTTCAAGTTGGTGTTTGTCATTGGTGGTTGTTCTTGTTGGTATACCAGCATTCTAGCAAGTGGAGATCAAGTGTGCTTGGTGTGGATACCGGTAGAGGACCACTTCTTTGTGTTATCGAATCCATCATCATCAAAGGGACAAGAAGTAAAGCTACACGTGGGGTACATTTCTTCTATCTTGTTCATCTTCTTAGTTGCATCGTTTCATGTTTAGAGTTTGGTTAATTGGGGCATATTGGTGGCACTCGTTTTTAGAAAAATTGTTTATACCATTTTTAACTTCCGTTGCGTTTCCAGATGCCACCGATACCCAAAATAACCTCCTGTCTTATTAAGTTCCCATTATTAAAAATTGTTTATCCCATTATTTAGTTCACCATAGCCTTTGGTCTGACAATAGTTGTTTTCATCAAAGGTTACTTTTGAACCTTTTTCTTTCTTGTAGTTTCTGAGTAGACCTTTATAACATGTCATGGTTCTTGAACAACCACTGTCTAAGTACCATGTATTGTTGCTTTGTTCATATATGAATGGAAGAAATATTAGTAAAAATTTGGGTTTCCACTTATTCTGTGGATCTCTATGTATTTCACTTAGCTTTCCACACTATTTCAGGTTTCTTATCAATGAATTGAACTTTCATATTATTATTACTAGTCCGTTATGTTGACTTGCTTTCTTGAAAACATTCCAATGCCTTATGTTCTCTACTACCACATTTGTAACACTTTTGACTTTTGGTGGTTTTAAATTTTTAAACAACAATTTTGGAATGTCCATAAGTTATCTCGTTAGTCCTCTGATGATTCAGTGATCAGCTGACTTACTTGTCCACTTAATTTTTAAGGTCTTTATTAATAGGCATCTTGGATTGATCATGTAAGTTTTTAAGGTCTTTAGTGATAGGCATCTTGGATTGATCTTTGAATTTTAAAACTTTTTGATCAGTCCTTGATGTGGAAGGTTTTTCAGATGTCACAGTTTTTATTATCTTCATAGATTTTTGAGCTTCATCATTCATTAAGAAAAAAGTATATGATTTATGATCAACTGACAAACTTTCAGCTGAACATTTATCATCTATTTTACGAATGATTGATGTAGAAGCTCTAGTGAAGTAAGTTTCAGTAGACTGAATACTCGAGTTTAAGATATCAGTTTTCAAGGACTGACAACATAATGTCATTTTGGTATCAACACATGATTCCTTACCTTTACTCACATTCTTTAAACTTAATGTCTCGTTAGTAGTATTACTAAATTTTTTATGAAATAACATACAATCTTTATCAGTCAGAAGTAATTTGATCCTTCATATAAGAGTTTTGACTTTAGAAAAACCTGTTTGTGAACACATTTTTCCCTTTAATTATTTTATGAAATGTTAGGGTTGAAATGTCAGCTTCCTCTAAGATATCCAGATATTTACTAAAATCAAAACAATTAGCAGCTTCAGAATATGTTCCTCTTATAATAGCTTGAAATTGTTTGAGAATCTGTTTATTAACACACTAAGTGGTCTTTTCAGCAGAGACACACCCAGAGTTCACTAATTTCCGAAGGTCATTAAACATATTGGTTACTTTATTGGTTTTTTTATTAAGATCTCCTTCAATATCTTTTGAGTAGCAAGTTCATTATTCAGTTTAGTCATCTGTTTCAATTTTCATCTTTAAAAACTAATTTCTCATTAAGTGATATTAGTTTTACTTTAAGCTTATTTTCTCTTTTCTAGCAGACTAAAAATCAACACACAAGTAATCAAACATGGGGTTCCTTTCATTTTCATTGTAAGTTACAAATTTACCAACTTGATACATAGAAGAAGGATCCCAGTTGGTGACGATGCATGCCTTTTTCATGTCATCATCAAAGGAGCTACCACCTTCGTCTTCATTAGCCATTAGGATAAGCTGAGCTGTGAGAATCTCATCTTCTTCAAATGATAGGTCTTCTCCAGCCCAATCTTCTTCTTTAGCCATCAGCATTTGGCCTTGGGTTTTCTGTTGGGGTTCAAGGTCACGCGCAACGGAAGCATGCAATAACAAAACGAAATATTTAAGCATAAAAAGTAACCATCAAGTGAACCCCATTAGTGTACCAAACTCTACAACATGATTAAGCAACTAAAGCACAAAAGAGAAGAGCATTATACCCTGGATATCTCAGATGGTTGTGCGAAAAGCTAGCTCCAGTTTGAACTCCTTCACGAACTCGATCTTCCAAATCGTGGTCCACACCGAGACACAAGGCAACCTTGTTGTACTAGCAACCCTTGGAGCTAATCAACTCGAGAATACTCCTCTGGAACAACCACCACGAAACCCACCAGGAACTTCTCTCTCTTTCTCTCTTGTTTACTTAGCAACTCAAGTGTTCTAAGTGTATGTATTAAGCAATATGGCCAAAGAATAGCAAATGAGAGAAGAGAGCTCCTTTTATAAACTCCAAGCTGCCCCCTGGACTCCCCAAGTTGGCCCAGAGACAATGATGGAAGTTAACATGCATTGGTGGAGATGGGTGGCAGAAAGAATAAAGATGTTTCTGTCAGACGGGGTTAGCGCCGCTAACCGCCCAACGTTAGCGCCGCTAGCCGCCCAAAGATAGCGCCGCTAACGCGGCTAAGTTAGCGACATCAGTGTTAGCGTCGCTAACCCCTCCTGGAAACCAACTATCATTATTTATTCTTTCACACCCTTATCTTTTAGGTAGTTGTCAAGGTC
Organism: Pulicaria dysenterica; assembly: GCA_947179395.2. Lineage (NCBI taxonomy): Eukaryota > Viridiplantae > Streptophyta > Magnoliopsida > Asterales > Asteraceae > Pulicaria > Pulicaria dysenterica. Next base: position 38,451,652 of record OX359292.1, read on the forward strand.
AGCCCCCGGTGTGTGACCCGATAGGCCCATACGTCATCGGTAGCAATCAATTGACGTACGTGAATCAGTGGGCATTCTCCAACAAACTCCCACTTGCACATGATTCACCGTACTCAATGCATTGCAGACAGAGAGCGGCCTCTAGTAAGACATCTCTGCCCCCAAGTCAGTATGAGTTTGTCTTCAACACGAAACCAAACTGCAACTCAGGTGAAAAGGTCCTATTGATAAGTGATCAATCATCCCTTTGTTCACGATATCCTTGTGAAGGTGAGACATGGTACTAAGTCATTCTCGGTCCTTCACGATTATGTTTCTCGATCAAGATTGGTGGTGACCAAAATAAGCAAGTTGCAATCGATTACCCAAATCATTGCACACTCGAGCACGGCCATGCATTTTTGGTGTCAGCGACCAATCATCGAGGGGCCCAGGGATATCTCTCTAAACAGAGGAACAAATCCTTTTTGACTACACTGCCCACCACAATGATCATACTCTGCCCAACTGCTCCCTTTATAACAGCCAGTTACGGACTGCGTTTGAAAACAATTAGAACAAAGCAAACCAAGGTGATGAAGACACATGCATCTCCAGTCTAAGGATGAAATGATATTATCATCCTGATCCACTCATGACAAGTACCACAAAGTGGAGTCAGGTGTGGGTCATCCAGTCACTTGAAACCCTTTTCAAGTACAGGCGAAGTATTGCGTCCCAGTGTCCCAATCACCATTGGGCACATGACCAATCACTTCCCTCAGTCTTTGTTCAGACTTCCTTCCCATGAAGAATGACCGACTGTGGACATTTAGAATGTAAAACATTCAGGGAAGTGTAAAACATGCAAAGTTGAAACACAGTAAAGATTTAAAGTAATACCCGCAACTTGCGCATTATCAAATCTCCATTTAATAATCGATAAGTACAATAAATACAATACTGCTTAATGTTCCCAAGAAAGTAAATACATCAAATACAATAACCAAATAATACAAGATACAAACTCAAACCAAATCGCTAGCAAATCTAATACCAATAGCACGTGTGTGAGCATCGTGCTTTGCTTGCGATAATGGTTTAGTAAACGGATTCGCCACGTTGTTATCCGTGTGTACTTTGCTGATGACAATATCTCCATTTTCGACCACATCCCGGATAAAATGATATTTCCGCGGAATATGTCTCGTGCGTCGGTGAGATCTCGGTTCCTTTGCCAATGCAACTGCACCCTCGTTGTCACAGAAAACCTCAACAGGGTCAGAAATGCTAGGAACCACTCCCAGATCAAGGATGAACTTCCTCATCCATACAGCCTCCTTTGCAGCTTCACTTGCTGCAATATACTCAGACTCGGTCGTGGAATCAGCCACCGTGTCTTGTTTGGAGCTCCTCCAGGAGATAGCACCACCGTTTAGTAGGAACACAAACCCCGATTGAGATCGGCAGTCATCCCTGTCGGTTTGGAAGCTGGCATCGGAGTAACCAGTTACCCTCAGCTCCTCTTCCCCACCATATACTAAGAACATCTCCTTAGTCCTCCGAAGATACTTGAGAATGTTCTTCACCGCTGTCCAATGTGCCTCACCAGGGTTGGCTTGATATCTACTTGTCATACTTAATGCACAAGAGACATCAGGCCTAGTACATAGCATGGCGTACATGATCGAGCCTATTGCCGAAGCATAAGGTACTCGCCTCATTACTTCCCGTTCCTCAGGGGAACTCGGGCATTGAGTCTTACTCAATACCAAACCATGTGACATATGTATGAACCCCTTCTTGGAGTCCTCCATCCTAAATCTCATTAGGACCTTGTCAATGTACGCACTTTGGCTCAGACCAATCAACCTGCGGGATCTATCTCTATAGATTTTAATCCCAAGAATACAAGCTGCATCTCCCAGATCCTTCATTGAGAAACAATTCCCTAGCCAGGTTTTTACACCTTGCAAAGTTGGGACGTCATTCCCAATTAGCAGAATATCATCCACATAAAGAACCAGGAATACAACTATGCTCCCACTAGCTCGGATGTATACGCATGGCTCATCCTTGCTTTTAGAGAAGCCAAACTCTTTGACCTTCTCATCAAAGCACAGGTTCCAGCTCCGAGAGGCTTGCTTAAGTCCATAAATGGACTTCTTAAGCTTGCAGACCTTATCCGGATACTCGGGATGTACAAAACCCTCAGGCTGTGTCATATACACCTCCTCTGATAGTGTTCCATTAAGGAACGCAGTTTTGACGTCCATCTGCCATATTTCATAATCATGAAATGCGGCAATGGCCATGAGTATCCGAATCGACTTCAACATAGCCACTGGAGAAAAGGTTTCCTCATAGTCTACACCATGAGTTTGCGTGAAACCTTTAGCCACCAGTCGGGCTTTGAAGGTGTCTACTTTGCCATCTACGCCAATCTTCTTCTTGTAGACCCACTTGCACCCGACGGGTCTACACCCCGGTACAGGATCTACCAAGTCCCAAACTTGGTTATCGGCCATAGATTTAATCTCGGAATCCATTGCCTCTTTCCACTTGGCAGACTCAGCGCCCACCACAGCGTCTTGGTATTTGGTAGGTTCATCTGAAACTACTACCATGTCGGTGCCCTCAGATATGTGAAAACCATATCTATCTGGCTCGTGCCGACTTCTACCGGATCTTCTTAGAGGTAACGGATCTACATCATTATCTCCAGCATCATCTTGCTGAGATTCAACCGTTGCCGGTTGTGAGCTAGTTCCAACATCAGGTTCTACATTGGTAGGCTCTCGAATTTCTTCAAGATCAACATTACTCCCACTAGCTCTCTTGGATACCAGCTCCCTCTCTAGGAAGACCGCCCTTCGAGCAACAAATACCTTGTTCTCCAAAGGTTTGTAAAACAAATATCCAATAGAATTAGCAGGATAACCAATGAAGAAACACCTTTCGGCCCTGGGCTCCAATTTGTCCTCTACCTCACGTCTCACGTAGGCAGGACAACCCCATACCTTTAGATATGAGATGGATGGAACCTTTCCATGCCACATCTCATGCGGTGTTCTCTTAACCTTCTTTGTTGGTACGAGGTTAAGGATCTTACCAGCCGTCTCAATAGCGTAACCCCAAAATGTAATGGGAACTTCCGAGTGACACATCATAGACCGAACCATATCCAACAATGTTCGGTTTCTCCTCTCGGCGACACCATTTAATTGAGGCGTCCTAGGAGGTGTTAATTGCGAGACAATCCCACAATTTCTAAGATGGTCTCGGAATTCGGAACTAAGATACTCTCCACCCCTATCGGATCTTAGCATCTTAATCCTTTTCCCAAGTTGATTTTCTACTTCGTTTTGATAAGTCTTGAACACCTCAAAGGTTTCTGACTTTTGTCTCATCAAGTAGACATACCCGTATCGACTATAATCATCAATGAAGGTAACGAAGTAGCGGGAATGATCTCTAGTGGCATGCTTGAACGGACCACACACATCCGTGTGAACGATATCCAACAAGTCTTTAGCCCTCTCACATACACCGGTGAAGGGTGCTTTGGTTATCTTGCCCAATACACAAGATTCGCATACTTCATTAGACCCGTGGTCAAATGATTCCAAGATCCCATCCGATTGGAGCTTGGCGATGCGTTTCTTGTTAATGTGGCCTAACCGACCATGCCAAAGAGACATTTTATCCAAAACACTTTTGGATCCCGAATCAACATTCATGATTGATCTATTGTTTCTCAAGCTTACGCTTGTTTCATATATGCCATGACATGGAAATGCTTTGAAACATAAGGAACCATTTTTATAACATAAAATAGAACCATTCATAAATTCAAAATCAAATCCGTCATCGTACAAAGCATACAAGGAAATAATGTTTCTTGCCACACCGGGCGAATAACATACATTCAATAAAACAATAGATAAGCCGGATTGAAAGGCAAGCTCCACACTTCCTATCTTCTCAACCGGGACAACCGCCTTGTTTCCCATGATGAGGTCCAGCTCTCCATCAACCAAGTCTCTACTTCTTGTCAGTACCTGCACATTATTACAAACGTGAGTACCACACCCGCTGTCTAAAACCCAGGCGTTTAAAGTAGAAGTGTTATGGAGTTCAATCATGTACATACCGGAGGCAACGGCACCTTTGGATCTCAATTTCCTGAGCTCCTCCGTGTATTTGGGGCAACTACGCCGGTAGTGACCCTTTTCCTTGCAGAAGTAGCAGGTTGCCTCTTCCGGAGAGGTGACGGCGGTAGCTACTTGCTTCCCCTTCGCCTCCGGGGTGGTTTTAGGTTTGGGCTTCGGTGTTCCTACCTTGGCCTTCCCCTTCCCCTTCGAGGCCGAAGCGGGTTGCTTCCGCTTCTTGCCACCCTCTTTGATCATAAGGACGGCGGTGGAGGAAGTTGGCTTCGATTTGGCCATGTTAGACTCAGCAGTCTTCAACATGCCGTGAAGCTCCATTATGGTCTTATCCATATTGTGCATATGGAAGTTGACAATGAAGGGCCCGTAAGATGGAGGCAAAGATTGGAGGATTATCTCAACCGCCAACTCTTTCCCCATCGGGAACCCCAATTTCTCCAATTGATCCACATAGCCCTTCATACTAAGGACATGTGAACTCACGTTGCCGCCCTCTTGCATCCGGCAACCAACAAAAACTTTGACGCATTCGTATAACTCTTGCCTTGCTTGCATTTGGAACATGTCCTTGAGTTGAGTAATCATCTCATACGCACTCACAGTCTCGAATTGCCGTTGCAACTCGGGACTCATGGTCGTAAGCATGAGGCAAGTCACGTCATTAGTATCTTTGACGCGTTTGTCATACGCGTCTCTTACAGCCCTCGTTGCGTTGGTAGCAGGAGGATCCGGAAGAGGAGACTCCAAGACCTAAAGCTTCATTTCGTGGCGTAGGACAATTCTCAAAGTCCTAAACCAATCCATGAAGTTTGGTCCTTGAAGTTTCTCCTTTTCTAGGAAAGGACGAAGTGACATGTTAACGGTGTTGGTGTTGGTGCTAGTAGATGACATCTACAAGCAAAATACGAAATTTGGTTATTTGATGTATTAATATCCTTGTTAAATAATTACCCACTTATTAAAGAAAACAAATTATGTTAACAAGGGCCAAGAGCCTCAAAGTACCCAATCCATGACGGGTATGCCGCGGATCACTTCATGGAGCTACTTAGGCCGGTAAACACTTTACGAATTGCAATCCGTGATTACAATGCTTAGTCACTTGCGAGATCCTAGGTACTCATAGCACCCATTTGGCATGTTTGATCCCTCCACACCATTCCTCATTAATCCACCATGGTAGCTCGGTATGGGCACGACAACTACCAAGGCGTTTTTAAGTCTTGGAATTGTAAATCGACCATCAAGATACACGGTGGTACTCTAGCCCAATGGCCGGCTCGGCTAAGCTCGACAACCGACCTTGCGAGTTGCCACACGCACCTTCCACACAGTTACACAAAACCGATCTCGGCTAAGCTCGACGACCGATCAAGTTTCACTAGATTCGGGTGGTGTCATCTTATGGTTGGCGTGTGATTTACTTTTGAGAAAAACGGGATTTTGAATTCTCCGGTTAAAACAAATTTTAACCTATTCTTGTTGTGGCGCGCGAGGTTTGTAAACCAATTCAAAAATCTTGGTTTTAATTTATTTTGAAAAGTTTTCAAGCTTGCGAAGAGACTAAACAACCAAGCAAGAAATACAAAATAAATACAACAACCACGCAAGGTAAGTAAATCCGGTAATGAGCCAATCCTATGCGTCTTGTCCGTGAGCCAACGAACAAGACTAAGTCATCTAAGGACAAATCCGAATGACTCGATGCGTGCTCCTCCCACTTGATCCATCGCGTCTCCTACCGACCTCCGGATTTGAATGAGCAAAGACACCTCCTACCGGTTCTCCTTTGGTTGCCTTCGGTTCTCCTCTTACAATTTTACAAATTTAAAAGGAAATGGCATGCAAGCCACAATTTCCATTCTAAGCTAATTCTACAAATTACAAAGAATACGAAATCGGCATGCAAGCCGTTAAAATTACAAACCGAATAAATAGATTAATTATTACAAACCAATGTGGTACAAACCACCAAATGAATTAATACATTAATCTAAATCAACCAAACACATCTCATAGGTCATATGGCTCAAAATTGTTACCGGATACGCATACTACAACCACATACAAGAAATCACATATCAACACATGGTGTGCCACATAAAACCATGTAAATCTTATATGTCTTGGTTAAGATTATCTAATCACTCAAGGCACTCATAATCCTATGTACATATGCATTAGGAACCTCAAACAAGTCAAAATTCCATAGTCATATATACACAATGTAAGTATATGCAATTAATCATTTTCATGCCTAAATGTTAATCCACATATAAATACATCAACCAAGACATAAGGCAACTTTAATCTAATCACAACTCAAATCTGGAACAATTCCAGCAAGTACAAATAGCCCAAAATTCCAACAAAATTGATTTAAGGCAAAACCATGCATTCTGCCAGTAAGGGGTTAGCGCCGCTAACTATAACGCGTTAGCGCCGCTAACTCAGTTTAGCGCCGCTATCGCGAGACGACATTAAAACAAGTCAGTTTAACAAAGAGAACTGTTGACTCCGACTTTAGCGCCGTTAACTAAGGTTTAGCGCCGCTAACATAGAATAGTTAGCGCCGCTAAACACTGGACAGAACCAAAAATCACATTTTTCGGATTTTCTTGGCCATCTAGTGCAAAACCAGTGTAGAGCTGGCTCTGATACCACTGTTGGGGTTCAAGGTCACGCGCAACGGAAGCATGCAATAACAAAACGAAATATTTAAGCATAAAAAGTAACCATCAAGTGAACCCCATTAGTGTACCAAACTCTACAACATGATTAAGCAACTAAAGCACAAAAGAGAAGAGCATTATACCCTGGATATCTCAGATGGTTGTGCGAAAAGCTAGCTCCAGTTTGAACTCCTTCACGAACTCGATCTTCCAAATCGTGGTCCACACCGAGACACAAGGCAACCTTGTTGTACTAGCAACCCTTGGAGCTAATCAACTCGAGAATACTCCTCTGGAACAACCACCACGAAACCCACCAGGAACTTCTCTCTCTTTCTCTCTTGTTTACTTAGCAACTCAAGTGTTCTAAGTGTATGTATTAAGCAATATGGCCAAAGAATAGCAAATGAGAGAAGAGAGCTCCTTTTATAAACTCCAAGCTGCCCCCTGGACTCCCCAAGTTGGCCCAGAGACAATGATGGAAGTTAACATGCATTGGTGGAGATGGGTGGCAGAAAGAATAAAGATGTTTCTGTCAGACGGGGTTAGCGCCGCTAACCGCCCAACGTTAGCGCCGCTAGCCGCCCAAAGATAGCGCCGCTAACGCGGCTAAGTTAGCGACATCAGTGTTAGCGTCGCTAACCCCTCCTGGAAACCAACTATCATTATTTATTCTTTCACACCCTTATCTTTTAGGTAGTTGTCAAGGTCAGCCCCCGGTGTGTGACCCGATAGGCCCATACGTCATCGGTAGCAATCAATTGACGGTTTCAGTGTTGTCCATGTTCTCTATGCTTTCACCTTCTTCATCAACCGGCTCTTCTTCTTCAGAGCTCTCATCTTCCTCTTCCCATTCACTGAGATTATCAACCATAGTAGCAAAACACATGGATCTTATTGCCTTAGACATAAATGCAATTGATGGAATTTTCACTGATTCTCTCATCACGTTGGTAGACATCTTTCTTTACGTAAATGATTGCTCCTGGTTCACGAGGTTTCCATAGAGCCTAACCAGTGACATCCCTTTGATCTTTTCACTATGTCTCAAAACAATGATAAAGTGATCCCATATTTCAGGAAGAGGAGTCTAGAAATTTGTGTACCAGTACTTTGTTACTGTTGGTAACATCCGCCCTTTCTAAATCATTTACTAGGCAGTTGAACCGGGTGTAGGTCTGAGTGAGACTTTCACCTTTATGAGCAAAGAAGAATTCATACTCTCGTATGAAGAGGAGTTTCTTGTTCTCCTGAACTTCCTCGGTGCCCTCATATGCAACTGTAAGAGTGTCTAGCATCTCTATAGTAGAAGTACAGTTAGGTACTTGATGATAGATTTCATTGGGTAGTGTAGAGACTAAGGTTGTTCTGCCATTAACATCAAGGTTTCCTAGCCTTTTGTCTTAATCAGTCCATAGAGGCAATGGGTTGGTTATGACTCTTTCAGTAGAGGAGGTGTCATCTTCTGTAGTAGATGGGACAAAGAGATTGGAGGTAGGAACATAAGGTCCTTTAGTGACTTTTTTTAACATCTCTGTGTCAAGACTAGACATAGAGATAGACTCTATTCTTCGATATAGAGAAGTTATCAGCATCAAACATAGGACATCTTGATAGAGATCCATTGTTTTCTACGTTGGTAGAAGTAGATGATGAGGCCATTTAGTGTGAGGTTGAAGCAATTGAGGAGTAAGCATAATAGATGTAGATATTGATTATCTAATCTACTCTGATACCAGTTAGTCCCAGAATGAGTACGCAACAACAAATGTTTGTCGAATGGAAGGTTGAATACAAACTTAAGCTTTTTTAAGATTAATTGTACAATCTAATACCTGACTAGATGACCATAAAATACTAACTGTTAAGTAAACTTTTCATCAGCTTTCTTTGTATATTTTTTTTACTTTTATATGGCATATCTCTATATTAATTTTAAGATCATATTGGGAAGGTCGAAGATGTGTCAAATGTCTTGAGAACAAATGGAACCACCATGATCAAACTCAAACTTGTTAAAATCCTTATTATTTCATAAACCAAAATACTAAATGTTTGTAGCCCTGTTGTATTTACCATGTTTCCTACATACTGTCTTAGAGGATTAATGATTGGGGCCTCATTGTGGGATGATGCTACAAATTCATTTGACAAGCAAGCTGTCTTGTCTTTACATTCTCCTGGATTGCTGCAGTCTCTTCCATGAAAGTTTCAAAATATCTAGGTTCTGCAAACCCATATTAACTATTAATTGTAATTAATCCTTTTTATATTCTCATGCAATTTAAAATCTATAATATGGTATAAATGACTTGTGATGTGCGTAAAGCATACCAGTTTTAAAAATAATAAAAACTGTTATTATTTTAGTACGACTATGACACAAATAAGCAAGAGGACCTAATCGTATTATAGGATAGAAAAATGAGTACGGGTGTCGAACTCTTGGGGAACGAGTATGATTTGACAGAATTATACTAATTTAAATATTAAACGAAACGAAACTAAACTAAACTACTAAAAAGCAAATAAAAATAAACTTCCGTTTTTTCCCTATTTGAGATAGATGAATCAATGGAACTTTGATCCCTGGTTCCTTCTTGGTCTAATGTCTGGGTGCGTATGGTGGTACACTCAGAGCACCTTTCTTCCCTTTATCATTCCATTAGCCGTCCTCGAGTCCCGTTTGGCAGAAGGGTTATCTGTGGCTCGGATGTCGATGACAAGCGACTTCCTACTTATAATATAGGCGGCTACGTTGCCTATTGGGAGCTCCGGTTCAAATGCTCCGAGGTTATGCCTCTTTGATCATTCCACTTCTTCGTCGCGGGAACATCTCTCCAACGAGCTAGTTCACTTCCTCTCCCGCCTTCATCATGAAAGTGAGCTACTACTTCTTCCTCACCTGTTGGTCCTACACTTACTTGACTCTTCTAAGTACGGCTATGGTAGGTGGACTTTTCTGACCTCAGGAGATGAAAGCAAAGAAATTCCACGAACCCCTTGGTGGATAAGTCCGACGACTTAGCAACACTTAACTTAAAAGAGGAAGGAGTCTTTGCGAATTCAATAGCTATGCTATGTAATACACACCTGACTTTACTCAAAGAAAAGACTTGATCCAAGGAACTATACAAGTATGGTGGGAGGCCTAAAGTCTTTGGAACAATAAAATAAATAAAGCAATTAAAGGGAGGGATTTATGATGTTTGTTTGTGAGCTTTTAACCAACCAAACCACTACTAACCCTAGAAAAACACTAAAGCATGCAAAGAGACAACAAAGCGAAGAACTTGACGGATTAAATACATTAATGAAGATGTTCCCTCCCTAGATTCAATTACACCCTTTTCATGGAAATCAATTCATGGCCATAAGAGCTAAAGATACGTAAAACATTCATGCATCGATTCCTATATTAGTTAAAACCTTGATCTAGTTCTAAACGTTTAACTACACCAATTAATAACCTTTATGGTCAAAAGCGCGATTAAAAGGTATAACTAACCAATTGATTCGATTTATGAGTAAAGCGTCAACCTTTAATGGTTTATATGATGATGGTCCCATATTATACGGATGAAGCAATATTTGAAGTATGTGAATCGGTTAAGAGAGAGAGAGAGAGTCAAGGGCTATGATAAAATGCACTTTAAATGTGTAAATAACTTATGAGTGCAAATTTTAGCTTCATCAAGGGAGGCAAAGCCTTAAATAGGTTGGCTTCACAACAAGAAATTTAAATTAAGCATCATGAATTGACTTGTTGCAAATCCTGAGTGCTATGGATCGGTAGGCTTGTATTTGATACTCCTCGGGAAGTACGTCATGAGCTTGCCACACTTTGTCCTGTAGAGAATAATGTAGAATTTTTAAGGTGTCGTCTAAATATGCCATAAGTTCTACCATTCTGACGAATGTCTTTTCTTTCTTTGCATTATGGAAGACAACACCTCTATCCCCTCGGTAATTTGGATGAGCTTCATAGATAACCATCAATTCTTCAAGTTGATCAAGATCAGGATGACTCTGGTTTGGCTTGAGAAGATTGACCTTGAGAAGGTTGTTTTCTACTCCGAGCTGCATGTCATGATCCTCAACAAAACTTATAAACTTTCGCATGTATTTCATGAGTTAGGATCTGCCATATTGTTCATCAGGTGTTTTGCCCAGCTTCCGAGATAGAGTGTCATAAATGAATGTTATATCATGAATGTTAACAAATCTTAGATCGGCTTCATTTAGATTGGTCCTTTCACCTTGAGCTCTTTGTACTTCAAAGATTGCATACTTGAAGCCATAAGTGACACCTGTATACACATTTAGGATCTGAACAATAGGGTAATCTGACATGATGACATGTTTTGGAGATTGGTAAGAGTTCAATATGTTTTCATATCTTTTTCTTTGTTTATCATCCAAATCCCACAGCTCGGGAGGTGTGAGCTCTATGATTTCACTGCTATATATGTCTGGAATTCTTTCTTCAAGATATGCAGCGTTGACGAAGTACCTTTTCTATATTGGCTGCTAGTTGGCTTCTCTAGTGAACATATTGTCTTTATCCAAGCCCTTGTCACCAGTGTGTGTTGGAGTATGCCCGCTGACACACGTACGCCATATGGATCACTACCGATGATGTATGGGCCTATTGGGTCACACACCGGGGACCTATCTCGACAGCCTTAAAGATGGAGAGACCAATGGTGTCAAAATGGGAAAGTTGTGATGCAGGCCGCGTTAGCAGTGCTAACCTTTTAGGGATGGTGGCACTACACCCTAAAAGTTAGCGGCGATAACGCCAGACAGACTGCATGCAACATTCAATTCCACCTCCTCTTTTGCCCAACGGATGTAACCTTCTAGAATCTTTCTTGGCCAGTCTTAGGCATCCAAGTGACATCTAAGAGTCTATTTAAGCTCCTTATCATTGTCACTTGATATCCTTTTGCCAATATACACACTTCAAACACTTAGTTAGTAACTTTGAGAGGGTTTTGAGTGTGCTACAAGGAGCTCCGAATTTTTGGTGCTTTTCGGGCTATTCTTGTAGAGAGTTCAAGGATTTGAATCTCTCACAACCTTGCTAGTACAAGGAGAAGGACTATACCCGGGGTGGACTTCGATAGAGGAAGGCTACATTTGTCTTCAAGTCATTATCCATTCATCCACAAGTTTTCTGGAGCTAAGGAGTAGGGTATAATATTCTTCTCATCTTCTTTTACATGTTGCAAATGTTAGCTATAGAGTTTGGTCCATGACTTGGGGTTTTATGCCTTAAAACATGTAGATTATTCTTGGTTTGGTATATTTTTTTATAAATTTTTAGTTTCCAGAAATTAAAATTTTTTTTATTGAAAGTTTCCTTGTATAATGGTTGGTGTATTTATATGTATATTATTATTTTGGCATGAAAATGATAATTGCATATACTTACGTTATGTATTTGTGAATATGTTTCATCAAAAATGGTTTAGTGTTACTAATGCATAAATACATGGGATTTTCAGTGCCTTGAGTGTTTTTGAAAAATCTTAACCATCATACATAAGTTTACATGGTTTTGTGTGGCCCACCATGTTGTTGTTGTGGTTGTTCAATATTGAACTTTGCATGTTCATGTGATGTTGGTAACCCTAGAAAATGCCCTAAACCTTGTGGATGTTTGGTTGTGTATTTTATTGTTATTCATTCATTTGGTGACTTTAAGTCACATGGTTTGTAATAGTAATTAATTTTATTTATTTGGTATGTAATTTGTATTTGTGGCTTGCATGACATTTAAATATTCCATATTATGTATTTGTACTAGAAAATTGGAATTTGTGGCTTTCATGCCATTTATTTAATTTTCTATGTAATTGTAATATGAAGCAACCATCGGGAGTCTATGGAGTGACGTCTTGGTGAACACGGATCCGAAGGGCCCAATGGAGGTGGCGGGTTTAGTGGGAGCAAATCCAAGTCAAGAAATTTTTGTCCTTAGATGACGTCTTGGTTACCAACTATGATGTATGCGTGTGATGGTTTTATTATATTGTTTATGCATGAGTTATAGGACTATTGCATGCTAGACAATTTTTGACAAATAATAAAACCCAAGAGTTTTAAAAATGGTTTAGCAACTCTCGCGCGCACACTTGATTAACAAATAGGATATAATATGGTTTAGTATCCGCATAGTGAAAACGCTTGGTTTTTGTCACCTTTGTTAATCAAAACTCAAAATGGTTTTTTTTACGGGAAAACTAAATCCCATTTTCTAAATGTAAATCTCATGCCGTCCATAGGATGACACCACCCAAATCTAACCGCACAAGGGTTGATTGTCGAGCTTTAGCCGAGTCAATTTTTGTGTGAGTTGTGTGGAAGGTTTAAGTGGCAACTCACAAGGTCGATTGTCGAGCTTTAGCCGAGTCGATCATTGGGCTAGAGTACCACCGTGTATCTTGATGGTTGATTTACGGTTTCAAATTAATATTTCATATAATCCCCGAGGCCCCTGCAACCAACGCCAGTAGGGCTATCAAGGAGGCATATGAAAAATGCCTCAACGACTTCACCGAGGTTACTTGCATCATGCTTAGCATGATGAGCTCCGACTTGCAAACGTCGATGGAGCATCTTAGTGCATATGACATGATGCGCGAGTTGTCAGACATGTTCCAACAGCAAGTGAAGCAAGAACGGTATGGTTGTCTCAATGACCTACTCGGTTGCCGGTTTCAAGAGGGCGGGAACGTGTCCCACCACGTTCTTAAGATAAAAGCGTTGATTGAACGCCTTGAGAGATTGGGGTTTGCCATGGCTAGAGAGATGGCGGTAGACTTGATTCTACGGTCTCTCCCACCGTCATATGATCAATTCGTTGTGAATTATCATATGAACGGAATGGATAAATCCCTAATGGAATTGCATGGTATGCTACGGACCGCCGAGTCCAACATGACCAAGCAAAACCCATCTACCTCCGTTCCCGTCATGGCCATCAAGGAGGGTAAGTCCAAGAAGAAGAAGAAACCGGCCTCTACCCCGAAGGGTAAAGGTAAGGGTAAGGTTGGGGCACCCAAGCCGAACCCTACCCCGGAGCCAAAGCCAAAGGGTCGAATCCCTCAAGCCAAGACTCCGAAAGAGGCAGTTTTCTTTTTCTGCGGAGTGAAGGGGCATATGCACCGGAGCTGCCCTAAGTACCTAGAAGGACTGAAGAATCTACGAGCTTTGGGAGCAGGCGCTTCTACTTCAGGTACGTTTATGATTGAACTCCATCATACTTCTACATCTGACGACTGTGTTTTAGATACCGGCTGTGGCACTCACGTTTGTAACATTGTGCAGGTGCTAAGGGAAAGTAGAAGGTTGAGAGATGGAGAGCTGGAGCTAATAATGGGGAACAAGGAGGTCGTCCCTGTATTAGAGAAAGGAAGCATAGAGTTTACTTTTAAATCCGGCTATTCTATTATTTTAAGAAATGTATGCTATTCGCCACTTGTGGCACGAAACATTTTATATTTTTATGCTTTGTAAGATGATGGATACTCTTTTAAATTTGAAAATGGCTGGATTTCATGTTTCAAAAATGATGTTTGTTATTTTAAAGCTTATCCATGTCGTGGTATATACGAAGCTGGTGCATACATAGAAAATAATAGAGCAATCATGAACATTAGTTCTGGATCCAAAAATGGTTTCGATAAGTTTTCCTTATGGCATAGTTGTCTTGGCCATATAAACAAGAAACGCATCACCAAGCTCCAAGCGGATGGGATCTTGAAGTCATTTGACCTCGGGTCAAATGAAGCATGCGAGTCTTGTCTATTAGGCAAGATGACTAATTCACCCTTTACTGGTGTGGGTGAAAGGGCTAAATGCTTGTTGGGAATAGTGCATAATGATGTATGCGGTCCGTTCAAGCATGTTACAAGGAACAACTCTAGATACTTCGTTACATTTACTGATGATTTCAGTAGATATGGATATGTCTACTTGATTAGGTATAAGTCTGAGACCTTTGAGGTCTTCAAGACATTCCAAAACGAAGTCCATAATCAATTGGGCAAAACTATCAAGATACTTCGCTCCGATAGGGGAGCCGAGTACTTGAGCTCGGAGTTCGGTGATCATCTAGCTAGTTGTGGAATTATTTCACAACTAACTCCTCCTAGGATGCCACAATTGAATGGTGTCGCTGAGCGGAGGAATCGGACATTGTTAGATATGGTCCGATCAATGATGAGTCACACGGAAGTACCCATTAGTTTTTGGGGGTACGCTCTCGAGTCGGCGGCTATGATCCTTAACCTTGTACTGACTAAGAAAGTCCAAAAGACACCTTATGAGATATGGCATGGAGTTGCTCCAAAGGTCGCATATCTCAAGGTTTAGGGATGTCCTGCCTTCGTTAGACGAGAGGTAGAGGACAAACTTGAACCTAGATCCGAGAGGTGTTACTTCATTTGGTATCCAACCGAAGCCATGGGTTATTTGTTTTACAAACCTTCCGAAAACAAAGTGTTTATCGCATAAAGGGCCGTTTTCTTTGAAAGGGAGAAGATATCCATGCAATCTGGTGGAAAGAGGATTGATCTTGAGAAATTTCAAGAACCCGATGGAGAAGGGACTAGTGTCGGCACTAGCACTCTACCCGAAGTGGTTGACACCGAGCAAGAGGATGCGTCGGTACCTGAAAACGCTCCATTGATTCCTCGTAGGTCCGGTACACCACGTCATGAGCCAGAGAGATATGGGTTTCTCATATCTGAGGGACATGACTTATTGGTGGATCATGATGAACCCACCAACTACCGGGAAGCCGTAGCGGGCAGTGAGTCCGCTAGGTGGAAGGAAGCAATGGAGAGTGAGATACAATCGATGTCGGATAACCAAGTATGGGAATTGGTTGATCCTACACCCGGGTGTAAGACAGTGGGGTGTAAATGGGTCTTCAAGAAGAAGACCGGTGTGGATGGATCTGTAGATACCTTCAAAGCCCGACTGGTGGCTAAAGGTTTCACGCAAACTCATGGGATTGACTATGAGGAAACCTTTTCACCAGTGGTCATGTTGAAGTCCATTAGAATACTCATGGTCATAGCTGCATTTTATGATTATGAGACATGGCAAAAGGATGTAAAAACTGCCTTCCTTAACGGGAAGCTTAATGAAGACGTGTTTATGTCACAACCCGAGGGTTTTGTACATCCTGAGTATCCTGGTAGAGTCTGCACACTAAAGAAGTCAATTTATGGACTCAAGCAAGCATCTCGCAGCTGGAACCTGTGCTTTGATGAGAAAATCAAAGAGTTTGGATTTTTGAAAAGCAAGGATGAACCATGCGTATATGTCAGGGCTAGTGGGAGCGCAGTAGTATTCCTTGTCCTATATGTAGATGATATTATACTTATTGGGAACGACGTCCCAACTTTGGAAGAGGTTAAATCTTTTCTTGGGAGTTGTTTCTCCATGAGGGACTTGGGAGAGGCGGTATATATCTTGGGCATTAAGATCTATAGAGATAGATCCAAGAGGCTAATTGGGCTTAGCCAAAGTGCATATGTCGACAAGGTCTTGAAGCGATTCAAGATGGAGGACTCAAAGAGGGGTAACACCCCTATGTTGGATGGAGGGATGTTGAGCAGGGCTCAATGTCCTAGTTCCAAGGAGGAACTAGACGTAATGAAGAGGGTCCCTTATTCTTCGGCAATAGGATCAATCATGTACACCATGTTATGCACTCGTCCTGATGTATCGTGTGCCTTGAGCATGACGAGTAGATATCAGGCCAACCCCGGGCAAGCCCATTGGACTGCGGTTAAGAACATTCTCAAGTATCTTCGGAGGACAAAGGATATGTTCTTAGTTTATGGTGGTGGGGAGGAGCTAAGAGTACATGGTTACTCTGATGCAAGCTTCAAGACTGATAAGGACGACTGCCGATCACAATCGGGGTTCGTGTTCCTTCTCAATGGTGGTGCTATAAGTTGGAGGAGCTCCAAGCAAGACACCGTAGCTGATTCAACTACCGAGTCTGAGTACATTGCGGCTAGTGAAGTTGCTAAAGAGGCGGTATCGATGAGGAAGTTCATCCAAGACCTTGGAGATCTTCTGTGACAATGAGGCTGCGGTTGCTCTAGCTAAGGAACCAATGGCTCATAAGTGGACGAGGCACATTCCTCGAAAATACCACTTCATCAGAGATGTTATAGAGAGTGGTGAAATTGCCATTAGCAGAGTAGCATCGGAAGGAAATTTGGCCGATCCTTTCACTAAACCGTTGTCACAAGCTGTACATGATTCTTACACTAGGTCGATAGGTGTTAGATTCGCTAGTGACTTGGTTTGAGTTTACTATTTTGTTTTGTGTTTGATTTGTACTTGTACTTTGGGAACATTAAGCAGTATTGTATTTCATACTATATTGATTATTAATTGTGATTTAATGATACGCCGAGGGCGAATATTTTATGAATCCTTACTATGTTCCATCTTAGCATGTTTAATACTTCCCTGAATGCCTTTTTCATTCTAAATGTCCACAGTCGGTCATTCTTCATGGGAAGGAAGTTTGAGATAAGACTAAGGGAAGTGGCTGGTCGCTATATGTTGGGATTTCATGGGCAAGCAGCGGAAGCAAGGTTCAAGATATAAAGCCCAATGTACAAGCAAATAAAGCACAAAAACAAGAAATCCCAAAATGGACCAAACTCTATTTAAAAAAATGCAACTTGCAAGAAGGAAAGAAGGTTATACCTTTCTCCTTAGCTCCAGAAAACTTGTTGTCCCACGGTGGTGATGCTACAAGAACGAAACGCGGATCGACTAATAGGTAGTACCCCGGTAACACGTCCAACCACATGAGCTAGCAAGCCATCGTGTTTCTTCACTATGAAAAACACTCTGGGACAGCATCAACGAGACCAACAATCTGGAAATCCTCTCTTGAATAACTCTCTTGGCCTTAGTAGCACCAAAGAGTTTATGTGTATGTTAGAGAGAAAAGAGTGTGAGAGAACCAAAACCAAAAATAAACTCTATTTCTCTCACTTGGCTCCAGATCGATTATTACCCCTCTCAACCGGCCAAGCCTCGAGATAACCATATCCACATGCATTGGTCAGTTTTGGAGGTGGATTTGACAAATGGCACTAGCAGGGTTTAGCGGCGCTAACCTGGAGTTAGCGGCGCTAACACGCCCTGTCAGTGATTTGACACAAAGTACATGCAGCCGTAGCGGCGCTAACCTCTAGGACTTAGCGGCGCTAAACCTTAAGAGTTAGCGGCGCTAACGCGGCCTGCGATGTCAACTTTTGTATTTTGCCATATTTGGTCCCTTAACTTAAGTTGCTGTCAGGTTAGACCCCGGTGTATGACCCAATAGCCCCATACATCATCAGCTGTGGTCCATATGGCGTACGTACATTAATGGGCATATTTCCAACAAACTCCCACTTGCACATAATGCACTGTACCCATGTAACCACAGACAAAGAGCGGCCTCTAGCAAAAGCATCAATGCCCCCAAGTCAGTATGGGTTCCGCTTCTATGCAGAAAACCATTACCTACAAAAGTACGTAGAGGTCCTATTTGATAAGTGATCAATACACCTTTTGTTCACGATATCCTTGTGAACACGAGACATGGATTGATACATCAATCTCCAGATCGTTCACGATTATGTATCTCGATCTTGATTGGTGGTGACCAAAAATTAAGGACATATCTGAATCATAATCAATATTCCTTTACGCATGGTGGTGCTATAAGTTGGGGGAGCTCCAAGCAAGACACCGTAGCTGATTCAACTACCGAGTCTGAGTACATTGCGGCTAGTGAAGTTGCTAAAGAGGCGGTATCGATGAGGAAGTTCATCCAAGACCTTGGAGATCTTCTGTGACAATGATGTTGTGGTTGCTCTAGCTAAGGAACCAAGGGCTCATAAGCGGACGAGGCACATTCCTCGAAAATACCACTTCATCAGAGATGTTATAGAAAGTGGTGAAATTTCCATTAGCAGAGTAGCATCGGAAGGCAATTTTGCCGATCCTTTCACTAAACCGTTGTCACAAGCTGTACATGATTCTTACACTAGGTCGATAGGTGTTAGATTCGCTAGTGACTTGGTTTGAGTTTACTATTTGGTTTTGTACTTGTACTTTGGGAACATTAAGCAGTATTGTATTTCATACTATATTGATTATTAAATGTGATTTAATGATACGACGAGGGCTAATATTTTATAAATCCTTATTGTGTTCCATCTTAGCATGTTTAATACTTCCCTGAATGACTTTTTCATTCTAAATGTCCATAGTCGCTCATTCTTCATGGGAAGGAAGTTTGAGATAAGACTAAGGGAAGTGGCTGGTCGCTATATGTTGGGATTTCATGGGCAAGCATCGGAAGCAAGGTTCAAGATATAAAGCCCAATGTACAAGCAAATAAAGCCCAAAAACAAGAAATCCCAAAATGGACCAAACTCTATGTAAAAAAATGCAACTTGTAAGAAGGAAAGAAGGTTATACCTTTCTACATAACTTCAGAAAACTTGTTGTCCCACGGTGGTGATGCTACAAGAACGAAACGCGGATCGACTAATAGGTAGTACCCCGGTAACACGTCCAACCACATGAGCTAGCAAGCCATCGTGTTTCTTCACTGTGAAAAACACTCTGGGACAGCATCAACGAGACCAACAATCTGGAAATCCTCTCTTGAATAACTCCTTAGGCCTTAGTAGCACCAAAGAGTTTATGTGTATGTTAGAGAGAAAAGAGTGTGAGAGAACCAAAACCGAAAATGAACTCTATTTCTCTCACCTGGCTCCAGATCGATTATTACCCCTCTCAACCGGCCAAGCCTCGAGATAACCATATCCACATGCATTGGTCCGTTTTGGAAGTGGATTTGACAAATGGCACTGGCAGGGTTTAGCGGCGCTAACCTGGAGTTAGCGGCGCTAACTCTAAATAGTTAGCGGCGCTAACGCGCCCTATTAGTGATTTGACACAAAGTACATGCAGCCGTAGCAGCGCTAACCTCTAGGACTTAGCGGCACTAAACCTTAAGAGTTAGCGGCGCTAAAGCGGCCTGTGATGTCAACTTTTGTCATTTTCCATATTTGGTCCCTTAACTTAAATTGCTGTCAGGTTAGACTCCGGTGTATGACCCAATAGGTCCATACATCATAAGCAGTTGTCCATATGGCGTACGTGCATTAATGGGCATATTTGCAACAAACTCCCACTTGAACATAATGCACTGTACCCATGTAACCACAGACAAAGAGCGGCCTCTAGCAAAAGCATCAATGCCCCCAAGTCAGTATGGGTTCCGCTTCTATGCAGAAAACCATTACCTACAAAAATACGTAGAGGTCTTATTTGATAAGTGATTAATACTCCTTTTGTTCGCGATATCCTTGTGAACACGAGACATGGATTGATACGTCAATCTCCAGATCGTTCACGATTATGTTTCTCGATCTTGATTGGTGGTGACCAAAATTTAAGGACATATCTGAATCTTAATCAATATTCCTTTGCGCATGGCCATGCTTATTTTGGTGTCATCGCCCAATCATCGAGGGGCGCAGGGATATCTCTCATACCAGAGGAACAAATCTACGTTTTGAAATGGTTAAAGTAAGAATTATTCATGCTATAGCAATTCATACATCTCGGGTCGAAGGACGTAATGATATTATCCTTCCGAGTCACTCTTTGACCATGATCCATGAAGTGAACTCGGGTGTGGGTCTTCCAGACACTTGAAACTCCTTTCAAGCACAGGTTAATGTTGCGTTTCATGCATTCAATCCTTGATTAATGCATAACCAACACCTAACCTCAGCCTTAATTTAAGCTTCCTTCCCTTTAAGAATGGTTAAACATGCTAAGATGGAACACAGTAAAGACCAATGAAGGTAACCGCATCATGCGTATATATAGTCCCCACTATATATCGATACAATCATCGGTTAGCAGTACTGCTTACCGTTCCCAAAGCTTATAAGTAAATCAAGCTTTTACTAGAACAATATTCAAGCCTAGTCATAAGCATTAACAATGCTATTATACCTAGTATGTTTAACATCACTAGTATTTGACAACGGCTTAACTATGGGATCTTCCACATAATATCCCTTTTGTACTCTTTTGTATTCTCTTATTAAACCACTTGTAAAGTGTTTATCAAAGAGATCATATACAAGGTGATCATAGTCGTCATATCCTCAATGTTACCGAAGTCTACAATAGGATTAATGACACTTATGATTATCAGAGTCATCATACTCTCAATGTAACGGGAGTTAACAATAGAGTCACTGACACTCATGTTTATTAGAGTCGACATACCCTTAATGTAACCGAAGTGCACAATAGGGTCAATGACACTCATTTAAATCTAAATGTCATATCTACACCACATATTTGATCATACAAAACTCCGATTAAAATTAACAGTCTCACAAGTATAGATTTGCTTGCAGTAATAAATTACTCAAGATAATTCTACTATCGTAGAACATCAAGAACATACATCTCTTATTTCTTGAATTTAGAATCCACTTGATTCTATATTCTTTATTTATACTCATAGAACGATAATTCCATCATTAGGTTGTAGAACAACCCTAAATCAGGAAATTATTTTCACTGAGCATATTATGCTAAGAACACATGAAGCTCCCACTAGCCCTGACAAGGGTATCTAGTTTAATCTATGCTTTCTAGAAAACTCATTCCTTTGACTTTCTCGTAAAGCAGGATTACAGCCACAAGATGCTAGTTTTGCTGACTTTAGTCATGGACACAACTTGGACATAATGGATATATAAGACCTCGGAACTGTTAGAGATATGCCCACTAATGCACGTACCCCATATAGACCGCTGCTGATGATATATGGGCCTATTAGGTCATACACCGGGGTCAAACCTGACAACAACTTGAGTTAAGTGACCAAATATGACAAAAGACAAAAGTTGACATAGCAGGCCGCGTTAGCGCCGCTAACTCTAAAGGGTTAGCGTGGGTAAGTCCTAAAGGTTAGCGCCGCTACGGCTGCATGTACTTTGTGTCACATCTGTTACAGGCCGCGTTAGCACCACTATCTTTAAGGGGTTACCGCCGCTAAACCCTAATAGTTAGCGCCGCTATGGCTGCATGGGCTTTTTGTCAAATCGCCACCCAAGCTGGCCAATGCGAGGAGGACACCTAGAATCCACTATGGCCGGTTTGTGGGGATATGGAGGAGATCTGGAGGCAGTCAAGAGGGATGAGAATTCATTTTTTGTCTTTGGTTTTCTCTCTTCTCTCTCTCTAAGTGTTACACATACTTTCATTCTCTTTGGTGCTACTAAGACCAAGAGAGAGTTCAAGAGAGAGTTGGTTCCAGATTCTTGGTCTCGATTTAGTGGCTGTCCCGGAGTGGTTTTCATGGTGAAGTTCCACAACGGCTTGCTAGCACTTATGGTTTGACGAGTTCCCGGGGTATATCTCAATAGTTGATCCGTGTTACGAGCTTCGGAGCATCAGCACCACGAGACAAGAAGTTTTCTGGAGCTAAGGAGAAAGGTATAAACCTTCTTTCCTTCTTTCTTGTTGCATTTCTTGAACATAGAGTTTGGTCCATTTTGGGATTTCTTGTTTTCATGCTTTATATGCTTGTACTTTGGGCTTTTTATGTTGTACCTTGCTTCCGTTGCTTGCCCACGAAATCCCAACAGTGGTATCAGAGCCACCTCTATGTTAGATTTGCACTTGGTGGCTTGAAAATCCCGGAATCGAAATGGTTGTTTTCTGTTCGAACAGGGTTAGCGGCGCTAACTCGTAAATGTTAGCGCGGCTATGCGCTGTAACAGTTTTGGTTTCAAAGTTAAAATCAGTTTTGGTCTTGGGAAATTTTATCCTTTTGTGATTCTGGAATTTTGTTCCAGATTTTGTCTTGGTAATTTTGTTACCATCTTGTTTGTTTGGTTGTATGTGATAGATTTGAACTTGGTAAACCTTGCCATTGACCTTGTGGTTGACTTTGTGTGTTTGGATGCATTTGGTAATTTTATATCACATATGGGCTGTAATATTTATTAAAATTGTTATATTTGTAATAATATTGTGGCTTGCGTGTCATTTCATTCATCCGTGTATTTGTACTAGATAAATAAGAAATTATTATGGCTTGTACGCCATTTCAATTTCTATTGTATGTTTTGTACAAATTGGATGAAGACACACACTTTGGAGTCGGAAGGAGATGGAGCGTGTCCATAGAAGCCGATAAAGTCCATTGGAGATAGCGGTTCTAGTGGGAGCTCGCATTGAAGACCTTCCGTCCCTTAGATTGACCACGTTCTACCCGTTTCGGCTCACGGGAAGAACGAATAGGATTTTGGCAAGGGTTAACAATTTACTTCGTATATATGCGTGTGATGTGATTTTATTTAATTCTTGCATGGTTTGCTTAGGATTCGCAGGCTAGAAAATTTTTCGAAATTAATAAAATCACAAGAGATTTGGTAAAAATGGTTTACAACTCTAGCGCGCGTTCACATACAAGATTAACTCACCTAGTGGAAATAGGTTTTATCACTAAACAAGTTAATCTGTAACCAAGCCGGAAACAAAAGCCCGTTTTCATAAAACGTAAATCTTACGCCATCCAAAAGATGACACCACCCGATTCTAGTGAAGCATGGAGTGATTATCGAGCTTAGCACGAGTTATTCCATGTGGATCTGTGTGGAAGGTGAGTGTGGGATCTTGAAATTATTGGTTGTCGAGCTTAGCACGAGCCAGTAGTTGTCGGGGTATCACCGTGTAACTTGTTGGACGATTTACAATTACAAATTAAAATCCTTGAGTAATTGTCGAGCTTAGCACGAGTCAACCAAGAATTTTAATTTGGAATTGGTGCAAGTAGGGATCAAACATGCCAAACGACCGATGGTTGTCGTAGGATCCCGCAACTGTCTAAGAGTTGCAATAGAGATTGCAATCGGTAAGATGGTTATCGGCCTAAATAGCTCCATGAAGTGATCCGCGGCAAACCCGTCATGAATTGGAGTGAAATATGGTTCTTATCCCTTGTTAAAATATTTTTCGAGACGATATGGGTAATTATTTTAACGAGGATTCAAATCAAACTAACTAACTCGTGTACTCTACTTTAATATAGGATGTCGAATCATAACCACAACACGTCGAACTTTCCACTTCGTATATTTCTACAAAGGGAGAAACTCACGGGAGTGAACTTTGTTGACTGGCTTAGGCAATTGAGGATTGTCCTACGTGCCGAGTCTAAGTTGCACATCCTTGAGGAACCCCTTCCTGAACCACCTGCTATCAATGCGGAATTGACTATCCGATACGTGTATGAAAAGCGTGTTCGGGATACGCACGATGTTGCTTGCCTCATGTTATCAAGTATGAGCATAGAACTACAAAAGCAATTTGAGCATATGACTGTGTATGACATGATTAACAAGCTGAAGGATGTTTTCCGACAGCAAGTTAGGCAAGAATATTATGAGGGTGTTAAAAGTCTAACCAGTTGTAAGATGCGGGAAGGCGGGAGTGTTAGTGCCCATGTTTTGAAGATGAAATCATACATGGACTAGATGGAGAGATTAGGTTTTCCTATAGGGAGGGAGCTAGGTGTGAGTTTCGTACTTCAGTCTCTGCCCGCCTCATATGAAAAGTTTGTAATTGACTATCATATGCATGGAAAGGAAATATCTATAGATGACTTGCATGGAATGTTGAAAGATGTTGAATCTAACATGTCCAAGCATGGATCATCCTCATCCACTCTCGTTCTTGGTTCTAAGGAACAACATAACATGATGAAGAAGAAATCGATCCCATCACAAGAAGAAGTTGGATTATCGAAGCTTGCTTCAAGTTTTGAGTCTATGGACATTGATGATGTGCCTAAGGAGACTCAACAAGGGGTGGTTTACTACTTCTGTGGAAGATTTGGGGATTAGGGCCGTCATGCCTGCCCTCCGTGCCGAGAGGATATAAAACTTCTCAGAAAAGAGAGAGTTAATTTTCCTACTTGAGGTACATTCATGATTACACTTCGTTGCTATTCCTTACAAAGCTGGGTTGTTTACCCAAGCTATAAGACTCACGTTTGTCACAAATTTATTTTGTTACAAAGTGTAGGTCTGTTCGTTGTAAGAAGGAAAAGCTTGAAGGACCGGATCTCTTAAGAAGAAATTTTGTTGATTGTCTTCTATTAGAGGATTGGGAATGTTGGTCTCGCCATTAAATCCGGATTAACTATTACTTTTGCTTGCATGCCCTGCGTGGCAAGAATTGCTTTAGTGTATGCTCCTTTGAAGATGATGTATGTTTTTGAATCTTCTATTTTGTATAGATTTTTCATTCTGATAGTTTCATTTCAAATTCGATCCATGTCAATGCTTATGTGTTATTTTCGACCATTTTGTGCTTAAATACACATTTGATGACGATGGACAGACTTGGAATTGAAACATTTTTGAAAAAATTATTTTGAGATGTTTTATCAAAACTTATCCATATCATTGCATACATAAAGGCTGGTTATAAGTAACAAGGCAATCATGAATAATTGATTCTTAGATCCAAAAGTGGTTTGGATAAATTAGCTCTATGGCATAATCAAAATTGACCAAGTAAACAACATTTACATCGCTTAGATCCATGTGGTTAGGATCTTTGTAAATATTCAGCCTCGGGCTAAATAAAAGATATAAATATTGTTTATTGGACTAGGGTGATTAAGAAATCTTTCACCAGTGTTGGTAGGAAGGATTTTGACTTGTTGGATATTGATCACACTTGTGTGGATAATCCGTTCAAGTATGCCATATAGAGTGACACTAGTAAAATTCTCCATCACCATCTTTATGATAGTTGTTGGAAGAATTTTTAACTAGATAAAAGGTTTGTGTCTGAAACCTGGAGGTGTTCAGAAATAACCTTAAGAAATTAAGAATCAATAAGGGCATATAGATATAGATTCTTAGATCTAGGTAAGATGCTAAGTTTCTATTATCTATATTGGTTTAAACATGAAAAGAATCATGGGTTTGTCCCATAATTCGTTTTCTCGAAGAAACACATTTGTATATGGTGTTACTTTGAATAAAAACCGGATATCTTCTTAGATGATCTGGTAAATGGCAGGCCTAAAATATGTATTCAATGTGATTGGTATACATTAATTTTATGAACCAAGTCCTCAATCTAAAACTCCAACATTATGGTCACTTATGCATCCAATGAGTTTTTTTTACTAGAAAGAGTTCTTTGCTTGTCAATCTCACAACTTAAAATTATCCAGATTGCTTTTAGTGGGAGATGGATGAATTATAAGTTGATGCTTGGATATTTAAGTAGTTCATCTGAGTTTTGGATAATTGTTTCTTGAACTTATGAGATCCATGTTTGGTTGCTCAAAAAGGGAAAGAACAATTTACAAAAGCATTCTAGTGGAAGAACGTAAAACTTAAATAAGAGACCTAATGTTCACACTAGCATTTAATCAGCACAGAGATGCTGGTAAAACCTGACAATATCCATTGCTTCTTAAAATCTGATGGAAATCAAGAAGGCCGTTTAAATATGAGGTTGGCTTATTTTTGTAACAGCAGCTTGATGGTAAATCATTGTGATGTTACCATTCATTGGAAACATAGTGGGACCTTGAGTTCACTAGTGAATATAAAAAGGAAATGGTATACATAGATGTAATCTATTAGCTGCATCCAAGTACTTGACTTGGGTTAATCCCACACCTAAGGTGCAATCCAAGAAGGGTGAAGGGACTAACATATATGCAATAATGGACAACTTCAAATACCGACTAGAGACAAAATGTTTCATATTGATTATATGGAAACATGTTCTAGTGGTTATGTTGAAGATAATTTGGATAAAGTGAAATTTTGTTGTCACCTTGCGGAAACAAGTTGGCTCACATGGATATAAGAGACCTGAATCCTTCATAGGATTAAATTGAGGAAATGCTTTAGGCACTTTCTGAGGCTCTTACACATCCATAAAATCCAGATTAGGCCTGTATTATGTGAAGCATTGTTGTCACTTGGGGAAACAAGTAATTTCACATGGAAATAAAAGGCCAAGATCCTTTGCAGGGTTAAGTTGAGGAAATGTTTGAAGCATGTTCCGAGGCCTTATATATCCATTATGCCCAAGTTATGTTCATGACTAAAGTCAGCAAAACTTGCATCTTGTGGCTGTAATCCTGCTTTACGAGAAAGTCAAAGGAATGAGTTTTCTAGAAAGCATAGACTAAGCCAGATACCCTTGTCAGGGCTAGTGGGAGCTTCATGTGTTCCTAATAAAATATGCTCAATGAAAATAATGTCCTAATTTAAGGTTGTTCTACAACCTAATGATGGAATTATTGTTCTATGAGTATAAATAGAGAATATGGAATCAAGTGGATTCTAAATTCAAGAAATACTGATGTATGTTCTGGATGTTCGACGAAAGTAGAATTGTCTTGAGTAAGTTATTACTGCAAGCAAATCTATACTTATGAGACTATCAATTTTATCGAAGTTTTGAATATTCAAATATGTGGTATAGATACGACATTTAGATTTAAATGAGTCTCATGACCCTATTATGCACTTCGGTTACCTTGAGGGTATGTCGACTCTAATAGACATGAGTGTCAATGACTCTATTGTGAACTTCCATTACATTGAGAGTATGTCAACTCTGATAATCATAAGTGTCATTAATCCTATTGTTGACTTCGGTAACATTGAGGATATGACGACCATGATAACCTTGTGTATGATCTCTTTGATAAACACTATGCAAGTGGTTTAATAAGAGAATACAAAAGAGTACAAAGGGATATCGTGTAGATGATCCAATAGTTAAGCCGTTGTCAAATACTAGTGATGAGTTTCATACTAGGTATAATAGCATTGTTCATGCTTATGACTAGGCTTGAATATCGTTTTAGTAAATGTTTGATTTACTTATAAGCTTTGGGAACGGTAAGCAGTACTGCTAACCCATGATTGTATCGATATATAGTGGAGACTATATATACGCATGATGCGGTTACCTTCATTGGTCTTTACTATGTTCCATCTTAGCATGTTTAACCACTTCCCAGAATGTTTATACATTCTAAATTTCCACAGCCTATCATTCTTCAAGGGAAGGAAGCTTGAATTAAGGCTGAGGTTCGGTGTTGGTTATGCATTAATCAAGGATTGAATGCATGAAACACAACAGTAACCTGTGCTTGAAAGGAGTTTCAAGTGACTGGAAGACCCACACCTGAGTTCACTTCATGGATCATGGTCACAAGTAACTCGGGATAATAATATCATTACGTCCTTCAACCCGAGATCTATGAATTTCCATAGCATGAAACTTTCTTACTTTGGCTATTTCAAAACGTAGTTCGTAATTGGCTATTATAAAGGGAATAGTTAAGTAAGACAAAGTTCACGCTATGGGATTATATAGTCAACGGAATTTGTTCCTCTAGCATGAGAGATATCCCTGGGCCCCTCGATGATTGGGCGCTGACACCAAAATAAGCATGGCCATGCGCAAAGGAATATTGATCGAGAAACAGATATATCCTTAAATTTTGGTCACCACCAATCTCGATCGAGAAACATAATCCTGAACGATCTGGAGATTGGCATATTAATCCATGTCTCTTGTTCACAAGGATATCGCGAACAAAGGGATGTTTGATCATTTATCTATAGGACCTCTACGTTTTTGTAGGTTATGGTTTTCTGCAAGGAAGCGGAACCCATACTGACTTGGGGGTATCGATACTTTGCTAGAGGCGGTTCTTTGTCTGTGGTTGCATGGGTACGGTGCATTATGTGCAAGTGGGAGTCTGTTAGAGATATGCCCACTAATGCACGTACACCATATAGACCGCTGCTGATGATGTATGGGCCTATTGGGTCATACACCGGGGTCAAACCTGACAACAACTTGAGTTAAGGGACCAAATATGACAAAAGATAGAAGTTGACATAGTAGGCCGCGTTAGCGCCGCTAACTCTAAAGGGTCAGCGCCACTAAGTCCTAAAGGTTAGCGCCGCTACGGCTGCATGTACTTTGTGTCACATCTCTGACAGGCCGCGTTAGCGCCGCTATCTTTAAGGGGTTAGCGCCGCTAAACCCTAATAGTTAGCGCCGCTACGGCTGCATGGGCTTTTTGTGATTAAAATCATAACTCAAATGTAATTAAAATCACCAAATTGCATCCAAACACATAAAGTCAACCACAAGGTCAAAGGCAAGGTTACCAATTTCAAATCAACCACATACATGACAAATGGTATTTCAAA
Source organism: Pulicaria dysenterica (assembly GCA_947179395.2). Lineage (NCBI taxonomy): Eukaryota > Viridiplantae > Streptophyta > Magnoliopsida > Asterales > Asteraceae > Pulicaria > Pulicaria dysenterica. The sequence continues at coordinate 38,480,827 of OX359292.1, forward strand.
AATACCAAAACAAGCAAACATATTCTGAAACAAATTTCCAGAATCAACAAAAAATGCCAAAAACCCAAGAACCAAAACTGTTTTTATTTTTAAACGAAAAATACGGTCCAGCGCGCATAGCGCCGCTAACCCTCATGAGTTAGCGCCGCTAACCCCTATTTCCAGAAAACAAAAATCTTTTGATTCGGGTTTTTCAGGCCACCAAGTTCAAATCTAACATAGAGGTGGCTCTGATACCACTGTTGGGATTTCATGGGCAAGCAGCGGAAGCAAGGTTCAAGATATAAAGCCCAATGTACAAGCAAATAAAGCACAAAAACAAGAAATCCCAAAATGGACCAAACTCTATGTATAAAAATGCAACTTGTAAGAAGGAAAGAAGGTTATACCTTTCTCCTTAGCTCCAGAAAACTTGTTGTCCCACGGTGGTGATGCTACAAGAACGAAACGTGGATCGACTAATGGGTAGTACCCCGGTAACACGTCCAACCACATGAGCTAGCAAGCCATTGTGTTTCTTCACTATGAAAAACACTCTGGGACAGCATCAACGAGACCAACAATCTGTAAATCCTCTCTTGAATAACTCTCTTGGCCTTAGTAGCACCAAAGAGTTTATGTGTATGTTAGAGAGAAAAGAGTGTGAGAGAACCAAAACCAAAAATGAAATCTATTTCTCTCACCTGGCTCCAGATCGATTATTACCCCTCTCAAACGGCCAAGCCTCGAGATAACCATATCCACATGCATTGGTCAGTTTTGGAGGTGGATTTCACAAATGGCACTGGCAGGGTTTAGCGGCGCTAACCTAGAGTTAGCGACGCTAACTCTAAATAGTTAGCGGCGCTAACGCGCCCTGTCAGTGATTTGACACAAAGTACATTCAGGCGTAGCGGCGCTAACCTCTAGGACTTAGCGGCGCTAAACCTTAAGAGTTAGTGGCGCTAACGCGGCCTGCGATGTCAACTTTTGTCTTTTGCCATATTTGGTCCGTTAACTTAAGTTGCTGTCAGGTTAGACCCCGGTGTATGACCCAATAGGCCCATACATCATCAGCAGCGGTCCATATGGCGTACGTGCATTAATGGGCATATTTCCAACACTATCTAATAATGGATTAGATAAAAGAGACGCAACACTTCGCCTGTGCTTGCAATGGTCAAGTGACTGGACGACCCACACCTGAACTTACTTCATGGTTTATGTCACGAGTAAGTCAGGATCATAATATCACTTTGTCCTTAGAGCGGAGATACTTGTGTTCAAAAGCGTGGATCTGCTTTACCTTGATTGCTTTCAAACGCAGTTTGTAACTGGTTGTTATAAAGGGAGCCTTTAGGTAAAGTATGGTGTATGTGGCGGAGAAATGTAGTCAAAGGGATTCGTTCCTCTAGTTTTAGAGAGATATCCATGGGCCCCTTGATGATTGAGCGCTAACGTAAAATGCATGGCCATGCTCGAGTTGCAATGATATTTGATCGATTGCAACTGGATTTTGGGTCACCATCAATCGAGATCGAGAAACATAATCGTGAACGATCTGGAGATTGACTTTTAACCATTTCTCATGTTCACAAGGATATCACGAACGAAGGGATAAATGATCACTTATCTATAGGACCATTTCATAACTAATTCTGGTTTTGGTTTTTGTTCTAGTTGACAAAACCCATGCTGACTTGGGAGCAGAGATGCCTTACTAGAGGCCGCTCTTTGTCTGTGGTTATGAGTATGGTGTGTCATGTGAAAGTGGGAGTTTGTTGGAGTATGCCCGCTAACACACATATGCCATATGGATCACTACCAATGATGTATGTGCCTATTGGGTCACAAACCGGGGTCCTATCTCGACAGCCTTAAAGATGGAGGGACCAATGGTGTCAAAATGGGAAAGTTGTGATGCAGGCCGCGTTAGAGGCGCTAACCTTTTAGGGTTAGCGGCGCTACACCCTAAAAGTTAGCGGCGCTAACGCCTGACAAACTGCATGCAACATTAAATTCCAACTCCTCTTTTGCCCAATGGATGTAACCTTCTAGAAACTTTCTTGACCGGTCCTGGGGCATCCAAGTGACATCTAAGAGTCTATTTAAGCTCTTTGTTATTGTCACTTGATATCCTTTTGAGGGTGCTACAAGGAGGTCCGAATTTCTGGTGCTTTTGGGGCTGTTCTTGTAGAGAGTTCAACACTTTGAAGTTCTCACAAGCTTGCTACTACAAGGAGAAGGACTATACCCGGGGTGGACTTCGATAGAGGAAGGATACATTTTTCCTCAAGTCATTATCCATTCATCCACAAGTTTTCTGGAGCTAAGGAGCAGGGTATAACATTCTTCTCTTCTTCTTTTACAAGTTGAAAATGTTAGCTATAGAGTTTGGTCCATGACTTGGGGTTTTATGCTTTAAAACTTGTACATTATGCTTCGTTTGTTGTACTGGGTTGCTTCCGCTGCGTATATAGAACCCCAACAGTGTGTACTGGAGGAGATTTAGGAATAACATAGTTTGGTGGTAGTGGCCACTCGAAATCTTGTCTTGCTTTTGCTGCAACTTATTCTTGTTGATTTCGTTGAACAGACGTGACATAAGTATCAATGTCTTCAAAGATGTCAGCAAATTCTCTATCATCCTGTTCTTCCTCTGGTTGACTTTCCTCACACCATTGAGGTGAGAAATGCAGATCCGCGTATAAATCCATGTCATCATTAAAATATGTATCAATATCTGCATCTCCTTCATTATAATCAAGATCAGCATGAGTACTTTTTTCTTCTAATATCTCCCCTTCTTCACTACCTGATTGACTCAGTTCACTTTCATGTTGTGGTTGATAAATAAGAATTTGTTTGTCATAATTTTTAACTGGAATTTCCTGAACAACATCGGTCGAGCTTTGACTGACACTTTGACATGCAAAAAATGTACTTGTACCTGCATAGGATGGAAGAATTGAGCTCAAATGTTTGATAGGTACAGTTGCAGCTGCAACGGGAGTAGATAGGTATCTCCTACGTTTCTCCCCCTCGAGACGATCATCAGGATCTGGATCGTCACGATTTCTTTTACTACTCCATGCTTAAACTTTACAGGCCACTTCCACAGCTTTCAACCGGTCAATAACCTTTTCCATAGTCGTGTAGAAACCTCTAGTCACCCCATCCATCTTTGCAGTGATATCCTCCAGAAACTCTTCAAGATTACTACCTTTAAATATTTGCTCGTTAAGAAGAATAGTGACTATATCTTGATTATGTTCAGCTTCGGGCATATCTTGCAAGAGTTTGACATAAAGTAGGATTTTTGGAACATCCACAGACAGGGTTGAGGGATCAGATGTATGCGGTTGAGGAGAAGCTGCTGGTCTAGATGTAAGTAAAGTTTCAATGCGATCCAGCTTTTGATTAGTTTCATTGAGCTTGGTGTGAAGAGGGGCCATGTCTTGTTCAATAACTTCATTTAGTTTTGCACGTGTAACAAACCCGGTAACATTGAGATTACCGGTTTTGGTTCCAGCCACAAAGGCGAACCACCTACTTGAGTTGTAGGGATGTTGACTCCTGTAGGATTTCCTTTCAATCCTCGCATGGCACCTGAAGTGTTAGAACCTGTGGAAGTTTTGGGCGTCAAACCACAGGCCTGAGCCAATTGTGTGATAGTGTCAGATCTTTCTGAAAGATATGCAGAAATGTGCGGCAAGTTAAAGTGCATAGAAGGAACGGTCGAGGACGAAGGAGTCAGTCCTCTAGTTTCAATACCATGCGTCTTCGAAGGAGAGGTCGGTAGTAGACGTGTGATATCCCTGTGCAATAAAGTAGGTGCTTCTTGAGAAGCACCTAAGTGGCTAGGTGGGGTTGGAAAGTGCACGGTTGGGATGGCCGTGGTTGTTTCATTATCAGACCTAACAATGTCAGGTCTAATAGAAGATGTTGTTTCCCGGCTTTTTAAGGCTGGGGGTCCCTCAGCACTCTCATATTCTTTTCTCACTCCCTCGTTTTAAATATCACTCCTAATATCAAAATTATCTTTTTCTCTGCTTCCTGCTCCATACCCATCATACCAATTTGGTGACATGGGGTGTTGGAGTTTGCCCACTGACACACGTACGCCAATTAATCACTGTCGATGACGTATGGAACTATCGGGTCACACGCCTGGGGTTGATCTTGACAACAACTTAAAAGATGAGGGTGAGAAAGAATAAATAATGATAGTTGGTAATCTGGCCAGAGTTAGCGGCGCTATCTCTAGCGTCGCTAACTCAGCCACGTTAGCTGAACTAACATTGGGCAGTTAGCGGCGCTATCCCTGGGCGGGTAGCGGTGCTTACCCCTCTGACAGATTACAACTTTATTCTTTTCATCTCCTCTCTCCACCAATGCATGGCTAGGCCATTATTGGACTCTGGCCGATCTTAGGGAGACCTGGGGTCGACTTTGAGTCTATAAAACTCCCTCTTTTGTCTCTCATTATTGTCTCTTGGCTAAGAAGAAAATACACACATTAACAAACACTTGAGGGTTGTTCTTGTGTGATAAAAGAGAGAAAGATCAAGGGAGTTCCTGGTGGATTTTGTTGTTGTTCCTAAAGCCAAGATCAAGTGTTGATTTGGTTGAAGGGGCGCTAGTACACCAAGGTCACCATGTTTCTCGGGGTGATCAAGGGTTGGAGCTTAGCACACAACAAATCCAGAGACATCAAGGGTATAACTCCTTTCTACCTTTCTGTTCTTGTTGCAAAATATAGTTGTAGAGAATGGTACACCTTTGGGGTTCACTTTGTGGTTCTTATTCTTGTTTTAAAATCATATTTTGTACATATTTACTTCAGTTGTGCTCAACCACGAACACCAACAGTGGTATTAGAGACACATCTACACTAGTTTTGCACTTGGTGGCCTGAAAAATCCGAAAAATGTGATTTTTGGTTATGTCCAGGGTTTAGCGGCACTAACTTTATCATGTTAGCGGCGCTAAACCGTCCATAGCGGTCGCTAAGTCTTCTGGCTTTAGCGGCACTAACTCTGAACTGGCAGAATGCATGTTTTTGCCTTAAATCAATTTTGTTGGATTTTTGGCCTTCTTGTTCTTTCTGGAATTGTTCCAGAATTTTGAATATTATTGTTTAAGTTGTCTTTTGTCTTGTTGGTGTATTTATATGTGAATTAACATTTTGGCATGAAAATGGTTAATTGCATATACTTACATTGTGTATATATGAATATGGAATTTTGAAGTGTTTAAGGTTCCTAATGCATATGTACATAGGATTATTAGTTCCTTGAGTGTTTAGATAATCTTAACCAAGACATATAAGATTTGTATGGTCTTGTGTGGCACACCATACCTTAGAATTTGTATATGATGTATGTGGTTGTGATATTTGTGTCTGGTAACAATTTTGAGCCTTTTAGACCTATGTGATGTGTTTGGTTGATTAAATTAATGTATTCATTCATTTGGTGGTTTGTACCACATTGGTTTGTAATAATTAATTTATTTTATTCGGTTTGTATATAAAGAGGCTTGCATGCCAATTTCTATTCTTTGTAATTTGTAGTATTAGCTTAGAATAGTAAATTGTGGCTTGCATGCCATTTCCTTTTAAATTTGTAAATTGTAAAAGGAAGACCGAAACAACCAACAAGGAGTATGGAGGGTGTCTTGGCGGACTTGGATCCGGAGGTCGGTGGGAGACGCAATGGATCAAGTGGGAGAGCACACATCAAAGTCTTGGATTTGGTCCATAGTAGACTTTGTCTTGCCCATTGGCTCATGGGCAAGATGCATAGGGTTTTATGGCTCGTTACCAGACTCATATTGCATGCGTGATTGGTTTTATTTTGTTGATTTCTTGCATGGTTGTTTAGGATCTTCGCATGCTAGAAAATTTTTCAAAAATAATAAAACCAAAGAGTTTTAAATTGGTTTACAAACTCCTCACGCCACATACATAAGAAGTGGTTAAAAACATTTAAACCGGAAAAATGAAATCCCGTTTTTCAAAAAGTAAATCTCACACCACCCGTAAGATGACACCGCCCGAATCTAGTGAAACAAGATTGGTCGTCGAGCACTAGCCGTTTTTGGAGAAGGAAAAACTCACTGGACCCAATTTCATGGATTGGCATAGGACTTTGAGAATTGTCCTACATCACAAAATGAAATTAGAGGTCCTTGAGTAACCTCTTACGGAGGCTCCGGCAGCCAACGCGCCAAGGGCCCTGAAAGACGCCCATGAAAAGCGTGTCAAAGACATAAATGATGCACTTGCCTAATGCTTACGACCATGGTCCCGAATTGCAAAGGCAATTAGAGAAAGTGAGTGCGTACGAGATGATTTCTCAGCTGAAGGACATGTCCCAACAGCAAGGAAGGCAATAGCTTTATGACTGTATCAAGGCTTTTGTCGGTTGTAAGATGCCGAAGGGCGGCAATGTGGACCAGCTGGAGGAGTTGGGCTTTCCCATGGGGAAAGAGTTAGCGGTTGAAATAGTCCTCCAATCTTTGCCTCCGTCATATGGACCGTTCATTGTGAACTTCCATATGCATAGTATGGATAAAACCATTATTAAATTGCATGGCATGCTTAAGACTACCGAGTCCGATCTTGCCAAGGCAAAGCCCTCCACCTCCACTGCCGTCCTAGCCATCAACGAGGTTGGAAAGAAGCGGAAGCAGCCGGCTTCGAGCTCGATGGGCAAAGAGAAGGGGAAGCCCAAGGCGAATGGGCCGAAGCCCAAACCTAACCCGACCCCGGAGCCGAAGGGGAAGCAAGTGGCTGCCGCTGCCACCTCACCGGAAGAGGCAACCTGCTTCTTCTGCGAGTAGAAGGGACACTACCGGCGTAGTTGCCCAAAGTACTTGGAGGAGCTCATAAATCTACGAGAAAAAGGTGCCACTGCCTCCGGTACGTACATGATTGAACTCCATAACCCCTCTACTTCTAACGCCTGGGTTTTAGACAGCAGGTGTGGTACTCACGTTTGTAATAATGTGCAGATACTAAGAAGAAGTAGGGACTTGGTTGATGGAGAGCTGGATCTCATCATGGGAAACAAGGCGGTTGTCCCGATTGAGAAGATTGGGAGTGTGGAGCTCGCCTTTCCATCCGGCTTATCTATTGTTTTATATAATGTATCTTATTCGCCACATGTGGCTAGACACATTATTTACTTATATGCTTTGTATGACAATGGTTTTGATTTAAAATTTGAGAATGGTAGCATCTTATGTTACAAGAATCATGTCTTTTATTTTAAAGCATTTCCATGTCATGGCATATATGAGACAAACGTAAGCTTGCAATACAATAGAGCAATCATGAATGTTGATTCGGGATCCAAAAAGGTTTTGGATAAATTATCTCTATGGCATGGTCGGTTAGGCCATATAAACAACAAACGCATCGCCAAGCTCTAAGCGGATGGAATCTTGGAAATATTTGACCACGGGTCTAATGAAGTATGCGAATCTTGTGTATTGGGCAAGATGACCAAAACACCCTTTACCGGTGTGTGTGAATGGGCGCAAGACTTGTTGGGTATCGTACACACCGATGTGTGTGGCCCGTTCAAGCATGCCACAAGAGATCATTCCGCTACTTCGTTACCTTTATTGATGATTATAGTCGATACGGGTATGTCTACTTAGTGAGACAAAAGTCGGATACCTTTGAGGTATTTAAGACTTATCAAAATGAAGTGGAGAATCAACTAGGGAAAAGAATTAAGAAACTACGATCTGATAGAGGCGGTGAGTATCTTAGTTCTGAATTTTGTGAACATCTGAGGAAATGTGGGATTGTCTCGCAATTAACCCCTCCTAGAACACCACAATTAATTGGTGTCACCGAGAGGAGGAACCGAACATTGTTGGATATGGTTCGGTCAATGATGTGTCATTCAGACCTTCCCGTTACATTTTAGGGATACGCGATTGAAACGACCGGTAGAATTCTTAACCTCGTACCAACAAAGAAGGTTAAGAAAACACCGTATGAAATGTTGCATGGAAAGGTTCCATCCATTTCATATTTAAAGGTCTAGGGTTGTCCTGCCTACGTGAGACGTGAGGTTGAGGACAAATTGGAGCCCAGGGCCGAAAGGTGCTTTTTCGTTGGTTATCCTGCTGGGTCTATGGGATATTTGTTTTACAAACCTTCGAAGAACAAGGTATTTGTTGCTCGAAGGGCAGTGTTACTTGAGAGAGAACTGCTATCCAAAGACGCTAGAGGGAGGTGGGTTGATCTTGAAGAAATTCAAGAACTGCGAATGTAGAACCTGATGTTGGGACTAACTCACAACCTGCAAGGGTTAATTCTCAGCTGGAGATGATGTAAACCCATTACCTCTTAGAATATCTGGTATAAGTCGGCATGAGCCTTAGAGATATGGTTTTCTCATATCCGAGGGCACCGACATGGTAGTGGTCTCTGATGAGCCTACCAAATACCAGGACGCTATGGTGGGCCCTGAGTCCGCCAAATGGAAAGAAGCAATGGAATCCGAGATAAAATCCATGTCTGATAACAAAGTTTGTGACTTGGTAGATCCTGTGCCTAGGTGCAAACCCGTAGGGTGCAAATGGGTCTACAACAAAAAGGTCGGTGTGGATGGAGAGGTAGACACCTTCAAAGCCCGACTGGTGGCTAAGGGTTTCACTCAAACTCATGGGGTAGACTATGAGGAAACCTTTTCCCCGGTGGCTATGTTAAAGTCTATCCGGATACTCATGGCCATTGCCGCGTTTCATGATTATGAAATCTGGCAGATGGACGTCAAAACCGCGTTCCTTAATGGAACACTTTCAGAGGAGGTGTATATGACACAACCTAAGGGTTTTGTACATCCAGAGTTTCTGGATAGGGTCTGCAAGCTTAAGAAGTCCATCTATGGGCTTAAGCAAGCCTCTCGGAGCTGGAACCTGTGCTTCGATAAGGTCAAAGAGTTTGACTTCTCAAAGAGCAAGGAAGAACCATGCGTTTACATTAGAGCTAGTGGGAGCGTAGTTGTATTCCTAGTTCTTTATGTTGATGATATTCCACTAATTGGGAACGATGTCCTAACTTTGCAAGGTGTAAAAGCCTTGCTTTGGAGTTTTTTCTCAATGAAAGATCTTGGTGATGCGGCTTATATCCTTGGGATAAAGATCTATAGCGATAGATCCCGTAGGTTGATCGGCTTGAGCCAGAGTACATAATTTGACAAGGTCCTAAAGAGATTTAGAATGGAGGACTCCAAATAGGGGTTCTTACCTATGTCACATGGTTTAGTGTTGAGCAAAGCTCAAAGCCCGAGTTCCCCTGAGGAACGGGAAGTAATGAGGCGAGTCCCTTATGCTTCGGCAATAGGCTCGATCATTTACTCCATGTTATGTACTAGGCCTGATATATCTTGTGCATTGAGTATGACAAGTAGATATCAAGCCAATCCTGGTGAAGCACATAGGACGGCAGTGAAGAACATTCTCAAGTATCTTAATAGGACAAAGGAGATGTTCTTAGTATATCGAGGTGCAGAAGATCTTCGGGTAACTGGTTACTCCGACGCCAGCTTCCAAAGCGATCGGGACGACTGCCGATCTCAATCGGGGTTCGTGTTCCTGCTAAATAGTGGTGCTATATCCTGGAGAAGCTCCAAGCAAGACACTGTGGCTGATTCTACTACCGAGTCAGAGTATATTGCACCAAGTGAAGCTGCGAAGTAGGTTGTATGGATAAGAAAATTCATCCAAGATCTGGGAGTGGTTCCTAGTATTGCCGACCCAGTTGAGGAATTTCGTGACACAGAGGGTGCGGTCGCTCTAGTGAAGGAACCAAGGTCTCACCGACGCATGAGACATATTCCGCGAAAGTATCATTACATCCGGGACGTGGTCGATAGTGGAGACATTGTCATCAGCAAAGTACATACGGATAGCAATGTGGCGGATCTGTTCACCAAACCACTATCGCAAACAAAGCACGATGCTCACACACATGCTATTGGGATTAGATTTGCTAGCGATTTGGTTTGATCATGTATTTGTATTTTGGTTAGTACATTTGATGTATTTACCCTTTTCGGGAACATTCAGCAGTATTGTATTTATCGAATTTATCGATTATTAAATGGAGATTAGTAATGCGCAAGTTGCTGATATGTCATTAAATCTTTACTGTGTTCCAACTTAGCATGTTTTATTATTCCCTGAATGTGTTAAACATTCTAAATGTCCACAGTCAGTCATTCTTCTAGGGAATGAAGTCTGAACTAAAACTGAGGGAAGTGATTGGTCATGTGTTCAATAGGGATTGAAACACCGGGACGCAATACTTCGCTTGTACTTGAATTGTTCAAATGACTGGATGACCCACACCTGATTTCACTTCATGGTACACGTCATGAGTAAATCAGGATGATAATATCAGTTCATCCTTATATTGGAGATGCACGTGTCTGCATCACTTTGGTTTGCTTTGTTCTAGTTGCTTTCAACACAGTCCGTAATTAGCTGTTATAAAGGGAGTAATTGGACAAAGTATGATCATTTTGATGGACAGTATAGTCAAAAGGAATTTGTTCCTCTGCTTAGAGAGATATCCCTGTGCCCCTCGATAATTTGTCGCTGACAACAAAATACATGGCCATGCTCAAAGCTTGCAATGATTTATGATCGATTGCAACTTGTATATTTTGGTCACCACCAATCTAGATCGAGAAACATAATCATGAACAAACAGAGAATGACTATGTACCATGTCTCGTATTCACATGGATAACGCGAACAAAAGGATGTTTGATCCCTTATCTATAGGACCATTTCACGCGGGCTGCAGTTTGGTTTTTGTGCTGAAGACAAAACCCGTAATGACTTGGGGGCAAAGATGTCTTACTTGAGGCCGCTCTTTGTCTGTGATGCATTGGGTACGGTGAGTCATGTGCAAGTGGGAGTCTATTGGAGTATGCCCACTGACACACGTACGCCAATTGATCACTACCGATGATGTATGGGCCTATCGGGTCACACGCCTGGGGTTGATCTTGACAACAACTTAAAAGATGAGGGTGAGAAAGAATAAATAATGATAGTTGGTAATCTGGCCAGAGTTAGCGGCGCTATCTCTACCGTCACTAACTTAGCCGTGTTAGCGGCGCTAACTTTGGGCGGTTAGTGGCGCTATCCCTGGGCTAGTAGCGGCGCTAACCCCTCTGACAGATTACAACTTTAATCTTGTCACCTCCTCTCTCCACCAATGCATGGCTAGGCCATGATTGGACTCTGGCCGATCTTGGGGAGACCTGGGGTCAACTTTGAGTCTATAAAACTCCCTCTTTTATCTCTCATTATGCTCTATTGGCTAAGAAGAAAATACACACATAAACAAATACTTGAGGGTTGTTCTTGTGTGATAAAAGAGAGAGAGAGATTAAGGGAGTTCCTGGTGGATTTTGTTGTTGTTCCAGAAGCCATGATCAAGTTTTGATTTGGTTGAAGGGGTGCTAGTACACCAAGGTCACCAAGTTTCTCGGGGTAGACTTTGATAGCTCAAGAAGGAGGCTTCAAATCTTGGAGCTTAACACACAACAAATCTAGAGACATCAAGGGTATAACTCCTTTCTCCCTTTCTGTTCTTGTTGCAAAATATAGTTGTAGAGCATGGTACACCTTTGGGGTTCACTTTGTGGTTCTTGTTCTTGTTTTAAAATCCAATTTTGTACATATTTTCTTCCGTTGTGCTCAACCACGAACCCCGACATAGGGGAGTCCTCGGATGTTACAGAGGCAATCTCAACAGATGGATCTTTTTCTGGTTCAATGGTTGGTTGGACTGACTATGGGACAAAAGCAGGAGGTTGTGAAGGATTAAGTACAAGGACAAGATCACTGGATTTTGTTATTGGTGGAGCTGTTTGAGCAGTGGGGGTCATGTCCGGGGGTGAGGTAACTGGTTCAGTTAATTTCTTGTAAGAGAGGGTGCTTTCTGTTGGTTGTTCAATGGGTTGTTCGGGAGTACCCATAGGAGATAGGATTTGTTCAAATACAAGGGTACTCTCCTCATGGAACACAGATTCATCACTTTCAGTATCTGAAGTAGTAAGCCCCATTGGTTCTGTAGGTGTTTCAGGTGGGTTAGTTTCAGCTGAGGTGGTGGTTTAGGCAAGGTTGTCAACGACTATTTGAATGGTGGCGGGACCATACGCATCCCCTCCCTCTCTAATCACATCTTCCTCACCTTCTTCACCACCCCTTTAAGAATTTTCTCTCTACTTTTCCCTCTCAGCATCTCCCCCAGATGGCTGAGGCCTAGAGTCTACATCCTCACCTGGTGCTACACATTCCTGGGTAGGTATGGCTGGCTCTGGCTCAACAATGGAATGTAACCCTACACTCGTCCTATAACTCACTATTGTTTCATTCTGCTCACACAGCTCTAAGAGCGATAAAGGGAAGCGTTGAGGGTCCGGTAGGTTAGCAGGAATGGCAGGTTTAAAAGTATTAAAAACTTTAGGAGTTATAGAAGGAAGACTTGCCCGATGAGGAATAGCTGTATTTTGATCCATCACATGCTGGATGATCACATGAATGAACCTCTGATAAGGTAGGAAATGAGCATCTGTTTTCCTCTGGTTGTTTTTCTTTACTGCAGTGGACTTCATGTCATGCATTATCACATAAGCATAGTCCACATGCAGATGATTGGCAGCTGCCACAAAGATTTGCATCTGAGGCTTCGTGATAAACTCGTATCCACTATGCTTAGGAGTTAGACATTTCTGGAGCACTGTCATCAGAAATATTGGACATGGGATGCAGGTTGGTCCGCTTGAACTGGGCTTTCTTCTGTAGTGCCCCTGCGTATCCCATTGCCTGGATGGCCGCCAAGCAAACAGCCTCATCTGGTATTTCATCCAATGATGTGGCAGGAGGTCTGCTATCTGCTGCGGGTAGTCTGAGAATCTCCCTGAGTCTGTTTATTGTGATGAAGATTTCATACTATTCTATTTTAGCTCTAAGTGAGAGAGTTCCCCTTCTGCTGGTATGTATCTCACATGTCCTCCAGAATTGTTGAGCATAGACTTTAGGGACTGAGTACCGGTGGTAGCAGGGTTGTAAGTGAGTGTATGGTTCAGAGGGTGGACTTTAAGTATGTCATTCAAGATTGGATAGGTGGGATTTTTGAAGGTTTCAAGGTTCATGAACGGGTTGTTTTCATGGGTTTTGGCAGACAAAAACTCAATCCTAGGTACATGATTTTCGGAGTTTTGTTCTACTTGAGCCATTATATCTGTATAGAAATTAAACAAGTTAAGTCTAAGATACATAGATAAGTAGCAAGACCCATGTATTCATGAACACCTTTGAGTTGTGATCAGACTTAGTAAAATAAGAAGGAATGATACTAAGTTGACCAGAGTTGACCAAGCCTATAAACTTTGAAAATTTGAAGTTTGGCAAGAAAATCCCAACACCTAAAGCCCTCATTTAGTACATGATGATTAAAGATATACAAAAGTTCTTTTGACACTTGAAACACATCAATTAGATGTAAATAAACAACTTTGCAACACTGAAGTATAACCAAAAAATCATCTTAACACCCCTTTTTGACCCAAAAATAGAATTTTAAGTGTAAGTTTGATGTGTGAAATCTAGTTATATAATTTAAGTCCAAAAATCACCTAAGTTTCACCACACACTACCAACAAGTATGACTAGATCATGCAATAGCATAGCAAAGGTAAGTAATGGGTATTATATCCACGGTGAGCAGTGCAACACCAAAGAGAATTATAGACTAATAGTTAACCAAAAGATGGGGTTTTTTAGTTTTGAGGGGAGAAAAGAACTAGCAAGACTAAAGAAATCAAATAGACAAAGAAGTAAAATGAACTTTTGCAAACAACCAATTAAGAGCAAGTACCCACCTTAATCTTTCCCCCCTGTTGTGATATACTTCAAGATCAATTTAATTGAGTACCTGGATTGACTTAGCTATAATCCACTTCCTATTTCATATAGCTATTGTGCAACGGACAAAGAATAACAACTTCCTATTGATCATCTAAATCCACACAACCTATTGCATAATTCAACACACGTATCAAACAAGTTTAATATAAACAAACCGTTTCCTCGATTGTATAGTTCTAGAAGATTACGTTTAGGTTATGGAATCTGGATTCTGATTACTTTTCCTAGTAAACCCTTAAACAATTCATAGACAAATCATTCAAAGAGGGACATACATCATAAGAACTTCCTATTCATATTCAATATGAACTATAAATCCAGAAACGAAGATTAAAACCATAAAGATCCAAACTTTCATTAATTAAACATGGAACTAGTATCAGTCCAACGATAAACAAAGAAATCAAAGCATATCCCAACTAGGGTTCAATCATAAGTTGAATACAAGATGAGTTTAGCCCATAATCAGACTTAAACAATCAAACAAAGTCTGAGAAAACAAGCCTAATGGAAGACTAGCCATAGATTTGAGAAACCGGGTTGTTGATGATAATGAATGATGATGAAATATGGATCCTCCAAGCTCCAATGGTGTTTCCTCACCCTCCAGGGTTGCAAAACTCTGAAAACGGCGCCTGGAGTCGGCTATAGGGCAAAAGATTTGACTCAATGATTTAAAAATCGAATTTATAGAAAATCTGATATGCGATGCTTCGCGGCGCGAAGCATGTATGCCTCGCGGCGCGAGGAACTCCCGTGTCTAAAATTTCCAGAGACTGGTTCGCGGCGCGAGTAAGGCCTATCTCGCGGCGCGAGATGCCTTTTTTTGAAGATGGCTATCAAACTAAAGTTGTATCTCTCTGAGTCTAGTTTCCTTGGCCACTTGAATCACCTCAATCCGAGTTTGTATGACCAAGATATGATCAAAACAGTGGAGGTGTGTCGGAGTTGACAGCTTTTCTCATTTTCTCTCGTTTTTCCGCCCTTTCTTCGAGTATTCCACCATATTTACCTGTAAACATCCCAAAATATATATTAGTGTATATTTTGCTCATTTGCACATAAAATAGAGTGTAAAACCTATAATATTTACGGATGAAATTCTAGTTAAATCCGGAAATATCACAATTCCCACACTGAACTTTGCTTGTCCTCAAGCAAATGAACAAATAGAAGTAAACCAACCTGGCCACCCAAATTCCCCAACTTATTTGCCACAAGTAGGATAGATCATCCCAAACTCACAAATTAGTCGGTACGCACTCAATAATCGAAAACATGCAAAGCCTCACATCCTCACTAGGGAGTTCACTCAATCACTCAAGTGTTTAGGCTTTATATTTTGGGGGTGAACACTCCTGATAGCTAACAAACAACCAACTGGTATAGACTTGTATCCAATTCTAATCTCCATCACTAGAGTTGTCAACCGTCAAGAGGGCTTTAAGGGTTGCAACATCTGGCTAAGGGTAAAAGGTAGGGAAAATGGAATTTAAAGTGACTAAGATAGCAAAAATCTAAACTGTGCTGAAAACAATGACTCACCACTCAAACTGGAGCAGTCAAACACGAATACTGAAACAAAGGAATGATATGAGCTATTTATTTTGTTGAACTCAAATCATTTAGGGCATAAGATATTCTATCACTTTTTTTTCATGCACCTTTATCCTTTTTTTTGTGAGCAATTTTCTGTTTTTGTTTTTGTTTTTTTTTTTTTTGATTTTCAACTACGCCTTTGACGAGAATTCAATAACACACATGGTCAAGAACCCGCAATTTATTTGGGCGGCATAGTACTTTTATTGACTCGATAGGACGACACGCAACCCTGAAGGAAATCATGTATCCAGCACAACTAAGACTTAAGCTAAGGCTAAAAGAAGCTAAAATGGAATTGGCTAAACAAGGTGGCTAGAAACGAATAAGCTAAGGCTTCAACATGGTGTCAAGGGTATCGAGTTCTAAAAGTGAGTACTACGCGTTAAAGGGGTAGGGCAAATTAGAAAATCTAACAATAAGAATTTCTAACAAAAACAGGCTAAAAACATGGCTTAAACAAATGAAGGCCTCTATCAGTGCAATGGTGACAAATACTCATTGTGGTGATCTCAAAAAGTAATATGGTAACAAGTTCTACAGTCTATGCTTGCAGCTGTCCTCACACAATCGAAAAAAACTTCTACTAAATATATACTCTTAGGCTCAAAACTCTCGATTATGGACATGGGTTAAGTGATGATTAACAATGCATGAAATCTCAAATATCATGTTACCAACAATTTATTCACTTGGGATAACCTATAATAATGTGGACTACGAGCTGAGGAAGAAAAATGACCTACAATCAGATTATACTATAGACAAATGCTTGAATACAAGAAAAGTTAAGTTTACTTAACCCCAATTCCCACACAATAAAGATATGCATTGTCCCCAATGCATTCAATTAAGCAATAAAATGAACTAGGGTAAGAAACTTCATGGGATTTCATATGTAGTGGAAATGAAGCGCGGTCTTGTCTGATCAATCATCCATCATCATCTGCAACACGCAAACGGCTGCTAACACTAACAAACAGGTTACAAGCACACAAGAACAGAAAGAAATAAACTAAAGTAAATAAGAAATAAAATAAAGCGCAAAGTACAACCCACTCAAATGTTATCTAATAAGCACATACAGAATTAAAAACATCTATCTAAAATGGGACTCTAATTCCCACACAATAGAATTGGAGTACTCTGACAAGACGAAGTAGAGATAGACAGAGGGAAAGAAGCAAACCTCCCAATTTTCACATAATAGAATGAAAGTGCGAACTCTATTGTGTCCCATCTGCAAAATATATAAGTAAAGGCATTAAAGACAAGAAGTCAAACTGAAAAGTCAGAGGTTGACCCGGTGCATCATGGGTGGTCCTAAAAATTTCTGGAAAAATTGACATTTGAGGGGAAGCACTACACAAACAAACACACACACCAAACAAAAGGGAAGCACACAAATAAAACAAGGAAGTGAAAGAAAACAAACAACCTAACTCACTTTCGTAGGAATCACGGTTGCATTTAGCATATGCAACAAGCCTTAAAACCCCTTGGTAGCCCGAGAGGACGAGTTGTAGTCTCGTGAGGGTTTCTAGGCAACACACCCACAAAGTTGGAACAGAAAAGAAACGAAATACAAAAAAAATAGAAAGAAAAACCTAAACTAAACACGGGTTGCCTCCCGAGAAGTGCTTGTTTTTGTCTGAGTCTCTAGCTTGACTCCGAATTTATTCATTGGGAATTCGAACGAGCGACCCTATACTCGCAATCAAGTGCGGGTGGTAATATTTATACATACCGGGTGATGTATAATGGTTATTGATTAGGAAAGTTGCTGCGAGAATCGCGTTCTCGGCCCCTATAGACTTCTCTCCTGCATTCTGAAATATGGTTCCTCCCTTAGATTGTGAACTCGATTGTGACTCAAGCATAGACCCCAACTGGCTCCCAATACCTTCTAAATTTTTGACCTCCTGATCATTCTCCAAACACGACAGGTTACAAAGGGTCCCTGATGTCGGAGGAAGTCCATACCTAAACTCCAACTCATCACTAGATTCCATGGTTACCTCCTTAGTTGGTTTCGCAGTTTCCTCCTCGAAAATTAGAAATTCTAGATAATCCAGGATCTCATCTGCACAATATTCTACATCTTCTCTTTCAAGAAGGGAGGATCCCCAGACGGGTTTTGGTTCTAAACCTAACGTGGGTGTCGGCTGGACGAAGGTCAATGGTTCATCCTCAGAACTTTCTTCTGGTTCCTCAAGTAGGTGAGCAAGACCCTCCAGAAAATCTCCATCAGATTGAGCATCTTCTCTCGACTCCACCTCCGCATAGGTCTCGAAATACAAACTCTCGTCTGAATCAGAGTCCTCAAAGTAGTATGGGTCTGGACTAATATGTGGCTCATCCGGTGCGTCAATCGGGTGGTCATCCTCTCTCGCAATGAAGTGGAAGCCATCCCGTTCTATAACATCATCGTAGAACTCGTTCAACAATTCCTTTAGGGAGAAATCCCTATAGATCGTTGGATCTTCGGGGTGGTTCATAATCGCAGAAGAATCATCGAAAGACACAAAAAGAAGCGAATAGAACGACTAACAAAACTGGAAAAAAAACTTTCTGAGACACAAGGCCCCAAAAAGGATCAAATAACTACTGGTCTACTAAACTCTTGGTTTGTTACCGCTCCCCGGCAGCGGCGCCAAAAAATTGATCATGTAAATTCTAGTTATATAATTTAAGTCCAAAAATCACCTAAGTTTCACCACACACTACCAACAAGTACGACTGGATCATGCAATAGCATAGCAAAGGTAAGTAATGGGTATCGTATCCACGGAGAGCAGTGCAACACAAAAGAGAATTGTAGACTAATAGTTAACCTAAAGATAGGGTTTTTAAGTTTTGAGAGGAGAAAAGAACTAGCAAGACTAAAGAAAGCAAATAGAAAAAGCAGTAAAATGAACTTTTGCAAACAACCAATTAAGAGCAAGTACCCACCTTAATCTTTCCCCCCTGTTGTGATATACTTCAAGATCAATTTAATTGAGTACCTGGATTGACTTAGCTATAATCCACTTCCTATTTCATATAGCTATTGTGCAACGGACAGAGAATAACAACTTCCTGTTGATCATCTAAATCCACACAACCTATTGCATAATTCAACACACGTATCAAACAAGTTTAATATAAACCAACCGTTTCCTCGATTGTAAAGTTCTAGAAGATTAGGTTTAGGATATGGAATCTGGATTCTGATTACTTTTCCTAGTAAACCCTTAAACAATTCATAGACACATCATTCAAAGAGGGACATACATCATAAGAACTTCCTATTCATATTCAATATGAACCATAAATCCAGACACGAAGATTAAAACCATAAAGATCCAAACTTTCATTAATTAAACATGGAACTAGTATCAATCCAACGATAAACAAAGAAATCAAAGCATATCCCAACTAGGGTTCAATCATAAGGTGAATACAAGATGAGTTTAGGCCATAATCAGGCTTAAACAATCAAACAAAGTATGAGAAAACAAGCCTAATGGAAGACTAGCCATAGATTTGACAAACCGGGTTGTTGATGATAATGAATGATGATGAAATATGGATCCTCCAAGCTCCAATGGTGTTTCCTCACCCTCCAGGGTTGCAAAACTCTGAAAATGGCTCCTGGAGTCGGCTGTAGGGCAAACGATGTAGTTCTTCTTGCATGGCGATCACCCAGTCTGGATCATCCAGTGCCTCAGAGACTTTGGTGGGGTCTAGGATGCTGAGGAAACTTGAAAATTGACATTCATTGGTTGTAGTTGCGCGAGTGTGAACGCCATCAGTGGGGTTTCCTATGATATCAAACTTGGGATGATGTCTTATCCACTTTGTTTCATGAGAGGAAGAAGATGGAGGCATGAGATTTTGTAGTTGTCGTGCAACCTCCTCATCTACTTGTGTAAAGTGTAGATCTGAATCAAATACAGGTGGACTCGCAGGTTCAGACACTTGAGATACCATTGGGGGACGATTGACATAATAAGATGTGGAATCCTCATGATAGAGATCAGCAAATGAATTCGACTCTGTCACGCAAGCTGCTAGACCTCGAACAGGCTGCTAGACCGCCACGGGATATCACCATAACTTGATCACGCAAGACTATGTGTGTGTGTGTGTGTTCCACCAAAAGTTGAAACCCCCTTGGGGTGTTCTTGAAGTCGACGCAGGGGAGAAGGGAGAGGAGGCTAGGGTTTTCTAGTTGAAATTGTAATAATCCTTTTGTGATTCCAAGGCTTATAAGACTATTTATATAATAAACCTTATTAAGGCCCAAACCTGTTTAATTAAAGCCCAGCTTTAACTAAACTATTACTTAATTGCAGAAAACACCATCTGACCTTTCTAATTAATTAATAACTATTAACTAATTGGTCTAATTAATATTTAAACTAAATATTAATTTCTCTTTTAAAATAATAAATAACTGTTATTATTTTTCCTTCTCAATAATTAATTAACTAATTAGTTGTTCCACACATATAACTTGGTAAAAATCCAAATGGTTCTAAACGGGTGTGTAGTAGTGTGATCCTTTAGTTTCACATAGCATTGGACATGATGACACGTGTTATCTATTTGTACACATAATCTTACAGACTCCCACTTGTACAAGATAAGTAACACTCCTTCTACACTGCTGGCCTAAGGAGGTCCCTAGCCACACACTTAGGTTAACCAGACTATGAGATCTCTTACATCTATAGATATAATCCACACCTTGGATTATCTAGGCTTTTCCTTTTGCATCGCGATATTCCGTAATGTGAGTATTAGACATGGAGCAAGGATCTTATTGTAAATACTCAGATTTTCTCGACTCTGACCTCGACACTTGGCAGTTACGGTTTACCGAATGAAACCTCTCATTTTAACCTAGCGCGGCCACACATTTTCAGTAGTCTCAATTGTCGAGGGGCCCTAAAATATCTATCCTAAAAAGGAGGTGCAAATCCCATCTTGACTATTTGCAATTTGAGCACAGAGCTTCCGCTGCACCTAGACATGCCCCTTATAATCACCCTGTTACGGACTGACGTTAGAACGCGCTAAAGTATAGTAGTTACTATGCCCACACAAAATATCTCACGTCTAAGGACAACCCATCAAGTTTACTTATGATGGTGCTCCATGAAGTAAACTCTATGCGGATCACTCCCAATATTTATCCCTACAGATAAATATCTAGGAATATTTGGTCACAACCTTGTGCTTTTATTCAACCCCGAATAAATCATCAAATATTCTTAATAGCATTATCTCCCTAATTTAGCTCCCACTACATTAAGTAGCTACGGGCATTTAGACAATTCACAACTTGAATTCGTCATGGATAAGTTAAAACATGCTAAAAATAGACAACAAGAAACAATTATGTAAATACCTCCTATTTCAATCCCATGAAATGTAAATACATAATAAATGAGTTTCAAGTTACATCTATAGTAATAATCAAAAACTTGAACCAGCTGCTATATTCTAGGTACTGCATCCCTATAGAATTCGCATGTCTCTCATGCTTAGCTCTAGCTAGCGGCTTCGTCAACGGGACAACAACGTTGTCGTCCGTCGGTATCTTTTGCAGTCTAATATCCCCTCTTCCAATAATCTCTCGGATTAGGTGATAATTTTTTAGTACATGCCTAGTTCCCTGATGATCTCTTGGCTCTTTAGCTTGCGCCACAGCCCCTGAGTTATCACATAATATATCAATCGGTCTAGAGATACTGGCAACAACTCTATGATCCGAGATAAAATTCTTCAGCCAGACAGCTTCCTTTGCCGCATCACTTTCTACAATATACTCTGCCTCTGTAGTCAAATCTGCTATTGTATCTTGCTTCTGACTTTTCCAAGATATAGCTCCTCCGTTTAGGGTAAAGACAAATCCTGACTGCGACCTAAAGTCGTCTGTGTCGGTTTGGAAACTAGCATAAGTGTAACCAGTTACACTAAGCTCGTCCATCAAACCTCCATAAACTAGGAACATGTCTTTTGACCTTCTCAGATATTTAAGAATGTTCTTGACAGCTACCCAATGCGCTTCTCCCAGATTTTGCTGATATCTACTCGTGACACTTATGGAATAGGCAACATCGGGCCTAGTACATAGTATGGCATACATGATTGATCCAATTGCCGAGGCATATGGAATCAACTTCATCTTGTTCTGATCTTGACTAGATACAGAACACTGAGCCTTGCACAAAACCGTGCTAGATTTCAGTGGAATAAATCCTTTATTGGATTCATCCATCTTGAATCTTTCCACGACTTTGTCGATATATGTACTTTGACTAAGTCCGATAAGCCACATAGATCTATTCCTATAGATCTTAATACCAAGTATGTAAGCAGCTTCTCCCAAGTCTTTCATCTAGAAACATTTACCTAACCAGGATTTTACTCCTTGTAATACTGGTATATTGTTTCCTATTAACAGTATGTCTTCAAGATACAAGACTATCTTGCTTCTGACTTTTCCAAGATATAGCTCCTCCGTTTAGGGTAAAGACAAATCCTCACTGTGACCTAAGGTCGTCTCTATCGGTTTGGAAACTAGCATCAGTGTAACCAGTTACACTAAGCTCGTCCTTCGAACCTCCATAAACTAGGAACATGTCTTTTGTCCTTCTCAGATATTTGAGAATGTTCTTGACAGTTACCCAATGAGCTTCTCCCAGATTTTGCTGATATCTACTCGTGACACTTATGGCATAGGCAACATCGGGCCTAGTACATAGTATGACATACATGATTGATCCAATTGCCGAGGCATGTGGAATCAACTTCAACTTGTTCTGATCTTGACTAGATACAGAACACTGAGCCTTGCTCAAAACCGTGCTAGATTTCAGTGGAATAAATCCTTTATCGGATTCATCCATCTTGAATCTTTTCACGACTTTGTCGATATATGTACTTTGACTAAGTCCGATAAGCCGCTTAGATCTATTCCAATAGATCTTAATACCAAGTATGTAAGCAGCTTCTCCCAAGTCTTTCATCTGGAAACATTTACCTAACCAGGATTTTACTCCTTGTAATACTGCTATATTGTTTCCAATTAACAGTATGTCTTCACCATACAAGACTAGGAAGGTTACCGCACTGCCACTGAATTTAGTGTAAACACATGACTCGAACTCACTTTTGGTAAAATAAACTCTTTGATGCGCTCATCAAAGTGTAAGTTCCAGCTTTTAGATGCCTACTACAACCCATAAATGGATTCTAGCAGCTTGCATACTTTATTAGGATTCTTTGGATCTGCAAAACCATCCAGTTGTATCATATATACGTCCTCTGTCAACTTCCCATTAAGGAAGGCGGTTTTGACATCCATCGCCATATCTTATAGTCAAAGTATGCTGATATGGCAATAAGAATTCTAATGGTATTAATCATTGCCACTGGGGAAAAAGTTTTATTATAGTCAACACCATGAGTTTGTGTGAAACCTTTTGCCACTAGCCTAGCTTTAAAGGTATGCACCTTTCCATCCATGTCAGTCTTCTTCTTGAAGACCCATTTGCACCAAACAGCTTTGCTGTGTTGAGTCAAATCTACTAACTTCCAAACTTGGTTGTCATACATGGATTGCATCTCTGCCTTCATGGCTTCTAGCCATTTCTCAGATTCTAAACCTGAAGCAGCATCTTGGTAGGTGGTGGGTTCTGAAAGGTCCCCTTCGTCTTGAGCAACTAGGAATCCTAGATACCTATCTGGCTCATGATGAGGCCTACTAGACCTGCGAAGGTCTTGTGTTTTCACTTCTTCCTCAACCACAGACTCGGGTTGAGATTCAACAATTCTCTGTTGAATTACGGGTTCGATTATCGGTGGTGGTGTTATCCCTTCCTCTTCAATTTCTTGAAGCTCTATTTCCTTTCTTGGAATCTCTGAGTTTAGAAACTTCTCTTCCAAGAACACCTCTTTACGAGCAACAAAACCTTTGTCCATATCTCGAACGGTGTATTTTCCACCGATTTTGTTGGGTCCTGGTTCAGCATGAACGCTGCTGTCTCGAGTGCGGGCTCCTAAAACGACAATGGCAATGAACTTTGACTCATCATTGATCGTACCATGTCAAGCAATGTACGATTCCTCCTTTCTGATACACCGTTCATCTGAGGTGTATACGGAGGTGTGAGTTGTGAAAAAATCCCACATTCCTTCAAATGATCGTCGAATTCCTGACTCAGATACTCACCACCTCGGTCGGACAGAAGCAGCTTAATCTTCTTGTTCAGCTGATTTTGTACTTCATTCTGAAACTGTTTGAACTTGTGAAAACTTTCAGATTTAAGTCTCATAAGATAGACATAACCGAACCTACTGTAGTCTTCAGTAAAGGTAATGAAGTACCGGTATACTCCAATAGCCTCTGGAGTAAAGCGTCCACACACATCTGTGTGTATTATCCCCAGTGGCTCACTAGACCTTTCATTCTCACTGTTGAAAGGCTGCTTTGTCATTTTATCAGACAAACAAGATTCGCAAATATCATATGACTCCAAGTCAAATGGCTCTATAATTCCGTCATCTCGTAGCTTCTCTATGCGTTTCTCATTTATGTGTCCTAAACGACAATGCCAGAGGTATGTCTAGTTTAAGTTTCTCTGGGATCTCTTACTTATATATATTATATGTCTTTGTCATCGTTATCTAGATTTAGCGTGTATAGACCATTTTGAGGAATAGTTTTAAAATAGAAAACATCATTTTTGAAGCAAGAAATAACTTTACTATTCATAACATAGTTAAAACCATAAACTACAAGCAAATCAAACGAGATAACGTTCTTGATAAGTCTAGGAACATAACAACAAGGTTCTAGCTCTAAGACAATGCCCGAAGGCAAACTAAGACAATATGTCCCTACAGCTTCAGCACCAACCTTGGAGTCTTCGCCTACCCGCAGGTCCATAGCTCCTTGTGTTAGCTTCCTACTTCTCTTGAATCGTTGCACATGATTGCAAATGTGATGACCACATCCGGTATCCAATACCCATGATTCATAAGAAGTAATAAGACAATCTATCATAAAGATAACTGAGTCATTGTGCGAACCAATATCCAGCAGATCTATGTCGAGTGAGTGCTCGCATGAATCCTTGCTACCACAGTCTGGTAAACAAATCTTTCCAAGCTCTTCCAACCATTCAACCACTATCATAGGGTCTACTACCGTCTGACTCTAGCTTCTTTGGATCTAGATCGTCACTAATGCACAAGAGGATCTCGTGCAGGCTCGTGACAGTCATATCAAAGCCTCCTATAACACCCATTACCTTAGACTGATAATGGTCAGATAGGGAACCAAACAAGAGCATGACTAGCTCATGTTGCTTTAACTCTGATCCAAGGGTTACACATAGCAATCAAGAAGCCTTCTCATATTGATGAGATGATCAGTAAAAGGTTGGTTCTCTTTCATTTTCTGCAAAAGAATTTCTTTCATTAGCAAGAAACGGCATGCTCGTTCACTATTCTTGAACCTTTCCTCTAATGCTTGAACAACCTCAAAAGATGACTTCTCCCGAAGATCATCCGTAAACTCGGATGAAGCTGAGAGAATGAGAATTGACATAACATTAGATTCATCAGCCAGATACTGATCAAAGGCATCATATGCATTATCCTGGGCATCTACCCCTGGTCGTCCTAGAGGCAAAGTCTCTATGACGTACAGATTTCCCTATGCATCTAATACATTCTTAAGATGCATATTCCAAACATCAAAGTTTGGACCTGAAAGTTTCCACTTGATAACGATAAGGCTTAGAGATTCCTTGGGTGAGTAAAACGGAATAACAGATAAAATAGACATCTACAGAAAAAGAAAAGATAAAACCGATTTAGTAATATGATTATATCCTCTAATAATTATTACCTTTTAAAAATAAATAATTAGACTAGGATCCATATTTCACATTTCCCGATGCAAGTTTTGGGGACAATGCTATTTCTTGTAGGTAAACCTATACTAGTCGTATCCTACCTGGACACGACTCCTAGATCCGCGGGACATCGGCTACAAGAACCGTGCATGCTTTAGTCCCTCTAGTGCATTTTGGGCCGGGACTCCCGATTATCACCAAAATAGTTCGCACCACCTAAGAAAGTGTGAACTCTGGCCGGGACTCCCGATTATCGCATAGTCTTTCACACCCTTCCCCGCAATGGTTTGAACCCGAATGCCCAAGGTTTGGTCATTTCCGACACCCGAGTACCGTTTAACAGGAGAGGTATACCATTAGGTGGGTAGCACACTGATCTAAGATTTTTCTAAAAAGGATTTTGCCAGTTTTCTTTTTGAAAAACACTGTTTAATAATGTCTACTATTAAAACCCTGTTTTATTTCATCGTGAGAATCACAACCACGCATATATAATATGTAAAGAAATAAAACAACCATAACAACTATGCATTAGCCTTGCCCTTAACTAATATCGGTTTCGTGAGCCACACGAAAAACCCGACGGTCCAAAACCTAAGTAGAAAACAACACACATGGCATGAAACTCTGAAGTTCCCACTGGCTCATGCATCCAATCCTGCTCCTTGCTACTTGGTCCTTGTATCAACTTCAAATCTATTCTATCTATTCTATTTTAAAATCTAAAAACTAGAAACAAAAAATACAAAATAATCAAAGGCATCCAGGCCCGCTAGTCTAATACTTTTACATAATAGAATAAGGGTTGTAAGTGGCACGCATACCTCCCCACAACATAGACAACCACAAGTGAAGTAAATAAAACAATCCACAAGGTCTAGAGCTCGACTATGGCATCCAAAACATGCATAAACTAATACATGAAAAACTGATTCTAATTATCATATCCTCATGATCATCTTGATTTTAACCAACTGCTAAAATCGTCTGGTTTAATAATAACTAGTGTAATACCCGAGCGGTGCTCGGGTGTTCAGGTGCTCGGGTGCTCGGGTACGTAATTTGAAAAACATGTTTATGATATATATATATATATATATATATATATATATATATATATATATATATATATATATATATATATAAACTAACTAATACAAACTTTTCGAACTATCAAAGACGTAAGAAAACTTACTGTTAAACATGAATACTTAAACTTAAAAAATAGATAAAATTTGGTTATCAAAATAAATATAAAAGATGCTAACAATATATAAAAAATTTATACTAAGAGCATGAAAAGAATAGAAAGTTGACATCCAATAATGGTACATAAGGAACATGTAAGATAAATAAAAGTTATGTCTTTATAAAATATAATACTAACATAACATCATAAATCTAATTTTAGTCGCCTCTAAGATCCTTGGTTCAAATATAATCTCTGACAAATTGGTAGCAACCAAAACGTTCACTGAAAAAAAACCGATTATAAGAATTATATTATGGCATTAAATATGTATAAGACATATTAAATAAATCAAAGTCTAACTTACTTAAATTTAGATGAATAAGTTTAACCTGAGATGCATATATTATAGATTTATCTTTTATTTCGACAGCAAATCTAACTGGAGGAATATTCGGAGTATCATACATAACCAACTTAATTAGACCAACCCTGTTAATAAATAAAGTATAGTTATAAGTAAAGAAAACAATCGTATAATAAACCTCATACAACTATCAAGTATATAACAACGAAATTCATATTTAAAAAAAATAGCAAAAATTATATATGTAATTGTGTAGGTTTTGTAAGGATATATACGTAGTTTCAAATTTACAAAGATATATACGTAATTTATGAATTTTGCAAGGATATAAACGAAATTATCCCTTAAATCAAATATGATAGTATAATAAGGATGATATGTAATTGTGTTAACCGAGTTTCATGTTAGTCAAGTAGGATTAGTTTGTCCATGAAAAGTAGCCTATATTAACAATCAACGTTAATCACACATATTCACGTAATATATATATATATATATATATATATATTCATAACATGATTTGAACATTAAGCTCAAAGAAAAATTGATACTTTCATCGTATCTTCACTTAAAAATTTTCAAATGACATAAATAATATAAGTTTTCATTTACTTTAGTAAATAAGAAAATTCACACATATAATTAGTGAATAATAAATTTGGAAAAAATATGTTGCTCTTGTTTTAAAGTAACATACTACCCTATAGTTCCATACCACATTATTTAATTTTTTTTAAATTACTTAATTAAGTTAGTGTTAGAGAACTTATAATTATTAACTTATTAAAATGAACTATTGATGCAATCCACCATGTATTAACATTATACTTTTTAAAATAAAAATATAAAACATAATAAATTAAATTATACAAATATAGATTGACACATGGAATATAATAATAAAAATGTTTTTTAAAAGCCCATTACATGCCACGTATCAAATAATTTCTACTAAACACATGCCAAATTGCCACGTATTAAAAACTTCAAAGATATATTTATGGCCTTTGACTCTTTGAGTGCAATTACTTGCTCCTTTCTCATCTGCCTGCTGAAGCCAGGCCCATAATGCTATATCCAAGCCTACAATCCATCCGCAACTTTAATTTATCTTACAACAAACCCTAGAACGTATTCCCACACTCATCATCCACCTGTAGCCGAGCATCTCCCACCTTCAAACGTCGCCGACCCACCTCCGATCTCCCACCTCCGCTCCATCTTCATATTTGTATCATGCACAATCGGCTATCTCCAAGCTTCCATCTGCCTCGTTAGGTATCGAAATAGCAGATCTCCCCCTAATCCGTCCAAACCCTAGCTTCTATCACCCAAGATAACAGGCCATCACCGTCGACCATCTCGATGTCGACCATCGCCTCATCGTCCAACATCCTAGGAGCGAGTACAGATTAAACGGCAACGGTGATTGAGTTCCTGTCGATTACTCAACTTTATTTTTCATCTATATGTCACCCTTCACGTCTATGGTTAAACTTCTTTCAACTCTATCTTCAATATTTTCTTGCAGATCCTGTGGTTTAGTTTTAAGGAGAAAATAAACTATATAACCTTCTTCGCTTGGTTTATACAATAACACCGTTAATAGCTATTCGATTACTCATTTTATAGTTCCTTTTTAACATTCTGTCTTTTAGTGTCCTGTAATAATTTTATGTGTGAAAGCCGAAAAAATAAAAAAGACTTCCAATCTGGTTAAATGATGTTTATGCATACATTTATGTGTTTAACACGAGTACTGTATAAAGAAGTGTTACATATAGTATCAATAAAAAACAAACCTAATATTAAGGATTAAAATGCATATTATTCCTTGTTAAAATTACTTTGTAAGTACCCGGTTTGGATTTTGTTTCTCTTAAAGGAACATGCATATTGCAAAACCTCTTTCAAGGTTTTATTTTATTAACTTATTAAAACATAACCATGTTCCATTTTCAAATTCCTCTGAACATGCATACTCACATAGTTATCTATTATGGCAAGGAAGAACTCAACATTGGATTTTGTAAATAATTGATACAAGAGAAAAGGCTCACCTCCATGATGTCTAGATCTTCTTAGTTGTTTATCTTTAAGGCTTTTCTCCGATAGTTCTAACTATAAATGAAAGCAACTGCGTTAGGAAATTCCGATCCTTATTTATAGATTAGCTCCAAAAAGCAGTTACTAAACGTACTGCCCACTCTTTGTAACCCACTAAAAGTTTTTGACGGTCTAATGACGTATCAGTTGAATAGAGAGCAACATATTGACAAGGTCAAATGATTACAGTTTATCTTTCTGATAGTTTTTTAGCAGTTACCGGACATGATCAAGGGTCTTGATTACATTTAATTGTAATCCAAGGGCTACATGATCAAGGGTCTTGATTACACTCGGCACGTCACCATAAACCAAAGGTATGCTGGTGTTGAATTCTCCACCCATATGTGTTACTTGTGGCACATCAGCCACGAATTCACCATTCTTTTCTGATTTGAGTTCCACAACAATGTCTGATTTGCCACCACACGATTCTTTTTCCTGCATATGGGCAACAACAGAAGTTTAAATGTTGTAAAAAAATAGTTCAGTTTAAATATTTGTACTTATCGGTTTACTCATCTATTTAAATGCTATCTGCAGATTGCTAGAAATGATACACAAAACATTGCAGGTGTGTAAAAAGCCATAAATATTGAATTCTTACACTGGGCATGTCACCATAAACCAAAGGTTTGTTGGCGTTGAATTCTTCACCCATTTCTGATTTGAGTTCTCCAGTCATTTCTGTTTTGCTCTTCTTTTTTTTCTCTGATTTGGTTAAACATAAACAGGTAAATGAAGATGCAATATGTATTTATAAATACTACATCTTGAGTGGAGGATTTTTACGGTTTAATTTTTTCGCCCACTTATCCCGTAAAGAAAGTGCCCACGTTGCATCCCGAGCGGAGAATTTTTAATTTTTACAGTTTACTACAAGTTAAGTGTACCCATACAGCTTCTATCGTGGGTTTTTTCCCACGTTTTTTATTACTTTTTACCCACGTTTTTTTCCAGTTAATAATCATTGTAGCATTTATGTTACCAGTTTTAGTATGCCAGGTACCACTTAGCAGTTTTAATAGACTTTAACTGCATGGCAACGTGTCTTTGTTTAACATCAGGTAGTTTTTTTTACGGTTAAGTCATGATAAATGGTCCAGATTTAATTTGAGTTTGATCCAACGGTTGTCTAAAATAGGGACTTTATACGGTCAGGATTAAAAGATAGTGTGATCTAACGGTCCAGATTAAAAGATATGGGCTGGCAGTTGACTCACCTGGCACCATATATAGATAGAATTATATAAATATATATATATATATATATATATATATATATATATATATATATATATATATATATATAAGTTATTGTTGTGCGATTTAAAAAAAAAACTAAAACAATTAATTTCAATCAATACTTGATTATTATAAAATAATCATGACCAAAATAAAAAATTTTAACCATAAGATGAAAGATGATCTTTTAAACACTTTTAGGCTTAATCCTATTTGTTATTACCCAAAACTAAACCTAAACAACATTGAGCCACAAAACTGGGCCGAAATAAACACGATGGACCAACCACCAACTTGGGCAGGCTAAAAACTGGGCCGTGGGCAGCAGGCCACAGCTAGGCCGCCACCACGCCTACTCCAACGCCGCCGGACAGCTAGCCGCAAACAGCAGCCACCGCCGCCGGACCCTTGCCGTCGACCACCACCTCGCCGCCGACACAACTGGTGGCAACAAGAGCAGCCGCGTCGATAATAGGCCAAAACTTATCGCCGACGCCGGCGATGATCACGCCGCCGTGATGCCGCCGCCGGGTTTCCATTGCAAACAATAATAACAAAGAAAAATTAAACCTTTAAACCTTTTTTTATCAAAACCTATCGTTATCCAAATTAAAAATCTAAACTTGATTTTCAAAACACTTGGATAAAACAAAAAGGTTAAA
Source organism: Pulicaria dysenterica (assembly GCA_947179395.2). Lineage (NCBI taxonomy): Eukaryota > Viridiplantae > Streptophyta > Magnoliopsida > Asterales > Asteraceae > Pulicaria > Pulicaria dysenterica. The sequence continues at coordinate 38,511,859 of OX359292.1, forward strand.
ATTGTTGGGGTTTCGGGAACACACAACGGAAGCATGGTACAACATCAAAAGCATAATGTACATGTCTATAAAGCATAAAAACAAAGAAACCCCAAGAGAAAGTAACAAACTCCATATCTAAGAAATTCAACATAAAAACAGAGGAGAAAGGAGATTATACCCTTGTCACAACTTCTAGAAATGTGAAAATGGTGGTGATGATCCAAGAAGCCGAAAATAGCTTCCTCTATTGAAGTTCACCCCGGGTATGTGTCAATCTCCAAGTACTAGCTAGCCATTGATGATCTTCAAGCATGAAATCATCTCTGGAATAGCAACCATGTATTCTCTACGTTCTCCTCTTCCTTGAACACTCAAGAACACATCAAGAACACTACTTTGGTTCTTCAAAAGAGAGAGTGTTTTGTATATGGCAAGAGAGAAATATGCATGTACACACACTTGTGAAGTCTCTAGATATCACCCCAAAAACTCGGCCAAGGAGTTCTAGAATAACCACAAGTGATTGGTGGAAAATGGAGGCAACACAGGGGTTAGCGCCGCTAACTCGTAGAAGATAGCGCCGCTAACTCTAAGTTAGCCCCGCTACCATGTCTCGTGTTAGCGCCGCTAACCTTTAAGAGATAGAGCCACTAACGTTAAGTTAGAGCCGCTAACTCCATCAGCATGCCAAACTTTTGCAATTTGTCCAAATTGGTCCCTCCACTTAGGTTGTTGTCGAGATTGATCCCCGATGTGTGACCCAATAGGCCCATGCATCATCGGTAGTGATTCATATGGCATACGTACGTCAGTGGCCATATCCCAACAAACTCCCATTTGCACATGACACACCGTACCCATGAAATCACAGACAAAGAGCGGCCTCTAGCAAAGCATCATTGCCCCCGAGTCAGTATGGGTTTTTTCATCCTCAATAAAACCATGAACCAAAATAAATATGGGATGGCCTAAAGATAAGTGATCAAACATCCTTTTGTTCGCGATATCCTTTGTGAACACGAGATATGGATTAATGTGTCAATCTCTAGATCGTTCACGATTATGTTTCTCGATCTTGATTGGTGGTGACCAAAAGTTAAGGATATATCTGATTCTCAATCAATATTCCTTCTGCATGGCAATGCGAATTTTAGTGTCAGCTCTCAATCATCGACGGGCCCAGGGATATCTCTCATATCAGAGAAACAAATTCTGTTGACTGTACAATCCCATAGCATGAACCTTATCTTACTTGACTATTCCCTTTATAATAGCCAGTCACGAACTACATTTTGAAATAGCCAAAGTAAGGAGGATTCATGCCATAGCAATTCATACATCTCATGTCGAAGGATGTAATGATATTATCATCCCAAGTCACTTGTGACCATGATCCATGAAGTGAACTCAGGTGCGGGTCTTCCAGTCACTTGAAACTCTTTTCAAGCACATGTTACTGTTGCGTTTCATGCATTCAATCCTTGATTAATGCATAACCAACACCTAACCTCAGCCTTAATTCAAACTTCATTCCCTTGAAGAGTGACTGACTGTGGAAATTTAGAATGCTTAAACATTATGGGAAGTGGTTAAACATGCAAATATGGAACACATTAAAGACCAATGAAGGTAACCGAATCATGCGTATATATAGTCCCCACTATATATCGATACAATCATCGGTGGCAGTACTGCTTACAGTTCCCAAAGCTAATTAGTAAATCAAACATTTACTAAAACAATGTTCAAGCCTAGTCTAATGCATAAATGATGCTAATATACTTAATATGACATTCATCACTAGTATTTGACAACGGCTTAACGATGGGATCATCAACGTAATATCCATTTGTACTCTTTTGTATTATCTTATTAAACCACTTGCATAGTGTTTATCAAAGAGATCATACATAAGGTTATCAGAGTCGTCACATCCTCAATGTTACCGAAGTCTACAATAGGATCAATGACACTCATGTTTATTAGAGTCAACATACCCTTAATGTCACCGAAGTTCACAATAGGGTCAATGACACTCATTGGGATTTAAATTTCGTATCTACACCACATTTTTGTATATTCAAAAACTTCGATTAAAATCGACAGTCTCATTAGTATAGATTGGCTTGCAGTAAATACTTACTCAAGACAACTCTATTTTCGTCGAACATCATGAACATACTTCAGTATTTCTTGAATTTTAGAATCCACTTTACTCCATATTCCCTATTTGTACTCGTGGAACAATAATTCCAACAATAGGTTGAAAACAACCCTAAATTAGAACATTATTTTCATTGAGTACATCTCAATAGGAACACATAAAGCTCCCACTAGCCCTAACAAATTTATAGGCTCAATCTATGCTTTCCAGAAAACTCATCTCAATGAATTTCTTTAAAGCAAAAATTATAGCCATAAGATGCAAGTCTTATCACAAAGCACTCACCCGTAGTCGCTGACCTAATTTGTATATTATGGATGTGTTAGACCCTCGGAAAGAGCTTCAAGCATTTCCTCAAGCACTTCCTCAACTTAGTCCTGTGAAGGATCTTGGTCTCTCACGTCCATGTGAATTTACTTGTTTCCGAAAAGCGACAACAATATTTCACGTAATCCAAATTATATTCAACATATCCACTAGGACAAGTTTCCATATGATCAACATGAAACCTTTTGCCACTAGTCGGTATTTGAAGTTGTCTACTATTGAATATATGTTAGTCCCTTCACCCCTATTGGATTACACCTTTGGTGTGGGATTAACCCAAGTCAAGTACTTGGATGTAGCAAATGGGTTACATCTATATATACCATTCCCTTCTTATGTTCATTAGTGAACTTTGGGCCCACTATGTAATTCCGATGAATGGTGACCTCACAATGATTTACCATCAAGTTGTTGTTACTATAATATGACAACCTCATATCTAAATAGCCTTCTTGACTTCCATCAGATTTAAAGAAGCAATGGATATTGTCAGGTTTTACCAGCATCTTTATGTTGATTAAACGCTAGTGCCAACATTAGGTCTCTTATTTAAGTTTTACGTTCTTCCACTGGAATGCTTTTGGATATTGTCTTTTCCTTTTGAGCAACCATAAAAGGTTCCCTTAAGTCTAAAAAAACATTATCCAAAACTCAGATGAACTACTTAAAAATATAAGCATAAACTTAGTTATAATTCATCCATCTCCCACTGAATGTAGACTGGATAATTTTTAGATTATGAGACTGACAAGCAAAGGACTCTTTCTAGTCAAATCTCATTAGATGCTCTAGTGACCATTATGTTGGGTTTAGATTGAGGACTTGGTTCATGAAATTAATGTATACCAATTATATTGAATACATATTTTAGGCCTGCCTTTCACCAGATCATCAACAAAGATATCCGGTTTTCTTTAATGTGACACCATGTACGAATGCGTCTTTTATAGAAAATAAATTATGGGTCTAACCCATGATCCATTTCATGTTTAATCAATATAGATAAGAAAACTTAGCATCTTGACTGGATCTAAGAATTGATATCTATATGCCCTTACTGATTCTTAGTTTTCCTTATGTTAGTTCCGAACATCTCTAAGGTTTCAGACACAAACCTTTTGTCTAGTAAATATTCTCCCAACAACTATCATAAAGATGGTGATGGAGAATTTTACTATTGTCACTCTATTCGACGTGCTTGAACGGACTATCCACACAAGTTTGATCAAAATCCAACAAGTCTCAATCCTTCCTACCAACACTAGTGAAGGATTTCTAAATCACCCAAGTCCAATAAACAAGATTTGCATCATTCATTTATCCCAAGGTTAAACTTTTACTAAGATCCTAACAACATGGATCTAAGCGATGCAAATGTTGTTTACTTGGTCAAGTTTTATTACGCCATAGAGTTAATGTATCCAAACCACTTTTGCATCTAAGAATCAATTATTCATGATTGCCTTATTACATGTAACTAGTCTTTATGTATGCTATAATATGGATAAGTTTTTTATTTCAAGAAACGTCTCAAAACAATTTTTCAAAACAAATGTTTGAATTCCAAGCCATATCCATCGTCATCAAATGTGTATTTGAGCACCACAAATGGTCAAAAATAACACATAAGCAATGACATGGATAGAATTCAAAATGAAACCATCAATATGAAAAACCTTTAATACAAAAGTCAAAATATGTAACACCGTACTTTCTTATACTACCTTGACATACGCGCTGAAGCTAAAACACATTTCTAATATAATATAATAAAGAAAATACAACTTTAATCTGTTTGATTTACAAAACAACATATACAGTGTTACTCAAAAACAGGCTCTCTACAAAACTACATATATCAGAGTAATGATCAGTCCCAAAATTCCAGTTCAACTCCTATCATCCACGTACCAGGAGTATCCTGTAAAAGAGTACAACAGTGGGGGAATAGCACAAAGCTAAGTGAGAGAATAGATACCACAAACGTACAAGGCATAAAGCTCAAAACAACAATGCTCAAACAAACAAGAGAACTGGCGGTCTTGCAGGACCTTCAACCAAATGCCGAAAAAAGCAAAGGTTTACCGATAGCCTAGTTACAACAGTCAACGATAATAGCACTTCTTGATTACAACACATGCAAATCAAGACAACTACTAATATTGTGTATCTCTAAACATATGCCCAGCTGAATAACTACCGCCAATCAGGTGATATACAACAACGTCATGTATATATACAGAAAAGAGCAAACAATCAGGTGATATATCTTATACATCCAAGATATAAATCCACTCACCGATATCTTCAACAGTTCAGGTAACTCAGTCTATTCTCAACTACTGAGTCTTGTCTCCACCTGAACAAACAACTAACAGTCATTATTTGCTTAATCATTCACACAATAAGCATAATACTATAATCAAACACATATGTACATAAATTCACAAGTACATATCATCTCATGTATATACATTCAATACACACAATTCACCATTACTCTTTACTTCATGTAATTCAGTATATTCATCCAACTCCTTAGCTTAGGTAATTCAAACATTCCTTTCATAAGCCAAGGCTACAAATTCATGTTCATCTTCAAATCATCAAAGAGTTGATCTTCAATCGGATTCCTCAAAACTTTCAAATTCCGAGCATAGTAGCTGTTGGAATTCCGATTGTTTTCAATTCCGATCAAATCAAATCTGATAAGGTCAATTCCGATGAAACATGAAATCCGTTAAACCAATTCCGAGCAAAGGCAAATCCGAGTAAAGGTAATTCTGATTTAATCGGATTCCGATACAATGCACAATCCGAGAAAAGGCCAAATCCGATCAAGTCACACAATCCGATAAAAGTAAATTCCGACTAAATTTCAATTCCGAGTAAACATACAATCCGATAGAATTAACAATCCGATAACATGAATTCCGATAAAAATAACAATCCGATAAACTTGAAATCAGAGTAAAGTCACATTCCGACTAAGAGTCGGATTCCGATTAAAAGTGTTAGGGCAACAGTTCCAATCTCTCGGATTCATATCAATTCCGATAGATTTAATCAGATTTCACCAAATCCGATCGATTCATACTTGAATTCCGGCTGATTCAAACTCAAGAATACCGATACATTCAAAATCATGCATAACATCAAATTTCAATCTGATTTCATACATGCAACTCATCTAAGGTTTACAGAACTGAATTCTAAACATGTATTGTTCATATTAACATCAAATACTAACAAACATGCATCCTAAATCACAAATTCATCATACATTTCATTCAATCGGATTTTCACATATAAAATCATATAAATCCGAAACTAATCAACAATTAACATTTGATTCAGAATTCTAACCTCTTAGATGATTCAAGATACTTCAGATAATTCAATTGCACAATCAAAATGAACAATTTCCAATTTTTCTTCCTTTCTTTCTTGCTCTCGGCCGAAGGTCTCAACACACACACAACACTTGTGAATATTTGCATGTAAATGACACTTAGGTGGTGTGATGGTGGTTTAGGTGTCCCAAAACCGACACCTCATCAAGCCCCACTAACAAATTAATTATTTAATTAATAACTAATCATATTTTAATTAAATTCAATTAATTAAAACACATAAACAAATATTCAATCAATTAATTAAAGTAATCCTAGTTAACTACCTTAATCCTACTAGGCCGGTAAGGAGGGTGTTACAAATCTTCCCCCTGAAGAAGATTCCGTCCTCGGAATCTGATCGCGCTCAAACAAGGCTGGGTAACGACTCCTCATATCATCTTTGGTTTCCCAAGTCAAGTCAGAACCCAAACTGTGTTTCCACTTCACGAAGACCATCGGTATCTGTTTATTTATCAACTTTGTTACCTTACTATCCAGTAACTCAACAGGTTCCTCAATCAACCTCTTGTTGGAATCTACACGCAGATCTTGTAATGACAAAACCTGTGTCTGATCCTCTACATTGCACTTTCTCAGATAGCACACATTGAAAGTATCATGAATACCTGCCAATTCATCGGAAAGATCCATTACAACCGTCTGATCATTCATTACATTTCGAATTCTGAATGGACCAATATATCGAGGAGCTAACTTTCCACGTTTCCCAAAGCGTATCACGCCCTTCCGTGGAGAAACTTTTAAATAAACTCTTTCACCCTCAACAAAAGTCACTGGTCGACGACGCGGATCTGCATACATCTTTTGTCGATCTCTTGCAGCTTTCAACGTTTCTCGAGCCACTGCAACTTTATCTGCTGTGATCTGAACAATATCTGGCCCAGCAAACTGTTTCTCTCCTGCCTCTAACCAACAAGTAGGAATTCTGCACGGTCGCACATATAACATCTCAAACGGCGGCATTCCGATGCTGGGGTGGTAGGAATTATTGTAAGCAAACTCAACCAGCGGTATCTTCTAACGCACATGCCCGAAGCATATCTTCTAAAGTCTGTATCGTTCTCTTCAGATTGGCCATCTGTCTGCGGATGAGAAGTTGTACTCATATTAACTCTCGATCCCAACTCTTGTTGTAGTCTGTTCCAGAAATTCGACACAAACCTCGAATCCCGATCTGACACAATAGACAAAGGAACTCCATGTCTAGATACAATTTCATCAATATACAGCTTGGCTAACTTACTCAAATTTGCAGTCTCAGTAGTAACAAGAAAGTGTGCACTCTTGGTTAATCTATCAACAATAACCCAAATCATATCGTTTTCTTTCTAAGTCTTTGGAAATTTCGTTACAAAATCTATTATGATATGATCCCACTTCCATTCAGGTATTGCTAACTGTCTCAGAGATCCATACGGCTTCTGGTGTTCAACTTTCACTTGTGCACATATATGACATGACTCCACGAATCGAGCTACATCTAACTTCATAGTAGGCCACCAATAAAAGGTCTTCATACTATGATACATCTTAGTGCTACCAGGATGAACAGACATTCTGGATTTATGTGCTTCAGTCAAAATCAATTCCAGCAAATTACAAAACTTTGGCACCCAAACACGATTCTGAAACATCTTCAACCCACGTGAATCGGTTGTTAACTCATGCTGTCTCTTAACCATCAATTCATCTTTCAGATTTTCGGCCTTCAGTGCTTCCAAATGTGCGGCCATCAACTCATCAATCAAATCTGATTTGATCTCTAACCGCATAAACTTTACTGTTTCTGCATAACCTTTCCGACTAAGTGCATCAGCAACCACATTAGCTTTTCCCGGATGATACTGTATGTCACAGTCATAATCTTTTATCAACTCTAACCATCGGCGCTGTCTCATGTTCAGTTCTTTCTGAGTGAATACATACTGTAGACTCTTGTGATCAGTACAAATCGTGCACTTTGTACCATACAAATAATGTCTCCACAGTTTCAAAGAAAACACTACCGCTGCTAACTCCAAATCATGAGTCGGATAGTTCTTCTTGTTGCGTTTCAACTGTCTGGATGCATAAGCTATAACTTTACCCCTCTGCATCAGTACACACCCTAACCCAGTATGCGAAGCATCACAATAAACCAGAAAATCTTCAGATCCTTCAGGTAACGCAAGAACAGGAGCCTGAAACAGAAGTTGCTTCAAAGTCTGAAAAGCATTCTCCTGAGCCTCACTCCATTGAAACTGAACATCCTCTCTGGTTAATTTAGTCAACGGACCAGCAAGCTTCGAAAAGTCTTTAATGAAACATCTGTAATAACCTGCCAGACCAAGATAACTTTTAATCTCTGTCGGGGACTTAGGAGCGTTCCAATTCATTACAGCTTCTATATTTGACTGATCCACTTTAACACCGTCTTCACAAATCACATGACCCTGAAACTTGACTTCACGCAACCAGAACTCACACTTGGACAACTTGGCATACAACTTGTGTTGCTTTAGAGTCTCCAAAACTTGTCGCAGATGCTGATCATGCTCATCCTCCGTTTTAGAATATACCAAGATATCATCAATAAACACGATGACGACAAGAATGGTCGACATACCCGATTCATCAAATCCATGAACACTGCAGGAGCGTTAGTCAGACCGAACGGCATCACAAGAAATTCATAGTGACCATACTGCGTACGAAAAGCTGTCTTCGGTATATCCTCTTCAGCCACTCTCACCTGATGGTATCCCGACCTCAAATCAATCTTCGAGAAGTACGAAGCTCCCTGAAGTTGATCGAACAAATCATCTATCCTTGGCAACAGATACTTGTTCTTGACAGTTCTCTTATTCAAATCTCTGTAATCTATACACATACGCAGAGTCCCGTCTTTCTTTTTAACAAACAACACCGGTGCACCCCAAGGCGAAGAGCTTGGACGAATAAACCCCTTGTCTAATAGTTCCTGTATCTGAGTCATCATCTCTCTGATTTCTGAAGGAGCTGATCTGTACGGAGCTTTCGCAATAGGTGTACTACCAGGTATCAGATCAATCTTGTATTCTACATTGCGAACAGGTGGCAACCCTGGCAAATCATCTGGAAATACCTCCGGGTACTCCGAAACAACACGAACATCGGTAACCGGATGATTCTCTTTCTTCACATCAATAGCATAAGCTAGAAAGGACGCACACCCTTTGGCTAAAGATTTTTTAGCCTTCATGTACGAGATAATCGGAAGAGAAGATGGAGATATATCCCCACGAGCCACGACATGCGACTCGTCAATCAGAGGAATAGTGATCAATTTCTTATGACACTGGATACTATCCCTATGGTGACTCAACCAGTCCATGCCTAATACTAAATCTAATCCAGGTATAGGCATCACCAAACATTCTACAGGGAAACTAGTACCATCAATACTAATCTGAACTCCAGTCACAGAAGTGGTTACAGGTACTACATTACCATCAGCTACTTCTACTTCTAAAGGAATAGTATTCACAGAAACAGGTAATTTCAACTTGTCACACAAAGTTATAGAAATAAATGACCTCTTTGCACCAGAATCAAACAAAACACGTGCAGGCATAGAGTTAACTATGAACATACCGGTGATTACATCATTACTGCCAGTAGCTTCCTTGGCAGTCATCTTAAAAGCCCTACCCTCAGCAGAAGGTACCGTCTTTCTCTTCTGACCGGCAGAAGACGATCCCCCGGTGATATTTACTCCTGCCCCAGTCCCCGTGGTCTTCAACTTAGGACACGCACCAGCCCTGTGCCCCTCTTCTTTGCAGTTCTAGCAAACAAAGGTGTTGAACTTACATGCACCGATATCATGACCCGTTTCACCACACCTCAAACATCTCCGTGTTTGCGGTGTACACTGCCCAGTGTAACGAGATTTGCAACTATGGTACCACGACTTATTCTGAGGAAACCCTGATCCCTTGGACCTCTGATCGGATTTACTCTGATGACTCTGTCCCTTACCTTTGCTTTGATTCCCGCTAGAACCTCCACCAAACTTGCCAAAAGACCCTCTGTTCATCTTCTCCCAATCCTTAGCATCAGACTCTGCAGATCTTGCTAATGTGAATGCCTGGACAAGCGATGTCGCCAGACGAGTGTTACCCCGATATTCAGGTAACAAAGCTTTCACAAATATTGAACCTGAGAATGTTCATCAGGCACCCACTGTTTTGGAAATCTGAGAGTTACTTGAAATTTTTTGATCAGCTCGTCCACAGACATACTTCTTGTCTGTGCCAAATCCAGGAACTCATGCTGAATCTTTGCCATGTCAAAAGCGGTACAAAACTATTCACAGAACTTATCCTGGAATTGTTCCCAGGTAATAGCATTTACAACATCTCGGGGCAGATTTGTAGTCAGAGAATCCCACCACGTCAAAGCTTGATCTTTCAACCGTCTTGTTGCAAACTTGACCCATTCAGCTTTCTCACAGTTGCAGGATTCCAAAGCCTTCACAGTTTCTTTCAACCAGTTTAGGGTAACATTTGTATTTGAGCTTCCCGAATACTCAGGTGCTCCACACGCCACAAAATCTTTGAATTGGAATTTGCTCCTAGTTTCTTGCTGTGGAAACTATGGAATAAAGAAGTTTTGTAGTGGTGTTTGTTTTTGGGTAGACACTCCCTGTGGCATAGGAATAAAAGGAAAAGATCCATATGGAGTTGACACCGTACTCACAGTAGCTGTAGTATAAACTGGTGGTTGTATCGGTTGAGTAACGGAAACTGTTAATGGAGGCATCTGAACTGTGGTGGTTGGTTGGGAAGACTGGGTTTGATTTAACTGTTGCTCCAGTTCAAGAATCCGATCCCTCTGAGTCTGCAAAGTGTCTTCCAGCTGTAACACATAATCTTGATTATCTGACTCCACATGATGAGAGGTACCCGCTCCGTGTTGTTCATTGGCAGCAGTAGAGGACACGTTGTTATGCTGTCTTCTTGGGGACTGTGTGGTAAATACCGGGATCTAGTTGTTATCAGCCATTATCTTTTCTACACAACATCTCACCAGTTGTCAGATTATAATTCGTTAGTACCACATCATATTCTCTACAACTATCTTACTAATTACCCACCCTGGAATATTGGACTGATCTGAGCCTTAGTTCGATTATTCCACGAAATCACCAATGCAAATCCTCAAACCAGGGCTCTAACACCAAATTGTAACACCGTACTTTCATATACTACCTTGAAATACGCGCGGAAGCTAAAACACATTTCTAATATAATATAATAAAGAAAATACAACTTTAATCTGTTTGATTTACAAAACAACATATACAGTGTTACTCAAAAATAGGCTCTCTACAAAACTACAGATATCAGAGTAATGATCAGTCCCAAAATTCTAGTTCAACTCCTAATCATTCACACAATATGCATAATACTATAATCAAACACATATGTACATAAATTCACAAGTACATATCATCTCATGTATATACATTCAATACACACAATTCACCATTACTCTTTACTTCATATAATTCAGTGAATTCATCCAACTCCTTAGCTTAGGTAATTCAAACATTTCCTTTCATAAGCCAAGGCTACAAATTCATGTTCATCTTCAATCGGATTCCTCATAACTTTCAAATTCCGAGCATAGTAGTTGTTGGAATTCCGATTGTTTTCAATTCCGATCAAATCAAATCTGATAAGGTCAATTCCGATGAAACATGAAATCCGATAAACCAATTCCGAGCAAAGGAAAATCCGAGTAAAGGTAATTCTGATTTAATCGGATTCCGATACAATGCACAATCCGAGAAAAGGCCAAATCCGATCAAGTCATACAATCCGATAAAAGTCAATTCCGACTAAATATAAATTCCGAGTAAATATACAATCCGATAGAATTAACAATCCGATAACATGAATTCCGATAACATGAATTCCGATAAAAATAAAAATCCGATAAACTTGTAATCCGAGTAAAGTCACATTCCGACTAAGAGTCGGATTCCGATTAAAAGTGTTAGGGCAACAGTTCCAATCTCTCGGATTCCTATCAATTCCGATAGATTTAATCGGATTTCACCAAATCCGATCGATTCATACTTGAATTCCGACTGATTCAAACTCAAGAATACCGATACATTCAAAATCATGCATAACATCAAATTTCAATCTGATTTCATACATGCAACTCATCTAAGGTTTCCAGAACTGAATTCTAAACATGTATTGTTCATATTAACATCAAATACTAACAAACATGCATCCTAAATCACAAATTCATCATACATTTCATTCAATCAGATTTTCACATATAAAATCATATAAATCCGAAATTAATCAACAATTAACATTTGATTCTGAATTCTAACCTCTTAGATGATTCAAGATACTTCAGATAATTCAATTGCACAATCAAAATTAACAATTTCCAATTTTTCTTCCTTTCTTTCTTGCTCTCGGCCGAAGGTCTTAACACACACAACACTTTTGAATATTTGCATGTAACTGACACTTAGGTGGCGTGATGGTGGTTTAGGTGTCCCAAAACCGACACCTCATCAAGCCCCACTAACAAATTAATTATTTAATTAATAACTAATCATATTTTAATTAAATTCAATTAATTAAAACACATAAACAAATAATCAATCAATTAATTAAAGTAATCCTACTTAATTACCTTAATCCTACTAGGCCGGTAAGGAGGGTGTTACGAAATACATCCATCATCTTGAAGAAGCATACACTAAAGTAAAACTTGCCACGCAGGGCATAAGTACAAAAGTAATAATTAATCCGGAAATAATGGCGAGATAGACACTCCCAATTCTCTTGTAGAGGACAATCAACACGGTTTCCTCTTCAGAGATCCGGTTCTTCAAGCTCATCCTTCTTGCATCAAACAGACCTACACTTTGTAACAAAATATATTTTTCACAAATGTGAGTCTTATAGCTCGGGTAAACAACCCAGCTTATTAAGGAATAGCTATGAAGTATCATGAATGTACCTCAAGTAGGAAAATTAATTCTCTCTTTTCTGAGAAGTTTTATCTCCTCTAGACACGAAGGGCAGGCATGACGGCCCCAATCCCCAAATCTTCCGCAGAAGTAGCAAACCACCCCTTGTTGAGTCTCCTTAGGCACATCATCAATGTCCATAGACTCAAAGCTTGAAGAAAGCTTGGTTAGTCCAACTTCTTCTGGTGGGATCGATTTCTTCTTCTTCATAATATGTCATTCCTTAGAACAAGGAACGGGAGTGGATGAGGTTGATTCATGCTTGGATATGTTAGACTCTACATCCTTCAACATTCCATGCAATTAATCTATAGATATTTCCATTCCATGCATATGATAGTCCATTACAAACTGTTCATATGAGGCGGGTAGGGACTGAAGTATGAAGTTCACCCCGAGCTCCCTCCCTATAGGAAATCCAAGCCTCTCCAATTGGTCCATGTATGACTTCATCTTCAAAACATGGGTACTAACACTCCCGCCTTCCTGCATCTTACAGCCGGCTAGGCTTTTAACACACTCATAGTATTCTTGCCTAACTTGCTGTTAGAATATATCCTTCAGCTTGTTAATCATGTCATACACAGTTATGTGCTCAAATTGCTTTCGCAGTTCCGAGCTTATACTTGATAACATCAGACAAGCAACATCGTGTGTATCCTGAACACACTTTTCATATGCGTATCGGATGGCCCATGCCGCATTGGTAGCATACACAGTCATGTGCTCAAATTGCTTTCGTAGTTCCGAGCTTATACTTGATAACATCAGACAAGCAACATCGTGTGTATCCCGAACACGCTTTTCATATGCGTATCGGATGGCCCATGCCGCATTGGTAGCAGGTGGTTCAGGAAGGGGTTCCTCAAGGATAGGCAACTTAGACTCGGCACGTAGGACAATTCTAAATTGCCTAAGCCAGTCAACAAAGTTCACTCCCGTGAGTTTCTCCCTTTCTAAGAACATACGAAGTGAAAAGTTCGACATGGTGTTATAATGATTCGACATCCTAGAGTAAATAGAGTACAAGAATTAGTTAGTTTGATTTAATCCTCGTTAAAATAATTACCCATATCGTCTCGAAAAATATTTTAACAAGGGCTAAGAACCATATTTCACTCCAATTCATGACGGGTTTGCCGTGGAACACTTCATGGAGCTATTTAGGCCGATAACCATTTTACTGATTGCAATCTCTATTACAACTCTTAGACACTTGCGGGATCTTACGACAACCATCGGTCGTTTGGCATGTTTGATCCCTTCCTGCCCAATCTTAAGCTTTAAAATTTTGATTAACTCGTGCTAAGCTCGACAATCAATCAGGATTTCAAACTTAAAATTGTAAATCGTCCAACAAGATACACGGTAACAACTAGACAACCATTGGCTCGTGCTAAGCTCGACAACCAATAATTTCAAGTTGCCATACTCACCTTCCACACAGATCCACATGGAATAACTCGTGCTAAGCTCGACAATCACTCCATGCTTTACTAGATTCGGTTGGTGTCATCTTTTGGATGGCGCAGGATTTACGTTTTTGAAAACGGGCTTTTGTTCCCGGTTTGGATTTAGATTAACTTGTTTAGTAACAAACCCTAGTTCCACTATGTGAGTTAAACTTTGTACGTGAGCGCGTGCGAGAAATGTAAACCATTTTTAGCAAATCTCTTATGATTTTATTAATTTTTATGGAAAAATTATCTATCATGGGAATCCTAACAATCCATGCAAGAATCATAAAATCACATCACACGCATAAATGAAATAAAACGGTAACCCTTGCAAAAATCCTATGCGTTCTTCCCGTGTGCCAAAACGGGAGGAACGTTGTCAATCTAATGGACAAAAGGATGTTCGATGCGAGCTCTCACTAGAACCGCCATCTCCGATGGATTTCACCGGCTTGTATGGACATCCTCCATCTCATTTTGACTCCATTTGTGTGTCTTCGTCCAAATAGTATAATACATACAACAGAAATTGAAATGGCGTACAAGCCACAATAATTTCCTATTTATCTATTACAATTACACGGATGAATGAAATGGCATGCAAGCCACAATATTATTACATTTATAACTAAATTAATAAAATTACAGCCCATAGTGATAATAAAAATCACCAAAATGCATCCAAACACACAATCAACCACAAGATCAAAGGCAACGTTTACCAATTTCAAATCTTCACACATACATCCAAACATAACTTATGGTATTTCAAAAATACCAAAACATGCATACAAATTCTATAACAAATTTCCAGAATCTCCAAGAAATGCCAAAAACCCGAGAACCAAAACTGTTTAATTTAAAAGGAAAATTTCAGTCTAGCGCGCGTAGCGCCGCTAACCCTTGTGAGTTAGAGCCGCTAACCGAAAGTTAGCGCCGCTAACCCTAATTCCAGGAAAAAAATGTTTTTGATTCGGGTTTTTCAGGCCACCATGTGCAATTGTAGTATGGAGGTGGCTCTGATACCACTGTTGGGGTTTCCGGAACACACAACGGAAGCATGGTACAACATCAAAAGCATAATTTACAAGTCTATAAAGCATAAAAACAAAGAAACCCCAAGAGAAAGTACCAAACTCCATATCTAAGAAATGCAACATAAAAACAGAGGAGAAAGGAGATTATACCCTTGTCACAACTTCTAGAAATGTGAAAATGGTGGTGATGATCCAAGAAGCCGAAAATAGCTTTCTCTATTGAAGTCCACCTCGGGCATGTGTCAATCTCCAAGTACTAGCTAGCCATTGATGATCTTCAAGCATGAAATCATCTCTGGAACAACAACCATGTATTCTCTACGTTCTCCTCTTCCTTGAACACTCAAGAACACATCAAGAACACTACTTTGGTTCTTCAAAAGAGAGAGTGTTTTGTATATGGCAAGAGAGAAAAATGCATGTACACACACTTGTGAAGTCTCCAGATCTCTTTTATGACCCCAAAAGCTCGGCCAAGGAGTTCTAGAAACAACCACAAGTGATTGGTGGAGAATGGAGGCAACACAGGGGTTAGCGCAGCTAACTCGTAGAAGATAGCGCCGCTAACTCTAAGTTAGCGCCGCTACCATGTCTCGTGTTAGTGCTGCTAACCTTTAAGAGATAGAGCCGCTAACTCCATCATCATGCCAACCTTTTGCAATTTGACCAAATTGGTCTCTCCACTTAGGTTGTTGTCGAGAATGATCCCCGGCGTGTAACCCAATAGGCCCATACATCATCGGTAGTGATTCATATGGCATACGTGCATCAGCGGGCATATCCTAACAAAAACTTTGATAAAAATAAACCTATTCATCATGATAAAAAGAAACCTAACCAGTTTCCAACAAGGTTAGAAGTGGCTCTGATACCACTGAAGGGTTTTGTATGGTATAAAAACATATCATAAACATGCACAGTAGAATAAAATCAAAAACCCCCTCCAGTGATCTCATCTAACTCGTATAGGAAACTAAACACGAGTAGGGGATTAAAGGTAATACCTTTCGGCAAAAATCTTGAAACTTTAATCCAGATAGCTAAAGGTAGAACACCGCTACTGCACCACCTCGAACAGGCTGCTAGACCGCCACGAGATATCACCATAACTCGATCACGCAAGCCTATGCGTATATTAATAGGATTTGTATGCATAACCATCGAACCCTGATGCCACGTCCAATGCCATAAGGCACTCAAGGGTCACACTTGTGAGGGCATGTAATCCGAAAATTAATGCAACCACAAGTGGGAGAACGGTTTAATAACAGTTAGTTATAAACCAACGTTACTAAGTTATGGTTTTAACTTATGGAGAGGATTAATTACCAAGTTAATTAATTAACAAGGAAAATTTGTTGGGAAGATGATCTCATCAGTTGAGATTTGATGAGACAAAGTTAAGTTTGTTAGATATGTTCTAGATATAACTTAAATAGAATTATGAGGCTTGATCAGACTGAACACTTATAGTGTTTCAGACTGAGCATAAGCTGAATATAAGCTAAGCATATGTTCGATCAGCTTATACTATATCTTAGTAAGATTATCACTATATGTGATAAGCTGTGTATGTCACCTAAGATATATTGAGCTTTCAGCTTAATGTGTTTCAAACTAAGTGACTCAGCGTATATATGTTGGGATTTCGTGGGCAAGCAGCGGAAGCAAGGTACAAACAAAATAGCCCAATGTACAAGTCAACAAAGCAAGAAAAACAATAAATCCCAAAAATGTACCAAACTCTATGTTAAAGAAATGCAACTTGAGAGAAGGAGGTGTTATACCTTTCTTCTTAGCTCCAGAAAATGTCAAAAGTCGTGGTGACGATCCTTCAAGAACGAAAAACCGGATCTTCTATTAGGATATACCCCGGGAACACGTCAACCACGAGTGCTAGCTCGCCTCTAGTGGTGCTTCACCTTGAACACCACCTTGGAACAACAACTTGTAGACCAAATCTGGAACAACTCTCTCGTAAGCCCTCTCTTGGTCTTTGTAGCACCAAAGAGGATTTATGTGTATGTTTTCTTAGAGAGAAAAGAGAGAGAGAGAGGCAATAGACAAAAAAATGAATTCCTCATTCTCACTTCTGTCTCCAGATCCGAATATAACCCCACTCAACCGGCCAAAGTGAATCAAAGGTGTTACCCATCGATTGGCCAGCTTGGGAGGTAATTTGACATAAAGCCCATGCAGCCGTAGCGGCGCTAACTCTTAGGGTTTAGCGGCACTAACCCCTTAAAGTTAGCGGCGCTAACGCGGCCTGTCAGGGATGTGATACAAAGTACATGCAGCCGTAGTGGCGCTAACCTCTAGGACTTAGCGGCGCTAACCCTTTAAGGTTAGCGGCGCTAACGCGCCCTACAATGTTAACTTTTGTCTTTTGTCATATTTGGTCCCTAAACTTAAGTTGCTGTCAGGTTAGACCCTGGTGTATGACCCAATAGGCCCATACATCATCAGCAGCGGTCTATATGGCGTACGTGCATTAGTGGGCATACTTCTAACAGACTCCCACTTGCACATAATGCACCGTACCCATGCAACCACAGACAAAGAGCGGCCTCTAGCAAAGCATCGATGCCCCCAAGTCAGTATGGGTTCCGCTTCCTTGCAGAAAACCATAACCTACATAAAACGTAGAGGTCCTATAGATAAGTGATCAAACATCCCTTTGTTCGCGATATCCTTGTGAACACGAGACATGGATTAATATGTCAATCTCCAGATCATTCACGATTATGTTTCTCGATCTTGATTGGTGGTGACCAAAATTTAATGACATATCTGATTCTCAATCAATATTCCTCTGCGCATGGCCATGCTTATTTTGGTGTCAGCGCCCAATCATCGAGGGGCCCAGGGATATCTCTCATACTAGAGGAACAAATTCCGTTGACTGTACAATCCCATATCGTGAACCTTGTCTTACTTAACTATTCCCTTTATAATAGCCAGTTACGAACTACGTTTTGAAATAGCCAAAGTAAGAAAGTTTCATGCTATTGCAATTCATACATCTCAGGTCGAAGGACGTAATGATATTATCATCCCGAGTTACTTGTGACCATGATCCATGAAGTGAACTCAGGTGCGGGTCTTCCAGTCACTTGAAACTCCTTTCAAGCACAGGTTACTGTTGCGTTTCATGCATTCAATCCTTGATTAATGCATAACCAACACCTAACCTCAGCCTTATTTCAAACTTCCTTCCTTTGAAGAATGACTGACTGTGGAAATTTAGAATGTATAAACATTCTGGGAAGTGGTTAAACATGCTAAGATGGAACACAGTAAAGACCAATGAAGGTAACCGCGTCATGCGTATATATAGTCTCCACTATATATCGATACAATCATCGGTGAGCAGTACTACTTACCGTTCCGAAAGCTTATAAGTAAATCAAACATTTACTAAAACGATATTCAAGCCTAGTCATAAGCATGAACAATGCTATTATACCTAGTATGAGATCCATCACTAGTATTTGACAACGGCTTAACTATGGGATCATCTACACGATATCCCTTTGTACTCTTTTGTATTATCTTATTAAACCACTTGCAAAGTGTTTATCAAAGAGATCATACATAATATTATCATATTCATCATATCCTCAATGTTACCGAAGTCTACAATAGGATTAATGACACTTATGATTATTAGAGTCGACATACCCTCAATGTAACAGAAGTTCACAATAGAGTCAGTGACACTCACTTTTATTAGAGTTGACATACCCTCAATGTTACCGAAGTACACAATAGGGTCAATGACACTCATTTGAATTTAAATGTCGTATCTACACCACATATTTGTATATTCAAAACTTCAATTAAAATCGACAGTCTTACAAGTATAGATTTGCTTGCAGTAATAACTTACTCAAGACAACTTTATATTCGTCGAACATCAAGAACATACTCCAGTATTTCTTGAATTTAGAATCTACTTTACTTCACGTTCATACTTGTACTCATAGAACAATAATTCCATCAATAGGTTGAGAACAACCCTAAATTAGGACATTATTTTCATTTGAGTATATTTTACTAGGAACACTTAAAGTTCCCACTTGCCCTGACAAGAATATCTGGCTTAATCTGCGCTTTCTAGAAAACTCATTCCTTTGACTTTCTCGTAAAGCAAGATTACAACCACAAGATGCAAGTTTTGTCGACTTCAGTCATGGACACAACATGGACATAATGGATATATAAGACCTCGGAACATGCGTCAAACATTTCCTCGACTTAATCCTGTGAAGGATCAAGGTCTTCTTATTTCCATGTGAACATACTTGTTTCCCCAAACCGACAACAATGTTTCACATAATCCAGACCTAATCTGGATATTATGGATGTGAAAGAGCCTCGGAAAGTGCCTTAAGAATTTCCTCAACTTAATTCTATGAAGGATACAGGTCTCTTAAGTCGAAGTGAATTAACTTGTTTCCGCAAGGTGACAACAACATTTCACTTTATCCAAGTCATCTTCAACATAGACACTAGAACATATTTCTATATGATCAACATGAAACACTTTTTGTCTCTAGTCGGTATTTGAAGTTGTCTATGATTGTATATATGTTAGTCCCTTCACCCTTCTTGGATTACACCTCAGGTGTGGGATTAACCCAAGTCAAGTACTTGGATGCAACAAAAGATTACATCTATGTATACCTTTCCCTTCTTATATTCACTAGTGAACTCAGGGTCCCACTATGTTTCCGATGAATGGTAACATCACAATGATTTACCATCAAGCTGCTGTTGCTAAAATATGACAACATCATATCTAAACAGCCTTCTTGATTTCCATCAGATTTAAAGAAGCAATGGATATTGTCAGGTTTTACCAGCATCTCTATGCTGATTAAATGCTAGTGTCAACATTATGTCTCTATTTAAGTTTTACGTTCTTCCACTGGAATGCTTTTGTAAATTGTCTTCTTCCTTTTTGAGCAACCAAATATGGTTCTCATAAGTCTAAGAAACAATTATCCAAAGCTCAGATGAACTACTTAAATATATAGGCATCAACTTATAATTCATCCATCTCCCACTGAATGTAGACTAGATAATTTTAAGTTATGAGATTGACAAGCAAAGGACTCTTTCTAGTCAAAATCTCATTCGATGCTTAAGTGACCATAATGTTATGTTTTATATTAAGGACTTGGTACATAAAATTAATGTATACCAATCACATTCAATACATGTTTTAGGCCTGCCATTCACCAGATCATCAACAAAGATATCCGGGTTTTCTTTAAAGTAACACCATGTACAAATGCATTTCTTCGAGAAAACGAATTATGGGTTAAACCTATGATCCGTTTCATATTTAAAACAATATAGATAAGAAAACTTAGCATCTATTCTAGATCTAAGAATTTATATCTATATTCCCTTGTTGATTCTTAATTCCCCCAGGTTAGTTCCGAACACCTCCAGGTTTCAGACACAAACCTTTTGCCTAGCTAAACATTCTCCCAACAACTATCATAAAGATGGTGATAGAGAATTTTACTAGTGTCACTCTTTGTGGCATACTTGAATGGATTATCCACACAAGTGTGATAAAAAATCCAACAAGTCATAATCCTTCCTATCAACACTGATGAAGGATTTTATAATCAATCAAGTCCAATAAACAATATTTATATCTTTCATTCAGCCCGAGGCTAAACTTTTACAAAGATCCTAACCACATGGATCTAAGCGATGTAAATGTTGTTTACTTGGCTAAGTTTGATTATGCCATAGAGCTAATGTATCCAAACCACTTTTGGATCTAAGAATCATTTATTCATGATTGCCTTATTACTTATAACGAGCCTTTATATATGCAATGATATGGATAAGTTTTGACAAAACATCTCAAAAACAATTTTTCAAAATGTTTCAATTCCAAGTGATATCCATCGTCATCAAATGTGTATTTAAGCACTAAAAATAGTCAAAAATAACACATAAGCATAGACATGGATCGAATTTGAAATGAAACTATCAATATGAAAAATCGTTTCATAAAAAAAAACAAGATACAAAATATCCATCATCTTCGAAAGAACATACAATAAAGCAAGTCTTGCCACGTAGGGCAAACATACAAAAGTAATAAATTAATCCGGAAATAATGGCGAGACCAACACTCCCAATTCTCATGTAGAAGACAATCAACAAAATTTCTTCTTCAGAGATCCGGTTCTTCAAGCTTTTCCTTCTTATCAACGAACAGACCTACACTTTGCAACAAAAATAAATTTGTGACAAACGTGAGTCTTATAGTTTGGGTAAACAACCCAGCTTATTAAGGAATAGCAATGAAGTATAATCATGAATGTACCTCAAGTAGGAAAATTAACTCTCTCTTTTCTGAGAAGTTTTATATCCTCTCGGCACGAAGGGCAGGCATGACGGCCCCAATCCCCAAATCTACCGCAGAAGTAGCAAACCACCCCTTGTTGAGTCTCCTTAGGCATATCATCAATATCCATAGACTCAAAACTTGAAGCAAGCTTGGATACTCCAACTTCTTCTGATGGGATCGATTTCTTCTTCCTCGTAATGTGTTGTTTCTTAGAACCAAGAACGGGAGTGGATGAGGATGATGCATGCTTGGACTTGTTAGATTCTACATCCTTCAACATTCCATGCAATTCATCTATAGATATTTCCTTTCCATTCATATGATAGTCCATTACAAACTTCTCATATGATGCGGGCAGAGACTGAAGTATGAAGTTCACACCGAGCTCCCTCCCTATAGGAAAACCTAACCTCTCTATCTGGTCCATGTATGATTTCATCTTCAAAAAATGGGTACTAACACTCCCGCTTTCCCGCATCTTACAACCGGTTAGACTTTTAACGCACTCATAATGTTCTTGCCTAACTTGCTGTCGGAATATATCCTTCAGCTTGTTAATAATGTCATACACAGTCATGTGCTCAAATTTCTTTCGCAATTCTAAGCTCATACTTGATAATATGAGGCAAGCAACATCGTGCGTATCCCGAACAAGCTTTTCATACGCGTATCGGATAGTCCATTCCGCATTGATAGCAGGTGGTTCAGGAAGGGGTTCCTCAAGAATGTGCAACTTAGACTCGGCACGTAGGACAATTCTCAATTGCCTAAGCCAGTCAACAAAGTTCATTCTCGTAAGTTTTTCCCTTTCAAGGAACATGCGTAGAGAAAAGTTCGACATGGTGTGGTTTTGATTCGACATCCTATATTTAAATAGAGTACGCGAATTAGTTAGTTTGATTTAATCATCGTTAAAATAATTACCCATATCATCTCGAAAAATATTTTAACAAGGGCTAAGAACCATATTTCACTCCAACTCATGACGGGGTTGCCGCGGATCATTTCATGGAGCTATTTAGGCCGATAACCATTTTACCGATTGCAATCTCTATTGCAACTCTTAGACACTTGCGGGATCCTACGACAACCATCGGTCGTTTGGCATGTTTGATCCCTACTAGCACCAATTCAAAATTAAAATTCTTGGTTGACTCGTGCTAAGCTCGACAATCACTCAAGAATTTTAATTTGTAATTGCAAATCGTCCGTCAAGACATACGATGTCAAACCCACCAAAATTGGCTCGTGCTAAGCTCGACAACCAAAATTGTGAATTTGCCACACGGAACTTCCACACAGTTTTATGAGAGTTAGCTCGTGCTAAGCTTGACAACTAAAACTCATAAATCTAGATTCGGGTGGTATCGACTTACGGATGGTGCAATATTTACGTTTTATGAAAACGGGTTTTTGTTTCCGGCTTATTTACAGATTAACTAGTTTAGTGACAAAACATATTTCTACTACGTGAGTTAATCTTGTATGTGAGCGCGCGCGAGAGTTGTAAACCATTTTTACCAAATCTCTTGTGATTTTATTAATTTGTTGAAAAATTATCTAGCATGCGAATCCTAAGCAAACCATGCATGAATAATATAAAATCATATCACATGCATATATAGGAAATAAATTGGTAACCATTGCCATAAATCCTATGAGTTCTTCCCGTGAGCCAAAACGGGTAGAACGTGGTCAATCTAAGGGACGGAAGATCTTCAATGCGAGCTACCACTAGAACCGCTATCTCCAATGGACTTCACCGGCTTCTATGGACACGCTCCATCTCCTCCCGACTACATCTTGTGTGTTTTCATCCAAATTGTACAACAAATACAATAGAAATTGAAATGGCATACAAGCCACAATAATTTCCTATTTATCTAGTACAAATACACGGATGAATGAAATGGCATGCAAGCCACAATATTATTACAAATATAACAATTTTAATAAATATTACAGCCCATGTGATTAAAATCACCAAATGCATCCATAATACAAAAAATCAACCACAAGGTCAAAGGCAAGGTTTACCAATTTCAAATCTATCACATACAACCACACATAACAAAATGGTAATAAAGTTACCAAAACATAATCTGGAACAAATTTCCAGAATCACAAAAATGCCAAAAACCCGAGAACCAAAACTGTTTTATTTTTAAAAGAAAAATCCAGTCCAGCGCGCGTAGCGCCGGTAACCCTTATGAGTTAGCGCCGCTAAACCAAAGTTAGCGCCGCTAACCCCTAATTCCAGAAAACAAAAAGCTTTTGATTCGGATTTTTTAGGCCACCAAG
Source organism: Pulicaria dysenterica (assembly GCA_947179395.2). NCBI lineage: Eukaryota > Viridiplantae > Streptophyta > Magnoliopsida > Asterales > Asteraceae > Pulicaria > Pulicaria dysenterica. The sequence continues at coordinate 38,535,943 of OX359292.1, forward strand.
TGCAAATCTAACATAGAGGTGGCTCTGATACCACTGTTGGGATTTCGTGGGCAAGTAGCAGAAGCAAGATACAAACAAAATAGCCTAATGTACAAGTCAACAAAGCAAGAAAAACAAGAAATCCCAAAAATGTACCAAACTCTATGTTAAAGAAATGCAACTTGAGAGAAGGAGGTGTTATACCTTTCTCCTTAGCTCCAGAAAATGTCAAAAGTCGTGGTGATGATCCTTCAAGAACGAAAAACTGGATCTTCTATTGGGATATACCCCGGGAACACGTCAACCATGAGTGCTAGCTCGCCTCTAGTGGTGCTTCACCTTGAACACCACCTTGGAACAGCAACTTGCAGACCAAATCTGGAACAACTCTCTCCTAAGCCCTCTCTTGGTCTTTGTAGCACCAAAGAGGATTTATGTGTATGTTTTCTTAGAGAGGAAAGAGAGAGAGAGAGAGAGGCAATAGGCAAAAAAATGAGTTCCTCATTCTCACTTCTGTCTCCAGATCCGAATATAACCTCACTCAACCGGCCAAAGTGAATCAAAGGTGTTACCCATCGATTGGCCAGCTTGGGAGGTAATTTAACATAAAGCCCATGCAGCCGTAGCGGCGCTAACTCTTAGGGTTTAGCGGCGCTAACCCCTTAAAGTTAGCGGTGTTAACGCGGCCTGTCAGGGATGTGACACAAAGTACATGCAGCCGTAGCGGCGCTAACCTTTAGGACTTAGCGGCGCTAACCCTTTAAGGTTAGCGGCGGTAACGTGGCCTGCAATGTCAACTTTTGTCTTTTGTCATATTTGGTCCCTAAACATAAGTTTTTGTCAGGTTAGACCCCGGTGTATTACCCAATAGGCCCATACATCATTAGCAGCGGTCTATATGGCGTACGTGCATTAGTGGGCATACTTCTAACAATATACTGAGTCAGCTCAACATAGTTGCTAAATAAGTTCTAGCTAACTCTTAGGAGTTCTAAGGATGAGTTTATTAATATACATGTTATTTCATGTTGGTTTTCGAGTTTGTTCTCGAAGAACTCAGCTTGATGAGTTTCAAGCTGAGTAACTCAGTCCGAGTAAGAAGTCAGCTTAAAGAAAATTTAAATATGGTTTAATTTATCTTTTTAACTATCTATATCTACGGGAAGGATAAGAAGACTCCAGAATCAAGATTGAATATTGAAGACTCAAGATAAGAAGATTCAAGATTCAAGATTCCGAGTTATCCAATAGTTAGTTAGCAAATTAGGATTAGTCCAGTTTGTTAAGAACCGTAGGAACAGGATTATAAATACATATCTCCTGATAAGTTTTGAGGTACGACGACGACTGTATTTAACGAGTTACAGATCCATAACTCAGTTTCACCTCAACATTCAACCATATGTGTTACGATTCTTGAATCACTGTTTGTCAGTTCAACGTGATCATGAAACTCACAAATTGCCAAGTTTTTCGTGTGTTCGAATATTCACATTAGTTGTGAAATTGGTAATTTTGAATATGTGATTAAATCCTGTAACAGAGTCGTCCAGTATCTATAATCATAAGTTGATTATAGATAGCTAAGTTTGAAAGATTGAGAAATTTATATTAGGTGTTTACATATCAAGAGTAGCTTACTTAATAGAGTCTGTAATCATCTTCTTATTAATGAAAAGCAAAGCATTCGATTGTGGTTTGATTTACTATGTGTAACACTTTATTTTGATTTGTTCAATTTCCACTGAAAGTGTATTCAACCCCCCTTCTACACATCTATTGCTTGTTGTTATTCTCACCAAGGGACCAACAACTGGTATCAGAGCAGGTTGAACAAGTTCATAAGTTGAAAGTTCAAGATTCTGAAAAAGTTCAAGATGTCTACAAGCAACAATTCTTCAAACTTTCCTCAAATGTCTGCTAAGGGTTATCCCATTTTTGATGGATCTGATTATCCTATGTGGAAATTCAGAGCCATGTTGTTCCTCAAGTACATTGACAATCGTATGTACGATGTCATCACAAAAGAACCCATTATCCATAAGATTCCTGCAACTGTCAGTGATACGTCTCCTGGCAGAGCTGAAAAGGATATGAGGAAGCCTGCTGCATCCTGGACTGATGAAGATTGGAAACTATACAATTTGGATGACAAGGCAAAGAGTGTTTTGGCAAATACCCTAACCAACGAGATCTTGCATACAGTGACTGGGTGTAAAACTGCAAAAGAGATCTGGGATACACTGAGTATTACATATGAGGGTACTGATCTGGTCAAGCAGTAAAAGAAGAATCACTTGAATAGATCCTATGAAAACTTTTTCTCTAAGAAGAATGACACCTTACCTGATTTGTTCACAAGGTTTCACTGCTTGATAAATGACCTACTAAGTGTAAGTATGAAGAAAGATGAAGCTGAATTCGTGCTAGAATTTCTGGATGTGTTACCAGAAAGGTTTAATAAAGTAACCACAACACTGAGGGCTGGAGGAACACTACATATGTATAACCTACAGTCCATCTATTGGTTTCTGCTTAATCATGAATAGATTACAGAACACAAGAAATCTTCTCAACAACAACTTAAGGAGTCTTTGGATAAAGCAGATATTGCATTAGTTGCACAGAAGAAGAAGAAAAATTCCAAGGCATTAGTTGTTGAATCTGAGACTGAGTCACAATCTCAAGCTGACCACTCAGACTCATACTCAGGTGATACTGATGATGTTCAGACTATCACTGAGCAAATGGCAATGTTAGCTAGACGATTGAGAAGAGCTCAAAGGGGAAAAGGAAGACCTGACAAGGGAAAAGGGAAGAGTTCTTTTGATCCTAAGAAGGTTGTGCTTCAACTGTCAGAAGAAAGGACACATAGCTGTTGAGTGCAGATTAAAGAAGGAAGAATCAGCATCAGTTGCTGATAAGAATGCTTACAGAGCTGATAAATACAAGAAGAAATATACTCAGCTCAAGAAAGAAAAGCCAGAAGACAAACCCAGTGCAAAAGGATTATATGCTGAAACCTGGGGTACTGAATCATCTACCTCAGATGATGATGTATGTCTAATGGCTCAAGAAGATGAAGAGTTTGAAATTGACGAAGTTGATTATGGTTTGTCCGAGTCAACTTTTGAAGCTGACATGAAGGAAGCTGAGGAAAACAGCAAGCTTAGTGATTGGGATCCTGCTTCCAGTACAAGGTTAGTAATTTAAACTATTACACCGATGAAGAAAAGGGTCTTGCCTTCAATTATTTGTTAAATGATTTCAAGACCATCCTTAAGTCTCAAAAGGACCTCAAAGCTGAGATAGCTAAACTGAAGAATGAGATTAAGGAAGAACTTCAGGAAATCAAAGACACATTAATAAACTTCTAAGTGAAGAATGTCAGGAAGCTAAAGTCAAAGCTGACCAACTTCAAAAATACACTGAGTCTTGGTGTAAGTCATCAAACTTTGCTGAAAAGTGCATAAACCAACAAATTCCTAAACAGGTACAAGCTGTACTTGGAGGTGACTATCAAACTGCAGCTTATGTAGCTGATGATGATATAGCAAGTACAGACTCTAAGGAGGATAGACAACTGATTGAGTCTCAGTAGTCATCGTCAGAGAACAAACATGATCAAAACCTTAAATACAATATGTTTGTAAAGGCTAAAGATCATGGAAATGAGTGCTCAACATCCAAACAACATGGTAAGTCTGTGTTGGACAGATTAGGCACTCAACCTAATCTAAGGACTTCAGTCATAGAAAGGCTTAATCCAAATCCTTTCAAAAGACAACATTCTCTATCTGGCTCGGAGAGAAATTACAAGAATAGGAAGACCACTGTATGTCAAAGGTCAAATCACAACAATGGTAAGTCCAAAGTTGTGGATCTTGGTAAGTCCAAAAAGATCAATAGTGGTAAGTCCAAACCTGTTGAAACTGGTGAGTCCAGTAAGCATGCAAAGGTAAGTCCAA